>JAJJWX010001877.1:5579615-6974519 GCA_023529315.1 Papaver bracteatum
CTATATTTAACAAAGCAATGTTAGACTTAGGTGCATCCGTTAATGTTATGCCTGCATCTATGTATAATTCACTTGATTTAGGTCCTCTCAAAAAGGCTGAAATTGTGTTGCAATTAGCCGATCGCTCTAATGTCTACCCAATGGGTATTGTTGATGATGTTCTTGTGCAGGTTAATCAACTAGTATTTACAGCAGATTTTTGTGTCTTAGAGATGGATGAAGGTTCACCGGACTCGTCTCTTCCATTGCTACTTGGGCGTCCCTTCATGAAAACGGCGAAGACCATTATTAATGTGGATAAGGGAACGCTAACTATGGAGTTTGATGGGGAAGTAATACGTTTCAACATTTTCGAGACAATGAGATATCCTAGTGATGTCCACTCTTGCTTCTCCGTTGATGTTATGGATACATTGGCACAACAAATGTTTGAATTGAATGGTGATGATGCTTTGGAAACCGTTCTAACTACATCCATTGATAATGGTGTAGAATGTGGTAATGAGGTTAAAGAAGCCCTTGGTGATCTCAACTCACTACAAGGATGCCTGGAAACTCATAATATCTCTTTTATTTCTTTACCATGCAGTGATGAAAAACTTTTACCTTCTATTGTTAAATCTCCAAAGTTAGAATTGAAACCTCTTCCTAGTCACCTAAAATACTTGTACTTGGGTGAAAATGAAGAGTTAGCTGTGATTGTTTCTAACGAGCTTAGTGAATTACAGGAGAAAAAACTTCTAAGGGTGCTAAGGAAGCACAAGACGGCCATAGGATGGACAATTGACGATATCAAGGGTATAATCCCTGCCGTTTGCATGCATAAGATTCGTTTGGAGGACGATGCAAAGCCTACGAGGGAAGCGAAGCGTCGTTTGAACCCCCCCTATGATGGAAGTTGTGAAAAAGGAGATACTCAATCTTTTGGAAGTGGGTGTTATCTACCCCATATCCGATAGCAAGTGGGTGAGCCCGGTACAAGTTGTACCAAAGAAATCAGGTGTGACCGTGGTGGAGAATGATGAGAATGAACTTGTCCCAACTCGTGTGCAAACCGGTTGGAGGGTTTGTATTGATTATAGGAAATTGAATGCCACTACTAGAAAAGATCACTTTCCATTGCCTTTTATTGATCAAATGCTTGAACGTTTAGCTGGACACTCTTATTATTGCTTTCTTGATGGCTATTCAGGTTATAATTAGATTGTGATAGCACCGGAGGATCAAGAGAAAACCACTTTCACTTGTCCTTTCGGTACTTTTGCTTATCGAAGGATGCCTTTTGGCTTGTGCAATGCTCCAGCTACTTTCCAAATGTGTATGGTAAGTATATTTTCAGAATATGTTGAAAACATAATCGAAGTGTTCATGGACGACTTTAGTGTCTTTGGTGATTCATTTGACCTTTGTTTGAACAATTTGTCACTAATCCTTGAACGATGTGTTGAAACAAATCTTGTGCTTAATTGGGAGAAGTGCCATTTTTATGGTAACTCATGGCATAGTTTTAGGCCATATAGTATCTTCTAAAGTCTTGGAAGCAAGGTAGTTAATCTCGGATTCCGTTTCATCTCGGTCCTGAGCGAGACACTGGTACAACGTTGTCTCGGAGAGATTCCGTTTTCAAATTTCGGTGTAATTTCGGTTCCAACTTTTATACATATAATTTCCAGATATGTTGAGATATAATGAAATAATATGCAAAAGAAACAAATATTCATTCAGAAAACACATAAGTGCGAACACTTTACTACCTTGGTCATGTTTAGCCTCCCTGGCTCCCTTGTTCACTCAGGTTACAGTGAAAATGAAATTATGTAATGAGAAGATAAATATTTACCAGTTTATATGTATGCATTACTAGGGTTCTCATCCTCTTCAAGCTGGTGATGAGTGGAGCAGAAAAATCCACATCCTCGGTTGCATTTTCCGCAAAAGAGGATTGAACGACATCAACTCTACCAGAAGTAACAAGTCAGAAAATATGTAGTGGTTGTACACTCCCACTTAATAGACCTGGAATAGCCATCTCCCCCCTGTGTGAAAGTAGATACTACAAGAAGGAGATATGGCTTGAGCAAAATCGATGGACCTTGATGGATTTTACTTGAAATTACTTTTGAAGCTTCAATCAACAACCTTGTATGGTATTCCACAACCCTACAAGTCATGGCAAAATTTCTGATGCTTACATGCCAAAACAAAGAAAATCAGTTGATCAACTCAGGACAAACAAATTCCATAGTGAGGAAATTAAACAAAGAAAATCAGTTAATTGTTACATAAATCCTCTTAAAATGGTCATACCAAGCTCTAACTAAACCTTGAGTAATTTTAGATCATTGAGAGTAAAATTGAAAAAACGAAAAACAAGCACTTCCTAATACTGTAATTTCAGCCTCACAATTAATCGAATACGGCCTTTGCGATTTTAGCCTCAAGTGATAATGGAAATGAAATTATGCAATGAGAAGACAAAGATTTACCAGTTTATAATACGTATGAACTTCTAGGGTTCTCATCCTCTTCAAGATGCTTCATCGATTCATCTTTTAATCACGGATTCAACGACATCAAAACTCAAATATATTAATCTGATCTCTAGAACAATGACTCTGGGAATAATTCAATTTTTGAAAAAGAAATCAGTACATTATAGGGGTTCGGAAGAAATGGGGATGGAAATTGGGTTTTCGAGTTGTGAAGAAATTGGGATTATAGGATTATTTAGGTTCAATTTACTAAAATACCTTATCTCGGTTAACTATTTCGGTGGAATTTCGGCCGATATAACCGATTTTTCCGGTCCCTTTCCGTCTCGCCGAAATTTCTTGTTTCCAATTATATTAGCCGAAAAGGGAAATTTCGCCGGAATTTCGGCCGAGATGGCCGAAATTGACTACCTTGCTTGGAAGTTGATAAATCTAAGATAGACCTTATTCGTGCTCTAACCCCTCCCACTACGGTTAGGGAGATATGCTCTTTTCTTGGTCATGCAGGTTTTTACCGTAGATTCATCAAGGATTTTTCCAAGATAACATCACCACTTTGTACCTTATTGCAAAAATATGTGGTTTTTAACTTTGACGAAAAGTGTATGGCGGCATTCAATCGTTTGAAAGAACTTTTGATTTCAGCCCCTATCATTAAACCACCGGATTGGAGCAAGCCTTTTGAGCTCATGTGTGATGCAAGTGATTATGCGGTTGGTGCGGTGCTTGGGCAGCGTGTGGGGAAGATACCTCATGCTATTTATTATGCTTCTAGAACGTTAAATGAGGCCCAAAAAAACTACACTACCACTGAAAAAGAGTTATTAGCTATTGTTTTTGCTTTGGAAAAGTTTCGCTCTTATCTAATTGGTACAAAAGTTGTTGTCTTTTCAGATCATGCAGCACTTAGGTACTTGCTTACAAATAAAGAGGCGAAACCGAGGCTCATACGATGGATTTTACTCTTTCAAGAGTTTGATATAGAAATCAAGGACAAGAAAGGAATTGAGAACACCGTTGCGGATCATTTGAGTCGTCTTGCTGTGGACAAGGAAGCTATCTCGTTGCGTGAAAGTTTCCCGGATGAGCAACTATTCTCAATTGCGTTTGCGGAACCATGGTATGCGGATATTGTGAACTACTTGGTAACTAAACAAATCCCAAAGAACTTGTCTCGTGCTGAGAGGGACAAACTTAAGAGGTTAGGAAACCAATATATATGGGATGATCCATACCTATGTAAAAATGGCAGCGACCAATTCATACGAAGGTGCATTCCCGAATCTGAATTTAACTCTATCTTGTCTTTTTGTCACTCCTATGCTTGCGGAGGACATTTTGGGAGTAAAAGAACATCTCACAAGGTACTTGAAAGCGATTTTTATTGGCCAAATCTATTTAAGGATGCACATATATTTTGCACAACTTGTGATAGGTGCCAAAGGACAAGCAATCTAGGTGCCCGAAATCAAATGCCACAAACTTTTATTCAATTTATTAAAGTTTTTGATGTATGGGGTATAGATTTTATGGGTCCTTTTGTCAACTCCCATGGGAATTTTTATATCTTACTTGCTGTTGATTATGTCTCGAAATGGGTGGAAGCTAAAGCCACCCCAACTAATGATTCTAAAGTGGTTTCAGATTTTGTGCAAGCTAACATTTTTGCAAGGTTTGGAATTCCAAGAGCCATAATTATCGATGGGGGTTCTCACTTCAAAAACAAGTTCTTACAAGGATTGTTGAAGAAGTACAATGTGTCGCACAAGATTGCAACCCCTTATCATCCCCAAACCAATGGACAAGCCGAGGTGTCGAACCGAGAGGTGAAATCCATACTAGAGAAGATGGTGAATCCAACAAGGAAAGATTGGAGCATGCGAATTAATGATGCTTTGTGGGCTTATAGAACCGCATACAAAACACCTATTGGGATGTCTCCTTTTAGGATTGTGTATGGTAAACCTTGTCACTTACCCGTGGAGATTGAGCATAAAGCGTTTTGGGCGATTAAGCAATGCAATATGGAGATGGATGGGGCTGGAAAGCAAAGGAAGTTACAACTCCAAGAGCTAGAAGAGTTACGCAATGATGCATTTGAAAGCTCACGCATTTACAAGGAGAAAACTAAGGCATTTCATGATTCTATAATTTCTAGAAAACAATTTTGTGTTGGGAAGAAAGTGATTTTGTTTAATTCTCGCTTGCAAATATTTCCGGGTAAATTGAGGTCACGTTGGATCGGACCTTTTATTGTTACTAATGTGTTTTCTCATGGTGCAGTAGAAATTCGTAGCATAGCTACAGGAAAGGAGTTTAAAGTGAATGGACACCGGTTGAAACCATATTATGAGAACTTTACTTCCGAAGTTGTGGAAGGTGTGAACTTTGTGGAGGCATTCTCGCTGGAGGAGTCTTAGCAAACAAGGAGTACGTCGGTCTGACGACTTTAAACCAAGCGCTAAGTGGGAGGCAACCCACCGGTTTTGTATCTTTACCCTTATCTTTTTATTTTTATGCATTTGCTTTTATCTTTATTTTTCTTTGTTTTTGCATATCATTTGCGGAATTTCCCACCTTGAACTTTCTTTGGATGATTCAATTTTACATTGAGGACAATGTAAAGTTTAAGTGTGGGGGAGCATTTATATGTTTGTATAGTTTGTTTTGGTTTGTTTTATGCATTTAAAAAAAAAAATCAGAAAAATAGAAAAACCAAGAAAAATTTGTGTTTTTTGAACTCCGAAATCTAGAAACTTGTGCCTTTAGGATGACACCATTAGTGGATGGAACCATTTTGAATGCAGGAGTTGAGGAACCAATTAACTAAAAGGGACGAACATAGCTCATAGTCATAAATACCATGATAGTTGTTACCATATCGCATTCTATTTTTATTTTTCTATATTTATCTATTGTTCTCTAAGTGCTTTGGTGGGTCACTAAAAATCGAGTTGTTATTACTGCTAGGATGAAATAGAGTGATTGAGTTACTAGAAAATGAAAAAATAAAAAAAAATAAAGAAGAAAAAACAAACAAAAGAGACCGACCAATTAGACCAAAACGGAATAAAATGACACTTGGGAATAGCAGTATGTGTGAAACATAGTCCCTGTCTCCGTCGCCTAAACAAGCGTGGAATGCAGGATCCAAGGCAACTATCATGTACTTGCTGACAAGAATCATGCGCTTGGATCCAGTTTGATCCAATCATGTTGTCTAAAAAAAGAAGTGAAAAAAAAATAAGAAAAAAAAAATTTGAAAAAGATAAAAAGAAAAAGAAAAGAAAGTATTATATTTGGTTGAATAAAGTCACTCCTGGTTCCCTTGTATATGCTAGTGAGTTGATGTAGAATTCAAACCAAGTAGCTCAATCCAATATCTAGTATTTATGTAAAACACCTAATTTAATATCTAGTATTTATGCTTTCTTTGCTATTTTTCTTGTAAATTATGTATCTTATGTTTTGTTTTTGAGTATTTAGGTACTTTGGAGTCATTTGTAAATTATGTTCAAAAGAAGAAGAAACAGCGCAAAAGTCTCATCTCAAATGTGAATACTATTGGAGGCGATTATTTCTCATATTTGCTTTTATTTCTTCATCCTTGTCTGAAAAGTTTGTCGGCTTTAGTGATGCGAATTATATCTGAAAAGCATGACAACTTTAGTGATGATTCTCATTGAAGAGTATAAGTGAATTTGTGAAATAAGGGACGGCTGCAGCTGGTGGAAGAGCATTTGGAGCATAAAGGGGCAAAATTGTCATTTCCTAGGAGAATACTATCGGGAACCCGTTCAAGGTTAAGAGGATGCATACTTGGTTATCCCTTATCTCAAGTGCTGGGGTGGCTAAATCCTGCCCTAATCATAACCTAGAATTGAGAGATATTCTCAATCATTTGGCACTCAAAGAGAGAAAGAATGGGAAAAGAGAGGCGCAGCCATTTGAAGACCAGATTGAGAATTTGAGCAGTATTGAAAAATATTATGATGTTGCCATTAATAGAAATTGAAGTTAAGGGTCGATTTATGGAGAGAGTTTTGAACAGAAGGGTTAGGATGGATTTGGGCAAAGATGGATTTGATACTGTTGAAATATGAAGTTTCAGACTGAGAATTTTTGAAGGTTTGGGTGTCGGCAGGTTGGATTGAGATCGGGATTCTAGACTGGAAAAGGAGAATTGAAGACTAAATCCAGGATTTGGTTGTGTTGATTTCAGTTGGGAAGAACACAGATAGGATGGAAGTGGAAGATGATGATGATTACAGGTTCGATGTTGGAGTAATTATGGGTTATGCTGTTATTGCAATCAAATTGAGAACTCAGTGGAGATAAAGAAGAATTAGAAGATGTGGCTGCTGCTGGAAGAATCTGTGTTTCCAAAGTTAGGGGTCTCTGTTGCAAATGAAGATTAAATGAGTTTGTGCCATATTGTTCTTTCCCAAATTACAGTTAGGGTTTATGTTTTTTATGAGCCTGAGATGATAAGGAAAGATAGGTTCTATCTAATTTGATGGTGTTGTTGAAGGTGATTTGGGATTTTGGTGGAATTGGTGGATGTGATTCAGAGAGCTGTAATTGAAAAAGGGTTGTTACTGATAATGGAAAGTAGGCATCTAGGGTTTTGATTTGAATTAGCAGTGATGATGAATCTGAGACAAGGTTGATGTTGAATGAGCTTGAATGAAATGCAGCTGTTACAGTGGTTTGATGGCAGGCCAGATTGTTGAAATTGGTTAATGGAGGAAGGTGTATTGCCATGGGAACTGCAGGAAACAAGTTCATGGATCTGTGAATTGGGTGAAGTTGCAGCTAGATTGCGGGGATTATGAAGTTGTGGTTGCAGTTGGGTTTTAATGATGGTGAGATGTAGTTGGTGTTAGAAGCAGAGGGAGGTTTGTGGAGTGTGAGATTTCAGTTGTGTTATGTGTTACTTGAGGTGGTTTTGAGGCTGTATTGGGAGCATTGCAGTGGCAGGCCTAGAAGGATTATGAGTGGAATGGCTAGGCTGTGGCTCATTGATGCTGCAGAAAATAGAATGTGGAGGAGCTCAAAATGGGTTCTGGTGCTGTGCAACTGTGGTTGCAGGTGAACTGGTGGCATTAAGTATGAGAGGCAGTGAATAGAAGACTGATGCAATGCAGAGAGAGGTATTTGCTATTGAAGCAACAGAATGAACCTATAAGAATTGAAATGGCAGCGGTTGGTGGTAACGTAAAGATAGTGGTGATTGCTGCCAATGGGGAGCTGTGTTGAGCTGCAATGGAGGATTTTGTTGTACACGGAAGTGAAGTGGCAGTCAGGGGTTGAAATTGGCTGGAACAAATGTGTTGCCGCCAAGTTTATAAGGCATTGACAGGGAGGTTGAACTAATGGTAATAGTAGGGCGAAACTGCGAAGCTGGCAAGATTGCAAAGGTACAGGTCAGTTGCTGCTGGTATTGCTACGGGCAGTGATAAAGAATAGATCTGGTGTTATCGAGTTGCAAGTGTTATAGGGCGAGAAGTCAGCTACGTGGCTTATATTGGTGCTGATAAAAGGCTGGGAATGTAGAGAAGAATAGCTCTGAAATTACAGAGAATTAAGATGGCAGGGAAGTGTTGCAGCTGCAACGGAGGAACCAACTGCAGTTGATAGGTGTGCAGGCACAGTAGCTGGCATTGGAGGGTATCTGGTATAGTTGTGCAGCTGGGACGTGGCACGGATGAAGGTTGCATAAGAAGGGATATAGAGTAGTTTTGGCAGAGAAAGAGCGGAATTGGTGTTGTTGGTTTGCAGTGGTTATGAAATGCAGCAACAGTGCGGAAAGTGGGCGAAAATGGCACGCCGGTGAGCATAGTTCCGGTAGTCGGATTTCATAGGTTAAAGTGTCGATTGCAATATTTCAGTGAATCGCGAGGGGGGTATGAGTCGGATGGAAGAACTGATGGCTGGAAGTATGAACTAAGCGTCACGCTTTTGGGTACGTTTTCCCAAGAATAGAAAATTGGATTTAGATGGGTTATGCAAATGTTTGAAATGCATGAAAGCAAAGCTGAGCTACTGGAAGTGTAGAATTGCCTGGTGACAGTTTCCAATGGTTCAAGTGATCGGAGAAAGTTTTCCGGCGACTGGATTCCGGTGATGACGTCAGTACTCCGGCGGCCATTTTTTTGACCCGAAAATTCCAAAGATATATTTTTCACACATGGGCTTGGTGGACTGGTAGACGGACGTGGACTTGAATATTTTGAAGACTTTGACCTATTTTTGGAAGGAGAAAAAGCTATAAAAAGGAAGTTTTCTACACAAGTTGGGATACAACGGTTTTTATTCTATTCTTGGAGCTTTTGCAGAGAACTACTTCTAGGGTTTGCTTTCTTTTATGTTTCATAGTATTCCTTTGAATATTTTGATGATGAACTCCATGAATATGAGTAGCTAAATACAATAATTGGTTATGGGATAAAAGTTGATTTCTTCAAGCATGATTATTTGATTCTATGAATTAGTTTTGTCTCAATTTTATCGTTTGTGATTCATTATTTATATTATCATATGATTTGAATGCTAGTTTGGTTGAGTCCGGAATCAATTGGATTTGTTTTCATCTCTATAGCTATATTAGGGTTTTCAATACGTAAAAGTTGGTTGTCCCTGATTTCTTGTAGCATCTTGTGGTTAATACTTGTAGTGATACATCTTTTTAATCGCATATGAATCATAACCTTTGTTAAAACGAATTAGTGCTTTTACACGTTTGTTTGCATCGATTAGTCTTATTTCATAGAACTTATTGCTCTTAGGGAGTTAAATCTAATTGTGCTTTTACACTTTAGGTTGCTTTTTAAGAAGATTTCACATTAGCATCTTTTAATGTTGTTTGTGATAAAATCAGGAAATAAACGAGATACTCTTGCGATCAAGATATCTTAGGACTTTTGATAATTGAGAGATTAAATACCAATTCTAATCATAGATGAAAAATACATGTTTATGAATGATACTATCCCTTAACCAATATCTTTTCCTTATTGATTATTCCAACTATTTACTTTGCTTTATTTAGTATTATTACTTTGATAAAAACAAAAACACACCTTGGGTTATTTGGTTACATAAGAATCTGAAAATTGCATAACAACAATCGCCTCTCTGTGGATACGAACTCTTTCTTATCGAATACTATATTTATATTAGTTGAGTGAGGAAGTGAATTATTTTTGACGCATACGACACGCATCATTGGACCGGCAATGCTTCAACTAATTGCGGATACCTATGTACCCTTCCCTACTTTAAAGGGATCAAGCACATGCCGTAGTTCATCCTCGAAGGGAAAAAAGCTTAACCCAACTTGTTTGCAAGGTCGTGGCCTAGCAATAATGGTAATGTCTTGGTCAGTATTGCCCATTTGTCAAAATGCACAATGATTATGCATTATCCAGTCCGCCTCGTGGCATAATGATGCCTTCGCATCATATGCCCCATTGACAATACTACGGAGCTATAAATGAGACTTCGACATCATTTATACTCTTCCGACTAAGCTATGAAGCTTACTCGTTAAAAAAACTTCTAGTATCTTGTGTTTTTCCCTTTCCATACTATACTGTTTATTTTTTTAATAAGATATACACAAGTAGTACATATTCAATCTTAATAGATACATCCATATATTTGTGATCGATTACGAAATTTGTTTCTTGTAGAATTCGTATCTTGAAAGATAGATAACAATTTTATTACTTGGAAGAATTCTGATTTGATTATTTGGATACGACTAGATTGATCTTGGATATGGATCATTGATATTGTCTAAGTACTTTTCTTATCAATCAGGTTCACAGACTTCATACTCTATAAGTACCGATTGAGATTAGATAGAGATATAAACTCTACATACATATTTTCAAGGATCATTAAGTTGATATGTATCAAATCAAGTTTGGAAATCTGTTTGTAGTAAACAAAATCTAGCAAACCTCACGAATCCAGAACATTTACAGTTAGTTAACCGAGAAGCCTGGATTACTAACCACCTCTCAAGAAAAATCCATACAAATCAAAGAAGAGTTTAGATATATATCTTAAGGAATCACAAAGTCTGAGAAAAAGAGAACTTTGTGATTTTTATTTATCTCATTTCTGATCCAAGATTATGAAAACCTCAAAGATCAATAAGAACAAGATCCGGATTCAAGAACTATTAGGTGAAAGATAGTCTGGCCGGTCTTCATTAATCCCTCAGTATAGTCTTCAAAGTAGTAACATAATTTTGTTTCTCAGAGGTAACCTAGGTTTTGAAGGATGACTCTAGTTTTGCAACTAGGACAGAATAGTGCCAGGGATATAGAAATCCAGTTGCAAGAGTCTCTCTATTTATATATTTTCAAGGCTCTAGGTAGCTTTGAATTCAAGCAAAGATAACTTGAGATCCAAGGACACTTTCTTAGTCTAGATGAATTTGGTATCAGGAATTCATGTAAGTATATGAAAAGTCCATCTTGAAATTACACATAAAAATATATAATATGGTCTAGGGTTTTGGAACCCTACATAGTGATTGTATATAGAACCTAAGTAGCCTTTGAACTTACAAGTACTAGCGGTATTCAATAACATGCAAGACCAACCAATGGTTCACAAACACAAAGTTATTTAATGAATAAAGTTGTCTTAGGAGTATATATGAGAGTTGTAGCAAAAGCGAACATAGTCATATAGAATAGGTTTATGTACTTCTTCTAGTACTGGAACTGGATAGGTTTGCCAAATGGGTTTCCAAACCTCTGACAATTCACGAAGTCAGGGCACAATAGTTTTCCATAAGGGTTTGTAAACCTTCGCAGTTCGTGAAAGTCAGATGGTAGAGGTTTGCAAGTCGGGTTTCCGAACCTACCTCATTCCCATAATCAAATATAAAAGGTTCGAAAACCGGGTTTGCAAACCTATACAGTTTATGAAATTCAGATCGACTTTGGTAAAACATGCAAGCATGTATACCTATCGTCAAGCATTTATTTTTCTCACATAACTAATTCGAAACATTCACAATATCCATATACAGTATTGATGAGTGCCAAATATTGCATATTCATACACCTTTTCATTGGCACTTAACTCATCTTTCGCGCTTCAAAGTCATATATTATCCCAAATTCGGCATTTTTACCATTTTCAAGAATAAATATTTGTATTAATTAATTTTGTGTTTTTAAGTACTAAATAAAGCTTGGAAGAATTGAGAAGACAAAAGAGAAGAAAGTTGGAAGCGTTGCAACCCGCTCGCGCATCAGTGGCAACTTGTTTACAAATTCATGGGATTAAACAACCCATGATCCAAAACCCATGATCCAAAACCCAAGACCCAAATCCATTTCCACCTCACCCCCATTGGATTCTTTCCAAAACATCCACCTCACCCCATTGGATTCTTTCCAAAACATCCACCTCACCCCCATTCTCTCACTCAATCACTCCCAATTTGTTTCCCACAACCAAATATATTCCATCAATTAAGAAAACATGTTTTGTTGAGTGGATGAGTGCCAAAATTCGGATCCAAGTGCTTGAGGGAATTTTGTGTATAAATAGAGAGGGTTGTTGTGTTGAAAAACCATCCAAGAATAGCTTGTTCATGTTAGTTTGTGAACTATTGATTATGCAATTTCCATATACAGTATGCACTATTGATTATGCAATTTCCAAATTATGAACTTGAAACAAAAATAGTTTGTGAACAATAAATTGTTCTATATAAGATTGCTAAGGATCTAAGAACATCCATTGCTTGAATCATATTTAGAGATTTTAACCAAGAAAATCTTGAACTCGAATTTTTTTCTTTGCAACATTAAGTCAGTAAAATCATACGACATAGTCTCATAAGATAAAATGGTAAATGTCATGAGTAAATAGGATAGGTCAGCGTTCAGATACCTTTTTGTTGATAAAGTTCTCGCAGATGTTTCATTTGTTCTTGAGTCTTCAACCTTAAAGGGTTATTCAGTGATGTCTGACACTAAACCACCATACTCTAATCCTAGTAGTAAATTAGAATTCAAGATATAAATTTGTACGTCTAACATTGACAACAAGTTTGGGATATAAAAAATTGCGAGGATCTGATGTCATATCCCGGCGCCAATGTAATAATTAAAATAACTTTGATCAAGCCGAGACGAGCATTTGAGCCATTCACTGAGGAAGATTTGGTTGTTGAGACACCATATTCCACATCCAATTATTTGAAAACCTCTTCTAGACTCACCTGAAAGACACTTTGGCTTCTAGAGTCTAGAATTACTTGTGTTGTTAATATTTTATTGTTACAAGTTTTTTGTGGACTATTGTTGACGTGAATTTTTGTCATAGGAGTTGCTTTGCTATAATATTCTCAAGAGTCTTGTGGCATACATTTACAAGGTTCATGATATATTCCATGTCAGATCTGTAGAGGTATTATCTCTTAGGGTATCTCCAACAAGATCCTATAGAAACCGACCAATTTAGGCTATTAAATTTTAACAAAAAAAAAATCTCCAACAGGTAGATGTGAGGATGATAGTGACATCTGAGGTAGTTATTTAGACATTTTCTAAGCTATCTGAAAATGCGGGGGTACCAAGTACACCACCAGCTTTTTCGTTCGGCAACCTGTATGGACAAAACCTAATATGATTGCAAGTAGACCAGCTTAATGATCCTTGATAATATGTATAAAGAGTTTATATCTCTATTTCTTCCCAATCAGTGATGTATGTAGGCAAATGAGTCTGCGAACCTGATTGTTAAGAATAATACTTGGACGAACCCAAAAATCAATATCCAAGATCAATCTAATCGTATCCAAATAATCCAATCGGAATTCTTCCAAGTAATAAACTTGTTATCTATCTTTCAAGATACGAATTATACAAGAAACAAGTCTCGTAATCGATCACAATTAGATGGATGTATCTACTAAGATTGAATATGCACTACTTGCATAAATCCAAATATAAATATAAATAATATAGCGAAAAAGGAAAAATACAAGACACTAGAAGTTTCGTTAATGAGGAAACCACAATTGCAGAAAAACCCCGGAACCTCGTCCAGATTTGAACACAAAACTTTATTAAAACACTATAAACACAAGCCTACTATCAGACTTTGGACTGGAATGTAGTTTAGACCAAATACACCCTCTAAGCGGTTAAGTTATAGTCATGCTCCTTACGTCTCTTGAACCTTGCAAGGCTCTACGAACTTGGTTCCCTTAGCTGACGTCTTTGATAGATTAAGAGTTGCTTCAAACTCTACCAATCTGCCTCTAACAGATAACCTATTTGATTTCTCATTAGATCAAAGATCAAGTCTTGGAAATTTATTTGCCATAGACAAAGCTAGCAAAACTCATAATCTGGAACACTTACAATCACTTAGATGAGAAGCATGTATCTTTTACCACATCTCAAGAACAATCTTTAACTTATCACTTAAGAACAATTTTTAGATATCTATCTTGAGGAATCACAAAGTTTGAATCGAAAATAACTTTGTGATTTCTATCTATCTTGCTTGAAAGAGATTACGAGAACCTCGATAACATGAAAGCAAGATCAAGATATACTAACTATCAAGGTAAAGATAGTCGTACCTGGCTTCATGAATCCCCCAAGCAAAGTATTTTAGACGTAAACCTAATTATGTTTCTCAGAGGAAAACTAGGTTCATAGAGGATGACTCTATCTATCAACTAGGACACAAAGTGTCAGGGATTAATTTTCCCAGTTGAAATAGCATCTTTATTTATAGTTTGCCGAGATGCTTTGAATTCAAGCTAATATAAGTTGAGAATCAAGCAAACACTTTCTCTATTTAGATGAAACTCTAATTAGGGTTTCAATAAAAACATGGGAGAATTAATCTTGAAAATACAATGGAAGAATATACACAATGGTCCTGTTACGGAACCATGTATAATGACCGCTCTGTTTTGGAAAATATGCCTTTCGAACTAAAAGAAAATTGATGTTTATTTAAACACTTAAGAGTTTAATCGTGATGTACACACATAAGTGTTTTGGTGATCAATGAATTTCTGAAGTGTATAAGAGATTCATAAAAATGCTAAACATATTTAAAAAATATTTTTTGAGCATTTGTTAAATTCTACTGCGACCGTTGGAGAAACGTAAGGTTAAAGTTCACGATCCAGGGAGTTATTGTTCATGAATTGGGTTTTCCAACCCTACTCGGCTCGAGAACTCATATGTAGACCATTTACGAGTTGGGTTCGCCAACCGTACTCTGCTTGAGAACTCATATGGACACGATTCGTGAACTGGGTTCGCCAACCTTAATCCTTTTATACCAACAACAAAAATTCAGTTCACCACTGTTCGTGAATCGGGTTCGTGAATTGTTCCCTATTGAACTAGCGGTTTGTAAACTGGTTCGTGAACCTTCCTTATATTTCTGAAATCAGATATTTTTGGTTTCCAAACCGGTTTTTCAACCTACCCTGAGCAGAAATATCAGAAGTTCATGAATTTCTCTATTATGATGTATGAAACATTCCCAATTTATAAAATCACTTGTACGGGCGATTTTCAATTGATCCACAAATTAATTCTCAAATAATAAATTATTTTGAACTAATATTGTTAAGGACCTTTGTTGATTCGGGTCAGCGAGAATGCGAGCATTAATCGGTTAGATAAAAAACGAATTCGGTTAAATATGCCGTCAAACATGCGCAATGCGGGAAAATTCCAGCAATTTGTTAATTCGCATTTAAGACGTTTCACATGTACAAATGCGACACTAAAATTTAGCGCGTATTAAATTACAAAAATACATTTTTCGATTTTTAAGCAACATGATTTATCGTTTGTATGGTATATATACGAATTTTATGCGTCATTATCACCAATAAATAGCTGGTTCAGTGGATGGTGGTCAAGTGTGGGTGCTACATTTCGCAGTTTCGAACCTTGTAAATTTTTTGAAAGAATAAATATACTTAGAATTAAGCAACCGAGTAATTCGGTTCGCAAAAATCGCGAATTAATAGGGAAGAACTTAAAATCGTGTTTTCAAACCGTGGTTATATTTAGACAGCGAATGATTCGATAAAAATTCGCCGAATTACTAACTAGGATATGAACTTTGGGGTATTTCTTAGTTTCTATTTTTGATTTTTTGCATGGGCATTTGTAACTGTTAATCTACTATTCATTCCATAATCATACAAGTAGCTCGTCATGAAAACATCAAAGCAAAATCAAAAGTTCTGTAGTACCAGGTAAAAATTTCCAAAAATTCAAGACAATACATAAATGGTGGACGTTTTGATTTCTATGATACCATTGCTTTACATTTAGCATTTTTTTTATCCATACAAAAGGTGATAAAAGTGGTTATCAAATGATCGTAAAGCAAGGAGAAGATGCAGAAATGAAGAGCCTCGAGAAAACATTATTTTCTTATGACGTGGATAAAGGATAAAATGTCACTTTCCTCCACATTGGTTTCCAAGTGGAATCAACTGTTACTCAGCTAGGATTTTTTTTTAACAATAATTTTTTTATTGAACCACACACATTACAAGAGTCAAGAAGCAGAACAAGACACTCAAAGCCAAACAGCCACCGAAACAAGGACTACTACACCAATTATATTACAAGACAAGAACTACTAGAAGCGCTAATCTTCCCTAGAAACGACATCCTAAAGAAGATAAGGCATGATGATTTCTGGTAGATTTAACTCCCACTTATAAGAAAAGTTATTTAAACGGGCATGCTTAGATAATGCATCAACAACCCTATTACAGACTCGACTTGCAAACCTAATTTGAACTTCCTATAAAGCCTGACAAAAATTTATACATTTAGACATTAAAAGTTGATCTTCCCATCTAATATTTTCAGTCTGATACTTTTGAACAACTTCCATAACCGATTTATTATCACCTTCCACTTGAATTCTACATAAGCCTTTAGCTTGAATCCATTGCATTACCATTTACCAGCATCATAGCCAGAATTTCTACCTGATCAAGATATCTTACATCCCTTGCCCAGGGCCCAGGCCAAGGCTTCCATGAATTCTCCTAGATGATTTCATAGCACAATAGAAAAACCAGCAAGGATAGTATCTGGTAGCATAGAAACATCAAAATTAATTTTCAAGAAAGAAAATGGAGGTGGTTTTCAAAAACTTTTTAAAGATATGTCTATATGAGGGCTAACATGACTATGAGTATGAGAATTTTTATCTATGATAGATGCATATGTGATGAGAATAGAAAAACTAAAAAATCTGATGAATAACGACCTCTGGATACTAAGTTTTCCCGTCAAGCATATACTTTTCCATAAGAACCACATAGATATCACTGCTAAATTCCTGAGATTTCTTCTATGTGTGATGAGTAATGAATTTTTATTTGTCCAAGATTGAATACATTGAGAAATATCTCCATAATCATTAGCATCTTGAAAAATTGCATTAGAGATATCAGACCAAACCTCTATAGAAAAAGGATATTGAAGGAGAAGATGTTTGGTAGTTTCAATACCATGTGAACACTGAGCACAAAGAGAATTCTCAGTAGTAGCTATTCTATGGAATCTAGACACCATCGGTAAAATATTCTTAGTTAATTTCCATATAAACATCTGACATTTATATGGTACCTACAGATGCCAAATCATTAACCACATTTGTTATTGTTGTGTTGTGACCATGTAATTATACTGCTGCATGTGAATGGCCAGATAAGTGGAATTAACTGTAAATTTACCATTTTTAGTAATATACCATCGAAGCTCATTTGTGGCTGGTTGCTGAGGTATGATGATGTTCTTAATATGTGAAGTTGATCAGGTGAACAAATTTTCTGTAATTTATCAATCCTTCCGCTTCTTGAAGAATGATCAATATAATCATCCACCTTATCTTGTGAATTTTGAACATTGAGAAGTTGACGTTGATAATCCTTGTTAGAAACTTTGCCAAACCAATGACCTTATATATTAATCCTTGACCCATTTCCAACTTCCCAAATATAATATTTGCGAATCCATTGTAATATTCTCTGAATTCCATTCCATATCCATGTACCTTATTTCTTAACTTGACCAAACAGAGGATCAGAATTATTAAAATATCTCGCTTGTAGAAGTTGTACCCATTTGGATTTTTTTATGCAACATTCTCCACGCCAGTTTAGAAAGTAAAGCTTCATTAAAGATTCACAGATTATTAAATCCCAGACCTCTAACTCTTTGAGGTTTACTTAATTCATTCCAACCAATAATATAGCCTCCTTGCTTTGATTTCTTGCTCCACCAATAATTTCTTTGCAGAGATTCAATTTTCTTCACTATTTTATCTGGAATACGCATACAACTCATTTGGTATTGATCCATAAAACCTGTAACATCTTGAATATGATCAGTACTTATGCCTGCCTGATTAACTAATTTGCCTTGCCATGATTGTAGTCTGCTATCCATTTTATCCACAGTTTCTGCAAAGCAAGCATTTTTTTTACGACCCACAAAAAGAGGAATTCCCAAATATTTCTCTTTCAATAGCATTTTTGGCATCTGAACCATTGTTGATATGTTATCTTTATCTAAATCATTCAAATTATGACTAAAGTGAATATTAGACTTATTCAAACTAACTATCTGCCCCGAAGCCATACAAAATTGAGAAATAATTGCCATCATGATAGTAATGGAGCTGGTTGAAGCAATTGAGAATAAAATTCAATCATCCGCGAAAAAAAGATGAGAAATACTTGGACCTCTGATGGCTAGATTTAAAGGCTTAACTAACCCCTGAACTTCAGCTGCCTGCAATATTCTACCGAAAGCTTCCATGCATAAAGTAAAAATATATGGAGACAGAGCATCATCTTGGAGAAGTCCCCTTGTTGGCATAAACGAGTAGTATGCGATATATTAAGCATAATTTAAATAGAGGTTGTGTTGATACATTGATGGATTAATGAGCACCATTTGTCATAAAAACCTAATTGCATAACTTTGATTATAAACCCCCATTCCATGCGATCAAATTCCTTTGCCATGTCCAATTTAATCGCCACTGCCCCTGGAGGAACTTTAATTCTTTTCATATAATCAATAACTTCATGTGTTATGATGGTATTATCAAGAATGTTTCGACCCGGTATATATGCAGTTTTCCATGGAGAAATAATCTTAGTAAGTGTTTGTGGGTGAAAAGATGTGGCTTGTTTTATGACTTGTATCAAAAAGTGGAACTGGCTTGCAGAGTGAGAAGCTATTAGTTCCTGGTGATTTTTGGATACTATGTTGTTGCCGACCAAAGCTTGTTGTTTGGTGGAAATAGGTGAAGCCTATTTATACAAGTCATATTGAAACGTACCTTAGTCTCGTAGGAAGTGAAAACGATTGAGTGGTGAAAGAATGGAGTAACGTATAACCGTTAGAAACCCATGCTTCCATGATGAAGGAAGTGGATCCGTTTACACCTGTTACTTCTTGCCGCCACTAATTGTCCATCTTCATGACACTTTCTTGTAACGGGCGTATTGCACGCCGCACGTTGTAAACGCTAGACCAATACCCTGATGTGTATCCCCCAGTTTGTGACATGTTTGATGTCTCGAATGTTTTTGTAGAAAACATGTAGCACTTTGCTACATGTGGCTAGTTAAAATCAAGAGGCTTGTCGTAGGGCAATAGCATGTGATGCTATTAGGCTCGTCTTGGCTGGTCGCCTAAAAATTGTCGTAAGTCTGTCAGTTCGGTGGCGAACTTCGATGGCCGAGATCGCATCTCATGAGGAAGGGTAGCCGTTGATTATGGCTACCTTGTGTTGGCGCATGATAATGTCACAGTGGAATTTTGGTGTATGCCAGTGGAAATGTGGCATGTATCGTGCATGCCAGTGGCACAGTGGTGCAAGTGGTGCCTAACGTAGCCATGACCACTAGATTTAGACGGATGGTCGCCTAAAACTTGCCACAAGTATGCCAGATCGGTGGCGGAGTTGGATGGCTGAGATTGCATCTCACGAGGAAAGGGTAGCCATTGATTATGGCTACCTTCTGTTGGTGTCTGATAATGGTATAATGGCGCCTTTTAGCGTGCACCAGTGGCATTGCGGTATGGATGGCATAGTTCGTGCATGCCAGTGGTGTGGTGGAGTGGCTGGCATAGTTTGTGCATGCCAGTGGCACGATGGTGTAAGTGGTGCCTAGCGTAGCCATGGCCGATGAAATTTTGGCACGTTGGTGTTAGACTCGAACGTGGTGTGGCAACATTAGTTTTAATGGCCACATTGATCCCCATGTTTTGTGGAATGTTGTTTGGCTCGGTTGGCGTGGAAAATTTTCCTAAATTAGGGTTTGGCATGTCGTTAGCATGTTGGCATGATTTTGGGGAAGCCAACTTAGTATAGCGACCTCTTGACACAATTTTCACCTCTTTTAAGGCTGTGGCAGGTTTGGAGCAACCTGATTGGTCATGAAAGTAGGGAGCTGTCAAAGCATGGGCATGGCTACCCTTTTGGTGCGCGTGACAGATTTAAAGCAACCTGATTGATCGATGAAAAGGGGCCGACAAGAAACATGGGACCGGCCTTATTTTTAATGTGTGTAGCGCATTTACAACGACCTGATTGGTCGATGGAAAGGGGGGTCGGAAACCAAGGGCGTGGCCACACTTCCAGTGCGCCGTGGAGGATTTAATTGCCTAGTTTGGCTAAGCATAGTTTCAACTAACGATGTCTAATATACTACGCAGGGAGAAAAAACCCTAATTTTTCAAATTAGTCTGGTTCATGAGTTTTTTGTGAGTTATCAATAAATTAATTGGATTTTGTGTGCTGCCATAAGATTCCTTATTTACAGAGTAAATTGTTCTTTCTATCTGAGCGTTTTGTGCAATGGACTTAACTTTGGTACTTGGAAATCCGTGCTACTCTGCTGCGTGTGAACACAAATCCGTTATGTCATACCGATATTAAGGGTTATGTCGGGGAACATAACACAGGAAAAGTATTTAGTGAATTTTATATTAATAAGTAATATAGGCAAGGCGCCGAATTTTACAGGTCATCTGGGATGATTGCTACATGCGCCAGTCTGGATAAATTTCATGTAAATATATTGAACGGCTCAATAAATATGCCAGTGTAGAGGTTAACACTCATGGCTCCATTTCCTTACAGAGTGACGTCACATCAGATGCAAAGTTTCACAATTTTATCCCTAATCTAAAAACCACCATCAACACTAAGTCCCCTGCTTAGCTCGGAACAGTGGCATTGTTGCAGGGTAAGCATGAGATGGTGACAGATAAGGATATAATCGAAACGAAAAGTTATGAAGAGATTGTCAGGAAGATTTGGTTAACCTTTGTCAGGAGGCATGAAGAATATGTGATCCTTGTATTGGTGGCTTTGCATAACTTCAACTTGGCCATGGGGTGCTAGCATCAGCGTTGCAACTTTGGCTACTGATCGGAAGAGGTGGCACTGCAACCTGGTCCGTGGAACGGGCACTGTATAGCTAGGAAAGGTAGATAGCGCTGCTTTGGCTGGCTAGGTCAATGGTGCTGGAAAGGTGGATGGCGTTGCTTTGGATGTCTAGGGAATGATCAATGGCGCTGCTGGTTAGGGGGTGGACTGTTTGCGTTGGCTTGGATTGGTGGAAACTGGCTTCAGTCCGTAGAGCGGTGGAAACTGGCTTCAGTCCATGGAATGGTGGAAACTAGCTTCAGTCTATGGAACTGGCGAAGATGGTGGCAATGTTTTCTTGACCACGAAGCGACAGAGATGGTGTAGTCGTCTTTGGTAGTGGGGCGCTGGCTCCGCAAGCCCAGATTCCTTCTTCCGTGCATGGTCCAAAAGGAAAATCTTCTCTGCTCGGATTCCAAAAGAGCTACACATATAAAAGGGCATGCTAACTTCCTCCCCTTTTAACATTAGCATGTCTGCTTTTTGTGTTCGTTTGCAGCATCTCGATCATAGGAGTGCCAACCGTCTTCGTATTTTAGCGACAAGTGTAATATATGTGAGCAGTTGATCAAACATGGACATTTAGCTCGGTGTGAATGACTTTCTTTGTCAGCAACGACAGAGTAAGCTTCAATGGAAATAAAGCAATCTCCAATAGTTATAATCAGTAGGAAGCCGAGCCAGGAGAACTCAAGGTAGGTGCTCTTGAGTACTTTTGATTCGAGAGATCAATCTGTACAATCCTGGCCTAAACCAAGAAATAGTCATTCCAGGCTTGCTTCAGTCACAAAGTGAAGGAGAAGGGTTGGTCTTAGGGAGGGAAGCGAAGAGAGTGTTGAGACCAGAATGGTTAATTCTGAAGATGTGGCTTGTTTTATGAATTATATCAAAAAGTGGATCTGGCTTGCAGAGTGAAGCTATTAGTTCCTGGTGATTTCTGGATACTATGTTGTTGCCGACCAAAGCTTGTTGTTTGGTGGAAATAGGTGAAGCCTATTTATACAAGTCATATTGAAACGTACCTTAGTCTCGTAGGAAGTGAAAACGATTGAGTGGTGAAAGAATGGAGTAACGTATAACCGTTAGAAACCCATGCTTCCATGATGAAGGAAGTGGAACCGTTTACACCCGTTATTTCTTGCCGCCACTATTTGTCCTTCTTCATGACACTTTCTTGTAACGGGCGTATTGCACGTTGTAAACCGCCAGAACAATACCCTGATGAGCATCCCCCAGTTTGTGACATGTTTGATGTCTCGAGTGTTTTCATGGAAAACATGTAGCAATTTTCTACGTATGGCAAGTTAAAATAAAGAGGCTTGCCGCAGGAAAATATCATGTGATGCTATTAGGATCGTCTTGGCTGGTCGCCTAAAACTTGACGCAAGTCTGTCAGTTCAGTGGAGAACTTCGATGGATGATATCACATCTCATGAGGAAGGGTAGTTGTTGATTATGGCTACCTTGTGTTGGCGCCTGATAATGGAGCAGTGGCGTTTTGGTGTACACCAGTGGAAATATGGCATGGTGGTGCAAGTGGCTCCTGACATAGCCATGGACACTAGATTTAGGCGGCTGGTCGCCTAAAACTTGCCACAAGCCTGCCAGCTCGGTGGCGGACTTGGATGGCTGAGATTGCATCTCATGAGGAAGGGGTAGCCGTTGATTATAGTTACCTTCTATTGGCGTATGATAATGGTACAGTGGCGCCTTTTAGCGCGCTCCAGTGGCATTGCGGTATGGATGACATAGTTTTTGCATGCCAGTGGCGTAGTGGAGTGGATGGCATAGTTTGTGCATGCCAACTGCACGATGGTGTAAGTGGCGCCTGGCGTAGCCATGGACGCTGAAATTTTGGCACGTTGGTGTTAGACTCGAACGTGGTGTGGCAGTATTAGTTTTAATGGCCACATTGATTCCCATGTTATGTGGAATATTTTTTGGCTCAGTTGGCGCGGCAACTTTTCCTAAATTAGGGTTTGGCATGTCGTTAGCATGTTGGCATGGTTTTGGGGAAGCCAACTTAGTATGGCGACCTCTTGACACAATTTCCACCTCTTTTAAGTCTGTGGCAGGTTTGAAGAAACCTGATTGGTCAATAAAAGTTGGGAGCCGTCCACGCATGGGTGTGGCTACCCTTTTGGTGCGCGTGG
Organism: Papaver bracteatum; assembly: GCA_023529315.1. NCBI lineage: Eukaryota > Viridiplantae > Streptophyta > Magnoliopsida > Ranunculales > Papaveraceae > Papaver > Papaver bracteatum. Next base: position 5,602,753 of record JAJJWX010001877.1, read on the forward strand.
CAGATTTAAAGCGACCTGATTGGTCGATGGAAAGGGGACCGACAAGCAACATTGGGTCGGCCTGATTTTAAATGCGTGTGGTGCATTTAGAGCAACATGATTGGTCGATGGAAAGGGGGTCCGGCAAGCAAGGGCGTGGCCACACTTCCAGTGCGCCATGACGAATTTAATTTCCTAGTTTGTCTAAGCATAGTTTCGACTAACGAAGTCTAATATATTGCGCAGGGAGCAAAAACCCTAATTTTGCAAATTAGTCAGGTTCATGAGTTTTTTGTGAGTTATCAATAAATTAATTGTATTTTGTGTGGTGCCACAAGATTCCTTATTTACAGAGTGCAATGTGCATTCTGTCTGAGTGTTTTGTGCAATGGCCTTAACTTTGGTACTTGGAAATCCGTGCTACTCTGCTGCGAGTGAACACAAATACGTCATGCCATACCGATATTAAGGAATCCGTCGGGGAACATAGCACATTAAAAGTACTCAGTGAATCGTATATTAATAAGTAGTATAGGCAAGACGCCGAAATTTACAGGTCATCTGGGATGGTTGCTACATGCGCCAGTCTGGATAAATTTCATGTAAATATATTGAACAACTCAATAAATATGCCAGTGTAGAGGTTAACACTCATGGATTCGTTTCCTTACAGTGTGATGTCACATCAGATGCAAAGTTTTACAATTTTAACCCTAAGCTAAAAACCACCATCAACAGTAAGCATCTTCTTTAGTCTGTTTGCCAAAAAATTTGAAATAATTTCATATAAAATATTATAGAGACTAATCAGACGAAAATATGATGGAGTTTCCACACACAATTTCTTCGAAATTAACACTTGATAAGTGAAATTAACTGCTTAAGCAATTTACCTGACTGGAAAAATTCTTGAACCATGGAAACAAACCCATCAGCAACTTCATCCCAACAAATTTGATAAAATCTTGCCTGAAACCCATCCGGTCCCAGAGCTGCCTAAGCATTAATTTGGTAAACCAATTTTCTTATTTCTTCTCTAGTTGGAATCATTATAAGCTCTTTATTTTCTTTCAAAAAATACATGGATTGATCAATTTGAAGATTTCAGAATCTTGAGATGGGTTACAAGAAGTAGTGATGGAGTTGAAATGTTGTGAAAATGCGGGGGTCTAACAACACCACCAAATATTTTGATTAGCAATCTGTATGGACAACTCCGAGTTGTTTTCTAGAGAATCAACAAGACTCAATCAATTAAAAATATCACAAGGAGGTATTATCTCAATCTCTCAATTTGATTTACGCAAGAAAATATGATTCGCGAGTCTAATCAAAGAGAGATAACTTGGATGGTACCAAAGACCAATATCCAAGTGTCAATCAATTTAAATCAACAACCAAAATGGTCGGATATTCTAATTGATTGAACAACGCACAACCTGTATTATTTCAATTATATAAAAATATAATGCGGAAAAAAAATAACACAGACACCAGAATTTTGTTAATGAGGAAATCGCAAATGCAGAAAAACCCCAGGACCTAGTCCAGATTAAACATACACTGTATTAAGCCGCGACAGACACTAGCCTACTACCAATTAATTTCGGTCTGGACTGTAGTTGAACCCCAACCAATCTCACTCTGATCCAAGGTACATTTATGCTCCTACGCCTCTGATCCTAGTAGGATACTGCACACTTGATTCCCTTAGATGATCTCACCCACAACCAAGAGTTTCTACGACCCAAAGTCGAAGACTTTAATAAAGAAATCTGTCTCACACAGAAAAGTCTACAGGTAATAGATAAATTCGTCTCCCACGAATAAACCTACAAGCTTTGTTCAGTCTTTTGATAAATCAAGGTGAACAGGAACCAATCGATAAAATAAGACTTATATTCCCGAAGAACAGCTCAGTTTCATCAATTACCTCACAATAAACTTAATTGACGCAGCGAAGAAGATTATTGAGGAATCACAAACAATGAGACGAAGATGTTTGTGACTACTTTTATCTTGCCTATCAGAGATAGAATATCAAGCCAATTATTAAAATTGTACTCGTACGATAGAAAGAGCAAGATCAGATCACACAACTACGATAAAAATAGTATCGGTATGGCTTCACAATCCCAATGAAGTCTTTAAGTCGTTAACCCGAGTTCAGAGAGAAAACTCATGGGTTAATAGAGACCGACTCTAGCTTAGAAAAAACTAGTATCACACAAGAAAGGTGTGAGGGGATTAGTTTTTCCAATAGCTAGAGTTCTCCTTATATAGTCTTCAAATCAGGGTTTGCAATCAATGTTAGCTTAGTAACAAAACATTCAATATTTCACCGTTAGATGAAAACCTGATTAGATACAAGCTAATATTCCTCAACCGTTAGATCGAAAACTTAGCTTGCCATACACACATGTACTTGACGATTTTGGGTTTGTGTAACCGTACCCAAACGTGTACAATAGTTGGTTCAATAACTAGTTAACCAAAAGGTTAGCCAAATGATAACTTCCATATCAACCATGTTCTTCTTCACCATAACTAGTCCAAATGACTCAAACAAACTAGTTATAGAGTTGTTCAATTTCTATGAGATCTCAAGTACTACAAGAGACACGATTGAATCAAAATTGATGAGATTCACTCGAATCATTAATCATGAACTATAAAGCCACAGTTTGCAAAAGCATCCCTTAGTAATATAGAATAAGTTCACGAATAACGTTTTCAGTCATAACCTCTTGAGTTCACGGACTCAAGCTAACCGGTTGAAGTTATAAACTCCAGCAGAAATTCTCGGGCTTGAGAACTACGCCAGTTCGTGGACTGGGTTTGCGGACTGAGTTTCTGCTCACGTTCCAGTTCCACTTGATCAACAAAGTTCGCAAACTTCGGTTCAAGTGCTAAGGACTTATACATATATGTGTTGCCACAACAATGTTTATATCCCCCAATAGTTATAAAGTCTAAACTCTCATTTCAATCATTGAAACATGCTCGGTGGGCATTATATAGTTGTTATTCACAAACTATTTTTCTTCAGAACATTTTCCAAGAAGATTGAAACTTAACATGAATTTCGTCACTAGGCAAAGATGAACTTAGCTAAAGCGAAAGCTTTACCAACACCCATTTCGATAAATAGATAAGCGAGATATACTCAGCTCGAAATGTCACATGTGCATATTCTTAGTCTATATAGTAAAACGACTTTTGTCTCAAAGATAGGAGATAGAGATAGAGTAGATAGACTTTTGAGTGATAGATAAGTTCAAGTATCCACATAACTTTTAGTCGATAAAGATACACTGGTTCCTTGAGTAGTCCTTCGTCTTGTATGATGATTGCCATGGAGTCTTGAGCTCAGCTACACTTTCTATCATAGTCCGAGACCTTAACTATAGTAGACTAGAAATCAAGACTTTATAGTTTTGATCACTAAGATTGACAAACATGCTTGAGATAGCAACGCATGCGAGTTTGACCGAGCAATGCTCTAACATGTTGTATAATAAGCTTTTGAATGTCTTTTCTTGACGAATACCATTTACCCTTATCATCCCTTATAGAATCAATTTGGTTTCGTCTCCTTCTGTAATTGGCTTGTGCATGAAAAACTTTAGTATTCCTGTCTTGGCTATGAAGCAGTTTGTGTCTTGACTGTTGATAACTAATATCAACTTTGATGTTGTACCAATGTTGAAGGGTGTTTTGCAGTCCCGAAAGAAGATCCTGAGATGTACTTAGCGATTGATGTGCTTCTCTAATTTGTTGTTGAACTGCTTGTATACGGGCATCAATGCTACCAAAGTGTCTCTGCTTCCATTTGCATATACATTTCCAAACATGCTGAAGTTTCTTTGTAAACTGTAAAGACAAAAAACCAAATTGTTCCTTCTCCCAATGTTGCTGAATCAAATCTTTAAAAGTCTCATGTTCCATCCATGTCTCATACAGTCTAAAAGGTTTATGGGTTTTGATTGATTGAGGTTTAGTTGATAATAAAATTGGATCATGATCTGAACCCAAAGGTATAAGATGATTGATAATTGCATCTGGAAAAAAAAAAGAGACCCATTGGTTTGATGCAAGAGCTCTAACTAATGTGGTTTGTACCAATTGTACAGTTTTATGATGATTGGACCACGCAAAAGGGTGACTAGTAAAAGGAATTTCTTAGAGACCATAAAAGTTAATAGTATCCTGAATAATCTCTGGTGTTGTATATTTATGGGTTGAAAAAGAATTTTTATCATAACATGACAAAGTGACATTTAAATCCGCAATTATGATCCAAGGAAAATCCATGTGTCTTCCCATATCAGCTATAGTCTGCCATTGGTGTTTCCTTTCTTCATGATAACAAGAACTATACAAACTATTTAGCATCCATTGTTGATTTTCATGACCATTATGCAAGATTAAATTAACCAAATAATCAATGAAATGCATGAGTTCTATGTGAAAACCATCCTTCCATAATACTGCAAGACCTCCAGCCTTATATTTATTATTACGACACCAAACATTTGGGTAATGCATGCCTTGCAATAAGAAATGAGCATTTTTATTTTTTTGTTTAGTTTCCGAAAGAAAAATAAAATCAGGGCTATATTGATGAATGCAATCTTTCAAATGATTTCTAGTATGGTTATTTCCTAAGCCCCGAATATTCCATGCAAGTATACGCATTGTAACACAACAAGACGAGTATTGAACACTAGGGAAATCAGAAACAAAATAAAAAATATGGAAACTTAAAAGGAAGGAATAAGTGAAATGGAAAACCTAATCTTCCTGCTCTGTTGAGAGATTCCCATAAGGTTGTCCCACTCTCCTTGACCAAAAATTGGCCTATAGAAACTTGGATGCATTCGATGTTCACTTCCATAGTAGGCTGAATGCATATAATCCTTCTGTTGATATTCACTTGAAATTTGTTCTTGATCTAGATTCTCTTGAATTAGAGCACTTGTATAACTACTTGCAGTTGATCTGTCTCTAGTTCTTTTGTATCGTTTAGATGTAGAAGATTCAGCCCCTTGCTCTGATGCACTATATATCGTTGAAACATGAAAACCATCTTCTGGGATTTGAAACGGCTTCTTTTCCAATCTCTTTTTACTCATTGTCTTCTTAGGAGAAATAAGAATCTTCTCACCCTGGTTATACTTAGGATTATTAGCTCTAGGGTCAATAACTTCACCAAATCTTCTTCAAATTTGCAAAATAAAGCTAGCAATAGTTTGCACATGATATGCTTTATCTGAACATTTTGATTCATTATGAGCAAGAATAAGACATGCAGGACAAAGTTTTTTAGGTTGTCATTGAAAATATATAGGAATACATTAAGTGACCTTTGCTACGTTTTCTGTCATCAAGCCTCTTAACATAGGATTTGAAATATTAAACTCAATAAGAACACTTACAACATTAGTATCAGTTGGATTACCATCTTCAGGAATGAGCTTGAGTGGACTACCAAGGATGCTTGCAATTTGATTTTCAACTTCAACATTAAGAAATTCTGGTGGCAGCTTTTTGATGTCAATCCAGAATTGTTGAGTTAAAAAATCAAGATTTCTGGAATGACTGAGGTGTTCCATTCTCTAAAAACAGCCAAGTAACCATCAACACTCCACGGACCTTCCTCCAGCATTGTGTTATATCTATGCCAATCATAAAATCGAAATATAAACATATTGGTATCATGTATTCTAATTTGAAAGTAACCATGACCCCAAGCCATTGTAAGCTCATGCTCCACCTTATCTGTTCCCAAGGGAAACTCGCAGAATATTTTAGCAATGAGACCAACTTCCCATTTCTTAATAGTTGGTTGTAATTTGATATGAGGATATCTAATGACTCTACGGGTTTTATCATCTTCTTCCAAATTAGTGTTTTTGATTTTCTCTATAAGCTCGGATACCTCTCCTATGGACTTTCTAGATGACATTGAGAAATAAAGTATAACTAGAAAGATAATATAATAGTAAATCCAGTGATGTGATACTTTAAACTTGAAACAACCCCTATTTAAGTAGAACTTACAAGTCTTAAGTCGAATACATGTTGAGCATTGCAGAAAGCTATTGCCACCTCTCATGAAGGATAGTTGATGATTCATCATGTTTTGTTTGTATTGATCTCTGCAAACGAATTTATCAATGTTGCTTGTAAAGGCGGACCATATAGTATCATTCGTGTGAGCTTTGTCTTTAGTTATGTCGGAATATAACATCTTCATCCTTATCACTTTGAAACCTTCAAGACAACCTTTGAGTGGGAAACAACCTTTGGATGGAACCTTTAACAGAGTTAAAGATGAGAAGCCACCTAGCAATACCTGTTAAACATGACTGAAACACACATTAAAAGTTGAGGAAAAAAACATGATGAAATTAGGTCAGATTTAATTGGAGAATAACAAAATTAAAGAGAAAACTTCATTAATAGAGATGTAGATTAGACGAGAAACGATTTTAAGTCATTGCAGAGAATTGAAATTGAAATTGAAATTTTTTAGATAAGATTCGATCAAAGATTGAAACTCAGGTCACCAATTTACACTCCGAGTTGATCGCCTATTCAGTCGCCAGAGCCTTCTCGAAAAGTCGTACTCCAGCTGGGAATCTCCCAAAAGAAAAAAAATGGGAGCTGGAATCTACCCAAAAGAGTCGGTCTAACGATTTTGACGGGGGTAACAGTTTGGTAAATGCAGCATTGCAGCTTCCTCACCGGCAAAAAAGAAAGTTAAGACTAGATAACAGACGTCAAATTACTAAAAGACAAGTCAGAGAGACAAAACCGTTTTTGGCGGTTCCGAGTTTTAAACATCTTTCCTCATTGTCTTCCTCCTGAGTCCTGTCTCCTCAACCGGACCGTGAAACTCGTCGAGATTAGGGCTAACTTGAAGAACGAAAAACAAAACCTAAAAATATCTTATTTTCAGTATCAAAATTGCAATTCATCAACAACAATCCTCTCTCCGTGTCTGTCTCTCATCTTACAAATCTTAAATTCACAAGAAAATTTCACTCGGGAAAACCCAATTTTCAAATATACAAATTCATCTGTTAGTTAAACAAAAAGAAAACCCAGAAACCCCAAAAATAATAAATAATAATTTACATTTTGCAAGCTCAAGCTTATAAATAGGTAAAAAAAAAAGAATGATAAATTACAGTATTGATTGTTCTACTCTTTTTTTCTATAAGAATCAAAATCAAAACCTTTAATCGGTTCTTTGCAACAGGAAATGGAACTCAGAGTTTTGGCGGAGGAGAGGTGGTGGTTCTACGATGATGTCAGTTGGGCTCATTTCCAGGAAGGATCTGGATAGCTCATCTAGAGAGAAAGGTATGCTGCAATTTCATTTCCCACAAAATATTAGTTAAAAAAAAATTAATTTTTTTTGTTAGCGTTTTGATGTTCTTTGTTAGGGTGTTAGTTACCTGGAATCGACATCGAGTAAGAATGAATTGTTATTGTTTGGCATGTTGATTGAATCTTCAGTCATCAATACTCTCATCTTTGCTATTATCTGAAGGGAGGTGGTTAAATTTTGCATTAGTTGTGTTTTCTAATTCTGTTGAGTAATTAGAGTATGAAGGAACACAATAGAATCATTGGTGAAAGCAAACTTACATCTTGTGATAACCCTTGGGTTCCATATTTGTCATCCCAAAACATTGTCCCAATACGGTAAATTTGTGGAATGCTCAATGCCTGCAAAGGTAGAGTTAACTTTAGTGGGATTTCTTGTGAATCTGTTGCGTAAATGACAACTCTAGACATAAAGTGTTCAGCTTAAGCTACCGGACAGAGTTCAGCTGTGATCTCCTCCAAGGTTTTGGTAGGCTTTTGATGTGAAACCTGAAAACAAAGATGAGATAAATTAAGAGTGACCAAGTAGTGTTTAAACTAAAGTACTAGCTTATTGGTCTGTGGTTGAGGAAAATATACCAGAAATCCAACAGCTTGTCTTATGTGTTGAAGCTCATTCCAAGCTGATCCAGTATACTGCAACATGAAGATGAAAATACTGTAATTTTCCCTTCTTTGATTGAAATAGGTTTCTAAAACACTTTTAGTTAGAAGATTATTAGCTTGCCTGATCTGTTGCTTTGGAACACCATTGTTCCAATTCCTGCAAACCGGCTTTAACATATTCTCCGTTGCTAAATGAGCAGCACTCACGGCGAAGCAATAAACTGCATTGAAAAGCACAAGACTTCTTTCAAACCCACCTGATCATGCTTGCACAAAATATTGTATTAATTTTATGGGATCGTTTAAAACGTTACTTACCTGTTGAGAAGCTGAACATTTATGAATGCAAAAACCTGGGTGAAGGTTTTCCTTATGATAACAGATGGGACCTACGGATATGGAAAAGAATGTTACTTAAGTTCGTGTCAACCTTCTGTTTGAACAACCAATTAGCTGGTGAAAGGATGAATCTTGCTTACATTGTTTTCACGCAATATATCCCATGTGTGATCCATGCACTTTACTATGCTCTGCCAGTGTATGCTTGATACTTGTTGTTTCACAACTATATTTGAGTGCATATTTTTGGATGCCCCTCTTATGGATCTTGCCCTGGTAGATCTTGGTGCCTGTATAGAGTTTGTGGATTTGGTCATGTGTGGTTGCGAAGATAAATTGTCTCTTGTCTTGCTATATTAAATGCTTACCTGTATGCAAAGGTTTAGGAATGGACTTATTTCTTTCTTCAAACTGTCACGGATCATTCCGTATATTTTCTCAACATATGCTGTCAAGTGTTGCTTAAATAATAGGGCTGGGTATTTTGCTTCGACTTTTGATTTCTCTGGCTTCCCTACCATTCCGCTGTACCCACTTGATATTGGAGATGTCCGTAAACCCTACCAGAATCTGTGGTCAGTTCAAAATTATGTGTAGTAATTTGTCGGGCTTTTTTTAGGATGTAGGCTAGATAAGTTTTAGTATAAGAGCTTACTTGTGCCATCCTGCCAAACAAAGTGGTGGGAGAGGCTCGGCTACGGTGTGCAGCATTGATCGGGGAATTGCTTGCCTTAATTGTATTTTGTATTAGAAACAAAAGGGCGGATGTCGTTGATAGCCAATATGCAAGCTCGTTTACGTTCTCCTGATCCTGAAAGATACATAATTTCAATTTCGATGAATTCTTCAAACATGCTGCAACTAATCTTATTACGAGTATCTATAATAGTTCTATTAGGTTCAAATTCATGTAGCTGATTACCTCAGCAGAATCCCTAATTATGTGGATAATTCGATCAAATATGTGTGTTTTATCTGCTTCGAAGGATCTCCATTGAAGAAGAGCTCTGTACACAATACATGCAGCAACAGGTCTGTTTTTCTCAAATCTCTTATCTTCCACCAGGCACTTGATAAGTGCATCATGGTTTTCCTGATGATCATAGGAGAAGCGAAATGAAGGACAACGTTAGTAAGACATGAAAGTGAAGAAGAGAAGTACCCTGTTTCTAGGTCATTTATGTACCTGCTGCCTGTCTGTCAGAGATTTCTGCTTGGTCAATGGAGTTCGTACATGCTCCTTTTCCTGCAAAGATAGTTTTATCTGTCAATGTTCTTCCTACTCTTTTGATATTCAGAAAATATCAAGATAACTCACAGTATTGCTAGATAATTTGATACACATTTGATACCCTGTTCTTCATAGAATTTAAATTTTATGAGAATGTGGCACTTACTTTAGGTGTCTTGAATTCTTCCTCAGTTTGATGTCCATTTTCGAGACTCTGTAGAATCAGTAGCGTCAGTATGAAAATATCAATATCAGCATTCATTAAAAGGGAGTTGGATTATAGTTAACCTTTGTAACTGGTGTATATGTAGCCACTTCAGGAGAAACAATTTGTTGCTCAACAACTGGTGCCTGGTTTGTAACTGGTGGAGATGTAGCCACTTCAGTAGAAACAATTTGTTGCACAACTACTGGTGCCTGGTTCCGCAACATTTCATTTTCTGACTCCAACTTAGCGATCTTATCCTCGAGGCTGCAAACAAAGTTGAGATTTGTATAACTATGTGATTCTATGTTCCCCCAACCCAATTCTAGTTATTTTTCTAAATGTTTTAAAAAGTGAAAGCAAAGAGTAAGGCGCTGCTAAAAAGCGTTATTTGCTTCGTTAAATATATAAGTTAATAAATACTTAAAAATCTCTATGAAAAACTTTGTCAACATAATAAAGGGAGAAGAGCACAGAATAAATACTTATAAATCTTTTAGTTAACTTTCTAGCTTGGCTAGAGATAGATGATTAAAGAATTGAGATCACAGGAGAAAAAAGAGGAAGAAGGAAAAAGAAACTTCTAAAATAAGTGGCTGAATGAGATAGTAAAATAGTTTTAGGGCACTTCAAGTTATGAAAAAGCTATGAGGCGGCGAAGCGCAAAAAAACGGGTATTGATGCGCGAGGCGAGTCATTTTTTTAAACCAATATTTTCCTGCTCAAACTGGTCTATATTTTCACCTTTTAACCCACTTCCCACTTTTGCAGCTCTTTTTTTCTTGGAGAATGTTTAGTAGTAACTAGTAACATAAGGATACTGTGCTTATCTTGGCTGATCATTATCCAAGTTTCAGGTCAGATGTTTCTCAAGTTTAATGATCATCAGGAAATTCTAAAATTTTTTTGTGTAGTTTATTTTTTGATAGCAATTCAATAATCTGCTCGCTGTTCCTATTTCTACAAAACTCAAGCTACACAACATTTTAAATTTCCTAATCATATACTTATAATTTCGTTTAGAAAAGTACAATACTCACATTTTTAGTTCTTCTGATAGGTCATCACTCTTTGATGCTTCTAGTGCTTGTTGACGTAGAACCTGGTTCTCAGATTCCAAGTTGGACAAACTCACTTCCAATCTTAAGAGTGACAAAAAAAAAAAAAATTAAAAAAAATCAAGTTCCATTTTCTGGCATCCAATATCCTAATATAAAATGTATACATTACCTTTCAATTGTCTCTTGAAGCTGAGATAGTTTTGACTGCAATTCTGTTGCCTCTATTTCCTTCACTTCAGTGTCTTTTTGAATCTCATCGTATCTTCTCTCAATATCCTCAGTCTTTATCTTCAACTCACTAAGCTCACCCTGTATACAAGAATTCCTCTTTTGGTCAGGTAAGACATTTATTAATAAAGACAGTACAATGTTGAGAGTGATATTTTTACCTCCAATATTTCATTGCGATTCGTCAGTAACTCAAGGGCGGTGTTATCCACCACAGGCACCTCTTTAATGACTGGTGGTGCTTGTTCAATGGCAATTCGTGCAGCCTCTTTCTCACTGATGATTGCAGCATTAGCTTCATCTACTTTTCCTTGCATTTCGTGTAATGCCGTTTGCAGCTTTGCAATTTCATGCCCTTTTGCTTCTTCAAGGTCAACCTGAAATCATTTTTCTGCTAATGAGCTCAAGTAGACATCCATTATGGACTTAAAGTTATGGTATAAAATGTCGTAGTTCGAGTTTACGATTAGGCATTTCAAGATCAAGAACAACTTCAATATGAGTAACAGAATTCAGACCAAAAAGGAAACATACCCTCAGTTTCTTTTCAAGATCTAGTCTCCATGATAATTCTTCAACACGCTTCTCCAATTTGTCCTTAGCTTCTCTAAGTGCCCCAGCATCCCTAGCAGCCTGTTGCAGTTCCAATTGTTATCTACTTCAGTCATATTCTTTGACCAGGGAATCATAAAGACATTCACTTGAAATGAAAAATTATACATTCGACGTGCACATTGGCTACAAAAAAGTGAAAACTCACCATCCTGAGCTTTCTTAGCTCTTTCCTTCCTGTCCTACCTCTCCATAGACATTGAAGGGTAAGAGTAGCCACCTGCTGTTGCTTATAAGAAGTAAGAGCTTTGTGACTGCGCCATCGAGTCTGTAAGAAACAATAACATATAATTTAGATTCAGCCTGAATTTGTATATGCTTTTCATTACATTCAATCAAATTAAATGTTCATATGGAGAGATTTTTCTACCTGAACAATGATTGAAGCCTTGGTTCTTCTTCTGTGCCTATATTCATTACGGGCAGCCATTGCACGCATTCCAGTTTGAATAACTACTGCTGATGCTCTTAACTGTTTATATGCTTTTCTGGCTCTATGAGCACGTGCATACTTCTGAAGACATATTGAAGCAGCTTCCCTCCTCATTTCTTCATATAACTTGCGTGCAACCAGTCCTGTACAAGGAGATGCATACAAAAATGTTATCTCTCAGGTATTCATTCATCTCTAGGGAATAAATTCCTTCATACTTTGCTTTTTAAATATTAATATATTTATTTCAGTATTATGAATACCTCTCCATAATTTCTGGAAACGCATTGTGGCCCTTCGGACTTTAATAAATTCTTTGCGGGCAAGATATGTTCGGATTTGTCTTTGGATCAGTCTTGCAGCATTGGCCACGACTTCAGCCCTCCGCGCATCTAGTTCAGCCATTTGTCCTGCTCGGAGAAACACCTTTGTTTTACCTATCTAAAATTACGTACGGAGCAGAAACTTAGTGCAATGCTCGAGAGAAATTTGTCTCACAGTCAATAGGTATACCCTTCATAATTATGTCGTGTTACATTATTTAAGCTCATGTTCCAAATGTACCTGATAACCCTTCAGACCCATTCTGTCACATAAAGATGCACAGGCTTCTTTCTCATCAGATCTGTCGTAGGGATAAAACAATGAGTGAAACTTAGTGAATAAGCATTAGCAGTGAAGGCACGAGAATTAAGAAAAATGCCGTTACAGGGGGCTCATTCATTCTGCACAGAATAGTTTCAATTATTTGAGTCTTTCTAGAGCTAATTTTAAAGTTTTATGAACTTTTACCTTTCCAAAAGATCCGGTGCTAGTGTGCCAAAACGATCAAGGAACTCATCGAATGTTCTCTTGGTGGGATACCCAGCACAGCTGATCCTAATAGCCTCTAGCACTCCCTGCGGCAATGGGCATCACATGAACTCTAGTAAAACAAAACTGATTATTGATTTTCTAGTTGTAGTGATAGAAGAATGAGACTTACTCCACATCTCAACTGGTTCAAGACGTTGAAATTTTCAAAGATTCCAGGCTTCAGAACACCATTGGGCTTCACACATCTAATGTAATGTGGTTCTGTTGTGCTCAATGTCTCCATTAAAGATTGAAGTTGTTGCTTTTGAATGAATTTAGAGAAAAATAAAGTCAGAGGTAGAGAATTAGGTCATTAAAATATGAAATTCTAACCAGTATGAGACTTGGATTACCTTGAAACGTGTACCAATGGAAGAAAATTTGGATTGTTTTGAGCTGTCCTCGGGCAGTTTAGGAAAGAGATTTGCAACAAAAGGGCAGCTTGAAGCATCCAGTAAAGCTTGATGTTCTGCTACGACATAGTCCTTGTTTTTGTCTAGGAAATAATCAGCTTGGTAGGTAACCTTTTCAGAAAAAATATTTACAATGAGAAGCAAACTCAGCTTAGATTAAACAAACTTGCGGGTCAAAGATAATTTTCAAGGTTCTGCTTACATCACCAGCGTAATGGTTGATAGTGAAATTTGTTCGTGAAGTCTTTGGCTTGCTGAAGCGCTTGTTATTTTTGTATGTCTGGTACAATTTTTGAGCAAAAGTCTCATGAGTTGACTTGGGAAACATACTGCAAGTAAGGAAAGTGAGTTAACATATAAGCATGTGATGAAATCAGGTTTAACCCTTTGTCCTAAGAGTCTTATGCATGGGATTTTACAAATTAAGAATCTTGATTACCCTTTAGGGTAGTTCGATTTTATTAATAGATGTGCCATAGAAGAAGAATAAGAAGTTGAGGAAATTCTTACCATGCTTCATCAAGTAGGGCAATGATGCCTCCTGGTTTCTGCATGTAGATATCATCAATCAACATGTTATGATCTGTATGTTGTTCAAAGATTATGGTAATTGTATAGCTTAAGTATTGCATTTCAGTCAAATACCTTTTCAATTAGATCCAACACATCCTGGTTATCCACAAACTCTACATAACTCCAGTTGATTTCTTCCTTCTCGTACTCCTCTTGCTCCATCTTAAATACATGCTGCAGAATATTTACATCTAACTGGTTAATATTTAGTGAAGTTGTACTGTTTATATTTATGTATGTTTCACACTCTTACTTGATTGAAATGCTGTTGCAGTTTCTCATTTGTCAAGTTGATACATAACTGCTCAAAACTGCAAGATAATGCATGTTGTTAGATCTTAGCTGTGGGAATTTTTTGTTTCGTTTCTGTTGAAGATAACCAGAATCACCTCAGATTTACCTGTTGACCTTGAAGCTCTCAAACCCATAGATATCTAGTACTCCAATTAAACTTGCAGCGTTAGGATCTTGACCAATTGAACGGTTTATTTTGTCGACAATCCTGTTAAGTAAAAGCAGCATCAAAAGCTAACCTCAATACGTAAGATTGTTAGAACTAAATGAATACATTATGAGTTCATCTACAAATTAGATATGGTTTACATCTGCCCATAATACCCAAGGGAAGTTCAGAAATTCTGCTACTTGGTAGATGAAAAATATTTTATTTTTCTCGAGTTTTTAAGTATAATTCAATTTTCATATTTACATGATATGTTCTTACCAATCAAATAGTCTAGAATAAACCGTCTTTGCTAATGCATCACGGTTTGATGCCGCTGAATCTGGATCAAGAAGTTTGATAATGTCCCCATCTGGGGTAACTATGACACGTTTAGTAAGAGAGTCTTCAAGTTGCTTTGCATCACACCTGCATAAAAAGAGTAACTGTATGTTGGGGTAACTGAACGGGATTGATGTGTAACAGGTTCAGATTCAGCTTGGTGAAGGATGAGAATTCTTACTTGAGAAGCTCTGCAACTGTTTGAAGATGGTAGAGTGACTTATCATTTTTCAATTTTGAAGAATCGATTTCTTTTCCTTTAACAAAGTCAATATTCCCAAGATGAAGTATGGCAGCAACTACACTGAATATTGCATTCTTTACAAGGTAAAATTTTTATGTTAACTATTGTTGGTTATGAATTGGATCTGATGTTAGGTTTGACTATAGATATAGTACCTGCTCTTCCTGACTTATCCCGACTACATCCATAGCATTTCTAGTTTCCAGGTACTCTCTCGCATCATCAACATTTGCAACTTCATAACAGCTTGTTTGGTTAAGATAATGGAAGTTTCTGGGATTCTCCAGCTTGTACTTTTTGACATCCTGAAAGATGGATGATCAAAATCACTTCAGAAGTTATCAAGAAATGAATCATCAGTGTAATATGCTAATTTCTGGTATAGGGTACCTCTGGTGGTGCAGCACAAAGCATGTAAAAGCAATGATAGTTTCTCTCTGGATCTGACACCTGACAAACACGCGATCTCTCGAGAAGATATGTTCGAACAGCCGCTCCAGAGATCTTCCAATGCTTATCAAATTGGATTTCAACAAATTTACCGAAACGACTGATGGAGCAAAAATAACTGGGTCAACAAACAACAGCTTAACATTAAAGACGTTGAGCCGTAAGTGTCCGACTTGCTCACCTCGAGTTGTTGTTCTTCACAGTTTTTGCGTTTCCAAATGCTTCTAAGACAGGGTTGGACTGAGAAAGAAAAAAAAAAAAGCGCCAAGTATCCTAATTAGAATTTTTCTTTGGTCATTGAAAACACACACACACATATAAGCAACTCATTCCACCTCCAAAACTTGCTGTTCAACTGTTCTTCCTTCAGTACCAGATCTCCCTCCCATGAAAGCTAGATATCTCATGAGCATTTTTGTAGTCTCTGTTTTACCAGCTCCACTCTCACCACTAACCAGTATGGATTGGTTTCCGTGTTCATTGATTATTGACCTAAGGAAGGAAATTAAAAGAAAATCGGTGTAAATATTTCCTGCTGAGCATGCATATTTTTGTTGATATTTGATACCCCAAGTATCTAGATGCTTACCTGTAACAAGCATCAGCGACAGCAAAAAGATGGGGACTAAGTTCACCAAAGGTAGCTCCTTTGTACTGTTGCATCATGTGTGTGTCGTACAAATGTGGTAACCTTTGAAAAGGGTTCACTGCTATTAGAATGTTGCCCGTATAAGTCTGCCAAATATAGAAATGCTAATTAGACTTTCTGCCTTCCCTTTTTTCTTTTTTTTTTAAAAAATTTCTTTGGCAAGTTAAAGAACAGTAGTACTGATTTAAGATAAGTAGTAACTGGAGAACTGTTGAAACTCACATATATCTCATTTAGAGCAAACCTAGAAGCAAGGTTTTGAAGAACTCCTGGTTCATGAAGGTAAGCCAACTTAGTCATGTCATCAACCCCAGCTGGTGGTGCTTCTGTGTCTTTCGGATAAATGCTGGACAGACTTGCGACAATCTGAAATTGGATTGAACATGTTTCATGTTTCAGTATTTCCAAAATGCTTACTAGTATATCAAAGATTCTAAAATTTGTTCAAACCATCATTATTTTCGAGCTGTATGATTTGCCCTCTGTGAATTTTAGGTACAAAGAGCTTCATTGACCAAATTAAGTTTGTGGTGCAAGTTGATTGATGGGCATAGCATTCTTGAGCTTCAATTAATATCAGTAAGTGAAAATCTAAACACTCCATGTGTCTATGCTTTGTACTTGATAATTACAAGTCCAGTTATTATATCTCTGTGAATTTTGCAACTATGATTTTCTCAAAATGAATGAATTCCATGGAAGATCTGATTGAAATTGAACATATATGGGTGATGAACTGAAACTTACCTTTTTCCCATTGGTAGTGACTATGCTGGCATCTTTTCCCTTGATTTCTGTTACTTCTCCATCGATCCAGGCCACCTGTGGATCTTCTACCCATATGTGCAAACCGACTATGATGTTTACAGGAGTTCCCTGAAACCAAAGGAAATGATTAGGAAAAACAAAAAGAAACTGAGCAATTCATCACAATCAAAATGAAAAAAGATCAGCAGGAAACTTTTCAGCAACTTGTTGAGACATAAGAGTACAGAATAGATTTTGATCAATAATAGAATCCTTTCTGAGCTTACCATGATTGAATAACACTAAATTCTGATCATGGAATTTGGAATTCTGACAGAAAATAACAGAGGGGGAGTACTTGAAATGCTATGACAGGCAGAATAACAAGAAGAGAGAGAAAGTAAGAAAAATAAGAAGGGGGGTTATAATGAGATCAGAAGTTTTATATAAGAGGGTGGAATTTGCAGGGGAATGTGAAAGAGAATTTCTTTTTTAATTAAAGAAAGAAAAGAAAAAAAGTGTTCAGAGGAAGAATTGAAAAGCAATAGAGAAATGTAGATGGCGATGGTAATGGTAATGCTGCTGGTGATGGTAAAAGCAAAAGACAGAGTAGCCACCCTTCTCCTTCCCCACAACCCCGCCAACTTTTTTGATCGTTCCACAGAGGATGCTGACATGGAACCTGAACTGGTCGGCGGGATCGGACGTGTTGGTACGTCATGGGATAGCCGTCCTACATCAAAACTAAAAATTAAAATTTTGTTCTCATTTGCTTTCCATTGCAGCCGTTGGATTTTCGAGCTATGGGGTAGAGAAAAAATGGATATCAAATAATAACTTATTTTAATTGAGAAAATTATTATTTTTATCGTTATTCTCTTGATTAATGTATTAGATATTTGATTTGAATCTGAAATAGTAATAGTTTGAGAAACTTATTAGTAGGATAGATTAGGCTAGTTGAGATAATTAAACTTATTGATACCAATACTCTCTTTACAGTTAGGTGTATAAGAAAAGTTGTTAGGAATTGATTAAACAAACTAGCCCTCTCTTATTTATAAAATCTGAATTTTATTTTCCAGATTGACTGCACATTTGTTTACGAGTGTTCACCTTGACATTTTAGATTTTACATTACAGTTGATTGGCAAGTGTAACTGGGAAATAACTTGATCAATTACATGGAGTCACAGAGTGTGCACAAAGTGGGTTCAAAATGATTCAAACTAGGGCTGCACAAAACCGAACCGATAAATGCAACTGAATCGATAACCGCACTAACCGAACCGTAACCGCACCGAACCGAATACCATCGGTTCGGTTTCGGTTTTAAATTTGTTAACCGAACTATAAACGGTTAGTTGATCGGTTCCACTACTAACCGAACCGAAACCGAACTGATAACCAATTATTATTAGGATTAATCCTAACCGTCTAAAATCGGGTAATCCTAGAGTATAAAAACTGAACTCGTATGCGGCCATTTCATTTCTTCTTCTCTTCCTCTCCGACTCCTCCACCTCCATCAAGATTCAAGACTTAAGAGCACCACCACCTCTATAATTTAGTAAGTTATTTTCTCTTTGATTGATTTTTTTTTATCAATTTCTAGGTTTTTTTTTTTTAACCTTAGATTAATTTATGGTTTGAATAATAACCGAACCGAATTAAAAATAACCGAACCGAACCGAATATCATTGGGTTTGGTTTCGGTTTTAAATTTGCTAACCGAACTATAACCGTGTGCAGGCCTAATTCAAACGGGATTAATTTGGTGATTCTAGATAAATTTTTGAAACACTCGATCCACATGTGGGGTCCAAGAGAGGTCATGTGTACCATCACTGTATTTTATGGATCCCACAAAGTACCACTTTCTTGCTGTGCGTTTGAGGTTGAAAATCTTTTTTGGGCGGTGGAGTGGGAGATAATGAAACATGAAATCTTTTCTTTGCCGTTTGATCATGAATCAGACGTTCCACATACTAAGATTTTTGGGAATTTGGTGGGGGTGCAAAATAGCCTACTTCTACTACTATGCTTTCCGACAACACTTTTTCTTCGATGTCTTCTTCTTTTAACTGTCATAATTGAATAAATGAATCTCAGCAATTGGCTCATATTTGTATTCTTCTTCTTAATGAATTGAAAGTTTAAGGCTGCTTGACAACCAGTGTATGATGGTTGAAATAAAGCCAGGGAGGATCTTATTTTGTAAAATTTAAGATCAGTTGACACAAAAAAAAAAAAAAAAGGTTGGATTTTTATTTTTTTTTGTAGTGTGCGCCTGAAAATCCGAAAATGTCATTTACTTTTAGTCCAATTACTATAATTTTTTATGTATCATATCTTTTTAAATATATATTTGAAAACCAAACTTTAATATATAATATATTTAAAAATTCGTGTCTTGAAATTTTAGAAATTTTATCTTATTGGAAAAATTATAAAAAAAATATACACAATGGGTACAAACAACAATATTAAATTTGAACTTTTTATGAAAAATTTGGAGGTGTTTATCATTTTAGGCATAATTTTAGAAAATTAAAATGTATATCCATTATGAAAACAACCACAAATGATACATAATACTTATTGTATCCATATTATTAGTTTATGCATCAACTAATTTTCCGTTGCAACTAATAAAACGATGTACTCCCTCCTTTCAAGAAAAGTGATATTTTCACTTTAGGCACAATTCTCAAAAATGCATAGTCATTATGCAAACCACCAAAAATGATGCATAACACATCATGCAACCATATTTTGGTTTATGGATCGACTAATTTTCCGTTTCTGGAAAGTGATACTTTCACATTTCGTTTCAGGAAAAATGATACTTTCGCTCTGTTTCAGAAAAAGTGATACTTTCGCTCCGTTTTTGACGAGGCGAAAGTATCACTTTTTCTAAAACGGAGCGAAATTATCATTATTTTTTTAAACGGGGAGAAAGTAGTCGCAGACAAATCTCATCTTCATATTCTTTTTCGGCCGGCCCTCCCACCTTGGCAACGGTTGTACTAGTTTATAGATACTTAAATAACAAAAACTTGAATTTTAGTGACATGTTTTTCTTGCAAACCTCGGTATTTCTACTAAAAATGTGCAAAACATCTTATAAGTATGTACATATGGTATGTTTTTGTAGTAAAATTCCCTAACGAGCTAGGAGATTCTTTTGAGATCAACTACTTAAATGATTCCCACGGAACTATAGCGTACGATCAAACTTAAGATCACTATTTTTTTCCATTGCGAAAAGTGAAAAAACCATTGTTGAACTTTGACTTGTCACTAATATTAAGTAATTGCACAATCAAAAGTTGTGGTTGTACTAATTTGATCAACTTTAAGTTTAATTGATACTCCACTGAATTGGTTTCAAAGCATGCAAAACCAAAAAAAAAAAATGGCACCTATAACTTACAAATTAGATTCTCTTTGGTTGTACATAGAACCATTAAGTGGTCTGATGGTTCTCATGTTCATAATAGAGGTTGAGGTTCGAATCATGTAATAGCTAAAAAAAATCTTACATGAGTTTGGATTTGAACCCTGTAACTGCCAAAAAAGTTCTTAAATGAAGAATTTAGGAAATGGTCTATGGGCCATAATTCTATGATATTAAAGGATTTAGGAAGTAGTCCAGGTACCACTATGTTGTGCTATTAAAAAAAGTATTTGATTGTTTTGTTAATCGAATCACTAATATTGAGTAATTTTAATGGATAGATACCAATTACTTACTTCTTGTATTATTTTTAGGTAAACTAATGTTAACAAAATCTGGAATATTTACTAAATTGTGGTAATCACTATTCTGTGATGTTAGAAAAAAGTATATGATTGTTTTGTTTACCAAATTAATGATATTAAGAAAGTTGAATGGATAGATTTTAACTACTTACTTTTTGCGTATTTTTAAGTAAATTAATGGTATCAAAATTTGAAGTAATTACTTATGTACAACTAATTAATATCTGGGTATAATTCAATTAATAAATTTGAAATATCTGAATTATCTGCATATATAGGTATATATAAACATATGCATTTTCTGCTCCAATGGTACGAAGACAATCTTATTCATTACGATCTCTTAAACTCAACTTGGTCTTACTTCATTAATTCATGTGGAGTTTTATGGCTGAAGCTAGAGAAGCCAAAAACAATTAGAGTTTTGGAAATTCAACAACATTAGGGTCGTTGCAATTTTGTATGGCTAATATGTTAGACCACTACTCGGTCGAACTCGCCAGTTTTTCTATCTCATCCTTGTTGTAAATTTTAGATGCACAAAACTATATCTTGATTTCTAGTCTACTTAAGTCAAGTCTCGGACTAGGATTAGAGTTTAGTAGTTGAGTATCAGACATTACTGGATAACCCTCGAAGATTGAACTGAAGATCAAACGAAGACATTTGAAAAACTTCATCAATAAAGAAGTATGTGAAGGTTAAACCATTACATTTACTCACAAGTATTACCGTTTTATTTATATAAAGACTACGTTATATGACTTCCAGTAGATTTAATATTGTAAATAAGAAGTTTTGAGTCAAGCATGTCTTGTTAAACATCTCGAAATATGATTCAAGCAATGGATGTTCATAGGTCCTTAGCAATCATAGTTCGAAACAATTTATTGTTCAAGAACTATGTTTGTGGATCATTTGGAAATTTCCCAAGCAATGTTATTTATATCTATGACGATTGTGAATGTTTCAAACATCAAAAGAGAGTTTTCAGAACTACCGAAATCTGGACTCATGGAAGGTACGCATACCCTAGATATCTGAAGTTTCGTAACATAGGTAGGTACGCATACCATGGTGTTCTGAATTCATGAATGGAGGGAGGTATGCATACATATTACTCGTACCTCAAGGGTCTGAGTTCGTGAATAGCTAAGGATACGCATACCCAATACACGTACCCTGGCCATCTGAATTCATGAACTGGTTCATAGTTAGGCATACTTACCCAGTACGAATTAAGAAGATGCTCATAAACTATTTTCACAAATATGTTTAGCGTTGCAACCCGTATTTTTATGACTCGGGGATCGACCCCGTATCACTTGGAGGCCAATCCCCGATCCCCAGGTGAGTAACTCGGTGATCCCTAGGCTTGTACATATTGCAATCAGATATTTGATGTCTCATATATATCATTATAATGCATAACATTTTATGATTTAAGTCCTAATGTCTAATGCAAGTCTATTAACAGTAAAAAAACAAACAATAAATTCATGTTAAGGCAGATAATAGATAACATTCCTAGACTTCAACCAGACTAAATGAACACCATATATTGAAGTTCTAGTTTCAAAAAACAAAAAATAATCGAAAACCAGCTTATTATCATTTATCTTCTTCTTCCTCACAAAAGTTCAAGTTATCATCTTCTTTTTCACTGACACCTTTGTCTCTATCACCACGATTACTCTTACTAGCTTCCATGCGCTTATCGTATTACATTTCAAATTGAAAATTTGAATCATTGCCTTCGTCACTGTCAACATCAGATGGATGAAGCATGTTGCCATTAAGAGTCTCAAAGAGAAAGAATAAATTAGGGTGCGTATTCTTGCCCTTATTCTTGGTCCAACTTCCATAGCTCCACTGGTTGCATTAACTTGTTCCCAAGTAATATCATTACATTCCACAACTAATCCTACACCTTTTGGTATGGTCCAATCATTGTCTTCATCAAATGTTTCCAAGAAAATTGGACGATCTACATTCTCATTGTCATATTTAATTTCTTCCTCATATCGACGCTCTAATTTCCTGTTGTATTGAATGAAGACAACTTGACTCAATTTTTGTTGCAAAAACTTTTTTCTTTTCTTTGAATATATAACTTAAATTTGATTGAAAGAGAAAGTTAGATAATCCTTTCAAATGACCAAAGACTGTACATTCTTTGATTGTACAAACAAGAAAACCAAAGTACACAGTTGTGTTTCAAAGTTATAAATTTGATTATATAAACAAGAAAACAACATAAAACACAAGTATACAGTTGGATATCTTGCTAGATGATATTTATACTTACATTGTGAAATATAATCCAACTCCGCTCACAAGGAAAAGAGTTACAAGTTAGACTAAGAACACGAATTGCATACATCTGTTAGCAAGGAACATTAACCCCATGAAGTATCCACCAATCATATATATAATGAAAGAAAACTGTTGATTTAGAAATTGAATTCTAAGTGTCTAACATTTTGAAAATTTAGAAACAAAGTAAAATTTGTATCTCTAGAAATTAAAATATTTACGAGGTTGGATAATATTTCTTTGACAGTTGATGGACTTCTTAAGATCCCTCCAGCATTTGTGTAAGTTCACAATTCAATTATGGCCTGATCATGTTCATTATGATCAATAATAAGTCATTCCATAGCAATGTAGAGTATTTCTTTCGTAGTTCGGTACCGTTTGTGGGTGAAAACTGTTTCGGACGATTTTGGTAATTTTGGGTGTGTGGATGAGAAATGAATCTAAACCCTAAACAATGCACTGCACGGGAGTACTTTTGATTTGATAGATCAATTTGTACAATCCTGGCCTAAACCAAGAAATGGTCATTCCAGGCTTGCTTCTGTCACAAAATGAAGGAGAAGGGTTGGTCTTAGGGAGGGAAGCGAAGTGAGTGTTGAGACCAGAATAGTTGATTCTAAAGATGTGGCTTGTTTTATGACTTGTATTAGAAGAAACTGGCTTGTGGAGTGCAAAGCTATCAGTTCTTGGTGATTTCTGGATACTATGTTGTTGCTGACCAAAACTTGTTTTTTGGTGAAAATAGGTGAAGCCTATTTATATAAGTCATATTGAAACGTACCCTGGTCTCGTAGGAAGTGAAACGATTGAGTGATGCAAAAATAGAGTAACGTGTAACCTTTAGTCATTATGCTTCCATGATAAAGGAAGTGAATTCGTTTACACCGTTACTTTTCACCACCACTAATTGTCCCGCTTCATGACACTTTATTATAACGGGCTCATTGCACGCCGCATGTTGTAAACCACCAGACCAATACCCTGATGAGCATCCCCCAATTTGTGACATGTTTGATGCCTCGAGTGTTTTTCGTGGAAAACATGTAGCACTTTGCTACGTGTGGTAAGTCAAAGTCAAGGGACTTACCGCAGGAAAATAGCATGTGATGTTATTAGGCTCGTTTTGGTTGGTCGCATAAAACTTCCCACATGTTTGTCAGTTCAGTGGCGAACTTCGATGGATGAGATCGCATCTCATGAAGGAGGGTAGTCGTTGATTATGGATACCTTGTGTTGGCGTAGTGGAGTTTTGGTGTACGCCAGTGGAAATGTGGCATGGCTTGTGCATGCCAGTGGTACGGTGGTGCAAGTGGCCCCTGGCGTATCTATGGCCACTATATTTGGGCGGCTGGTCACTTAAAACTTGCCACAAATCATTCAGTTCGGTGGTGGACTTGGATGGCTGAGATTGTAATTCAGAAGAGAGGGTGGCCGTTGATTATGGCCACATTCTGCTGGCACCTGTTAAATTCATAACGGCATAGCCGCAGCGTAGTGGCATGTGCCTACAACCTGTTGTCATAACCGCGTCTGTGGGATTCTGGTATGGCCACGCCTGTGGCGTTTTGGCATAGCCAAGGCTAGGATTTGGCTTTGTGGCCAAATTTAGGGCTTGGCGGCATGGCCAAGGCTAGGATATGGTATCGTGGCCAAATTTAGGGCTTAGCAGCATGGCCAAGGCTAGGGTTTGGCTCCGTGGCCAAAGTTAGGGTTTGGTGGCATGGCTAAAGCTAGGATTTGGCGTCGTGGCCAAAGTTAGGGCTTGGCGGCATGGTCAAGGCTAGGGTTTGGCGTCGTGGCCAAAGTTATGGATTGGCAACATGACCAAGGCTAGGATTTGGCATCGTGGCTAAAGTTATGACTTGGCGGCATGGCCAAGGCTAAAGTGGTTCGTGGCATGTTACTGCGGCAGAGTGGCATATTGGCATGCCGATTAATATGTTGTTGTGGCAGGGCGCGTTTGGCTTGCCAGTTAGCATGGTGGCGCGGCAGGTGCATTTGGCTTTTAATGTATGGTGGCGAGTTTAGAACTACTTGATTGGTCAAGAAAAGGTGGCGGCCAAACATAAGGCGCGGCCACACCACTAGTGCTCGTGGCGTATTTTAAAGTAACCTGAATGGTCGGTAGGAAGTAGATGGTCGGCCAAGCATGGGTGTGGCTACACTTCTGGTGTGAGTGTGGAGGCTTTAGAGAGACTTGATTGGTCGATGGAAACTGGGGCCGACATGTATGGGCCCAGCCACAACTGGTATGAGCGTGGAAGCTATAAGATGACCTGATTGGTCGAGGGAAGTAGGGTCGGCTTAGGATGGGGGCGTGACCAATGGCTATTGGCACCGGTTGGCATAAAGAATGGCCACGCCTTCCTTTGATGTCATGTGGCTCCTTGTTTTCTGATTCTGGGAAAGGTTTTGCACCTACTAATCCATGGAAGATTAATTACCTAGTTTTCCTAGGCTTAAATTCGATAAGCGAGGTCTGATATACTGCGCAAGGCGCAAAACCTAATTTTTACAAATTAGTCAGGGTAATTGATTGAATTCTATGTGTTGACACATATTTCTTTAAGTTCATTTCCAGAGAGCAGCATGCTTTTTGATTGAATATCTTATGCAAAGACCTTATCCTTGATATTTGGAAACTCGTGCCACTACTCTGCTGCGAGTGAACACAAATTGTCACGCCATATCAACATTAAGGGTTAAGCCGGGGAACATAGCACATAAAGTATTCGAAGAAACTTATATTAAGTGAATATAAGCAAGGCGCCGAAATTTACAGAACATCTGGGATGGTTTCTACATGCACCAGTCTGGATAAATTTCATGTAAATATACTGAACGGCTCAATATGTCAGTGAAGAGGTTAACACTCACGGCCCCGTTTCCTTACAGAGTGACGTCACATCATATGCAAGATTTTTATAATTTTAACCCTAAGTTAAAAACCACCATCAATATTAAGTCCCTTGCTTAGCTCGGAACAGTGGCATTGTTGCGGGGTAAGCATGAGATAGTGACAGGCGAGGATAAAATCGAAACGACAAGTCATGAAGAGATTGTCAGGAAGATTTGGCTAACCTTTGTCTGGAGATATGAAGAATTTGTGATCCTTGCATTGGCGGTTTTGCATAAATTATGCTTGGCCATGGGATGCTAACATCAGCGCTGCAACTTTGGCTATCGACATATATTGGCGTTGCAACTTGGTTCGATGAAAGGGCGCTGGATAGCTAGGAAAGGTAGATGGCGTTGTTGGCTTTTGACGATGGATGGTGCTGCTTCCTTGGATACATCCATGGAATGGTGCTGCTTTGAATGGCTAAGATGGCGCTTCTTTGGCTGGCGGAGATGGCGCTGCTTTGAACGGCTAAGATGACACCGCTTTGGATGGCTAGATCAGTGGTGCTGCTGGCCATGAAAGGATGAATTGCTCTGCTTTGGCTGGTAGAGATGGCGCTCAGCTTCATCCCGTTGAATGATGAAAACTTGACTTGGAACTTTGGCTATCCAAACAGTGAGGATGGAGCCGGCTAGGTCACAGGATGGGCGGAGATAACACGGCTTTGATCGCGGAGTGCTGGAGTCATAGTATGGCAGGGGTGTCTGCTAACATGGATGCCATACCCTAATTACACATACATTCAAATGTATAATCCAGCTGGTATCCGCATTCGGAGCCTTGATACACAGATGATAAAAGGGTTTTATTTCTCAGGATTCATCAATCCGCTCAATATAAGAGGTGATCTTGGACCTTTCGTTCATATAGATCATTATAGAATTGCATCCATCCTCTTCGCAGGTATCATCTCGTGTCTCTTCTCCTGGTTCTTTATTTTGTCTTCTTCATCATGTAGATTACCGATGCAGATATAATGTAAAAAAAAAATATATAGTGTACAATGGGATCTTCCGGTGATGATCATACCTTTGACTCCTTGGAGAAATTTTTTGAGGTCGACAAACCCAGGTTTTCTTCACATGAGGAGATATTAAACCAAATCAACCCTTTGTTCCATGCAGCCGGCCGAATTATACAAGGCATGTCTCTCACCCATCTACGCATTGCGCGGGTGCGTGTTCGGGATTTCATGGATTTAATGGATATGTATGAGGAATGGAGACATGATGAAGCATCACAACAAGTCGGGAAATCTCAAAGTGATGAAGCTTCTCCACATCCCAATGCCAGGGCTAATCGATTCGCTTCTCAATTGAAACGGCGAAGGACTGAGCCCAAGAAACTTTTGGGCGAGAGCCAGTTTGATTACCCCGTCCATGATGGTATCGTAATACTTGATTCTGACGTGGAAGAACTAAAGCATCCTCAAGGGGTTGTTGGAAAAGTTCAGGAGAAAGATGTTGACACGATTTACGAGACTGAGGCAGCTTCCGGAGTGGACGCCGAAATTACTGTTGGGGAAGTTGAAACGATCGCTGAGGATATTGTCAAGGAAGATGGTGAGGCGGCGAAAGTATATGTTGGAGCCGTTGTCGAATCGGACCCTGGACGGGATGTTGAAGCGGCCACTGAAACGGTTTCTAGATGGTATGTTGAAGCTGCTGCTGAAACGGCTTCTGGATGGAATATTGAAGTTGCTACTTAAACGTCTTCTAGATGGGATGTTGAAGCTGCTACTGAAACAACTTCGGGATGGAATGTTTGTTGTCAGATAGGGTACTGGGGCAAGTGCTTAAAAAAGCTCTGATGGAGGCGTCATTGACCAAGGTGTCTTGTCATTGACAACTGGCTTTCCATTTTGTGATTTCCTTCCGCAGAGAAAATAATCTTTTCATAGACCGTAGATGTTTTTGATACTTCAGTTTTTATTTTTGTTCATGCGACTGAAACCATGTTTCACCAAGTAATATTCTTTCATTTATGCTTCTTTGATAATTTCAAATCTTTGATTGAATGAATAAAATCTCCCAGAAGAGACCTAAAACCCCTTTTGCGAAGAACAAGTTCTTACACCTTTCCAAAGCGATTCAGTGGATGGGAAGCCGAATCATATAAATGACGCAGCAATAATGCTAGTAGGCGTGTCACATTCTCTCCATTTATCTACTTCCATGGGAACGCCTCGCATGTCGTTGGCAACAATAACTCAAAACAGGAAAAATAGTAGCAATGATTAAGGATTATGACCAACCTTTTATTGGATTTTCCCTTGCAAATTACACAGGACGTATGTGACATGCCGCCTGAGTATGTAGAAGTGTGAGCCATCACAAGCTAGGAAGTACATCATGAGAAGTAATGAATCCTCTTCGGGCAAAGGTGGAATCCATATGTTCTTGAAGGGAGGTGTCCTTGCCGCCACTCGATGATCTCCTTCCTTGCATATTCCATTCTTTAGTATTTTTCTTTTTGGAATTAGATATTTCTTGAAGGGTTTGATTATTTTTTTTGGTTTTTAGTTGATGGGTAATGCTTTGTGGGTTTGCTGGATACTCTTCCCTTGAGATGATTTAGGAAAACTTATTTTGAAATAAAGATGCTTTTAATTAAAATCGATACCCTAATGCAGGAAGTGCAATCATTTGGAGGGATTACAAATATTGCAGGAAAAAGGGAAACTACTAAAGGAAATACTTAAAAGGAAAACGCTTGAGGAAAAGGTAGCACATCGTTTTAGGTATTGAAGGGTTTAATCCATCACGAGTGAATTGTCACGCCTTCCAGTTTGTCGGCATTGATGAGTTTGTAGTAACCACCCAAGATAACATCTGCCACCAGGTATGGCTCATCTTCCCTTTCTTTAGGCGAATCAGGTTGAGTGTCTAGCTTCACTGTTACACCTCCAACCTGAAACGCGGTCGCCTTGACTACCATATCTCCGATTTAAAACGGGTTTGGGTGTTGTGCAACCACTTGATTTTTGAGTTCATTATCTTTGACCGAGGCAGCTTCTAAATTTTTGAAAAAGCATTTGAAAGGCCCAGCATCCCATTCACATCTCTTAATGACGCCAGGTTTGATAACTGGACAGAGTCCCCATGCCTGATCGAGAGGAGAAGTGACTGGGTGCATAAAGGGTTGTTCAATAAGACTTACTTGTTTTCGAAATCTTCGGATGAATATCGACGGGATTTCTCTAGGTAATTGAGTTACCTTGGTAAGTTGTTTAAACGGAAACATCTGATATTTAGGGTTGGATGGCTTGTTGGAAATTCTTTCGGGTATCGACATCGGCATAGGGGATACTCCTAATTTTGCTTTATTTCCATGTACCCATAAACGCCCCAGAACCATGTCGTAATTTGAAAGTTCTTTGACAATGTGTAATTTTCCACGTGTTAGAGCATCTCCTACCTTAATTTCAAGGTTGATGTAGCCATATGCGTCTATTGCTTCTCCTTCCAAGTTTTTGACCACAATTGGGGAAAGAGTAGCCTTTTGCTTCGAAATTATCGCGGATCTTAGAGTCTTGATGGTAACGATATTGAATTCATAGGCCGCGTCGATCAAAGATTCAAAGTGCTATCAAAATCTGCGCCCCTTAAATAAACCGTGGTCATCAGTCCCCAGTTGCATTTTCCAACACCGCTTCCTGAGAGAGTTTGGGATTCCAGTATGGTTTCTTCAATAGGAAAAAGTCACTTGCCCGATACACGCTGCGCCTTGGAGAAATAGAAAATTTCGCATACATGCTGCATCATGGATTGCACGGTTTTGTGAACATAGTCCCCAGAGAGTATGAAACTTCTGTCTGGAAGAGAATCTTTGTGAACTTCCTCATTGACCAATTGAAGTTCCCCTGCCTCCACCTTTTATTTGAATATACACTTTAATTTATTGCAGTTACTGCTCAGGTGATGGACAAACCTGTGGTAGTGGCAATACTTAGGGTTTGTCATTTCCTCTTTCGTTGATGGGCGCCTGATATGAGGAAGCTTGATGGCCCCATCTTGGATCCATGATTCCAAGAGTTTAATTACTTATTCAATTGGGAACGAGAAATCTAAGGCCTTTTATTCTTTTTTTCTTGATGCTGCGCAGGAGCCTTAGCTGCGGTCTTTTGCGGAGGAGACGCCTGATGTACCAGCATTGCACGCTTGGATTATTGTTCTGCCGATGGAGCCTTCCTTTTTCCTCTTTCACTTACCATGCTCACAGAGGGGCCAGTGTTATATTGCTTGTAGATGAGACATTTATTTCCTCGAGTTTCGCATGCGTCTTCAATTTTGGATGGCCTGGTTCTTTCCAACAATGCTGGTACTGTTGTGGCAAACCGTTTGGCAGCCTCATGAAGTTCAGAGAATGTATGGAATCGCAGGTTCTCCAGTAAGGCATGGTATATGGGAACCATGCCATTGATGTAAGAATCCACTAATTGTTGTTCGGTCACATTTGGATCGTGACAATCCAGTGCTTGAATTCTGAATATTTTGACATAATCATTTGGATGTTCATTGTTTCGCTGAAACATCCTTCCTAAATTTGAGAAGGTAATTTTCTCAGACACAAAGAAGTACTTTTTGTAGAAATTCGTGACCATATCACCCCAATTGGATATGCTATTTGATGCAATGTTGTTATACCACGTGTATGCTCTTTCGGTAAGCTACTTCGAAAATTCTTTCAAACGGAGAACATGATTGTATTCGTGCTCGCCCAAGGATTCCAAAAATCAAGATACATGTTCACGCGCATTATCGGTGTCGTCGTACAGGGAGAATTGAGGAGAAGAGTATCCTATCAGAAGAGGAATTCTTTATACTTCAGGAGGATACAGGGGTTGATGCTGATGCATGTCCGCGGAATCGCTTTTGTCTCGGTTTCGAAGAA
Source organism: Papaver bracteatum (assembly GCA_023529315.1). NCBI lineage: Eukaryota > Viridiplantae > Streptophyta > Magnoliopsida > Ranunculales > Papaveraceae > Papaver > Papaver bracteatum. The sequence continues at coordinate 5,633,439 of JAJJWX010001877.1, forward strand.
GTCATTCTGAATCTTCTCGTGTGACATAATTGGATGGTTGATTCCTCTCCGCTGGAGATCCTGAATGAGTCTATTCATCTACAAAGTTGCACACTACTGAGTTATCGACGCCATGAGTATTGAATGTGTTCCTCGTTATCTCTGGTTGGCGTGATGCCTGTAGTAGCCGCGCCGTCAGTGTCTTGAGGAAAATAAGCACTTTTTTTATGAGTTGAAACCATGTCCATCTGATCTCTAGCGAGAACTTACTGTCTTTCCATCAAATCAGCAATGGTAATATGGGATCGGCTTCCTCTGCCTCCCCGGGTTTCTCGTCCTGATTGTGGAGCAGTAGCGGCTCTGGTGACGATTGGAGGTGTCACGTTTGAAGAAATATTGAGGGTGGTGGCAACGGCCCTGGCTCTGGTGACCGGAGGTGTAGCGCCTGAAGGAACGATTTTCGCGCCGCTGGTGTTGATAGGTGGCGTATTAATGCCACTAGAAGGAACATTGATACCGAGTGTATTTTCAGCGCTAATGTTTTCAGGGTTTGTTTCTGATCCGGACCTGAGTTCTACCATCTTGAGATCGGGATTGAAAAATGAAATTGGAAATTCAAAATTGGAAATTGATATTGCAACCGAGAGATTAATCTCCCACTGTGGTCGCCAATTGTTTGTGGGTGAAAACTATTTTTGATAATTTTGGGTGTGTGGATGAGAAACGAATCTAAACCCTAAAAAATGCACTGCACGAGAGTACTTTTGATTCGAGAGATCAATCTGTACAATCCTGGCCTAAACCAAGAAATGGCCGTTCCAGGGTTGCTTCGGTCACAAAATAAAGGAGAATGGTTGGTCTTAGGGAGGGAAGAGAAGTGAGTGTTGACACCAGAATAGTTGATAATGAAGATGTGTCTTGTTTTATGACTTGTATCCGAAGGAACTGGCTTGTGGAGTGCAAAGCTATCAGTTTTTGGTGATTTCTGGATACTATGTTGTTGCTGACCAAAACTTGTTTTTTGGTGAACATAGGTGAAGCATATTTATACAAGTCATATTGAAACGTACCATGGTCTCGTAGGAAGTGAAACGATTGAGTGGTGGAAGAATAGAGTAACTTGTAATCGTCAGTCATTATGCTTCCATGATAAAGGAAGTGAATTCGTTTACACCGTTACTTTTTACCACCACTAATTGTCCCGCTTCATGACACTTTCTTGTAATGGACTCATTGCATGTCGCATGTTGTAAACGGCCAGACTAATACCCTGATGAGCATCCCCCAGTTTATTACATGTTTGATGTCTCGAGTTTTTTTCGTGGAAAACATGTAGCACTTTGCTACGTGTGGTAAGTCAAAATCAATGGACTTACCACAGGAAAATAGCATGTGATCCTATTAGGCTCGTTTTGGTTGGTCGCCTAAAACTTGCCACAAGTTTGTCAGTGGCACGATGGTGCAAGTGGCGCCTAGCGTAGCTATGGCCACTAGATTTAGGCGGCTGGTCACCTAAAACTTACTACAAGTATGTCAGTTCGGTGGCGGACTTGGATGGTTGTGATTGTATTTCAGAAGAGTGGGTGGTCATTGATTATGGCCATATTATGTTGGCACCTGTTAATGGCATAACGGCATAGTCGCGGCGTAGTGGCATGCGCCTACAGCCTGGTGGCATAGCCGCGTCTGTGGCGTTGTGGCATAGCCAAGGCTAGGATTTGGCGTCTTATCCAAAGTTAGGGCTTGGCAGCATGGCCAAGGCTAGGATTTAGCATCATTCCCAAAGTTAGGGCTTGCGGCATGGCCAAGGCTAGGGTTTGGCGTCGTGGCCAAAGTTAGGGCTTGGCGGCATGGCCAAGGCTAGGGTTTGGCGTCGTGGCCAAGGCTAGGGTTTGGCGTCGTGGCCAACGTTAGGGCTTGGCGCCGTAGCCAACGATAGGATTTGGCGTTGTGGCTAAAGTTAGGGCTTGGCGGCATGGCCAAGGCTAGGGTTTGGCGTTGTGGCCAAAGTTAGGGCTTGGTGGCATGGCCAAGGCTAGGATTTGGCATCGTGGCCAAAGTTAGGGTTGACGGAATGGCCAAGGATAAAGTGGTTCGTGGCATGTTACTGCGGCAGAGTGACATGTTGGCATGCCGATTAATATGTTGTTGTGGCAGGGCGAATTTGGCTTTCCATTTAGCATGGTGGCACGGCAGGGTGCGTTTGACCTTTAATGTATGGTGGCGATTTTAGAGCTACTTGATTGGTCAAGAAAAGGGGGCGGCCAAATGTAATGTGCGGATACTCCTCTAGTGCTCGTGGCGTATTTTAAAGTAACCTGATTGGTCAGTATAAAGGAGAGGGACCGGCCAAGCATGGGCGTGGCTACACTTCTGGTGTGAGTGTGGCGGCTTTAGAGCGACCTGATTGGTCGATAGAAACTGGGGCCGACAGCTATGGGCCCATCCACAACTGGTGTGAGCGTGGCGGCTTTAAGGAGACCTGATTGGTTGAGAAAAGTAGGGCCGGCTTAGGATGGGGGTGTGGCCAATGGCAAGTGGCGACGGTTGGCCTAAAGAATGGCCACGCCTCCCTTTGCTGTCCTTTGGCTCCTTGTTTTTTGATTTTGGTCAAGGTTTTGCACCTACTAATCCATGGCGGATTAATTACCTAGTTTTCCTAGGCTTAAATTCGACAAGCGAGGTCTGATATACCGTGTAAGGCGCAAAACCCTAATTTTTGCAAATTAGTTAGGGTAATTGATTGAATTCTATGTGTTTACACAGAGTTCTTTAAGTTCATTTCCAGAGAGCAGCATGCTTTCTGATTGAATATCTTATGCAAAGACCTTATCCTTGATATTTGTAAACTCGTGTTACTTTACTGTGAGTGAAAACAAATTGTCATGCCATATCAACATTAAGGGTTCAGCCGTGGAACATAGCACATAAAGTATTCAAAGAAACTTATATTAAGTGAATATAGGCAAGGTGCCGAAATTTACAGAACATTTGGGATGGTTGATACATGCGCTAGTCTGGATAAATTTCATGTAAATATGTTGAACGACTCAATATGTCGGTGGAGAGGTTAACACTCACGGCTCCGTGTCCTTACAGAGTGACGTCACATCATATGCAAGGTCTTTACAATTTTAACCCTAAGCTAAAAACCACCATCAACAGGTACATAAAATCCTCCATTTTCTCAGCAGAGGTTTTGTAGAAAAACCTTGGGTTTAGGTAGTAAGCAGCACAATTCAAGGGAAGACGAATTTTCTTTTCCCATCTTTTATCAAAGGTGTCAAAAATAATTCTTCGAAGTCGCATCAATATATTTAATTTTCCTTAAGTTTTATTCCATCCTTTCTTTATATCTCATCACAACTTCATAAATATAACCCATAAAAGGTTTTCTCTCGATATCCACCATCCTAACAGCCTCTGCTAATGAAGATAATACTTGAGTTGAAAATGTGATAGTCTTCTAGAATTCATTACTCGAAACTATATTCATCATTCTTTGTCCATTTAATTTCCTCACGCAACTAGAATTCATCCACTTATCTTGAATAAATAACACTTTCAGGGACCTCTATACTCCAAAATGATGCTCAATGTATAAAATATAGTCGCAAATATTGTATCAGTGGACCTATGCTATTCTGATTTACCTGTTAAATCTCCAAACATTGTTAATACTTCTCAATGGTTGTAAATATAAGAATCATGTGACTTGGCCCTACTGATAGCTTTAATTATCTGTGGAATATGTTCGCAAAAATCTTTCATCACTACATTAACACAATGAGCAGCATATAGTAAGGCTGCACACAGTGCGGTTCGGTGCGGTTATGGGTAAAACCGTTCACCTAACCATGTGTAGTGCAGTTTCCACATTTGAAGTTGTAACCGAACTATTCAGTTTGCGGTTCGGTTTAAAACCGCGCCGAATCGATTCCGTTCGGTTACGGTTTTTATCGGTTTTTCACCGATTTAAAATCCATAAACACAAAGAGGATATTGTTCTTCATTTCATCCATTTCTCAATTATATATAGATGATTTTAAGATTATATACATATGTAGATCTATTAATTACAAACCCAATTTAAAGATTTTAATTACACCACACAAAATGAAGATTACAAATTCTGTTGTGAATCACTATCATATACCAAAAATATATACAAGAGGAACCCTAGATTTCAATTACAACACATGAAACGAAGCTTTGATAAACCAGGGCGATACTTAGATACCCTAAATATATTTAGAGTAGTAATGGGTTGTTGTTGTCTGTGTAGAAAATGGAGAGGATTTTGAGAGTTGGGATTTCATTCACTGAAACTCCATTGAAGTTGTTTGAGTTTTTGGTGTTGGCAGGGTTTTTGGCGTTGGTAGGATGATTGACAAGAGATGCTTGCAAGTTTATCACTCTGTTTTATTTTCTAATCTTCTTCATCCTGTTTTTGGAGGTGATGAATTTACTGCGAGAGAGAGGCGACAGAAGTTGTGAAGAAGGAAAATTAGATTTAGGGTTATGAGATAAGTAGTATATATATTATCTGTTGACGGCTAGGATCTACCACACATATAGGATCTACGGTCTAAATTAATCGGTTTTGCAGTTCGGTTAGGGTGCGGTTATGGGTAAAACCGTTAACCGCACCGAAGATATAACGGTTAACAAAATTAAAACCGTCACCGACCGTTGGATTATCAGTGCGGTTGCGGTTAGTGCGGTTATCGGTGCGGTTGCGGTTAGCGGTTCGGTTTTGTGCAGGCCTAGCAGATAGAGTCCAAAAAATATAGGATGTTCCTTCATCAAAACTTTACCAACAACCTTAAAGTTTGAGCCATTATCAGATACAAACTGAACAAATTTTGTATTCTTACGTAAGCAATTACCTCGTTCCAGAGTTTTCTTATGTATTCAACGTATTTGGTAATTCATGAGGTGTCAATAAACTTCAAGAAAACAGTCCCTTTTGGTATATTAACTAAGAATTTCAAAATTTGTCGCTCTTTTTTACCTTTCCAACCATCGGACATTATAGTGCATCCAAACCTTTTCCAAAATTCTCTGAACAATCAACAAACTTATTTCTTTCAGCCAAATGATTGTTGAAGATGTTGGTTCTTAGTTGAAGATACGACAGAGTCGGTGTTGTTCTTTCATGAAAATGCAGGGGTCTAACTACCACACCCAATAATTCGTTTGGCAATATGAGAGGACTTACTCCAATACACTTTCTTGAAAATCAATTAAACAGTCAGACTCAATCTAGAGTAAAGTATATCAAAGAGTTTAATATCTCTGTTTCACAATGTAATTAGCAAATCAGATAGAAATCCGCGAGCCTGATTATTATGTAAAACAACTTGAACGGTACCAAAGACCAATGTTCAAGTGTCAATCAATGTAAATCAACATCCAAAGGTTGTATATTCTAATTGATTGATCTTAACGCACAACCTGTGATATTTCAATTACATAACAAAATATAATGCCGAAAAGAAATAACACAGACACCAGAATTTTGTTAACAAGGAAACCGAAAATACACAAAAACCCCGGGACCCAGTCCATATTGAATACCACATTGTATTAAGCCGCTACAGACACTAGCCTACTACCAATTAACTTTGGACTGTACTTTAGTTGAACCCTAATCAATCTCACACTGATTCAAGGTACAGTTGCACTCCTTACGTCTCTAATCCCAGCAGGATACTGCACACTTGATTCCCTTAGCTGATCTCACCCATAACCAAGAGTTGCTACGACCAAAATTCGAAGACTTGATAAACAAATATGTCTCACACAGAAAAGTCTAATCTATCTCCCACAGAAATACCCAAGAGTTTTTGTTCCGTCTTTTGATAAATCAAGGTGAACATGAACCGATTGATAAACTGGACTTATATTCCCGAAGAACAGCATAGTATTATTAATCGCCTCACAATAAACTTAATCGACTAGTGAAACAAGTTATTGTGGAACCACAAATAATGAGACGAAGGTGTTTGTGACTACTTTTATCTTGCCTATCAGAGATATAAAATCTCGAGTCAATTATTCCAATTGTACTCAACACGATAGAAACAACAAGATCAGATCACGCAACTACAAAGGAATAGTTGGGTTTGGCTTCATAATCCCAATGAAGTCTTCAAGTCATTAACTTACAGGGTCTCGAGAAGAAACCTAATGTTAAAGGAGAATCGGCTCTAGTTATGCAACTAGTAACACATAGGATTTGTGGGGATTAGGTTTCCCAGTTTCTAGAGCTCTCCCTTATATAGTTTTCAAATCAGGGTTTGCATTCCAAGTTACCTTGGTAACAAAGCATTAAATAATCACTGTTATATGAAAAACCTGATTCAACCAAGCTAATATCTTTCAACTGTTAGATCGAACTTAGCTTGTTACACACAAATGAAATGTACCCTCATTTAGGTTTGTGTAGTCTTATCTAAACGTGTATACCATGTTGGCTCATAAATAGTTAACCGAGGTTAGCAATATGATTACTCTTATATCAACCTTATTCATCTTAACCATAACTAGTTCAAATGAATCAAATGAAACTAGTTAATGAGGTGTTCAATTGTTATATTATCATGAATTATACAATAACACAATTGAAGCAAAATCGGTTTGATTCACTTGAATCAATCATGAACATTATAGCCACGGTTTGCAAAGATTGCATTCCTTAAGATTTAAATGTTTAAGTTCATGAACAGACCGATTTGATAAAATAACCAACTTAAGTAGGCGTACGGGTATGCATACTTAATCAACCGGATTTTGAGTTTGTTAAGTTTCCAAACTCAGCAGAAATTCTCGGTTCAAAAACTTCCGCCAGTATGCGTACTCGTACGCATACTTAAGGTGACTAGTTTAGGAGTTTGTAATTCCCAAACCCAGCAGATATTTTCGGTTCGAAAACTTCCGCCAGTATGCGTACAGGTACACATACTTATCTTGTCTCCTTCACCAATTTCGTATACACACATATGCATACACTTGGTGGATTTATACACTAATGTGCGATCACACTATATATGCTTATATCCAAAGATGGTTACATTATCAACTCTACATTCCAATCATTGAAACATTCTTCTATAATAACAATAGCCGTTTTCACACACTATTAGCATCAAAACAATTTTCAAGTTATTAAAATGTCAACATGACTTCGTCACGAGTAAAGATGAACATGGCTAAAGCGAAAGCTTGCCAACAAATATTTCGATAAATATGTAAGCAAGATATACTCAGCTCAAAATCTCAAATATGTATAATAGAAAACTATATCGTAACATGACTTATGTCTCAATTATAGGAGATGGAGTATAAATATACTTTCCAAGTGATAGATGAGTTCAAGTCTCCACATACCTTTTGTCGAAGAAGTTCCACAAGCTCCCCTTAGTAGTTCTTCGTCTTCAAATGATGAACACCGAGAAATCTAAGCTAAACTACAATATCTATGTCCTAGTCCGAGAGACATCTATAAATAGGCTAGAAACCAAGACTTATAGTTTTGATCACTAACATTGACAAACATGCTTGAGATAGCAATGCATACGAGTTCGACCAAGCAATGCTCTAACAATCTCCTCTTTTGTCAATTTTAGTGACAAAACTATCAATACATATAGATTACAAAATAGATAAAAAATTATAGCTTCTCATCTACATGCTTGATCTCCTTGGCATCTTCAACATGACTCGAAATCTTCGTCACTTCCAAGTACTCCAGTGATTCCAAAGGTTGTAAGTGTAGCACAATCGTTAGTTGAAGATCCATAGCTATAATAATGAGAAAAAATGCTCTCAATCATTGTTATACAGTGTCATAATATTGTTACACGACATCAAAGTTCTATTGTATCACAACTTTGAAAATAACACTATGGTGATATGTATCACTCCCCCTTAGTCAATACTTCATCTCAACATGAAAACCACTCCCCCTTACATAATGCTCCGTAAACCATATGTATTTGTAGTATGACCTACACATTAATTCTCCCCCTTTTTGTCAAAAAATTGGCAAAGGTAATGAAAATTAGTGGGATCCTAATGAAATTTCCACGGAGATACTTCATAACCAAAGGTGTACTAACATACCAACAAATTTAGATGTAGTCATATAGCCGAAGCTAAATGCATTCATCAAGGAGTTTATAAAGATACAAGATAACACCTATAATATTCCATAGCTGCACTCCCCACAAAGATATGGCAATTAAGCACAAGTTCAAAAGAACTCTCCCCCAAAATGTCATTCCCGAAAGAACAACAAAGGCGACCTTACTTTCATAAGAAAAGAAGGATTTCTTTGGACAAACCAAATCACATGTAAACATGAATTTTTATCCAAGGTATTCAATTAAATTAACCAGAAGAGAACCCATGACTAATTCAATCAAAATGCACACCTAAATTAATCACAAGAAAACTCATAATTAATTTAATTGGAATACACAACTAAATTATATTGATTGCTGCAACTCTCATGAACACATTTAAGATATCTTTGATCACTAAAACACCTTGTGTATGTGCATCATGATTAAAGTTTTAAGTGTTTAAATAAACACGATATTGTTTATTAGTTCTTAAGGCATACTTTCCATGAACTATCATTATAACAGCTCTGATACTCATGACCATGGTGTATATTCTTTTATGTCATTTAAAGACAAAATTCTCACATGCCTATATGAAATCATAATAAGAGTTTTATCTAAACAGAGAAAGTGTTTGCTTGAATCTTAAGTTACCTTAGCTTGAATTCTAAGCAACCTCAGTCTTGAAAGTCTATATATAAAGAGACTCAAACAATTGGGAATTTCAATCCCTGACACTTAAAGACTTCACTTAGGTATCCGTGAAGCATGTTCAACTATCTTTACCTTGATAGTTCATGTCCTGATCTTTTTATGTTTTTTTATCGATGTTTTGGTGATTTCTCTCACGAACGAGATAGATAGAAATTGCAGAGTTTTCTTCATCTTAGACTTTGTGATTCCTAAAGATAAATATCTAAAAATATTCTTTATTGCTTGGTTTAAGATTATTCTTAAGATGCGGTAAATAATCTAGACTTTTCAGCTAACTAAGTGTAAGTGTTCTGGATTTATGAGGTTTGCTAGCTTTTTCTATTGCAAAAAAATATCCAATACTTGATATATTCGATCCAAAGGGAAATTAATTAGGCTTATCTGTTAGAGAAAGATTGGTATCAAAAGTCTTAACTTAGGTTGAAGCAACTCTTAGGCTGTAAAGGACATCATCTTAGGGAATCAATTGTGTATATCCTTGCGAGGTTCAAGATACGTAAGGAGCAGGACTGCAACTAAATTTCTTGGAGAGTGAATTCAGTATCAACTATATTCTAGTTTGAAGTTTGATAGTAGGCTAGTGTCTGTGCGGCTAATACAGTTCGGTATTCAAATCGGGACGAGGTCTCGGGGTTTTTATGCACATGTAGTTTTCATCATTAACAAAACTTCCGGTGTCTTATTTTTCCTTTTCCGCATTTTATTGTTTTATCTTTATGATAGGATTAGCACAAGTAGTACATAACCAATCTCAGGATGGTAGCATCTATCATCGTGATAGTGAAGGGTTGTCTCATTATTTTTATACTATCAGCAAAGATGTTAGTGAATATGTAGCTTTGATAATGAAAACATACCAATGCAAAAACAGCGGTGAAGGTGAACCAGATGTAGTAAGAACAAATTTGTATTTTACTATGGTAAATTATTTAGTTTTTGCACTCGTTTAATTAAATTATTTTTTCTGATTTAAAGGAATGTAGATGCCGAGAAAAGTGGCAAAGAACCCACAAAACTGGATTCCAACACGAAAGTTGTTTCAACATTTTCAAGGGACTCAACAGATTTAATCAATATGCGTTTGAAGGTAATCAAATGCCAACAGGATCACCATCTGGACCACTTTCTCAGCACATGCATGCCACGACCAATGCATACAATCAAGACTACCTAGCAATCCTAGAAAACCCTTAGTTATGTTTTCGGCAATAATTCTATCAACATCTGTCTGAGTAGGTCTTCTTAGGAAAGTTTGCCCAAAATGGTCGACTACTGTTTCGCAAAAAAATTGAGATACCTAAATGTGGTTGTTATGACCGTACGGATATACTCATATGTGGAATCCGCTGGTACCCAATAACATAGTATTGGGATGGCTACAGTGATTTCTTGTTCAAGAATAATGGTTGCACCTAACAAAGCTCAACAATAAATTTTTGAGTCAAGTTGCAGTCCACCCTGAATCAATGCTGGAAATTTGCATTAGAATACACACATCCATGATTAAAATAATGATGCATCATCTTGTAGTAGCAAAAATATCAATCTCGCCACGTCCATCTTCCAGTGAAAACTTTTGTTGGCTCTAAATGCATAGATATCCGCCCTGATTGTAACTGCAACATAAAATTTTGCCGCCTTCTAGCCTCATTTAACTCTTCATCAAATGGATGGAAAATCTCTATATACGTTTCTTGCTCTTTTTCGTACAAGATTTCATCCATTTCCATATCATCCTGAGAAGAATCAAAATCAGGATGCATGGCTGAAAAATCAAATTGATTGAAAGTGAGAAAAAATTGATTTATGTAAAAGAATGTTATGATTTTAGAACAAAATTGAGTAATTTATATTGGAAAAAGAAAAAATAGTATTTATAGTTACAGCTGGAAAATTAGTTGTTGGTGACGGAATCTAAGGCGTCAATGGCTGAACTCTAACCGTTGGTGTCCTAGATACAACCGCACAGCCAACTTTCTTTGGTTGCTACTAGATCTGCTAAGTTCTGGTATGGTTTTCGGGAATTTAGATAATTTCTGTTTTAGGAAAAAGACAACTAGATGAAAACTTCATCTAAGATCCAAAGGAAATAGAGGTTTGAAGACTACTCCTAGTTCAAGGAGAAAGCCTGCTTGTGAATGAAGTGGTAGGGAGGTGGGACTTGAAGACAACATATATGGTGAATGGAAAGCTGGAATCAAAACCAAGTTTGGTCCAAGAGGAAGATATTATTATGCCAGTTGATGGTATTGCAAAGAATACAAATAAATCTCAAGGGAATAAGGAAGTCACTCATACGATTCTAACTAATGCGGATGGTGCAATCGTGGTTAACCAGATGCCTAGTTCAGAAGCAGCAACAAAAGTCAAAGTAGTGAAATCACCAAGTATCCAGAAAGAAACTGCAGATTACAGTAAAGTTGTTGAGGATCTGAGAATTATCAAAGACTCAACATTCAAGGGTGCACCAACTGAACATAAAACAAGCTCCACTACAAGAAATGTGCAAGTGATTAGTTCTGCAAATAATGATTCAGTTGGGAGTGATGCGAAGAATGATCAAAGGAGGAAAAGTCTCAAATTTTAATACATCAAAGTTAGGGAAGCTGGTAAGGGTGATGGGAAGAAAAACAAGATGTTCATATGCCTAAATTCGGTTTACTATTGTTGAGGCAACAAGGTGTACACGTTTAGGTTCAGTTACTCATATCTAAATGAAATCACTTTTCATTTGTATGTAACAAGCTAAGTTCGATCTAACTAGATGGAATGGTTTTCGGAAATTTAGTTAAGTTCTGTTTTAGGAAAAAGACAACTAGATAGAAACTTCATCTAGGATCCAAAGGAAATAGAGGTTTGAAGACTACTCCTAGTGTTAGAGCATTGCTCGGTCAAACTCGCATGCGTTGCTATCTCAAGCATGTTTGTCAATGTTAGTAATCAAAACTATAAGTCTGGATTTATAGTCTACTATAGTTAATGTCTCAAACTAGGACATAAAGTGTAGTTGAGCTCAATAAATCCATGGCGATCATCATACAAGACGAAGGACTACTCAAGGAACTTATGGATCTTCATCAACTAAAAGGTATGTGGAGAATTGAACTTATCTATCACTCAAAAGTCTATCTACTCTATCTCCTATCTTGAGACAAAAGTCGTTTGACTATATAGACTTTGATTATACACATTTGCTATTTCGAGCCGAGTTTATCTTGCCTATATATTTCTCAAAATATGTGTTGGTAATATTTTGCTTTGGCCAAGTTCATCTTTACCTAGTGACGAAAGTCATGATATGTTTCAATCACTTTGAAAATGGCTTTGACTAAAAATGGTTTGTGAATAACAACTATATAACATCCTCTAAGAATGTTTCAATGATTGAAATGAGAGTTTAGATTATATAACCATTATTGGATATAAGCATTGTGTGGTAACACATATATGTATAAGTCATTATTCCTTGAACCAAAGTATGCGTACTTTGTTGATCAGGAAAACCGGAACAAGAGCTGTGAGCTCAGTCCGTGAACCGGCGGAAGTTCTCGTTCTGAGAATATTTGCTGGAGTTTGTGAACTCCTTCCGGGAACTTAAGTTCGCGTACTTATGTTGGTTATATCTAAAAATGATTATTCGTGAACTTATACTTATATTATCTAAGGAATGCAAGTTTGCAAACTGTGGCTATAAAGTTCATAAATCGATCTGAGTGAATTAAATCGTTTTTGCTTCGATTGTGTCTTATATACTTCTATAAGATATAAGCAATTGAACAACTCTCTAACTAGTTCATTTGAGTCATTTGAACTAGTTATGGTGAAGAAGAACATGGTTGATATGAAAGTGCTCATATGTCTAACCATTTGGTTAACTACTGTTGAACCAACAAATGTACATGTTTGGGTACGGTTACACAAACCTAAAATTGTGCATTTCATTTGTGTGTAACAAGCTAAGTTTTCGATCAAACAGTTAAAATATATTGGCTTGAATCTAATCAGGTTTTCTTCTAACGGTGAATATTGAATGCTTTGTTACTAAGCTAACATTGATTGCAAACCCTGATTTGAAAGACTATATAAGGGAGAACTCTAGCAACTAGGAAACCTAATCCCATACCTCCTGTGTGATACTAGTTGTATTAGCTAGAGTCGATTCTCCTTTAACATTAGGTTTCTTTTCGAGACCATGTAGGTTAACGACTTAAATACTTCATTGGGATTGTGAAGCCATACCGATACTACTTTCTCGTAGTTATGTGATCTGATCTTGTTGATTCTATCGTGTTAAGTACAATCATAATGATTGGCTTGATATTAATATCTCTGATAGGCAAGATATTAAAGTAATCACAAACATCTTTGTCTCATTGTTTGTGATTCCACAATATCTTCTTTCGCCGAGTCGATTATGATTATTGTGAGGTGATCGATAATACTGAGCTGTTCTTCGGGAATATAAGTCTGGTTTATCAATTGGTTCATGTTTACCTTGATTTATCAAAAGACAGAACAAAACTTGTAGGTATTTCTCTGGGAGACAGATTTATCTATTATCATACATATTTGTTTATTAAAGTCTCCGACTTTGGGTCGTAGAAACTCTTAGTTGCGAGTGAGATCAGTTAAGGGAATCAAGTGCGTAGTATCCTGCTGGGATCAGAGACGTAAGGAGCGCAACTGTACCTTGGATCAATGTGAGATTGATTGGGGTTCAACTACAGTCCATCACAAACATCTTTGTCTCATTGTTTGTGATTCCACAATATCTTCTTTCATGTTGTATTTGTTTGCTTGAGTCGATTATGATTATTGTGAGGTGATCGATGGGAGTGATCAAAATCTTTCGGAAGTAAGTATACCCTCTTAGTCTTCTTTTCATATACATAACCCTTTCTCTTATGGTTTATCAATTGGTTCATAGTTTGACAGTAAATTTATCTATTATCATACATATTTGTTTAGTAGGCTTGGATCAATGTGAGATTGATTGGGGTTCAACTACTTTGTTTATTAAAGTCCGTAGAAAAGTTGTTTTTAGGCTAGTGTTTAGAAGTTAGTTTGTAGTAGGCTAGTGTTTGTAGCGGCTGAATACAATGTATGTTCAATCTGGACTAGGTCCCGGGGTTTTTCTGCATTTGCGGTTTCCTCGTTAACAAAATTCTGGTGTCTGTGTTATTTCTATTCCGCATTATATTTTGTTATATAATTGAAATATCACAGGTTGTGCGTTAAGATCAATTAATTAGAATATCCGACCTTTGGTTGTTGATTTACATTGATTGACACTTAAACATTGGTCTTTCATACCGTTCAAGTTATTCCACATAATAATCAGGCTCACGGATTTCTATCTGTTCGATTTGCTGATTACATTGCGAAATAGAGATATTAGAACTCTTTGATATACTTTATTAAGATTGAGTCTAGTTGATTCTCTTGAAAGTATATTGGAGTTAGTCCATACAAATTTCTAATCGAAATATTGGGTGTGGTTGTTAGACCCCCGCTTTATCACCTAGTTTAGGAAAAAGCCTGCTTGTGAATGAAGTGGTAAGGAGGCGGGACTTGAAGACAACAAATATGGTGAATGGAAAGCTGGGATAAAAACTAAGTTTGGTCCAAGAGGAAGATATTGTTGTGGCAGTTGATGGTACCGCAAAGAATAAAAATGCATCTCAAGGAAATAAGGAAGTCACTCATGCGACTCTAACTAATGTGGATGGTGCAACCGCGGTTAACCAGATGCCTAGTTCAGAAGCAGCAACAAAAGTCAAAGTAGTGAAATCACCAAGAAGGCAGAAAGGAACTGCAGATTACAGTAAAGTTGCTGAGGATTTGAGAATTACCAAAGACTCAACATTCAAGGATGCACCAAATGCACATAAAACAAGCTCCACTACAAGAAATGCACAAGTGACTAGTTCTGCAAATAATGATTCAGTTGGGAGTGATGCGAAGAATAATAAAGGAGGAAAAGTCTCAAATTCTAATACATCAAAGTTGGGGCAGCTGGTAAGCGTGATAGGGTGATGAGAAGAAAAACACTTTAGAGGGTGATTGGATCGTTGTCAAAGGGAAGAAGAGTTCTCCCCTCGAAAAGAGTTTCACCCTTAAAGAGCAGCAATCACCTAAGGAATCCACTTATGGTGTATAGTGACTTCACCGATGAAAGCAGGTTTCCGATCAACAAAGTGGGTATGGTGGAAGGAAATAGGGAGAAAAAGGGAGTCTCCAATCTCCCTATAGTTGCAACTAAAGCTACTATCCCCCCTCAAGCAAAGAACATGGAAGGAAAGGGGTTAATCGAAGATTGCGCAAAGGATGAAGACTACTCTAATGGTGAATTCAAGAGGTGAACGAGTCATCTTTCTCGCAAGGAAAAAAACCTTGAGAAGGACTCAACAGGAACTTGTAAGATTAAGATGTGAAAGTATGAAGGAGAATTTCCAAGAAAACTTAGGTCTTAGAACCCAATAAAAAAAGCAGCTTAGTCTTCGTTGTGTGTCAGTTTGTTGATATGTCTTTGAATTTTCTTTGTAACAAATAGTTTGGTTCTGTTTATGTTTCGCTTGTACGAAAAGGTTTTTTTTCTTTCTTGTTTGGATGACTTTTGCCTTCTCTTGGTGTCGCCTAGGCGTTTCTTATATTGTTTCTTTTTGCTGTTCTTACAATAAGATTTCACCCCTTTACCTCAGAAAAAAAGAAAGAAAAACCACGCGGCTCGTGCGCTTCTTAAACTCCTTCCCACTGCAAAGGTAAGGGTTCGAACCCTGTAATTGCTGAAATCCACTTCAATTTAAGGAGTTTGGATGTAGTCTCGAAGCCACTGGTATAGGGCATAAAAAAATACAATTTTTTTTTTGCCACCTATTGCATTTTACCACAGTGGAAAATCCGTGTGGTTTACCAAATTTCATGATTTGGAAAGCAAAATAAGAATTGTCCTTAAACAAATAAATAAAACAAATTAATCAAAAACATAATATTGCAGGAGGTCAGCTAGCTCAGCTGGTCATCTCCGTTTCCCAAAGTTTCATGCGCTTTAGGAGGTCCCAGGTTCGAGCCCCCAATGACGTAATATTGCATGAATTAACATGGAAGATAGAGTTAGCTTGCCCCCCTTGTGACACAATCTCAGCCCCACCATCCGCTTCGGCTCCCTTGACTAGGTTACCCATGAGGTTCGTTGATAGGCTAACACAATAACCTGTTCAATTAATGTAGTAATATATTGTTGGAGGTTAGCTTTTTATGTTTCCAACTAGTTAATATTATACTCTTTATTTAATAATATTTAATTATAAATAAAACATAAAACATAAATAAAGTAATTACTTAGGGCCACATTCTTTGGAAGTGAAGAAATAGCCCATCAGCTCTTAACTCCTGTCGTATCAAATGTGCCCCACCAATCCCGAATCCCCATCAAGTTTTCTTCTTTTCCGAATGCTAATGTTGCCTTTTGCACTGATTGTGGTGTGCAATGCAATCGAGCAGTTCTCTTTTTTTACAGACCAATGAGACATATGCACACAAAAGCTAAAATATTCTTGACTGTCCATTGAATATTAATTCCACGATCCAATGGTTGATCAATCAATATGTAAATCTAAGCGTATGGTTTGGCATACTTTAGTGTGAGGGTAAATCTACAACATGGGAAATGCATGCATGATTACAAATTAAGGTAAGATCGATGACATAAAAAACCACATGATGAATGCTTAGCTTAGCTGTTTCGGAGAAGAAGAAAAAAGAGAAAATGGAACTCACTACTACTCAAATGTCTTTGCTGTTTCATCATAATGGATACTAATTATTGTTTCTCTCTCTACTTTTCTTAGTCCAACTGTCACTAATTAATCTAATCTAGTATTCATATCATGAATTATTAATCCCAAACCAGATTTTTGATTCGTTATATTAGTTGGACAAGTACTAGGCTAAATCATCACTTGCATTACCAAAAACAAGTTTTCATCATCAGATTCGCGCAACCAAAGAGCTAGCAATTGATAATGCTGGTATGATAGTACAGGTCAGGTTCAAATGTTCAATACCCATTATATATGAGCTACTTGATCTTCTTTACAAACTAACTTTTCACACAAAAAAGAAATGAACACGACTACACAAGTCTCTCGTCAACAGCTGAATGCGTTCTTTAGGCAAACCTGGAGAAATATGCTTGTATTGCTCAATTGCTTAAGAGAAGAAACATCCAACATATACTAAATATGCTTCTACATAAAGCCGTTTTTTTTTTTTTTGCACTAGGTGTATTTGAGAACTTGCAGATATTATGAAACTGGTTTAAAGAATGGTCAAGTATGATTGAAGCAATAATCTATTTGTATTTATATTGGCGAGCAAAGTAAAGTTTCTTGAAAACCAAAGGCATGAAAGTCTGACAAACAAAATGCTCTTATTGCTGCCATGTACAGAGAACATTGGCATTAATTAGTGTGGAAAAATTAAAGTTCGAAAAAGTTAGTATGGGTGAATGCCAAACTGCCAGCAGAATGAACGGGCGCGACTAGCCCCAGTTTTGCAGCAGCTCTCACAAATCCAACCGCTGCAGTTGCTGAAAAGAAACTAAATTCTGATCATCTACTTACATCCATTGAGAATCGTCATGCATCTTGCAGATTGGTACAAGAGGTTGTACTAAGTAGATGTGTACGTTGTCTAGCTTTGTAGCTGCTGCAGCTGCTAGCAATGAATATGCAATGTTTTGAGTGGTAAACACCAAATTAGGATCTCACTGAATAACACAAACACAGCCTCGAGTACTTTCGTCGTCGTCATCTGATTCTCCTGACTCACTGCATAAGAAAATACAACTAGTGATGAAAGGAAGTAGATTCATGAAACTCAGTTATCAAATTTCTTAGTCAAACATAGTGATTCACTTAGGTGCAGAAAAGAAGTGCACTTAATGGATTGATAACTTGAAATTTCGGCATTACTGAAATGTATTCTAACGCTATTTCCCCTTGATAATCATGTATGTCTCTTGACCAGACAGATGAGATTGATCTTTAAAAATGTCATTTAGCATTTAAGGTCTGTTAATGAGGCGACCGACTAACTTCGTAGTCCCAACCCGTTCACCTGAGTAAGCCCGTGTATTTGGAGTGAAAATGTGAATAGTCCTACCAAAAAAATAAATGGAGCTTAAAAGCCTAACATGCACAAGGTTTTAAGACAGCCGACACACAGATTCTGAAAGTTCCAACTACTAAGGCAGGTGCATAAACTTGTATCAGAATGGTCCTACTCCTATATCTAACAATGTATGGTCACATTAAACATCAGCGGTGCCAAGTCTGTGCAACACTCCAGAGCTCTATAGCTCTCATAACATGTTAAGTTGTTAACGAACTCCTTATTCTAAAAATTGAAATTTGAGAAAAGAGTAACAGCAGATAATAAACATCCAGGGGTAACAAGGAGGGTACAGACACAAATAACAAACAATAAGCAGAGTTAAACCTCGTATTGACTGTGTGATACGGTTCGTCAAAATAACAATGAATGATCTGAAATTATACACTAAGTACAATGAAGCATACTAAGAAAGATGTGGAAATGGTCTTTACTTCAATCACAGTAGACATGAAAACGAATTCTCAAAATTTTCAGAATTTGAACTGTATGTCTATGTAAATGGGCATAGTAAAGGATAACGCAAATGGAGTAACAGATAAAACACAGTATAATGAACCATATAATTTAGAGATAAATGGAAACCTGAGTAAGCAATAGCTGTTTAATTTGTGTCAAGCGCGAAATTTTAGCAAATATCTGCATGGATGAAGAGACCTTCTTGTTCACACGTAGTGACTAGTCGTGGATTAGGACCTAAAAATCTTCCTGAATATGATCATGTAGAAAAGGTGCTTCTAATGACAAATCAAGAGACATGAATTTATACTTTATAGACTTAATATATCAACTGTCAGCATCTGCCATGAATAGGTTTCTATGACTTATCAATATAAATTGAAAGGTTTGTAGGAAATGAATATCACTTTGAGTTAAGTCTTCTCAGGGAATTAACTGATCCCATCCTGGAGATACCATAGGCTTGTTTGAGGCTAGGTTCCACAAGGTGCTCTCCTAAAGTGAGTGTCTTATTGAGGATCTGTCTTAATTTGGAATGCCAAGGGTTACATTAAATCTTCCGATCTTAGTAGGGAGGTAAGATCTGTAAGTTCTCATTACATTTCTGTTTTTCCTAATTATCAGAGATCCTTGTCCACTTCTCACTACATTTCTGTTTAGTTTAACAATCTGTAAGTTCTCCATCTTATACTCGATTCCTAGTGCAAAAAATACACATTGGATACTTGGACAGATTGATAGAGATTTGGGTGAGGGTCTCACCCATAAAAAAATATTTAAATGGTAAATGCAGATTACATCTTCTATCTATAATCATAAATTTCTCCCTACACTTGTTACCTTTCAAGATATTAAGTCTTTCGACAAGTTTATTAAAAGAGCTAACCACCTGCACCGAACATTTACACCTTTAGCAGTGATCTATATGAGAAATCCCATCATCACTTTTTCAATAATATTTTCCTTGAGAATTTTGTGTGAAGTAAACCCTCCCATTAAGCTAGTCTTTATTTTGCTATCAACCGATATCTCCCTATCAATTAGCCAACTCTTTAACATACTTCACCGAGTAAACCCACTACAGTCTGTCATCCTTCACATATGCTAACAATCACCATAATCCTCTCAGTTGCAACTACAATATTATTTGCAACCACATACATTTTTAATTCCCATGTACTGAAGTCAATAATCTCAAATCAAACACCAGACAAAACCCCGAAGAACACACAAAGCAGCCAAGTATGCATCTAATAGTAGTTTAGTACCCACTAAGCCTTAGAGACATTGAAATTGACCAACAATTGGTTAACCCCAAGACTTCGTCGTCCATCTTAAAAGGATCATGTTTAAATGCGCGAGAACATGCATTTCCCAGTCCTGCTTCATTGGAACTAGTGGAAACATTACAGAAAAGGTGTACATAAGACCACTTTGTTTCTCTCTTTTGGATGTAAGAACACGCGACCCTAGTAAGTCACCTATACTATATTAAAATATACTAGTGTTCTAAAAATTCAACCACAGGACTAACTTGATAACTATACATCAAAATTTCAACTATACTTTGACCTGATAGGTGATCTCTGATTGTCTCATCTAAATTCAGGTACTCACACCAACTAAATTGTAGTTCAAGCAAACCCAGGTACAGAAAAATATATCTAAAATTCAAGCTCAAAACGTGTAATTCACAGGACATAAACACAATAAAAGAAGGAACTAATCTGAAAGCAAAATCTATAAACAAAACTGATCAAGTCAAAGAAGAAAAGATATTAAAAAAATAAATGAAATGTGAATGTTAACTAACCTGGGCTCAAATTCCCTGATCTCAACTAAATCTTTCCCTAATAAATCCATCCACTGAACTCTAGCGTTTTCGACTTGTATCCGAGGTTCCGAATTCGGTTTCTTTAGACTACTTTTTGGTAAAATTTCAATTTCAAGTTGTCTTTCATCTAAGCTTCCCTTGTCCTCCACCTCCTCCTGGTCGTCAACCTTCTCACCACATATCTCCCCCACAGAATCAGGAACTGAGCATACTGTTGTTGTAGGAACATTTGAACCGTTTTCCAATTTCAATGGACAAGGAGTGAGTAGATGTGATGAGGGTTTGCAAAAACAGATAAAAGAAGGACAGTGGACTTTACAAAACAAAACCCTCATCAATAACAACAACTTGTTTACATCAACTCTTTCATTTCAATCAGAAACACAACCCTCCTTCTGATTTCAATTGAATTTTGATTACAAGTATGATCTGACTCAAGAACAACATAAATCAAATGTTTTCAGTATAAAACAAGAACCCAATTCTCAGTAATAATTGCATATAAAAGGGGATCAAATTAAAGAAATCCTTTTTTCTTTCTTTTCCTAGTTGTTATTAAGCATCCATTAAAGAATATAAAAGGAAGGAAAAAGGAAGTTAAACGAATTCTGACACACCAAAAAATAAGAAGAGTAAAACCCAGAATGAGATCTCTGATGATTAAGGAAATGAAACTGGTAACTATCAAAACAATCCCCCTAAATTGTCTAAAGAATCAATGTTTCTTTGGTTTTGATCAAAAGATGCCCCCTCTTTTCACTAGCAATCCCACCTGAAGGAAAATAAAAGAAAAATAAAAGAGTGACTGTTTATATTATATGGGCATTCAAATGACAATGAATACCCTTCACTTTTTTAAGGTTGAAAGTTGAAACCATTTTTACTATGCAGTCTCTACCATTTTTACTGTGCAGTCTCTCAATAATAGGTGAGGAAGGGAAGATGGGAGAAACAAAAAGGGCAAAAATGTTAGCTGGAAAGTTTATAATTGAGAACACCCATTTGGAAGACAAGCCAACAACATTCCAATTTGTGACTGTAGTAGTATTTCAATTGGAATATTAAATGGTTTGTATACTTTTCAAGAGTGGGCAGTTTGTATTTTCATAAAATTGGTGGAACCTCCGGAAATATTCATGCTTAATCCATGTAAGAGTATATACTACTTATCTCTGTGTTAATCCCTTTGTCAAGTGGAGATGTAATATATTTTTACACCAACCTTAACTTCTAAAGCATGCCTACAGCAACGTCTGGGATCTCATTGCTTCAGCCTACAAGTGTAACTAAAACGTGAAAGAGATTATGGATGCTGAAACCAAGCTATCAAGCAGAATGAGACCCCATTAAATACATATTTATAGAGGTAAGAGGTTTAGGGTTCAAGAGAAGACCAACATAAGCTAATGGAGCGTCCCATCCGTAACAACTGTCTCCCTTCTTTTTCTTTTTTCTGTTCGTAGCCAAAGAATCCAAAGTGAAGCACGACATAAATGGTTCATAGGATAGGTAAGAATTTGTTTATTAATGTATTTGTGTGTGATATGTAGGGTATTGGGGTGTGGACTAGCACGTGTTTTTGTTTCCGGGGATAGTATTGCATTGCATTGTTCGGCATTTGGGTTTCTCCAAGAAAGAATGACTTGCATTTTCGGTTTCATAATCTCATAGCCATCCTTTCCTTTTCAAATGTGCTTTCTTAGAGCTGGCTCTGGGGGAAAAAGATGATCAAATGTTTGGCTTTTAGGCGATGAAGAAACACACAACCAAAAACCAGAGTTTCTCTCTCCGGCGATTTTTTGCGTTTTTTTTATTTTAATTTTTGATTAATGTCTTGATTCTTTAGTTTTTTCTCAGCATAAATTTTCTTTTGATTATTTTCTTTTCTATGCATACTCGTTGTTCATATTAACCATTAATGGTTGTGGTACCATTATAATGGTTTTTCAAAATCTCAAAACTTATCTATCCTAGCTTTCCATCAGAAGTTTCTTAATCTCTTTGTTGGTTTCTCTCTTTCCCTATTTTTCTAAGCTGCTCTAATGGAGTTCTAATTTCGCAGGTCTCCCGACTTTATGTGAGATCCAGTGGTGCTTTATATTCACCATGTGGAAGTTTCTTGGTTCAATGACAGTGGTGTCCAGTACATTAAAGCTTCAAGCAGTGGTGCTAACCATCATTTCTGTGATGGTCTTTCAAAGTAGTATCAATCTAGGATTTGTCTTAGATCAAAACCCACAAGGTAGTATCAGCAAACTCGTTTTCTCTATAACCTTTCATGATAACTCAGTCAACAACCATTATCCCTCAACTTTTCAAATTCAAAAATTACCTCCCAAACAGATCCGTACCTGCTGCCGAAGAATAAGTTTTTACCATCTTTACAGTTATACTTTCCATTGGCAAAACTATATTCTGTTAAGGAAAATCTTTGGTCATTTACTTTGGCAAAAATTCTCCCTATATTATGGGATCGATTATTATCATCCAAGGAAAGTCTATAACTATCCAAGGAAAGTCAATATAAATTATGTTATATGGTTTCAAAAACCTAAACCTAATTTCCCTCTACACAGAAACCTCAAGGAAAACTCTACCATGTCTTCATCTAACAACAACCATATCAATCAGTTATCAAGACAACTTAGAAGAGCAAACATTGAACTATCACTTACTAGAAGAACTGTTGGTTCATCACAAATAGTTAACAGTGCTGCAGAAGAATGGCTTTTTGGAGTCTTGGGAAAGTAAATGTGGAAAGATAAAATCGATATGAGAACCATCAGAGAAGAGATCAATTCACTATGGAGGAACTATAGGAACAAACAGATCAGAGTCATGGGGAACAATCTTATGTTGGTCCGACTGAACTCATAAGAAGAACGAGATGAGGTGATAAGAAATGGACCATGGCTTGTGGGAGAAGCTCTCTTTGCTGTTCAGAAATATACTAATGATGTTCAAATTTCTGAATACAAGTTCACACACCAAGTCTTTACTATACAATTTAAGTACTTAAAACTTATACATCTTAATAGCCTGGTGGTGGACGAGGCTATAGGTTTTATGGGAAAGAAAATATCTACAACTCATCCAAACTGCAGGCCACGATATGGAAACACAGTCAAGACCAGAGTCGAAATGAGTCTCAAAGACCCACTGCATGGGGGAGCATGGTGGAACACGGCCACAGGTGGGAAAGTTTGGATCCGTTATCACTGGGAACTGCAACCTAAAAAAATCTGCTCAAAGTGTTTTGTCATTGATCATGATGATAGCAAGTGTATGTACACCTCTCATCTTCTCTTTTTGGATACTTTGAATGATGAAGAATATCAGGAGTACCTGAGGAATGAAGCTGAAGTTTATGAAGGAAATGATGGAGAAAGTATGGATAAAGATGAAGCATCTCGGGTTGTGGGAGAAAAGGGAGCTGAAGATGAATCAAGACAGAATAAAAGAATGAGAAACTCTGAGCTAGATAATGAACCTCTTATGAACCCTCATAACATTCATGTTCAACCACCCCTTTCTGGTGACGCTACTAATACCCATACTATGGAAAATCACAGTACCTTAATGATGGAAGCTAGTGAACCAAGGACTACCACTGCTGAAACCACAGATTATAGTCAGGATCAGACCATGCAAGTAACTCCGAATCCTTTCCAACAGTTTATTTCTTTCGATGTTCTTACTTTGAGAACCTTTTTTTTCAGTTAAACTCCTGATTCAATTTCTAGTCTTTATTTTACTTGCATAATGCGCATCATTTCTTGGAATTGCAATGGTTACGCCTCCAAAGATACAAAAAATTATCTATCTGACATTAATAAGAGTCTTAATCCAGGTATAATCTTTTTACAAGAGACCAAAATTGACTCTGATAAAATTCTTAGACATGTCAGGCACTTAGGGCTCCCAAACTCTTCTTATATGCCATCTATAGGTAGATCTAGGGGTATTTGCCTTTTGTGGAAAGATGGCTTTCAGTTAGATATTGTTTACAAATATGGGAATATGTTTCATTGTCTTATTAAAACTGATCATGCCAAACCTCAGTGGCTCTTATCTTGTGTATATGGTTCCCCATATCCACAAGAAAAGAAAATCCAGTGGGAATTCATAAATAATATATGTGGAACTTACAATATTGATGCCCCTTGGATTCTCATTGGCGATTTGAACATAGTCATGCACCCTGATGAGAGAGCTAATGGTACTGGCTCCTCTTCAAAAAATTCTCATATAGTTCAAATGATTTATGATGCTAGTTTATCTGATTTAGGGTTTCATGGGAGTCCTTACACTTGGACTAGTGGTAAAAATGGTACTGGTAGAATCAAGTCTAGGCTTGACAGAGCCATAATAAATTCGTAATGGTTAGTAACCTTTCCGAACACTGTCCTAAAACACCTACCTATTTTAGGTTCTGACCATTGCCCTATCTTCTTAGATTTGTACCCCAATGAGACAATTAAGAGTAGAAACTGGAAGTTCTTTGAATGCTGGCTAAGAGATAATTCTTGTAAAGAACAAATTAATATTTCTTGGTCCAATTCTGTTAGGGGTTCAGATGCTTTCAGATTGGATAAAAAATTGGAAACAACTAGAAGAGACTTGTCTAAATGGAACAAAAATCATTTTGGTAATATACATGAAAATGTTAAACGCCTACAAGATGAACTAACCTCTTTGCAGCAGCTACCAATAAGTGCAGATAATATTTCTCAAATTAGAAAAGTAGAAAACGACATTAATAAATGGCATGCAAGAGAAGAGGAGTTTTACAGGCAGAAATCAAGAGATTTTATGTTTCGTGAGATTGATCAGAATACCAAGTACTTCCATCAGCAAACAAACAGGAGTAAATCAAGGAATCGTATTGAATCGCTCCTCAAACCAAATGGAAGTTGGTGTTCAGGCAGGTTGAATCTAGAAGAACTGCCCACATCACACTTCACCAATATTATGAGCACAACCAATCCTGAGAATAATGAAGAACTTTTCACCCTTCTTCCAAAGTGTATCACTGAAGCAAAGAATGTTGTACTCACAAGCATACCACAAGAAGCGGAAATCTATGCAGATCTTACAAGCATGCAGCCTTGGAAAGCTCCTGGACTTGACGGCTTCCCACCTGGATTTTTTCAATCACAATGGAGTACAACGAAGGATGATGTAGTTAAGATGGTTCAAAGCTTCTTTTCAAGTGGGAGGTTTCTTCGGAAAATGAACAGAACTAATTTATGCTTGATACCGAAAGTGCAGCTTCCTCAATCACCAGGAGCCTATAGGCCTATAGCGCTATGCAACACAACATATAAACTCATTACTAAAATAATGGTGCTGAGATTGAAACCTTTGATGGAAAAATTGATCTCACCAATGCAGATATCTTATGAACCTGGGAGTCAAATTGGCGATAACATTACTCTTGCGCATGAGCTAATTCATTGCATGAAAAGAAAGAAGACGAATAAATGTTACATGGCTCTAAAACTTGACATGTCAAAGGCGTTCGATCGTGTTGAATGGCCTTTCTTACGTAGGATTATGAAGAGTTTTGGTTTTGCAGATCACTTTTGCAATCTGATACAGGAATGCGTAAGCACAACAGAGATACATATATTGCTCAACGGGTCACCTTGTAAGTATTTTAAACCTAGTCGTCGGATAAGACAAGGTGACCCTTTGTCACCGTACTTGTTTCTTCTCACCATGGAACTGTTTACAAGATCACTTGATAAAGCCGAAGATGAAGAGAAAATACAGGGTATTAAGATTACAAAGAATGCACCTCCAATATCACACTTACTCTTTGCAGATGATTGTCTATTATTTGTGAAGGCAGATCTCCACAATGCTGATAACTTGTTATAACTCATCAAGAACTTTGGATTGGCCTTAGGACAGCAAATCAATTTTCAGAAATCTGCAGTTTTGTTCTCGAAACATTTACACTCAAGACACTGCAGAATTCTACTTCGAAGATTAAAGATGAAAAAGATGTCACTTGAAGAAAAATACTTGGGAATTCCTTTATTTCTCAATAGAAGAAGAACAATATCTTTTTCCTCGCTAGTGGAAGGAATGAAAGCAAGACTGATAAGATGGAATGGCAAGTTTTTAACACAATCAGGCAGATCTGTAATGGTGAAGCATGTGCTTAATGATATGCCATCACACCAAATGGGAGTTTTTGAAATCCCAAAGAAAACAATAAAGGAGATGGATACAGTACAGAGACAGTTCTGGTGGAAAAAGCAAGAGAAGAAAGAAGTTTATTTTATTTCATGGGAAAGAGTCAATACCTACAAAGAAAGTGGTGGTTTGGGCTTTCGTGATTTAGAATGTTTTAATAAAGCTCTGTTAGAAAAATATGTATGGAGGATATTTCACAACTCTCATCAACTTTGGGCGAAAGCTTTAAAGGAGAAGAACTTTCCGGATACTTCAGTTTTACACTCCAAAAAGAAGAAGAACACCACTTGGGCTTGGCAAAGCATTCACGGAGAAACAACATTTGTGCAGAAATATAGCTTCTGATTACTTGGAGACGGGACAAAGATTTTAACATGGAAAGATAATTGGATACCAGGTGAACATGAGCCGCCTATTACAACTGCAGATTTCGATTTGGAAGTCTCCTATAGTACTGTCAGGGACCTTATTGATAAGGATACAAAAACATGGAAAATCAATGTTCTTCAGCAACTTTTCTCATCTGCGGTCATACACAAAATCTTAAGGATAAAAATTCCTAATCACGCACAAGACAGACTGATCTGGACACTCACTCGCAATGGGCAGTTTACAGTGAAGTCCGCTTATAGGAAACTGGTGGAGATAAAAACTAACGTTGTTGCGACTTTTGATGATGGTATGGCGGCATTTTGGAAACAACTATGGAAGCTAAACACCTTACTTAGAATCAAGACTTTCTTATGGAAATGTGCTCAAGATATAATTCCCTCAAGTGAACGCATGGAAAGAGTTATGCATTATAGTGTGTAAGCCTGTGGCATGTGTCAACAAAGTATTGATACTACAAAGCATATCATCTGGGATTGTGCTTTTGCTCAGGCTGTCTGGACTTCAATTCCAGGTGCAAGAAGAAGTATGACAGATACAGACCAAGATGTAGCTCAATGGATAAGAATTTGGTTCACCAATGATATGGTTAAAATAGATAAGGACTGGGTAGTGAAGATGGCAAATGCTTCCTGGGAAATCTGGAAGGAATGGTGTAGAAGCGTCTTCGACGGAAAAAAACCCAATTCGATGGAAGTCATAAATACTCTACAGCATCTAAACAACATGACAGGGAAAGGAATGACTAAACGACATTACTTGCAAAACAACAATAATTTACCTAATTCCCTACCTGCTATTTGGTCACCACCAAGTGCACCTTTTTATTCAATTTGTTGTGATGCATCTTTTAAAGCTTCTGATCATGAAAATCACATTGGCATTGGACTAATATTGCGGAATTGTACAGGTGCATTTGAACGAGGGAGTTGCATCTATGAGCGTGGACACTTATACGCGGAACAAGCAGAGATTGTAGGATTGTTGCAAGCCATAATATGGGCAGATGAACTCAACTTGTACCATGTACGCTTCGATCTTGATGCATAGAATGTGGTTGATGCAGCAAATGGAGACTATCAAAAAGTCAGATGGGAATCTCAGGCCCTTATTCTAGACATTATTGGTTTTTTAAGAAAGCATCCAACTTGGACTTGCATTTTTATTAGTAGGAAGTTAAATAAGCCAACTGATGAGCTAGCCAAGCATTCTAGATCTTTTCAAATTAGCAAAAGTTGGATACATTATCCGCCAAACTTCATTGTTGCAGCGTTACATGCTGAAACAATGACTGTAACAGACTATCGTTCTTAATTAAATCTATTTTTATTTTTGCATCAAAAAAAAAAGAAACACACAACCAAACTGTCTTATAAAACCAATTCAACGTTTAGTTTCAGAGTTAAAGAAAAGAAATTATAAAGCCTCAAGACTCAAATTATACAGTAATTAGAACTTTGAACTAATAACAATTAATTAGATCATTGTTAGCTAAGTCTTTACAGTTTTGAATGGTTGAAGCAGTGGCTGAACCAAATTTTAAGGTAAGGGGGGCTTGAAATTTTTATAAAATCGATGAACTAAACTCTAAAAAAAAATTATAAATAGGAGGGCTAAATGCAATAAATTAGAGGATTAAAGACAAAATATTACAAAAAATAAAGATTACTTAAGGATTCTAGGAATTTTTTATAATTTTTTTTTTGGGGTGGGGGTTTAACTCCAACCTAGAGGGGTTGCGTTACATGTAGTGGAATCTAGTCTTTCTTACAAATGAACGAACTAATGAAAAATACCAATACTTGAGCTGGAGGGTTACTTAAGGAGACTTGTAGAGTTCTTGTTTACCAGAAGCCAAGGAACAAGAGTGTCTACATAGAATCAGCTTGCAAGTTTGTGGCACTATAGTGGAATCATTTCCACAAGCTAAATGAATGTTGAGTCCCTCCGGGCCTCAAAAAGAGGGGCTTCTATTCGGTGTATTAAAGGCTAAGAGTTATTATAGATTGGATTCATCTTTGCTATAACTATAAGGGGCTTCATTCATTGAGATAGATTGAACATGTGCAAATAGTAAAGTTGATTGATGTCTGATAGTTTTCTGTGAATCAGGCGACTCTGACTCATTGAAACTTTTCCACTTCTCCTGTCAATCCTTGTTACTGTTACCACTATTTTCATGGTTTTCTGATCTTTTCATGGTTTTCTGATCTGTTTTTCACCATGTTTTCTTTTCTTTTAGTGTTGTTCTGCTGAATTTATAATTTTTCAATCGATTAATTCTCTTAATCTCACTATTTTATTTACTCTTGTGGTTTGTTTTTGTTATAATGAATTTCTAATTCAAATTTTTTCTCCCTAATGTGTGTTATAGATTGATTTATCAAAAATGGCGTTTGCCTTATTCGTAGTTGTGATTACAGCGTTTGCTCTGCTAGCAAGATTGCTTTTTGAAGCCAAAGTGATTCCATTGATCCATCGGTGTGAGAATTCCCAACTCAGCCATTACCAATTCGTTGACTGCAATCAAAATTTTCAAAAAAGGAAAAGGCGGGAAATTAGGTCATTCAAATTTCAAAAAAGTCGATGCAAGTTTGCAAATGGTTTCCTTTATTCCTCGGCGATATAATCTCCATTATTTATGTTTATCAATTATCCTATCATAACCACCATATATTCTCAACCCAAAATCTCCGCATAAGAAATATTCCTTATGGAAAAGTAAACCCTAATTCTCTTGTTTTCTTCTCATATATAAGAAGATCATCCCGAAATAATTTACATCCTTATTCCAGTCACACATCACTCATCAATAACATGGAGGAAGGAAACTTTGAATAAGTCAGCAATCTGGCTGAAAAATTTAAGCAAGCAGCTCTTGAACTTGATGAAGAATTTGATACAGAAGATCAACTTTCAGGAGATGAGGTCACGGAACAAGAAGGGGAATGGGAATTTTGTCTCATTGGTGTGATTATTATGGAGAATGGAAAAATAGGGTTCAAAGCTGTGAAGAAGCAAATTTCATTTGGGATTTTATCCCTGCTGCAGAGGTTAAAGTGGTGGAAATTGATACCAATATAATGGTCTTCAAGTTTATGAATAAAGAAGCTAAAAAAAATGTTTTTATAACCAGACCATGGAGCATATTTGGCAATCTGGTAATACTGCACGATTACAACTCTGAGGTGATATACAAGGAGCTTAACTGGAATCAACAATGTTTCTGGATCCAACTCAAAAAACTCTTACCAGAACACATGAACCCAATATCAGATACAAAAATTGTATTAAGCCGCTACAGACTCTAGCCTACTACAAGTTAACTTCGGACTGGAATGTAGTTGATCCCCAACCAAGTCTCACACCGATTAAGGTACAATCGCGTTCCTTACGCCTTTGAGTCTCGCAAGACTCTGCGCACTTGAAACTAGCAATATTCTCTCAAACTAGCAATATTCGCTCGAATCGGCAATATTTATTCGAATTAGCAATATTCGCTTAGACTAGCAATATTTTCTCAGATCAAAGAATATTGGTTCAATTATCGATATTCAGCAATTCAACAACACAATTTGCTCTACAATAATACCTCGTCTCAGCAGACGCATTTAATTCATGAGTTTCAGAACATTTGCTAATCATGTTCAACTCGGCACTACATGGACTCATCGTCCCATAAAATCAGCAAATGACTCCGCAATCATGAGATTTTAATCGTGTCACATGGGGGGATATTAACTAGGGTTTTGGTCTGGCAGTCTATGGCACATGTGTTCACCCACAATAAGAACGTGAGCAAGTCGTGCAATCAGTTGGAAGAGTCAGCAAAGTAGTGGGTGGAAAATTAACCAAGTCTCTGCACGATGAGTAATTGGTTTAACATGATTTCCCACTTCCCCACTCTCTGATTCCAGCAAAATGTCACACTTCATAGGATCATGGTGTTTTCAACTCCGGCATTATAAAATGTCTCTGAATCCTGATTGAAAGAACAAGCTTTTCGAACATTCGCCTAAACGAGTAATTTCTTATCAAAGTTCATACAAACAATCTTTCGTCTACATGAACTCACAGAAATCACTCTCAATTAAGAAAAATTCAATCATTCAGAGGCATTCTTATGCTGAATTCACAACACACCTATAATCTCAGATCACCATTGATCTCACGCATTTCTCATCTTCCCTCCTACAGATCAACCCATCCTCTCTTGTGACCGAATTGACTCTGGAACGACCATTGTTCTTGGTTTAAGTCATAATCCTATAGATTGATCTCTCGAACTTAAAGCACTCCCTTCTTGCAGTGCATCTGTGTGAGGTTCAACATTTCGCTTGGTTCAAGAAGTCTCCACACGGTCGACTCTTCAATTCTGTAAAAACCAGCAAATCGTTTTTCCCCATCTACAGATTTGCGACCAAAGTGGGAGGTTAATCTCTTGGTTGCAATCTCACAATTTCACAAGATGGATGGTCTTAGGTCTGGGTTAGTCACAGGTTCCAATACCAACGGTGCTAGCACTAGCAACAACGACAACAACGACAATGAGGACATTCCGGAAATAATTCCGACCACAAATACTGATGGTGGTGATATTACTCCTCCTCACACAGAGGGTCATCCTTTGTTCGGCTGACACCCTGAGGAAATCAGAGGAAACCAACCACCTACCATTGCTGATCTCATCAAAGCGCAGGAAATCTTTGCACAAAATCAGACAGATATGGCTGCAACACATAAGAAGCTATTTGATCAGTTGAAAAATATCACTGAAAAGATGTCAGAGAAAATTCAAGGAAATGGAAAAGAGAAGGAGAAATCCTCAGATGACGATCCCGATGTAATTCCAATTCATACAGTGGATGATGATGAAGCCGGAAAAGCTGCGGGCGATCCATCAGCAAAGGAGTCATCAAACTTCATTACTTGTGAAGACTTGGAGCGTCTTCTGGAGAATCGTGGAAAGGGAAATACATCACATGTCCATCGTCAACAACCTATTTATCATGCCGCTACACAAAGGATTCCCCTTCCTAAAGGTTACATTTCTCCAACTTTTACTCTGTATGATGGAACTGGAAATGCTCGAGAACATGTCTCTCGCTTCCTTGAAGCCTTAGGATAGCATGAACATAACCATGTTGTTCGTATCAAGGAGTTTTCAAAATCCTTGAAAGGTAGAGCATACACCTGGTACAACAACATTGCACCGGGGACTATCAATAATTGGGGAGAAATGATCAACGCCTTCTATATGAAGTACTTCTTCGTGTCAGAGCAAGTCACTCTCTCTGACCTTGGAAGGATGTTTCAGAGGGTCAGTGAAAGTCCCAATGACTATGTGAAAAGATTCCGAGCCAATCCCTGGATTGTTATTACCCAAATGTCACGGAACAACAGTTGGTAGATTTTTGCATCAACGGCATGCTCCCGGTTTACAGAGCTTTTCTGGAGAATCTTAGATTCTAGACTTTCTCAGAGCTTACGAAGCTGTGAAGATATCAACAACCACTGTACCTGCTCTGTTGTAAAGAGAAAAATCTACAAAGACTAGGGAAGCGCGTGAAACTCGAGGAAGCAGACGTCTGATCAACAAGCAATACAACCTGCAGCCCTCTACAAACGTTGTTACAAAAGGGAGCAAGTGCAAGGCTGAATCCCCGAACAAGCATGCTGCAGCTCCTCCAAAGACGCAAAAGATAGACAAACCAGAGACACAGACTCCTAGCCAACGCACATAGGCTCCTGATGATGCACCTGATTTTCCTCTCCCCATTGGAGAAGTTCTCGAACTGTTAGACGACTGGATACAAGATGGTGCAATCAAATTTCCATACGTCAGGAGAGACCCAACTGAGGAAGACATGGAAAAACCTCATTATTGCCGATTCCACCAGTTCGTGAATCATCCAACAAGCAGTTGCAATGTTTTGAAACGCATATTCAGAGAAAAGGTTGAGTCAGGAGAACTTAACCTTGGAGTCGAAGGGGTGCACAGAGATCCTCTTCCCGTCAGAACTTTATCTATTTCCGAAGCACCAGTCAAGAAAGCAGTTAAATCATTAATAGAGCATGTCTGCGAATTACTCTACCTGTCGAAAGCGTAAAGGGGAGACATGTTAACGGATTTGAACCACATAATTTCTGGGAAACTCCTGCTGATTCCAGACGTACCTCCTGAACCTTCAACCACCGACAAAGAAATGTATGACTGGGGACTGCTCACCACAGTGCACATTAAAGGAAATAAATTCAAAAGGGAAGTTGTTGATGTTGGTACTATCGTTAACATCATCCCTTTGAAAACTCCCAGAACCACGGGCATCACTCGACAAGAATCTACTCACGCTCCCATAGCAATCAGGGACCTTGAAGGAATCTCCAGAGACGCGTACGGCTTCATCACTCTCAAAGTTACAGAAATATTGGTCTGCACTGAGACCAAGTTTCACATAATCTGGGAAGACCTTGGATATGACATGATCCTTGGAAGAACTTGGATTC
This sequence comes from Papaver bracteatum, assembly GCA_023529315.1. NCBI lineage: Eukaryota > Viridiplantae > Streptophyta > Magnoliopsida > Ranunculales > Papaveraceae > Papaver > Papaver bracteatum. The sequence continues at coordinate 5,666,829 of JAJJWX010001877.1, forward strand.
ATGCTGGACAGATAACTCTAATGCCTTCAGCACGCGCTGCCGCTGACAAAGACTCTGAGTTAGAAGAAGAAGTAGATGATGCTCCACCATTTGAGCATCTTGAGGAAATTAAAACCTTTGTGGGACTTACGCAAGAACCTGGAGAAAGTCCACACACTTTTTTAAAAAGGTTTCGGGATCAAGCAAGTCTTATTCCTCCTCACGCTCCAATATTACCAATGTTCAAATATGCTACGTTGATCCAGGGATTTCTCCCCATGAACAATTTACCAATGACTAAGAGTTACGAATGGATAACTTCACCTCGACAATATTATACCCAATGGTTGGGTTCATAACATCTCCATGTTGATCATTCTATCAAAAGGTTTATTACTGAAGACTTGGATAAGCACGACAGACAGTATGCTGGATACTCTCCTCTGCATGAGCGTCCATATGTGCCACAACCATGGAATCAACGCAAAATATTCAAGGCGCGAACTGCAAAGCTGAACAAATTTGAGGAGGGAGATTTGGTTCTAAAGACAACTAAACGAGATATGCATTCTGCAAAGGAGCTCCAATTGGGAAGGACCATTTATGGTTGCTAAATCCATAACTGGAGGATACTACAAATTGATCATCACATATGGAAGAACCCTACTAGTAATTCACGAGAATTGGCTTAAGGCATTTGAGGTACTGGGCGTTTAAGCACTCATGACGTCTGGATTTGGCATGTATGATTTTCATTGTATTTCTATTTCTCCAAAACGTTTGCAATACTTGCAATAAGTATTTGAATTCAGCAATTTATCAAAAATTCAGTTCACTTTACTTAAATAAAAATCTTTATCAAATCCAAAATCAAAAGAAAATCCTCAGTCATAGACTCAACACCTACCAAAAATCCAAAACCCGAATAAAATCTCACATCTCTCAAATAGTTCATGTTCATGAGATTACGGAAAGGAGACTAAAGAAAGAATTTTTTTCCTCTGCCTCTTCCAAAATTTTCAAGGATGCCTTTTCCACCTCCAGCTTCATGGTCAGCTCAGCGACTTCATTCATCTTCTTCAACACGACATCACTAGTAGGGAAAGGAGCATCACCCTTTACTGCTTTCTTGATAGCTTCAAGTCTTTGACGGAACCACCTCAGGTTGAAGCCAAGATCTTCAGTATTTTTTAAGTTGTACACCCAATCAAAGAGTACATCTTGGGAAATAACATTTCTGCCTATAGTCCTAATATCATCTATAACACACAAGATGGCCTCTACTTGTTTCGTCAAGAAATAACTGCGTCCTGGATCCCAAGTAACAAAAATGTGTCCATACATTTCCCACAGTTCCTTGTACATAACAGCATATCTTATGGGAACGCTAAATCCTCCAATGAGCTGGTGATATGGGAGTAACTCAGAAAATTGAGGATCAAAGGAAATCCCTGCAGTGGGATACTCGTGCACTGTCATCTGGTTCTCAGTTATTGGAGCAGTGTCAATGATCATAGAGACAACTTCAAGGCAAGTAGCTTATGCTATATTAGGTTCGGGTTCCACCGTATGAGGCACGATTGGAGTTTTCACCACCTCCACAGCATCAACGACCAGCACTTCATCATATTGAGGTGAATCTATGGGAGTCTTGTCACCAACAACTCTTGGATTGTTCAAACCATCATTATTGGATCCGTGATTCCCAACTTCGTCGTTCGGCACCTAATGCGAAGATTACAAGGGATTAGAATGATTCAAGGGTGGAAATCCAGTGCAATCACAAAATAAAAGAAGTAAGTGAACTAACATCATATAAGTTCCTTATTATGCACCTAAGATATGTGCAAGTAACATCAAAGTCATGGAACACGTTTTCAAAAAAGCTCGGCTGAAGAAAATTTACACTGCCCTGTGTTCAACGACGAACTGGGAGCAATTGGTATGAAGTATAGAGTTTGGATATATACCATTCTCTCCGTATGGAAGTTCTCTACAACATTTAAAAATTTCATGATGATTGGATAAACTAGCAAGGAGATGTGGTCAAAATATTAAGCAATGCGCAATCTGAAAAAGTTCTGAAAGACTCCTGAAAGTTTACTATTTCGCCCTTTTCAGGCCCTAAACATGCTCAGAACTTAAAAATCTTCTTTGCTAAAGCTTGTAAATTTACTGGGCATGAGAATGCATATGCGAACATTGAAAATCCGATTCCAGACGAAGGTTTTACGGTATCTTCATTAAAAAACTGAAGCCTGAAATTTTCTGACGACGTATTTCGCCGAAATTATGTGCATATTCGCATGGTTTTTCATTCACTCATGCACAAATCAGCAATTTAATACTTCTATGAAGAAGTTACAGGATAAATACTTACTAATGGAGACTCCAAACCGTTTGAAGACTCGGTGATTTTGGAATCTCCATTGGCAACTCTGTTATCTTCATTTGGTTCTAAATTTTGAGAACTCTCCATATTTTCATTCGATTCGGGATTTCGGGAGCTTTCCACATTCTTATCACTCGATGAGGAGTGCGGTGCATTAATATCCCCTTCATCCACGACAAATTCCTCCTGAATACATCAACAATGGTCATCATCAAATCATCCAGAGGCATGTTACACTGGTTTAACTTGAAAAAGGGATACTTACATCAACTTCCTCATCAGTATTGTATCCCTGAGTTGTTTGACCAGGAGCGAAATGAAGACCATCAATAACAGACGGAGCAAAATTCTATAATCAAATAATAAATATTGATTTTATGATCTTGGTAAAGCGGGTAGAAGAAGTCACAGCGGAAAAATGTCAACAACTCACCAAAAAGGCGACTGGGGATTTTATGGTGTTGGGCAACAACTTGCAATTCTTCTTCCTGCCTTCTCCACCGTGAAAAATTGCCTCCGCCTATGAGAAGTTCACTTCAATTCGAGGTCTCACAGCACGACCATCCTGCAAGAGAAAATTGATGTGATAATTAAAGACGATTATACAAGTTGTATGAGGAATACACAAAAGAATACATACTGGTGAACTTCCTGGAGATGTCTTTCGCTTATCACCGCCAGAAATATTCCTTAATCTTGGACAAGAGGCACTCATCTTAGAAGAAGGATGCTCTTTCACTAAAGGTTGGGCGGCCGTCACATAATCATTTAGACGCTCAAGCTGTTGATCCCAGAATTCTATGTAACCTGGAGTCACATATGTGGTTCGATCATCACAAGGGAACCAATAAGAGCTTCCTTCAACATGTGTATGATCTAAACAAGTCTTAAGTTGTTCCACTGATGGTTTTCTCCTACGGAAAGTTGGGACGCATTGGTCCATACCCATTTGATGGGTTGTTCTATCAATGTTGTACTCATCCACCGAAAAATCTCCATATGTGGCTGATAATAGATAACCGGGAGTGCAACTCAGCATGAAAGATCTTTCGCCATCGCTCAAATCAGCACCAGATTTCAAATACTTACTTTCTATAGCATTGAAAGTCGTCAATTGAGAAACATGAGGAGGGACCACCACCCAAGGAAGGAAGTTGAACTCGGACTCAACATCTAATACATCAACGAAGTGCGTCTTGGACTGAATTTGCTTCGTAGACCAGCGCATAATCCTAGTATTGTCCTTATCATGGAAAATACGTCGAGAATCAGCAGAGTTTAGACCTTGCAAGATACTACGGGGAATAGGCGCATAATTTTCGAAACGTTCCCACATCAGAGCTCGGAGAAACATCGTATTGGTGTAGCATTCAATCTTCATAAAGCCGTTAGAAACACTGGAGTCTATAACTAAAGAATCCAGGTTAGAATACAAAGAGCCCAAGAATAAGCTACCTAGCGGGAGTTGTTCACCTTGAGCCATATTAATAGCAAAAAGGATTACAAACGGCTTCAACAAGGTTCCAACATTTTCAAACACGTCCCTGGACATCCATAAGCACAAGAAAGTGGCAATAGACAACATACCATCGGGTTCATCAAGAGGGACGTCTCGTGGCCACCAGTGTGTTAACCAATGAGCATAACAACCTCTACCAAAAACCTTGTTGATTCTCTCCATCTCAGTTGTTAAAGTTTTGGAAGCTGCTTTCTCCTCCATCGTCCAAAGTTCTTTAGGAAAGTTACATGTAATTGAAAGATGCAATAAAGAAACTACGTCTTCCAAGGTAATAGTTAACTCTCCCCAGCTTCATATAAACGTGTGAGTTGGGATGCACCAGCGAGCAAGAAGATCTACAATACCTCATGCATCATGAAAGATATATATATCTCCAGATGTTTGAACGGCCCTGGTAATTTGTGCTCTATCCAGCATAGCTCTAACACGAGGAAATCCCAGCACGTGTCTTGCCCATCTAGAAAACTTCTCTAAGGGACGTCGAGAAAGCTTAAATTCGATCATTGAAGCCTGGAATAGTCCTCGTTCAAGACAGAACCGAATAGCAGCACGAGGAGTCACCAGTTTATTTTGAATAACCGTCATGGGATTAATCAAAAGACGATATACTTGGGACTTGAGATGGTTCTCAGTTTCTTGAACCTCAAAGAATACATCATATATGTTCGGGACACTTTTGATGCTAGGTGTTCCGTCTTCTTCTTCATCCGCGGAGGTCTCACTCGTACATGTTTCTTCTCTGGAGATGTCGTCATCTACGCACATTTCATCTCTGGAAGCATCATTAGCTGGGGAATCAGATATCCTTGCAAAGCAGCTGTAAAATCCACACAATATTTATTTTCAGTCGTCTGAATGCAAATTTGGCAAGATGATGGATTCATGCAAACGGGAATTCCAGCATCTAAAAAATAGTAATTCTTAACTCTTACCTCTTCCAATTTCACTAACAATAGTGATTGCGCCGTTTGGCAAGACTTGGTCACTTTTTAATCTTTGGGATAACATGTATTGTTTTCCAACTTTTGTTTATGATTACTTTAAAGTTAAATGTTATTCCTGCTGGGCACCCCTTTTAGGGATGATGTGTGGTCGCTGTCGTAAGCGTCAAAAATAAATTACACTTTCTTACTACTCAAAATATAAAATATAGCAAGGGAAAGAAAGGATCGTTCCCACATAGAGGACTAGGTTGTCAATATGTTTTGGTTTCTTATGTAAAGCAAGGGGGGATTTTTATGATTTTTATAAAAGCAAACTAAAATAAAAGCAAGTAAAGAAAAATAAACAAATCAAGCAAAGAAAGATATTAGTTAAGGATTTCGTTTTCATTCACTAACATGTTCTTGTCATAATAACTAGAATTGATATTTAATCTCTATTTTATCAATGGCCCTAGAATACCTTGATCGCAAGAATATCCCGTTAATTTCCTCTTGTAATCAACAAACACATTAAAAGATGTGAGTATGAGTTATATCTAAAAGAACAACCTAACGTGTAAAAGCACTAATCAAGTTTAATTCCCTAGATGCATTAAGTTCTATGAAATCGGGACAATCAAAGCAACCGAACTTGGAAAACACACTAATCCGATTTAACAAAGGTTATGACTCACTTGTGACTACTAGGATGTATCAATACAAGCAATATTCACAATTATGCTACTTGTATTCAAGGTGAATATATAGAACCATTGTCTTGCTTAGTTCCTGCCACTGCAAACTGTTATCAACACAACCAATCTCCTTCGCTTCTCCTCTGCCTCCATGCCACCAGAATTCCGCCAATAATATGCTCCTTACCTTACATCTCCACCAGAACCACTTCCAACTACATCTGCAACGTCATTCCGATCTCGGTACCACCAGCTCCTTGAATTCAAAATAAACTCCACCATTCAGCTGCCTTTTGCATAAACCAGCTAGTCCATTGCAACATCATCACAACACCAACATCTCTTAATTCAACCCAGCCTATGTCGATACCACTTGCAATATCCTAGACATACATCTACACATTTCAGTTCACTTGGCAAGAACTAACTCCTTCAGTCATAGCTTCACAGAAACCACTGGGTTCATCTCAGGCATATCATCTGCAATCTTAACTTCCAGCTGCATCTAGCCATTACCACCACCTGACCTTCACATCCACTAAAACCCATTGCAGACAACCATCCTGTAACTTCCCTAAGCATTCATCTAAACATCATTTCTATCACCTCAACCAATGCTTCACCTACAGGTTCCTTCTTTATTTCACACACCACAAACACTGACTACAACTGCAATATCATCCAGTTGCAATGTAATAGAAAACTGCACCATTTGTAGCTTCCCTGTAACATCTCGAACTACCATCTCACCATCTTTGCAATATAGCCAACTGAACACACAACTTCATTCTCTCCCTGACTTGTGCAACCACATCTCTCCACTGCAATACCGACTCCCTGTTCTTGTTGCTGTTAAATTCCTCTGCCAACCCACTTTAATCATCCACACAAATCACGCCAGCAATGACTAATTCTAAAACTTCAATTGGATGACTCTTGTGAAGTTCTAACTTTTATCAAACACATCTTGTGTTTCTAGTGAACTGGTGGAATCTACGTACTAGTTGCATATTGGAGATCACATATCTACTCCTTCCCTACATACAATTCAAAATTGACACAAACCCATCATTTCTAATCATTCAGAACTCAAAAACATTCATCAAATCTCTTCGTTCATTAACAATAACCCATGGCAGCAGACACTCTTGTTTTTCCATGTTTATTACTTTGAAACTCTGTCCAAAATTTCCCAATGTGTACCATGAATCACTTGTTCAACTCGGATTCAAAATATGCTCTAACCGATCCCATAAGTACTCATCAGACTTGAGCTCGCCGGTGTGAACCCTTGTTTGCATCGGTCTTGGTCTGTGTAGTAAGAGAAGAACCAAAATTGTTGGTCTGAAGCTCAACTCGACCTAGATGAAGTCTCATACCCTAAGACGGTTATTTAACAACCCCAAGAGGTGATACGGGACACCCAGTACTCTTCTTGTATTATCAGTCCTTGGGAACCGACAAGTTTAACCGTTGATTTTGCTCGTAACCTTCTCATACGACGTCGGAATGACATCGTTCTTTCGCCACTGACCTCGTATTTTCGTGCTCTTTAACATGATGAGAAGGAATCCAAGATTTGGGCGAGTTCCACTTCTTTTTGATCCAATGACTCCAAAACACCTAATACACTCAAACTCACACATAAGATACATAATTTAGATGAAAACTCGCAAAGAAAGCATAAATACTAGATATAAAATTAGGTGTTTTAGATACCTATCAAATTCCCCCACACTTAGACTTTGCTAGTCCTCGAGCAAATCAAACAAAATAATTCTAAAACATACATACAACTCTGTGACGTCGAGGCTACGGTTAATTTTAGCATAAATAACAAGCCTTTAAACCCCTAGGTGTCCCTAGTGGACGACTTATAGTCTCGTGAAGGTTTACAAGAGGTCTACCTACAAAACCTATATTTCCAACTCCAACTACCTGTGACAAATCTATGAACGAATACAAAATGACTACAGGAGGAGGCACCTTGATTCAAATTCAATTCATATATAATAAATCTCTACTTAAGAAGTTGAACAAACCACAATACTCGGAATCTGTCTAACCACAATCACAAGTGAATAGATTAAGAAGATGGATATAGAAATAGATGTTTGCGAGTGTTAACAAGTGAACGGTGTTTTCCCATATCTGTCTGAAGGTCACCGCAAAGATGAACCTATGCATCCTATTGGATTGAGATACTGGCCTGAATTCTAGTGTCAACACACTGGCATATACAAGGGAACCAACGATCAAAAATATTAATTCTACATCAACTCAACTGGCATATACAAGGGAACCAGGAGTCGACTTTATTCAACACAATAATAAAAAAAAAATTCTTTTTCATTTTTTTTTTATTTGACAACATGATTGGATCTTTTTTTTTTTTTATCCAAGCGTATGCTTCTTGTCAGCAGATTACATGATAGTTCCATTAGATCCTGCATTCCACACTTGTTTAGGCAACGGAGACAGGGAGAACACACACATATTGATATCCAAGTGTCATTTTTATTCTAATTGGTCAGTCTTTTTTTTTTTTTTATGAACACAAGGGAAAACTAACAAGGCTAAAAACTCTATATGAGAACACTCCCCCACACTTAAACTTTACATTGTCCTCAATGTAAAATTTAGTCATTCAAAATAAAGTTCAAGATGGGAAATTCATAACATGATATATATACACAATATGAAAATAAAATGCATAATAAAAAACGGATACTCCAACTCATAGTTATTTGTGAACAATATAGGATAAACACTAAACAAGCTATTTAGTTGGCATCTAATCCCAACTCAGCCAATATATATACCTCATCGTCAAGAAAAAATTCCATTTACTTAGAAAGGCTAGTGATTATTCTAAATTGTTCAAAAATCTCTAAAAGATGGAGTTTTGATATGCAAATATCCAAAATAAGAAAATAAAGATAAAAGACTTAAAAATAAATAAAAGATAGAGATAGATACACAAAACCAGTGGGTTGCCTCCCATTTAGCGTTTGGTTTAAAGTCGTCAGCCTAACATGCAAGTTGAATTCCCCATACACCAATAATCGGAAAAGTGGGAGATCCTACCATAGCACCTGTTTTGCAAACACTAGCTTCACACAAATATTAGTACAAGAAAACAGAATTGAAGCTATTAACCGATAAGAGTTTCCCCCACACTTATTCTTGTCCACACTTGGAAGTGCATAAAGAATATAGGATTCGGGTACTTCCACGGTTTCTTGTTCCAAAACCTGCATAGTATGAGAATCAAGCATCTCTAATGGAGTATATCGAGAAACAAAGTCATTCAACAATATTCTCGAAGCACATACATTCAAACCAATAAGAGGAAAAGGAGAAGAATCAATATGCAAAGGGTTAGAAAAACCTCACACAATCTCTTGTAGCACGAAATCCTCTTCATCCTTGAAAAAATCAAGTGAATTATTCACCTCTTGTACATCATGGTCCTCTATCAAACCTTGCAACCATTCTTCGTCCGTTTATGCCTTAACCAAAATCTCGGCATCAACATCTTCATTACAATCCTTTGCAAGCTAAATTGGGTCTTCCACAATATTGGTCATAACGGTCACATTCTCAACATACTCCTCTTCATTATAAGGCACGTACTCCACTGCGGATTCAAGTCTCACCATAAGGAACTTTTTCAGAACACTCATTGCATCATCCTCAAGCTCCACCTTTTGAATAGGTTCTTGATCGTTATATAGATCAATGCTTGAGTAAGCTACACTAGTGTCATCATATTCCTTTTCAACTTCACGTTGATCGCAAAAAGACTCTATTGTACACTCTTCGGGGATGTCACCATAAATTGGTTCAAGCGATGTACTTTCATAGTCATCATCACTATTATAGTTAACATAAGATTGGCTACCACTTCCCAAAGATTGGTCTTTCGCATAATTTTGCATGTCCTCTTTGTAATCTTCAATGCCTTGTCTTAAATAAGAAACACATTTTTGAAGCTCTTGGAGTGATCCATCCAAATTAAAAAAATAGTGTTCCATTTGTTGGTAAAGCTCATTCGACAAGGAAAAAGTAGAGTTACTTGCTTCAGTATTGCTAGGACAATTATCTTCCCTTTGAATGGGTGAATGATCATAATTACGATCAGAAATTGGGCCAAACATACTATGAGCACATTCGGTCGATGAAATTGGTTCCACGCTTGGTTGTCTACAAACTGACTCCATGCTGACCATAAATTGTTGCATTTCATCTACCAAACTAGAGGAAATATTAATAAAAGCACAACTATTCTCCCCTCCTTGTGGTTGCTCACTTACATATATACCGTAAGAAGGTTGGAATGTATGAGAACAACTAAAAGGGTACGTGGAGTATTGACCATAACCAAATGATTGGTTTTGATTGTACTCCCAATAAGGGTGATAGTTGTCATAGTGTTGTTGAGGTTGATAACCGTACCCATTGTTCCAATATGCTCCGTCCAAAGAAATTGGTACCTGAAACAAGAGTTCTTAAAACTATGTTAAAAACCAGAAAATAAGAAAAACAAAAACTAAAATAAGAAACAAAACTAAAATCATAAAAAATAAGAAACCAAAAACAAGTGACAACCGCTGCCTCCCCGACAACGGCGCCAAAATTTGGTCGCTGTCGTAAGCGTCAAAAATAAATTACACTTTCTTACTACTCAAAATATAAAATATAGCAAGGGCAAGAAATGATCATTCCCACAGAGAGGACTAGGTTGTCAATATGTTTTGGTTTCTTATGTAAAGCAAGGGGGGATTTTTCTGATTTTTATAAAAGCAAACTAAAATAAAAGCAAGTAAAGAAAGATAAACAAATCAAGCAAAGAAAGATATTGGTTAAGGATTTCGTTTTCATTCACTAAAATGTTCTTGTCATAATAACTAGAATTGATATTTAATCTCTATTTTATCAATGGCCCTAGAATACCTTGATCGCAAGAATATCTCGTTAATTTCCTCTTGTAATCAACAAACACATTAAAAGATGTGATTATGAGTTCCATCTAATAGAACAACCTAACGTGTAAAAGCACTAATCAAGTTTAATTCCATAGATGCATTAAGTTCTATGAAATCATGCCAATCAAAGTAACCGAACGTGGAAAACGCACTAATCCGATTTAACAAAGGTTATGACTCACTTGTGACTACTAGGATGTATCAATACAAGAAATATTCACAATTATGCTACTTGTATTCAAGGTGTATCATGTTTACGTATAATAAACTCTAAACTAGCAATAGATATGATTACGAGTTCTACCAATTTGCAACTTGACGAAACTAACAATCAATCATACATGCGATATTTCTAGTGAATCAAAATTGATAATTGTGAGACAAAACTAATTTATTGACCAAGAAACATGCTTTGTAAAATCCAACTAATCCATAACCAATAATAAAAACTAGGTATTCATATTCATGGAGTTCATAACAAGGAGGAAGAGAAAACCTATCATGTTTCTAAACCCTAGAACAAAAGTAGAAGAAGGTCCCTAATAGAGATATTCTCCAATTCGTCCACCAAGCCCATGTGTGAAAACATATCTTCTGGAAATTCTGGGTCCAAAGTTGGTTCCGGATTTGCTGACGTCATCGTTGGAATTTGGTGTCGCCGGTTATATTCCGGACAGTCAAAGGGTCAAAGTCTCCATCTTCAGGTGAAGGTCAGCTCAGATGAAACCATGGTCAAATGAGTCAAACCTTGGTCTTGTTTCGGCCAAAAACCAAATTCAGACCAAGTTCATAGCCTACACATAACTGCACTGTTACAAATCAACATCCTTATCCATGCCTGCAATGCCTCCTGCAATACCTGTAATTAAATCTCACACACAACATCAGTGTCATCTCCTTTCTTGCATTCTACCCTGATGATTCCCATCTCAGTTCACTGGCAATTCTGTAGGTTCAATCCTGCTGCAGCTGAACCAACAACTCCGTGTCCATGCCTCATATCACCACCAAACCACCTTGTAGATTCAAACTCAACTAATCCTCCAATGCCAGTAGCTGCACATGCAATAACTTGACTTGACTGCAGCCATAACACCAGTAGTTACTCAGCTCTGTAACATATACAGAATCATTGTCTTGCTCAGTTCCTGCCACTGCAAACTGTTATCAACACAACCAATCTCCTTCGCTTCTCCTCTGCCTCCATGCCACCAGAGTTCCGCCAATAATCTGCTTCTTACCTTACAGCTCCACCAGAACCACTTCCAACTACAGCTGCAACGTCATTCCGATCTCGGTACCACCAGCTCCTTGAATTCAAACTAAACTCCACCATCCAGCTGCCATTTGCACAAACCATCTAGTCCATTGCAACAGCATCACAGCACCAACATCTCTTAATTCAACCCAGCCTATGTCGATACCACTTGCAATATCCTAGATATACATCTACACATTTTAGTTCACTTGGCAAGAACTAAATCCTTCAGTCATAGCTTCACAACAACCATTGGGGTTCATATCAGGCATAGCACCTGCAATCTTAACTTCCAGATGCATCTAGCCATTACCACCACCTGACCTTCCCAGCCACTAAAACCCATTGCATACAACCATCCTGTAACTTCCCTAAGCATTCATCTAAACATCATTTCCATCACCTCATCCAATGCTTCACCTGCAGGTTCCTTTTTTATTTCACACACCACAAACACTGACTAAAACTGCAATATCATTCAGTTGCAATGTAACAGCAAACTGCACCATTTGTAGCTTCCCTGTAACATCTCGAACTACCAGCTCACCATCTCTGCAATATAGCCAACTGAACACACAACTTCATTCTCTCCCTGACTTGTGCAACCACATCTCTCCACTGCAATACCGACTCCCTATTATTGTTGCTGTTGAATTCCTCTTCCAACCTACTTTAATCATCCACACAAATCACGCCAGCAACAACTAATTCTCAGCTTCAATCGGGTGACTCTTGGAAGCAGAACTGGTTCAAAACTTTTATCAAACACATCTTGTGTTTCTAGCGAACTGGTGGAATCTACGTACTGGTTGCATATTGGAGATCACATATCCACTCCTTCCCTGTATACAGTTCAAAATTGACACAAACCCATCATTTCTAATCATTCGGAACTCAAAAACATTTATCAAATCTCTTCGTTTATTAACAATAACCCTTGGCAGCAAACACTCTTGTTCTTCCCTGTTTATTGCTTTGAAACACTGTCCAAACTTTCCCAATTTGTACCATGAATAACTTGTTCAACTCGGATTCAAAATATGCTCTAACCGATCTCAGAAGTACTCATCATACTTGAGCTCGCCGGTGTGAACCCTTGTTTGCATCGGTCTTGGTCTGTGTTGTAAGAGAAGAACCAAAATTGTTGGTCTGAAGCTCAACTCGACCTAGATGAAGTCTCATACCCTGAGATGGTTATTGAACAACCCAAGAGGTGATACGGGACACCCAATACTCTTCTTGTACTGTCAGTCCTTGGGAACCGACAAGCTTAACCGTTGATTTTGCTCGTAACCTTCTCATACGGCGTAGGAATGACATCGTTCTTTCGCCACTGACCTCGTATTTTCGTGCTCTTCAACATGAAGAGAAGGAATCCAAGATTTGGGCGAGTTCCACTTCTTTTTGCTCCAATGACTCCAAAACACCTAATACACTCAAACTCACACATAAGATACATAATTTAGATGAAAACTCGTAAAGAAAGCATAAATACTAGATATAAAATTAGGTGTTTTAGACACCTATCAATGTGCTCACCCTTTCCCACTTTCAGTTTCAGAGACAGATCAGAGTTGCGCAGCGAAAGCTTCAAGGGTTGATTTTGTTAGTTGGTTAACTTCTGCTATGTTTATTATATTATATATTCTATTTGAAAACCAAATGACTATTGTATATGTATCATTTGAGAGAAGTTCTTGTATATATATTTCTGAGCGGGGCTAGTTTTGGGTTAAGTTTTGTGGCAGATTTCTTAATTAAATGTTTAAGTAAATGATTTAGATTCTTAGCGCCTCTTTATTTAGTTAATCTCTTGGATTAGTCAGCTATTAGCTTTGGGAGCGCTACAGTGTTGGTATCAGAGCTCACTATTAGATCTTAAATGGGAAAAGATAAAAATAGCCAGTGCGAGTTAATGAACTAGATTAGTCTAGAATTGGGTTGGGTTTGTGAGATAAATCTTAATCACTAAAAGCTATCAATAATTAAAAGAATTGTTTGATTGTTTGACTTGTTTGTTTGGTTGTTGTTTATGTATTGAAGTATAAATTGTAGGGTACACCAATAACTATAGCTAATAAGGAATTGAGAATAATTAATCTAAAAAGTATGAACACGTACACAGTCTAATATTAAGAAAATAGAGGGATTATTATTATTGATAGATCTTGTAAATCACATAGTAGTTTAATGAACACATTGACATATATGAAGAGTAAACAAATTATAATTACATTAATATTAATAATATTTTGGGACTTAATAATATTTGTAAGAGTAGTTAGAATAATAGTTCTACCATCAATGTAAATAATAAAAATATTATAATAGTAATTATAGATATTAAAAATTTAATAGAAATAACGATAATTTTAATAAAATATTGTTAGCTTTTATCAAGAACACGCAATTGGGGGATACTTATATTAATTGGGGGATATGAAAAACTATTCTCATCCTTAGTATCTTGCTAAGGGGTGTCTTAAAAGTGTAAAAAGTTAAAGTTACCCCTTTCAAATATTTATTTTATTTATTTTTTAAACTTTTTTTTTCATTAATTTTTTTTAAAATTTTCTGTTTCTTTTTTCATTTTTTTTTTAAATTAATTTTTATTTTGTGAAAATTATTAATTTATCATAAAAAAGAAAAAAACAATTTAAAAATTATTTTTTTATGAAAATAATTTTTTATTAAAAAATACGATTTTCTTTTATGACAATAATTTTTTATTTGTTAAAAATATTTTTTTTATGAAAATTACTTTTTGTTAAAAAAATATTAAATTTTTGATAAAAATATTTTTTTTTAATGAAAACTATTAAAATATAATTTTTTTTATGAAAACTATTAAAATATAAGGGAATTTCAGGAATAATAGAAATATATGGATAAGGGTTTTTGAAAATTACTTTCAAAATGACCCTATTTTGTTTTATTATCATATCCCCCAATTAATATAAGTATCCCCAGTTGTGCGTTCTTTATCAATTAGTATCATATTAAACGTAATTTAACTAAAAATTTCAATAATTATATGTAACGATAAAAATAATAATTATGTAATAATGCTTCAAAAAAAAATTATGTAAAAATAATTGTGATTAAATATTAATTTTTGTAGATTAAACTAATTACAAATTAGAGATAAAAGTTTTGCGATTAAACTAGATAGTTAATATAATACCTATTAGGCGTTAGACGTAAAAAGACGAGGATATAATATACAAAATCAACCCAACTTGTTAGTAATCTTGTACCGAAATCATCTTTAATATAACAAATGATTTAGTAAATCTTTAGAATGAAACAAATATACGTGAAGTAGTAATAATAATATTTGGATACCAAGTGTAATTTAGAATTAAAGAAAATAAAATTCATATATTGTTAGGATCCTTTTTAGTAAATAATTCAATCATCTTTTGGAAATGGAAAATTAGTACGACAAAGTTAAACTGTTAGAATTTAAGTTAGTATTATATTGAGCATAACTTAAATTAAAATCTCATTTGCAAATATATATTGATAATAAAATAATGATTAACTTATTTACAATTAAGTTTTGCAAAGTTAACTAATAACAAATTAGAATTATGTATTTTGCGTTTAAACCAAATAGTTAATATAAGACTTATTAGGTAAGATTAAGAATGTGAGGTCATATAGTGCATAAAATAAAAATTAAACACTAAATCACTAAAGTTATACACATGAAGTGATATTTATAGTACGTGAATGCTTAGTACAAAATTAGACTTAAAGGAGAATAATTTTTCATGTGAATAAGATATTTATTATTAATACAAAAAAAATCTAAGACATGCTAAAATTTATGCAGACTCAGATATAAATTATATTAAATTACTAACGCCAATATTTAATACTCCCTCCGTCCTAAATTATTAGTCCGCTTTGACTAAGTCAAGATATTAAGGAGACCGTAGTAGTGTACAAAACTATCCCTATTAAATACTATATGTTATTACTAAAATTTAAAGAAGTATATGGAGCATGTAATAAAAATACATATTTGATAATTTTATTATTTATAAAAATGTTTAAATAGATGATTAAAAAAAATAATTATGGATTAATTTAGTAATTTTGTTTCCTATTGAGGAAGATATCATTTAAGATGTTTAAATAGAAGATAATAATAAAAATATTTAAGGCTTGATTTAGTAGATTTGTTTCTTATTGAGGAAGATATCATTTAATATTTTTGTTTGGTGATATTTAAAAATTATTTTCTAATTATAAGAATTGAAGGATATATTTGGGAGCTTGACTAAAAAAATATGACTATAAACAGAAGTTGGCCAGTATTTTAGGACAAACGAAAATAGAATAGAGGACAAAAAATTTAGGACAGAGGGAGTAGGATATAGTACACGGATTCAATCTGAATAAATAAATTTTGTTATATCAACCCTTACGTAAAAGTAGAATTATATTTACAAGACTCAGGCTTAATAAAATTAAACTAAAAATGCTTCTAAGTAGTATTTCTGGTCATATTTTAGTTACGTTAGTAATAATCAAAGGCTCCACCTATTTGCCACCCTCACTTTTCCTATTTGTCACTCTCATCACAATTTATAAAGTAATTCTACTTTTTAATTCTACTTTTTCCTACTTACCACTTTTAGAAGTCAAATTAAATTTGACTATAATTATCACCACTCTAATTTATCTTCTTCTCCATTAATCTCTATTTTCATTAAAAATCTATTAAAGAAATATTAACCCAACCTTAGAATTCTGTTCAATTCACTATTATGTATAGATTTATTATTCTTTAACCTATTAAAAATCCTCAATACATGAACGACTAAGAAAAGTTGAAATCGTCAAGCCAACTAAGGTCCTAAACATTCATAGTCGTTCAGAACTTGACGACCAAACCTGGATAGTTTCTGAATTTTAGTCGCTCAGAATTCGACGACTACATCTCAAGAGTTCCTTTTAAATAGAATTAGTCGTTCGTAATGCGACCGACAGTTCATGAATTTTAGTCATGGTTGCCGAGTTCAGGTGAGTTAGTGATTTGGTTGCCATGGCTGCTTGTTTGTCTGTCAGGTGTCTGCTAGAGCGCTAGGTCGGTACCAAAAAACACTGAGAAAAAACTCTGTTGTATCAGATACAAAATTGATATGCTTACTATATTTTTAACTATCCGGAGAATGGCAGGCCACCCAAAGGATTACAACATAGCAAATCTAATTTATTTATTTATTCTCTTATAAACTCGTGATGCAACTCTTTCAAACTGGTTTTGGTGGTTTCGTGGATCTTCGAACTCGTGAGCTTACTTAATGCTTGGAACGTGTAGAACAAAATTACCAGACGATAGACTGCTATGGACTCGGCATGTATAGTGTGGTAACATGAAAATTGATTCAATGTATTTAAGGATCAGAGATTAAGATAAAAATTAAATTTTAGAATCGCTAATTAGGTTTTGCTTTACCTCTTTTTGGATTTTGTATTTGCTAGAACATTCCCTTTCTCTGAAGGCATATGTTTGATATGACGTCAAAAATGAGAAGAAAAAAATTAAATAAAGTACGAGAGAAGGTGGTGATGGACCGTTGGTGGGAAAGATTGAGTAGAAGAACGGTGGGAGAAATGGAACAGAAGAAGTGCAGGTGAGAGATTGATTTGTATGATTGTATTTGTTGGGTGTTTTGTTACCGGAGGTTTAACAAAAAGTCAAACAAGTGGTAATTAGGAAATGTGAAAAAATATATAGGTGACAAATAGGATAAGTGAGGGTGGCAATTAATGAGAGTGGCAAATAGGAAGAGTGAGGGTGGCAAATAGGTGGAGCCTAATCAAATATATAATTAAGGTAATAACTTTTGATAAGACAAAACAAATAATAATACTATCTAATACAAATTATTATAAATTTTATAGTCATTGTAAATATCATGTGGATAATAATTATTGGATAGTAATAGCAAAACGTAATTTTTATTAATAATACAACTTAAGGATAACTTAAGAGAATAAAGTTAGATCAAATTAAATCTAGTATTAATAATAAAATTAAATTTGGCATTGCGATTAATTATTATTAACTTTTATCGACCTAAGAAATAAGAAATAAATGTACTAATAATAATAAAATATTAATACCAATCAATTGTAGAAAATTATTAGCGGTTATTTACTTATACCAAGTCACGTAATGAATAAACAAATAAATACATTGAAAATAATATGTAAAAAGAAAATAATAATAGTAACATTTGGATAATGGTTATAACATTAAATCAGGGAATTGTCAACCTTCAAAGAATTGTCACCCACCCACGGTACAGAGAATTGTCAACCTTCACCTACCACAAGAGAACCTACCAGATAAAATAATTTGGCCTTTCACAAAATCAGGCAAATACACAACGGCTTCAGGATATAAATGCGTAACAGACGCCCTGGATCTCCAGCAACACCACCCACTTCCACCATCCAACTACCTATGGACGTTACCTTGTCCATCAAAAGTACAGTTTTTATTGTGGAAAGCACTCAACGAGGGCCTACCAACCCTCCAAATCCTTCACAATATCCACCTTACCAACTCAAACCTATGTCCCCAATGCAAGTCAGATCCAGAAACAACAACACACATCCTACTACATTGTTCGATCGCCACAGATGCGTGGAACCTTCTACTCACCCGAATGTCCACTCCACAAAACACCCTCCAAGGCATACCTTCATCCGTAAACCGTCAAACAACTATAGCCCAGCTCATTCAAACTAAAACCCAAAATGAAGCCACTACAACATTCTGTTTCCTTTTCTGGTCCCTTTGGTTAGCTAGAAATGATGTAGTTTACAACCAAAAGCAAACAAACCCAACAACCATAATGCAAATGGCTATCAAACTTCAACAGGAATATACATGGTCTCAACACAACCTCCCACCGGTGCTACCTGGCATGGAATTACCTTCAAACCCTTCACACATGATCCCACAATCAACCACAATTTTAGTGGGATGGGGCAAACCTCACGTAGACTGGATCAAAATCAACACGGACGGGGCGGCTAGGGGTCATACGGGTCTTGCAGGGGCAGGTATCATATGCAGAAACGATGAAGCTATCAAAATCTTAGCAATTGCACAACCTCTAGGGATAACTACCACCCTTACCGCCGAAACTTGGGCCATGCTTATCGCAACAAGAACGGCTTCAGATCGTGAGTGGCCAAAGGTGCAATTCGAAACGGACTCAGAAAACCTCCTGCGATTTTTAACCTCAACAACCGAACCACCCTGGTACTTAATCAGTATGATAGAGGAAATCAAATCTAGATTGGCTCAAATTTCACACTGCACCATCACGCACAATTACAGGGAAGGGAATCAGGCGGCTGACGGATTAGCGAACAAAGCGGCGGATGACAGCACATTAGCAAACTTCTCGACAACCATCTGGGATCATACAACGCCATCGTGTATTTTACCTATTGTAATGGAAGATTCCATAGGTACAACGTACCCCCGTGTAATTTCGTCTTAATCTAATAAATCTTATGCTTCAAAAAAAAATAAAAAAAAAAAAATCATTCTTAAATAATACATGAATTTAAAAATTATTTAGTTATAATAATATAGTTTCATTTGGAATTAAATTCGACTTCATTAAAAAAAAAATGATAAATAAAAAAAATTAGATGATATAGATTTTGATGATTAAATTGTTTAAAATGATGTGAACTGTTGTGAAGTAAAATTTTAAACTACACCAGTTAAGATAAAAGTTTAGAGACTAATTAATCTTAATAAATTAATACTTAGTTAATCCAGCACTGGGGAATAGTGAAGGTTGTGTTTTCTCTGTTCGTAGGAAGGCATTGTTTGGCTTGGCCAACCTTGACAAGGCAACTACATTCAGAGATGACCGATCATAGAAGTTAGTATGTTTTTTAGAAAACCAATAATTATAAATTCAATTAGAAAGATTCGTAGGAATCTCCCATGTAACTAGAGACATGTATCTCATAAGATCGAAATTAGTGTAAGAAACTTAGACTTCCGTATTTGATAGAACTTAAAATCCATATAGTCGAACCTAGAGCCACAAATTTTAGTTGTAGAAAGATAGATAGGTTTGTGGTTTGTGTTATGTTGTTTGCGCTTAGATAAGAGATGGAATCACTTTATAAGGTGGGGAGTTTTTGAAGACCAGAAGGATTGTTCGATTTTTTAGGACGAAAATGAATAAGGTGGGGAGAATGTAAAGGTCCTCAAGCTCATCAACGCTATTAGACTAGTCAAGAGACGTTTTAGCCGATAATGACTCGATTAGTTTAACACGAACGTTGATTAATAGGAATTAATCTAATAATGATCTAGATACGAAATTAGTACCACTCGATAGGTCTCAAAAAGCTATGTGGAATGGGCTACTCGAACGTGTCATCGGATATCGGAATTGATCTTAGCCGACCTGGCTGCCCATATCCAAGTGATGGGTGCCTTTATAGACTTCTTTGGTCTTATCTTCACCCGGTCGAGAAGATAACTTCTTTCTCTTCTTCTTTCTTCTTCATTCTTCTTCTTTCTTCTCTTTCTTATTTTGCTTCTTCTCTTTCCCTGTTCTTCTTCCTCTGCGAGTGATTGATAGTCTGTCTAAGAGAGATTAGAGGATTCTTATTGAGATAGAGAGATACACTCGTTGAGATAGAGTAGATGAAGTAGAAGACGTAACTGAAGAGATAGAAGCGGTGTTGATGTTTATCAAACCGATTTAGGGTTTCTGAGATGAATTCGAATGTGAAATTAAGTATTTGGTGATGGGTATTGTGAGTTAAAGAGCAAGGAAGGTTTCACAACTGGTTTTTAATTCAAAGTGACTAATTAAATATTTAAGGTTCTTGAGTTAATTTGGGAAATTATGTGGATTTGAGTAGTTCTGAAGATAAATCAGAAGTTAGGGTTTCTCAAAGTTTGAATTAGGGTTTTTGAGAAAAGTCAAGGAAGATGAAATTGAAGAATTAGAAGTCTGATTGAAGATAGGTTTTACTGATACGATGTGAAGATGAAGGTTATGGGTTTAATTTCGAAGAAGAACACAGTTAGTGTCAATCTGAGAAGTCAGGTTTTGGTTTAACTGAGGTTTAAAATTAGTGGATTAACGGATTCGAACTTCATGGATTTAGTACTTCAAAGATGGAATTGGTGTTGAAAGAAGAAAGAAGCAATTTCAGTTATGATTCTCAAATGAAGACCTATGGTTCATGGATTGAAATTACAAAGTGAAGAAGAATTCAAAATCCAACTGCTTGGGTAAGATTATCATAAGGTATTTGTCTTTCTTAGTTAATTTGGAAAAGTGGTTCATTTTTATTGATTGAGTTTATATGATTGTCTAAGAATCTTGTTGTTGAGAAGGATATGGATTGGCACTTTGAATTGTAGGGAATTACAGGGAGAAGGAGAAGTAAATAGTATTGGAGATGGTGGTGTGGTCTGTGTGGTTGAATGGCAGGACTGGACTTGGAGGTAGTTATGAAACTGTGGTTGAAACAATTGGGCGTGTATGATGTTGAGTGATGTTTCCTATGATGCTGTTGGTGTTGATGTTAATAGAGATAAAGTGAATGAGTGTTGTTTGAGTTAAGATATCAGTTGTATCTGCTGGTACTAATAGAATAGAATGAAAGATAGATAGATTTGAAAATGGTGGTCGTATATCTGTGTTGAAGAATTATTAAGAAGATTGTGTTATGGGGTGAATCTAGAATTTGCCATATGAATGCTAGGTTAGATGCAGTTGGTGTAAGTAAAGTTAAGAAGGTTAGAATTGGATTTGAACTGACATTATAGTTTAGGTTTGTTTGATTGGGTTGCATTTGCAGATGGAATTGGAATTAATCTAGTTGTGTAGATATAGCTGAAATGGTGTTGTTAGTCTAAGTTGTTGAGTTATTCTGAGATCCAGTTAGTTTTTGCTTAACTGATAATGAGAAGTAGATGATTGAACTGAGATATGCTCTACAGTTAAGGTAATGTCAGAGGTTGAATTACAGTTGTAACTATTTAAGTTGCAGAGCTTCAATTTAAATGTGTGGTCTTGGTAGGAATGAAGGTTAGATGAATGTGTGAGTTGAATATCTCTATGGGAAAGCTTTAACTGCTATTTAAGGTAGGCTTATTGCAGTTGTATTCATTTATAAATTTCTGTTAAGAATGAATAGACTGAAATTGAAGTATAGTTAAGAGTTTTGGTGTTACACAATGTTTGTGCATTAGAGTCCTTTGGCCTGAGCAATGGCTCTGACCTATGCAAGAGTTTTGGCCTTGTGCCATTCAGGCTAGTCAGGTATATGACTCTTACTGACTTAGTCTATCTGACTGAGTCGAATCCGTTTGACTCACTGAGTCACTAGACCCGAGTTAATGACCATTTGACTCGTTTGACCTTGGACTTTGACTGTTGGGCTGACCTTTTAGATGTTGTCCATCAATTGACCCCGTTGACTGTTAGTGACCGTTAGTTGACCAGTTGGACCAGGCCTTGTGCTAATGGGCTGAGTTTAGCGGACTTGGGCTTAGACCTAGTATTCCTATTTTGATTGTTTGGATCCTTATGGTCTGAATTAGCATCTGGTTCCTTCTACAATGTTGTAGATATTCTTAAGACTTCGATAATGGACTATAAAATCAACCTAATTGATTTAGTAAAACTCAGATATGCTAAAGATAGATAATAAAAAGAGTAGAACCATAAATGGGGTTAGAATCATTAGTTGCACTTATATGATTCTTGTGTGAGCCATTTTGGATAGATTTTTAGAGTTCTTATGTGATTTACAATTAGTCTTTATTAACAACGATCGATTCAAAGGATGAACCAGTGGATCATGGATCTCAAGGTAGGCGTGGCTTGTCATCAAAAGAGGTGGGAATACATTTTACTTTTTGGTAACCATTGTTGTTTCGTTTACAAAAGTCTTTGTTTAACAAACTCATGCATTGTCTGATTGTACATTCCAAGCTTTGTTTAGTTTGCATTACGATTGTTATGTTGATTCTTTGAATCTTTCCACGATTTGGAAAGGGCTTATAATGCTTTATTTATCATTGTGAATTGTTATGGGAAATGAGATTTTCCACCAGTGGTATATATGATACGCTCCTTCACATTTCTACCTTATGATATATTGGTCGATAGTTTGCGAGTTCGGAACTGTCGACATCCATACATACGATTAGGTGTGGATTTGCGAGTTCGGAATTGCACAACCATATTAGTACATTGTTTGAAGAAGGAGTTTGTCCATATACATGTTTGTTTATTTTAGTGACTTGGTCACTTTTTAATCTTTGGGAAAACATGTATTGTTTTCCAACTCTTGTTTATGATTACTTTAAAGTTAAATGTTATTCCTGCTGGGCACCCATTTTAGAGATGATGTGCTCACCCTTTCCCAATTTCAGTTTTAGAGACAAATCAGAGTTGCGCAGAGAAAGCTTCAAGGGTTGATTTTGTTAGTTGGTTAACTTATGCTATGTTTATTATATTGTATATTCTATTTGAAAACCAAATGACTATTGTATATGTATCATTTGAGAGCAGTTCTTGTATATATATTCCTGAGCGGGGCTAGTTTTGGGTTAAGTTTTGTGGCAGATTTTTTAATTGAATGTTTAAGTAAATGATTTAGATTCTTAGCGCCTCTTTATTTAGTTAATCTGTTGGATTAGTCAGCTGCTAGTTTTAGGGGCGCTATAATACTCTTTTTCCTTCATCGAGGTTTTGTCCCACCGGGTTTTCCTTATCAAGGTTTTAATGAGGAAACATATGCGTATCCAACATTGTTTGACTTTTACATGCTTATGCAATTCAGGTTTATCTCTTTTGAGTTTTCCTGCTATCTTTGTAATGACTTAGCCACATTGGTCATCAGGGGGAGTGTTATAAACCAAGTTTATTTACTAAGATGTCCTTCGTGTCTAAGATTAGAGTTTACATATCTTAGGAACCAAGTCTTCTATCTATATAAATAGAGGCTTAACCCATTGTAATTCTACACACATGATGAATAAGAATCTCTCTATATTCTCTATATTCTCCATATTTTCTATCTCTTTCTCCTTTTACAACAATGGTGAAATAATGTCTGAATGTGAGTTTTTACAATTATAGAATGGACGTCTGTCCAATTTTTGAAAAAACAGTGGATGTTCACACAGTAAAAATTTACGTGAGTTGTTCACGGTTTTATGAAAATCATTTTATGATTTTTGATTAATGAACTTTGCTCGTCTTTGCAGGTTTGAAGAAACGCACAAGTTCTTGAAACTCTTGTGCTAAGTTCACTACTGTTAGTGAAATTGTAAATAGGTAAGAGTTGGACTGTTACCATTTTTGTTGTGTGTTTGTTATTGGTATATCAATGACTCCGTGTCTTTCGCCTCAAATAATGGTGAATTCCAGTTACAACCACCCTTCTGGCTCTTCCGGGGAATGCTCAAGAAATATCAAGTCAAAGATGAAGACTTTTACAGATGTTCATGCCAAGTTGAATTAACCTATCAGAGATGCTGGAAAGCTGATACATGGTATGTATCTTGATCATCCGAGAGTGGTTCGTACTAAGATATATAATTTCTTGGGCTTAGAAGATGCGTAGGGAAAGCAGAGACATGATGAAATATCACAAAAGAAAAGAGTTGAAGATGAAAAGATCATATCTCGTCAGCAGAAGCACCGCCGACTTCAGCAAGTGAGACTATCAGCTGAAGATGATGTTCGGCCTTGCGTTGATTGTGTATCTTCGGATTCAGATGTGAATGAATGAAGAATTTCTTCATAATTCGTCATCAGAAGATTCAGAAGTTAGGTCTTCATTGAAAATGATGTGGAATCTTCATACGATGTCCCATTTTTGATGATCTACCCCATCATTTTTATACCCAGGAAATTTCTTGGATTTGTTAAAGAAGCTTTTTGGGTCTTGAACACGTTTAGTGGTCGAAATCAACGAAACAATAAACTTTCAGGAAATCTTCTGAAGCTTTTCAACCGTCTTATAGTTTGATGTTTCGGCCACATCTTTTTGCCCGTTCATCCAATTACTGTGAATTTTGTATATGTTGTAGAGGACATCCATATGAAGATCATGGTATATGACCCATACCTAGATTCTTCACCAATTTCTCCCAGATCGCTGCTTTGTGAAGGACAGTGTAAAATCATCTCAGACGAACTTATTATTAAACGCCCTTGTTGTGTCTTTAGACCATTTGCTTGTGTCTTGAATGCTTGATGAAGGATTTCAATGCCATTGATTAATTTTCATTCCGAATCTCTCAGTTGATACATGATCTTGGTGCATGCAGTACCATTTTTGTTTCCGTCAGTCGTATAAACATCACTTCTGAAACCCTGGTCACGGGACCATAACTGAGGTTGCTCTTAAGAGGGGATGATATAATGACCATGGTTGTATGTTCCGGTTGTATAATTCATTTCATGATGAATGATTAGCATATGCGAGCTTGATTTCAGTCATGAGTCTTGGACAGTGAAACTGATCGTCATGATCAGTGGATCATCAATCCCCAGTATTTTGTTATATCTCATTTTCGTTTTTCCTTCTTCTGACAAGACTTAGATAGAGGACCCAGGTAGAAAAACATGATACAAATACCTAGGTAGCCGAAGTTGGAGGTACCTTGATGAAGGACTTAGTTAAAATACCCGGCGGACCTCGATCGATTGTGGAGGTAATGAATCCCGTCTAAAAATTACTGCTTGCATGTCGTATGCTCTGGAAGCTGTAGGAACCTCATACGACGCCAGAATTCGGTGCTTGACCCCAATTTTCGAAGCTAAGAGACTAAATTATCATATGAGAAAAGAATCACTTTGGAGTGGTCTAGGTCATCCAACGAAGCGTGCATATTTGTAATTTGTAATCCCGTACAAAATTTTCAGATTTCCTGGACCTGAGTGTGGAAGCCATATCTTTCAGATCGTATGTCCGATTGATGCGCCCTTTTGGTATGTTGTAGAAGAGACATATACAAACATCTTTTGTCAAGGAAGAATTGTCCCATTCCTCACCCATTGGTACGATTTTATACACACATGGCCTGAAGTATGTTGTATTTCATTTGTAGAGGTGATGTGAAAATCTTGTAGAAGACTTTGGCTTGTGCTCATCTGATGCATGTCGTTAATGCAACAAATTAATAAATATATTTCCCACTAATTAACTGGTAATATAGCGGTAGTAAGAGATCGTTCCCACAGAGAGCTGTGTAATTGATAGGTTATTCGTATTAGCAAAATAAAGTAAATAACAAAGGGGGGTTTTGGTTTATAAGATGAATATAAAGACAATAATAAAGAAAAGAGATGATTAAGGAATCCTTCACCGTTACCAAGTGATAGATGGATTAATATACTTATATATCTTCTGTTATAATCATTCATCACCAACCATAGAACAACAGCTTGATCAGCGTTATCCCCAAAACTCCTTCAATCACTGGATACGGAGGTTCTCGACTACCAGATTCTATTCAACGAACCACCAAGTAGTAGATCACTCAAGGTGTAATCCAATTGAACGACTTAAGCTTCGTGAATTTAGGTTGATCCCAGTAGTTAAACTCTTAGATCAAGGTTTACTTGTTGGTGTTGTCTTCACTCGCAATCGCTCCATAGAATCCCTCTGCGAGGTCTCACAATTTCTACTTGTGTAGAGAGTTAATCGATGATTACTTATCTCATAACTTCTACTAGCGATAGAACAATCAATAAACTAATCTAGTATGCATCACAAATCAATCTAAGAATTACTCATAAACCCTAGATATGGTAAAGACAAACGATGATGATAAAAACTCTCAATAGATTTGTATTATTAATAAATCTTCACGCTTAGAACATTGAATTCATCCATAATCAACAAAGGATTTAGCTACTCATATTACAAAGAAGATGAATAATGGTGGTTTCCCCCTAAAGGGGTAAACCCTAGGTTTTTGATGTAGAACTTGTGATATGAGATTATCGATTATATATTTTACATAACCTAATACCTTTTTATAGGTTTACATTGCGTGGTCTCCAAGTATTTAGTTCGGTTCAAGAACCCGACCCGAAATAACGACTCCAAACATGCCCTTAGGCCTTCCAAGGTATTAATACACGTTTTCCTACTTGTTAAGTACGCGGACCAGTATGCGTACCTCAAATTCCAGAAGAAATTTTAGGAACTAACGTATGCGTACCCGTATGCGTACCTTACTGTTTTCGGTATTCGATAAAAGCTTGTTTTAGCCACAACTTCTTCGTCCGAACTCGGAATGACCTAATTATTTTTGAATTCTTTTTATGTTTCAATTATATTCAAGATGGTGGTAATAAATCCTTAATTTTAAAGAATTAATCTCCGTCTTTGGCCCGTCTCTTGATTTTGAGCATTTTGCTCCTTTTCGTTACATTTCTTCCACTTCTCTTGGACTTGCACTTGGATACTTGGAATACTTCTCTTCATAGATCTTTTCAGAACTTTGTAGCTCCTTTTTGGATGATTCACCTATTAGAGTCAAATAAGAGAAAACAATAGTAATAATACGAATACGTGCAAGAATAATAGCTAAAACAAGTATGAAATGGACACTAAAATCATATGAATTATGCACTTATCAAATTCCCCCACACTTAGCTTTTGCTAGTCCTCGAGCAAACTAAAATAAAACTAATCCTAAATACAACAACTCAATGTCGTTGAGAAAACGGTTACACTTAGCATGTATAACAAGCCTTTAAACCCCTAGGTCTCCCTAGTGGACGGGTTATAGTCTCGTGAGGGCTTACAAGAGGTATACCCACAAAACCTACTCAAATCTCTTGCCTTGGAAGAACTGCTAAGGAAAGACACGAATTAGTAGCTAATAAGATAATCATCATACATATGTTCTTTAGCCGCAAACATCCCACATACATTCCAATCAACACACATAAGCAATTACTTGCGTGTGACATTCAACCTAATTGCAAAACTCTACTAAGATAGTCATCGTACTTGTTGTAACGTTTGTCACAACACTCGCATACTGAAATCACATGGATAGATAAGAAAATGTAAATAGAAAAGTGAAGTGTGTAAATGTTGACTAAAGTGAAAGATGTTACCCACAATACTTGTATGAATGTCGTCAAAGGATTTAATTTTTAGCGCAATAGTTGAGACAAACACCCATTTAACTCGACCACATGATTAGATACTCTAAGCGCATGTTCCTTTTTAGCAAGTACATGATAGTTGCCTTAGATCTTGCGTTCCATGCTTGTTTAGGAGATGGAGACAGGGACAACGTTTCACACATACTGCTATCGAAGTGTCAAGAACCTCATCAATAGTCTTTTTGACTTGCTATATAATTGTGATATGGTTTTTGTTTCATCGACTATGATTAGTCCCAAATTCCGGACCTATCATTTATTAATGTCGATAA
Source organism: Papaver bracteatum (assembly GCA_023529315.1). Taxonomy (NCBI): domain Eukaryota; kingdom Viridiplantae; phylum Streptophyta; class Magnoliopsida; order Ranunculales; family Papaveraceae; genus Papaver; species Papaver bracteatum. The sequence goes on from JAJJWX010001877.1 coordinate 5,695,078, forward strand.
AAGAAGAGGAGCCTTATATATATATTTTTTTTAATCTTTTTTCGGCTCACTCTTTATGAGTGTAAGACAATTGTCTATGGTGCTTTTATATACTCAACCAATGATTACCTTGCTACAACATCCACGGCAGTATTAGGATCCCACCAAATCACTTTAGAGAAACATAAAACTGCAAAAATAAAAAGAAAGTGGTTCGGTAATGATTAATTACGAGGATGAATCTTTCAAATGACTACCATAGCTGAGTTTCACATTCAATTATGAACGTATAAATTTAAATATTGTAGAATGATAAAATGGAACTCAATCTATAGCTGTAAGAACTGTTTCAACCTGAAAAGGTTTAGAGTGTCATACTAAATAGCTCATAATTAACTCCAAAAGATGAAGTCTCAAGAATGCAAGAAATCAAAGAGTATTTTATTTTTTATTATGCAAACGAAACATGCTTAACTATTCCCCCACACTTAAACTCAACATTGTCCTCAATGTTCAAAACCGAAAATTCTTATTTCTAACATAACAACCCTGAAAAACTCGAAAAATGTACAAATGGATAGGGAACTAGGAAAAACATCCTAAACGAAAGTTGTTCGCCTATGTCTTCTATATAACATGTCAAAAGGGAACAATGTTTTGATAAATGGTCTGACTTTTATGGCCTCCGGACTGACTGACATGCAATCTGAAAAATTTCTGGAAAAATACCGAAACTCAAATGTCCAGGCCAATCGCTCCAACTTAACAGACTCCAAATTCAGATTTTATTTTTGGAAGAGAAAGTTATGTCTGTCCTATTTAAAAGTTGGAGTCTACCACTGAAATCGGAATTCGTATGAAGTCTCGAGAGTTGTTTCCCTGACAACTGCGCAGTCTAGAATTTTTCTGACGAGAATTGTTTCGTCAAAACTTTCATTATAGATATAGGACTTGTAAAATCTAAGATGGGAATGCAAGATATGATATGAAAAACTAAGAAATATATAAATAAAAGGGATAGAGATACAAAACCGATGGGTTGCCTCCCACGCAGCGCTTGGTTTAACGTCGTCAGCCCGACGTTATTGTTATCGTTTGTACACTAATAATCTGAAAATTTGGTATTCCTTCCAAATAATAATCTGCAATTCAAATAACGGCTTCACAAAAACATTAGCACAAACTATAAATATTGAAGATATCACTTTATCGAAGTTTCCCCCACACTTAGTCCTTTCTACACTCGGAAGTGGATAGAGAACATAAAATTCGGGAACTTCAATAGGTTCCTCAGTTTGGTGAACCTGCACAATACTCGAATCAAACACATCAAGTGGTGGATACTTAGAAGCAAAATAATCCGTTAAAACTTTGGAAGCACACAGATCCAATCCTAAGTGAGTTATTTTCTTAAAAGTTGGGTTAACAACTCTTTTAGAAGCTACTTAGATTAGAGGAAAATGATCAATAGATATAGAATTATGCAAAGGATTAGACAAACCTTGTATCGGATCCTCATCATTCTTAATTAACAGTGAATTATTTACCTCAAGATATCGTGGTCCTCTATCGAACTATTATTATCTAGCTCAATTGGGTCTTCCACGACTTCAATCAATTTGGTTTCATTCTCAACCTCCATTTCTTCAACACTCTCGTCATCGGAATCAGAATCATCTCCTAAAACGTCTAGTTCATTGACGCAACTCCTAATTTCTTCGTTTGAGTATGTCACACCATTTATAACAATAGATATGTCATACACAATCTCCTCCTTTTGAATAGGTTAGGGACATTTATTATGATCTGGGGTTGGAATAATCGTATCATTGTTACATGGACTTTCAAGAGGTTGTTCATCGTTATCAGAATCACTGTCAACCTCAAAATCATCAACATCAAAACGACATTTGAATTCCATGTCTATGGCCTTGTTAATTCCGTCAAGAATCTCTTGTGATGCACCGACTTTTTCTAGCTGCTCGTGTTGCTTAAAAAGTTTTCTGACATACACACGCTTTCCACCATTGTGCACAATCTCTTCTTTTGGAAAGAGTAAAGAAAACACGCGATGAAGAGGAGTAGGTCTTGATTCAGTATCATAACCTTTTAGTTCCAAACTTTCTGTCATTTGCACATTACTAGAAAACAATTGATCAGAAGCATAACTATCCTTCCATCCTCTTGATTGTTCACGTACATGCCCGTCATAAGGTTGTTGACATGTACGATAATATCCATAAGGTTCCCTATGATATTGATCATAACCAAAAGATTGGTATTGATTATACCTATAGGATGGTTGGTAGTTGTCATATGAATGAGATTGAAAACCAAATTGATTACCACGGTTGTACTAGTAACCTTGTGCTCCGTACATGTTATTTCTGTAAGGAAACATGACGACTCACGAGAAACAAAAAATCTAAAAAAAAATCTAAAAAAAATAATCGAAAACAAGCGAAACAAATAACAAATCAATTCGTAACTGCTCCCCAGCAACTGTGCCAAAATTTGATTCATGTTGTTAATGCAACAAATTAATAAATATATTTCCCACTAATTAACTGAAAATATAGTGGTAGTAAGAGATCGTTCCCACAGAGAGCTGTGTAATTGATAGGTTATTCGTATTAGCAAAATAAAGTAAATAACAAAGGGTGGTTTTGGTTTATAAGATGAATAGAAAGACAATAATAAAGAAAAGAGATGATTAAGGAATCCTTCGCCGTTACCAAGCGATAGCTGGATTAATATACTTATATATCTTCCGTTAGAATCATTCATCACCAACCGTAGAATAACAACTTGATCAGTGTTATCCCCAAAATACCTTCAATCACTGGATACAGAGGTTCTCGACTACCAAATTCTATTCAACGAACCACCAAGTAGTAGATCACTAAAGGTGTAATCCAATCGAACGCCTTAAGCTTCGTGAATTTAGGTTGATCCCAGTAGTTAAACTCTTAGATCAAGGTTTACTTGCTGGTGTTATCTTCATTCGCAATCCCTCCACAGAATCCCTATGCGAGGTCTCGCAATTTCTACTTGTGTAGAGAGTTAATCGACGATTAATTATCTCATAACTTCTACTAGCGATAGAACAATCAATAGAATAATCTAGTATGCATCCCAAATCAATCTAAGAATCACTCATAAACCCTAGTGTTGATGGTGATTTTTAGCTTTGGGTTAAAATCGTAAAACACTAAACCCTAGTAGACAGTGATGTCACGACATTTAAAGTAACAAGCATTTACTAGGCACATTTACTGAAACCTTTAATGTGTCTCTAATAATTACCGGGGTATCTTTTTCAAATTAGGGTTACGACAGGACAAACCCTAATTCCTATGTGTGCCAATGGAAAATCATGTCAACCACACCAACCGCGCCAAAGCATGCCAACCATGCTAGCCGCACCTATGTGCCAATGGCAAATCATGCCAGCCACACCGACTGCGCCAAAGCATGCCAACCATGCTAGCCGCACCTCTGTGCCAATGGAAAATCATGCCAGCCACACCAACCGCGCCAAAGCATGCACACCATGCTAGCCGCACCTCTGTGCCAATGGAAAATCATGCCAGCCACACCGACCGCGCCAAATCCTGCCAACCATGCTAGCTGCACCTCTGTGCCAATGTAAAATCATGCCATCCACACCGATCGCGCCAAAGCATGCCAACCATGCTATTCGCACCTCTGTGCCAATGGAAAATCATGCCAGCCACACCGACCGCGCCAAAGCATGCCAACCATACTAGTCGCACCTCTATGCTAATAGAAAATCATGACAGCCACACTGACCGCGCCATGCCAAACACATCTCGCCATGGCCCCCCATGCCGCGCCACCATGCTGGCCTTCCCCACGCGGCTACCAAAGTGAAGGCATGCAACAATCAACGGTTGCCCTTTGATCCCAGGAACAAATCCTGTCCGTCTAAGTCACCTCACGATCTTTGGACCAAAACCCTAGCTTGGTCACGCACCTAGCCAAAGCTAGCCATGCCATACTCCCAAGGCAAACCCTTGGCCCCACATGCCAAGCCAAACGCCCTTTCCCTGGCCCTAGTCATGCCATGCGCCCATGGCAAACCCTTGGATCCACATGCCAATTCAAACCAAACCTAGCCAAGCTAGCCGCGCCATGCCAAAAACATCTCGCCATGGACCCCATGCCGCGCCACCATGCTGTCCTTCCCCACGCGGCTACCAAAGTGAAGGCGTGTAACAATCAATGGTTGCCTTCAAACCCAGGAGCAAATCCTGGCCGTCTAAAGTCACCTCACAATATTTGGCCCAAAACCATAGCTTGGTCACGCACCTAGCCAAAGCTAGCCACACCATACGTCCAAGGAAAACCCTTGGCCCTACATGCCAAGCCAAACGCCCTTGCCTTGGCCCTAGCCACGCCATACACCCAAGGAAAACCCTTGGCCCCACATGCCAAGCCAAACGCCCTTGCCTTGGCCCTAGCCACGCCATACGCCCATGTAAAACCCTTGGCCCCACATGCCAAGCCAAAACCGCACCTAGCCCAAGCTAGCCGTGCCATGCCAAACACACTCTTCTTTGGCCCTAGCTATGCTAGTCACACCAATGCCAAGCAAAACGCCCTTGACTTGGACATAGCCGCGCCACCCTGCTGGCCTCCCCTACGCGGCCACCAAAATGAAGGCATGCAATAATCAACGGTTTCCTTTCAATCCCAGGAGCAAATCCTAGCCATCCAAGGTTACCAGACAACATTTGGTAACCTTTGGCCCGAAAACCTAAGTTTGGACACGCCAAACCATGCCATGCCAACGGCATGCCAACCTAACCGCGCCACCACGTTGGCCCTCATTACCAAAACAAAGGCGTGCAACGATCAACGGTTTCCCATCCTCTCAAGATGAAAAATCTCGATCGTCGAAGGTCACTAGGCTAGCAAGTTTCTCGAGCTTGACTTGCCAAGCCACAATAACATGTTACATGTTTTCCAAAAGCATTCGAGACATCAACACAAACTGGGGGATGCTCATTAGGGTATTGGTTTGGTGGTCTATATCGTGCGGCATACACAAATGCCCGTTTCAAGATAGTGCAATAAGAATAAGACGGTTAGTAAATGCAAGAAACAACGGTGAAACTCTCTTTCATTATGGGACATCAATTCCATCAAATCCCATCAATACCAGGCGTTACCACCTCTTCCCATTTAACTCATCCGTTTTCTTTTCTAATGATGCCAGAGTACGTTTCTTGTTTTACTTGGATAAATAGGCTTACCTATTTCCACCAGAACACAAGTTCTTGGTCAAGAGAAAACACCACACTTAGAAAGGAAACTCTTGTTAGCTTTCTCAAAGCTCTCACCTTCTGATACAAATCAATAACTACTCTTCCAGAATTATTCTGGCCTCAACACTCTCTTCGCTTCCCTCCCTAAACCAACCCTTCTCTTCCACTCTATGACCGAAGCAAGTATGGAACAAACATTTATTGGTTTAGTCCGGACTTGTACAGATTGATCTCTCGAATCTAAAGTACTCCCTTGAAGTATATTGTTTAGGGTTTAAATTGTTTCTGACCTTCACACCCGCAATTACCGAAATTAGCAGAAAATATTTTCACCTATAAACAATTGGCGACCACAGCGGGAGGTTCGATCTTTCGGTTACAATGTCAATTTTCAACCAACGATCTCATTCTTCGACCCAGACCTCAAGATGGTAGAGGAAGGCGATCCACTCCGACTTAGTTACTCGACGGCTCGATTATCAGTCATGACACAATAAGGGATGACTGGGGAATTCCCAGAGGATAGAAGCAGATGATCCACCCAAGGATCAACGACTCAGTTATCAGACGGCTCAATAATGACTGAGGACTTTTTATGGCGGTGTTTCCCATAAAAATCGGTCTTACACCAGGAAGGTTCACTTTTCATCAGGAGACCTAAAAACTGAGAAATGACTGGGGACTTCCCAGAGGATAGAAGTAGACGATCCGCCCAAGGATCAATGGCTCGGTTATCAGACGGCTCAGTAACGACTGGGGACTTTCCACGGCGGTGTTTCCCATAAAACTCGGTCTTACACCCTGAAGGTTCACTTTTCATCATGAGACCTAAAAATCGAGTAATGACTGGGGACTTCCCAGAGGATAGAAGAAGACGATCTTCCCAAGGATCAACGGATCGGTTATCAGATGGCTCAGTAACGACTGGGGACTTTCCACGGCGGTGTTTCCCATAAAACTCGGTCTTACATCCGGAAGGTTCACTTTTCATCAGGAGACCTAAAAAACCGAGTAATGACTGGGGACTTCCCAGAGGATAGAAGCAGACGATCCACCCAAGGATCAATGGCTCGGTTATCAGATGGCTCAGTAACGACTGGAGACTTTCCATGGTGGTATTTCCCATAAAACTCGGTCTTACACCCGGAAGGTTCACTTTTCATCAGGATACCTAAAAACCGAGCAAGTCTTACCTAGACAAGATACATGGTTTGCTATTTCAAGTTTTCAAGAAAAGATACATAGTTTACCCCATGTCATCTACCAACACATGGTTCTAAGGTTTTTCCTGAGATGTCTGTATCACTTTCAATCATAACCAAAACAATCAATTCCTAAACAATTCATTCCAAAAAGAATAACCCAAAACCATCAAGGTAACATTTATCTATCAACCCAAGAAATCTAGGAAATCAAAAAACATAAACCAGGCGTTTAGTTTTCCTTTCAAAAATAAAAGTCACCTACCCGTGCCTACTTTGCACAATAATGAATACTCGTCACTATTAGCAGACGTTACTACGGTGACATTCGAAGAATTGTTTATGATGAAGTATTTTCACAAGTTTATGAAAGGGATACCCATGGCTAGGGTTTACACCAGTTCAGAAGAAAAATGTTTCTACAGACTTATGGAAGGCATTCTTATGGCTATGGTTTGCACCAGCACAAGAAAACAAGAAAACAAATTAAAAGAGAAACGCTGGAGTACATAGCTGGGATATGCTTGCCCACTTTATCACTACCACGCTACCGCTAACACCAGGACGTGATAACAAAGATATGAGATAAAAGGGGAGCCAACCCATTTCATAAGCATAACACTTTTTAGAATTTAAATAAGGAAAGGATTTCATGTTTGAGATACATATGGGAAGAGACAACTGGGCCCGCAAGAACAAATCCGCGTCATGCCAAGCCAGCACCGTGCTGAGCCAACGGTCCGTGCCATGCCCAGCCAATGTTCCACGCCGTACCAAAATCCAAGCCAGCGTCCACGCCAAGCCATCTCCCATTCCAAGTCGATCCAGCGCTTACCAGACTCGCTTGTCAGAAGCGCATGCTAGACGTGCTTACCAGATGCGCTTCCCATATGTGCTTCCCAGACATGCTTACCAGACGCGCTTGTCGGACGGGCTTCCCAGGCGCGCTTTCCAGACGTGCTTACCATACGCACATGCTAGGCACATATGTCGCACGCGCACGCCAGCCGCAATACCACACCCTGCGCTAACAACTTTCATCCTTCCAGCGCTAACATCTTGCGCCCTTCCAGGGCCATCTTTCCCGCTCCACAATCGGCCAAAGCAGCGCCATCCTAACCATTCGAAACAGGGCCATGTCTCCAGCACTTCGTGATCAAAATCGTGTCATCCCTGCACGATACACTTACGATCACCAGAACTAGAGCCGCTTCCGCCACCCCAACGTTTCTTCAAGCATGACAGCTCCAACCGTCACCAGAGACGCTGCTCCACCATCAGGGCAAGATACTGGAAGAGTCGGGAGAAGCCGACCTCCTTTTACCACTGTTGATTTGATGAAAAGACAACATGCACTTCAGCAGGATGTGCATTTTTATATGAAGAGGATCGCGTTGCTCTTGAATACCCAGTAAAAGCGGATCAGCAATCCAATTTCATCACACGTAAAGATCAGGAAAGACTTCTCCAAAATGGAAAGCAAAGGAATTCAATAACCCTCCTGAGTTCACAGAGACCCTTCTCCCGTAAGGACCCGCACAATGGGAACTTCTCCCACAAATTCGTACAGTCTATGATGAAACATTTATGTGATATTCTATATTTCTCCAAGGCATAGCGTCAAGACATATTTGCATCCCTCAACCGCACTACATCAGGAAAGAAGGCGTTTCCATCCAGGGAATACTTTCCCAAACCCCAACCTCTACTGGAAAGCACGATCGATAGATGGAACTAGGGACTCCTAACCTATGTTCTCTTAAGGGATGTCGAGTTTGACAGAACGTGACGCGGCCTCCGACTTCAACATGGTAACCGTCAAGGCACTGAGAGTTGCAAGGCATCGTTTCAACGTTCTCTCCAAAAGTGGCTCCACTTCAACGTTCTCCAGCAGCGGCTCCGCTTCAACGTTCGCTTCAACACTACTCCTTCCTGAAAAGGGTCGTGTCGCCACGCTCCCCATGTCAAGGATCATGATCGCATCCAGCCAATCTTCGTAGTCATGGCCTCCCTATGATCCAGCCCTCCAAAGATCGTGATCATGGACAGCTTGATCGCTTACTCATCCAGCCAATCCTTTTACTTTCATAGATTCCCATACAATTCCAACCAACCTACTTCGTTACCTCGACAATATAGTCTCTTCTGATTACATCCGCTACCAAGAAATGTTGCTTCTCATTTGTTGATACCGGTCAGAGCTTCACCATAACAGCAATCACTACAAAGATGGAAACATGTAAACCATACTTAGGGACTGAGGGTATGCACAGAATCCCTTCACTGTCAAAGCTTAGAAGACTCAGTCAACCAAAAAGCCTTACCCACAACAAGGTCATCTACTCTTCAAGGGGTGCAATACAAGAATATCATCACTTCTCTGTCTAGAAGACGCCTTCAACACTTTACGAGGCCGCGGAGGATCCCAAGCCTGCACTATCCAAAATATTTCATCATGTAATTTCTGAGCATCCCAGTGTCACACCCAGAAGAGCACGATAGGCTTATATCAAATCCCTTGGACGGGGATTCAAGGCGATGTAATGAAAGAAGGTTACGCATGAGGACTACCAGCATGAGATGCTTTCACTCCGCTCAACCAGGTTATTACTGATTTCGACACCATCACTGTCGAGGTTTTACGATCCGCGGGAATTTCTCAACATGAAGCCGTACATGTGCTTCGAAGACTCCAAAAGCACGCCAGAAGGCTACATTCACATATTCATCCATGCCATCATATCAAACCGAAGTATAACTGGGGACTTCTCACCGCATACCATTCCGTACGATAGTCCAAGATTCAGAAGATGGTTCGAAGGATGTAAACTTGAACAAAGTCTCGTGAGACTTGATAGCAGTGCATCAGAAATGAAATGTCTCCATATTTCATCCAGGGCGTCAGAAGTTTTAGACCATGCAAGCATTGACAACACATCATCATCACGATCAGAAGGTCCACTGAATAACCTAAGGTCGAGGAAATACTGACAACGCAACCACAATCTCCAAGATTATCCCTGACGTGATCGTTTCCGAGCATATATTTCATCCATCCATCCCAAGAATACAGCGGAGTTTTGGTAAAATTTTGCAATCCACCTGAGAGACATTGTAGACGGAAACACGGATCCAGACGAACAACAGAAATACAGAAAAATGTCGATACCTCTTTTCATGCGGATAGAGTTTTTAGAGATTAAAACAGAATGAATATTTCTCCTTGCTCCATGAACGGGAATAGGTGACTGGCGCGCGGCTGTGCCACCCCGGGCCTGCAACATCCCTCCCGACTTCTTCCTGATTTTCACTGTCGAGCCGTTGTCACCTCCCAAGCAAGCTCGAAACCTAAATATTCCCGCGTAAGGAGATACAGAATTCTGTTTCGTGTCCGATAAAGGGGCGGACCATCAAAATCTGAGTCCGTACGTGGATTCTACAGAGATTCTAGTAAAGGGCGCTAATTAGGGTTTCAGCGTGTCAAACCCTAAACCGCAAGCATTTCCCTTGCAAGCGCTTCCCTTCCAAAGCACTTCCCTTACCAGTGTCATGCCTTTCTAAGTGCTTTACAGAGCGGCCCTCACCCGTTCCATGCCCGTCAGTGCTAATGGGTCCCCTGCATACCAAGTCCATGCTAGCAGCTCCGCCTCGTGTTCCAAAGCCTAGCCTTGAAGAACACCCAATCATACCGGGATTTTCTCAAAGCTACCAGATGAAAGGATTGCGGATGCTACCTACCTTTCGAAAAGTATTTTTGAATAAGGAAAGAATTTCATGTTAAAGCCGCGCACGATGAAAGGCAATCGGTCCCACGAGAGCAAGCCTTGCCAGCCAGGACAATCCGCATTTTCCATGCCAACTCCCTTCCAGTGGACCATGTCAGAGCCTTGCCAGCAACCTGCGTTTCCCCTTGCCGCGCTTCCATTACCGACGCCATGCTTTGCCAAGCGGCCCACGCTCATTCCAAGCCCATTGGTGCTGACAAATCCCTTTCATGCCAAGTCTATGCTAGCAGCTCCGCTCGCGTTCCAAAGCCTAGCCCCAAAGACACCTAGTCATACTGGGATTTGTGCAAAGTTACCAGATGCAAGGATTGCGGATTCTACTTACATCTCGAAAAAGGTCAGACAAATCTCCTTGGCCCTCTTTCATGACTTACTGTCTCAGTTCTATCCTCTTTTGTCACCATTTTCTACCCCCTTGGCCCCACGAGCCAATCCGTTCGCTTGCTTTTCCTTCCAAGACCGCGCCTGTTGTGCCTCGGTGATGTACGGCCAGACCAAGCCGGCAACTTTTGTCTCACCACTCCACGGTCTGCATCCCCAGTACAACTCATGCAGGGCTACCAGCACGGGAAGCCAAAACTCTCTTTACCAATCAAAAAGGTTAGTCGGATTCTCCTGACCATCTTTGCAATGATTTACACCTCGATTCTGTCCTTGTCTGTCACCATCATATGCTTACCTCTCAACAAGGCACCTGTTCCGAGCTAAGCAGGGGACTTAATGTTGATGGTGGTTTTTAGCTTAGGGTTAAAATTATAAAACACTAAACCCTATCAGATAGTGATGTCACAACATTTAAAGTAACAAGCTTTTAACATGCACATTTACTGAAACCTTTAATGCGTCTCAAATAATTATCGGGATATCTTTTTCAAATTAGGGTTACGACAAGACAAACCTTGATTCCCACGTGTGCCAATGGAAAATCATGTCAGCCACACCAACCGTACCAAAGCATGCCAACCATGCTAGCCGCACCTCTGTGCCAATGAAAAATCATGTCAGCCACACCGACCGCGCCAAAGCATGTCAACCATGCTATCCGCACCTCTGTGCCAATGGCAAATCATGTCAGCCACACCGACCGCGCCAAAGCATGCCAACCATGCTAGCCGCACCTCTGTGCCAATGGAAAATCATGCCAGCCACACCGACCGATCCAAAGCATGCCAACCATGATAGTCGCACCTCTGTGCTAATGACAAATCATGCCATCCACACCAACCATGCTACCCGCACCTCTGTGCCAATGGAAAATCATGTCATCCACACCGACCGCGCCAAAACATGCCAACCATGCTAGCCGCATCTCTGTGCCAATGGCAAAACATGTCAGCCACACCGACCGCACCAAAGCATGCCAACCATGCTAGTCACACCTCCGTGCCAAAGGCAAATCATGCCAGCCACACCGACCGCGCCATGCCAAACACATCTCTCCATGGCCCCCCATGCCGCGCCACCATGCTGGCCTTCCCTAAGCTGCTACCAAAGTGAAGGCATGCAACAATCAACGGTTGCCCTTCGATCCCAGGAGAAAATCCTGGCCGTCTAAGGTCACCTCACGACCTTTGGCCCAAAACCCTAGCTTGGTCACACACCTATCCAAAGCTAGCCATGCCATACACCCAAGGAAAACCCTTGGCCCCACATTCCAAGCCAAACGCCCTTGCCTTGGCCCTACCCACGCCATACGCCCATGGAAAACCCTTGGCCCCATATTCCAAGCCAAAACCGCACCTAGCCCAAGCTAGCCGAGCCATGCAAAACGCACTCTGCTTTGGACCTAGCTATGCTAGTCACACCAATGCCAAGCCAAACTCCCTTGCCTTGGCCCTAGCTGCGCCACCCTGCTGGCCTCCCCTATGCGGCCACCAAAACGAAGGCGTGCAATAATCAACGGTTTCCCTTCAATCCCATGAGCAAATCCTAGCCATCCAAGGTTACCAGACAACACATGGTAACCTTTGGCCCAAAAACCTAAGTTTGGCCACACCAAACCATGCCATTCCAACCTAGCCGCGCCACCACGTTGGCCCTCACTACCAAAACAAAGGCGTGCAACGATCAACGGTTTCCCCTCCTCTCAAGATGCAAAATCTCGACCGTCGAAGGTCACCAGGCTAGCAAGTTTCCCGAGCTTGACTTGACAAGCCACAACAACATGCTACATGTTTTCCAAAATCATTCGAGACATCAACACAAACCGTTGGATGCTCATTAGGGTATTGGTTTGGTGGTCTATAGCGTGCGGCAAGATAGTGCAATAAGAATAAGACGGTTAGTAAATGCAAGAAGCAACAGTGAAACGCTCTTTCATTATGGGACATCAATTCCATCAAATCCCATCAATACCAGGCGTTACCACCTCTTCCCATTTAACTCATCCGTTTTCTTTTCTTATGATTCCAGAGTACGTTTCTTTTTTGACTTGTATAAATAGGCTTACCTATTTCCACCAGAATACAAGTTCTTGGTCAGGATAAAACACCACACTCAGAAAGGAAACTCTTGCTAGCTTTCTCAAAGCTCTCACATTCTGATACAAGTCAAGTACTACTCTTCCAGAATTATTCTGGCCTCAACACTCTCTTCGCTTCCCTCCCTAAACCAACCCTTCTCCTCCACTTTGTGACCGAAGCAAGTCTGGAACATCCATTTCTTGGTTTAGGCCGGACTTGTACAGATTGATCTCTCGAATCTAAAGTACTCCATTGCAGTATATTGTTTAGGGTTTAAATTGTTTCTCACCTTCACACCTGCAATTACCGAAATCAGCAGAAACTATTTTCACCTATAAACACTTAGATATGGTAAAGACAAACGATGACGATAAAAACTCTCAATAGATTTGTATTATTAATAAAGCTTCATGCTTAGAACATTGAATTCATCCTTAATCAACAAAGGATTTAGCTACTCATATTACAAAGAAGATGAATAATGGTGGTTTCCCCCTAAAGGGGTAAACCCTAGGTTTTTGATGTAGAACTTGTGATATGAGATTATCGATTATATATTATACATAACCTAATACCTTTTTATAGGTTTACATTGCTTGGTCTCCAAGTATTTAGTTCGGTTCAAGAACCCGACCCGAAATAACGACTCCAAACGTGCCCTTAGGCCTTCCAAGGTATTAATACACGTTTTCCTACTTGCTAAGTATGCGTACCTCAAATTCCAGCAGAAATTTTCGGAACTAAGGTATGCGTACCTTACTGTCTTCGGTATTCGATAAAAGCTTGTTTTGGCTACAACTTCTTCGTCCGAACTCGGAATGACCTCATTCTTTTTGAATTATATTTATGTTTAAATTTTATTCAAGATGGTGGTGATAAATCCTTAATTTGAATGAGTTAATCTCGGTATTTGGCCCGTCTCTTGATTTTGAGCGTTTTGCTCATTTTCGTCGCATTTCTTCCACTTATCTTGGACTTGGGAACTTGGATACTTGGAATACTTCTCTTTATAGATATTTTTAGTACTTTGTAGCTCCTTTTTGGATGATTCACCTATTAGAGTCAAATAAGAGAAAACAATACTAATAATACGAATACATGCAAGAATAATAGCTAAAACAAGTATGGAATGGACACTAAAATCATATGAATTATGCACTTAGCACCATCAATCGTGCAAGATTTGGGAAGACTTTCATGTATACACATATTTATATGAATTATTAGTGCTTGGAGAAGTCCGCTTCATCGAGTAACATTTCATAGAATGGTTAGTTGATGAAGCCCTGTCATGAGATGTTGCTCCTGAGAACGTTGTTGATGCTGAGATTATGATTGAATTTTCTCCAGACATTCATGTTGATCCTGAAACCATGGATAAAGTTTCTGTAGATATCCTTATTGATGCCCAGAATATGGTCGTAGTTGCTCCAGGGACCGAAAAGGCTAGAACCATGATTATCGACATAGTCTTTGCTCCTCCACCCAGTGCGCCTTTACGTTCACAAACTAGTTGGTGGGTTGAGCATCCCTAAGATGAATGTGTACTGGGAGTTCAAAACGACTTCTCCTGAATATGACTTTAATGTGAAGTGGCTTCGTCAGGAAATCGATATTGTTGTGGAAGATAACAGTGGCAGTCTCCATTCTGGATATGATCGGTGAGGAAAAAAAATTCCTTGATCATGCAAGGTTTGTGATGTAGAGAGGTTCCGTTGATGACGTTTCATGGAATCACATCGGGTTGCAATAACTTGTTATGTGGAAACATTTATTAAAATTGATCCGAATTAATTTTTTCCAACAAGATCATGTCCCCAAGTGCATCCCAAAGGTGTTCATCTACTTAGAAAAAATATATATGTTGAAGGAGTTTACGCCATCCATGGAAGAATGATGTTGCATCTGTTTCAGAAATATTGACATGGATATAGTGAAGACTTATCGATCGTAGTTCAGTTACACTTTGATCGTCTTGGTATTGAATCACTGTGTCATCTTTGAGAATCTGAATTTAGAGGCGCCATCATCGAAGGTGTACTCTTTGATTGGGAGTAAAATTTGAAGGATTCTTAGATGCTTGAGCGTTGAAGTGTCATATCCCTTAAGCGTCGAATATCTTAAGCTTGATCGTATCGACCCCGAGTATCTTCTGTTGATTCAGAATTCTTCTTGCGGTGGGATTCCACACTTGTGAATACATCAAAGTTTTCTAATTTTGCAGCACATATGGACACTCACGCAAAATTTAGGGGGAATACCCAAGATATTCTTTATCGTGCTTGAACATAATATCAGTAATGAATGTCTCAGTGATATTCTCGATTCAGAGTGGTGTCAGATTGAACCTATTTACACCTTGAGAGTGATGTAACCATAAGCGTATCTGAGGGTTCCTTCTTGGTCTATAATTGAGATGGAAGCATGAGTGGTTTCTTGTTGAGTGATGTTCATGGCACTGAGGGTTTTCAGGAAACAATGTTGATAACATTGCCATCATCGATCAAAATTCTCCCAAATTTGTTTCCATTAAGATTGACTAAGTTAAGCAGTCCCCAGTCGTACATTTTTTTATTTGTGGCTAGAGGCTCAGGAAGTATTTCCAGAATGGACTTCCTCACATGATGTGATTCAGTGCTGTGAACATATCTCTCCTTTGTACCTTCGACGGATTGAGCAATTCACATATATGTTTGACCAAGGATTGAACTGCCTCTTTGTTAGATTGTTCAGAAAGAATGAAGATCTTGATTGGGAGAGGGCCATGTGTACTCCTTCAGTCCCCAATTGAAGCTCTCCTGGATTAACCTTCTCTTTGAAGATGTGCTTAAAAATATTGCAGTCACTTGTTGGATGATTGATGAACCTATGAAGGCGACGGTACATGGGATTCTTTATTTCTTCTACAGTTGGCTCTCTCCTGATGAACATCAATTTGATTCTACCATCTTGAACCCATACTTCCAACTCGATCACTTCTTCAATTAGAAGAGCGAAGTTTGAGTCTTCCTGATCATTTCCCCGTTTGTTAATGTCGGGTTGAGGTTTGTTCATTTCAGGAGTGGTTATCCTTTCTTTGCGCCTTCAGATGAGCCTTGGATGTCGCATGTTTGAGTTGTTACGCCGCTTGAGAGTTGGCTTTCCTTTTACTTCCTTGAGAAACAATGTTCATGGAAGGTTGGGGGTTGTATTATCTATTGAAGAGATGCTGAGTATATTGAAGATCTCAGTTTAGGTTTTGCTCTTTCCAGTAAAGCAGGAGCGGTAGTTGCTGATCGCTTTGTTGCTTTATGAAGTTCCAAAAATGTATAGAATCGAAGATTTTCCAGTAAGTCTCTGTAGACCGAGATCATTCCATTAATGCACAAGTACATAAGTTGTTGCTATGTGACATTCAGATCATGATAATCCAAAGCCTGAACTCTGAACCTCTTCACGTAATAGTTGATATGTCATTGTTCTTCTGAAATATTCTTCCTAAATCCGAGAGAGTGGAGTGCTCTGACAAAGAAGTATTTCCAATAGAAAGCATTAACCATTTCTCTTCAACTAGTGATGCTTCCTGGTGCGGTGTTATTGTACCGGGTGTATGCTTTGCCTGTCAGAGACTTTGAGAATTCCTTCAGACGGACAACATGGTTGTACTCATGCTCACCTAATGATTTCAAGAACCGAGAAACGTGTTCTCGAGCATTTCATGTTCTATCATAAAGTGTGAATGTTGGAGAGTGTGACCTTTTGGAATAGGAATTCTCGGTGTAGCATCAGGGTATGGAGGTTGGTGACAATGGACGGAGGATGTCTTATCTTTTCGACGGTTCTCCAAGAGGCGCTCTAAATATTTATGAGGGATGAAGTTAGATGACTCTTTACTGGAGAGTTGTCTGCAGCGACTTCATCATCTTCCGGAATCTGGATTAGGTAGATGTTATGATAAGAAATTGAGGGTGCTTTTCTTAGCTTTTCCTTTCTCTGATCGGTTGGTCCGGAGTTTGCTCAGACTAAATCTTGTCTGTGGGAGTTTTAAGATAAGTGCATAAATCCTTATGTGTTGCGGCCATGTCGGTCTGATGTTTGGAGAAAACTTTCTGAACCTTCATAAGATAAGCTATGGTAGGCGGATTTTCTATGATTTCTTCTGGAGACCCTCCGAAGAGAGGATTGTTAATTATGTTGGTTTGAGGGGGAGTGGTATCACTAGCACCGTTGTTGGAAGCAGGAGTAGTTTCTGGAGTACCACCATTGTTGCTAGTGCTAGAACAATTTGGGTTAGTATATGTGACTAAACCTGACCTAAGATCAACCATTTTTGATGAATTAGGATTGAAACCGATATATTAATCTTCCACTGTAGTCGTCAATCTGTTGATGGGGGAAAACGATTTACTATTTTTTTAGTAAGTGAAGAGACGGCTGTGCGGACGGAGACTCCTCAACTGAGCAAACTGTTTAACCTCAAACAGCTACACTACATGGATTTCTTTGAGTTCAAGAGATCAATCTGTAGGACTTCAGCCTAAACCAATAAATGGCCGTTCCAGATTCAATTCAGTCACAAAAAGGGAAGAGGGTTGATCTATAGGAGGGAAGCTGAGAAGTATGTGAGATCAATGGAGATCAAGGATTGTGAATGTGTTGTAGGTTTATGCAAATGAACTGCTGGGTTCAAATAAGTTCTGATAGATTGATTGAATTCTGCTCAGTTGAGAGTTGATGAGAATTCTTGGTTAGACGAATGTTGTCATCAAAACCAGTTTTGTCCTTAATCGCGGATTCAAAACCTTATTTATATTGCTAGAATGTAGACACATTGATCTCCAGTAAGTGTGATGGTTGCTCTAGTGAAAGAGTTGGAAAGTAGGAAATCGTAGTTTAACCAGTTCCAGGTCATGCAGAAACTTGGTTGATTGTCCACCCACTACTTTTCTAACTCCCTCAAGTGCTTGCACGACTTACTCACATTTCTCATCGTGAACCCTAATTAATATCCCCCATGTGACGTGATTGATGTCTCACGAGCATGGAGTCTTCAAGGCAGACGTGTATTTGATTAGTCAGTCGTTGACTTGATTAGACGATGAGTCTAAGTATTGTTCAGTCAAGCATGATTGTCGAATACTCTAGAATTTATGGATTGAACATATATGCTGGGACGTATAGTTCTCGAGTGAATGATGTTGATAATTGAATCAACATAATGAATATTGATAGTCTGAGTAAATAATGCTCGTTTGAGCAAATATAACGCGTATGATGAATTACTGAATATTGATGGTTGAACCAATATTCCTTGTCTGAGCAAATATTGCTCGCTTGATGGATTATTGAATATTGATAGTTGAACCAATATTCCTCGTCTGAGAAAATATTGCTTGTTTGATGAATTATTGAATATTGATAGTTGAATCAATATTCCTCGTCTAAGTGATAGGTGATAAAAATATAATTATGGAGAGATGAGGACTGGCCAAGGGGTCATGGGACCGGCCCTTGGTGGTCGTGGGACCAACTGGTGGTCGATTGAGCAAATTCCAAGTTGGTAGGAAAGAGTTTGGACCCAATATGAACTGTTGAGAGCAAATTAGGTCAAAATTATGAAAGAGTGTGGGACCGGCTCCTTGCAAGCCTAAGGGCAGACCTTGGTCGGTCAAGGTGGCATGCCCGTGTCACCATAGTGTATGTGTCTCTGTCCTAAGGGTTTTGGTATTTTCTGGTGCACATTTGAGCAATATTTTGGATTTTCAGAAGAGTTTGATCTTGACTAAAACTCTCAATTTTGCTCGAATGAGCAAGTAGGACTTTGCTCGTACGACCAATATTTTGAGAATATTAAAACAATAATATTTTAATTTTTGACGTGAGAAGCCTAGTCGGTCATGTGACCATTTGACTTTTTGGCTTTTCCATGGTTTGAGCAATATTTGAGAAAATATTGAAAAACTTATGTTTTTGCTCAAACAGAGGAGTTTCATGAGATGAAGGAAATAATAATATGAGAAAAGAAGGAATTATAAGGTGTGGGACCGGTCACGGCTAGGTGGCCCGATCCCGTGACACCTTTTCCTATTTTTTACTATTTTTCATTGTTTGGAAAAAAATATGTAGAAACTAGGAGTTTTGCTCAAACGAAGAAGTTTGCTCAAACAAAAAATAAAATAAAATAAGTTTAAATAAAATAAAGTAACATAAGGGACTGGCCGGCCGGTTGGCCCGATCCCATGCCTATTGTTTATTTTATTTAATATTATTTTCCTTCTTATTTTGCATAGGTCCCTCGTTTATGCATTATTGCTCAGTATACTCGCACCATTTTCTCGGGGCTTACTCGGTAGTGGCCCAGATGCCCGATCGGTGAATATTTATTACTAATTCATGAAATTCAGCTAAGAATAATTCATGAAACGAAGTAATGAAATGGGTTGAGTATCCATTACTAATCCATGGAATCCAGCCGAAGATCAGCCATGAAACAGAGTAATGAGATATAATAGATTACTAGGGAATGACATGTGCCGTAACGGCACGGGGTTTGAGTTAATCTGATCAAGTGTTTTCCTATTATGATGTTTTTCCTATAATATTATATATATATATTGTATGATGTAGTTTTTTTTTTTTTTAGTGGTTCTATAAATTTCAGTCCCTATAGTACATTTTTGGATTATGTCAAAGAAACAATCTAATGATATTGATTTTTTTCATTTGAAGTAACATGGAAAAATGGTACTTGTGTGAAGCCTTAAATTGTTGTCCACACAGTAAAAAATGAAACGGTGGATATGAAATGGAAAAAAAGTGAAGTTCAAAACTTATTGAGTTGGTCATGATCTAAATTTTTCTTGGAAAACAAAGGTCAGGTGCAAAACGTATCAGCCCGGCACAATTCAGTCCAAGAAGTCACGTGCTTAGCATGTTGCGTGTCGTCCTGGACTGTGCCAGAGATTCAGACGTGATATGCTGGATACTAAATAATCATGGTTTGCTATCGGGATAAATCTCGTAACAAAAGCTTATTAAAATATAAATGACCATACAACGCTCATTCTCAACAAAATCATTTTGCTGTTAAGAAGCATTCTTCTTGTTTACAACTTAAAAATCACTTAAATTATCAAAAGGACAAAATGCTCTTGTTTTGGTAGTTAACAAAACAACAGGAGTCACGGTTAGAAGGTTAGGTAGTTTATAAAGCAATTTTAAGAAACGAACCTACTGGCACACCTGAGAATTGTAAATTAGCTACGCACGTTAATTTTCACTTGACAACTAAAGTTAATTAAAACGGTGGTCCTATAAACCGTTTTTTTCCCATCACAATGGAAAGGATTTGAGATACAATCTGAAGTGCAAAAGAGAAATGGGTGACGTACCCAAGTGTGCGTAACTTAATCTCTTAGATCAACTGCAGTGGGGAGACTATAACCAAAGACTAAAAATCAAAAAAAATTGAAAAAAATGGGTTTACTCCGTGCACAGACGCTGCGGTGGGAAAACCAAATTTGGTGGGGCGCAACTAATACTTGCGCCCCATTAATTTTTTATTTTTTTTCCAAGGCGTACCTTATGAGTTACGCCTGTCATCATGCGCAACTTTAAAGTTGCGTCCCAATCAGGCGCAATCTCCAATTGCGCCCCATTTATTTATTTTTTAATACGGGCGTAACTCAAATTTATGCCCCACCAGGCGCAACCTTTAAACTTCGCCCGACCAAAGATCAAACCAAAGACCAAATATAGTCTGGTTTTTGGTTTTAGTCTGGAATTTAGTCTTTACTCTGCCCGTAGCGCTTGGTTTTTCGACCAAATTTTTAGTTATACTCCAAGACTATGGTTGCTCTTAGCCCTTTAATGCTTATTTCGAGGTGGATGCCAGCCATCTCCATCACCCCAAACCATTTTAGTATGAGTTTCACTTCCATTCCTCATAAAAGGTAGTCTAGAGTTGAGTTAGGAACCAAGTCAAACACAGAAGCATCTAAAACCTCAAACTGGATTTTTTAAAAGATGAGAAGAATTATCCACCTAGCCGAGTCTGTTGCACTTGGAGCCACCACCACCGGTATCCCAAACGTTGTCAAATTTGCACCCATCAAGTACACAAAAAAGTTATTCAGAATAATACATAGTATTATCCACAATACATTTTTTTTGTCTTTATATATTTGATTAGAGAAAGGAGTACCTTACATGAAACCACATAGCACATTGGACAACTACATTCTTTTTCCCAAACAGACTCCACCTAAAATAGGTACATTTGCTAACAAAGTTCACCAAAATTCACATTTCAAAATAGAAAAAAATAAGTGGGAATTATATAAATAACCCTCCTTTTTAAGGGCTTCACAACTACCCTTATCGTACAATAAAAATACCCCTCTCCATTCATAAGTCCATCAGGGGTCCATTAAGGTTTTTATCTATTCCAAATTTTCCCTTCTATCCATCATCAAAAACAGATCTTCTTCTTCATCTTATTCTTCGTATCCTCCTCTTCTTCTTCTTCTTCTTCATTGCTCCCACCACCACCATGTCGATTGTTGAAGTTTCTGATCAAATCCCATCACCACCATCGTCACCGCCGCAACCTCCGTTCCAGCACCACCATCACTAATCCCACCACCAGTTCCAGTACCACCTCCACCAAATCCACCACCAGCGGCACCACCACCTCCTAAACAATCGATTTAGATCGATTTTCAACTTCAAAACTTAAATCCAGTGATGAATCAACCATAAACTAAATCCTAAAACCTAATCTTGAGCATCAAAATCATTGAATTCATCTCGATATGAATTGGATTTGGATTGAAGAACCGAAATCGATGATAACTATGTTGGATCTTAATTGTCTGCATCGAGACGATGAAAATCATGATCAATAATAGAATTTTCAACGAATTTAAATTGATTATCTTATTTCTCTTATGTAAGTTTCTGCTGCTGGTGGTCATAATGGAGATGGAAATAAGCTAAAATGATAAAATTGATAATGGAAATTGTGGTGGCTTTCTCTTATGTAAGTTTCTCATTTTGATTGCTTCCCCTTAACATGCCTAGCTAATGGCTATATATGAATTTTTTTACGGCAGGCTATTGTTGAATATGAATCTTACCGGAACCTTATCACCGGATCTTGGTCGATTCTCTCACCGGAACTTTCCAGTTGAAAGATCGGGTATGATTTTTGTTTCACTTTTAGGTTTTGACTTCGATGTTGGTGTATGTTATTGATGCTAACAACATTTTCGTTCCGTTTTGATTTTCTATCTTTACTGCATTCATATTGCGGCTATGTTATTCTTCATTTATTTTAAAGGTATGATTCCTATTATCTTGTGTTAATTTTGTATATTAGTTTTATTTTGTGTCTATGCAGTTTGTTTAATTCAATTCAATTGATGTGTTCTTTGTGTTTGTTGATGTTTGTTTGGAGTTAGGTTTTGGTTTTAACACCTGATACTACTAGTAGTCTTTGGGTACACAATTTTTTAAATAACAACAACATTACTGTTGATTTGTGTTAGTACTGGTCGGAAGTTTGTTAGTGGTTGCAATACAAGACACTCAGTTTGGTGGGTGAGCCTGTCATTTTTATGAGATGAAATATAGATAGTAGAATCAATGCTTCTGTATGATATGATTTACAAAAGTGGATTTTTTTTTTTATCGTGAACATGTATATTACCAGCTTGCGACCTCTCGCATTATCTCTTGTTGGTTGGGGGTGGGCTACGATGATTATAAAATAAAGTTTTAGTATTCTTCGCAACTGCATGTGATCTTGGATAAATAGCAGTGAGTGGTAATGGATGTGGGAGTAGTGTAGTTGGTGGGTAGTGGTGGATGGTAGCAGGGGAAGTGTGGTGGAGTTTAGGGATGATGACTGTGAGGCCTCTCAGGTTATTGATAGGCACTAATCTGTATAGGTTCAATTTAGTATAAAGCGATTTTATGGTTTTGTTAATATGTTTTTATATTCTATTCATTCAACTAGCTAATTTTACTTTCCAATGGTGTGGTTTGTTTTGGTTGTGTGGATGTAATAAGGAATTTCTAGCCGATTTTCAGAGTTACAGCACGCTTGTGCTTGACCATTGATATCTTTGTTTTTGGTGGGAAGTCTACTGTCAAGTGGTGGTGAAGGTTTTGGAGGTACTGAAGTTATGGTGGTGGAGCCAGTGGGAGTCCGAGGTGAGATATCATTATGTTCTTTATTTTTTGCATCCATTTTAGTGATATTATTTTTTTGCATCCATTTTAGCGAATTTTTGTGAACTTTTATTCTTGTTCTAATTTTGTTGCATATATAAAAATGAAATCAACAACCAATATTTGTGTATCAACAATAGAAATTGATCTTAGTGTAGGGAGTCAACAATAAATATTTGTGTATCAACAATGGAAAAATGGAATCAACAAAAAATATTTGTGTATCAACAATAGAAATTGACCTTAGTTTTAGGGAGTCAACAACCAATGTTTGTGTATCAACAATGGAAAAATGGAATCAACAACCAAATTTGTGTATCGACAATATAAATTGATCTTAGTGTAAGGAGTCAACAACAAATATTTGTGTACAAACAATAGAAATTGACCTTAGTTTAGGGAGTCAACAACCAATGTTTGTGTATCAACAATAGAAAAATGGAATCAACAACCAATATTTGTATATCAACAATATAAATTGATCTTAGTGTAAGGAGTCAACAATAAATATTTGTGTATCAACAATAGAAATTGATCTTAGTTTAGGGAGTCAACAACCAATGTTTGTGTATCAACAATGGAAAATGGAATCAACAACCAATATTTGTGTATCAACAATAGAAATTGACCTTAGTTTAGGAAGTCAACAACCAATATTTGTGTATCAACAATAGAAAAATGGAATCAACAACCAAATTTGACAAATATTTTTGAACTTTTGATTTTTTGGATCAACTTCATTTGTTGACACCTAATATTGGCGGCGGCGTGGCGGCGACGGTAGTGTGGCAGCGGTGGTGGTGTGATGGCGGCAGCGGTGGTGGTGTGATGGCGGCAGCGGTGGTGGTGGTGGTGGAGTGGTGGAATATTATTGGTGGTTGTATTTAGTAAGTGGTGGTGGTGGCGGATTGGTGGTGGTGGTGGAGTGGTGGTGGCGGCGGTGCTGTTGGTGGTGGTGAAATGAAATAATAGAAAAATCTATTTTTAAATGGAAAATAATATTGTAAGTGAGGGTATTAAGGTAATCTATTTTTTAATGGATAAAGTATTTAAATGATAGGGGTATTTATATTGTTGTATAAGGGTATATTTATTGGGTGTCAAAACTAAGGGTATTTAATAAATTTACCCAAAAAATAATAATTAAATAATGAACTCTTGAGACGAACACTCCTGCAATAACATAAATGTCGCTGACCAACACCATCTGTTAGTCCTTGATAAATGGTACTGAAAGTACACAAATTCTGCACATAATCGGCTGCCAATGAATTTTAGGATTAAAAAAATTGTCGTCATGATAATACGAAGATTAAGAATTACGATGATTCCCTCAATCAAGTTCTCAGATGTCAGGAACACTTAAGTTGTTAGAAAAAAATAAGCATATCAAAGTCTTATTATGTTAAACATTGCATACCTGAAATTTTCCAGGGAAAATCTCTTACTGCAATATCCATCACATGCTCCAGCACCGTAAACTGGAACAGTAGAACCCACTAATGTGCACAGTGATGAAAGAGGCATCGATACATTTACCTTCCATTTCTCGTAGGAAGTTATCAGTAGCATAGCCACTACAACATAATTAGAGCTGAGTTATGTAATACCAAATGGAAAAAATAAAATTATAACCATATGTGGCAAAGGATGTCATGTTACTTGCTTTATGCTTTTGGTTTATCTCACTTTAAATATCTTTCTTTGGATCATTGTATTTAGGGATGAAACAACTGGGCAATCTTTAAAATTCCTTGTTACCGGGGTCAAACTCTTATTTTAGAGGTTAGAGGTCAGACTTTGGCGCTGTCCGTATCAATAGAAAAGGAAAAGAAAAAAAACTGTATTAATTGTTAACAGTCAGGAATTAATATATATGATATTTTGGTTGTAAAACATGTTTTTGTATCACGCGTCTTGTGTATCAGTTTCACTTATATCGTTTTGTAACATCATGTTTTTGGCGATCGCATTACTTTGGTCGTTGGTCACCCTTAGCCTACCCATGGGATTTTTAGTGTCAACTCTTCTAACTCATCAGTCATCATCATTTGTTACAAAATGATACCTTTTGCAAAGGGCGGCATGCACTGTAATAAGACGATATAACATAATCACCAAATCTTAATCTTAAGGAAGCTCAATATACATGCATTTTAATGATTCACTTCAAACTGAGATAAATCCAACTATAGGCGGTTATGAGAGATGTAAAGAAACTAATTAGATCCTTATTCTTGTCACTATATCACCAACATCTTTATCAAAGAAAAAAAAACTAAAGCTTACATGTTATACTCACAGACCTAACCACCACCACAATTCACCTTCACCAACATCAAACAAATCTGCACTACCGCTTTTAAACTGTACCAACTATCAGAATCTTAGATGTTAGTACACCAAACGACACCTCTCAGGGCTTTTCCATCAACAAAACAAAGGATTTACATGCAGTATCGGCAGAACCCCAAACATCTTTAATTGTAATGTCTGTAACCTTATTTTAAATTTACAAATCAATGGAATATCAAAGTTTCCATCGGAATATCAAAGTGTCATAAAAAAATCCAAAAATAACAATTAATTAATAATATAATTTTAGGTGATTTTCCTCTATTGTGGTTAAAAGTTGAATCAAGCTCTATTCCTAGAGCTTCTGGTCCCACCGAAAAATATTTTGACCAATAAGAATCTTTGGTTTTTCCTACCACCGATTTTTTTTTGTATTTTCGCACCCCACTTCTCTCTTTTTGTTTTTCCGATATTGCACCTCTATCGTGTATTCCTTTGTCCTCTCTTACACGACTAATCGACAAAGAAAAAGGCTCTAGGTTTCTCCGTCCCAACAACCAGTTACATGTACTCTAGGTTTCTCTATCACATGAAATCCAAGGTTTGATAAAGAAGTTAAATGTTCAGAGTTACAAGAAAATGAGGGTCGCCTCTTCCCTTGTCTGTCTATTTTACTCCCGCTCATTCTTCGTTCTACCTCCATGTTCTATTTTTTGTTATTCTTTTGCAGGTGATAATAACTTAATTCCAATCACATCTTTTCTCATTATTTTTGATTTGATCAAACAAAATAGGGTTGATATTTTGTATGTTTATTTTTTGCAGGGAGTGATCATAAAAGAACCGAGGTAATTGATTCGATGCATTGACTTGCACAAGTTTTTTTTTTTTTAATTTATTCTAACGCTTTAGCTTTATTTGTTGCAAAGATTAGTATTGATTCATAGGGTGGTCTTCGTTCAAGCGGGAGCATAGTTGTTTCTTGATTGTATGTGAATACACCTTAACCCTAGATGAATAAGGCGTGTTTAATTGTTGTATATAGATATAACTAATGGTGCACAGATGCGGTGTGTAAATGTGGTGCTGCAAATCAATTTATTTTGTTCTTAGTTTGTTTTTAATTTAACACGGGAACTGAATTTTTTAAGGATTTATGAACACCGGTGGAAAATATTGTAATGAGATTCTCATCTGCGAAATTTAAATTTTTTAAAAGAACTGAATGGTGGAAATTCTCAAGAGCTAATAATGCTTTTCGTGAACTCGAAATCCAGCAATTCCCTGGTGAAATTGAATGGGTAAGGTTTAGTCATTATTTATTTCTTTAATTATTTGTAATTTAGATCAAGTGATATGGAAGATGTAGTACATGTCTCCATAGATACTTTTCGATGTAGTTTAATATGGATACTTTTTGTTGACTAATGCTAGAAACATTTCTACAGACTTAGAGATCCAATTTATTTTTATTGACTTATGCTAGAGATATTTCTACAGACTTAGGGATCCAATTTATTTACATTGAGGCATATAGATAGAGTCATGGAGATATTTTTAGCATTAGTTCTGCAATGGTTCCGAAAATGAGAACAACTAATTAATGGGGTGGAAGTTGTGCAGTACTTAAGTAATTTGTAAGGTATTCTAACAAGCTAGTATAAGTGAGTTCAGTTTCTTCTTTGATCTAAATACTCTACGCATATAGACTTACTATCCTAAATGTGCATTTGTTTTAGACCACAGGTGGTGTTCTCTACTTGACTGTTAATATACAGAATCCCCTCCGCATGAAACAATTTACAGGGAACAATTTTGCAGGGAAATTGTAGTCTAGATAACATAAGCCCATGTTGGAGGCATGAAATTTCACTGGCCAAATATGGCGGGAAGAGAAACTGCTCATGGTGTTGCAGAAAGTTGAGCATCCTGATATTATAATGCCAGCATAATTTTCCATGATGCTCCTCCTGGAAAAAATTTTGGTCACATCGCCATGATGCTCCACCTGAAAAGCTCACTATCACTGAAATGGAGGCAATACTGAAATAACAATTAAATGTGGATTTTTTTTTTAGTGTCTTCAACTGAACTGTGTAAATAGTTCAACTATTGTATTACACTTTCATCGGGTACTTAAATAAAACTACCACCTGGAAGATATTTTCGTAATACTAAATAGTTCAATATTTGCAATTTTAATTACCTAATTTTCACTATTTCATATTTTTTTCTATTCAATACAAAATATCTAGGCCCGTGCAGAGCATGGGCGTAACAACTAGTGTTTATAGAGATTATAATCAAGCAATAAATCATTCTGAAATCTCTCTATTTTCATAATGCATTGCATTGAGTCAATGGCGAGAAAAAAGGGGAGGAATGGTTTCAGACATGCATTACATTTTTTTTTTTTTTTTTTTTTTTTTTTGTAAGAGGCGTTACGTTTTCTCTTGAATAATCCGAGCGAAATACAAAGAGGGTATATTATTTGGTGGCTTAATCGTGGCCATCCTTTATATACTCTAAATGTATATTCCCTCAAAATCTCAAACTTAGGAATTAAGATGAATCAGGACCATCCTTTATGTGTCCGAACTATAGATGACCATCCATATTGTAAAACATCGTCGTTTCTTATAATATAGATTTTCAAAGAATTTAGTTGATGAATGACACGCTAGAATTAACCTATTTGCATAATCGAGATATGAGATAATTGAAGCATCATACTCGTTCTGAGGGGGGTGTTAGTCAAGGAATCAATGAATAACGTGATGTCCTGAAGGCATTAGGCTCTATACTAGCATGAAATATGTCTCGGAACCTCCCAATCATTAAGAAATTCTATACATGGCCTCTCTACGTAGTCAGGGAATAACAAGCAGCGTGACGTCCTGAAGGCGTTAGGCTTTATACTAGCATGCAATATGTCTAGGAGCCACCCAATTATTTTTATTATATGTAAAGGTGATGATGAAATGTTTGAAGCATTTAAAGCTCAGCTGAGAGGCCTTTCGAGAAACATATTCACCATATCTCTGAGAGGAACATTTACTCAGTCAGAGATTTTGTAATGGTTCACGGATCATAAAATATGAATTGTCACATACATTCCTGAAGCCGGGCAGAAACATGCAGTATCATGATTTTACGATTTTAACCCTTTCCGAAAATCCACCATCAACAACGTTAAAGAAGATTAAACTCAATATAATAGAAAAAGTAAGATCAAGATACGCTACTACAAAGAAAATTGTTGGAAATGGCTTCACGAATCCAAATGAAGTCTTTAACTCGTTAAACCTAGTAATGGTTTTCAGAAGAACTAAAAACCTAGGTTAATGGAGAATCGACTCTAGTTTGCAACTAGGACACACGAGAGTGTCGGGATTAGTTTTCCCAGATGCTAGAGTTCCTCCTTATGTAGTCTTTCAAATCAGGGTATAACAATATATAAAAATTGGAACTGGTCCGAGTCGTGCACTGCAACTCGGCGATCGAAACGGTGACTTTTTTTCTATTTTTTTTTCGTTTTCTGTGATTCAGCGTCATCAATCAGGTGATAATCTTTGTTAGTTCTATAGTAATCTTTTCAGGTGATGGTTTTTTATCAATGATGAAGTTTAGTTACTGAATTTGAAAAAATTATGTCGGAAATTTCAAAGTTTTCGTCGGATTTTGAGATTTTAAGAAATCTCAGATCCGATAATTTTTCTAGTAATATTAATGCTAGCGCATCAGTTTTTATCCCAGATGAGGTGATTGATGAGAGATTAGATAAATGGCATTTCAGTTTAATTGGTATATTGGATTTAGTGAAGCTCAAATTTCCAGTTGCTGAGACAAATTTGAGGAAGCAATGGAAATTAAAAGGTAACTGTAAATTCATTCCAATTGGTAAGGGTTTCTTCATTATTAAACTGGATAATGATGAGGATATGAAGATGATTTATGAAGGTTATTGGGAAGTTGAATCACAGGCTTTGAAACTTAGATACTGGGAGAGAGATTTCAGACCAGGATTACAAAAAACGACTAATGCTTTTGTCTGTGTGATATTTTCAGGTTTGTGTATTGGAAAGAAAATATTCTAATGGCAATGGGAAATAAAATTGGAAGAACTATTCGTGTTGATGAAACTACACTGAAGAAGGAGGTTGGTTTTTGTGCTAGTATACTTGTTGAATTTGATTTATCTAAAGTAGTTCCTAATAAAATCTGGGTGTAATCGAAGTATAACAAATTTGAAAAAGAAATTAGAGTGAATAACCTTCCTAAATTATGTAATCACAGCAGAAAAATTGGTCATTATGTAGCAGAATGCTGTATTAAAAGAAGAGACAATGATCAGAATGGAAGTAAGGCTCGTTAGCAGAAATGAAGATATACTCCTAAAAAGACTCCAACTCAAAATTCAGTGGGATTTGGTATTTGTTTTCCTCAGCAACAAATTATTGAATTGAATGTTAGAGAAGCAAAAGTGGAAAATGATGGTACAACCTCTTTAAATTTTAATGAAGAGAGTGGATTTACTGGTGTTTTAGAATCTTCCAAGGAACTTCCAGCTTTATCAGTGGAAAAAGTTATTGAAGTTGGTCAGAGTATTCCACCTTTAATGTCCACTGTAAGTGTGGTTAATATTGCTACATCAGTGGAGGATTTGGAAGTAGTTGATACTGCTTAGGTCTTATCAAATATTCAGTCTAATGTTGAAAAATTAGAGGAATGGAAGGAACTTGTAGGAAAACTCCAAATGCAAGAAAGTTGAATTCTCAAGGTGATGGGGGTAATAATTTTGGCTCTCCTAGTAAATTTAATACTCTAATTGAGGTGGTTGAAAAACAGGATCAATTTTCAAGAGTGGTTGCAAGACCTTCAAAAGGTAAACTAACTAAAGGAGTTCCAAATGTTATTACTAGAAAACAAGCTAGCAGTTCAGTTAAAAATATTTTAGGCATAGGGAGTTCTAGTAATTCCCAAAACACTACTTCTCAATGAGAGTTTCGTATTGGAATGTCAGAGGTTTGAAAAGAACTCAAGCCAAAGACAAACTTAGAGTTTAGTAAACACTTTTAGTCCTTCTTCATTATGGGTTACAGGACCAAAAATAAGAGTTTCTGGTAGTTTTTGAGACAATTGAAGTTACCTGGTATGAATCAAATGATAATACATAACTCAAGTGACACAAGAAAAGGGAATTTCTGGATTTTTGGCATTCTTCTTTATCAACTCCTTTAGTAATATCCAGTTCAAAACAAGCAATTACAATTCAAGTTGGTGATGTTTTAGTTACATGCATTCATGCTGCTTGCTTGACTATTGATATAAGAGCTCTTTGGAAAGAATTAAATTCAATAAATTTGCTTCAAATGCCTTGGTTGTTAATAGGTGATTTTAATGTGGGCAAAAATAATAATTTATGTGACCTGGACAAGGCTTTCTTTAATTTGCAGTGGTTGGAAAAATATGATGGGTGGAGTTATAAAGTGAATGTCAGAGGAACATCAGATCATGGAGCTTTGTTAGGTGGAACTGTTAATATTGCAAAACCAAAGAACATTCCATTCAAATATCAATATGCGTGGACAACTCACCCAGGGTTTATGAAGGTGATTCAAGAATCATGGATAGAAGAATGCCATGGAAGTCCTGCTTTTAGTTTTACTAGTAAGCTTAAAAGGCTGAAAAATATCTTAAGGAAATGGAATTGGGAAGTTTTTGGGGGATCTAAGGATTAAGGTTAAAACTACAGAAGAAAAGGTATTTTCAGCTACTTTGGAGTCAGATGTTGATCCAATGAATATTGAGTTGTTGAATAAATTGGTTACTGCAAGAGGGGAACATGATTTATCTTCTCAATAATTAAATGAACTTATGAGAGAAAAGTCAAGAACCCAATGGGTTATAGAAGGTGGAGCTAACACAACATTTTTTCATTCTACTATGAGGATTGGAAAGGCTTATAATACTATCTCAGAATTGGAAGATACTGCAGGCAATATTGTAACTGAGCAAGATCAAATCTCAAATATTTTAGTAACGCATTATCATAAGAAGTTTGAAGAGAAGCAGTTTTTTTTTAATGAAGAATTATTTGAAGTAATACCCAAAGTATTAACTGAAGAAGAAAATATCTTTCTTGATGTTGTTCCATCTCAGGTGGAGATTAAAAAAGTAGTGTTTGGAATGAATGCAAATAGTGCTTCAGGTCCAGATGGTTTTCCTGGGAGTTTCTATAAATTGGCTTAGGAGGTGGTTGGATGGAGTTGATTGAGGCTATTCAATATTGTTGGAGCAACATATTTATACCAAAATGATTTAATTTTAACTTCTTGTTTCTACTTCCTAAAATTCAAGGAGCTAGGAGAGATGAACAATTGCTTTAGCAAATTTCAACTTAAAGATTATTACAAGAATTATAACTGATAGAATTGGGACCGTAATTGGAAGAATAATTTCAGAGCAACAAGGGGCTTTCATCAAAGGCAAAAATATTCATTAAAAAGTGGTTTTGGCATCTGAATTAGTGAATGAAATGGATTGTAAAAGAAGGGGTGAAAATATTGGTCTTAAAATATATATTACACATGCATATGATTCATTAAGCTGGGATTTTATGTTTAAAGTTCTAAGAAGGTTTGGATTTTCTGAGCTTGGTATTCAATGGTTAAGAAAGATATTTGTTTCAGCTAGAATTTCAGTTCTTGTTAATGGTGGGCCTTGTGGATTTTTTGAAGTAGGAAGAGGGTTAAGACATGGAGATCCACTCTCAACAATTCTCTTTGTTTTAGATGAAGAGGTTCTGAGTAGAAATATAACCAAATTGGTTCAGGAAAGAAAAAAATCAAGCAATGGTTTGCAGAGGGGGAATTCAACTAACTCACTTGATGTTTGCAGATGACATTTTCAGCAATGGAAATAAAAAGACTTTGGAGAACTTTATGGGTATGTTGATGAAATATCAAGCTAACTCAGGACAAGAAGTAAACAAAAACAAGAGTAAATGTTATGTGTGTGTGTTGGGGGGGGGGGGGGTACATCAGCTAGGAAGCATGAGATAGCTGAGTTTTTATAGATGGAACTTTCTTCTTTCCCAGATAAATACTTGGGGGTTATTCTTAATCCTGGAAGAGTTAAAACTCACCAAGTATGGGGGATGGTGGAGTTAATGCAAAAGATGTTAGCTGGTTGGAATGATAAAATGTTAGCCTTTGCAACAAGATTGACAATAGTTAAACATGTCTTATGCAGTTTACCAATATACACAATGGTTGTATATAAATGTCCAAAGACAGTCATACAAACATGTGAAAGAATTATAAGAAATTTTTTGTGGTCTGGGGATCCATCTGTGAAGAATCTAATTACAGTCAAATGGGATGAAGTTAATGCACCACTAGAAGAAAGGGGTTTGGGTTTAAGAAGACTTGAAGTAATGAATAAAGTTATGCTTATGAAATTATTATGGAAGATTGAGAATGAAGATGAGGAATGGACCATGTTTATGAGAGCCAAATTTAAAGACAAAAATAGAGAGTAGGTCAAATACTATAAACAAACATCAATATGGCCAGGTATTAAATGGGTTATGTCTGAGATGGAGGAAGGAAACAGATGGCTTGTGGGGGATGGAGAAAAAAAATTTATATGGAAGGATAAACGTATCAAAGATTTTTCTCTAATTGATAGACATGCTGGTGATCTGTATGTAAGACGGCATGCAGAACTCAAGGTTAAAGACTTGATTCAGAATGGACAATGGCAAATCCCAAGTCCTATGTTGCAGTTTTTTAATGCAAGTGAACTACCGGTTTTGGTGAATGGAAAGGACAAAAGAATATGGAAAAGTGATATGACTGGAAAATTTACAGTGGTTGGTATAGCTCAATTGATAAGGAAGAAATATGCAAATGTGAACTGGGCAAAATAGGTATGGAAACCTTCTGTTCATCCATATACTTCTAGCAATTTATGGAAGATTTTGAGAAAAGCTTGTGCAACATAGGAAACAGGCAGGAAAAAAGGTTTTTCAACTGTATCTAAATGTTATCTCTGTAGAAACAACCAAGACACAATGGAACATATTCTATGGTCTTGTAGCTTTAGTGAACATATATGGTTTTGGTTAAGTGGAATGTCTTGGATGTTGCCAAATGAAAAAACCCTGCAATTAAAGAAGTGTGGTATAACAGTGCATTTAATGCTATGGTGAACCTATGGCTTACAAGAAATTCAGTAATATATGAAGTTGTTACACCTGATGTGGAAAAGTTCAAACAAAGAGTAATACAAGTTACCAAGGAGTGCAGATTAAGAATGAGTAGTGAGATGTGGGGGACCATGTATGACTTGAACATACTCTTAATTTTTTGCATCTCAGGGGTTAAAACTAAAACTGCAATAGTGAAGCAATGCTTCTTCAAGCTACCAATATTGAATCAAGTATTAATATGCTGTGATGGAGATTCAAAAGGAAATCCTGGAGTTGCAGGTTTGGGATTTGTTGCAAGGGAAAGTTCAGGTGAATGCATTGGTGCTGTTTCAGGTAGTTTGGGTTTGACAACCAATTACTTGGCAGAAGTAATGGCTCTAATAGTGGCTGGTGAATGGGCAGTTAGTAAGCATTTCCTGGAGGTATGTTTCCAACTAGATTCAAATGCTGTATTAGTAGTTTTTTCAAGTAACAAGGTTCCATGGATTGTTAAAAGCGGATGGGAAAGAATAATACAACAAATACATGCAATCAGTTTGAGGCATTCATATAGAGAAGTAAACTTCTCTGCTGATAACATGGCAAAGAAGGGTGTTGGTCTAAGAAGGGGTGTTATACAATACTATTATTCAAAACCAAATTTTCTGGGAAGATTAGAAGAAGAAGATGATGTATATTTCAGATTCATGTAAGGGATAAATTGGTCCTAAAAAAAATCTTGTTTTAATTTTTCTCTTTTTGTAATGGGCCTTGGAGTGTCTTGGCTTCTTTTGTTATTTAATGGGCCTTGTATATTTAGCTCATATTTGTAATTTGGAATATTTGAGTAATAAAATTCATGATTTAGAAAGAAAAAAAGTCTTTCAAATCAGGGTTGCTTACAATCAAAGTTAAGATAGCTTAGTAACAAAGCAATTAATATCCACCGTTAGATGAACTCCTGATTTAAGATTCAAGCTAAGTTTGCTTAGAAAATAAACAATTAATATACATTGTTAGATGGTATTAGCTTGCTGCACACAAATGAAATATACCTATATTTAGATATGGGTGAACCGTACCTAAACGTGTATAAAAAGTTGGCTCAATAACAATTAACCGAAGTTAGCCATATGAACACTTTTAGCTTGGCCATATTCATCTAACACTTCTAAACTCAATATGATAATCAATAAATCATGATAGATAATCAAATGAATCTAAATGTGTTTCAAGAGAGTTGTTCAAATGTTCACTATCTCATAGAAATATCCATGAACAATTTGAAACATGTTCGGTTTGGTTTGTAATTGTACAAAGTACTTATACAAGAACCAATTCATGAACATAATGCCACGATTTGAAAAGAATTTCACATACCTTAATTCATTAAAGTTCCAGGGACTTTAGTTCGCAAACTGAGTTCGCATACGAACCTGAGTTCATGAGTATGAGTTGTTGTATACCTACAGATAAGGCGGTTTCTCACTGGGATATAAATACTAACATCTCTATCTATACTATTATCTTACGAGATCATTTGGGTATGTGCAGGAAAGTGATGCAGCGGACAACTAAAACTCAAACAAGTGATGAAAGAGAGGTGTTAGCAGCAGTGG
The DNA here is from genome assembly GCA_023529315.1 of Papaver bracteatum. Taxonomy (NCBI): domain Eukaryota; kingdom Viridiplantae; phylum Streptophyta; class Magnoliopsida; order Ranunculales; family Papaveraceae; genus Papaver; species Papaver bracteatum. The sequence continues at coordinate 5,730,117 of JAJJWX010001877.1, forward strand.
AAGCTTAGATTTGGGTAGTACATATGAAAACTACCAACATACAAATCGAAACAAGTTGCAACAATATTAAGTGATAAGTGGGGAACAAAGCCACATTTGTTGACAAGTTATAACGAGATGGAAAGCTAGTAAACAAACGATCATTAAAGCAAACATATGTGATTTTTATTTTTATTTTTTTTAAGTATTGTAACTACATGAGCCAATCATGCAGATGTTGATTTGGGGAAGATACCCAAAGCAACAATAACCCGTGAACTTTACAGAACTCCCGCTGTTTTTATTTTCAACACTCTTAATAGGGATAAGATGCAACTCAGTGATTGGAACCTAACCCAAACGATGTGTAACTTTCCTTTACTTATTTATTAAATTTCTTTATTTGAAAAAATAAATAAATAAAGAAAATAAGAAGGGGGCTATGAGTTTTCTTCTCACCCTCACACAAATACGGGGGATGTCAATTGATACTGAAAATACTATATTGTCCTTCTTTACTAACTAGAATCTAAAATCCTTAAAAGCTTAAACACGTCAGTCCATTTTCAAATCATTCTCAAAACCTGAAATATCTTTCCTCTTCTCCTTAATTTCTTTCAAACTCAATTTGTTGTCATAAGTCTTAACCATTAATTCAAGAACTTTCATCGATGATTAAATTCTTATACAAATATGCATCGTTGGAAAAGAGTTCAAAAAGAGGTAAATAATCCTAATATCGTGGATAAAATCAAGGAAATATCTTATTTGAGAATGAATAAAAAATCGATTGGTGAAGAATCGGAAAATGGAAAGCCAAAATAGCCACAATTAGAAAGTAAGGAAACTAAAAACCCATTACTTCATTTGCTTTTATTATTTTGATTTATTTTATTTTTTTCGGAAAAGAGGCTAACCTCAGAACTTGTATTGATAAAACCGTTTAGGAAATCGAAAATCGTACATGATTTTCTCAAGATTACAGAAAAATCATACAAATTGTAGGATCTCTATCAATTCTTGCGAATGAAATCCATCCTACTAGATTTAAAAACAGTTTCAGATAACCTTCCCTCTCGCAGAGGAGAGGAACAAACAACTAGGGCCAAACTGATTTTGAAAACAAAATCAATTTGTACCAAAGCACAAGGAAATGACTGGATCAAATCCAACCCATTGTTCATCAGAACATGTTGGTCACATAAACTTGAGTTTTCTAAGTTTAGGTTACCTAATGAAATCAGGGTAACAGTGACCCAACTAGCGGTAATAGTAGGCAACTAGTAACCATAATGTCTAAAGCAATAGTAGTATCCAAAGTGTCTTTAGTAACAATGGTAATATGAGTCGTTCTTTAAGAGTCTAGATCGAAAATAACGGTGTGTCTCGGCATTGGAGATGTGGTAACAATTGTAGAGATTGAAGAACTTGATGGTGATCTTAAAGAACTAGTTATTGCTGTCTTGGTTTTCATAACTTGGGATGTTGATATTCTTGTTCCTGCTGGTGGAATAACAAACTTGATCCAAATATTCTTTACATCACCAGTGAGGCAATCATATATTAAAATACAAACAGTCCAAAGTTTTATATCTAGAGGGAAGTATCAAATTATCTAGATAACAATAATTCGAGTCATTCGACTTTGGACATAACCTACTTAATCTAATACTGATATTACACATTACTAAAAAGTAAACAAGACCCATGAGAGAAACTAACAAACAAGTCTAGAAAACAAATCAAAAAGTAAGAGAAAATGGATTCGTTAAGTACCCTAGTAAAGCATTAAAACTAACATAAGGAATAATATAACAGAGACAAGAACTAAACTAGATAAGAAATCCAATCTTCTTAAGGTCGCTGGAGGTGAAACAAGTGTTGAGGCTTTGACAAATAATAATCATGAAAAGGTCTGTATGTATTAGCATCTTATGCTTATCGGGATAAGAAACATACCAGCCCAAAGTAAATGATGATTTACTAATCAAACCTTGAAATAGCAAAGGAAACCTCACCGGAAAACCCAAAAAAATATTAGAAATGACTGAAAAACTCATAGTTGAAAGAAATAACGGAGAACAAGCTTGGAGTGTGATTGATCTGCTCATATCTGCTCCAAAGAAGCAAATATGTGCAGAACGACGCTCACAGTTTAAGGGGTTTTGTCAGAGCTATTTTAGGTTTTCTTTTTCTCTCTGAAAAGAGAAAGAGCAGATTTTTGGGTTTTAAAACTGCTCATATTATTTTGATTGTTAATTTAGGTTAAAAATTGCAAAATTGAAGTTACAAGAAAAGAGTCGACTATTCTAGACCATGACGACTCAGTTAGTGTAAAATACGTAGTTAGCATGAGTCGTCATGGTAAAATCAAAAACCTTTATGACTTAGAGTAATACTGTGACGACCCTTGGTTGGACCACGACGACTCTAGAGCAACAAAAAAAAAACCATTTTGTCCAAAAATTGCCCCTAGTCATTATGGCAAAAAAAAAAAAATTTGACGACGTAGAATAATATCGTAACAACCATTAGTTAGAACACAATCAGTACTCTAGAGAGAAAGAAAAAATATTTTGTCCCAAAATTTCCAAGAGTCTTCATGGTCTTACTACGAAGTCGTCATGGTTTAACTGAAAGTCTTCATGGTCGTCAACTTAAACCATGATGACTTCTATAATGTGACTATGAATTTTAGTTTTGACCTTGTTATTTTTGATATGTTATATTGTATAGGCTCAAAGGGATCAAGAAAGGGAAACACCACATGTCCACCCCTCCGCCAATACTTACTCATCATAGAAAAATCTTGGTGGCGGGTGCATATGGTAGGCTCGGAAAGATACCTACTATTGTGTATAATGCAAGTGCACAGTGTCGACAAGCAACACAGGGCAAGCACAGGTCGAACCACAGAGACTTGGAGAGTGTAGAAGTTGATTCTAAATCCTGATTCAGAGAGTAACCAAAAGGGGTTTGATTTTGTCGATACGACGATATGATTTTCAAGTGACTGAAATAATAAAAGTAAAAGATGCAAATAACAAGATATGTAAACAATGATAATATGGATACTAGGGTATTCAAATCCACCAATAACCTATGATATGCATTCAACTTGTAATATTATTCTTGTCCTTATAGTAGATTCAAGTCTACCGTATAACTAAGGTGTTTCTCCAATGGATAATTTAATCACAACTAAAGTATTTCTCCAAAGCATTAATTGTCTAATTAAGCACAATTAATCTAAAGATCAATATTTGGTTAAGCATGAGTTGTAGCATAATCAACATAGAGATATTCTAACTACAATGGATACATGGCATACATTGTGAGAGCAAGATGTTGAAAAACTTGGATTAAATTATATCTTTAAACAATTCTAAACTTTCAAGAACAAGATACAAGATATGAATACATACCAATGAGATTAGGCTTCATCTAAACCCTAGTAAATGAAATTAGAACATGAAGAACATTACAACAAAATTGAAATTTGATAAACTAACATGAACAAGCTATTCTTGGATGGTTTTTCAACACAACAACCCTCTCTATTTATACACAAAATTCCCTCAAGCACTTGGATCCGAATTTTGGCACTCATCCACTCAACAAAACATGTTTTCTTAATTGATGGAATATATTTGGTTGTGGGAAACAAATTGGGAGTGATTGAGTGAGAGAATGGGGGTGAGGTGGATGTTTTGGAAAGAATCCAATGGGGGTGAGGTGGATGTTTTGGAAAGAATCCAATGGGGGTGAGGTGGAAATGGATTTGGGTCTTGGGTTTTGGATCATGGGTTTTAGATCATGGGTTGTTTAATCCCATGAATTTGTAAACAGGTTGCCACTGATGCGCGAGCGGGTTGCAACGCTTCCAACTTTCTTCTCTTTTGTCTTCTCAATTCTTCCAAGCTTTATTTAGTACTTAAAAACACAAAATTAATTAATACAAATATTTATTCTTGAAAATGGTAAAAATGCAGAATTTGGGATAATATATGACTTTGAAGCGCGAAAGATGAGTTAAGTGCCAATGAAAAGGTGTATGAATATGCAATATTTGGCACTCATCAGCATATCGTAGAAAAACTAAGAAACAGGTACATGTTTTCATCCGAGAACCTAAACATCAAGGTAATAAAACATAGGATTCTTCTTCTGCCTCCTCTATTCTATTTGTGATATCAAACGGCGAAAATGAATTTACAGAAGAAGAAGATCTCTCATAAGTGGGTAAACAACATGGTGGTAATGAAGAAAGGAATACAAGTAGTGAAGAAGATTTAGATGGTGATTGATGTAGTCGTATGCACACCAAAATTATTTGTTTTTATTTCACCACTTAAGATTGATATGAAGTACGAGGTGAGAAAGATTCCTTCCCACAAAGTCTAGGTTGTTATTTGTATTTGATATCTTATATAAAATAATGGGGATATTTTTCTGATTTTATAAAACTAAACTAACTTAAAGTAAAACAGGTAAATAAAACAAGCAATCAAGGAGGCGCAAATATTTGATAAAGGTTTTTTTTTCATTCACAAACATGTTCTTGTATTAATAATTAGAATTGAAATTTAATCTCTCATATCAAAATCCCTAGAATACCTTGATCGCAAGAATATCCCAAATTTCCTCAAGTCATAAACAAACACATTAAATGATGCGAATTAGAATTATACCAAGAGAAAAATCTACCATGTAAAAGAACTAATCAAGTTTAATTTCTGATGAACATTAAGTTCCATGAAATTAGGATAACCATTGTAATTGAAATACATTGCGCAAACAAGTTAACAAAGGTCATAATTCACGTGTGGTTACAAGGATGTATCACTATAAGTTAAGTCATAACCACACTTATACTACTTACAATCATAATTTATAAACTTTTTCGTATTGAAAGACCCTAATATGAGTTTGACCAATTTGCAACTTGACAAAACAAATAATCAATCATACATGACGATATTTGTAGTGAATCATGAACGATAATATTCGTTATATGCCTTTTTAAATCGTTCCAGATGAATTAAATGAATTACATGCTAGTATGCAAACTTAAAATGATGAAATATGTATAAATGTCAAATTACTCACTTTTTCAAGAAGAGGAGCTAGGGGATGATGGTCGTTCGCCATTTTTATTATTTTAACGAGATCACTTTTGATGTAGTTGAATCTAAATACCAAGTCTCTCAATTTACGGTTTTTTGGATTCCGGTTCATTCATAATAAAATTCTTTGACTCTCTTCCAAAACAGAGAATAAATTTCACCTAGACGTTTATGGAACACGGGAATGAATGATTTGACGATATCCACATCTTTGTCTGATTCCCATGTCATTGATGTCTCACTTTGAAATGAAAAAAAATAATTTGAGTTGTGGAAGTTTTAGAATTACTAAAAATTCAAAATTTAGGGTAAAATTTTCAAGAGAAATGGCGGTTGTATTATATAGAATAAAAACCATATCATATTTTTTGAAATCAATAATAAAATCGTCGCATATAATGAGTATGTAGTGAGTATTTATTCTGGACAAGGTCTCGAAATTTTTCTACTGGTTGGTAGTTTTCTTGTTCACAAAATCCTTGTGTTGCTTTTACTTTTACTTCCACATATTATCGTTTTATGTTTATAATTAAAAGTAAAAGTAGAGGTTGTTAATGTCACTATCACATACAAGGTGCTTATTGGAAAGGTTGTTAGTATACTGGGTACCCTCGCTTTTTCATATTCATGCAAAACCTTCAAACTTATTTTCTTCGGGTATTCAATCAATATCATGTTGATTTGATTTATGTAAAAATATTAAACCAAAATAATCGGCCACAATTCCTCTAAGCATTTTAAAATTATTAACTATTCTTGTTTCGCCTCATACCGATGTGCTCATCAATGACATCAATTGGAAAATCATAACATATACTTATAAGAGATGCAATAATATTTTTTTTTTAGGGGTTATATCCAAGTATTCCACATGCATCTTTATGGTAATTAAACAAATATTTACTTGAAAAAACTAGCTCTCCAATAATCATAATCAGCAAGCTTGCAGTCCACGTGGATAAATGCTTAAAATGTTGATCTACATACACATATTAAAGAACAAAATAATTGAAATATATTTTGCAGTATTTATGTAAATGGTATTCTAAATACTATGTTTGCCTCTGGATGATCTAGGTATTTTTAGTGTAAATATTTGCAACATATTGAAACTATTTATGTTTTCATCTTCCGACTCCTTATTAGAATCTAATAAGACATGTGGGTTAACATTTTATGATGGACCGTGTGCTGGACTGGAAAATTACGCCTTTGGCATGCCTGGGCGCGGAGGCCGTAACTTCCCCGATGCGCCAAGATGATGCTACGGTCCGGGGCTTTAAGTTAGGCAAATGCACGTTCAATTTCCCTTGCAAGCATGCTCTTGGAGCATGACACATCTAATTAAGTTAGCTTCCACATCGTTCCAACTTACCCTTGTTCCGCAAAGGGGTTTATATTAAGAAAACCAAAAACTTTCTTAAAACGGCCTTTTGAGGCCCTAAACGATGAAATTTGGCTAAATTCTGGTGACCATGTGGATCTATACATTTCTTTATATTTGGGTCGTTTCCAATCAAATTGGACTCCTCTTGAGCTAAATTACGACACTCGGATTTTTAGCCTATGTTGAACGTCTTGATAGGAAGTATGAGCATCCCAGGAATGGAATGCAACTAGCCTCATCAAGTATGGACACAGTCATCTCTTGCTTCGAGCTACCGAGCCAGATGATATGAGAGGCCAAAGTGCCGCAATCATCTCTAAATTAGATGATATGAGCGACAACATGCTGGATCGGCAATGCTGCAACTCATTGCGGCTGCCTACATACCCTTCCCTACTCTAAAGGGATCAAGAACATATTGTAGTTCATCCTCGAAGGGACAAAAACTCAAACCAAATAGTTTGCAAGGCTGTGGCCTAGCAAAAATGGTAATGTCCTAGTCCGTATAGGCCATTCCGCCTAGATGCGTAATGATTATGCATCATCAGGTTCGCGACAATGGCATAGTGATGTCTAAGCACCAAATGCCCTCTTCGAAAGGCTACGTAACTATAAATGAGTCTTACGCATCATTTATACTCTTCCGGCTAAGCTATGAAGCTTAGGTACATAGTCCGCATATGCACCTTCAACCAACTAACCCTCCTTATATATGTTTATTTGACATTTTTACAACTTTGATTAGGGGAGCAAAAATCTTTCATCAACTTCTGATGTAGTTTTACAAGTGATAAGTACATGGTTTGATTCTCGGACTTTTTAAAGATTTGGTTTTTGATTATTAGAAGAAAATACTAAGACAAATTAATTAAAATAGATTTTTGTTTACCACGGAGAGAAAATTCTAGGGTTTTGGATTCCATTACTTCTAATAATAGTAAACTCAATAACAATTTCGTTGACAAAATACTCCAGTTTACTCAAAACAATTTCGAACCCAATCTCATGCTTTGGAAGATATGACAATACAAGCTCTTTTTATGACTTTTGTCGTTATTCTAAGGCCTAATCCTCCTTCGCTTATAAAAGAACGGTAAAAACTACCCAAAACAATTTTTACGAAGCATACAAAGAAGAGAGAATTTTTAATAATTTAAAAACACAATATTGGAGTATTTATTGTCAAAGAAAATAATTACTAAATATTACTCATCAAAAATAGCTTCTTCCAAAACCCTAGAAAAGAAATCTAGCTACTCATGGATCGAAAGTTGGAGAAAATTTCATTAATCATTGTATTCAAAAGATATAAATAAGCTTACAATGATTCTGCAAACGATACACAACTTCTGTCTTTGATAAACGACACAAAGCTTTTGTTGTTGAAAAACGATACTCTTTTGCGACTGTTTCTGCGAGTTTGTTCTTCGTGTTCTTTATTATTAGCAGCAGCAGGTGAACTTCTCTAAAACTTATGATTTTTTCGATTTCTAAGCCTAGGTTTCTTCTCCAGAGTAAGCGTCTCTCTTCTAAGACTCGAATAGGTTATATTTATACTCACACGATACCTCCAATCCACGGAAATATTTAATTTCCCTAAATTATTTTCTTCCCTGCCAAGCTCCAAGAATTACTTCTCAAGTTCTTTTACGCGTCTTCTGGTTATCCCAAAACACGTATTACTCTTATTTGATTAAGTAACCGTAGAATCCTTGAAACTTTTCTAAACTTGCCAAACTCAAACCCGTGAATAATTCTTCCACTGTTTAGCTTCAATTCAACTTATAGCCCAAGTTAGTCGATTCCAACACACGTACCACCCCTGTTAAGTCAAAACAGGATGATCCAAATCCAAAACATCGGTTTAATCTCCTTCGAAAACCTTCAAATCCAAAACAGCAGTTCTCGGGTGAAAATAAACCCGAGAAATATTTTTCCTCCAAGCCCATGGTTACATCCAATTTTGGTCGATTCAGAGGTCATTACCAGCTCTGTTTAGCCCAAATTAACAAACCCATTTGATCTTAGCTGTTGAATCCCACTGTAACACGTTTAGAACTCAAACCCTAATTTTTGCCGTGAAGAACATATTTTCCCGCCAAAACAGTGAACTTTGATTATTCTTCTGCTGATTATTTAGCCAATTTTGATCAAAACTAAGACTATTACCAGCCCTGTTTAGACTTTAGGAACAAACCCATTCAATTTCATCACTTTAATCTCAGTAAAATACCTTCAAATCTTCAACCCTGATTATGTTCTTCTTTTCCCGCCAAAATTTGAATTTCAAATGAAGAAGATGACCCCCTTATCCAACATTGGTGTCCCTTTAGCAATTTGGGCTATATTTAGCAATTCTTGGGATGCGAATAGCAATTTGTGGGGTACAAAGATGAATTTTGGATTGTAGATAGTGAAAAACTCTTGGGTGACTTTATCGACTCCTCTGGGACGTTTCTGGGGTGCCTTTAACACTTTCTTGGGTGCTTTTAATACTTTCTCGAGCATCCATCTCTTACCTCTCATATTCACTTCTTTTCTTCATTTTTATACATCACTAAGGCTGTCATGCTTTTCAGACATAATTTGCATCACTAAAGCCGACATGCCTTTCAGATAGAGATGAAGAAATAAAAGTGAATAATGAGAGATAATTCTCCTCCAACAACAGTTGCACATGAAATGACTCTTTAGCCCTTTTAAGCGACGTTTCCTCTTCTTTTGCTCCAAAGTACCTAAAACTCAAAATCAAACAAAAGATACATAATTTACAAGAAAACGTAGCCAAGAAAGCATAAACAATAGATAAATATCAAGATGTTTTAGACACCTATCAACTTCCACTTTTACTGTTCATGTGCAATGATTGCGTACAATAATTGTATTCCGTCGCAATGATTGTGTTCATTCGCAATGACTGCGTTCCATCGCAATGATTGTGTTATTTCGTATAATGATTGCGCAATACTCGTTCGGCCAACCCTCTCTGGCCTGATGCACAATGATTGTGCGATATTGGCTCTAGGCCAATAGCCTCCATAATGTGCAATGATTACGCTGAAATCTAGAGGCCACCTACCCAACTGGCCTAATGCATCATGATGATGCAATATTTGGCTCTTGGCCGAATGCCAAACACAATGCGCCATTTTGACGTGGTATTGGTCTTAAGCCAATATGCTTCTTACCACGCAACGGAAGCTTTGGATGAAGCTTCATCTCATTACATGACACATATTTCAGCATGCGTCATGCTAAAAACACGGGGTGTTATACTATTCACCCCTTTAAAGAATTTCGTCCTCGAAATTCAAAATCAGATCTACTGTGGACAATCTCTTCGGTTTGGATTCCTGAGAAAAAGTCTCATACTAGTTGCCCAGAAATCACGAGTTTCTTCAAGTTGTCGTGAACATCAATTTAGACCTTTTGAGCAAACGTCCCATACCGCATACTCAGGAATCCAAAAGGAGACCACAACGTTAACAAGAATCTCAATTGGCCAGTGCTAAAAGGATATCTCAACAAGGTATCCTAAATGTGCATCCCATACTACACACTCATGAGTCCCTAAAGTTCACAAGTTGAAAGATGTCAACAATTTGCAGTACTGTGTGGAACATGATCCATTTGCCCATAGTCCTTGACGGTCATCCAGGTTTCCACTTGTAAGTGGGGTGCTAGCCGGGCCTGAAAACGCACACCGTTGGCCAGTTTCCAACGTGTGGGGATGATCAGTCTTATTGTCTCAACTCGTAAGTGGGGTGCCACATAGGCCAGGCAAACTCACAATACTTAAACAATCTCAACTCAATTCGCATAGTAACTGACGTAGCAGTTACAAACTCCTTTCAGCACAAAAATTGACATACTCTCCAACTTTATGTTTTCCTTTATAGGAAAATTACTCGTTGACGAGTTCACCCCGCACAGTCCCTAGAGTTATCTCGGAACTTGCACTGATACCAACTGTGATGGACCGGAAAATTACGCCTTTGGCATGCTTGGGCGCGGAGGCCGTAACTTTCCTGATGCGCCAAGATGATGCTACGGTCTGGGCCTTCAAGCTAGGAAAATGCACGTTCAATTGCCCTTGCAAGCATGCTCATGGAGCATGACGCAGCTAAGTTAGCTTCCATACCGTTCTAACTTACCCTTGTTCTGCAAAGGGTTTATATTAAGAAAACCAAAAACTTTCTTAAAACAGCAAAAACGTCCTTTTGAGGCCCTAAATGATGGAGTTTGGCTAAATTCTGGTGACCATGTGGATCTTTACGTGTCTTGATCTTTGGGTCATTTCCAATCAAATTTGACTCCTCTTGAGCTAAATTACGACACTCGGGTTTTTAGCCTATGTCGAACGCCTTGATAGGAAGTATGAGCATCCCAGGAATGAAATGCAACTAGCCTCATCAAGTATGGCCACAATCATCTCTTGCTTCGAGCTACCGAGCCAGATGATATGAGAGGCCAAAGTATCGCAATCATCTCTAAATTAGATGATATAAGCGACAACGTGATGGACATGTAATGTTGTAACTCATTGCGGCTGCCTACATACCCTTCCCTACTCTAAAGGGATCAAGCACAGACCGTAGTTCATCCTCTAAGGGACAGAGACTTAAACCAAATCGTTTGCAAGGCTGTGGCCTATAAAAAATGGTAATGGCCTAGTTCGTATAGGCCATTCCGCCAAGATGCATAATGATTATGAGCCTTAGACATCATTTATACTCTTCCGGCTAAGCTATGAATATTACTTGGTACATAGTCCACATATGCACCTTCAACCAACTACCCCTCCTTATATATATGTTTATTTGGAATTTTTACAACTTTGATTAGGGGAGAAAAAATCTTTCATCAACTCCCACTTTTACTGTTCATATGCAATGATTGTATACAATGATTGAGTACAATGATTGTGTTATTTCACAATGATTGCGTTCCGTCGCAATGATTGCGTATAATGATTGCACAACACTCGTTCGGCCATCCCTCTCTGGCCTGATACACAATAATTGTGCGATATTGGATCTTGGCCAATAGCCTCCATAATGTGCAATGATTACGCTGCAATCTCCAGGCCACCTACCCAACTAGCCTAATGCATCATGATGATGCAAGATTTGGCTCTTGGCCGAATGCCAAACACAATGCGCAATTTTGACGCGGTATTTGCCTTAAGCCAATATGCTTCTTATTACGCAATGGAAGCTTTGGATGAAGCTTCATCTCAAGACATGACGCATATTTCAACATGCGCCATGCTAAAAAAACGTGGTGTTACAGACCGAAAAATTACGATGTGGCGCCCAGTCGGCGCAAACCATAACTCCTCGATGCACCACTCTAATGCTAGAAACCGAGCCTTAAAGCTTCACTTTTAACTTTGTAAATGCATGTCTATTTTCCATTTCAAGCATGATGCATCTCCCACACCGTTCCAATTTTCCTTTGCATTATGAAGGGTATAAAGTCTTGAAGGCTAATGTCGATGCATTCCTGCATGCATCATTGGCTTCTAAGTATTGTCCAGGCATAGGGCATAATACCTTGGACTTGCACATATGCTTTCGTAGGCCTATTTCTGTTTCCTTACTTCTCATGGGCACTCATCTGAATACATGTAATTGCCTTTCTTGTGCCAAGGGTGCATCATACAGGATCATGTCATACTTTCTTGGAATTATTCATGTGATGTCAATGGCTTATGCAAGCCCTTTTGCATACTAGTTTAACTTCCTTTCTTGGACATTCCTAATGCACAATTTGTGCATGCTTACCTCGAATGGTTTGATAGACAATATGAGCATTCAAGAAATGGATTAGAACTTACCTCATCAAGTGTGGCAACAATCATCTCTTACATCACATTGTCGATCCAGATAATATGAGTTACCATAATGTCACAATCACCTCGTAATTAGATGATATGAGCGACAAAGTGCTAGACCACCAATGCCGCAACTAATTAATTGCGGCTACCTAAGTACCTTCCTCCACACCTTGAAGGGATCCATCACTGCCATAGTTCATCCATGTCGGGACAAGAAACTAGAAAGCCAATTTCTGTTGCAAGGATAAATCCAATTTCTGTTGCAAGGATAAAGCCAAGAAAATGCATAGTCTGTATAGGTCATAAGGTCGTTTGCAAACGATTCGCAAAAGTGTGCATCATTAGCCTTTCCTCTCATTGCATCATGGTGGTGCAATCTTAGTTCGCAACTTCGCAATGATGATGCCTAAGCATCTTGAAGCTCTCTCGAGTTAGCAACGTGCCATAATGATGCTTTAACATCATATAGGCTTTACCGCTAAGATATGAAGCTTACGATACATCTCCGCTATATGCACCTTCAACCAACTATCTCTCCATATATATGTCTTATTGAAATTTCTACAACTTAATATTGGGGAGCATTTTTACATGCTTGCTTAATTATTTATGGTCCTTTAAATGCCCCCTGCATGACTCGTCATGATAGTGCGTTATTCATTTCTGACTCGTATGCCAACTTGAATATTGCATTTGCACCATGGTGGTGCACAATATCTCTTAGTGTGATATTGGCCTTAGGCCAATATTCCTTTGAAATGCACCGTGATAGTACAATATCTTTCTTGGCCAGCCACCCACTACCTGATTCACCATGATGATACAACATTGCACTTGGCCAGCCTCCAACTGGATGATGCACCATGATGGTGCAATATTGTCTCTTTGCCTATATTTTTGTGTGATGCACCGTTATGGTGCAATATTGACTTTAGGCCAATATTCCTCTTAGTACACAACATAAGCTTCATATGAAGCTTCATCTCATTCAAATGGCGCATATTTAAGCATGCGCCTTGCAAAAAGTGCCGGTGTTACACATTTCTTCCTCTCGCATCAATACATCTAAAACACTATTGGTCTTCGTATCAACTTTTATACATGTATCCATTATATCAAATATTAAAGAGAACAGATGCTATAAAGAAATATATTTGGGAAATAAAACTGAAAAGGAATATATACAGAAGTAGGTCTGTTCTGGACCCTCGTTTTCAAATCTAAGCCTCTTTTTTTATTTCTTACAAATCTAGGCCAATTAAACGGATTCCATCCAAATATGTTATCTCAGTCAATATCTCGTGCTGACCGGTCAATATCTCATCAAAATATTATTTAATGATATATCGTGAATAAGAGAAGATTATAATTATGCCCTCTCCATATTGTCCAGTGTAAGGTCAATGATAGCTGATCTAATCTTGAGAAATCAATATATAAATGAGATGGCTTTGACAGTGCTAAGAGGGTGCAGGAATGGAGAAGCTGAATGATTGAACATTAGATGAAGGCAAGGTTACAGAGATGGATAAAGCGCTATCATGGCGCAACATATTTCAATTGATTTTTTTATTACGCTTTAAGGGTTTTCACTATTTTTGTAGAAGCCAGTGAACGATAGTACTGGTTTGATGCATTGGTGAATATTTGGGCGAGTCTTGGGCAGGATTTTGTAGCTACAAAACATGCAAAAATGGGATTGTTATAGCCGGAGTCTAGGCCTTCGATTTTCTGTGGATAGATCTATGACACGTGTACTTATAAACAAGATCTTGGCCATTCGCTTTATAATGTAATCTCTGTTGTTGATCTTAGATGGGGAGTTTGAAGGACTAAATCGTCTTTTAAACTGGGAAAATATGGATAGGTGGCAGATAACTGCAACTAACTTTCCATCCACCAAAACTGGCCTAGTTATGTAAGAAATAAAAAAACAGGCTTAGTTTTGTAAATCATAAAAAAAACAGGCCTAGATTAGTAAAAAGCCCAACTGAAAATTGTGAGAACTGAAGGTATGTAATAATAGCAAAAAAAGGTGTATCGAGGCGTGAGTCGAGAATATATTACATAAGGGTGTTAAGCTAGCTAACTCTCATAGTCATCCAACTTCGAGATCCAAGTTGGAAAACAGTTGCCTAAATTAAAAATTCAAATTGTAGATTAAACTAGGGCTGTCAACGGGTCCGAGTCCTCCCGGGTAGTACATGGCCCAGAACCGGACCCGGCATATCAACATCGGTTCCGGGTCCTAACGGTTCCGGGTCCGGTTCCATAATGTGTTGGCCTAGAACCGGACCCGTTTAAAGTCTCGGATACCCGTCGGGTCCGGGTACCCGTTAGGTATTAAAAAAACTATTAAAATCTTAATTTCTTTCTCTTTTTAACTTGAATATAAATTATTTTTATAAAAATTTATTATTATTTCTTTATTAATGTACTAAATAAATATTAAATGTAAGAAAAAAATCAAAAATCAAAAAAATTCAAAGCCGAAACTAGCAAAAATACCTATAATTTTGCTAAAAAAATGATCAAAAGGTTAAATAAATGGGTACCCGTTATCGGTACCGATTTGAAAGTTATTACCCGTTTGGACCCGTTAACATTCGGGTCCAATCGGGTAATTACCCGTCGGGTCCTAAGTTGCTAATGGGTCCAACTTTAGGACCCAGAACCGGACCCGATTTAGCGGGTCCGGTTCCGGGTAGCGGGTAACGTGTACCCATTGACAGCCCTAGATTAAACAAATGCTTAAAGTGAGAGGTGAATCAAAATCTATGAGCCCACAATTTAGTGTAGAGAAATATGAGCCATCAGATGGAGACATATGTTGGTGTCCAACTGTTCCATTCATTTTGCCAAATAGTTGGGGTGCAAATTCATTACATCATTGGGAGAAATTTTCTCAAATCAAGTTAAACTATGGCATTGTTTGGTAAAATTTATAATTATCCATTTATGATTATAAATAATCATAAATTGATAAATCATTTTCAAAATAAATTTTTCCAAACATTTTTTTTAAATAATTGATTATCTTAAAATGATGATCTCTAAAAGGAGAGGAAAAAATAATGATCTAGGATATTTTTTAAGTCTTATGTTGTTTTGTTTAGGGCTGTCAATGGGTACCTATTACCCGGATCCGGAACCGGACTCTAGAGAAATGGGTCCGGTTCTGGGTCCTAAAGTTGGACCCATTAATAACTTTGGAACCGACGGGTAATTACCCGATTGGACCCGAATTTTTACGGGTCCAAACGGGTAATACCCGCAGGGTACCCGGTTATTCTAACTTTACTTCATCTTTTTAGCAAAACTATATGTATTTTGTTAGTTTTGGCTTAGATTTTTTTTTTCCATTTTTCATTTTTTCTTACATTTAATATTTATTTAGTACATTAATGAAGAAACAATAATAATTTTTTGTAAAAAAAAATAAATTCAAGCCAAAAAGAGAAATGTATCAAGTTTTTGAAGTTTTTTTTATAGTTTTCTTGATACCCAATGGGTACCCGGAACCGACGGGTACCCTGGGTTTTTAAATGGTCCGGTTCTGGGTCCATAAATTTAGGAACCGGACCCGACTTTTATAAGTAGGGTCTGGGTCCAGTGATACCCGGGAGGACCCGGATCCATTGACAGCCCTAGTTTTGTTGTCTCTCTCTTGATAGTTTAGAAAAAATAAGATGAAAAAAAATTAAATTTGGGTTTTGTAGAAAAAATAATTAATTATAATAAATTTGCATAAACAACTTTTTCATGTTTATGAAAATAATGTATTTTTTCAATTATGATTAAAATAAGTAATTATTATAATGGTTACCAAACGCATATAGAATTCATTATAATTTGTATAATGGATTATAGACTGATAATCCATTAAAATAATGGTTACCAAACAACCCCTATATGAGCTAGCCTCTGGTTCAAGCCATCATGGACGAAAAGTTAAACCTTGAATTTGACGTCACGAGAGCTGGTCTTATGCCTAATTTGTGGAGTGATTCTACACTCACAA
Source organism: Papaver bracteatum (assembly GCA_023529315.1). Taxonomy (NCBI): domain Eukaryota; kingdom Viridiplantae; phylum Streptophyta; class Magnoliopsida; order Ranunculales; family Papaveraceae; genus Papaver; species Papaver bracteatum. Next base: position 5,746,469 of record JAJJWX010001877.1, read on the forward strand.
CGTTTTGCACTGCGATCTGTACAACGAATGGATCGAACGGCTGCTAGGGGCGCCCTGTGGGGGAGCTAATAGGGGGTGGGCCATTATGTGGGGTCCACCAAAAAAATTGTGTCACTCTCTCTCCGCGGGACATCAGCTCGGTGCACCAACTCGGTGCGTTTAGCATTTTTGTAATTTGTGGACGAAAAGTTAAACCTTGAATTTGACGTCACGAGAGCTGGTCTTATGCCTAATTTGATTATTATCCCATATAGTGGGATGTTTATTTTGGTTATCCACTTAGGCCAACAATTATGTAGATTTGGTTATTATCATCGGAAGAGACATATTCTCAGGTTTGCCTGAATTTTGGCAAGGCTGCATGATAAGACAAAAAATTATTATTTCAAAGAAAACCCAAAATTTCTTATTCAAATAGTTTCCATAATGGCTAAATTAGTCTCACTTAATTACGTTTTAATTAGTTTGGTTAATCGATTATTGGTTGTTAGATTAGGTTAGTGATATTTAACGTAGCTGTAGTTAAAGAGTTTAAGAGGGAAAAGGAAGAAATTCATGCAACCACATACGAATATTTTCTAAGTGTATATGCATCTGACCTAGCCGTAGATGGGTCTGTTTTTTAATTACGAAGAACAAACACATCTCTTAACTATAGGAGAATATTTTCTAGTCGTAGATGAGTATTCCCTAGCCGTAGACAGATTCCCCTAACAATATTTGAGTTTGATATTCGATTAATTATGTAGAATAAACACATTTTCTAATCGCATATGAGTAATTCCTGACCATAGATGGGTTCAGCTAGCCCCGTATCGTTTTGATTACGGAGAATAAAAAATTCATAATCGTAGATGCATTCAATCTAGCCGCTGGTGAGTCTATTTTTATTTTTTTTTGATTAGGAAGATGAGAAAATTCATTAACTTGAAATTGTTACATTGTCTACACGCAATTGATTCTTAATGCAATCAGGAGGTTGATCCATCCAAATCCTAGTAACCCTATACTTTCTGCTGTACTTTGTTAAAATATCAGCTGTTTTATTACATGATCTATAAACAAAGCGACAATCCCAGTGAGGGATGTTTTTCAGACCCTCCACGGCATCAATAATGATATCTTCATTCTCCCAAGAAATGGCATTAGTATTGTTGGTGATGTATGTCTTGATTCCTTGTAAGTCATTTTCCAGAACTATATGTGTTAAGTTCAAATTTCTGGTCCATTTAACAGCTTCCAAGAACGCCAGACATTCTGCGTGCTCGGAGTCTCTTATGTCTGCAAAGAAAACTGTTGAGCCTCCCCTCCACTGCCCCATATAATCACGCATAATAACTGCAATGCATGTTAGACCAGTGTGTTTATCAAAAGAGGCATCACAATTAATAGTAAAATAAGGGTATGTAGCTGGTTTCCAATGCTCAAGAGTTTTGTCATGAGTAATCAAGATGCTTGTTTTCTGCTTAGCATTTATGTCTTCTATGTAAGAAGCAAATCTCATAGCTTTTTTTGCTACCAACTCCGGATTAGCCTTCTTATTTTGAAACTATACTTCACATCGTTCCTTCCAAATAGACCACGAAACAATCATTGCCAATTTCAACCAAATTGAATCAGAGTTGGAATTATGAGAATGTTTAATCCATGATTCAAACACATCATCCACATTGTTTTGATTTCCAACCAACACCGTCGAGCCCTCATGAATGAGCATCCACACCGCTCTCGAAAAAGGACAGGTTAACAAGACATGTGTGACTTCTTCATCAACTTGCTTGCAGAGGGGACATGTGTTGTTTATGTATCTACAAGAGCGTTGTAATCGCAAGTTTGTCGGCAATATGTCTGCCATACATTTCCACCAAAAATGCTTGACCCTCGGCCAAATATTAATCTGCCATAGAACTTTCCATTTTGTTTCCGAGTTAGGAATAAATAAAGATACCTCATTTTCGCCTAAGCTGAGTTCATGCAATTTATTGTACGCAGACTTGAGATTAAAATTTTGATGTGATGTCAATTTCCAGATGAGCTTATCTTCGGCAGCTGCTGGGATTCTCATCTGCAAGATAAGATTCACAGTTTGTGGCTCAAAGAGCTGGTTTATTAACAGAACATTCCATATATTTTCCTCTTGAATAATCAACTGTTGGACCCAAATATAGTTCTCACTGTTCGTCGTACCCTGCTTAGGAATTGGCGGTTCCAATAATCATGTTACCTAACAATCCATCCATATTTTTATCTTCGTTCCTGAACCAACCCTCCAGCAACTATGTCTCTTAATGAAGGGTATTTGTTGTTGTAGACCCTTCCAAGCCCAAGAGCTGTTGACCCTGATGGTTGCATGAAGCATATGTGTGCAAGGAAAGTACTTAGATTGCATAGCTTTTACCCATTGTTCATCCGTATGTGTGCAAACTCTCCAGGCATCCCTTACCAGCAAAGCCTGATTAAGAATCTTTAGATTACGAAATCCTTGACCACCAAGATTTTTATGCAGGCTCATCATTTTCCAAGAGGTAATATAAGTTCCTCTTTTGTTTGTGAAACCCCACCAGAAATCTCGCTGAAGACTGTCAATCTGATTTATTATATCAACAGGAACTTGGAAACAACTCATAGAATAAGAAGGTATAGTGTTGGTTATCGTGTTTATCATTAGAGACTTGCAACTTTGAGACATGGTATCACTACTCCATCTAGATAGACTTCCTTTTATTCTATCCACCAAACCCTTGAAACAATCAATTTTTTTCCTACCAATGAGGAGAGGTAGGCCAAGGTACCATTCATTGGAATTCATTTTCGGGACTTTTAGTCTTTTTGTAAGCATTCTACAAAATCTTTGTAGAACTTTCACACTATAGAAGACGTTGGACTTGCTGAAGTTTACCATCTGCCCCGAAGCTTCCCCGAAGTCTTTCACAATTTCCAGGATATTACTGACATTGTGCATATCAGCATTGCAGAAAAGGAGGCAGTCGTCCGCGAAGAACAAATGGGTTACAGGAGGGGCACTTGGCGCAATTTTTATTCCTTGAATCTTGTTATTTTTTCTGCATGAAGTAATTGACGAGAAAAAGCTTCCATTACTATAATGAATAAGTATGGTGATAACGGATCACCTTGACGAATTCCGCGAGTAGGAGTATAAGCTCTGCAAGGTGCGCCATTAAGAAGTATGGAAATCCGTGTTGTGCTGATACATTGCAGAATCAGCTGACACCACTTCTGACAGAAACCCATCTGTTTCATAACATCCATTAGGAACGACCATTCCAGCATGTCGAAGGCTTTTGACATATCGAGTTTTAATGCCAGGTGTTTTTTATCCTCCTTTTTGTTGTTCATTGTATGGACAATTTCCTGAGCCAAGTGTATGTTATCCCCAATCTGCCTACCCGGTACATAAGCAGCTTGTAGCGGCGAGATGACTTTGTTCATGACTTTTTTCATTCTTGTGGATAAGATCTTCGATATAATTTTATACGACGTATTTCAGAGGGCAATTGGTCGTAAATCCGAAGGAAATTGTTTATTTTTTGACTTTGAAATAAGAGTAATAGCTGTTGCATTTAGATTTTTCAGAATAAAACCTGATTGAAAGAACTGCCTTACCATTTGAACAATATCTTCACCAACTATCTCCCAATGTGTTTTGAAAAAGCCTAGCGGAAACCCGTCTGGCCCTGGCGCTTTCCAAGATTTCATATCTTTAAGAGCTTTTCGTATTTCTGCAACTTCAGGAATACAAGTTAACTCCCTGTTGTCAGCATCCGTAATTGTATGAGGAATACATTGAAGAATGCCTTCATTCTTCATTGGAGAAGTGGTAGTATGAAGGGTACTATAATGCCGTACCAATAATTCTTCCAATTCAGCTCTTGTGGTGCACCATCTACCCTGGTCATCCTTTAAAGCAGCAATATTGTTCCTAGACCGTCGTCTGTTGGCATTAGAGTGATGAAACCTAGTGTTTCTGTCCATTTTTAGATAAAATTCATCCCTTGCTTTTTGTCCCCATAAATCATTCTGAACCTGATGCAATTTCTCGATTTGATTTTCCACGTATCTTATTTGGGAACCTGTATTTAGGCCCGGATCAGCTTGTTGCACCGCTTCTAGTTGTTGATGGAGGAGGTATATGTTGCTCTGAATATTGTCGAACTTTTCACGATTCCATTTGGCGATATGACGTCTTGTGTTGATTAATTTGTTGGAAAATTGATACTGTCTTGAGCCATTGATTTGCAAAGCCCATGCTTCCTCGACTTTAGGTTTAAGAGATTCATCATGCTCATAACACTGGAAATACTTCCAGTTCCTTTTATTGTTACTATTAGAAATGGAAGTGTCCATCATTATAGGGCAGTGGTCTGAACCTAATTTGGGTAGGTGCATCAGTTTTGTATCCGGGAAGTTGATTATCCACTCGGTATTACCCAAAGCTCTATCGATTCTTGACCTTCGTACGCCTGTACCATGAATGTTACTCGACCAAGTAAAAGATCTCCCAATATAACCCAGATCTTCCAACACTGCTTCATAAATCAAGTTGACGTATTGAGCATCTCTTGAGGAAGAAGTTGCAGATGTTGAAGTACCAATTGTTCTGTTGATGATCGGCAAATGACGGACTCTATCTTCATCTTGAAAAACCAAATTCAAGTCACCCAGAACCACCCACGGTTGTTGAATAGACTGGCTTAAGTTTTTGATGTAGTTCCATTGTATCGTTTTGTTTTTTGGATAGGGTGAACCATACATATATGAGAGCAGATATTCCGGCTTTGAAGGGCCATCCTGTACTATAAAATTTATAATCCAGGACTTCGTATGCCCAACTTTGCAATAGAAGCCATCTTTCCATAATAGAAATAAACCTCCTGCTAAACCAATAGAAGAGACAAAGATGCTATTCGGATACTTAAAATATTTTGTTAGTTTTTTCATTTTTTCCTCACCTAATTTTGTTTCGGACATGAAGATAATATCTGGGTCATAGCGATTAACTAGGTCTCTGAGATGGTCTCTAGTAGTTTTGTTATTGAAGCCCTGGCAATTCCATGCTATGGTTCTCATGTTGTGATTTTGAAAAGAACAAAAGGGGGAGATAATGCAGTTAAGAAAGAGACCCACTGACTTATAATTTCGTTCAACAAGATTGTAGACACAACAAAGAGTAATAGTAGAGCTAGAGATATGACCAATGAAAGTAATTAAAACTAAATTGGAATGCAAAGGTGGGTGGTTTACAAAGTGAACCTTATCAGCAGCATCCTCATTACTGTCATGAAAATACTCCTTTGAGTTGAGATCTCCCACTTCGATCGAGACATAGCCCATGTTCACAGTATCTTCGTTTAGAATCGATGTTCCAGTATTATGATTTCTGATATTGTTTTTGAAATTCTTCTCATCAACTTTTTTTATGTTTTTAAAATCTCTTATAAAGGTGGGTTTGATTAATTTGGTAAAGTGTAAAATTTTGTAATTGAAAAAATTGCAGTGATGAAACGGCAATATTGATATGAGAGAATCTTCAACATCATAGCAATCATAAACATGATCAAAATCATAATACTGGGACATACTGTTAAGGATCACCATATTGGTAATTTGCAAAACTGCTGGAGAAGATACTGTTGAACCTTTTAGAGACCGCAACAATATCGAAGAAATAATTGGGTAAAATTGGACAAAAGTCCAACATTGGATGCTTTTCATGACAGGAACTAGGATCTGCAATCAGAATTAACAAATCATTAGAGATCGATACGATAAGAAATTGGAAGAAATACTCAGAAGAAACGAAGTTAAAACACTAAATCAAAAGAAATCTAAAATACACAGGTTTATAAAATATTCATGACTGGTTTCATAGAAAGAGAAATAAAAACAAGCTAAAACAGAAGAAATTTTAACAGATTAAAAGAGGATTGTGAAATTTATAAATTTTAAAATTGTAGATCTAAACAGAAAAAAAGATCGAAACAGATCGTAGGTTTACTCAAAGATCAAAGAGAATATTGTGAGAAGATTTGGAAGAAGGTGTTGATTGTAATCATAGGAATATCAGAAAAAGATTGGTAATGGAAGCTGGTCGGGAGCAACTCAGTAATGTTTGAAGAACGAGTTGCAGAGCACAACTCGGATGAAAGAGAAACTCATTTTTGATCATAGTCGGTCTCAAATCTCGTATGGTGAGTCTATTCTTCAGTTACATAAAACAAATATTGAATACATTTCCAAAATATAGGCGAATATTTACTAGCCATAGACGAGTCTACTCTTTGAAAAAAGAATTTATTAATTGATTTGATCTATTTTTTTTATTTTTTTTGAAATATCAATTTTTCAAAGAAAAAAGAGAGAAAGAAAAAATTATCGATTTTTTTTTTTTGATAAACAAGGAACCTTTTCATTAATGGGATTTCAAGGTTACAATGAATTTAAGATCGAAGATAAGAGAATATAAAGTAACAAAAACATACCGTAAGAATATACCGAGAAATTCGACAAAAGAAAGAAAAGGATTACCGGAATAAGTCAAATACAAGTATGAATAAGATCCGATTAAATCGGAAGAAGGATGGTTTTTCTCGGAATTAAATTCCAACCATTTAGTTTGTTTTTCTTCTATAGAAAGAAATGCTCCCAAAATATGAGTGATTTGCTCAAATCTCTTATAGCTAGTGATGAAGCTTCCGTCGTCAAAAAGACCATCTATGGAGATTCCGTCGCCGGATAAGTTGATGATGAAGATTCCGATGAAGATTTCGTCGTTGGAGAGCTTGGAGAGCATCACTATTGATCTAAAAACCCAACCCACTAACCAAGAATCGCCATTAAAGCGAAGATAAACCTCGAAAGAGTATATAAAACCACCAAAAATGGTGTAGATAAGTATAAAACATAATAAAAACCAAACTAATCTACCAACTAACCTAGAAAGTAAGGAAAAATGAAGAAATCTGGTCAGATCTAGTCCAAAAATGGACTAAATCTGAGCAGAGAAAAGTTGTTTTTGATGGTTTTGTTGGAGAAGAGGGAGTGAGAGAGAGGAGAGAGAAATGTAAAAAAAAAAAATCGATTGATAGGGCTAGCGGCACAGCATGAGAAAGCATGTGTTGACAATGGGCATGCTTTCGTCCCCTTTGCTTTTGATACTTTTGGCTATTTGGCTCCAGAAGCAGTTGGACTACTCAAGAGGGTCCAGAAAGTCATGCGCAGCAATGTAATGACCCCTGGCTCACGAGATTTTATTTTTAATATGATAGGTTTTGCTATTCAGAAAGGGCTAGCGACACAGCTTGTCGCTCGCTTGCCTAGTATGTAATTTTTAACTTTATATAATTAAAAGTCATGAACCATTGATAGGTTAATATTATTAGGGTTGATGGGTAATATAGTAATAATGTTTCTTGCAGTCCCAACAGCCATATAAATTGGTCCCCTTCGGAATTGCCGTAACTGGGGGTGTGCACCGGTTGTTCGTGGTTGTTTCACATAGTCATTCGCTGGGGTTCTTTCGGTCATTTCGCAGTTATTCCCAAATCGACTTAAAACCCTGAACCCTAGAGCTTCAAGCTTTATCGAGTTCAACACTGTTTTCTTCTTTCTCTTCTGTGTTTCGAATTAGGGTTAGGGTTTAGTCATCTAGAAAGTAAAAATGCGTCCTCCAAGAGGTGGTGGCGGTTTCAGAGGCAGAGACGGTGGTCGTGGCAGAGGAGGTGGGGGTCGTGGATTTGGTGGGGGTCGTGGTTTTGGAGGTGGTCGTGGTGGTGGATTTAGGGATGAAGGTCCTCCTTCCGAAGTCGTAGGTCTGTCTCTTTCCCTCTCTAGGGTTTAGGTTTTCTTGCTATGTTATAGATTTCTTATTATCAATTTGATTGATTTTTTTTTTCTAAAATTTGCAGAGGTTTCATCTTTCTTACATGCCTGTGAGGGTGATGCAGTAACCAAACTGACACACTCCAAGATTCCATATTTCAATGCTCCAATCTATTTGCACAACAAAACCCAGATTGGCAAAGTTGATGAAATCTTTGGCCCTATCCATGAATCTGTAAGTTGTTTGTTTTTAAGTTGTTCATATTTTAAAGTTGTTTTCGGATTCTTAAATTTAATCTGGGTTTACTTTGTTGCAGTTATTTTCGGTTAAAATGATGGAAGGCATTGTTGCAACTTCTTATGCAGCAGGAGACAAGTTTTACATTGATCCAGCAAAGTTGTTACCACTAGAGAGATTCCTTCCACAACCCAAGTATGATTACCCTCAGCTTTATCTACTGATTTTTTTTTTATCCATTTTCTGAATTTTAATATTGTTTGGTGGTAGCATTTTAAAATGGTTCCTTGTCGATTGCTCTGGTTTACGTTTTGTCATTAGAAGCTCTGTAAAAGTCTGCTCTCTGACTAAACTAATGATAGTTTTATCTTCCCCTTCTAGAAGGGAATAGTGGTATCTTTGCCCCAAATCTGTTGCCTAACATGTAGGGTTTTATGGAAGATTCTGTGCTTCTCATGTGTTCAAATCTTCTTCGGAGTTTTCAGAGTCAAATAGTCTTGGTTTGTATGGCCAATTTCTTGTTTTACGAAGTTTTCAGAGTCAAATAGTCTTGTGTGAATCATGACATTTCTAGGCAACCTTAGTTACATATAATATGGCTTGTCAATGTTAATTCATACACTAAATAGGGTAAGGAGAAAGCTATTCGGGCCATTCTTTAAATCTATTTTATCTTTATGTCTTGTTTACGCTTTGCCCATTTTGTGCGCAGGACATTCTTTAACTCCTACACGTTTATCTAACCTGGGTGGTTGTTGATTGGTTCTCTATATTAGAACTTAGAAGTCTTCTGCATTTGGTTTTAGTCTTCTTTTGTTTCTTTCCTCTCACTGCTGAGCAGGTTGTGCTATGGTGAAGTTGAGCTATAGCTTGTTAATCCCTTTATCTTACCCCAAACTCAACTAGCACACGCAAGTTTTCAATCGAAACACATTTTGGTTGTCCAAGCATATGGATAGAGCCTTTGTGCATACTGTTTAGTTTGATTCTATATTACTCAGTTGGTTGGAACTTCTGTTCTGTAACTTTTTTAATCTGACAGTGAGTTCGCAGGTGTTGTAACATTATGATAGTGATACCTACAGTTGGAATTGCAGTGTCACGTTATTATTGTTTGCTCATTCGTTTTTAATGTACTAATTTGTCCTGTGAACTTTATTTTCATGATCCAGCTATCAAGAATCATGAATTTTACCCTTTTATTAGTCTTCTCTTCTTTTCAGAATAGGTGTGTTGTTCTCCATGATTGGATAAAGTTTTCTTTCTCACATGGATTTTGTAATGCAGGGGTTCACAAGCTTCTAGAGGTGGTGGTCGTGGAGGAAGAGGTGGATCCAGAGGTGGCTTTAGAGGAGGAGGTCGTGGTGGTGCTCCCTTCCGTGGAAGAGGTGCTCCCTTTCGAGGAAGAGGTGCTCCTCGAGGTGGAGGTGGTGGCTTCAGGGGTCGAGGGAGATTTTAAGGCAGTAATCATCTTTTGTAATCCTTTCTGCTTACTTGTCTCTCTTTATTCCTTGGTAGTTTTAGGGAATGGATTTCTAGTACTTCAGTTTAACATTGTTTTTTGTAGCATTGCTCCTACTCGTATCACTGTTAATGAAGTAGTGTTTCTGTTCATTGACAAGATATTATTAATGGTATAGTTTATATAATTTCAAGTCTTACCGCCATGCTTCAGTGAATACAATTAACACAAAAAAGTGAAAGACTTCTTACTTTCATGGGTTGGGTTCCATCTAGTAAGACATTAGCAATAATGGGACAGATGAGAGTTCTCATAGAAGATTGATGATGCATGGTATTAAGGATACAGTTTGGTTCTTGGGTGTTATTCTTTACCTCACTAATTATTTGAAGCAGTATGAGTCAGGTAGAGGTCCTATATGAGCTGGTTTGCTTTCACTTGTTATTATCCTTTGTTTTAGGTTGGGTTGTGCTAAACCAAAATGTTTACATTTTTTGAATTGAAGTTTATATCTCGAATGAGTTTTGTTTTTAAACAAGCTTGGTAAAGGGGCGTCATGAATCGGTAGAGGGGCGTCAAGTGTGATAGCAATGACCCTCATATTGGTTAGGGGGTGTCCTATAGGGGTGTAGATTGACTAGATTACCCTTTTCACCTTAAATCAACCAAAATCAAATCAATTTTTTTTAAGCCTAATGATTCAAAAAAATCAAATCAGTTTTTTTTTCATCTTCTTCTTCATCTTCTCTTCTCCTCCATTTCCATTCTAACCATAAGCTCCATTAAAATCGATCGAAAATTTCATCGTGATTAATCGGTGATTCGCAACATTAATAATTGTTGATTGAAGTCTATATTCGAAAACCCATTTAGTATTTTTGTTGTGTTCAATTGAAGTGTATTCTCCATCAAAAATTGGAGTTTTAGGTTAAAAATCAAATTTTAGAATCTTTGCATTTTTTCTTTATACGGTTAGAATTGGTTATGTTACTTAACCGTATCTATGCTTTACGGTTCGTAACAATTAAATAAATATCAAATACTAACCGTATGTTCTTGGTTACGAGAATTTTGGTCGATACGGTTGGTAATTTAAATGATTACTTAACCGTATTTTGTCCTGCATGTTAGTTTTTTTTCCAATCGGCTCATATTTTCGAGTTAGTTACCAACCGTATCTACATACGGTTGAGGATGATATTAAAGTTACCAACCGTAATTAACCTACGGTTTGTAATAGAATAAATTTTACCAACCATAACTAGTATTATTTCTGGGTTTTCCCAAATTGAACCAGTTACGGTTGGTTTGGTAGCTGGTTACCAACCGTATCTCACATATACGGTTGGTAACCAACTAATTACCAACCGTAACTGTATTATTTTCGGGTTTTCCCAAATTGAAACAGATTCACGGTTGGTTTGGTTACCAACCGTATCTCACATATACGGTTGGTAACATTAATTACCAACCGTATGTTCTTGAAATTTTTAAAATTTTGATTTTTTTACATACTTTAGAGAATTTTAAGCAACAAAAAGCTAATGGAACTAGTACTTGTTTTCTCTATCATATAGAGATTCACCCACCTCAAATTTGTAAATCGGAATCACTCATTTTGGTTGAGTGAATCAAAATCTAGGGTTTCACAAATATCACATAAGTTTTCTTCTCCTCAATTTTTTTTTTTTTATAACTCTAAAAATCTGATTTTAGAGTTATAATACACTAATCTTGATTATCAAAACTAATCTTGATAATTAACACTAATCTTGATTATCATTACTAATCTTGATTATTAACAATAAGGGCTAATTAGTCATTTACATATTTTCATTGATAAGGGGCACTTGATTTTACTTCTAATGACCTTTTTTGTCTTATTAGTTTGACGCCCCTCTACCGATTCATGACGCCCCTTTACCAAGATTGTTTTTAAAGTTTCTTCATACCTCTACCTAATCTGAAGGTGTTAACTGGTGAAATTTTATAATTTTAGTGATTAATTAAATTTTTGACTCAATACTTTGTTTAAGAAACGAGATATTGCATGTTCGTTAGGCTTAGTCCTATGGGCTAGGACAGAGAAACGCCAGACAGGGCAAACTCCTAACCCCTATGGGATGGCCAATCTAGCAGAAAAACGCCTAATCATTCGGCGTTTCTCTCTCCTCCTTTTTCTTCTCTCTTTTTCTTTTCTTCTCTCTTTTTTTTCTCTCTCATTCTTTTCACACGTCCTTCCCTCTCTCCCTCCCTCTCACACGTCTCTTTCCATCCCTCTCTCCATCATTTTTGTTATTCACAAAAATTTGAACGCATAATGGAAAGACGTTTTAACCAGCGCCGAATGGTTAGGCGTTTGTATCACTTTTTGAGCGCCGCACTATTCGGCGTTTCAATCTCGCCGATAGTGCGACTGCGAGCAAATGCTAGGAGAGAGAAATAACCAGATTTAGTGTTAACTTTTTTCTCACAATTATTTCATGGTTTGCAACACTTTTTTGGCCAATTTAACACTCCAAACTCTCCTATAGGACTTAGCCTTACTGCAACAACTGCCAGCGTGCTGAGTTTGTTCTGCACCTCAGCTGCACATTACCTTCACTCGGATGCCATATTTGAGCAGGGGTCACACGCTATTTAAAGGTTGAAATGAAATCTGAGTATTTTTAAATGATTCAGCAAATTACTTTCTCAAGAAAACGACTTTCTAAAACTGATTCCTTGGCGTCACTCACTATAACCATATCTATCACATTATCTAACTTAACTTCTTTCCAGATATGACTTCCTGTTGTCCTACAAACACATCTCTCCACTTGCTCTTATTTGCTGCCAAGTCATAAGCCTTTGTGTACTAACGGTATAGGAGGCTAAGATGATATGACAGGGGACGAAATTCACAGATTTTTCACCCGAGGAAGAAAATCTTCTTTTCCTAATTTGAGCCACAAATGATGCTCACTTCTTGATTGTATTTGATCGCAATCAAATTTACTTCGACTTCTAGATGGAATTAAAATACTTTTGCATTTAAATATCTCAATATGCCAAATTTGTGCTAACTATCCAGAGTAAGTAAGTATGATCATATCTGCAACATGGCACAATCCGTACCGTATGTCTTTTCATCCCAAGCTGACAAATTCCTGAAGGATCCTTCCTAGCATTTTCGTTTCCTTGGAAGTTAGTTGGGATGTTTTGATACGGCTCAACTTAAAACCTCAACCATCCTTTTTTTTTTTTTTTTGCCAAAGATGAATAACTTAAAAGCTAGAAACAGTTACAATGTCTGCTAGCAGAAGAATTTCCACGAAATCTGGAGGTTCATCTGAAAAATCCTTAATTTAGGAACATAGTGGCACTCCCAATGAGGGATGCTTTTTAAACCATCAACGGCATTCAGAAGGATGTCTTCGTTTTCCCAAGAAATCACAGGTGCATGATTTTTGATATAGCTTTCGATACCTTGTAAATCAGTTTCAAAAACTACATGTGTTTGCTGCATTTTTCCACCCCATTTGACCGCTTCTAGAAACGCCAGACATTCTGCATGTTTGGAGTCCTTTACTCCTGCATAGTATTTTGTAGAGCCTCCCCTCCATTTGCTTGAAAAATCACGTAAAATTAGAGCAATTCCTGTTTGGACAGAATTTTTATCGAAAGAAACATCACAATTTATTGTAAGGAAAGGGAATGCAGGGGGTTTCCAGTGTCTAGTTGGTGCGTGATGCATCATCACCATCTTTGGTTGTTGTTTATCATATAAGTTTTCTATGTACGAGGCAAAATTCATTGCTTTCCTAGCTATTGCTTCTGGATTAGTTTTCTTCTACTGGAACTGCACTTCACACCTTTCATTCCATATAGTCCATGAGACTATCATGGACGTATTTAACCATGTTTTATTCGAACTGTTCTGTTTAGCTGATGTTAGCCACGATTCAAACACATCAACAATATCCGTGTGAGACCCTGTTAAAGCACGCGAACCTTCTGGGATAATCGTCCAAACTGCCCTAGAGAATGGGCAGGCCAACAGAACATGCATGTCTTCTTCTTCAAACTGGTTACACAGGTGGCACATACTGCCTATATAGTTGCATGGGCGAGAGAGTCTTTTATTTGTTGGCAGGATGTCTGCGAGACACTTCCACCAGAAATGAATAACTCTTGGCCAGGTTTTGATGTTCCACAACTCCTTCCATTGTGTCTCAGAATTTGGAATTAATAAAGAGACCTCATTATCTCCTAGACCAATCTCTTGCAGCCTATTGTAAGCAGACTTGATAGTAAATACACCATTCCTTGTGCGATTCCATATAAGCTTGTCATCCCTAGCCGCTGGAATTCGCATCTGCAGAATAAGGTTTGCGGTTTCTGATTCAAACAGGTGTTGAATAAGCAAAGCATACCATTGCCTGTCGTCTTGGGTGATAAGTTCTTCAACCAAAACATATTCTTCACTATTGTTAATACCTTGTTTTGGTGATGGTGGTTCCATTAAACCTGGAACCCAAGTGTCGAGCCAAATTTTTATCTTATTACATGAACCCACTCTCCAGCGACTGTTTCTTTTGATGAATGGGATTTGTTGTTGTAACCCCTTCCAAGCCCAGGAGCAGTTCACTTTGGTGCTTGCGTGGAGCAAGTTTGTGAACGGGAAGTACTTTGCTTGCATGGTTTTCACCCATTGCTCTTCTGGATTGATACATATCCTCCAGGCCGCTCTGACTAGCAAAGCTTGGTTTAATATCCTTAAGTCGCGAAAACCTTGTCCACCAAGGTTTTTATGTAAGCCGAGTTTTTTCCAGGAAGTAATATAAGTACCCCCTTTTTCGGTAAAACCCCACCAGAAATCTCTTTGAAGCCTCTCGATCTGATTGATAATGTCCACCGGCACTTGAAGACAACTCATAGAGTATGAAGGAATTGTGTTGGTAACGGTATTTATCATCAAAGACTTGCAGCTTTGAGACATTGAATCACCACTCCATCTTGATAATCTTCCCTTTACTCTGTCTACCAAACCCCTGAAACAATCGATTTTTCTCTTTCCAATAAGCAAAGGAAGGCCTAAGTATCTTTCCGTTGAGTTCATTCTTTGCACTTTTAAACGTTTTGTGAGCAATCTGGAGAATCTTTGATGTACATTCACGCTATAGAAAACGCTTGACTTATTGAAATTTACTAACTGTCTTGAGGCTTGACCGAAGTCCTTAATAATATCCAGCAGATTGTTTACGTTGTGCATGTCAGCATTGATAAACAAGAGGCAATCGTCAGCGAAGAATAGATGGTTATAGATGGGGCAGCTGGGACCATCTTGATTCCCGAAATCATATTCTTGTTCTCTGCATGCAGAAGTTGACGAGAAAAAGCCTCCATCACTATTATGAAGAGGTAGGGTGAGAGCGGATCACCTTGTCGAACTCCACGTGAAGGTTTGTAGGGTTGGCAAGGAGCACCATTAAGAAGAATGGAGATTTGTGTTGTACTTATACACTACATTATTATATGACACCACTCCTTATTAAACCCCATTTGCAGCATTACGTCCATGAGAAAAGACCACTCTAGTCTATCGAAAGCTTTCGCCATATCGAGTTTTAGAGCCAAGCATTTAGACTTCTTGTTTTTGTTATTCATTGTGTGTACGATTTCTTGAGCAAGATGAATATTGTCGGAAATTTGCCTACCCGGTACATAATCTGCTTGTAGTGGAGATATTATTTTCTTCATAACCTTCTTCATTATGGAGGAGAGAATCTTCGAGATTATCTTATAAGAGGTGTTGCACAGTGCAATAGGGCGAAAATCAGAAGGGAACTGTTTATTTTTTTGTCTTCGGAATAAGAGTAACATTGGTTGCATTTAAAGTTTTTAGAATATATCCTGAACGGAAGAACTGCTTTACCATTTCAATCACGTCACCACCAACACTCTCCCAATGAGTTTTGAAGAAACCTTAAGGAAAGCCATCTGAAACCGGCGCCTTCCACGACTTCATATCTTTGAGGGCTTTAATAACTTCGTCATCTCCAGGAATGCGAGTTAGTTCATTATTGTCTTCCTTAGTTATTGTCTTGGGTATGCATTGAAGAATGGATTCGTTATTCTCTGGATAAATAGTAGTGTGAAGAGTACGATAGTGACTAACTACAAGATGTTGAAGATCCTCCCTTGTTGTGCACCAATTCCCATGTTCATCTTTAAGAGCTGCAATGTTGTTCCTGGAACGTCTTTTATTTGCATTTGAATGGTGGTATTTTGTGTTCCTATCCATTTGAAGGTAGTACTCATCCCTTGCTTTTTGCCCCCAGAAATCGTTTTGGACTTGATGCCAATATTCAATTTTATTCTCCACTTTCTTAATTTGGTAGTTTGAGTGTTGATCAGGGAGCGCTTGTTGTACTGCCGTTAGTTGCTGATGAAGAAGAAAAATATTCGTTTGTATGTGTCCAAAATTTTCCCTGTTCCATATGGAGACACGTCTTCTAGTATTGATCAGCTTTTTTGAGAATTTAAAAGCAATTGAACCCTCGACTTGTTGACTCCAAGCTCTTTCAACTTCAGACTTGAGAGAATCATCTTTCTCGTAGCATTGGAAATATTTCCATTTTTTTTGGTATGTCCATTGAATGATGAGGTTTCAAGCATGATCGGACAATGATCCGATCCCAACTGAGGTAAATGCACAAGTTTTGAGTCCGGAAAGTTGATCATCCAATCATCGTTAACCAGAGCCATGTCAATTCTTGACCTGCTAACTCCAGTGCCGTGAACATTACTAGACCAAGTAAATGACCTAACCAGCTTCGAATATCTTATTGACATGGGGTGCATCCCTTGAGGAAGAAGAATTTGTTTTAGAAATACGTTTATCTCCAGACAGGTTAGAAGAAACCCGCGCTCTATCTTCTTCATTGAATACCAGATTCAAGTCACCTATAACCACCCACGGTTGTTTTATAGTATGACTTAAATCTTTAATGTAGCTCCATTGTATCTCATTTTTGTGTGGGTATGGGGAGCCATACATACATGTCAGCAAGTATTCTGGCTTAGAGAGATCACCCTGCACTAAAACATTAAAAATCCAAGAAGATGCATGCACAACATTACATTGAAAACCATCCTTCCACAGAAGAAGTATACCACCTGCTAACCCGATCGACGAGAAAAAGCTGCTGTTTGGGTATTTATATCGTTTAGTTAGTTTTTTCATTTTGTCTTCCCCTATTTTGGTCTCAGATATAAAGATAATATCAGGGTCGTATCTATAAATTAAATCCCACAGATGGTCTCTCGTGGTTTTTTTTAGAAACCCCTGAACATTCCAAGCTATGAGTCTCATACTTGAAGTATTAGAGAAAACAACAAGGACAAGAGCCGCACTATTAAAAGAGATGCAGTTTGGATAACTAGAGTAAGTGAAAAAATTTGTAAACGTAGATTTTTTTATAGAGTTTAGAAATGGTTACCAAAGCAGCAGGAGCTTCGTCCACATCATTCAAGTCCTCCTTCTTCAATCCAGTCATTCTCCATATCATCAACCAAAGTAGAAGATGATCGCTTTCCAGTATTATTTTCAATGTTACTAGCATGAACCTCATAATGATTATCAGAAGTAGAACTCCTGGATTATTTAGTTTTCCTTTCATGTTGTTGTTGATCTTCCTTTGCTTCCATATTTTTCTTGTTTATACTAGCTTCTCCAATTCTCTGAATTAACAGATTCATGTCATCTATTATCTCAACTCCATAAGTTTTTGCCAATGCATGGCAGTATTCAATGTACTGCGCATTAGTGTAACCTCTAATTCTTAAATCTTCAGCAGTATTCCCACATTCTTCATCATTGTGATCAATAGTCCAACATTCTTTACATAGGTTGTGCGACTGTTTTTCCCAGTGATATTTTACCCAAGTTACACCTCCCGCAGCAGTATTCCACCAGCCACCCCTGTACATAGGTTTAGTTGGTTCGATTTTAACTCTAGCGGTAATTATGCTTCCATAACCTGGTCTGCAGTTCTCCGGATTAGTCCATATCTTGTCACCAAATTCTATGATAGCTTCACTGACAACAACTTCAGAATGATGTTCTAGCAGAAGGTGTTGGAATTGCACATTCCATTCTTGATGAGTAAAATTCCAATCTTTAATAGTGACTGTTGGATCATATTCTTTGAGATTCAAATGACATTTCCGAACATTCCACGGTCCTCTTTTCATCACTGCCAGCATAGTTTCTTTTGAGAAGAACTTGAAAAGAAAAATATTCCTATCGACAGCACGCATATCTTTGAGCTTCCACCTTCTCTAGAGAGAAATCATTTCTTTTATAATGTCATCAGTTTCCATTGTATCTTTAGAGAAAAGTTTTCCTATTGCCGTATTCTTCCAGTCCTCAGCCGCATCTTCAATTGCTTTTTGCGAACCAATCGGTTTTCTTAGATTACTAGCAGTGATATCTCGAATGGAAGTTATTTGTAGTTTTTTGGTGATATCTGAAAACTGGTAACCTCAACCATCCTTTCCAAAAAATATCAAAGGGTCCCAAAAAATAATTGTTTCAAGATTTTAATGCATTGTCCAACGTTAATAAAACCCAAAAATACCCAACAAATGGTAGATTATTTAAGGTTTTATTTGGAATTCTCAATTATTAGGAAATCTATGACAAACGATTGTACCTGTATTTGGTTAAAGGCTATAAAGTATATGCAACAGTCGTAGAGCTAATAAACTCAACCATGATTTGGATAGCAACAGAAAAATGAATCTCCAATGTTTCATTTAAGCTAATGATCTCAAATATCTCTATACTAATTGTATTTGATGCACATTTATCATATAAAGATTTTTTTAGCAATTAAGAAAGCCAAAATCTTGCGACCTAAACAAGAAGTTCTTGATGACTCCAACAATCGGAGTTAAACCCAACAGAGATTTAGGACTGAAAAGGTCACCTAACTCAATCCTAAATCCCAAGTTCTCACCGGAATCACGAGTTCAGAGGGAAATTTGCATTCGTTGTAGAGATGGAAGGATTGATCCAGAACGAAACCAAGTTTTCTCTTCGAGTCGATGAAGATAGAAAAGCGACTGAATTTCAGTTATTTTCGACGGCACCGCCTCATATGCGAGCTTTCCATCTTGCATGGGTATCTCTATTCTCATTTTTTTTTTTAACATTTGCTATTCCTCCTTTGATTCCCGTGATCCGTGACAATCTGAACCTAACAGATTCTGATATTGGGAATGCTGGGATTGCTTCATTTTGTGGATCAATAATCTCTCGGCTTCTTATGGGTCCAGCTTGTGACCTTTTTGGACCTCGCCTTGCTTCCTCCGCGTTATCGATTCTAACGGCACCAATCGTTTTTTAAACTTCTCTTGCTCCATAACCTCGGGATTTCATCTTACTAAGATTTCTCATTGGATTTTCCATTGGAAATTTTATCTCAAATCAATTTTGGATGAGTTCAATGTTCCCTGGCAATGTTGTTGGCCTCGCAAATGGGTTCGCATCCGGATGGTCTAATGTCGGATCTGGTGCTACGCAACTTCTTATGCCACTCATTTACTCATATATTACAAGCTTAGGGGTTACATCTTTTACAGCTTGGCGTGTCGCGTTCATTTTACCCGCTTCACTTCAATTAGTGACGGCATGTATCGTATTATACTACGGTCAGGACTTACCAAATGGGAATTGTAACCATTTTCGAAAAGTCGCAGAGGATCCCTCACCCAAGGATAGTTTCTTAAGAATTCTTTACCTGGGTCTGAAAAATTATAGAGGCTGGATATTGGCACTGACATATGGTTTTTTCTTTGGGGTAGAATTAACAGTTGATAATATTATCGCACAGTACTTCTACGACAGATTTAATCTTAAGATTCAGATAGCCGGTGAAATTGCCGTAAGTTTTGGGTTGGCAAATTTTTTGTCGAGACTAATTGGAGGAGTGATATCTGATGAAATGGGCAGGAGGTATGGCATTAGGGGAAGATTATGGAGTTCGTGGGTAGTCCAAACAATAGCTGGGATACTATGTGTTCTTCTTGGACGAGTTAACTCGCTCTATGCTTTATTTATGGTGATGTGTGGCTTCTCTTTGTTTATTCAAGCTGCTTCTGGTCTGACATTAGGTGTGGTTCCTTTCGTATCTAAAAGGCAAGCCCTTCATTTATCCCAATCTCAAACCTAGTAAGCAGCATTTTCTTATATAACTGACTATAACACGTATGTCATGTTTATTTGTAGGTCAGGAAGTGGTGGGATGGTAGGTGCAGTTATGACTCAATTGTTATTTTTTTCAGGTTTCACTCCTTTCTTGAAGGAAACATGAATTTCTGTCATGGGACTTATGATCATAATTTGTACTCTTCCCGTCACTTTGTTGTATTTTCCGCAATGGGGTGGAATGTTTTTTGGTCCGTCCATGGATTCCAGTTCTATCAATAGCCAAGAAGATTACTACTCACTTCAATGAGGAGATGCTGAGGATGAACAATGATTTTTTCCCAATTTGTTGGATAATTGATCAACAGTAGCAGAATTTCTTGGCCAAATGATATTGTATACAATCAATCGCCCTTCACATTAATTGTCAATAAAAATCATATTTGTGTTACAGTGGAATAATAGGGAAAGAGAAAAAAGTAAAGAAAAAAAAGGCTTCTATTAATAAGAGAATTCTTTATGTTACATGGATAGATTATCCTTTATATACGTGGAGAGGGGAAAACCAAAAGATTTCCGTTTTGGACCGCATATCCATGGATAGGGCTGCCAACGGGTACCCTTACCTGGAATCGGACCGGACCCGAGTGTATTGGTCCGGTTCCGGGTCCCAAGATCGGACCCATTAGCAAGATCACTACCCGACGGGTATCGGGTACCCGAATATTTACTTTTTGCATGTTAAATTCACTTAAAATGACAAGATTTTCTATAGTTTTGCGTACACATTTTTCACTTTTCCTTTAAATTCTTATGTTTGACGTTAATTAGAACATTTACATAGATATAATAATAATTTTATATGAAAAGTTATTAGAATCAAGCTAATATAACAAAATAAAAATAGATTATCAAAGAAATATAGTTGATTTTAGAGGACCTGATAAATACCCAGACCCGACGGGTATTTAAGATTTTTATCGGGCCCGGTTCCGGGTCCATGAATTTAGGAACCGGACCCGGACCTGATAGGACACGTTGGTACCCCTATCCATGGGAAATTTCCCTTTAACACTCCCCCTTGTGCGGTTCAATTAAACTTCATATGCAGTGCTTCACATATAGTGCTTCGAATGTAGTTTTTCAAATGTCGTCCTCTCCTTGATGACTTGTGCCGAAATCAGTTGCCTCATTAAAACTTTGACAAGAAAAAATCTAGTTAGATAAAACCTTGGTACAAGTCTTCACATGTAGTACTTCACATGTTATCTCATTCTTTACATGTAGTTCATCACATGCAATACGTTCTCAAAAGACCGATGAATCTAAGTTATATTGCCTCGTTAAAACTTCGTCAGGAAAAACCCAAAGGGACAAAACCTGACCTAAAGAAAAAGAGTACAATATTAAGCAAACTTATAACATAGTTGGACTCGAATATGTTGCCTCATTAAAACCTTGACAAGGAAAACCCAGTGGGATAAAACCTTGATGAAGGGAAAAGAGTACAACGTGACAGATGCAAGTAAAGGTGATCCATTGCAAATGATCACTTTGCTCCGTTTAAATTGACTAGTTGGTTCACAACTCTTAAGGAAGAAAATCCTTGTGGGAAAGACAATAGTCTTAGATAGGAAATCACATTCCCGGTGTTTGTTGTTGTCTCTTTAAAAACCTTGCTGAGTAACAAAACCCTGTGGGAAAAAGCAACCTCGGTGAAGGAAAATAGTTCAACAAACCATTAGATGCTCCCCATGATGTCAGACAATTTTCATTAGTCTAATGCAGTCGAAAGGAGTTTATCACACTTTACTTTGGTGACTTGAATGTTTACAAGACCATGTTGTTGATTCTAGAAGTTACACTGCTTAACAAACTATCGCGTTTCATTTATTTGATTCAGATATTTTCGGTAATATCAATGTCGATATTTATGTCTTCAACGTTCAACATACTTGATGTTTTTAGTGTTGTCTTGCTAAAAAACTCGTCGAGTAACAAAACCCTCTGGGAAAAACTATTCTCGATCGAAGGGAAAAAGAGTACAACACAGCTTCAATTTCGAAGTAAAATATGTCGAAATCATATCCTTAGATCATCCCCCTGATGTCGGCATCTCCCCCTGATTACTTTCACAGTTGTTCCAGACAGTTCCTTTAGTCATGTACTTTTCGAAATTGAATATCGGTAATGACCTAGAAAATAGTCTACCATATCTCCTCCTGATTACTTTCGTTGGAGAAGAGATTATTATTCCTTCATAATCAACAACTTTTAGATTGCACTTTCATTAGCATTCCTTTTTATGTTTTTGCAGGGATAAAACAAACTCATGTCAATGGTTAATTACTTTTAAATATATGATTACGTTCATTATACCATTCCAGTGACGTTGCGTTGGCACTGAGCTATATCTAGCTAACAAGTTCAATGAGATGTAACATTTGGTCGAGTACATTATGCTAAGTACAATAATGCATCTCTTGTACTTAGATAAAGGAAATTCATCTCCCGAAACCTCTTCGTCATCTTACTTTAAACGAATTGGTCATTTACTACATACGAACCTCGACTAACCATGGGAGTGCTAGCAGGATGCATGTCCTTGTTAAGTTGGCTGAAAACTTTAGACATATGCAACTGGTGGAATGACATACCACAATCTCAATTTTCAGTCAAGCTTTCCCCAGATTTCTCATCTCAAATTTGTATTTAGAGTAGCTTGTAGGATCTCTTATTACATCAAGAGCACCCATCATGTATGTAACATCAACATAGGTAGCTAGAATTCCAAATCAGGATCTTGCTTGTGAATACGAAAGGAAAAATACCTTACTTTTCTATCCCCTCCAAATCAATTACCACTTAGATGGGTATACCACATCCGCCTGATTGCTTCAATCTATAAGTGAGCGTTCTATCTAACTGTAAACGTACTTTGTGGTTTAAAGTCACTTGATTTGGGAAACAAAAGGATATCAAGTACTTTTGTAAATATCTGTTAGCTCTTGATTTTTTCAGAGATACGTAATAACCACTTACATATGTTGCATTTCAAGTCCTTTTGAAATTACCAAGCTAACTAAGTAGCGGAACGTTATGACGTTTATTACAAGAGGACAATTCCAGGGCTTTGTGAGAAACCTTGTGCCACAAGGCAAGTCTTGATAATTTGCGATTTCATTCTTCTCACTGTGCTCTATGACAAATAATCATGTATGTACCATGGGATTTACAGTTGGTTGGTTAACACTACCACGCAAAATACCCGTATATCTGCCAAAGAATTAAGTTCTACCTGGATTGTGTAGGCGAAATATGTTATTTATTTGAAATTAATCAAAATAAAGCATGGTTCGATCTCACTGTGCCCTACTTTTGGAGCTACTATTTATGGATTATATCATCACTGTGCACGCATGATCCTTCCTGTAGCGCCCCCTAAGCTAGCAGCTGACTAAACCAAGAGATTAACTAAATAAGAGGCACTAAAAATCCAAATTAAATACTTAACTTTCAATTAAGAAATCTGCTACAAAAACTTAGCCCAAAGCTAACCCCGCTCAGAAATATTTATACAAGATCTTCTCTCAAATGATACATATATAATAGTCATTTGGTTTTCAAATAAATTATACAATATAATAAATATAACAGAAGTTAATCAACTAGCGAAGTTAAATCTTGAAGCTTTAGCTGCGCAACCCTGATCTGTCACAGAAACTGAAGTGGGAATAATTAACATTTAACCTTCTAAGTAATCAAAGGCAAGATTTGGAAAACAATACACGTTTTTACGAAAACATTGAATAGTGACTAAGTTACTGAAATAATCATACATGTATATGGAACAAACTCCTTCGTCAAACAATGTACTAATATGGTTGTAAATTCCTAACCGGAAATTCACACCTATTTAGCTATGGATGCCACCAAGACCATGGTGACCAACTCTAAACAATAAAAGCTGAATTCATGTAGATATAAATGTGAAGGAGCGTATCCTATGTACCACAAGTGGAAATTCTCATTTCCCATAACAATTCATGTTGACGAGGAAACAATACAAGTCCTTTCCACATCGTGGAAAGATTCACAGAAATAACTAGATTATCATAATGCATTTTAAATAAAATATGGAATGTAGAAACAGACAATGCATGAGTTTGTTACGCATAAACTTTTATAAAAGCGACAATAATGATTACAAAGAGTCAAATGCATTCCCACACCTTTTTAAGATAAGCCACGCCTGCCTCGAGATCCACTGGTTCATCCTTTGAATCGATCGTTGTTAATAATTAACTGTTAATCAAAGAAGTATTCTAAGAGTCTAGCCAAAGTGGCTCACACAAGAATCATACAAGTTTATCTAATGGTTCTAAGCCTATTATGGTGTCTCATTCTATATCTTTTAGCATAACTAAGAGTTTACTAATCCAATTAGATTGATCTTATAGTTCGTAGCTAAGTCTTTTGAATATTTACAACTTTGTAGAAGAAGCCAAAGGCTGATTCGGACCATAAGGGTCCAAACATTAAACTAGGAATACATGGTACTAAGACCAAGTCCAACAACCCGACCCATTAATCTAAGGCCTGGTCTAACTGGGTCAAAATAACGGTCAGCGGTTCTCTAACAGTCAACGTCAGTCAAAGGTCAAAGTCCAGGTCAAATTGTCAAGTCTAAATTGGTCACCGAGTCAACTCAGGTCAAGACATGGACTCGGTGAGTTAATACCGCTTCGACTCAGTCAGATACTGAGTCAGCTAAACTGAGTCGGACAAAAAGGATTCTAAGTCAGACTGAATCTGTTCAGTCAGACCTGAGTCATAATCAAAAGCCACACTAAAGCATCACCCTCTTCACTAAAAGACCAACATTAATACCCATGCTAATAAAACTTCACAGGCTCAAGTACAACTCATTCATTTACTTAAAACAATTTCAAAACACAAGCACAATTACAAAATAGATTTACCTGCAAATGCAGCTTTAAGAAACACATTCCCCTAAACTGAATCATCACCAGTATCAGATTAACTACAACAACAATCTCAGCTCAATCACTTCAAGCTTCATCTATATAATTCATCCATTCAAAATAACTTCAAATCTAATTACAAACACCAATACAGCTTACCTGCAATTGCAGTTCCAAGCTTTCATTATTCCTACATACTACCAACTTTACTTCATCATATTCATCCAACTATCACTCAATACAATCATATAACCTCTCATCTTGAACAACACACACTCACCTTCAACCTTGAAACAATCCTTCAGAATTGCATCTCAACCCAGTTCAACACTTAAACAACATCATCTCAACTGTTACCAGATTAATAACAACTCAGCTTAACCATTTCCAACTTCATTATCACAGCCATACATTCCAAACCTGCCTGTAACTCAATCTGAACTTCAAAAAACAACATTATTATCAATTTAAACAGTTCATATATCACACCCCAGGCTTATTATCCACAACTGTAATTCAACACACACACACAAACACACAACACACAAACAGAACCTCATATTTCCCTTGTTAACTAATAGCACATTAATTCTATTTAAGAATCCACTTTAACATATCACTCATCCTCCCTGTAATCCACAACAACACTACTACCTGCATAACTAGCTCATGCTTTAGCATCAACTTAGCTCAATCTCACCTGCATCAACAATTCAACTCCCAAAACAGCAGCAATTCCACACAGCTTTTATAGCTCAACCACTTCAGACAACCAACTATATCCACATGCAGTTCATATTTAACTCTCCACTAATTCATTAACTCATAATCAATTCCAGTTCTACAAGCTTGCTTGCAAATTCAACAATCACTGCACTATAAACTTCAGTTTCATCATATATTCATCATCATCTACAAATTCATAAACTTATTAACTGAATTTAATATCTTTAGTTAGTAAGTAAGAAAACAGTTACCTCAAGGCTTCTCTGAACTTGAATCCATCTTCGAACCAACTCCACCAGTTCTCAATTAAACCCTGACTCAAATTGGGGAAGAACACTTGAACCCTAATTCTTCAATTCACTACCAAAACATCTTCACAACCTTAATTAAACAATAACCCTTTTGTTCTTTACCTATTTGTAATTCAGTAAACCAATTAATTCCACTCCTCAAAATCAGTATGAAACCCTAACTTCTCAAACCTTACCTTCTCAGTACTAAATCTTCAAACTAACATCGTTAACTTCTTATTCACCTCACAATCTTCAAAACCCATTCTTCAATTTATTCCTAATCATCACCAAATTGAACTTCCAGTTCATCTTGAGAAACCTTAATTCATTAATTCTTCTCTTAAAACAACTTCAGGACTTCAATCAAACCTCTACCCATGATTCTTCATCAACAATAGCTCTTTAATTCATCTTCTAAATCTCCAGAACATCAATCGAAACTACAAACCCTAATTTAGACTCTATGATTTAAAACCTAGTTGTTTAATTCCCCAATTAACGACCACACCATCTTCTCAATCATCTGTCAGTACTACGTAATTGATTTTCCTCAATCAATTCTTACTCAACTCTCACAAAAACTCGTTGAAGAAGAACAGAAGAGAAAAAGAAGAGGAAAGAAGATAGAAGAAAGAAAAGAGGAAATGAGAGCTTTTCCTCTCACTACATGTAGATAATGCCGACCAGATTTACTAAAGGCACCAGACAAAACAATAAGGGCAGCCAAGGCGGCTAAAACTGTAATATAACTAATCTTCCGTTCATACTCATCCGATGATATCTTCTTCGTCCGGTATCCGATTGGCATGCTCGAGTAGTCTATTCTACGTAACTTTTCGAGACCTATCCAACAATACTAGTTTCGTATCTAGATCGTTGTTATATTAATTCTTACTAATTAATATTCGAGTTACACTAATCGATTCATTAACGACTAAAACGTCACTTGACTAGTCTAATAGCATTGACGAGCTTTAGGGTCCTTACATTCTCCCCACCTTATAACATTTTCGTCCTCGAAAATCGATCCATCCTTCTGGTCTTCATATACTCCCCACCTTATAGAATGATCCCATCATTTGTCTAAGCGCACAACAACATAAAACACAACACAAACCTATATGGCTTTCTACAACTAAAATTTGTGGCTTTAAGTTCAACTACGCTGATTTAATTTCTATTAATTATGGAAGTATAAGTTTCTTACATGAATGAATCTCTATAATGGAAACTACGAATTTTAGATTTGAATTCTCTACACTAATTTATATGTCAATAATTTACTGGTTCTAAGTACTTTGAAAATATTCAATAATAAAGTTTCTCATTAAAATTTGGGATCTATTAGTTTACTAGTAGAAGCAAGTCTCCCTTCAATGTCTAGTGATACAAGAATGTAGTTGCCCTGTCTAGGTTCGCGACGCCTGACAATGCCTAATACTTAACAAGTATCACCTGAACATATCAGAATTACCAACCTCACTATTCCCCAGTGCTGGATTACTAAGTGCAAACTTATTACGATTAACCAAGTGTTAATTTGATTTTATCAAAATTATTTAGTCTTTAACTTCTATCTTTACTAGTGTATGTCTGATAATTTACTTTGTAAAATATATAAGCAGTTCACATCATTTTAAGAAATTTAATTATTCGAATTATTTATCTTACCTTTTATTTTATTATTATTTATTTATTTTAATGAAATCAAATTTTAATTCCAAATGAGACTATATTATTATAACTAGATAGATTTTAAATTCATGTACTAATTAAGAATAACTTAACGTTATATCGATTATTCAAATGTTACTATCATTATTTCCAATGTATCTATTTGCTTATTTAGTTATAATAAGTAACCGTTAACAATTTTTCCATAATTATTTGGTGTTAATACATTCATCATTATTATAACATTTATTTCTTATTACTTAGATCGATAAAAGTTAATTTGTAATTAATCATAACGCTAAGTTTAATTTTATTACGGAAAATGGGTCATTTGTCCAAAAAAATTTAAAACACGGTTCAAATGGACAAGTAAAATTTTTTATGGGTGAAATGGACAAAAAAAAATAGCAATGATGAAACTGGATTCATCCTGGCTTAAACTTAAAAAATAGCAAGGATGAAACTGGATGCATCCTGTGTAAAATAAAAATAAGAAAAAGTATTTAAAAATGGGAAGGATGAAACTGGTTACATCCTGCATATTTTAAAATTTTTGTCTATTTAAACAATATCTAAATCTAAGGCCTTGTTTGGTAAAATTTATGATTATCTATTTATGATTATAGATAATCATAAATTGATAAATCATTATGATATAATCATTTTTAAAATAAATTTTTCCAAACACTTTTTTTCAAATAATTGATTATCATAGAACGATGATCTCAAAAAGGAGAAGAAAAAATAATGATCTACGATGTTTTTTTAGTCCTATGTTGTTTTGATGTCTCTCTCTTGATAGTTTAGAGAAAATAAGAAGAAAAAATTCAATTTGAGTTTCTTAGAAAAAATAATTGATTATAATAAATTTTCAAAACAACTTTTTCCTGTTTATGGAAATAATGGATTTTTTCAATTATGATTAAAATAAGCAATTATTATAATGGTTACCAAACGCATATAGAATCCATTATAATCTGCATAATGGATTATGGGCTGATAATCCATTAAAATAATGGTTACCAAACAACCCCTAACTATCCTTTTCACCCAGGAAATTTTAATTTTGGTCTTTTTAACCAATTTTGTGATTTTATTATTAATACTCGATTTGTTTTCATCTAACTTTATTTCCTTAAATATATTTTATTGTTAAATAATCCTTAAGTTGTACTATTAATAAAAATTACATTTTGCTATTACTATCCAATAATTATTATTCAAATGACATTTACAATAACTCTAAATTTTATAGCAATGAGTAAAATATAATGTTATTAATTACTTATCTTATCAAAAATTATTGTCTTAATTATATTATCATTTTCATTATTGTTTTATCAAATTTTCTTATTTGATTACTAGTGTAACTAATATACAATTAAAATAATTGTTTAGTAATGATACTTAGTTTAATTTTATTAAACCCTAATCTTGTAAATATAATTTTACTTTCACGAAAAGATTGATATAACAGATTTTATTTATTCAGATTTAATGCATATACTACGTCTTGTTAAATATTGGCGTCGGTAATTTAATATGATTTAAACTTTGAGTCTGCACAAAATTTTATTATGTCTTAATAGTCTTTAAGATTTTTGTATTAATTATATGTATCTTATTCATATACAAATTTATTTTCCTTTAAGTCAAATTTGTACTAAGCATTCAAGTATTATCAGTATCACTTCATGTGTATTTTAGTGATTTTGTGAATCATTTATTAAGTATAAATATTTTAAGTATAAATCGTTCACATGTTTAATCTTTATTATGTGTCTTATATGACCTTACATTATTTTATTCTTGCTTAATAAGTCTTATTTATCTATCTGGTTTAAACGCAAAAAAACATAATTCTAATTTGTTATTAGTTAACTTCGCAAACTTAATTATAAATGAGCACTAATAATTTTCCATGGTTATTTAATCATAATCATTATTTTATCGCTATATATTTGTTAATGAGATTTTAATTTAAGTTATGTTCAATATAATATTAATTTAAATTCTAACAATTTAATTTCGTCATACTAATTTTTCCATTTCAAAAGATAATTAAATCAGTTTACGAAGAAGGATCCTAACAATATAAGAATTTATTTTCTTTTAATTCTAATATTACACTAGGCATCCGAATACTATTATGACTACTTCATGTATATTTGTTTCATTTTAAAGATTTACTGAATCATTTGTTAGCCTAAATATAATTTTACCACAAGATTTGTAACAAATTAAATCTTTTATTTTTATACATTATTATATTCTCGTTTTCTTAAGTCTAACGCCTAATAAGCAATACATTAGTTATCTAGTTTAGAAGTAAAACTTATATCTCTAATTTGTAATTAATTTAATTTACAAGACTTAACCGTAAACAAGTGTTATTAAATTTTCCATAACTATTTAATTAATCATAATTTTTTTTTATCGTTATATATATCTTTAATGAAATTTTAGTTAAATTAAGTGTAATATAATACTAATTCATAAATGCTAAAAAATACTTTATTAAAATTTGTATTACTACTTTAATTATCATACATAATTACTATTATAATATTTGTATTATTGACATTGCTGGTCAAACTAATATTATAACTACTCTTACAAATATTATTGAGCCCCAATATTATTAACATTTATGTGATTATAAACCGTTGATTTTACGTATAAGTCAAGGTTCTTAATAAATATATATGTGACTTCCAAAATTTATCAATACTACTAATCTCATTATTATTATTATTTTATTTATTTTTATCATTGAATTGTGCATGTGTTCATAATTTTAAATCATTTATTCTCTAATCTTCATTAGATTAATTATTGGTGTACCCTACAATTTTTATTTCATTACAAACAACAATCAACAAACAAATCAATCAATCAAATAATCTTTTACTTATTGATAACTTTTAGTTATTAAAATTTATCTCACAACCCAACCCAGTTCTAAACTATTCTAGT
Source organism: Papaver bracteatum (assembly GCA_023529315.1). Lineage (NCBI taxonomy): Eukaryota > Viridiplantae > Streptophyta > Magnoliopsida > Ranunculales > Papaveraceae > Papaver > Papaver bracteatum. The sequence goes on from JAJJWX010001877.1 coordinate 5,776,857, forward strand.
TCACTAACTGGCACTGGCTATTCCTATTGTCTACCATATAAGATCTAATAGTGAGCTCTGATACCAACTTTTGTAGCGCCCCCTAAGCTAGCAGCTGACTAAACCAAGAGATTAACTAAATAAGAGGCACTAAAAATCCAAAATAAACACTTAACTTTCAATTAAGAAATCTGCTACAAAAACTTAGCCCAAAGCTAACCCCGCTCAGAAATATTTATACAAGATCTTCTCTCAAATGATACATATATAATAGTCATTTGGTTTTCAAATAAATTATACAATATAATAAATATAACAGAAGTTAATCAACTAGCGAAGTCAACTCTTGAAGCTTTAGCTGCGCAACCCTGATCTGTCATAGAAACTGAAGTGGGAATAATTAACATTTAACCTTCTAAGTAATCATAGGCAAGATTTGGAAAACAATACATGTTTTTCCGAAAACATTGAACAGTGACTAAGTCACTGAAATAATCATACATGTATATGGAACAAACTCCTTCGTCAAACAATGTACTAATATGGTTGTAAATTCCTAACCGGCAATTCACACCTATTTAGCAATGGATGCCACCAAGACCATGGTGACCAACTCTAAACAATAAAAGCTGAATTCATGTAGATATAAATGTGAAGGAGCGTATCCTATATACCACAAGTGGAAATTCTCATTTCTCATAACAATTCATGTTGACGACGAAACAATACAAGTCCTTTCCACATCGTGGAAAGATTCACAGAAATAACATGATTATCATAATGCATTTTATAAATAAAATATGGAATGCAGAAACAGACAATGCATGATTTTGTTACGCATAAACTTTTATAAAAGCGACAATAATGATTACAAAGAGTCAAATGCATTCCCACACCTTTTTAAGATAAGCCACGTCTGCCTCGAGATCCACTGGTTCATCCTTTGAATCGATCGTTGTTAATAATTAACTGTTAACCAAAGAAGTATTCTAAGAGTCTAGCCAAAGTGGCTCACACAAGAATCATACAAGTTTATCTAATGGTTCTAAGCCCATTATGGTGTCTCATTCTATATCTTTTATCATAACTAAGAGTTTACTAATCCAATTAGATTGATCCTATAGTTCGTAGCTAAGTCTTTTGAATATCTACAACTTTGTAGAAGAAGCCAAAAGATGATTCAGACCATAAGGGTCCAAACATTAAACTAGGAATACATGGTACTAAGCCCAAGTCCAACAACCCGACCCATTAATCTAAGGCCTGGTCTAACTGGGTCAAAATAACGGTCAAACTAACGGTCAGCGGTTCTCTAACAGTCAACGTCAGTCAAAGGTCAAAGTCCAGTGATGCAGTTTTACAAGTGGTAAGTATAGGGATTCAATTCTCGGACTTTTTTAAAGATTCGGTTTTTAGACAAAAAGATGGTGATTTTTATAAAACTTATAAAATAATGGAAATGCTAAAAATGATTTTTGTGTTCAATTAAAGGAAACTAGGATGTCAAGATTCCATCACTACTACACATACTGAATGATTATAACTATTCCCTATAATACTCTCCCAAAATTACTCAAGACGATTTAGGACAAATAATACGTCTCGAAAAATAAATCTTTTCAAGTAATTATTTTTCTCAAAGAATTAACAATCTTCTTCACTATAAAATGCTAGTCTCTAACATAGAATATATAAATCAATTATCAAGCATCATAGGACACACAAAAAAAATCATTATCGTTACGAATCAAGAATAAGGACCAAGAGAATTATTATAGAAAATAGTCAAAACATTTTAGCACACATAATAGGATTTCCTCTCTAATCCTAGATATGAATTTAGCTACTCATAATTAAAAGTACTAACAAATAAATAAAGAAGAAGGAATTTAACATAAAACTAAAAATGGAAGCCTAGAGTGAAAGTAGGAGCTTTCACTGTTTCTCGCAACAGACGAAAGAAGAATTAAAAGAAGAAGAAGAAATGAAAGAAGAATATGCAGAAGAGGTGTGTGGGATGGAGAGGTGTCTGTCGAATCTCCCTATTTATAGGGAGAAAATACCCAACACAGCGTGCAAGGTGATGATGGTTTCCACTAAATTTTATCGCTGGTGCTCTCTTCTTTTTCATTTGCTTTCGGCAACAAGGTGCTCTAAGCACCAAATTGGTGGATGCTTTTCTTTTTCTTTTGAATTATCACTTGTCTGCCACTTGAGTGAGATCACAACTCCGTCACTGTCTCATCATCTTCAGTTCGATGGCAACAATCTTTCATCTCTTCTCGGCTGCTGCTGTTATCATCTCGACCTCCATTCTCGAGCTCGTCATTCTCTCAACATCACCATCATTATTCTTCTTCCTTCTCTAGCTCTAAAGCAGCAGTACCTTGCTCGAGCTCATTATTATTCACCGGAAAACCATCGTCGTCGTCCCATGCCATCATAATTTCTGATATCAACCATAGCAAACCCGAGAACCATCACCATCATCTCCTCTCGTTACTACCATTGCTCATTGTTCATAGTTCCATAAAGAACTCCACCACAGAACCATTCATCTCATCCAACAGTACACTTCGTACTTCCAACAACTTCATGATGTCTCCCTGTTGAACTCGAGTTCTCCCAAGACAGCCAACAGCTCCATCATTATTGCTTCGTCGACAAACTCCATTTTTCTTCGAGCTTCAATGGCAGCAACGTCTCGTCCATGGATTGAACTGCCAACAACCAACAGCAACAGAAAAACACCACGTATTCCCTGTTCTTGATCGAGCCGTCCATATCGTCTCCGACCAAACACCGGCAAAGCAAACTCTTCTCTGCCATTGCTCAAGCTCGATCTCTAACCCCAAGTTCAATAACAGACTTGCCAAACATGATACCCATTCGAACTCAGACTTTCCTGAAGAGCTCCATATCGAACTAGCTCTGCCAATATAAACATGAACTGTCATGAACTCCATGCATGCAAACTTCTCTGTCGAAGTCGAAATGGAGAAGATGATGGTGCCCTTAACAAAAATCCGGGTGCCTTTAACAATATTCAAAAATAGTGGCAGCCCCTTAACAAATGGTGAGATGCCAATAGCATTAATTATTTAACTGTCAGTTCTGGAAGACTGACAGTTTAGTTCCACTTCATTCTTGTTTCGCCCATAACTTCTTCATACGAACTCTGAATGACTCCGTTCTTTCGCCATTGTCTTTGCCTTCTCGTCTTCTACACAATGAAAAGTAGAAATCTTGTATTTGAACGAGTTACTTTTGGTCTTTGGCCCTTCTTCACTCTTAGCTAGCTTCTTTCATTGCACAACTAAGCTCAAATTCACTTCTTTTTGGATTATTCACCTAATAGCACACAAATAAGAGAAAACAAGCGTAACACACAATAATATGCAAGAAAACCAACAAATACTAGCATGGAATTAACACAAAATATATGTGCAATATGCACTTATCATCCAGGTCAAATGGTCAAGTCTAAATCGGTCACCGAGACAACTCAGGTCAAGACAGGGACTTGGTGAGTTAATACCGATTCGACTCAATCAGCTAAACTGAGTCGGACAAAAAGGATTCTAAATCAGACTAAATATGTTCAGTCAGACCTGAGCCATAATCAAAAGCCACACTAAAGCATCACCCTCTTCACTAAAAGACCAACAGTAATACCCATGCTAATAAAACTTCACAGGCTCAAGTACAACTCATTCATTTACTTAAAACAATTTCATAACACAAGCACAATTACAAAATAGATTTACCAGCAAATGCAGCTTTTAGCAACACATTCCCCTAAACTGAATCATCACCAGTATCAGATTAACTACAACAACAATCTCATCTCAATCACTTCAAGCTTCATCTATACAATTCATCCATTCAAAATAAATTCAAATCTAATTACAAACACCAATACAGCTTACCTGCAATTGCAGTTCCAAGCTTTCACTATTCCTACATACTACCAACTTTACTTCATCATATTCATCCAACTATCACTCAATACAATCATATAACCTCTCATCTTGAACAACACACACTCACCTTCAACCCTGTAACAATCCTTCAGAATTGCATCTCAACCCAGTTCAACACTTAAACAACATCATCTCAACTATTACAAGATTAATAACAACTCAGTTTAACCATTTCCAACTTCATTATCACAACCATACATTCCAAACCTTCATGTAACTCAATCTGAACTTCAAAAAACAACATTATTATCAATTTAAACAGTTCATATATCGCACCCCAGGCTTATTATCCACAACTGTAATTCAACACACACACACACACACAACCATAACCTCATCTTTCCCTTGTTAACTAATAGCACAACAATTATATTTAAGAATCCTCTTTAACATATCACTCATCCTCCCTGTAATCCACAACAACACTACTACCTGCATAACTAGCTTATGCCTTAGCATCAACTTAGCTCAATCTCACCTGCATCAATAATTCAACTCCCAAAACAACAGCAATACCACACAACTTTTATAGCTTAACAACTTCATACAACCAACTATATCCACATGCAGTTCATATTTAACTCTCCACTAATTAATTAACTCATAATCAATTCTAGTTCTACAAGCTTGCTTGCAAATTCAACAATCACTGCACTATAAACTTCAGTTTCATCATATATTCATTATCATCTACAAATTCATAAACTTATTAACTGAATTTAATATCTTTAGTTAGTAAGTAAGAAAACAGTTACCTCAAGGCTTCTCTGAACTTGAATCCATCTTCGAACCAACTCCACCAGTTCTCAATTAAACCCTGACTCAAATTGGGGAAGAACACTTGAACCCTAATTCTTCAATTCACTACCAAAACATCTTCACAACCTTAATTAAACAATAACCCTTTTGTTCTTTACCTATTTGTAATTCAGTAAACCAATTATTCCACTCCTCAAAATCAGTATGAAACCCTAAATTCTCAAACCTTACCTTCTCAGTACTAAATCTTCAAACTAACATCGTTAACTTCTTATTCACCTCACAATCTTCAAAACCCATTCTTAAATTTATTCCTAATCATCACCAAATTAAACTTCCAGTTCATCTTGAGAAACCTTAATTCATTAGTTCTTCTCTTAAAACAACTTCAGGACTTCAATCAAACCTCTACCCATGATTCTTCATCAACAATAGCTCTTTAATTCATCTTCAAAATCTCCAGAACATCAATCGAAACTACAAACCCTAATTTAGACTCTCTGATTCAAAACCCAGTTGTTTAATTCCCCAATTAACGACCACACCATCTTCTCAATCATCTATCAGTACTACGTAATTGATTTCCCTCAATCAATTTTTACTCAACTCTCACAAAAACTCGTTGAAGAAGAACAGAAGATAAAAAGAAGAGGAAAGAAGATAGAAGAATGAAGAAGAAAGAAAAGAGGAAATGAGAGCTTTTCCTCTCGCTACGTGTAGATAATGCCGACCAGATTTACTAAAGGAACCAGACAAAACAATAAGGGCAGCCAAGGCGGATAAAACTGTAATATAACTAATCTTCCGTTCATACTTATCCGATGATATATTCTTCGTCCGGTATCCGATTGGCATGCTCGAGTAGTCTATTCTACGTAACTTTTCAATACCTATCCAACAATACTAGTTTCGTATCTAGATCGTTGTTAGATTAATTCCTACTAATTAATATTCGAGTTACACTAATCGAGTCATTAACGACTAAAACGTCACTTGACTAGTCTAATAGCGTTGAAGAGCTTTAGGGTCCTTACACTTCCATTGACTCATGTGCATTCTCATAATCCGTCAGGATTTCATTGTTCTCTGGAATCATTTAAAACTTCGGAGCGTTCTCCAATATTGATTCATGGACATAGTCAGAGTCAATAAAATGAGATGATTTCATTAATGATACAATTTAGGTTGTGCCTTACTCATCTACTTCCTTTATATGTGAGTATTGATCGAACCTGGTAGTCTATCCATCTACCTTTATGGAGCCATGGTCTTAACTATACTTCCACCAAGTGTAGTTGCAACACCTTAGTCTATGGTGTACCCCATACTGAAGATTTCTAATTTTGCAAGATTATTTGCAGCTGGTATGTGTGATCTTTTCACGTTGCCGATATCAGTGCACTTTCTGAAATCGATTATTCTTTGTCACTTTATATTTACATTTGTGAAATACAAGAATTAATGTGAGACACAGTGGGAACACACCACGAAAATTCCTATCGTTCCCTTAGAAATTATTTTTTCTTATCTCCCCCTAACGATGGGAAGACTGTCTCATTAAAATGACAACCCGCAAATCTAGCGGTAAGAAATCTCCTGCCAAAGGTTTTAAAATGCGGATAGTCGTTGGAAATTATTGTCCAACATAGTCACGTAATTATTTTGATGACCCATCATAGTACGACGTGGAGTCGCAAGGGCACATATATAGTGCAACCAAAAATGCGTAAAAACACAAAATGTCAGGCTTATATCCAATTACCAACTGGTACGTAAAGAATGGTTGACCAATTGTGGGTCTAAAGTGAATAAGTGAAGATGCGTGTAATACTGTATATTCCCCAAGCAGTTAAAGGTAGGTTTGTACGCATAACCATGCCTTAGGAACCATCCGTAACCTTTGATGATAGCATTTACGAGACCATGGGGTATATGATTCTCTACATTGATCCTATTAAACATGCAATAACTATCAAGGACTTTTGATGTATACTCTCTAACATTTACAATGGGTGGTGAGTCGTTACATGTATAATATGTGCTAGTAGTTTTCCAAACGCAACATTACTTGGGAACTATAACTAGTCCAAAATATAAAAAATCCACGAGAGCCATAAGTCACTTTAATGGTCTGCATTCTGCATGGATATTTTTCTAAATATCACCTCGTTTTCTTTGTAATATGGATTGTTTACATCTTGCATCTTAGGTTGGTCTCGATCCTGTTTTACTGAAGGCTTTGTGAAATGAATAATATGCTCTCTTACTTAAAAGCATAATGGGAGGGGAGGTGGTGTTTCTAGTACTTTAGAAAGAGTTGATTATGAGAGATGTCGTCACTCTGCATTCTTTCAATCTTTGTAATTTCCATTTTCTTGTTCACTCAAATAAAAGGATGTTTCAAAACAAAACATCATATCACAACCAAAGTGTCTTTATGGTTATGACAAAACCTGAATGAGTCAATTCCCAACATTACATTGTCGGTGATGATCTGGATTCAATTATCCAAATATTAGTGATTTACATTTCACTAAACTAATTAACTCATTATTTTTTTTAAAATGTGAGTCCTTTCACAGTCATTAGAGGCAATTTATAGATGCATTCCCATTCTCATAATGAATTTTTGTACGATAACCGTTCGCACAGATTTCGTAAGAACTTGACAAAGTGTGATTAGCTCTTAGTTCTTACAGAGCTTATGTAACGTTTAATCGTTATACCAATTAGGCAACAAAGATTGAGCATTCCTTCGCTCGGCTATTACATGTAATGATCCAATTATCACATGGTATTATATAAGGAAACAATTCAACAAGAAGTTTAATATATTTACTTGAGAGCTTCGTGTAATAAGTGGTGTGGCCTTTTTACGTAACAAAAGAAAATTTATCTCATTTACAGTGTTACGTATAGTTCATGAAGGTGATATAATTTTCATCATAATGTACGAATGATTCTTTTAACTCAAGTACTTTTGAGTATATCTCAAGTGCTTTAGAGTATTTCAGTCTCATGGAAATGATATACTATTCATTCTGTAAGAGCATACAATGGATATAATTCTTAACAAAAAAATTTCTTTATTTGAGCTAATATAATATCGGTCAAACTATCATGTAGACAATAGTTTAGGATCAAATCATGCAAAATATGGAATCTAACCATATGAATTCGATTGAATAAAGATAAACAATAAGAAAAATTGGCAAAGTTCTTGTTTCCATTAATGTTGACATCTAGCTAGGATATGACCTTCTCCAAGAATATAGTGAATTCATTTTCCTTTAAACTCCCTATATCTCTTATAGTTGACTACTAATATATGATACTTGCATTATAACGCTTGTACCATTCTCAGTAAAATGCTTAAACCAAGATTTACAACTCTCATTGATATGAGTCAGAATTACATCTCTGTCCCATTATAGGTAGATACATTTACTTTGTATCATTACTATTGGAGCCAGAATTACATCTCTAACTCATAGAAACTTTTGTGAGTTCCTCCTTTCCACAAAAAAAGAGGTGTGCTTTTAATTACAACATATCATTGTCGAAGTTATTGACTCATTATAGTCTAACAAGTGGATTACATCCCACTAAACATTCAAGTTTGGGAGAAAAATAAATGTTTCGACACACTTCCTTCAAATCATTACATCGTCTGAAGTCAATATGTCGCCTTAGAAATGTTGAAGGTATGGTTTCCTCTTTGAACGGTGTATCTTCATAAGTTGGAGATTTTTATGAAGAATGTATTGTACTTTTGCACACATACTTCCACATCATGGACTCTTTAATGGTGCTCAAGTACTTCTGAGTCCAAGAAGTTAAATTAAAGCCGAATTGGTTTAGTCAAAGTTCAGTCAACTGTTTGGTCAAGAGTCGGTCCATTGGGTTGAAAAGGTCATGTTTAATGAATATAAACATATATGGTCATTATATATGAAGTATTCAGGCCCATTGATAATAATTTTGAACCTATTAGCATATGATCCCAAAATATATCGTTAACCCTAAAAATTGAAACATTCTTCTTTCAACTGTTCTGATCGACAGACAAAAGCATCATATACAGATCATGATTACATTTTTATAGAATATTTATCCAAATATTATTCCAAACATAATAAAATTTCAAGGAAATCCGACGTCCATATAAAAATATATTCATGATTCCGTATAACTGTTCCAATTAATGCTTATATGGACACATCTGGAAATATCACGCACTTTGGAGTATTTACTATGGTTGGATATTTATGCAATTTTTACAGTGGTTACAGGAAAACAATATGTAACACATAACAAAATTATGGAATAATCCAACGGTTGTAATTCCTAAACCTTAAGTTTTTCGAAGCTATTATAAATTAGGGTTTTCCTGAACGTACACAGATTCATTAAAATCTAGTTTTTGAGATTGCATCATATTCTGATTTGATTTAAATTTTATAGAGTCTGTAAGAACTAATTGGTTCACACATATTCAAATTTTGTGAAAATCTAACGGTGAAAATCTAACGGTGAAATATCTATGTTTTACAATCATCTATTCGTGGAACCCTAGAAAATATTATAAAAATGAAATTCTTTTGTTAAAAAGAAATACATGGTGACGCATCCATATTATTATAACCATACATAAGATCCGAACCACGCTAATCTTCAAGAAGTAATCCATCACAGTTCTCGAACGATTAAAAAATTTGCACAGTTGATAGAGTCGTGCTGACGACGTGTTGCAGTAGAATAATAGGGAAAGAGAAAGAGGTAAAGAAAAAGAGAAGGATTCTATTGATAAGAGAGTTCAATATGTTACATGGATATATTATCCTTTATATACATGGAGTGGGGAAAACCAAAAGACTTCCTTGGACCACACATCCATGGGCATGGGCCCTTTAACAATTTGAAGAATAAGAGGTTTTTAGGCCTTAATATGAGGCCCTTAATTAAAAGAAGTTTAAATCTATGTCCCGAGTTATTAAAAGACATCCATGTCCTTTTATATATTGTTAAGCTCAAAATTAAATAAAATTTAAATTTAGGCCCAAAATTATTAAATCTAGACCAAAAATTATTAAAGTATAGTGTGAATGTGTAAAGAGAAATTACACATGCATTTGGCATGTGTATCAAGAAGTTACACATCCATATGACATGTGTAATGCAAATTTACACTTGTATGTATATGTGTGGACTCACATATGCATATGGAAAGAAACGGTTACACATGTGCATGGCATGTGTATCTAAAAGTTACACACCCGTATGCGTGTGTAACTTTTTATTACACATGCTATTTGTATGTGAATCTACAAGTTACACATCCATATGCATCAATTATACATCAAAACTACATATATAGAAAACACATGTATTACTTTAATTTTCATTTACAATAATTCGTCTGTTTATCAATTAGATCAATCTGCTCAAAGGTTTAGCAGGCAACAACAAATACCTTGAAGCATACCACATTTGTTTCAAAAATAACCAAATAATTAACATACGTCTTCGCCAATGCGCTCCCTGCTAATCTTATATACAATAGCAGCTCTGACCTCATCACTTGCAGCAACTTCCGTTAACTCATCATCAAGTAAAAAACTGAACCTTACACTTGAAAGGCACAAGCTTATCAACATCTTCAAACAACATACTTTGGAAGAAAAAAAAACATGCCTCATTTTAAGCAACAGAAAATAAAGCTTCGGACATTAATCATACTGGCAGAATAATACAAAGGTGGAGATGAGAACCTTGACAAAACAAACTATTAGGAGTGTAACTGCAAGTTACACATGTATCTGACTTGTGTAAATAAGATTTACACATGTATATAACATGTGTAACTAGGAGTTACACTTCCGCGTTACTTATGTACTCAGAAGTTACGCATGCATATTGCTTCTGTGCTAAGAAGGTAAATAGATGTTGCATGGAAGATCTTATGGAAAATATGAATACTATCCAAAAATAAATGTAAATGATACCGTCTTAAACATACTCACTAGTATGTGATGCAATACCTTGCCTAAGAGATTTTCCCTAACTTCTCTATATCTTTATCTGTCTACTGCGAGTACTAGTGCCCGTACAACAAAAAATTCAAGTGCCTGCAAATGCAATCTAAACAATCTTGTAACTTTTATTTTTTTAATCCAATTCAAAATTGAAACCGTACTTATTCAAACAAGAAACACATACTTAAGAGTAACATGAATAATATGGATCATCTCTTCTGTGCTTGTAATTTAATGGACAATATGATACATCTCTTCTAAATTCTCTTGACAATACACGGGAAACTGATTTATGATCCTCAACTAATAACAGGTAATTATTTCTTGTCATGAAGCGCAACACAAGCCAAGTATCTATATATTGGTTGGTTTGAAATTAAAATAAAATATGAGAGAACCTGAACAAAACAATAATTGAGAAACAAAATTGAAAATTCACAATTCAATAATCAATACTGTCCAATCTCTTTGTAGATGCATATTACTACAAACTACATCCAAAGGATAGAAACGCAATGCTCATCTCAAATGAAAGTAAACACTCCATAATGAACACAAGATATACGTGGTTCGGTATGATTACCTACGTCCACGGGGGTGAAAGGATGAATCTTATTACTTTGAAGTGTTACAAAGGTGTTGCTCTCCGTGGGGTTTCCTTATAAGATGCACTTACTACTCACTTTTCTTCTTCTTCTTAGTGTTTTTCTCGAGTTTCTCTCCTTTTCTCTCCCAAAAATACAACCTACCTTTCTTGAATACAAGTCCCTCTATTTATAGGAGAAGTTCTATACAACGAAATTAAGGTGTTGGTCATGTTACATCTATTTAGCAGTTCTGTGATCGGGCCGGTTCATGTCGTCTTATGTGGCCGATGTATCCTGACTCCTCGCCTATCCTTCATTCGGTCCGATCTCTTTAGATGCATTATTAACACGATGTCGCCTACCTTTTACTGTCATCCTTACGTTTATCCGATGTGACCCGTTCTTTCTTATTCGTTTGACCATAGCTCCTCGTTTGACCCGCCACGCCTTATCTTGTCAGCTTTATCAGGAGTCTGGGTCAAGTCTTGTCTGACATTATTACGCCCGATCCACGTGGATCCTTAAATCTCGCGCCCGACAATCTTCACTCTGTACTTCGCGTCTCTTCGTATTTGGGTGCACCGGTTCTAGGATGTTGCCACCTGGATCTGTAGATAATTTACACCTACATTTATGCCCCTTCTTTCGCTCGTGCAGCAGACACGAGTGGAAGAAAGTCGTTTCAACCGCCACGTCCTCGTCCATGCCGCAGATCCCGCCATGCAGCGTCCCACTATCTCCACTTTATTACCTGTAACCGTTGTCATCGGTTACAACTTATTCTCTTTAAATAGCCCGCTCCTTTTTTCTTTTTCTTCTTTTTCTCCACTTCTCACTTCCGCCATTGCAACCTATTATTCAAGATTTCTTTGTTACTTTGCGCTTAAAAACCCTAGCTTTCTTTTTTTTTCCTTCCTCCATCTCCTCTTCCCCGATTGTTACAGTAGCTGTTGTCGCCTCATCTTTTTATTGTTGAAAACCGAGCTTTGAATTATCTCCATTAATGTCTTCTTCTCCTTCCATGACTGAGAAAAGGTCTGTTGACGACATTTTTTCCGAGTTTGATGCTCCTCCCCTTGCTTCTCTGTTTTTGCTTGAAAGTCCTTCTAGTTATGATGATCGCGCGATAAAATCTATTTTTGCTGATAGCTCTTCTTCTATTTCGTGTAGGTCCGAGAAAAGGGTGAAGGATCTCTCTGATGAAGAGTTCATTGAGCAGCTGAAGGAGAAGTACGATCTTCAAAATTACGAAGTGACCCTTCTCTCGGGACGAAACGGTGTCGTGAAGAAAACCGATATGAAGAAGCACGAGCAATCGGATGATTGTGTGGTCATCACCTTGGGTCAACTGGAGCTGGGCCTTCGTCTTCCCTTATACAATCATGATAGCCCTTTTTATTACGAAATTCTGTCCCAGATTCGGCCTTCTCGTGCTTTGGCTCAATGGACTGGAAATACCTTTCGAATTATGAACGAGTGGAGGGATCGCCGCGATGGTCATGGTTTTGATGCTGATTGGTCGACCTACAAGCCTGAAGACGCTCCAATGTATTCCGTTGATAATTTCCTTGTCAACTATCAGTCCGGTACTACGAACTTGGGCGACCTTGCTGGGTTTGCTGCTAGTCCTCATCGGGTTAAGGTTATGCCCGAGGGTGTTGAAAGGATGATGCTGGATGCCGATCCCATCGGACAACCCTACAACAAACGACCCCGTCATTCTAATGATCCAATTTATCCCCGAGTTCCACTTCTTGTTCGAGGTCCAATTCTACATGGTGACTTCCCGTCGCCTACTTTTCCCGCCGAGCCCTATTCTTTCAGGGTGGTTAATGATGACAAGGCCGATAAGGTATGCGATTTTCTTGATTTCTATCTTGTTAGCCTCGGGCGCCAACTGGTCATCTTTTTTGTTTGAAAATTTCAGGTTGGATCCACCAAGACTGTCGGATCTAGGAAGAGAGGTGCTGGCACAAGGGTTGAGGAAGACCAGGGGAAGGTAACAAACATAATGATTTTCTTATAAGTACATGTACTTGCCCCTGTGTTTTGCCTTCACATGTTCTGACGAGACACTTATGCAAAAACACCCAAGGCACGATGATGATGACGCGGGCGATGTTGACCCCACTCCGCTTAGGCGTAATCCTGGTATAGGTAAGCAAATTGCTAAGCCACCGCCGAAAACGGGCCCCATCATTGATCTTTCCGATGAGGATGAGCTATTTGGAGAGAATGTATCGGGTGACAAAGGCGATGAACAAGGTATGGGCGACCAACAGGAGCCCTCGGAGACGCCCGTCGTAGAGAAGGTCGTTACTGATGTACCGGTAGAGCTTCCTTGTGTGACCCGGACATCGAGGGATCGTCTTCTAGTGCTCGAAACTTCCTTACTGTCTCTGGCCCGATCATGAACTCCTTGGGTGCGCTTACTTCCTCCAACTTTGGGAAGTATACTGACGAGGAAATGTTGAATGTTGTGCCCCGTTATGGCGACATCGCCCTGATACTTGACACTGTGGTGAGCGACTCGTTTATGTATGGTAATGCCCCGCTTCTGATTTCTGTTCTTAGTGTTGCTTATGATGCAAACTCGTTTTTTTGTGTTAGATTATGAACCGCGTACACTTGGATGCCTCCAATCGCCTTCGAGATAAGAAGTTGATAGAGTCTCTCCAACTTCAACTTCAGAATGAGAAGGGTCGCACGAACGAGCTGGAGATCAAACTTGCCGACGCTCAAGGTATATGATCATTCTTAACTTGTGTTGATTGAGTTTATCGTGCCAGTATCCTGAGTCGGGTATCCTTCTTCCTAGCCGAGGTATCTAGTATAGGTATAGACGCTACTTCGGAGTTTAGGATTATGAAGAGAAAATGGGATATTGATAAGGATCTAGTGGAAAATCTTCGTCAACGAATGGAAAACAAAGACGACAAAATAGACTGTCAAACTGAGGAGATTACAAGACTTGAGGACAAGTTAGAACAACGTCACCGGTTTGATTATGATCCTGCCGAGATGGACAATTTACGGGCTCACTTGGGATCTTCTCAGCGCCTTGCTGCTGAAAAAGCTGCTTTAGCCACAAGTTTGGGGCAAAGGGTAGACGCTCTGCAATTGCAGAATCGAGACCTTCACGAGGACCGCCGACGAATATTGAGAGATAAAGATGTGGTGGAGCGAGCTAATAGCGATTTACTGGGCCGAGTGAGTGAATTTGATAAGGTTATGGGCGATTTATAGTGGAGTAGATCGCAGCTTGCAGTGCTCCAAGCGTCGCGTAATCGGTTAATGGACGATTGGACCGAGCATAAGAAGTATTGCCCCAGTAACGAGTTCAACGAGCAACATTATAACGAATTAACCATGAAGTTGTCCAAGGCCGAGGATGAGTTGTCCAAGTCGGTAGAGTCGCTTCAGTCGGTGTTACCCGCCCTGTCAGGTCTCTTAGACGATGTGTTGAGGCCGTTCTTTTAGATCTAGATTGCGCTTTATTCTTGCAAAAATGTACCCGATGAATAACATTCTATCTTTGTGATTTTTTAGCCGAGAAAAAACGCTCTCGGGAGATGGATCTGGAGGTTCGCCGATTGAAACAGGCCGAGGTCGATTTGGGCTCCAAGTTAGCTGAAGCTGAGGAAAAAGATTCCAAGATTACCCAACAACTCGAGGATGAACGCGTCGCCCATGAAGAAGAGTTAGATTAGAAGGTTCAGGCGGGAGTTATGGACTGGGTGGAGAAGAAGCGGCTCGAGGTCGCACAGAGGAAGGCCGGCGTGACTCCTCCCAAGGCTTAAACTTTCTTTTTGTGGTGCCGCATCACTATGTTTCCCCTTCCATCGGGTTGTAAATCGCTCCGAACACTTCTCCCCTTTTTAATTTCCGCTACCTTGCTTGTTTGTTTTAATGGGGGTGCCGCGTCACCGATGTTGTTTGTTTTACTTTCGTTAGACGCTTCGTTTCGCTTGGTCACATGACGCTTTCCGTATTTTCTTAATAGTCGCATGATGCAATCAAGTTATCTTTTGTTTCATATGTTATTCCTGCAATCATTGTTCAAGTAAGTCAGTATTATAACCATTTTTGTCGAACACACCTAACAAGGAGGGTCATCGGGCCCTATGCCATGTCCTGATTGGGGCATCTCATCACTATCTCTTTGGATTCAGTGGAAGGGTACCAGTCATCCTAGTTCTAGGCCCGATAATCCCGAGTGGTTATCAATCAACCGATCTCGGGCAAGTGGACACGCCCACTTGCGATGGTGGTGACCTTTCAGATGTAAGTAGGCCACCTAGCTGAGTAGACCTCGCGTCTAAACAACCTTTGGAACTGGTTTCCAACCACCAGAACCCTTAGGCTACCTCGGCACTTGCACACTGCCACTGCCCCCGAGTTCGAATAGCCAGGCGATCGTAAGGCACCTCGGCACTTCCACACTGGCGTTGCCCCGAGTACGAATGCCCATTCGAGTGTAAGTCACCTCGGCACTTCCACACTGGCTTTGCCCCGAGTTCGAATGACCATTCGAGTGTAAGTCACCTCGGAACTTCCACACTGGCATTGCCCCGAGTACGAATGACCATTATTCTCTCATGCCCTATCCCATACCCCTCACGGTTTCACAGAGATAGAAGACACGTTTGCTTACCGTTTTTCCGCATCGCTCGTCAAGGATGGTAGAGTTTCAGGAATCAGATGTTCCATGGTTTGAGCTCTCTTGTTCCGTCGAGTCGCAGTAGTCGATATGATCCCTCGCCCGCCTTAGATTCGATTATATATGGCCCGCCCCACTTTGGTGCTAGTTTTCCGCCTTTTTTATCGCGCTCCCATTCAGCCAGAAATTTCAATACTTGCTGCCCGGGATTAAATTCTCTTGGTCAAACGCGCTTGTTGTATTCCCGTTGTAACCTCCTTTGATAATTTTCCATTTTTTGTAACGCCATTTCTCTTGTTTCTTCCAAGTCGTCGAGTTTAGCCAAGATCCGATCGGATGACACGTTTCGCCTCCAAGCTTCGGTTCTTGTGGAAGGAATCATTCCTTCTGTTGGTAGAATCGCCTCGGTTCCATAGGTAAGCATAAACGGAGAGAATCCCGTAGCTTCCCTTCGTGTGGTTCAGTATGCCCATAGGACGTTATATAGATCCTCGAACCAGTTGCCATATTCCCCATACAGTTTCTTCTTCATGTTATCGGCGATAGTCTTATTAGTGATCTCGGCCTGCCCATTGCACTGGGGGTAAATCGGGGTATCTTTGCTCTTACTGATGTTGTAAGTGTTGAATAGAAGATCAATGTTCTCTCCCTGTAGTTGTTTTCCATTATCAGAGACGATTGCAGCCGGGACCCCGAAGCGACAAATGATATGTTCCCAAATAAACTTAAATACATCTTTGTCCCGAATATGCCTTAGCGGTGCCGCCTCTACCCACTTGGTAAAATAATCAGTGGCCACGATCAAATACTTCCTTTGTCCCGTTCTGACATGTAATGGCCCGACAATGTCCACTCCCCATTTAGCAAAGGGCCACGGACTTATGATTGAGTTTATTGATGCACACGGAGCATGGATTTTCTTCCCAAAACGCTGACATTCTTCGCAAGCTCTTGCCATTTGCTTTGCGTCCTTGTTCATATACATCCAAAAGTAGCCCATTGTTTTTGCCTTAACCGACAAGCTTCTTCCC
Source organism: Papaver bracteatum (assembly GCA_023529315.1). Taxonomy (NCBI): domain Eukaryota; kingdom Viridiplantae; phylum Streptophyta; class Magnoliopsida; order Ranunculales; family Papaveraceae; genus Papaver; species Papaver bracteatum. Next base: position 5,793,891 of record JAJJWX010001877.1, read on the forward strand.
GAGCTGTGATTCCCGGCCGCCCCATAGTGTAGCTCGTGTAGGATTATATGGCCCTCTTCCCTGCTTAAGCATCGTAGGAGTGGTCCTAGGTAAGATTTCCGATATAAGATCCCTTCTCTTAACTCGTAGGCGCCCGATTTGCTTTTGATCTTGTTCATCTCGGGCCGACTCTTAGGTAGCTCACCCGTTTCTAAGTATTGATGTATTGTCTTTCTCCAGTCGCCTTCTTTGTATCTCTCGACTGTGCTAACGGCCACCTCGATCCGTACGTCTGGTGTTTCTGGGATAGACGGGTTAAGAAGCCTCATAACGCGTATCCCTTCGATGCTCGGGTCTACTAGTTGTGAGGCGATGTACGATAGAGCGTCCGAGTGTCTGTTATCCTTTCGGCAGATATGGCGGAATTTAATATCTGGTATTTGCTTGATGTAAAATTGGGCGAGCTCCCAATATTTTTGCAGCACCGGATCGTGTGTAGCGTATTGGTCCATAATTTTCCGGATCACTAGTTGTGAGTCACTAGTCAGTCGAACCTCATGCAGCCCCATTTCCACAATTATTCGTAAGGCATGGATTACCGCCTCATACTCGGTGATGTTTTTTGTCGCCTTAAATTCTAACCTGAACGAATGCACGATCTTCCTCCCCTTTGGCGTGGTAAACACCAACCCGAGGCCCGATCCGTCTTTGTTTGATGCCCCATCAACAAATACTTCCCATCGTGTTGAACTACTGGCGGCTAGTAGGTCCGCTGGATCCTCTTGTTCTTCTGCCATTCCCGGTATATCTTCTACCTCGTCCTCATCACTGAGGGGGAAATATGCCAAGAAATCGGCCACTACTTGTCCTTTGATCGCGCTTCTTGTCTCGTATATCACGTCATATTACTTGATTATGGCTCCCCACTTGGAGATTCTCCCCGATAGCCCAGCACTATCCAAGACCGCTTCGATAGGCGATTTGGTGAGCACCCATATTCGATGGTCTTGAAAATATGTTCGTAGTTTAGAGGTAGCAAAGGCTAGCGCGAGCACCATATGCTCCATTCTGGTGTAGTTATTCTCGGCCGGACTTAAAGTTTTGCTAGCGAAGTATACCGGCTTCTCTACGCCTAAATCTGTTTTGACCAATACCGCATCGATGGCATAGGGTGTCGCGCCTAAGTATAGAGTGAGAATTTCTGACGGCTCAGGACTTTGGAGAACCTGGAGGCTAGCTAGATGTAGCTTGATATTTTGAAAAGCTTCTTTGCTTGCGTCCGTCCATTGGAATTTTTCTCCTTTCTTCAAGATGTCGTAAAAGGACTTGCATTTGTCCGATGACCGTGATACGAATCGCCCTAATGCGGCTATGCAACCATTTAGTTTCTGCACGTATTTTACCGTCGCGGGGGATGGCATTTCAAGGACGGCTCGTACCTTCTCGGGATCTGCTTCTATTCCCCTGGGGGTGATGATGTAGCCTAGTAATTTCCCCGACGTGACCCAGAAGTCGCACTTTGCAGGATTAATCTTCATCTTGTGTTTCCTCATTGTCTGAAAAATCTCTCGAAGGTCTCGGACGTGGTTTTTTGATTTTCGACTCTTAACTAACATGTCGTCCACGTAAACTTCTATGGTATCGTGAATCCTGTCTTCAAACATGTTGCCTACCAATCTCTGGTACGCAACCCCGGCATTCCTAAGTCCGAATGGCATCTTGGTGTAACAATACAATCCTCTTAGTGTGAAGAAGGAAGTATGTTCCTGGTCCTCCGGCGCCAATGGTATTTGGTTGTAGCCCATGTATTCATCCATTAAGGTCATCGCCTCGTATCCCACTATCGATTCTACTAATTGATCTATGCTGGGAAGGGGGAAACTGTCCTTAGGGCAGGACTTGTTCAAGTCGCTGAAATCAATACATATTTTGACTCCCCTTTTATTTTTAGGTACCACGACCATGTTAGATATCCACTGAGGGTAGTGGGACTTCCTTATTATTCCGGATTCTTGTAACTTCTTCAGCTCAACTTCGACCGCCGCTTGTAGCTCTGGCGCGATACGCCTCATTTTTTGTCTATCCGGTTTGAACCTCGGATCAATTTTTAAGTGGTGACAGCAGACCTTCGGGTCAATGCCCTCCAAATCATGCACTTCCCAAGCGAATGCATCCAGGTTTTCTTTTAATAACATCGTGAGTTTACTTGCTTGTTCGTCCGATAGTAATGCCCCGATCCTCACTATCTTGGGTTCTTCTATCGTTCCCAAGTTTACTTCTTTAGTCGGCTCGACTGTCGAGAAGTTTGATTTGGTCTCCCTGATTGTGGACGCTTCCTTTAATTGCTATAAAGGGTCTTGTTCTCGAGTCTCGTGTGCCAGGACCGCTTGTGAAATCACCTCCTCCAATTCTTTTGCCGCCTTTACTTCCTTTGATTTTTTCTTCTCTTGCCTTTGCCGATATATCAACTTTCATGCATTGTCGTGCCGCCTGGGAGTCTCCCACAACTTCCGCTATTCCCTTGCAAGTCGGGAACCTTAACATTTGATGGTATGCCGATGCTACTCCCTTAATCCCAACAATCCATGGGCGCCCGATAATGGCCTCGTAAGGTGAGGCGACGTCGACCACACAAAAGGTGGTTAGTGTGTCGAGATAGCCACCACCATCTGAAACCCTCAAAGTTACTTCGCCCTTTGGGATGGTTACTGTGCCGTTAAAGCCGTAGATGCGATATGTTGATGGGACGAGCATGTCGTCTGAGAGTTTTATTCTTCTAAACGTGTCGTAGAACAGCACCTCGACTGAACTTCCACTATCCACGAGGATCCTTCTTACTCCCCACTTCTCAATCAATAGCGTGATGACCAGTGGATCACTGTGTGCATGTCCGTTTGCTGGGACATCCTTAGCCGAGAACGAAATGGGCAGCGTCATCCAAGGTTCCATTGGAAGGGACTTGGCTACGCTAAATATCTCTAATCCTTCATGGTCCCTTTTATGGATCCTAGTGGTGATTACTGGGCCGAGGGTGTATTTTTGCATGGCCGAATGTGAAATGGTGCTTACGAACTGAATCTCCCTATCGATGCGGACTTGATGAACTAATGCATCGGGTGTTGCTTCCGGTCGAGGGGGGTGTCGGACATACTGCCTCAAATATCCATCGCAGATGAGGTGCTGAACAATATCTTTCACTTCTCGACAGTTGTTGGTGGAATGGCCCCTATACTGATGGTAGTGACAGTATTCGGGATGATCTCGGGTCTCTTGGAACTGTACCCCCTCGATGCTGGGTAGTTGATGTCGTTACTCTTCTCAACTTCCTTGAACACCTCTTCCAAAGAAGCGTTTAGAGGGGTATACGACCGGGCTTCCTGTTTTGGCTTCTTCCCTTTGGCCATCCATTCCCTCTTCTCACTGCTCCTCAGGGGCGGGTCCGATCTATTTTCTGATCACCTGATATGGTCGTCCATGACCGTTTTAGTTTCGGTACCAACTTCAGCGCTGGCTTCTTGTACTCCTCTATCTCTTGATTCGGCCTGGATTTCTTCCAAGGCGATGTAGTGTTCTTGCATTCTTCTCATCTCCTTTAAGGTTTTAGGTTTTTCAGAAAACATGGAAATCCAGATGGGGTCCGACCTCCCCAACGCGTTTTCAAACCCAAAGATGGCTTGATCCACCGGTACCTTCCCAATTTCAGTACACAGTTTCCTCCATCTGTCAGTTAGGGTTCTCAGGGGCTCTCTGAATCTTCGGGCGAGAGTAAACAGCTTGTTCATTCTTGGCCGAGGTCGGCTGTTATGCATGTAGGTCTCAAGGAAGGCCTCAACTAGCGCATCATACCCGTTAATCGAACCAGGTGTGAGCGAATAAAACCAATCTCGCGCCTCACCCTCCAAACTAGCTGGAAAGAATTTGCACATAACTACCGAGTTGTTTCTCCATTGGATCAGTGACATTGTATACATCTTAAGATGTTCGATCGCATCGCCCGTTCCATCAAATCTAGAGGGGAATGAAGGTAAAGTACACTTGGGTGGGAACGGCATTTGTTCCAATTCTTGAGAGAAAGGCGTTTTCTCGGCTTCACTCATAATCTCGGCCAACTTATTCTCCTCGCTTCCGCCCGAGAGTTCCTTGATTTTTGCTTCCAACTCCTTAAGCTTGGCTTTAGTTGTCTGATCTTGTCGCTCGTCCCTTCCTCGCCTTTCTTCGTCGGTGGACGAATCCTCGGGTGGTCCATATCTCTGCGTGGGGGGTACCGGAGGTAATGGTGGCTGACCTGACCGATCGGGCTGATTAAGGTTACTTGGCCCCATCATGGGTGGTGAGTGACCGGATCGGCCGCGATAACCCGATGTCCCTCGGCTGGACGACCCTCTTGATCTGGTCTGTTGGTTCCTCAGCTGGTTGTTCTCATACTTCAAGGCTAGATTCCTCTGCTGGAGTTCCCTTAGTGCCGCTTCTTGCTCCTATGACTCTCCAAAATGGCCAACAACGTTGGATCCGTACTTTCATGACTGGAGTGTCCATTGGGTTGGTGTGGCCGAGGTTGTAATGGTGCTGATGTGGGCGGTGGGGGCGGTATCGGGTTGGTTAAATGATTGACCGCGTGAACGGTTGTCGGGCCGATGTTACTTGCTGCTGCTCGCCCCAGCTGAATCTGTCTAAGACGTTCTTGTTCCCTTCCCAAAGCTTCCTGGTGTTCAACTTGTCGCCTCGTCCACTGCCTCTGATCTCGCGTGATGCGTGTCGTATGCGTCAAAAATAATTTCACTTCCTCACTTAACTAATATGAATATAGTATTCGATAAGAAAGAGTTCGTATCCACAGAGAGGCGATTGTTGTTATGCAATTTTCAGATTCTTATGTAACCAATTTAACCCAAGGTGTGTTTTTGTTTTTATCTAAGTAATAATACTAAATAAAGCAAAGTATATAGTTGGAATAATCAATAAGGAGAAGATATTGGTTAAGGGATAGTATCATTCATAAACATGTATTTTTCATCTATGATTAGAATTGGTATTTAATCTCTCAATTATCAAAATCCCTAAGATATCTTGATCGCAAGAGTATCCCGTTTATTTCCTGATTTTATCACAAACAACATTAAAATATGCTACCGTGAAATCTTCTTAAAAAGCAACCTAAAGTGTAAAAGCACAATTAGATTTAACTCCCTAAGAGCAATAAGTTCTATGAAATAAGACTAATCGATGCAAACAAACGTGTAAAAGCACTAATTCGTTTTAACAAAGGTTATGATTCATATGCGATTAAAAAGATGTATCACTACAAGTATTAACCACAAGATGCTACTAAAAATAAGAGATAACAACTTTTACGTATTGAAAACCCTAATATAGCTTTAGAGATGAAAACAAATCCAATTGATTCCGGACTCAACCAAACTAGCATTCAAATCATATGATAATATATACGATGAATCATAAATGATAAAATTGAGACAAAACTAATTCATAGAATCAAATAACATGCTTGAAGAAATCAACTTTTATCCCATAACCAATTATTGTATTTAGCTACTCATATTCATGGAGTTCATCATCATAATATTCAAAGGAAGACTATGAAACATAAAAGAAAGCAAACCCTAGAAGTAGTTCTCTGCAAAAGCTCCAAGAATAGAATAAACGTTTTTTCTTTGTTGTAGAAACTCTCTTTTTATAGCCCTTTGCTTTCCAAAAATAGGTCAAAGTCTTCAAAATCTTCAAGTCCACGTCCATCTACTAGTCCACCAAGCCCAGGTGTGAGAAATATGTCTCTGGAAATTTTGGGTCCAAAACTGATCGTCGGAATGCTGACGTCATCACCGGAATCCGGTAGCCGGTGCCGGAATCCGGTCGCCGGAAAACTTTCTCCGATCACTTGAAGCATTGGAAGACGTCACCAGGCAAGTGCCCGCTCCCAGAAGCTCATCTCTTCTTCTCTATAGTCCATACATTCACAAAAAATCATCTAACCCAAAATCTTAGTTGTTGCGAAAACATACCCAAAAGTGCGACGCGTAGCTCATATGTCCGGCGGCCAACTCTTGAATCCAATACATACCTCCTTCACGATTCACTGAATCATTACGATCCCAACTTCCGGTTCAGAAATCCGACAACCGGAACTAGTTCCACCGGCGCGCCATTCTTGCTCAATTTCGCGCAATTTCTGCAGCATTGGTTTCAGGCCAATGTCACTGCCATGCATCCTAGTTCTTAGAGATCAAGTCCTTAATTCAATCACCACCAGCTGCAACTTCAAACACATCAAGCAACTGACTCAAGCCATCCTAATCCATCTTCCCTGTAACTCCATAGCTCAGTCACTACCCCAGCAGCACCATTATCCGCCATTCTTCCCACTTCAGTAGCACCAGCAATTACAGTACCTGCACACAAGTCTTGAAACTCCACCTTGTGCTACTCTTCTTATCTGCATCGGTTCTCTAATGCCAGCAGCAACAATAATATCACTGCACCATATTCTACATCTGCAGATTCTATCCATCTTTGCCTCAATCACTCTCAGTAAACCAACACAGCTTCGTTCCACCTGAGACAAGAGCAGAAACACCTGAAACTCTCTTCTCCGCGACTCATCCAACACCCTCTTTTGAGTTCAAACCCTGTAACAACACAGACAACCACTTTGTCTTTACTCCCTTCTACCAGTAACAGCAGCATCACTAACTCTGTCAAGTCAGATTTTGACCCATGATCCATTCTTTACTTCCATCTGACCAGATGCAACCATTTCCCTGAACTTGCAATGCTCTCTAACCTGCAGTTCAGTCACAGATCAATTCCATAAGCTTAACACAACCAGCTCCATTTACTTCACAGCCCATCACTTGCAACAACTTCAAGTTCTTATAGCTTCACATATAACACCAAACACTGACCCTTATTCAATACATAACAACACAGTTCCATGATCCTTGCATCTTTACCATTAGCAGCTCCATCTCCTCAACTCAGATCACCTTCTCCATTTACCTGGCTCCACTCATTCACTACAGAAAATCCATTCCACCACCACTAATACTTTCTCTCTCAGCCAGCCACAACTCATTTTCTGTAGCTTAGCACCACTATCTGCAAGTGCAATTCCATCTACAGCTCCATTAAATCATGTGCTTCTTCTCTTCACCTGAATCATTCATTGCAAGCCACCAATGCCACCTGGAATCACCACCATGAGCAACATCTGTAATCTTGGTCTCCAATATCTTGCACAGTAACTCAGGACCACCATCCCTGTTAACTTGAACAATTGTTGTGCATTCAGTCATTTTATCAAGCACTCAGTGTGTAGTTTGCTGATAACTCAGAGGCAGACTTCTGATGCCATACCAGCTCTCTTTCTACCTGCAACTTCAAATTGGAGACACACCCATGCTGTGTTATCATCTATAATTTCATAACCACCTTACCCCTGAAACCCAAACTCAACCAATAGTTCCACCATCTCTTCTTTTCTTTGGATTCAACTGAAATTCATTAAACCCTTCTCTGCTTCAATCTACCACTACCTTCTTGGACAGATCACAGCAACAAATTTTTTTCTCACTCGATTCAAAGTTCTCAGAAATCTCAATTTCAGTTCTAAACTTTAATGGCAAGCAATTACATTGATTCTCTCAGTCTCAGGTGTGGAAATAAATGAGATGCAAATGATTGAGATAAGATTAGGGCTGGGGTATATGGTAGGATAGGTACACCCCAAAGTTATTTGCACCCACTCATAATGATAAGGGATACTTTGAATGACTACCCCTTAACCACAGCTAGATTTTATTCAGTACTCCTCCAAGTTGTCCCTTAACCTCGGCTCGACTCCGGATAGTGTTCGCCCATGAAATGACGACTTTGTCCTTTTCTCTCTAAATGAGTAGTTTCTCCTTCTTTTGCTCCAAACGACTCCAAAGCACCTAATAACTCAAAAACGAACATAAGATACATAATTTCCACGAAAAACAGCAAAGAAAGCATAAATACTAGATATTAAATTAGGTGTTTATCACACCTATCAAATTCCCCCACACTTAGACTTTGCTAGTCCTCGAGCAAATCAAACAAAACAAAACTAAAACAAATACATACAACTCCGTCTCGTTGAGGCTACGGTCACTTTAAGCATAAATAACAAGCCTTTAAACCCCTAGGTGTCCCTAGTGGACGAGTTATAGTCTCGTGAAGGTTTACAAGAGGTCTGCCTACAAAACCTATATTTCCAACTCCATCTATTTGTGACAAATCAATGAACGAATCCAAATTGACTACAGGAGGAGATACCTTGCACAAATTCAATTCATATATTAGTAAATAAGCTTTAATTAGATAGTCGAACAAGCCACAATACTCGGAAACTAAACCACAATCACAATGAAAAGATAAAGAAGATGGATATAGATGTAGATGTTGGCGAATGTTCACTAGTGTTCGATGTTTCCCATATCTGTCTGAAGGTCACTGCCAAGATGAACCTATTCCTATTGGATTGAGCTACTTGGATTGAATACTACATCAACTCACTGGCATATACAAGGGAACCAGAAGTGACTTTATTCAACCATTATCAAAAACATTTTTTTTTTTTCACTTTTTCACTTTTTTTTTTAGACAACATGATTGGATCAAACTGGATCCAAGCGCATGATTCTTGTCAGCAGATTACACGATAGTTCCCTTGGATCCCGCATTCCACGCTTGTTTAGGTGACGGAGACAGGGAGAACACACACATATTGCTATTCCCAAGTGTCATTTTATTCCGTCTTGGTCTAATTGGTCGGTCTCTTTTTTTTTTCTTTTTTTTTTCTTTCATTTTTTTTTTCTTTTTCTAGTAACTCAATCACTCTATTCCATCCTAGCAGCAATAACACGTCGATGTTTAGTGACCCACCAAAACACTTAGAGAACAATAGATAAAATATGGAAACAAAAAAAATAGAATGCGATATGGTGATATTTCGAGATATGGTAACAACTATCATGTTAATTGTGATTTCTGAGCTCTGTTCGTCCCTTTTAGTTAATTGGTTCCTCAACTCCTGCATTCAAAATGGTTCCATCCACTAATGGTGTCATCCTAAAGGCACAAGTTTCTAGATTTCGGAGTTCAAAAAGCACAAATTTTTCTTGGTTTTTCTATTTTTTCTATTTTTTTTATTTTTATTAAAGGCATAAAACACACTAAAACAAACTATACAAACATATAAATGCTCCCCCACACTTAAACTTTACATTGTCCTCAATGTAAAATTGAATCATCCAAAGAGAGTTCAAAGTGGAAAATTCCGCAAATGATATGCAAAAACAAGAAAAATAAAGATAAAAGAAAATGCATAAAAATAAAAAGATAAGGGTAAAGATACAAAACCGGTGGGTTGCCTCCCACTTAGCGCTTGGTTTAAAGTCGTCAGCCCGACTTTCTCCTTGTTTGGTACGCCTTAGCCGGCTTCCAACACATTATGGAAATCTGATTGTATGTTACTTGGGTGTTTCCTCGTCTCAAAGATGTTGAAGTGAATGACTTCTTCATCAAATTCCATAGTCAAGGTGCCATTGTAGACATCAATCTTCGTTATAGCGGTACTCAAAAATGGTCTACCCAATAGTAACGGTGTAGACGAGGATGAATTCACATTACCCATGTCTAGAACATAGAAATCCACTGGAAATATTAGTCCTTTTACCTGCACCAAAACATCCTCAACAATCCCTTTTGGGTAAACGTTAGATCTATCGGCAAGTTGAATAAATATGCCGGTTCCTTAAGAGGACCAAGATTTAAAGCATCATAAATGGAAGTAGGCATAACATTAATGGAAGCTCCTAAATCTAGCATAGCTTTTGTAAACCTTGTTTTACCAATAGTGCATGGAATAGTGAAACTACCGGGATCTTTCAATTTAGGTGGGAGTTTCTTTTTAAGATACGCCGAAGCGTTCTCCCCCACACTCATTACCTCATTACCGGTTATCTTGTGATTGTTAGTGAACAATTCCTTTACACACTTTGCATAGCGAGGAGATTGCCTAATTACTTCAATGAGTGGAATATTCACTTGGACCTTCTTAAAAATATCCCAAATATCCCTATCTTGTTCCACCTTCTCATTAGCTTTAGCGAACCTTCCAGGAAAAGGTAGAGGAGGAACATAAGTAGAAACAAGAGGTTTAGAGTTTTATTTAGTTACCTCGGGAGTTTGGGGAAAATCTGCGTTCTTTTCCTCCAAAATTGGTTCCTTTGGCGTTTCTTCTTCACCCGAGTTTGTAACTTCGGGTTGCACAAATTGTGTACCACTTCCCAACTTAATAGTATTGACACCCTCACTTGAGTTAAGAGGTTGGGAAGGGAGTTTCTCACCATTTTGTGCATGCAACTGAATAATCTCCTCGGCCATTGAACCTACTTGTGTTTGCAAGTCCTGGACCACACCCTCCGTTCTTTGCATAAAAGATTTCAGCAACTCTTCCATATTTGACCCTTGATTTTCAGGTGGTTGTTGTTGTTGGAATTGTTGTTGTTGCGGTAGACCAACTTGTGATTGCAACTCCTTAATTGCATTATCCGTTTTCTGCTGATTTAAGATCGCTAGTTGTTGATTTTGATGTACCACGGACATTAGATCCTCCACCAAAGTAACCATCTTCTCCAATTCTGGATTATTCCCTTGTTGTGGTTGTTGCACTTGTTGTTGGAACTCACTCGGATGGCTGGAAACAGAACTTGCACTTGCAACTTGCTCGTAAGTGTTGGAGTAAATACCATTCGGCTGGGTTGAGAATATAGCATTGACATGCTCTACGTTCTCATAAGTTGGGCGTGATGGTTTTACAACCACTGCTGCAATTTGTTGCATCATTGCCATCATATTGTTCATTTGTTGACGTAATTCAATAATATCGCCAACTTGATTAACTTCCTTGATAGATGGTTCTGACCCACGAATTGAAAATTGTTGAGAATTTTCTGTCATACTCTCAATTAAATCTCGAGCTTGTGTCACCGTCTTGTTCATAAGTGCACCACCACTTTCAGTGTCAATACGATTCCTATTACTCGATTGTAGTCCTTCATAGAAGTATTGGATAATCAGCGCGTCACTGAATTGGTGATGAGGACAGCTTGCCACCAATCTCTTGTATCGTTCCCAACAATCATATAAAGATTCTCCCATATATTGCTTCATTCCGCAAATCTCCTTACGAATTTGAGTAGCCTTTGATGCTGGAAAATATCTCTCTAGAAAGAGTTTCTTCATCCCATTCCATGTTGTGACACTTTCAGGAGGCAAATAATATAACCAATCCTTAGCGCTATCCACCAAAGAGAATCGAAAAACTTTCAACATTGCACCATCTGCATTAGTACCCGCTGGAAGCACGGCCATGACAATGGTGTGGAAGTCCATAAGATGCTTGTTTGGGTCTTCATTCACCATGCCATGGAACTTTGGTAACTCTCTAAGCAATCCCGACTTGATCTCGAAAGTAGAATTTGTTTGAATACACCCCTGTTGTGTATCCAACTTGTGAGAAGCCAAGTCCTTGAGTGTACGATTTGCAACGTCACCCATTGCTTCTTCTTGTTTGTATTTCGGTAAGGTACCTGAAACACACTTCTCACAAACAAGTAAGAAACAAGACAAGAAACAAAAATCAGTATGCGAACAGAAATATTAAAAAGAAACTAAAAACTAGATAACAAGCCGAATGCCTCCCCGGCAACGGCGCAAAATTTTTTGATGCGTGTCGTATGCGTCAAAAATAATTTCACTTCCTCACTTAACTAATATGAATATAGTATTCGATAAGAAATAGTTCGTATCCACAGAGAGGCGATTGTTGTTATGCAATTTTCAGATTCTTATGTAACCAATTTAACCCAAGGTGTGTTTTTGTTTTTATCTAAGTAATAATACTAAATAAAACAAAGTATATAGTTGGAATAATCAATAAGGAGAAGATATTGGTTAAGGTATAATATCATTCATAAACATGTATTTTTCATCTATGATTAGAATTGGTATTTAATCTCTCAATTATCAAAAGCCCTAAGATATCTTGATCGCAAGAGTATCCCGTTTATTTCCTGATTTTATCACAAACAACATTAAAAGATGCTACCGTGAAATCTTCTTAAAAAGCAACCTAAAGTGTAAAAGCACAATTAGATTTAACTCCCTAAGAGCAATAAGTTCTATGAAATAAGACTAATCGATGCAAACAAACGTGTAAAAGCACTAATTCGTTTTAACAAAGGTTATGATTCATATGCGATTAAAAATATGTATCACTAAAAGTATTAACCACAAGATGCTACTAAAAATCAGAGATAACAACTTTTACGTATTGAAAACCCTAATATAGCTTTAGAGATGAAAACAAATCCAATTGATTCCGGACTCAACCAAACTAGCATTCAAATCATATGATAATATATACGATGAATCATAAACGATAAAATTGAGACAAAACTAATTCATAGAATCAAATAACATGCTTGAAGAAATCAACTTTTATCCCATAACCAATTATTGTATTTAGCTACTCATATTCATGGAGTTCATCATCATAATATTCAAAGGAAGACTATGAAACATAAAAGAAAGCAAACCCTAGAAGTAGTTCTCTGCAAAAGCTCCAAGAATAGAATAAACGTTTTTTTCTTTGTTGTAGAAACTCTCTTTTTATAGCCCTTTGCTTTCCAAAAATAGGTCAAAGTCTTCAAAATCTTCAAGTCCACGTCCATCTACTAGTCCACCAAGCCCAGGTGTGAGAAATATGTCTCTGGAAATTTTGGGTCCAAAACTGATCGTCGGAATGCTGACGTCATCACCGGAATCCGGTAGCCGGCGCCGGAATCCGGTCGCCGGAAAACTTTCTCCGATCACTTGAAGCATTGGAAGACGTCACCAGGCAAGTGCCCGCTCCCAGAAGCTCATCTCTTCTTCTCTATAGTCCATACATTCACAAAAAATCATCTAACCCAAAATCTTAGTTGTTGCGAAAACATACCCAAAAGTGCGACGCGTAGCTCATATGTCCGGCAACAAACTCTTGAATCCAACACATACCCCCTTCACGATTCACTGAAACATTACGATCCCAACTTCCGGTTCAGAAATCCGACAACCGGAACTAGTTCCACCGGCGCACCATTCTTGCTCACTTTCGCGCAATTTCTGCAGCATTGGTTTCAGGCCAATGTCACTGCCATGCATCCCAGTTCTTACAGCTCAAGTCCTTAATTCAATCACCACCAGCTGCAACTTCAAACACATCAAGTAACTGACTCAAGCCATCCTAAGCCATCTTCCCTGTAACTCCATAGCTCATTCACTACCCCAGCAGCACCATTATCCTCCATTCTTCCCACTTTAGTAGCACCAGCAATTACAGTACCTGTACACTTTTTATAACCACACAAGTATTGAAACTCCACCTTGTGCTCCTCTTCTTATCTGCATCGGTTCTCTAATGCCAGCAGCAACAACAATATCACTGCACCATATTCTACATCTGCAGATTCTATCCAGCTTTGCCTCAATCACTCTCAGTAAACCAACACAGCTTCGTTCCACCTGAGACAAGAGCAGCAACACCTGCAACTCTCTTCTCCGCGACTCAGCCAACACCCTCTTTTGAGTTCAAACCCTATAACAACACAGACAACCACTTTGTCTTTACTCCCTTCTACCAGTAACAACAACATCACTAACTCTGTCAAGTCAGATTTTGACCCATGAGCCATTCTTTACTTCCATCTGACCAGCTGCAACCATTTCCCTGAACTTGAAATGCTCTCTAACCTGCAGTTCAGTCACAGATCAATGCCATAAGCTTAACACAACCAGATCCATTTACTTCACAGCCCATCACTTGCAACAGCTTCAAGTTCTTATAGCTTCACATATAACACCAAACACTGACCCTTATTCAATGCATAACAACACAGTTCCATGATCCTTGCATCTTTACCATTAGCAGCTCCATCTCCTCAACTCAGATCACCTTCTTCATTTCCCTGGCTCCACTCATTCACTACAACAAATCCATTCCACCACCACTAATACTTTCTCTCTCAGCCAGCCACAACTCATTTTCTGTAGCTTAGCACCACTATCTGCAAGTGCAATTCCACCTACAGCTCCATTAAATCATGTGCTTCTTCTCTTCACCTGAATCATTCATTGCAAGCCACCAATGCCACCTGGAATCACCACCATGAGTAACATCTCGTAATCTTGGTCTCCAATATCTTGCACAAGTAACTCGGGACCACCATCCCTGTTAACTTGAACAATTGTTGTGCATTCACTCATTTTATCAAGCACTCGGTGTGCGTTTTGTCGATAACTCAGAGGCATACTTCTGATGCCATACCAGCTCTCTTTCTACCTGCAACTTCGAATTGGAGACACACCCATGCTGTGTTATCATCTGTAATTTCATAACCACCTTACCCCTGAAACCCAAACTCAACCAATAGTTCTACCATCTCTTCTTTTCTTTGGATTCAACTGAAATTCATTAAACCCTTCTCTGCTTCAATCTACCACTACCTTCTTGGACAGATCACAACAACAAATTTGCTTCTCACTCGATTCAAAGTTCTCAGAAATCTCAATTTCAGTTCTAAACTTTAATGGCAGCAGCCGCTGCTGATTCTCTCAGTCTCAGGTGTGGAAATAAATGAGATGCAAATGATTGAGATAAGATTAGGGCTGGGGTATATGGTAGGATAGGTACACCCCAAAGTTATTTGCACCCACTCATAATGATAAGGGATACTTTGAATGACTACCCCTTAACCACAGCTAGATTGTATTCAGTACTCCTCCAAGTTGTCCCTTAACCTCGGCTCGACTCCGGATAGTGTTCGCCCATGAAATGACGACTTTGTCCTTTTCTCTCTAAATGAGTAGTTTCTCCTTCTTTTGCTCCAAACGACTCCAAAGCACCTAATAACTCAAAAGCGAACATAAGATACATAACTTCCACGAAAAACAGCAAAGAAAGCATAAATACTAGATATTAAATTAGGTGTTTATCACACCTATCACTGCAAGTGCTTCCTCATCGTCATCGGTGTCTGAAGTTGTGAGTCCATCGATTTGGTCAACTATTCTCTTAGTCAATATAACCTGGTCCAGAGGTAGGGTGTTATCGTCTCGCCCCAAATCTACTTCGTCGTCTACAACAGGCATTCCTCGCGCAGCTGCATGAGATTCCTCGGGCGGTGGTTGTCGACTGTCTTCTTGCCTCGGCCCCGTTATCCCTGCATGCATGCTGCCGCTAGTGACTGTATGATTCCTTAACATCCTAATTGTCCCTGAAGTGCTAGCCATCGGTCACGTCGCGTGATAAGACGAGTATCGCTCGTCCCTACGTCAGCAAATACGAAAAAGAACCCCTTACTTTGACCTAGTTTTCAAATAAAAAATTCAGACACAAGGGCAAAAAGTTCGACTGTACGACTGCTGTCACTGTGTAAGATCTACTTCAGTTGTTAGGTGGGTACTGTCCCTTTACCCTATTTTGTACCTATGCTGAATCTGTGTATGACCTCGTTTTCCCGTCGCTATCACTTCGTACGACGTCGCTCTCTGTACTCGACCTATACATTTAAGTTAGTTTTGTCCTTTATTCTACATGTTCCAAATCATTGATGCTTAGAAAAAAGTACGACAAGTAACCCCTAGAAGAAAATCCAACTTGTACCAGCTCTACTTTCTCGAGATCTAATTATGAACTCTCCGACGACTTATGCTACGCCGCCGGTTAAAAAATTCTATACGGTTGACAGTTTATCGCACGATGAAACAGCTACAAACGCAAACTTTTGGTTACTCCAAGCACCCGAGTTCATGCCGTAGCTAAAAACAACTCGTTTAACGCTAACAAGTATACAACTATCAAGAACAAACAGCCGTCCTTTCAACATATTCTTCACATAGCTTCTAACCCGAACTGATAGTCGCTGGTGAGCTCGTGAAGTCTCTCTGTTGATCAAACTGTTGAAGATGTTAAGAAGACGCTGCTAATGTTCTGGCTTTAAAGTAAATGACTCAAAAAAACCGTCATTTCGGCCAACAGAGTTCATCATAGCTTCAACTTCAACACGTTAATCGTGTATTGAGGAGCTGTTGATCGTCTCTGAAGGTTTTTACGGCAAGGTATCCGGAGATCTTAGTCGTGTCCCCTTAGTCGGCGCCAGAATGTAGATGCATATTACTACAAACTACATCCAAAGGATAGAAACACAATGCTCATCTCAAATGAAAGTAAACACTCCATAATGAACACAAGATATACGTGGTTCGGTATGATTACCTACGTCCACGGGGGTGAAAGGATGAATCTTATTACTTTGAAGTGTTACAAAGGTGTTGCTCTCCGTGGGGTTTCCTTACAAGATGCACTTAATACTCACTTTTCTTCTTCTTCTTAGTGTTTTTCTCGAGTTTTTCTCCTTTTCTCTCCCAAAAATACAACCTACCTTTCTTGAATACAAGTCCCTCTATTTATAGGAGAAGTTCTATACAACGAAATTAAGGTGTTGGTCATGTTACATCTATTTAGCAGTTCTGTGATCGGGTCGGTTCATGTCGTCTTATGTGGCCGATGTATCCTGACTCCTCGCCTATCCTTCGTTCGGGCCGATCTCTTTAGATGCATTATTAACACGATGTCGCCTACCTTTTACTGTCGTCCTTACGGTTATCCGATGTGACCCGTTCTTTCTTATTCGTTTGACCATAGCTCCTCGTTTGACCCGCCACGCCTTATCTTGTCAGCTTTATCAGGAGTCCGGGTCAAGTCTTGTCCGACATTATTACGCCCGATCCACGTGGCTCCTTAAATCTCGCGCCCGACAATCTTCACTCTGTACTTCGCGTCTCTTCGTATTTGGGTGCACCGGTTCTAGGATTTTTCCACCTGGATCTGTAGATAATTTACACCTACACTCTTCTACAAAAACTAATCTCAACAATCCAATGAAATCAAATACAACAAAACAGACCACAAATCATTTCAATTCAATCCCTAAAACCAGAATTTACAAATTCAATCAGTATGTGTAAGTAGAAGTTACACATCTATTTAGCATGTGTAACTAGAAGTTACACATATATTTAGCTTGTGTAACTAGAAGTTACACATTCATATGCATGTGTAATCTTATAATTACTCAAAACAAAAAATTTCATTTATAAGTTACACATGCAATTGAGTTTAACTATATACAATTTCAGTCACTAATTATCATTGTACAAGCAGCTTCTTCTGATCATTTCACAAACATTAATCAATGCATATGTCATATTGCAATTAGTCATGAACTTACAAGCCTAGGTAACTTAAAGCACGATGGAAAACAAATTATTAGTTCATGGTTTAATGGGAGTTAAACAAATTCAACTACACTTACATTTTCCAGCACCACCACTGGCTCCATATCCTCATCTAAAAGTTGCACCTCCACCACCAACACCTCCTAGAATCACAAACTCAATAGAATAGTTGAAACACTTTGTAACCTCTAGTTATTTCTCCACAACTCACACCACACCTCCAGTAGTACCACCACCCGCACCACCATCGGCTACAACTTTCACCATCACTAAGCTATTAACTGATAAGAAAAGCACAATGAACAACTATCGATTAGATATACGTTTCATATCATACGATAATTCACATATTATATGCACGTTTCAGAATGAAAAGAATGTAACCTTAATGGAAATAATGAAACATTTTCAATCAGTAACAACCATTACTATATGTAAGTAAAATCTATGTAACCAGAAGTTACACATTCAATCAGTATGTGTAAGTAAAAGTTACACATCTAATTAGCATGTGTAACTAGAAATTACACATCTATTTAGCTTGTGTAACTAGAAGTCACACATCCACTTAGCTTGTGTAACTAGAAGGTAAACAACAATTATACTATCTATGTAACTACTTTTTGGCCCTGAACCCTCCTATAAATGTAAATATGAAAGCCACGGGCTTATCATTGTATGATAATAAATAAGAACCTATTTATATGCAATATCATATAGTGGAAAATATTTATTTAAAAAAAAAATAACGACAAGCTTATGAACCTAGAATTGAAACATACTTATTCTCCAAAGGCACAAGAAATTAAAAGGTAAATGAAAACTCAGGTACTCGTCATCTCTCATACAACCTATAAATTATGATGACATGCCATAAACAATGAATTCTCTGTGAGGTTTACGCATGAGTTCAACTGATGTATCACCTCATATTGTTTGAGCCAACTCTTTCTGGCCTCAATCTTCTTTTTGCTAAAAGCCATTTCGATAGCCTCACCATCATGTTCATCCACCCACATAAAATCCTTCTTATGCTTCCCAAGGTCCGAAAAGTACTCATTCCCTTCCTTGGACATATTGGTTCCCAACCCCTGTAAAAAATGAGCAGAATAGTCATGCAATGATCCAAGGCCAACCATAATTCACCAAAACTTATCACTGCAGCATGAGTCTCTCATCAGGTCATAAGTTGTTTCTAAGAGAAACCTAAATCTCATTTCATTGAATTGTTCTTTATCCTCCTGCACATGTGTACTTCACAGATGGCATATCTTCTACTGCTAAATTTCATCAAATCGAAGCATCTAGTAAATAACAACAAAAACTTCATCTAAATGTCGTTTCCTAGCATCATTCAAAAACAACTTCCATTTCATATCTACCAAGAACATATGAAATCGAAAATTAAAAGCGAAAAAAATTCAAATTAAATCTACGGGTAATAGAGATGATGAATCGTTGATATCGAATCTCTAATCAATTTTTAGATCGCAACTTGAAATTGAGAGTTACGATGAATTTGACGAAGAACAGATCTGGAAATTTTATTCAAGATTCTTCAAAAAAATTTACATTGATACAACCAGGGAGAGTAGATGAATGTAAATCTAAGATCTAATTTCGATTCACACAAGTTAATTGAAAAACGCCTGAAGATTTAGGTTTTGAAAAATGTTTTTCTCAGATTTGTTTCTGAAATAAATAAAATAAAATCTCTTAATCGAAGCATAATCACTAATAAAAGAGGATACTTATCTATACTTAGCTTGCTGATGGACTTGTGTTGAATCTACAGATCAATTAATTGATATTTGTTTCTCGGATCCATTATCTTCTACTGCAACTGATGCTCCTCCTTCTCCTGATGGTGGATTTATGATCTCTATCGTCGCCATCGATTGTCTCTGAATCAATTGTCTCTGCTTAAAATCAGATTAGTAAAGGGTAGTGTTGGCATTATCAAAATTTGTAATAATTAATTATGGGCCAGATCTGAAGAAAATTTGATATTTTGGGCCTAGTAATAGCATCTAAAGATTTAAAGGCCTAGACAAATAAAGCTCCCACGTTAAATGGTAAGGAAACCCATGCTTCCTATTGGCCGAAATAGGTCTTTTTTTAGTTTTGTGAAACGAGCTTTTTGGTGAGGACACTTGGCAACGTATGATTGGTTTAAAAAGAATAGGAAAAACATTAAAAAAATGAAACCAAATTCAATTTGGATTTCATTAAGTGACAATATTTTAGGTAAAGACACTTGGCAACATATGATTGGTTTAATAATTACAAACTTAAAAGGAAAACATAACTTATCGTGTTTGGAATTTTATGGAAGTTCAAATTCAATTTGGAAATCGAGTAATTACTATATTACGACTATTTTTCCAAATTAATATATAAATGGGAAAAAAATCCACATATTTTCTGCGAAATTAAAAAGAAAAAATAAATAAAATTTGCACATATCCTCCACCTATTTAATGTATTTGCTCCGCCACACCAAATCAAAAATACATCTCCACGGGACGGGACGAAGCCCCGCGCACACCAAATCAAAAATGCATTGACAGGGGGATGGGGCGAAGCCCCGTGCACACCAAGTTAAAATGAAAAAAATAAACAAATTTTGCACATATTTAATGTTTTTGCTCCGCCACACCAAATCAAAAATACATTTTCACGGGGCGGGACGAAGCCCTGCGCACACCAAATCAAAAATGCATCGCCACGGGATGGGACGAAGCCCCGTGCGCACCGAATCAAAAATACATCGCCACGGGGCGGGACGAAACCCTGCGCACACCAAGTTAAAAAATGAATATGCATGTTGTATAGCACGTGCACAAATCTACTTTTCTTAAAATATGGATTGGACAATGAAGGATCCATTTTGTGGGGCTTCTATATGTGGGCCTTCTAGTAGGCGGTTATAGTATTTTTCAATTTGAGCCGAGAGTATTTTAAGAAGGATTAATTGGGGCTATGAAAAGTAATTAGGGGATATTTACTGTTCATGCCGGCATGGAAAACCCATGTTGTTTTGATTTCCGACATTAAAAAACCATGCCGGCGTGAACAATAAAATATTCTACAATTACTTTTCATATCCCCGGTAAATCGTTCTATTTTAACCTCGTGTAGGCGCTACTGTACTGTATTAGAATTTAGAACCAAAACAATCCTGTCACAGTTGTTTAGGGCAACAATCAAGCAACTTCGTCGGAGTTTGAAAAAGTCAAAGTTGACCTCATAAACACCGCGTGTTGACCTCCTTCATCACATGCGAGTCCATTTACAACAAAATTAAAATTAGGTAATTTGGTAATAAAACAGAAAACCCTGTTGATTGGATTGAAAAATATTCCCAAACAGCTGCAGAACCCAAAACAAAGACGAAAACTCAAGAGATGGTATTCAACAGTGATATCGTGTTAAGAGTAGCAAATCTGTCAGCAAATTTGTGTCAATATATAGCTTGCAATCCAGACAGATTAAGCAGTGAACAAGTATTAGATCTTATCTGTTGTATACCATTACAACAATTAGGTCGTCTTGTTCTTTGTGTATGGAATTTCTTTTGTTTCCCACCTCCTGATTCTCATCCTAATTATTATACTTATTATTCATCATCAGACACCAATTCTGATTCTGATTCTTATTACGACGACGATTCTCATTCAGATTAATACCATTGTATAGTATTTCTTTCTTCTTCTTCTTTTTTTTTTCTTTTTCTTTTTTTCTTTTTCATTCTAATATGCTGTAACCGTCTCTTCTTTATGGTTATGTTAGTGTATATTTGTCTATTAACATCATTAATGTATTATTTTTAGGGAATTGAGGTTCTCTATTTCATAGTTATTGTTCTGAACTTCTGAGATTTTGTTTATACGAACAAATTAATCTTATGTTATGGGTCTTTTGATTGAATGCTGTTTTTTTGTTTGTTTGTTTGTTTATGGACAAGGGGATACTTTGGGTTGAAGACAAAATTAACTACTTGTTGTTTAGTGGAGAATTTAGTTGTATTAGAACATTTGTCAGAATAACAACATAACCTAAAAACCTTGTCTCGTTTCATAGCCAAATTGGAACTGCCGTACTGTAACTTTTGCATATTAGAATTTGATAGTTCTTTGACAATCTTAACATCTGTGTTATTTTGAACATTTAACTCTAGAGAACTTGCTAACAATTTTATGTTTTCAATTTAAGTAAAATTGACTAACCAAAATTTGTTGTTTCTATGATTATAGGCCCTTTTTCAGTTTACTTACACTCACAAGTCATGGTTATAATGAAATGTTAGTTGAAGAAAAATTGTATTAAGTAATGTTGTTTTCAAGTTTCCTTGTAGAACACCTCGTGTAGTGTCAAATACAATTTCACATGGTCATTGGTTTATTGCTTAGTACTATAGTCAATAGAAGTTAAATTGTCCCACCCCACCTTGTATGCCTTTTAGTGTAATTCTGCTTCCTTAAATTTTCTTACTCTTGTCTGCTTTTTGAGTCCTCATTTCATTAATATTTTTATATTTTGTCGATCATTTAATTAGCAGAGTTCATGATTCCAACATTGTGCCACTTTCAGCAAATTCCAGCGATTGGATGAATGTTAATGTTGTTATAGCATGAATGGATTTTTGCAATTGTTTTCAGCTTGCAAGGAAGGATTGGAGTGTTAGAATTCCTTCTAGTTGGAGCTTGTTTGTTATTATTGGTAGTAAGATGAATTTGCCTGTTCCTAGAGAACTTCCTTGCTGCATGTACTATGTCGAATGCAATGTGTGTATATTATAGAGGATCATATCGAGCTAAGTTTAGCTTCTGGTTGTCTTAGAACCATTAAATTATGACTGTAGATTGCATCACCAAGTCTGTTGATTGCGAGAATGCATATTGGTATTGTTTTGTAAATTGAGTTGGGGGGTTCAGAATTGTTGCACCTGCCTTAATATTTACCTCACGTTGTAAGCATTGAATATGATGGCATGTATTACTTGACTCTCTTGACACTCCGTTTGAATGTCAGTTCCTCAACCATCATAACTTAAAGACTTTACAATGATTGTAAACATACCTTGTGCTGAAATAGAATCAACTTCGGCATCAACATATTCTGCAGCTCATATCATTAGCATCAGTTGCGGCACAAACACCATGTTCTGCAGCTTTGATTACAGCAGTATCATCATAACATAAAACAGATTTCTACCTTAGAGATAGAATTTACAAGAAATACCTATTCTCACTACTACTACTATTAGACTTGTACTTCCTTCTACTTTTTTTTTTCTTTACACGTTGTACTTCCTTCTACTTCCTCATGCTTAATTGATAGAATTAAATCGGAAATTCTTTTTATGGAAGAGGCTAGAAGAGTCTTTGTCATGCTTGCCATTTGTCTTTGTGACTTTTCCATCATGAGTTAGAGAGACTAGCTTATGCTCATGGGACCTCATAACGTACTATAACTTAATTCACATTAACCTTGGGTAAACATAAGTACATAATTAGGGCTTAAATAAACCTTGATCCATTTTAGCATAAGTTTATCTCGGATAAGTTTACACTAATCTTGATTTGCTTGCTTAACAATTTAAAAAAAAGAAACTCTTGATTGTCTACTACCTCTAGGCCTGGTACCCTTTAAGCAGAGATTACTGGTACCAAACACAACAGTATAGGGAAGAAATGTTGGGAACGTGCTAATGAAATTTGCACTTCATCAGGAGGAGAGTTCCAGCCAACAATATCCATCACTTGAGACTGCTGCGTCTGACTAACCCCACCTGATCCTCAGCTCTCTATCTGTGTCTCCATCCTCTCACTAACTCTGGTTTGGTTCATATATTAGTTCATTATTCTCCTTTATCGTCAACTCCCCTGCTGTCCTTGATGTTAAAATTATCACAGAACTTAGATAGGAACAATAGAAAGTTGCTACTCCATGTTGGATTTTGTTGCTTTTAGATAGTGCAGCAATCAAATCTCCTTAAGCAAAATGAATGGTTTCAAATATTTCTACAGCTGTCGCAGGAGCTGATAAGCTTGATTTAGGTTGTCCTTCCCTTTGGAAGGCTAGATTGAGGCCCTATCTAGAAAGAGCAATACCTTGTAAGTGGGGGCACCTCCCTAAGATAGTTTGCTAAGTTATTCAAGAAGTATGGATGAAACTTTGCAGTACAAGCAGTACCCTCTAATGACTGCCTAGAGGTCCGATTGACCAACAAAACTAAGGGCTCTTGATGGGAATTCTTCAACTTCTCGTCTGATTGACCAACAAAACTAAGGGCTCTTGATGGGAATTCTTCAACTTCTCGTCTGACTTTGATCCCGTATGGACAGTCTGGTGATAGTTAATTTTCTCTGAACCTTGTTTTCTACCTCAATCACAGCCTTTTTGGTGCGTGCATTCTCACTTTCTTCTCATTCCCATCCCGTGGTGAAGCTTCCTATTCAGTTTAGCAGACTAGGCATGTTTAAATTTGGCCCAGGTGTCTGGAAAGGGATCTGATTGACATTCATTATTTGCTGGTTTGCCTTGCCAGTAATTAGGAGGTGAGCATCTGCTAGACCTCTCTATGAAGCAGGGTAATGTTCTAACTTCAGCACGAGGGCATGCTTGACTAAGAGTTGTACTAACAGACGACATACTTTAGAGTTTAGGGTAAACTTTAACATATGTTATTTTCTTATCTTAATTACTTAGTTTGATGGTTGTAATCATTTTAATGTAATACAACTCCGAAATAGAGGGATTTCTGGAAGAAGTTCTATTGGTAAGTGGTTACCAACCGGTCAACATGAACTTCACATTTAGAATTACTGAAGTAGTTCTGTTGGTATGTGGTAACCAACTGGTCAGCATGAATTCCTAAGTTAGGTCATCGTGAAAGCTTGTCATTGCACTTTACCACCGCTTAAAAAATGGGAATGTCTCTCCTAACTGTCTTTACTCATATTTTTGTTCCGCCAAAGCATTAATCCAGGAATTTCTCTACTTCCAACTACATGATCCTCTTGATATCCACCTGCATCCTAACCAGTGCACGTGTTGAGGGGTTTAGTTGGGCAAATTCACAAGCATGTAATGTTACCGTCTGTGCTTTCTGTAGTACCAAAATTGTTCGCCGAGGGAGAGGTAACATGTACGTCAGTAGGTCCATGGTCAACCATATAAGTTTCTGTATTTTATTTATGTATCTGTGGCTGTAACTTTTTTTTTTAGTGGTAATTGCATTTTTGTCTCTACTTTTGATGGTCTACACAAATATCCTTATCACATAATAATTTTGTCCCTCTTTATCTATAAGCCCATCAGGGGCCCATCAACAATTTATAAACTTCCAAATATACCCCAACCTTTATAAAAGTATAGATTTCTTCTTATCTTCTTTAATTTCAGATCTAATTTTTTTCTCCACCACCTCATCGTCTTCCTCTTCCACCGACAGCCACCACCTTCTTCATCATCACCACCACCATGCCAGTAGCACCTCCACTTCCTCCATCATGTCTTACCACCATCGTTATCACCATCTCCTTCTTCTCCTTCAGCCATCGTCGTCGTTTCTCCACTTCCTAATCAATCGTTTAGATCGATTTTCACCCAACTCAAGTTTCTGCCCCCGTGAATAATATGATTTGATTTTGGTTTTTTATGGATTTAAAAAAACTATGGAGATCGGGAGATCTGGTTTCAATATCACTGAATCGAGATTTGATTCAGCTATATTCCTGTGTTTATAGTTAGTTCGATTTGTTTTTCGGTTTTTGGTTATGGATTCAAATATAAAACAGAAATTAATTTTTGTTTGTTTAGTTTAGGTTAGAACTTTGATTTCTTGTATGTTCCGGATTTAACCACATTTTTGTTAATTATTTTCATTTTGTATGTGTTATTTTCATTTTGTATGTGTTATTAGAATTTGATAAAATGGTTGATCAGCGATTGATGCCTGGGTGTTCACTTTCTGCTGACGCAACATCTCAATCTTATTTCGCAAATGATAAGGCAACAAATTCATTTTGTCGGACTAATACTGCATATGATCGATTGTGAAGCCTGCTCTGACGAGATTGACTACGGGTTACCAGCGCTCTTCATCTCAGCAAATCAAACTTTTCGGATGCCCTTTGATCTCCAGTCCAGACAGGACAATATATTTGATGAAATTGAATACTTCCTGAACAGTTTTTGATGAAATTGAATACTTCCTGAACAGTTTTTGTCAGAAGGTTAGTATGTAGCTCCTAATTTGTTAACGAGATTTAACCAGTGATGATACCTGTAATGGTTCAAAGATATACCACATTTATGATTGTTTGTATAAATTCTTCTTAAACAGCGCCCAATGCGTATAGTTTTGAGACTTTTGACAGAGAATTATCATCAATATATGTTTTTTTTCCCTCTTGCATATTTTCTTTCATCTATTAACTGCCATTTTCTAGGCTTGCTTCCCTGTTGTATAGATAAAGTCTTTATTCTTTACAGGCATGTAAAAGTTAAACTGATAGATGCAGTCATCCAACAAGCTGCTGAAACAAGAAAATGCAAGAAACATAGACCAGAAAGTGAGCAATAAATAAAAAACTCCACAAACATATGGATAAACTCTTGATTTCATTTTGTATGTGTTATTGATTGTTGAGCTCATAATTTAGTGTAAAGAAATCATATGTCCAAGTATAATGTGAACTTGACAGGTTAGGAGTACAAATGCATATTTACGTATTCGGTGGTTATTTGGGTTTAAGCAGACAGTGATATTGGATCAACTATGGTTGTTGATCCATATTTTTGGATCAACTATGGTTGTTGATCCAATGAAATGGATAAACATCCACTTTGTTGATACAATCGAAATGGATAAACATCCATTGTTGATTCAAGCGAGATTGGTTTTGAAGCTGGTCTTGGAGCTTTTGGTGTTTATGAAGCTACATGTAATGAAATATGGTGGTTATATGGGTTGAAGCAGGCAGTGATATTGGATCAACTATGGTTGTTGATCCATCTATATGGGATCAACTACTGTTGTTGATCCTTTGAACTCATGTTTTGTAGTTTAAATCATGTAAATTTGTTCTAATGTTGAACTTGTAGTGCAATGGTAGCATGACTGACTCCATGTCAGATGATGCGTGTTCGACTCACGCCAAGTTCACTCCATTTTACATGGATAAACTATCATTATTGATCCAATTTTACATGGATCAACTTCCATTGTTGATCCACTAAAATTGGATCAACTTCTATTGTTGATCCTTTTTTCTTGGATAAACTAGATAAACTTCTACTGTTGATGGGTTTGTTGGTGAATCAAATTGCATCTGATGAAGTGGTAGCATTTTTCCATCAACTTGGATAAATATCCATTGTTGATCCAACTGCAATGGATAAATTTCTACTGTTGATCCAACTGCAATGGATAAACATCCATTGTTTGATCCAACTGAAATGGATCAACTACTTTTTGTTGATACAAAAAATTTGAACCAGTGATGGTGGCGGTGGTGGTGGCGGCGGCGACGACGACGAATTTGTGGTGGTGGCGGCAACAGACTAGTGGTGGTGTAATGGTGGCGGTGAAGGAGTGGTGGTGGAATATTGGTGGTGGTGGCGGTTGGTAGGTGGTGGTTGTTGAACGGTGGTGGTGGTGGAATGGTAGTTGAATGTTGGTGGTGGTGGTGCTAGTGGTGGTGGTGAAGTGGTAGAGGAAGAAATTTGTTGTATTTTGAAATAAAGAAAAATATTATATGAGTGAGGGTATTAAGATAATCTAATATTAAATGGATAAGGTTATAAAAAAGGAGGGACATAATTATTTTTGCATAAGGATATATTTGTAGGGAGTTAAAAGTAGGGACATATAATTAATATACCCGATGTAGGTGATGGGCCTTAAACACCAACTAGGTGCAGCATGTGCAACTGGGCTGAAATAGAGCTCGACACAGAGTTCTGCGAGCGAGCAGTTACAGAGACGAAGGATGGAAAGAGGCTGAGAACTTGTACGCGGAAAGCAGCTGGAGGTCGATGGCGTGAGCTGTGTTCAACAGATCGGGTTGCCATGGATGTTAGTCAGCTACGGAATGCAGTAACTGCTGTCGTACTTTAATGCAGAGAGTTAATGGAGTGTTTGTAGCAATGAGCTGGAGGAAGGTCAGGGAAACATACTGAGTTTGCTGCAGTGATTGTAGCAATAAGCTGGGGAGATCCACATGGAGGGACGAAGAACTAGAGTCTGCTGTGGGTTTAAGTCAGGTTTCTGCTGGAGTTGTGCCGAGCTCAGAGTGGGGATGATGTGGCTCGATCGAGATGGAAGTCAGGGCAGAGAAGGTGGAGTTGTGGTCGCTGCTGAGATCAATGATAATTACAAGTTGGACGGTAAACAATGGAGTTGAGAGAACTCGAGCTGAGGTGACGGCGTTTGGAGATGCATGGCAGTAATGTTGAATGTTGCTGGCAATGACGAAGAATAGGAAAGATCACTGCATGGTGTTGCTGAATATTTTAGTCGAGAAAGAAAGGGAGTTGCTGCCATTAACGGTGATGCTGTGTAGGAGATGGAATGGTATGACACTGTGTGGTTCATGGTAGTGATGGGAGAAACAATACATGACACTCCCTGCTGTTATTTGCTGTCAGTGATGGCTTGTCATGGTTGATAAAATTTGAGCTCGAGATTATGGCAGTAACAATGAAGTTGGTGGTAATGCAGTTCAAAAATGGATCTTAGCAGTTGATGGAAATGGATTCAGGGAGTTGAACTGTAGTTGATTGCAGTGACGATGCTTGAGGCGAGAAGAAGTTGAATGCAAGGTAGACAAGCACTGTAAACGGTTGAGCTGTAGTTTGTTGAGAAGCTGATGGACGTAGTTGAGTCTGGGCGCTGACAGTATATGCGAACAGGAAATATGCTGGGCTTCTAACAGCTGCACGAGCCCAATAGGCTTTTAGCCAAAATCTTACACAACCAAACTAAGGTGCGGATTTTCGGCCAGAGTTGTGCAATCTGCTTTGGTCCGGGGTGTTATGCACGGGACATAATTCTTAAAGAGGGCACTTTCCTATTTTATTAGGTTTCCTAGTTTTTCTTTAAGAGGAGGTTACAAAACTATATATATAGGGTAGCCTAGAGCAATCTTTTATCATCTCTTCTACTACTTTTGTTCTAAGGTTTAGAAACATGATAGGGTTTCTCTTTCTTCTTGTTATGAACTCCTTGAATATGAGTACTTAATTTTATTATTGGTTATGGAATAATTGGATTTCACATAATATGGTTTTTGATATGATAAATTAGTTTTGTCTCCATATTTTATCGATTATGATTCAAAATTTATAGTGTTATATGATTTGAATGCTTGTTTGATCGAGTCGCGAATCGGTTGAGTTTGTTTTCATCTCTATTGCTAGTTTAGGGTTTATTATACGTAAAAGTGATACTCCTTGAATGCAAGTGGCATAAATATGATTATGGTTTGTAGTGATATATTCTTATGATCGTATGTGAATCGTAACCTTTGTTAAATTGAATTAGTGCGTTTACCACGTTCGATTGCTTTGATTAGCCTGATTTCATAGAACTTAATGCATCTTGGGAATTAAACTTGATTAGTGCTTTTACACGTTAGGTTGTTCTTTTAGATAGAACTCATACTCGCATCTTTTAATGTGTTTGTTGATAACAAAAGGGAATTTGCGGGATATTCTTGCGATCAAGGTATTCTAGGGCTTTTGATAAAAGTTGAGATTAAATATCAATTCTACTTATTGTTTTGAAAGCATATTTGTGAATGAAGATGAATCCTTAACCAATACTTTCTCATCCTTGATTTGATTTGTTTGCCTATTTCTTTATTTGCTTTTCTTTTACTTTTACTTTATAAAAATCAGAAAAATACCCGGTATTTTATATAGGAAACCGAAACAACGAGACAACCTAGACCTCTCTGTGGGATCGATCATTTCTTGCCCTTGCTATATTTATATTTTGAGTAGTAAGAAAGTGTAAATTATTTTTGACGCATACGACAGCGATCAAATTTTGGCGCCGTTGCCGGGGAGGCAATGGTTGTCACTTGTTTTTGGTTTTTATTTTGTTTTTTTTTTATTTTTTTCTGGTTTTTAACCTTGGTTTAGGAATCGTATTTCAGGTACCAATTCTATGGAAGGAGCATATTGGAACAATGGATACGGCTTTCAACCTCCTCAACACTATGAAAATTTCCCACCATCTATGGAATGCAATCAAAACCAATTTATTGGCTATGATGCATATCCTAGAGAACCTTATGGTGATTTTCATACATACCAACAACAACCTTGTAGTGGGTATGTAAGTCAAGCACCTAGGTGGGATAATTATACTTCTAATTGGCTTTATTCGAGTTGTATGCAGATTATGCATGGATTGCAAGATATGCAACAAAGGCTAGACCAACTTGACCGTAATAGAGAGAACGTCGCACAAACCAATTTCTGGAATATGCCTTCTTACCCGACTCCGGATCGTAGTTATGATCATTCACCCATTCAAAGGGAAGAGTCATGGGAAAGAGAACATATTGTAGCTAATGGTGGTAAGCGTGTGAACGCCCGGAAACTTGCGCAGAAATTATACAAGTTGGAAGACGATGGATACTCGGAAGAGATTGTCGATGAAATTAGTAGGACCATTCATATGGAACTTGAACGACGTCGTGATAAAGGTTGGGAAACCGACGACGATTCTGATTATGGTGAGTCTGAAGATGAAGACGATGATGATTGTGTTGAAAAGGACCAACCTTTGGAGATATTTGATGACATTAGTGTAGTTGACTCAATCCTTGATCTTTATAATGATCAAGCACCTATTCAAAAGGTACATGAGGATGATGAAACTAATGTTTTTCAGAATTTTGCAACATGGTTTGAGTTTAATGAAGAGGAGAATGTTGAGAATGTGACCGTTATGACCAATATTATGGAAGACCCAATTGAGCTTGCATATGATTGTAATGATGATGTTTATGTCGAGACTCCGGTTAAGGCAGAAACGGATGAAGAATGGTTGCAAGGTTTGATAGAGGACCATGATATACAAGAGGTGAATAATTCACTTGAGTTTTTCAAGGATGAATAGGATTCCGTGCTAAAAGAGATTGTGCGAGGTTTGTCTAACTCTGTGCATATTGATTCTTCTCCTTTACCTCTTATTGGTTTAAATATTTGTGCTTCGAAAACATTGTTGAATGACTTTGTTTCTCGATTTCCGCCATTAGAGATATTTGATTCTCATACTATGCAGGTTTTGGAACAAGAAACCGTGGAAGTACCCGACTCCTATGTTCTTTATGCACTTCCAAGTGTGGACAAGAATAAGTGTGGGGGAAACTTTTATCGGTTAATAGCTTCGTTTCTATTTTATATTACTAATATTTGTATGGAGCTATTGTTTGCAAAACAGGTGCTATGGAAGGATCCCCAAATTTTCAGATTGCTAATATATGGGGAATGAATCTTTCAAGAAGCTAAGTCGGGCCGTCGACTTTAAAACAAGCGCTTAGTGGGAGGCAACCCACCAGTTTTGTATCTCTTATCTTTATCCTTTTGCTTTTTATTTATTTTTTGTTTTGTTTTTTATTGTTTTATTGTTTACATATCATATTTGCATCCCCATGTTTAATTTCATTAAGTCCATAATCTATCTTAGAAGAGCATTATGATGAATACCTTTTCGTCAGAAAATTTCAGACTGCACGTAGTTAAGTCCAGAGACCATAACTGTCAGACCGTTTATCAAAACACTGTGAAATTTTGACACTGTGTATAAAACACGTAGGTGAACAACTTTTGTGAAATGGAGTGTTTCCAAATTCCTTACCAATTTGCACAGTTTTTGCGTTTTATCTGCTGTTACGTCAGAATTCAGAACTTTCGGTTTTACACATTGAGGACAATGTGAAGTTTAAGTGTGGGGGAGCATTCATATGTTTGTATAGTTTGTTTTAGTTTGTTTTATGCCTTAAAAAAATCAAAATAATAGAAAAAGAGAAAAAAAATTGTGCTTTTTGAACTCCGAAATCTAGAAACTTGTGCCTTTAGGATGACACCATTAGTGGATGGAACCATTTTGTATGCAGGAGTTGAGGAACCAATTAACTAAAAGGGATTGAATTACTCAAGTGTAATAATATGATAGTTGTTACCATATCTCGGAATATCACCATATCACATTCTATTTTTATTTTTCCATATTTATCTATTGTTTTCTAAGTGTTTCGGTGGGTCACTAAACATCTACTTGTTATTACTGCTAGGATGGAATAGAGTGATTGAGTTGCAAGAAAAGAAAAAAAAGAAAAGACCGACCAATTAGACCAAACGGAATAAAATACACTTGGATAAAGCAATATGTGTGTGTTCTCCCTGTCTCCGTCGCCTAAACAAGCGTGGAATGTAGGATCCAAGGGAACTATCGTGTAATCTGCTGACAAGAATCATGCGCTTGGATCCAGTTTGATCCAATCATGTTGTCTAAAAAATAAATAAAAAATAAAGTGAAAAAGTGAAAAGAAAAAGAAAGAATTATATTTGGTTGAATAAAGTCACTCCTGGTTCCCTTGTATATGCTAGTGAGTTGATGTAGAATTCAAACCAAGTAGCTCAATCCAATAGGCATAGGTTCATCTTGGCAGTTACCTTCAGACAGATATGGGAAACATCGATCACTTATGAACATTCGCCAACATCTACATCTATATTCATCTTCTTAATATTTTCATTGTGATTGTGGTTTGTTAGTTTCCGAGTATTGTGGCTTGTTCGACTATCTACTTAAAAGCTTTATTTACTAATATATGAATTGAATTTGCAAGGTACCTCCTCATGTAGTCAGTTTGGATTCGTTCATTGATTTGTCACAAATATATGGAGTTGGAAATATAGGTTTTGTAGGCAGACCTCTTGTAAACCTTCACGAGACTATAACTCGTCCACTAGGGACACACCTAGGGGTTTAAAGGCTTGTTATTTATGCTAAAATTAACCATAGCCTCGACGACACGGAGTTGTATGTATATTTTAGTTTGTTTGATTTGCTCGAGGACTAGCAAAGTCTAAGTGTGGGGGAATCTGATAGGTGTAGAATACACCGTATTTAATATCTAGTATTTATGCTTTCTTTGCGAATTTTCGTGTGAATTATGTATCTTATGATTATTTTTGAGTTTTTTAGGTGTTTTGGAGTCATTGGAGCAAAAAGAAGTGGAAATCGCTTAATTCCAGTATTTCTTCTCATTACCGTGAAGAGGACGAAAAGACGAAGCTAATGGCGCAAGAACGGAGTCATTCCGATGTTGTACGAAGAACTTATGGGCTTAAACACCCGCCTGGTTACATGTGCTAGGCTTAAAGATGTGTGTGATGGGCTTAAAGATGTGCGTGCTAGGCTTAAAGATGTGTGTGCTAGGCTTAAAGATGTAGATGATGGGCCTTAAACACCAACTAGGTGCAGCATGTGCAACTGGGCTGAAATAGAGCTCGACACAGAGTTCTGCGAACGAGCAGTTACAGAGACGAAGGATGGAAAGAAGCTGAGAACTTGTACGCGGAAAGCAGCTAGAGGTCGATGGCGTGAGCTGTGTTCAACAGATCGAGTTTCCATGGATGTTAGTCAGCTACGGAATGCAGTAACTGCTGCCGTACTTTAATGCAGCGAGTTAATGGAGTGTTTGTAGAAATGAGCTGGAGGAAGGTCAGGGAAACATACTGAGTTTGCTGCAGTGATTGTAGCAATAATCTGGGGAGATCCACATGGAGGGAAGAAGAACTAGAGTCTGTTGTGGGTTTAAGTCAGGTTTCTGCTGGAGTTGTGCCGAGCTCAGAGTGGGGCTGTTGTGGCTCGATCGAGATGGAAGTCAGGGCAGAGAAGGTGGAGTTGTGGTCATAGCTGAGATCAATGATAATTACAAGTTGGACGGTAAACAATGGAGTTGATAGAACTCGAGCTGAGGTGACGGCGTTTGGAGATGCATGGCAGTAATGTTGAATGTTGCTGGCAATGACGAAGAATAGGAAAGATCACTGCATGGTGTTGCTGAATATTTTAGTCGAGAAAGAAAGGGAGTTGCTGCCATTAACGGTGATGCTATGTAGGAGCTGGAATGGTATGACGCTGTGTGGTTCATGGTAGTGATGGGAGAAACAATACATGACTCTCCCTGCTGTTATTTGCTGTCAGTGATGGCTTGTCATGGTTGATAAAATTTGAGCTCGAGATTATGGCAGTAACAATGAAGTTGGTGGTAATGCAGTTCAAAAATGGATCTTAGCAGTTGATGGAAATGGATTCAGGGAGTTGAACTGTAGTTGATTGCAGTGACGATGCTTGAGGCGAGAAGAAGTTGAATGCAAGGTAGACAAGCACTGTAAACGGTTGAGCTGTAGTTTTTTGAGAAGCTGATGGACGTAGTTGAGTCTGGGCGCTGACAGTATATGCGAACAGGAAATATGCTGGGCTTCTAACAGCTGCACGAGCCCAATAGGCTTTTAGCCAAAATCTTACACAACCAAACTAAGGTGCGGATTTTCGGCCAGAGTTGTGGAATCTGCTTTGGTCCGGGGTGTTATGCACGGGACATAATTCTTAAAGAGGGCACTTTCCTATTTTATTAGGTTTCCTAGTTTTTCTTTAAGAGGAGGTTACAAAACTATATATATAGGGTAGCCTAGAGCAATCTTTTATCATCTCTTCTACTACTTTTGTTCTAAGGTTTAGAAACATGATAGGGTTTCTCTTTCTTCTTGTTATGAACTCCTTGAATATGAGTACTTAATTTTATTATTGGTTATGGAATAATTGGATTTCACATAATATGGTTTTTGATATGATAAATTAGTTTTGTCTCCATATTTTATCGATTATGATTCACAATTTATAGTGTTATATGATTTGAATGCTTGTTTGATCGAGTCGCGAATCGGTTGAGTTTGTTTTCATCTCTATTGCTAGTTTAGGGTTTATTATACGTAAAAGTGATACTCCTTGAATGCAAGTGGCATAAATATGATTATGGTTTGTAGTGATATATTCTTATGATCGTATGTGAATCGTAACCTTTGTTAAATTGAATTAGTGCGTTTACCACGTTCGATTGCTTTGATTAGCATGATTTCATAGAACTTAATGCATCTTGGGAATTAAACTTGATTAGTGCTTTTACACGTTAGGTTGTTCTTTTAGATAGAACTCATACTCGCATCTTTTAATGTGTTTGTTGATAACAAAAGGGAATTTGCGGGATATTCTTGCGATCAAGGTATTCTAGGGCTTTTGATAAAAGTTGAGATTAAATATCAATTCTACTTATTGTTTTGAAAGCATATTTGTGAATGAAGATGAATCCTTAACCAATACTTTCTCATCCTTGATTTGATTTGTTTGCCTATTTCTTTATTTGCTTTTATTTTACTTTTACTTTATAAAAATCAGAAAAATACCCGGTATTTTATATAGGAAACCGAAACAACGAGACAACCTAGACCTCTCTGTGGGATCGATCCTTTCTTTCCCTTTCTATATTTATATTTTGAGTAGTATGAAAGTGTAAATTATTTTTGACGCATACGACAGCGATCAGCCAACACCAAATTCTCTACTGATCAAGAAAAATAAAAAGTTCGCAAGTTTTTGTTAAGTCAAAATCGGAGGCATCTCCCAATCGTTTACTAAGACCAATAAGTCATTTCAAGCCTACTTAATTATATAAAGTTCACCTTGTACGTTTGTACTTGAAAGCTGTTTTGGGGCATACCAAAAAAAATTTGGGCATACATTTTGTCTAAGTTCGACTTAAAAGTTATCAGCCGAACCTTGCGAACCTAGGAAAAAAAAATTGTGAGCCGAACCTTGAGTATGCCCGGTAATTTTTTGGTATGCCCAAAAACATGTCTCTTGTACTTTGTCCATTACAGCTTGTATCTTTTTTTTTTTTAATAGACCAAGGCCTTTGAAAAGGCAAACAGTCTGCCTCAACTGCCGGAGGTATCCAAGCAGGAGAGCAAGACTGGTACAGATAGATTTACTAGAAACAGTAAAAACAACAGGAAAAAATAAAAGAGAAAAAGTAAACAACAATAAAAGATACTATTGTTCCGGACTGCAACATGATAAGAGGGGTAATCATCAAAGACTGTAGAGACTTCATTCACAACTGAACAGGTTTCCAACACTACAAACCGACTATAGGAGAACAATTCAAATCTTGTGATAATTCTATCAAGATAGGTGAATGCCCGGACGACTTGGAGGAAACAAAAGATTGCAACCAACAAGAACATCGACTCACAGCACACCGATCCCAAGCCCTCCGAGGAGTTCTGGCTTAAAGGAAAACTGTCACGCTTCTCATCAGAAGAATGATAATAATAATGTTGTAAATCCGAAGAATTGCAGCTAAGAACATAAACTTCAGTAACAAAATCATCCCCAAGAGAAATTGATGAAACAACCACGATGTTGCAGTTACCAAAGAATGAATAGCTAAGATAAAAACCAAGGAGAACATTGAAAACATACTCATTCCACTTACAAGCAATCCCCTTGAAATCATCAACTGCATACATCCTATGCTCATACCAGATATATGTACTTACTGCCCAAGCCCTCGCCAATGGAGTTAAATGGCTTAAAGGTCTTATGTCGAGGTATATCCAGAAAGAATGCAAGCTGAAATCCAGTAGATCATCCCAAATTTTTAAAGTAATAGACTGATTGAGGAGGAAGAATATAGTTATAAGATCCTCACAAAGCTGACGAGACAGTAAAAAGATACTTGTATACATCCAACCAGGCCATCTGTACCCTACCAGACTAGTATCATACTGTAACATACCCAAAGAGGTTACACCAATCCAAACATAAAAGAACAGATAAAGATCAAGTTTGATTTGTCTCGAGCCATTAACTCTTGTGCCAACTGACCTATATAAAGCTTCATAAGCATCATAATGAGAAAGGTCGTCTTTGTAAAACTGATGCAAATCTCTGTCAAACTGATGTAAAGAAAAAAATTCTTCATCTTTCTGTTCCGTAATAATTTTCACTCTACAAGAGGGCACAAAGCAGTTGCTACTCAAGTAATTACTCTTAGTGTTAAAGCAAATACTCAAATTACATCCAAAATAACAAGACCACCCAGCAAGTTCACCCGCCAACATAATCAAACAAGGTATACCATACATCTTAAGAAGCAAGGAATATAAACCATTCAACTCATGCAAGAATAGGTAAAGATCAAGCCTAATCTGTTTGGATGCCTTAAAGTTAGTGCAAAGAAGACCTTGCATACTCAAAAAAGAGTAATCGAGAGAATACCTTCTTCTTGACGAGGTTCTAGCAGAGTTTAAAGCTTTTGACAGCGTGAAATCCTGAATGTAGAGTCGGAAATTGATTTGACTTGAACTACCTGTAAATTTTGACTAGGACTGTCTTTGACTTTACCAACATAAAGCTTCCAGTCACTCCGACAGTTGACTTGACCAGCAACTAGGTCACCTGGATCACCCTCTTCGTCTGCCTGGGATTTGGTATAAATACCAGCTCCGATACAGTTAACCTTCCCAGGATCAAAAGATCTTCTATCATCTAAAATTTCATTACCAATAACCCGAAGGATTTTAATCCGGTCTTTACAAGCAAAGAACTTATTACATGATGTAATAGTAAGCGGAACCGTTGATGTGATAATAAATGGAACCGAATGTGAGGTGATAGCAACTACATTTGTCTCTTTGCTGCTCATTCTCGTGCCTTGAGAAAATCCCAACAAACCACTCATGAAAAATAGATTCCAACAAGCTAAAAAATTCATAACAAGCCAATGATCCACGTACTCCAGGCCAAGGCTCAAGTCAAAAGCAGAGACTTGACTTATACCTAGGTTCCCTGGATCACCATCAACGTCTGCCTGAAAACTGTTATAGACCCCCACCTCGGAGGAACAGCCGGAAAAGAAACTTTCCCCTAAAACTCCAATCTCAGTAGCATTACTATTGTTGAACACCTTAATTACTTCCTTCTCGTTGGAGATTCTAAAATTAATCGAGTCGTTGGAGTCTTCATCAGCTGGAATTAGATGTAGGTCACCAGAGAGAATAATTTTATTTTCTGAAAAACTATTATACATCTCTGAATCTTCAACAACACAAACAGAAGAAGATCTAAATCCTTCATCAACTAAATTATCAACTCCATGAATCAGATTATTTGAGGTTGTAACTCGTTCTGCTTTATCACAAAGAGAGAGAATCCCAAGGAGCTGATTGACAAAGGGTTTTCTAGAATTTAGGTTTAACTCCAGTTGATTCAAAAACTGGCAGATCGGATCTACTTCCATGAGATAAAAAACTTAGAATAAAAACCACCAAAAACATAGAGAAAAACCAACAGTTAACAAACAGGATCAAACCAACAGAAAACCCCAGCAAAAATATTTAGGAAGAAACAATCAAAGAAACTAAAACAATATCTGGAAATTTTTAAGAGAAAAGAAGTCCGCAACATAGAAAGGAGAAAATATCTCAAGGGAGAGAGAAAAAAAAGAATTTTAAAGGAATAATCCAGCGTAAAAAAATCAAATCAAAGGAGACAAGAAACTACAGAGCCTGAACAATACTAGGAAGGATTAGCAATATTAAAAGATCTAAACGAGAGGAGAAAAACAAAGGGATCTAGCAAATGAATTTCACCGAAAATAGGAGAATTTCATATAAAACTAAGAGAAGGCAAAACACAAGAGAATTAACAGAAAATTTGAGTAACAGATGAGGAGAAATAAGAGAAAAAAGACTAAACCAGTATCAAGCTAGATCGGAACAGGGAACTTGAGAGGGAAAAAGGGGGTATTGAATGTATTTTAGTGGTTTTGACCAAGACATAGATGGTTTTGACTGGATAGTTTATGGGGGATGAAAGGAGGTGTACGACTTACTCTCTCTCATCTTTTTCAAAGCCATGTGGAGTGCTTGAATTACCCATTACATATTGTATCTATATGTTGGGCTTTACACCGTATTACCGTTTGTTAAGGTGGAAACTCTCAAACTCCTCTTACGAGTTTTTTTCACTCCAAAACCTACCTTTTCAAAAAAATCATCGGGGGATTTGTGGAAACTGAAGTTCAATATCATGAATTAAGCCGCAATAACGGTTTAAATACAATCATAGAAGATCCAATAACCAAAAATGCATCAACATATATCAAAACCACCGTAATTCGATCACCAACTCTATTTGCACAATGGGAGAAGGATCAACTGAAGAATTAAAAAATTGTAGATCTGCAAAAGCAACACTTGAATCTTCATACTAGGCCTTTGGTGCCTGCTTAAGACCATAATTGGATTTGTGCAAAAGACAGTCTTGACCAGATTTAAAAGCATTTTTAAATCTCAAGGGTTGAGCCATATAAGTCATCATGAAGAAACGCATTGCTGACATCAAGTTGATTAATATACCAAATAAACTACACTATTGTTGCCAAAATAACCCTTATATAGTGTAACTACATGATTAAATGTTTCCTCAAAATCTAGTCATTGTTATTGATGAGATCCCTTTACGACCAACCTCGCCTTTTATCTCTCTAAACGGCGTCATGTGTTTGATCCTAAACATCCATTTGCATCAACAAGATTTTGATCTACAGATACGCAAACCAAAGTTCATTTCCCTGTATTTATCAAGGTAGTATACCCTGAAACCATATCATCTCCCCAATTTGCATCTTTATTAGCATTATTAAATCAAGTAGGTATCACATAATTAGTTATACCAATATTAGCAGCATGTATAGGGTGTCTAGTTGCAAAATATGTTTTACCCCTAGAAACACCCATTTTGCCTCTAGTATTCATGCAACGATCATGAACAATAAGTTCATAAGGAATAACATTGGCTAGACTTGCAGTGGGAATAAGATCAGGAAGATTATGACGATCTGCAGGTGGAATGGTAAGAAT
This sequence comes from Papaver bracteatum, assembly GCA_023529315.1. NCBI lineage: Eukaryota > Viridiplantae > Streptophyta > Magnoliopsida > Ranunculales > Papaveraceae > Papaver > Papaver bracteatum. Next base: position 5,833,272 of record JAJJWX010001877.1, read on the forward strand.
AGAAATGATGGAAAAAAGACTACTAGAAATATCAAAACCACCTGAAACTAATGGATAATGAGAAAACTCTTTGTATGAAAAAGAAGCTTAATTGAAGATAACATGTATGGGTATGTATATCATATCATATTTAGGATCAAGACACCTATAGACAAGAAAAATACAATGATTACTCGTAGGAGTAAGTTTATTAGCATAATATGGTGGTATCCAAGGAAAACAAACACAACTAAACAATTTAAGAAGTTTATAATATGTTTTTTTATGAAAGAGAAGCTAAAACGGAAATATAAATTTTGATTGGAAGTTTGTTAGTAAAAAAAATTAGCAGTTAGTAATGCCTCAAACCAAATTGCAACAAAAGATTCCAAGTGGCACCTAAGAGATGCTTGGGATTGATCACAATACCACCATTTTGTTCAAGTGGGTAATACCTTTTGACTCATTATAATATTTGAGCAAGTTATTAATAAGCTTCCACCATTCTAAGTCAAGAAGATTTTTTTATTATTTTTTATGAAAGACGTAATAACATGCTTGAATGCAGCTTTATTATTACGGAAAAATCCAATATTACTATAAAGACATGACAAAGACCCCAAAATCCATATGTATCAACTCCAAAGGTTGTTTTGCGTAGATGCAAGGCACTTGAAAATGAAGATTTTGACTTCCACAAAGTTTACATATAGTACATAACATTGCTTTATTTGATACATTAGATAACTTTAACTTATGACAACATCTTTATAGTGTTTGAAAGCATGGGTGTCAAAAAAAATTGTGCAAAAGATCAGTTTCAAAAAGTGTGGATGAAAAAAAAGAGAGTCTGAGTACTGAATCTGATGAATATAAACCATTTTAATAAGGCCCTTACAATAGAATCTTCCCAGATATCATATCCTTCATCAAAAAATTGTAGTTTAATGTTATTGAGCAGTTATTGTCAAGTGTGAATTTATTAACGGATACGAGATGCTGAGAAGAGATATGAACAAGTAGTCTCTAAAATGAAATAAATGATCATTGACAGTCATACTAAAGTTTCCTAAATGAATATTGTTCATATATTCATCGTTAGTAGTCAAAATAACCTCAAAACCTTCATAAAGATCGGAATTTCGCAAAGTATATGCATATGTTGTAACATGATTATTTGATCCACTACCGGTATATCATGGCTCACTATCAAATATGTTAGCATCTGCAAGCATGACACTCAAATTTGATGGAGCAGTTACACCTTGATATGAAAAATTCAATCTCTCACTACAAGTGACAATAGTATGACCCTGATAGATAGGCAGCTGAATAACTCATTATAGAAGTAATATAAAAAACTGCAAGATTTTGTAAATATACCTCCATATCTACTCATATAACCTCTTCTAGATGTAGGAGAATTAGTAGATGGGAATCTAGTAGCAAATTGCTTAAATTTTGTATTAATACTTCTGTAGTAGACACAAAAATTTGTTCACTCATCAAAAGATTATGCAATTCTTGAAAGGAAACTGGTAGAATTCTAATATGAGTTGAAGTAACAAAAGGTACATAATCTACAAGTACACCCTGGGAGAATACTCATAACCGATTCATTATCGGAGACACGAAGCTAATCCAATTATTTTTTTCACTTCAATATGAAAAAAATCAACATATCCAGTAATTTTAAGACCATGAAGCCTGATATATAATTTCATATGTCATATAATTTTGAGAAAATATTGCTTTAATTGTTTTCCACAATCTATTATAAGTGTTAGCACCAGCAAAATACAAATTACTAAGTTAGACATGGTTGGTTGGCCATAGTATTAATGTATAATCTTAAACTTTTCAAGAATTTTAAAGCATGATAACAATATCATAACTAGTCGTATTTTTCTGTATGGTTAGACTTTGTGATTCCTCAAGATAGATATCTAAAACACTTATTTATTGATCAGTTTAAGATTGTTCTTAAGATGTGGTCTAACTAAGTTTAAGTATTCTGGATTTGTGAGGTTTGCTAGCTTTGTCTACTGAAAAAAGGTTTCCAAGCTAGCCTTGATCTGTCGATCTAATGGAAAATAAAATAGGCTTATCTGTTAGAGGAAGATTTGTATCAAAAGTCTTCACTTAGGCTGAAGCAACTATTAGGCTCTAAAGGACGTTAACTAAGGGAATCAATTGCGTAGAGCCTTATGAGTTTCAAGAGACGTAAGGAGCACGACTGTAACTGAAATGATTAGAGGGTGAATTTAGTCTCAACTACATTCCAGCCTGAAGTCCAATAGTAGGCTAGTACGGCTTAATACATTTCGGTGTTCAAATATGGACGAGGTACCAAGGTCTTTCTGCAGTTGCAGTTTTCCTCGTTAAAAAACCTCCGGTGTCTTGTGTTTTTTATTTTCCGCATTATATTATTTTATCTTTATAATAAGAATAACATAAGTAGTACATAATCATTTTTAGTAGATAATTTCATATTAATTGTGATCAATTATAAACTTGTTCTTGTAGAATTCGTATCTAGAGAGATAGATAACAACTTTCATACATGGAAGAATTCAGATTCAATTATTTGGATACGCTAGATTGATCTTGGATACTTATGTTTTGAGATCATCCAAGTACTCTTCTATATAACCAGGTTCAAGGAATTTGTTGTCTTGACTTTTGATTGTGAAGAGAAAGAGATATAAACTCTTTATACGTATTGTTCAAGGATCATTAAGTTGGTCTGCTTGTAATTGTATTGGTTTTGTCCATACATATTGCGAACGAAAAAGTTGGTGGTGTACTTGGTACGCTCTCTTTTTCAGGCTCCATGAATATAAGATCAAGGAATTATGGAATAAGAAATAAATTTGATCAAAAAACACATATTAAACTGTGAAAGACAAAAAAAAATCAAATAAGAACATAATCAAAATACTCGAGCTAAAAAAAATAATGCTTCAAGAAAACAAATCTTGAAAGATAAAAAAAAATAAGGAAAAAAACTGAAGAAAATTATATGGGAATAAGCACATAAGATAATCGATCAAACCTGAACAAGATGACGAGGATCATAGTATGAAAAGAAGGATCAAAATCGAAAATGCGATCCACCAGTGTGATACTATGATAAAACTTTAAGTGTTTATGGTGTAAACCAGAATTTTCATTGAGAGGACTTAAAATTCATTACTATCATTGGAGGTTAATTTTACTTGTACTCGCTAAACAGTTGAGATTAACATCTCTTTTACTAGTTACTATACAACATACTGCACATGTGTACATAACTAATAGAAAACGCAAGAACCACGAATGAGAGTTATAGATGTTTCCTTATTTTATCATGTAATACTATCTTATGTTAGTGAGTTATATATACATGTGTGGTTTAAAGTGAACCTCAAATGCATCTCACTTTAAGCCACAATCCATAGGCAGCATTTTAATCCAAGTCTTTCATCTAACTCAAGCTTAAACTGTTTAACTTAAATTTATCTCGAATGTAAATTTATAATTATTATTCCATCTGTCCATAAAAAATGTATCTTTTATTTATATAACTTTTCTTATTCTTTAAGAAAATTTAGAAAAGTGAAAAACTCAATTATCGTTGGATGAAGGTAGTACTTCGCCTTCATTGTGATCCTCAAAATATTTTTTTTTCTTTCTTTCTTTTTTCATATATGAGTGTCAAATACACATAGTTGAATATTTGGACATTTGTTGGACTAGTATAGAAAATCATGGATTACTATGAAAAAGTGTTAGGCATTTTGGCAGGTACATTCCAAGGAAAAAAAGAGAATTTAAAACTTTTTTGTGTCTATATGCTAATTTTATCTCAACAATTTCTTTTTTCGAGCATAAAGGTTAAAACTTTATTGAAAAAGAGAAAACATGTTGAGAGCGCCTAAGCGGATCAAGGTGAAGGTAAAAACCTCCATAAACAAAAATAACACAACCCAAAAAACAAGCTCAGCGAAAGTATTCAACAAGTACCGGATGGGGAATACATCCAAAAATTACCTTTTCTTATTGACCTAAGACCTACAACCTTTACCTAGGTTTTCATTATCATCCTTGGAAATTCTAGGAATTTGATCCCATTGAAGCTTAAGAAGTTCACGCTCCTTTTTTTTTTAAGAGCCTCTCTCCACTCTCCTTATGGAACAAAAGCTCTATGTTTCTCAAAATCCCTTTCTTCTTGATCACCAGTATTTCCTTTTATCTCTTCTATTTGAAATCTAGTTTTTTGAAATGGAAATGCCGCCAGACAAATCCTTCCTCCGATCTGTTGGGAAATGATTTTTTATTGGAATGAAGTCAATAACCATCCACAAAATATTATTTCTGGGAGAGGGTTTTTTTTATGAGACAAATTTCTTACCTTTAACTTTTATCCACTCTCCACACTTTTCTCTAAATTCTGCACCCTTGCTGTCATTGCATCTGACCCACAATCATTAGCTTCCATTATTGATTTTGTTGCATCATTAATCTTTTTATGTCCAACACTTTCATTCCTTGTCCGGTTTTTTTTTGAAGTCAATCCTTCATCCCTCATTTGTTGCCTTGAAGTAATCTTAGGAATCTGAGTTTCAGAATATGAAGTAGTCATTCTAGAAGACTTATTTGGAATTTTTTCCACTAAAGTCGGTTTCTGTACAACACCCATGTCACTGTTGATAACACTTCTGGCTCGATTAATATTACAATGCTAAAAAAAAATTACATCATGCCATTTGACCCCAAACTTAGAATTCCTTATACTGAACTAGAAGTTTTCACAGTCTCCACACCGTCTTTCATCCGCAATGGTTTTCAAACCTTCTTTAAAGTCTATTCAGTCTTTGATTTCTTTGAACAAACCATTGATGATTACCCCAAAACCATACAAACTTCACTATTAGAAGGCTTCCACTGATATTCCGCTGAAATATCTAGAGCAATCTTAGCATTAATCAAAAGTGGGATGCTAGCAAGGTAAGAGAAGTTCAGATTTCGTAAAATAATTTCTCTTGGTTTGTTGTACAAGCATCTTGTTATAAATTTTAGGCCATCATTATCCCACATATGTAGTGGTACCCCGTAAATCATAGCCCATATTGATATTGATTTTATCATCAAGATTGAATTCTCTATCAGCTGACTCCAAGGTCTCACTATAAAGAGTTTGGTTGTAATGTAAAGTGAACCGATATCTAACATTAATTTTCTGTTCTCCTCATCCTTGAATTCAAAAATGAAAACAACATTATCAACAGCTTGATAGTTACTTATTTTGTAAAGTTTCAGAGCTTGCTCACTGCAAGTTTCACCGCCTCAAAGAAAAACATTTGTCGACGAGAAAACCCATCATCTTGTTTTTACAATTCTGCATGCATGATGTAAGCTTATCTGTTTGAACATCCACTTGGAAGTTCCCGTTTACTTTTACAGGAGAAGTAAACTTCATAGGAATGAAGAAACAATTCTATGTGTAAGAAATAACCATCTTTATTCTTGATTACTTTTGTTTCCTATAGATCTCTGCAAAGAGGAAATATGGTGTTTTTCCCCATCCTTACTGGTACCTTCAATGCCATGTGAGAGGATCTCAGAGTTGAGGATAATCTGGTTTGATTTATCAACACTATCTTTATCACCTTCACTTATAGAATTTGCGGGGGTTTACTCAATAAATACATTTGTAGATTTGTAAAGATTTTAAAAGAGTAATGAAAATCAATAACTTTGTGAGAATTATACAGAATTGAGCAAAATTTTAGTGGAGTTATACAGAGTTGTCTAATGTCTTGCAGACATTTGTAGAGTCTTGAAGAGTTGTAAAAATAAATTTTATATGGAAATATGCATGATAGACATAAATACAAAATTTATTGTAGCTTATTTATCCTGGCTTGATTGGGGTATACCCAGATTAATTGGGGTATACCCAATAAGACAAAATAGGGTCATTTTGAAGTAAAAGAGGTCATCCCTTAACCAAATATTTTCAAAATAGCAAAATTACCCTCGTTTAATTAACATTAAAATTTTGATTATATTAATTAATTAAATTTAAATTGATTGAATAGATTAAAACTTATAAATTTAAGTTATGAAATTTTGTTTTTGATTGAATTTTTGTGGGATGATTTTTCATGAGATTTTTTTTTTTTAGAATAGCTCTTGCAATGAAAATCAAATATACAACCAAAACACTTCTAAAGAGGGGATTACAAAAATGTTGTATGAAATCATACTCAAAATTAGATCAGAAATCAACACTTTCAGTTCTGAAAGTATGAAAAGTCGGCAAGGTCGACTAATGAAGATCATGCCGGACAAAAGTGGACCGGCAAGGTCTTCATCGTCGACCTCACCGGCCAAAAATGGCCGGCATGGTCTTCATCGTCGACCTTGCCGACTTTTGTTTTTTTGACATACAGGAGATGACATAAAAAATTTATTGGCCGGCAAGGTATTCAGAAAATACCATGCCGGCTGTGCAATTTCTGAATACCTTGATCCTACTTTTGTTAATGGCTCTTAGACTGTGAGTCTGTAGCTGTTCTTGTAAAACCGATGTATATAATTGTTTATGACGTCTTAATGTATCGATACTGATACACATCTCTCGGTGGTGAGTAATACAAATTTAGTGGGAGCTTAACTTATTTTCCTGTTAAATCTCACTCTCTCTCAAGTATGTTTTCTATTCCTTTTTATATACTGTACATATGTGCATCATTTCGCACCTATATATAAAGAGATGCCATCTGATGTGCTTACCTTTTCGTCATCTTAATAAATTGCTATTGAGTGGGTTTGAGTCCAGATGGTGCTGGTGCTAGTGAAGCACTACATCAGAAATATGTTTTTTGACAAGCAAAAATCTGCTTTTGGCCGGCAAGGTTTACAGAAAATACCCTGCCGGCTATTCTTGGCCGGCAAGGTGTTCAGAAAATACCCTGTCGGTTATATTTGGCCGGCAAGGTCTTCAAAAAATACCCTTCCGGCTGTTGAAAAAATTTACAGTCGCCGCCATGGTTATTATGAAAAGTCGGCAAGATATGCATGTCACGACCTTGCCGGCCGAAAACACAGAAATCATAATTTTCGATTTATTACCTAATATGACAATCAAATCACACAACACAATGATGGGTTTGAGTTTAAACGTCATTTATAGTCTTCTTTTTGCTGGTAGAGTCAACAATTTTTTTGGAAAATCAAAGTTCAAGATTTTTATATGGCTTTGGTTGATGGAAGATGAAGATGAAGAAGAAGAGAAAATTAAGAGTTGTTTAGTTTTTTAATTTTAGGGTTAATGAAATTAAGAAATTGGTTTATTTTTAAGATTTAATTAGTTAAAGGGTATTAAAGTAAAATCACTCTTTTTAATAATGACACACCATGTCCCATTGGAATTGGGTATACCCCTATCAAGCCAGGTTATTTATTATAGTAACTTCAACTAAATTATTATTATTTTATATATATAACTTATTATTTTGTTCAATAAAATACAATAAAGTGTAACAATAAATTAAGATAATTATTATTATACATTTGTACGTAATAATTAAAATTAAAAAAATGTTCATATCATATAATTTTTTCTCACCTATAATAGGAATTTTATAGATTGTGTATTTATGAAATAAATTAAGAGAGAATAAAAATCATTTTTATAAGAAATTTGGAAGTCTTCCAAAATCTTACATATTTTGCAAGACTTTTATCAAGGCAAATATATACACAAAAGTCACTCAAAGTCTTGAAAATAGGTAAGTATGCAAAGTCTTTGAATTTTCAAGTTTACAATGAATATACAAACTTTAGAAGACCTTTTGATAATCTACAACGAGTAACAAAAACTTTGAAAGAGATTTTAAAAGTATACAACCAATAACACAATACTTTGTAAATCCATTGAACTCTTTGGAAATCAATAAAAATATTTATTGAGTAAACCCCTATTGGTCTCAATCTACCTTTATCACCATAAGATTCATCAAGAGGAGGAAAAACAATTGAATCTTCGAGGAATTGTATTTTGTAGGTGTAAATTATCTACAGATCCAGGTGGCAACATCCTAGACCCAGTGCACCCAAATACGAAGAAACGCGAAGTATAGAGCAAAGATTAAAGAGCGCGAGATTTAAGGAAGCCACGTGGATCGGGCGTAATAATGTCGGACAAGACTTGACCCAGCCTTCTGATAAAGCTGACAAGATATGGCGGGACGGGACAAACGAGGAGCTACAGTCAAACAGGCAAGAAAGTATGGAACACATCGGCTGATCATAAGGGCGACTATCGAGACAGCCGACCTCGCGTCAACAGAGGACCATAAGAGATTGGCTCGAACGAAATACAGGCGAGGAGTCAAGATACATCGACCGCACAAGACGACGTGAGTTGGCCCGATCACATAACATATAATTAGATGTAACAGTATCAACACTCTAACTTCGTTGTATAAACTTTCTCCTATAAATAGAGGGACTTGTATTCTAGAGTGGGAGGTGGTAATTTTTGGGGAAAGAAAGGAGAGAGAAACTCGAGTTCATATTAGAAAGAAGTGAGTGAGAAGTAAGTTCATCTTGTAAGGAAATCCACCTAAGAGCAACACCTTTGTAACACCTTGGAGTAATAAGATTCATCATTTCACCCCCGTGGACGTAGGTAATCATACCGAACCACGTATATCTTGTGTTCATGGTTGAGTGTTTACTTTCGTTTGAGAAGAGTAGTATGTTTCTATCCTTTGGATGTAGTTTGTAGTAAAATGCATCTACATTCTGGCGCCGACTAAGGGGACACGACTAAGATCTCCGGATACCTTGCCATTAAAGTCTTCAGAGACGATCAACAGCTCCTCAATACACGTTAATGTGTTGGAGTAGAAGCTACGATGAACTCTGTTGGCCGAAGTAATGTTTGTTTTGAGTCATTTACTGAACATTTAAAGTCAGAGCAGTAGCAGCGTCTTCTTAACGTCTTCAATAGTTTGATCGACAGAGAAACTTCACGAGCTCACCAGCGACTAACAGTTCGGGTTAGAAGCTACGTGAAGAATCTGTTGAAGGGACGACTGTTTGTTCTTGATAGTTGTGTGTTTATTAGCGTTAAGCGAGTTGTTTCTAGCTGCGGTAAAAAGTCGGGTGCTCGGAGTTACCAAAATTTAGCGTTTTAGATGTTTCATCATGTAATGAACTGTCGACCTTGTATAATTTTTTAGCCGGCGGTATAGCGTAAGTCGTCGGAAAGGTCATGATTAAATCTCGAGAAAGTGGAATTTGTACAAGTTTAAATTGATTCTAGGTGTTACTTGCCGTACTTTTTAAGCATCACGTGCATAAGGTCAATGATTTGGAGCATGTAGAATAAAGGACAAACTAACTTAAATGCATAGGTCAAGTACAGATAGCGACGTCGTACGGAGTGATAGTGATGGGGAAGTGAGTTCAGCCACAGATTCAACATAAGACCAAAATAGGATAGATGGACGGAACCCACCTGATAACCAAAGTTGACTCGCACCGATACTTGATGAGTCGTAGAGTCGAACGTATTGCCTTTTTTGTCTGAGCTTTTTGTTAGAAAAATCAGGTCGAAGTAAGGGGTTCTTTTTTGTATTTGCTGACGTAGGGACGGGCGATACTCGGCTTATCACGCGACATGACTAATGGATAGCACTTCAGGGACGATAAGGATGTTGAGGAATCGCACAGTCACTAGCAGCAGCATGCAGGCAGGGATAACGGGGCCGAGGCAAGGGGACAGTCGACAACCACCGCCCGAGGAATCTCATGCAGCTGCGCGAGGGATGTCTGTTGTAGACGAGGAAGTAGATTTGGGGAGGGACGATAACACCTTACCTCTGCACCAGATTATACTAACTCAGAGAAGAGTCGATCAAATCGATGGACTCACAACTTCAGACACCGGTGACGATGAGGAAGCACTTGCAGCGCGAGCTCAGAGGAAATCGACGAGGCGAAAAATTGAACACCAGGAAGCTTTGGGAAGGGAACAAGAGCGTCTTAGGAAGATTTAGTTGGGGCGAGCAATAGCAAGTGACATCGGCCCAACAATCGTTCAAGCTGTCGATCATATAACCAATCCAATACCGCCCCCACCACCCACATCAGCACCATTACAACCTCGGCCACACCAACCCAATGGACATTCCAGTCATGAGAGTACGGACCCGACGTTGTTGGCCATTTTGGAGAGTCAGAGGAGACAAGAAGCGGCACTGAGGGAACTCCAACAGCGGAATTTAGCCTTGGAGTATGAGAACTACCAACTGAGGAACCAACGGACCAGATCAAGAGGGTCGTCAATCCGAGGAACATCGGGTTATCGTGGCCGGTCTTATCACTTTCCACCCATGATGGGGCCGAGTAACATTAATCAGCCCGATGAGTCAGGTCAGCCACCATTACCTCCGGTACCCCCAACGCAGAGATATGGACCACCCGAGGACTCGTCCACCGATGAAGAAAGGCGAGGAAGGAATGGGCGACAAGATTAGACAACTAAAGCCAAGCTTAAGGAGTTGGAAGCAAAAATCAAGGAACTTTCGGGCGAAAGCGAAGAGAATAAGTTGGCCGAGATTATGAGTGAAGCCGAGAAAACGCCTTTCTCTCAAGAATTGGAACAAATGCCGTTCCCACCTAAGTGTACTTTACCTTCATTCCCCTCTAGATTTGATGGAACTGGCGATGCGATCGAACACCTTAAGATGTATACCATGTCACTGATCCAATGGAGAAGTAACCCGGTAGTTATGTGCAAATTCTTTCCAGCTAGTTTGGAGTGCGAGGCGCGAGATTGGTTTTATTCGCTCGCACCTGGTTCGATCAATGGGTACGATGCGCTAGTCGAGGCCTTCCTTGAGACCTATATGCATAACAGTCGACCTCGGCCAAGAATGAACACGCTGTTTACTCTCGCCCGAAGATTTAGAGAGCCATTGAGAACCCTGACAGAAAGGTGGAGGAAACTGTGTACTGAAATTGGGAAGGTACCGGTGGACCAAGCCATCTTTGGGTTTGAAAACACTCTGGGGAGATCGGACCCCATTTGGATTGCCATGTTTTCTGAAAAGCCTAAAACCTTAAAGGAGATGAGAAGAATGCAAGAACACTACATCGCCTTGGAAGAAATTCAGGCCGAATCAAGAGATAGAGGGGTACAAGAAGCCAGTGTTGAAGTCAGTACTGAAACTAAAACGGTCACGGATGACCATATCAAAGCGATCGAAAAAGATCGGACCCTCCCCCGAGGAGCAGTGAGAAGAGGGAATGGATGGACAAAGGGAAGAAGCCAAAGCAGGAAGCCCGATCGTATACCCCACTAAACGCTTCTTTGGAAGAGGTGTTCAAGGAAGTTGAGAAGAGGAGCGACATCAACTACCCAGCATCGAGGGGGTACAGGTTCCAAGAGACCCGAGATCATCCCGAATACTGTCACTACCATCAGTATAGGGTCCATTCCACCAATAACTGTCGAGATGTGAAAGATATTGTTCAACACCTCATCCGCGATGGATATTTGAGGCAGTATGTCCGCCACCCCCTTCGGCCGGAAGCAACACCCGATGCGCCAGTTCATCAAGTCCGCATCGATAGGGCGAGCCAATTCGTAAGCACAATTTCACATTCGGCTATGCAAAACTACACTCTCGGCCCAGTAATCACCACTAGGATCCATAAAAGGGATCGTGACGGTAAAGATATATTCAGCGTAGCCAAGTCCCTTCCCATGGAACCCTGGATGACGGTGCCCATATCGTTCTCGGCTAAGGATGTCCCAGCAAATGGACATGCACACAGCGATCCACTGGTCATCACGCTGTTGATTGAAAAGTGGGGAGTAAGAAGGATTCTTGTGGATAGCGGAAGTTCAGTGGAGGTGCTGTTCTACGACACGTTCAGAAGAATGAAACTCTCAGACGATATGCTCGTCCCATCAACATATCGTATCTACGGCTTTAACGGCACAGTAACCATCCCAAAGGGCGAAGTAACCTTAAGAGTTTCAGATGGTGGTGGCTACCTCGACACATTAACCACTTTCTGTGTGGTCGACGTCGCTTCACCTTATGAGGCCATTATCGGGCGCCCATGGGTTGCTGGGATAAAGGGAGTAGCATCGGCCTACCATCAAAGGTTAAGGTTCCCGACTTTCAAGGGAATAGCGGAAGTTGTGGGCGACTCCCAGGCGGCACGACAATGCATGAAAGTTGATATAGAAATAAATGAGGAACTTCGAGCTCGGCAAAGGCAAGAAAAGAACAAAGAAAAGGAAGTGAAGGCAGCAAAAGAATTGGAGGAGGCGATTTCTCAAGCGGTCCTGGCACACGAAACGCGAGAGCAAGACCCTTTATAGCAATTAAAGGAAGCGTCCCCAGTCAGGGAGACCAAATCAAACTTCTCGACAGTCGAGCCGACTAAAGAAGTAAACTTGGGAACGATAGAAGAACCTAAAGTAGTGAGGATCGGGGCATTACTATCGGACGAACAAGCCAGTAAACTCACGATGCTATTAAAAGAAAACCTGGAGGCATTCTCTTGGGAAGTGCATGATTTGGAGGGTATTGACCCGAAGGTCTGCTGTCATCACTTAAAAATTGATCCGAAGTTCAAACCGGTTAGACAAAAAATGAGGCGTATCGCGCCAGAATTGCAAGCGGCGGTCGAGGTCGAGCTGAAGAAGTTACAAGAATCCGGAATAATAAGGAAGTCCCACTACCCACAGTGGATATCTAACATGGTCGTGGTACCAAAAAAAGAAAGGGGGAGTCCGAATATGTATTGATTTATTTGACTTGAACAAGGCCTGCCCGAAAGATAGCTTTCCCCCTTCCCAAAGATAGATCAATTAGTAGAATCAATAGTGGGATACGAGGCGATGACTTTAATGGATGGATACATGGGATACAACCAAATACCACTGGCGCCCGAGGACCAGGAACACACCTCCTTCTTCACGCCAAGAGGATTGTATTGTTACACCAAGATGCCATTCGAACTTAGGAATGCCGGGGCTACGTACCAGATATTGGTAGGCGACATGTTCGAAGACAAGATTCACGATACCATAGAAGTTTACGTGGACGACATGTTAGTTAAGAGTCGGAAATCAAAAAACCACGTCCGAGACCTTCGAGAGATCTTTCAAACAATGAGGAAACACAAGATGAAGATTAATCCTACCAAGTGCGACTTCTGGGTCACGTCGGGGAAATTCTTAGGCTACATCATCACTCCCAGGGGAATAGAAGCGGATCCCGAGAAGGTACGAGCCGTCCTTGACATGCCATCTCCCGCGACGGTGAAAGACGTGCAGAAACTAAACGGTTTCATAGCCGCATTGGGGCGATTTGTGTCACGATCATCGGACAAATGCAAGGCTTTTTACGACATCTTGAAGAAAGGAGAAAACTTCCGATGGACGGACGCAAGCGAAGAAGCTTTTCAAAGTATCAAGCTACATCTATCTAGCCTCCCGGTTCTTCAAAGGCCTGAGCCGTCAGAAATTCTCACTTTATACTTAGGCGCGACACCCTATGCCATAAGTGCGGTATTGGTCAAAACAGAGATGGGCGTGGAAAAGCCGGTATACTTCGCCAGCAAAACTTTAAGTCCGGCCGAGAAGAACTACACTAGAATGGAGCAGATGGTGCTCGTGCTAGCCGTTGCTGCCTCTAAACTACAAACATATTTTCAAGCTCATCGAATACGGGTGCTCACCAAATCGCCTATCGAAGCGGTCTTGGATAGTGCTGGGCGATCGGGGAGAATCTCCAAGTGGGGAGCCATAATCAAACAATATGATGTGATATACGAGACAAGAACCGCGATCAAAGGACAAGTAGTGGTCGATTTCTTGGCAGATTTCCCCTTCAGTGATGAGGACGAGGTAGAAGATATACCAGGAATGATAGAAGAACAAGAGGGGCCGGCGGACCTGCTAGCCGCCAGTATCCCAACACGATGGGAAGTATTTGTTGATGGGGCATCTAACAAAGACGGATCGGGTCTCGGGTTGGTGTTTACCACGCCAAAGGGGAGGAAGATTGTGCATTCGTTCAGGTTAGAATTCAAGGCGACGAACAACGTCACCGAATATGAGGGGGTGATCCATGCCTTACGGATAATTGTGGAAATGGGGCTGCATGAGGTTCGACTGACTAGTGACTCTCAACTAGTGATCCGGAAAATTATGGGCCAATACGCTACACACGATCCGGTGCTGCAAAAATATTGGGAGCTCGCCCAATTTTACATCAAGCAAATCCCAGATATTAAATTCCGCCACATCTGCCGAAAGGATAACAGACACTCGGATGCTCTATCGTACATCACCTCACAGTTAGTAGACCCAAGCATTGAAGGGATACGCGTTATGAGGCTACTTAACCCGTCTATCCCTGAAACACCAGAAGCACGGATCGAGGTGGCCGTTAACACATCCGAGAGATACAAAGAATGCGACTGGAGAAAGCCGATACATCAATACTTAGAGACGGGTGAGCTACCTAAGAGTCAGCCCGAGATGAACAAGATCAAAAGTAAATCGGGCGCCTACGAGTTAAGGGAGGGGATATTATATCGGAAATCCTACCTAGGGCCACTCCTACGATGCTTAAGCGGGGAAGAAGGCCATATAATCCTACACGAGCTACACTATGGGGCGGCCGGAAATCACAGCTCAGGAAGAAGCTTGTCGGCTAAGGCAAAAATAATGGGCTACTTTTGGATGTATATGAACGAGGACGCAAAGCAAATGGCAAGAGATTGTGAAGAATGTCAGCGTTTCGGGAAGAAAATTCATGCTCCCGGCGTACCTTTAAACTCAATCATAAGTCTGTGGCCTTTTGCTAAATGGGGAGTGGACATTGTCGGGCCGTTACATGTAGGAACGGGGCAAAGGAAGTATTTGATCGTGGCAATGGATTATTTTACCAAGTGGGTCGAGGCGGCACCACTGATGCATATTCGAGACAAAGATGTTTTTAAGTTTATTTGGGAACATATCATTTGTCGCTTCGGGGTCCCGGCTGCCATCGTATCTGATAATGGAAAACAACTACAGGGCGAGAACATTGATTTTCTATTTAACACTTACAACATCAGGAAGAGCAAAGCTACCCCGATTTACCCCCAGTGCAATGGGCAGTCCGAGATCACTAATAAGACCATCGCCGATAACATGAAGAAGAAATTGGACGGGGAATATGGCAACTGGTGCGAGGAATTATATAACGTCCTATGGGCATACAGAACCGCACGAAGGGAAGCTACGGGATTCTCCCCGTTTATGCTTACCTACGGAACCGAGGCGATTCTACCAACAGAAGCAATGATACCTACCACAAGAACCGAAGCGTGGAGGCGAAACGTGTCGTCCGATCTGATCTTGGCTAAACTCGACGACTTGGAAGAAACAAGAGAAATGGCGCTACAAAAAATGGAAAATTATCAAAGGAGGTTACAACGGGAGTACAACAAGCGCGTTCGACCAAGAGAGTTTAATCCCGGGCAGCAGGTATTGAAATTTCTAGCTGAATGGGAGCGCGACAAAAAAGGCGGAAAACTAGCACCAAAGTGGGGTGGGCCATATATAATCGAATCTAAGGCGGACGATGGATCGTATCGACTACTGCGACTCGACGGTACAAGAGAGCTAAAACCATGGAACATACGATTCCTGAAACTCTACCATCCTTGACGGGCGATGCGGAAAAAACGGTAAGCAAACGTGTCTTCTATCTCTGTGAAACCGTGAGGGGTATGGGATAGGGCACAAGCGACTAATGGTCATTCGTACTCGGGAAAATGCCAATGTGGAAGTGCCGAGGTGACTTACACTCAAATGGTCATTCGTACTCGGGGCAAAGCCAGTGTGGAAGTGCCGAGGTGACTTACACTCGAATGGGCATTAGTACTCGGGGCAGTGGCAGTGTGCAAGTGCCGAGGTAGCCTAAGGGTTCTGGTGGTTTTAAACCAGTTCCAAAGTTTGTTTAGACGCGAGGTCTACTCAACTAAGTGGCCTACTTACATCTGAAAGGTCACCACCATCGCAAGTGGGCGTGTCCACTTGCCCGAGATCGGTTGGTCGATAACCACTCGGGATTGTCGGGCCTAGAACTAGGATGACTGGTACCCTTACACTGAATCCAAAGAGATAGTGATGAGATACCCTAATCAGGACATGGCATAGGGCCCGATGACCCTCCTTGTTGGGTGTGTTCGACAGAAATGGTTAGAGTTCTAACATATAAAAACAACAATTGCAGGGCGTATCACAAGGAACAAAGGTGAAACGAATAGCGTCGTGCGTTAATCAACAAACGGTCGGGGCAACACGCGGAACAAGAAATAAACCGATAATGTCGTACAACAACCAACACCCAGAGGAGCAGTATACAAAACGAAAACTACATCGATCGCATGGAACATCAATCAACAACTGCCAGAATAAGATAAGAAACAGAAGCTAAATCGGTAACACCAAGCATCTGATAACAAAGTACGAAAAAGCAACACGCGGACATACGAAATAAAAAGCTTAGCGGAAATAAAACAAACTTCGGCGACGCAACACCCCCATTAAAACAAACAGTGCATAAGAAATAAAACGGGGATAAGTGTTCAGAGCGATTTACAACCCGATGGAGGGGGCAACATAGTGACACAGCACCGCAAAAAGAAACGTTAAGCCTTGGGAGGAGCCGCGCCGGCCTTCCTCTGCGCGACCTCGAGCCGCTTCTTCTCCACCCAGTCCATAATACCCGACTCAACTTTCTGGTCTAACTCCTCCACATGGGCAGCGCGTTCATTCTCGAGTTGTTGAGTAATCTGGGAAGCGTTTTCCTCAGCTTCAGCTAACTTGGAACCCAGATCGACCTCGACATGTCTCAATCGGAGAACCTCCAGATCCATCTCCTGAGAGCGCTTCTGCTCGGCTACAAAATCACAAAGATAGAGTGTTATTCATCGGGCACGATTTAACATTTTTGCAAGAAGAAGGCGCAATCTAGATCTAAAATAACGACCTCAACACATCGTCTAAGAGACCTGACAGGGCGGGAAACACCGACTGAAGCGACTCTATCGACTTGGACAACTCATCCTCGGCCTTGGACAACTTCATGGTTAATTCGTTATAGTGTTGCTCGTTGAACTCGTTACTGGGGAAATACTTCTTATGTTCACTCCATTCGTCCATTAAACGATTGCGCGACATTTGGAGTACGGAAAGCTGCGATCTAATCCACTCTAAATCACCCCTTACTTTATCAAATTCACTCACTCGGCCCAGCAAATCGCTATTAGCTCGCTCCATCAAATCTTTATCCCTCAATATTCGTCGGCGGTCCTCGTGAAGGTCTCGATTCTGCAATTGTAGAGCATCTATCCTTTGCTCCAAACTCGTGGCTAAGGCAGTTTTTTCAGCAGCAAGGCGTTGAGAGGACCCCAAGTGAGCCCGCAAGTTATCCATCTCGGCAGGATCATAATCGAAACGGCGATGTCGTTCTAACTCGTCCTCAAGTCTTGCAATTTCCTCAGTTTGACGGTATATTTTGTCATCTTTGTTCACCATTCGCTGACGAAGATTTTCCACCAGGCCCTTCTCAATATCCCATTTTTTCTTCATAATTCTAAACTCCGAAGTAGTCTCTACCTATAATAGACACCTCGGCTAGGAAGAAGGATAGCCGACTCAGGATACTGGCACGATAAACTCAATCAACACGGGTTAAGAACGACCATATACCTTGAGCGTCGGCAAGTTTGATCTCCAGCTCGTTCGCGCGACCTTTCTCATTCTGAAGTTCACGTTGGAGAGACTCTATCAACTGCTGATCTCGAAGGCGATTGGCGGATTCCAAGCGTACGCGATTCATAACCTAGCACACACACACGAGTTGCGTCATAAGCGACACTAAGAACAGAAATCAGACGCGGGGCATTACTATACAGAAACAAGTCGCTCACCACGGTGTCAAGTGCCAGGGCGAGGTCACCATAACGGGGCACAAAATTCAACATTTCTTCATCAGTATACTGTCCAAAGTGGGCAGAAGTAAGCGCACCCAAGGAATTCATGATCGGGCCAGAAACAGTGAAGCAAGTCTCGGCGCTAGAAGACGATCCCTCAGTAAACCGGGGCACACAAGGAAGCTCTACCGGAACACTAGTAACAACCTTCTCTACGACGGGCGTCTCCGAGGGCTCCTGCTGGTCGCCCACACCTTGTTCACCGCCTTTGTCACCCGGCACGGTCTCTCCAAACAGCTCATCCTCATCGGAAAGATCAATGAGGGGGCCCGTTTTCGGCGGTGGCTTAACAGTTTCTTTACCTCTACCAGGATTACTCCTAAGCGGAGTAGGGTCGACATCGTCAGCGTCATCATCATCGCGCCTTGGGTGTTTCTGCACAAGTGTCTCGTCAGGACATGTGAAGGCAAAAAACAGGGGCAAGTACATGTACTTATAAGGAAATCATTATGTTTGTTACCTTCCCCTGGTCTTCCTCAACCCTTGTGCCAGCACCTCTTTTCCTAGACCCGATAGTTTTTGTGGAGCCGACCTGAGATTTTCAAACAACAACAAATGACTAACTGACGCCCGAAGCTAACAAGATAGAAATCAAGAAAAGCGCGTACCTTATCGGCCTTGTCATCATTAACCACCCAGAAAGAATAGGGCTCGGCGGGAAAAGTAGGCGACGGGAAGTCACCATGAAGGATAGGACCTCGGACAAGAATCGGAACTCGGGGATAGGTCGGATCATTAGAATATCGGGCTCGCCTGTTGGAACCGTGGCCGATAGGATCGGCATCCAGCATCATTCTTTCGACACCCTCAGGCATAGTTTTGACCCGATGAGGACTTGCAGCAAACCCAGCAAGATCGCCCAAGGTCGAAGTACCAGCTCGATAGTTGACAAGAAAATTAGCAACAAAATACTCGGGAGCGTCCTCAGGCTTGTAGGTCGACCACTCGGCATCAGAACCATGATCATCGCGGCGATCCCTCCACTCGTTCATAATTCGGAAAGTATTGCCAGACCATTGAGCTAAAGCGCGAAGGCCGGGGAGCCGGGAAAGAACCTCGTAATAAAACGGGCTATCGGGGTTATATAGGGGAAGACGAAGGCCCAGTTCCAGTTGGCCCAAGGTGATGACCACACAGTCATCCGATTGCTCGTGCTTCTTCATATCGGTTTTCTTCAAGACACCGTTTCGGCCCGAGAGAAGGGTCACTTCATAATTTTTAAGATTGTACTTCTCCTTCAACTGTTCGATAAACTCTTCATCGGAAAGATCTTTCACCCTTTTCTCGGACCTGCACGAAATAGAAGAAGAGCTATCAGAAAAAATAGACCTCATCGCACGATCATCATACCTAGAAGGGCTTTCAAGCAAAAACAGAGAAGCAAGGGGGGGAACATCAAACTCGGAAAAAACGTCATCAACAGACCTCTTTTCAGCCATGGAAGGAGAAGAAGCCATTAACAAAGATAATGCAGAACTCGGTTTTCAACAAAGAAAGATGAGGCGACAGCAGCATCAGATCGATCGATGAGGAGAAAAGGACGAAAGAAAATCAAGAAAGCTAGGGTTTTTTGAGAAGCGTAAGATATGAAGAAACTTGGAAGAAAACCACAGCAGCAGAACAGAGAAAGAAAGGGCAGAGAAGACGAAGGAAGAAAGGAGCGGGCTATTTAAATAAGAAACTTTGTAACCGACGCTGACGGTTACCAGTCATAAAGTGGAAATTAGTGGGGCGCTGCATGGAGGGATTAGCGGCATGAGCGAAGACATGGGCGGTTAAGACGATGTTCTTCCACTCGTGCCTCCCA
This sequence comes from Papaver bracteatum, assembly GCA_023529315.1. NCBI lineage: Eukaryota > Viridiplantae > Streptophyta > Magnoliopsida > Ranunculales > Papaveraceae > Papaver > Papaver bracteatum. The sequence goes on from JAJJWX010001877.1 coordinate 5,853,130, forward strand.
CACGAGTTGAAGAAGGGGAATAAATGTAGGTGTAAATTATCTACAGATCCAGGTGGCAACATCCTAGACCCAGTGCACCCAAATACGAAGAAACGCGAAGTATAGAGCAAAGATTAAAGAGCGCGAGATTTAAGGAAGCCACGTGGATCGGGTGTAATAATGTCGGACAAGACTTGACCCAGACTTCTGATAAAGCTGACAAGATAAGGCGGGACGGGACAAACGAGGAGCTACAATCAAACATGCAAGAAAGTATGGAACACATCGGCTGATCATAAGGGCGACTATCGAGACAAATTAATTCGACCTCGCGTCAACAAGAGGACCATAAGAGATTGGCTCGAACGAAATACAGGCGAGGAGTCAAGATACATCGACCGCACAAGACGACGTGAGTCGGCCCGATCACAGAACAGCTAATTAGATGTAACAGGATCAACACTCTAACTTCGTTGTATAAACTTTCTCCTATAAATAGAGGGACTTGTATTCTAGAGTGGGAGGTGGTAATTTTTGGGGAAAGAAAGGAGAGAGAAACTCGAGTTCATATTAGAAAGAAGTGAGTGAGAAGTAAGTTCATCTTGTAAGGAAATCCACCTAAGAGCAACACCTTGGAGTAATAAGATTCATCATTTCACCCCCATGGACGTAGGTAATCATACCGAATCACGTATATCTTGTGTTCATGGTTGAGTGTTTACTTTCGTTTGAGAAGAATAGTATGTTTCTATCCTTTAGATGTAATTTGTAGTAAAATGCATCTACATATTGCATTAGTATTTTTGTTTTAATTCTGTAAATAGTTATACTTTATGTGAACTGTTTTTGTATTTTCTTTTAGTTTAACTCTATCACCCTACAGACGACTGCCTTTTTATTAAATTTTATTCTTTTTGAGTTAAAAAATAATAAAAATTATTTAAAATCATCCGATATAATTTGTCCTTGATACTATAAATTGTACTTGATCTTGGCCCTATATACGATACCGTAATGACCCACGTAGGTCTCAAATCATTATTCGTTACCAAATTTAGCATCAATCTCTTCCCTAAATCGAACAAATGAAACTGCCGCAATGGAAGAAAAATGAAGCAAGCTTTTAGATTTGGAGTCGCCCAAAAATTACGTTCACATCAGCGCTCATTCTCTCCTAGGTGCTCCAATTTTATGGAAAATTGGAAACGACCCCCTCAGCAATTTCGAGTCCCAACAACTTCTAAACAATGTCTATGTTTTTGCATGCTATTTGTCATAAATTTGCTAATCATGTTTTGTGCTCCTTAAGCGAAAGCGCTCGTGTGTTTCTTAAGTGAAAGTGCCCGTAGAAAACACGTTTGAGTACTTTGATCTGTTGTAGCGGCTGAATTTTGTGGTAGCGGCTGAATATCGGATCAGTAATGATTTTGATAAGTATGGGAAAAGAAACATCGATACAAAAACAAAAAAATATATAAATAAAATGGTAATAGCATCATGAGATTTTTGAAAAAAATTCTAACACTTCAACTTGATAGTGGCATATAGGACGGTGGAACCCATATTGACACGGCTTAAGAAAAATCTCTAGGTTCGGACATATTTCGGTTGTGAATCAATTTTGATACGAAGTAATAGACTGAGTTGTGGATTTTCCACCGTAAAAACCTCGAAGGAAAAAAAATTCAAATCACGAGAGAGAGACCCGTGAATCATATCATATCTGTGCTTTTCCATCCGCCTAAAAGTGGTTTGCATGCAGGCTATGATAAAAGCCGACTATTAGTGTTGCATGTTTGGACTATGTTCATGTAAGTGCTCCATCTCTTCGAGGACTTACTGGTTTGAGATTTTTGTCCAAAGAGACTAAGATGTGAATTAAGAGATTTTTTAGATAATTAGTATTTGACGGCAGTGATGCCATGAACAAAACAGTAAAGTTTCAACTTTCATCCTTCTCTAATATTGAATGCTCCATCCTTTTAAGGGTGTTGGTGCCCAGCTTGTTGACAGGCTACCCACCAACTTTTTGTAATCTGACCTTCAGAGGTTTTTTATATATATTTAATGCTTCAAAAAAAAAAAAATCTCTAATATTGCCGCCGCTCAACTTCACTTGAAAAGTTCTACCAGGCTGAGAAGCTGGATCACTGACCTTTTTTATAGAGTTTTTTTCCGCTTAATAATTGAATTCATTACAAAAAAAAAAAAAAAAAAAAAAAAAACTGTAATTAGTGATCACTAGTCTTTACTTGATAGTCTTTGATTTGAGATTCGGCCGGTGAATCGACACCTTTACTTGATAGTCTTTCGTCAGTTTTTTTTTTTTTGTATTTTACTGTTTTAGGAATTTTGTTTCTCCCATTTTAATTTACCGTCCTTAGTCTAGGTTAAGTCCAAGTTAAGTCTGTTCCTTTTCAGTTTAGTTTCTGTAAGTAGCATAATAGCAATAGTAGCTTTAGTTGTAACTCGGCTTGTATTTTGGTTTTAAGTCTTTGTAATCTTTGTAATAGCATTACTAGTTTGTCTAGCACTAAATCCTTCTGGGACAGAGATTAGACACTTCATCAAGCCCATTCACTGCTAAAGACTTGGGTAGAAGTTATGGAAAAAGTCGGAAAACAAGGAGGCATACAGATCTAGGATCAGCTGCATCAACCCTCATCACCACCAACCAAGTTCTTATGGACGCAACCATGTCCATCAAACATATAACTTTTCTTGTGGAAAGCATTCGTCGAATACCTACGGTTCCTCGACAACCTCATCCAGATCCACCCCGTCGGCTACAACATCTACCCCGGATGCAACTATAATCCAGAGATGGACACTTACCTTTTACTCCAGTGTCGTGTTATTGTAATTTCCTGGCATTCCGATCCATTTGTATTCGAATCTTTAGGTACCGAATACTCTCTTGTAATAGCCCTCTAGTTTGATAATAAAATTTCATGCTTCAAAAAAAAAAAACTAGATTGTTCATGAAGAAGAGCTTTACCAAGTGCATATAAATGGTGGAGACAACTAAATCTCATATCATTCACTCGTCGCCAAATGTTGGGAGCAAATTCCAACATTTACCTATGTTGGAAATTGGTTTATTTGGTGAAGTTTTCTTCCGTAAGGTTCAGTGAGTATGTTTAGTGAGAGCAGAATGCTTTGTATTTTTCCTAATGCGGACGAAAAATATTTTAGTTAATGAAACATTTTCGTTGGTGGTTAATGAAGATATTGTAGTCTGAGGTAGCGAAATATGCAGAACCTGCTCTTGAAATCAGATTTTGCTCTACCTTTGACATAACCTAGAATCAAGGGAAAATTGGGAAAATGCCCCAATATGAGGTGCAATGTTGGGAATCTGCCCCAACGTGAAAAAATGTTGGAAAAATGTCCCACTGTTAAAAATGGCAGTTAAATTCACATGTGTGAGTTCCCACGTGCGGGGAAAAGGCAGAAATACCCACCTTCCCTATGATCCTGCCACGTATGTTAGTAATCTGACGGCTGAGAATAGGACCTTTAACGCACATGAGTAGCACGTGATATTTGTAGTTCCTTAAAAATCCGGTCGGTTAAGTCACAGTGAATGCCACAGAAGTCACAAACTAGATTCCGATTATATTCGGATTAACAAGGAATTACGGTTTAAAAACCCAAACCCACGGGATTAAGAACTGAATAAAAAAAAATATTTAAAAATCGTGCCATTAAAAATCTAGCTTATAATGAGTTTTCATTTGTCCACAGCCAGAAAATTTAGAGTTGCATTATGCGTGTTACAACAAAAAAAATACTAGTTGACAAATAAATCTCAAACCAGGAAGATTTTCCATTATTTACACTTCAAAACTAAAGAACATTAACATAGTTCAACGAAAGATCTCAAGCAAGGTAAACACCATCAGCATTGATCTGAAATTGAGTAGCTCTCACTGCAATTTTCTCGCTTTACTGGAAGTATGCCTCTCTTGCAATATGAAAACAGGAGAGTACATATGTCTGCGGATTACCATAACAAGAACCCAAGTGTTTGCATCCAAGAACAATATGCGTGCCAACCCAAGTTGGACGAAGACATTCTTCCCTTAGAACTCTAATAGATAACCCCACATCAGCCAATAGTACTGGGCTGTAATAACCTGTCATAAAGCAAATTACAACATCATTTCAAATTAGAACTTAAGATAAGTAAACGTGGTTACAGTAGCTATCATAATGCTAGCCTATACCAAGAAGATGATTAATACAATGAATTAGGCAACTAGTCATAAATTTATAAAATGAAAACCGGTGATAGGACTTTGTACGTATGAATAGCAAATTATCGAGTGAGTTAACACTAAAATAAAAACAAAATGGTTGTGAATTACAAACCTAGTTGAATGCTACGAAGGATACTGTCTGCACAAATAGGCAGAATGGCAGGTCCCGAGCAAAGCACACAATGAGCAACAGCTGGACAATCAACTTAGGCAAGAAAGAAATGAGCTTCTCCACCACAGAGAATCCATGCTCATGAAGAAGGTAGATGGAGAAATTGTCCCTCGGGTCGTTGCGGGTGAGATGGTATAGAAGTGCCTCCTACAGAAACTCACATCCATAAAGATAGAAGGAAACACCGGTAAGAATAGAGTCCCAAAGAGCAACCCAAATATTTTCTCCTTATAGTAAAAGATTTCTCAAAAAAAGCAATGGCTTGGACACACAGAGCAGATTTGGCTGCTCTCAAATAAAGTCAAAGGCACAACAAAAATGATTCCAAAAATGTAATGGTGTTTCTATACCTCCACTATATATAAATACAGATATATACACATCTCTCTCTAATTAGTTTACAAAATCATACAAGTTTCCATTTCAGTCTCTTGTTTATGTCTCTTTGGATCACATCTTTAAACATCAAATTAATCAGAAAAAGAAAGTACTACACTACTACTAGTATAAAATGAACCACAAGATAACTGGGTAGACCCTAAAATGCACCACAAGTCCATACCATATTACTGCTTGCAAAACACTCCCTACAAACATAATCCAAGGTAATGTATACAAGTAATTATTCTTAATCGACATGCAGAACATGATAGGAGTTCCTTTTTTGTCAAAATCCCCACAAGCATGTCAAAATACCAAGTTTCAATTTCAGAAATTTCCAGTTCACCATTATACATGTAATATGAAATTCGAAATCCATATTACCCTGATATACAAGCATGCCAAATTTCAATACAAGCATGCCAAAAATCCCCAATTTCAATTTCATAACTTTTCAGTTCACTATTATAAATTTTCACTTACAATTCAATGGAAGAAATTTTACATACATTTCATGTTAATTAAACATCACGATTTACAGTTAATTAAATTACTAAAAAAAGCATAAACCCTCAAATTTTATGAAACCCTCAAATTATATTTCACTTCATTTTCAAATTAACACAAAACATCATGTGATTTCGGTATAATAAAGGATTGGGTTTCATTTACTTACTTGTTTATCGATCGATTCAACTGCAACTGTCTCAAACTCCAACTTTCATCGTCTTCCTGTTTGTTCTTCATCACTGCAATATTTTCAGGAGCTTTTAATCGCTGCAACTTCAAGAGACGAATCTTAATCACAAAGAGTTAATACTTTCCAGTTTAATCTAGATGAAATCGAAGTTTGAATTTCTCACCTAATCTTCTTCTCGTTCTTTCACTTTTTCCGTCTATATTTTGGATCTGAATGAAAATGAAATGAAGAAGAAGAAGAAAACTTATTCTCGATATTTAGGGCAGAAACCTACGCGCGTGTCACGTGAGTTGATTCTTCCTCTCAGTCCGTCGGATTAATTATTCGCAAACGTGGCAGGATCCTAGTGGAGGTGGGTATTTTTGTCTTTTTTCCGCACATGGGAACTCACACATGTGGATTTAACTGGAAGTTTTAACAGTGGGGCATTTTCCCAACACTTTTTAACGTTGGGGCAGTTTCCCAACATTGCACCCAATATTGAGGCATTTTTCCATTTTTCCCTAGAATCAATTGTTGGGATCATTGCCACTACGGAAATGCTATCTTTACCGATTAAATCTCCCGACAGATATCCCGACGAGAGAGACTTGGGGACTCAATTCATATTGCATATATCCAAATGCTAGAGCAACAGATCAAGACCATTTATTCCCCTGTAGGGATGAAATGTCAGTGGGTGTAGCACTTCCGTTGCCACTAACAAGTCTAACCATTGCCCAACCAGTAGTCTAACGACCGTTCTTCTTATTATTCATTGAAATTGTATAAAATAATCAAGCAGACAATTTAGACTTAAAGTATAAATAAATAAAAATAAATAAAGTAGTCCCACTCCCAATCGATTTTTTCAGCCAAAAGGCCTCAAAACAAAAGAAAAAGGAAAGGATTTTCATAACAGCAAGGTCCTATAATCTACGAATAAAGCCTTAATGATAGGCAGTGGATTCCCACAGTCTCATGCTTATCATGTCGTTCATACAAATGGATAAAAGCTCTACACTTTTTTAGCTCATTGATCTTTTAACGCAATTGATGGAATGAGCGTGAAGGAACCTTTGGTAAAGTTTCAGTTAATTACAGTACTATGTCGTATTGAGTGAGTGAAGTCGGAGCATTTGCAATGGTAATTTTAGAAAAGCAAGTAGGAAACAAATCAAGCTCAAGCCATAAATATTTTATTCTATAAATTATCGATTCGCCCGAGTTACAAGATGCAAGATATGAATGTGCGCCTTTTACTTGGTCTAACAATTAAAAAGGTGAAGCCTAGATTTGTGAAAGAATAAACGGAACACTAAACTCCTACCTATGGGTCCTGAGCTTTCCGGACTCTTTTTTTTTTTAATAGATAAACCAGGGCAGTTATCTTTTTTTTTTTGCTATGAAGAAAAAAATTCATTGATCAAGCCGAGTCATACATAATAGAGTTTGACAGGAAAGATGGGGCTACCCCTTCCCAACTATTACAAGTACCCTTTTTACGGGCATGCTTAGCTAATTTGTCCGCACATTTATTAGCCAATCTGTTTATGTGCTTACAAGAATAAAACTCAAACTGTTTTAATAGATTACTAGTATCTTCAATAATGTCGCGCAGTTCCCGTGGTGTGTCCGACTCCTCCCCCTGAATAGCTTGTGTTAGACTTTTTTAGTCACTCTCTATCATGATTTTCTTTAGGCCTAACTTTAGTCCCCATTTAACTCCTTCCAGAACAGCCAAGGACTCAAAATAGTTTGCATTCGATTACCCCCTGAGACTGCAGCATTTCGAAGCTATATGGGTACCTACAGAATCACGAAATATTAGTCCATAGCCACCTATTTTAGTACTCACACAATAAGATGCATCTGTGTTTAATTTAATGAAATCGTTTTGAGGTGGTATCCATTTATGGATTGTCAAGCTCCTTGCTGAAGTATCGTTCTTCTCTTGAATTGAGACACCATTGGTAAGGAACCTGTTTATAGAATGAGTAAGCTGTTGTGGCGTTTGAGTTTTATTATCAAAAACCAGGCCGCATCTGTCCTTCCATAAGAACTAGCATATAGTAGCCATCTTACTGATTGTTGAGGGTTCATGTACAGATAACCAGGACACTATCCAATCTTTTTGATTTTCCCACTGATTACTATCTTGCCTGTATCCAGCTGCAAACCAAACTGCCCGTGCATAAACACATTCAGTTAAAATATGCATTGTAGTTTCAACAGAAGTGCCGCATCTTCCGCAAAGAATTGTTTCTTGGCATACTCTTCTCCCCAGTCTTTCCTTAGAAGGAACTATATCTCTGATACATTTCCAGATAAAGAGTTTCACTCTTGGGATAACATCTATTTTCCAAACTTTCCTCCAGGTGTTAGATGTAGAAGGTTTATAGGTTGTCAGATCATTATGGTACTTTATGTTGTAGAGTGCATAGTAGGCTGACTTAACTGTAACTTTCCCGTTCTTAGAAAGAGACCAACACAATTTGTCTTCCGAGCACTGCAGAATTCTCATCGTCAGAATTTTCTGAGCATTGTGTGGATCAAAGAGATTATTGATCAAGTGTAGCTTCCAGCTTTTAGTGTGCTCATAAATCAGTTCTGAGACATATGTATAAGAGAATGGATTTGCTGCATTTTGTGCCGGGATAAGAGGGGTGACTTGATCTGAAACCCATTTATCCTTCCAGATAAGTATCCTTTTACCGTTACCGATTGACCAACAGCTGAAACTCTTAATGAAATCAAACTCGGAACTTACACTCTTCCAAGACCATGTTGAGTCCTCCTTTCTAGGGGCATGAAGAGGATGAAATTTTTTGAAGTATTTTGCCTTTAGAGAGCGAGCCAAGAGAGAGTCTTCTGTAGAACAGATTCTCCATGTTGTTTTTGCCAATAGAGCATGATTAAAAGTCCTTAAATCCCTGAAGTTCAGTCCACCATCATCAGTTGTCTTGCACAAACTTTCGAAGGAGGTAAGAAAAAGACCTTTTTTATCTGCTTTATTCCACCAGAATCTCAATTGAACCGAGTTCATCTTCTTAATAGTTTCCTCAGGCAACTTAAAAGAACTCATTTGATGTAAGGTAATGGTACTTAAAACATTACGTACCATTATGATGTTTCCAGCTTGTGACTGAGTTGTACCTCTCCACTTAGATAATATTGTTTCTATGTTAAGTATCAAATTCTTGAACGAGTTTCTCTTCTTTTTGTTGAGGAATAACGGGATTCCCAAATATTTTTCTTCAGAGCCCATCTTCTTTACATCCAGCATCCTTATTATTGTAGTAGCTGCCTCGGCACTAATGTTCTTACTGAAGCTGATACTTGATTTTTGATAATTGAGCACCTGACCTGAGCTTGAGCTAAATGAGTTAAGGATCTGTTGCAAACTGTTGATGTTACTCAGATTAGCCTTAACAAAGATAAGGCAATCGTCGGCGAACATCAAATGGCTTATAAGAGGTGCATTCCTAGCGATTTTAATTCCATTTATGCTTTTTGAGAACTCTGCCACCACCATTGCTCTTGAGAATGCCTCCATAGCTATTATGAACAAGTAGGGAGAGATTGGGTCTCCTTGGCGAATACCACGAGTTAGTCTGAAGGGGCTACAGGGTGAACCATTTAAGAGCACTGAAATTTCAGTGGTAGATATACATTGAAAAATAAGCGAACACCATTCATCACAGAACCCCATACGCTTCATAACCTCTATGATAAAGTCCCACTCTAATCTGTCGAAAGCCTTCGACATATCTAGCTTTAGGGCCAAAAAAGCATCACCCTTCTTCTTTCTTTTAAGAGTATGAATAATTTCATGCGCTAGAGATATGTTGTCCGAGATAATTCTGCTAGGGACATAAGCTGATTGCAGGGGAGAGATCACCTTTGTGAGTACCACCTTCATTCTGCTTGCCATCAGTTTAGATATGAGTTTATATAAAGTATTACATAGAGCTATCGGACGATAGTCAGTTGGAGAGCTGGGAGTCTTGACTTTCGACACCAGAATGAGTGTTGTTTGGTTCAGTGTTTTGGAGATAAAACCACTTCTGAAGAAATTTTGAATTGTTAGAACCATGTCATCTTTAACTGTTTCCCATTGAGATAAGTAGAAACCCGGAGGGAAACCGTCAGCTCCGGGTGCATTCCAAGGAGCCATGCTTTTCAGGGTATCATGGATTTCTTTTTCTGAAGGGATTGCCATGAGTTTAGCATTGTCGTTTGCAGTGATAGCCGTCTGAATATGACTGAGCATGTTTAGGTCAATAGTTGGCGACGAGGTGGAGCTAATACTTTGGAAATGCTGGGTAAGAAGAATAGATAGTTCTTTCTTGTCATTTACCCAATTCCCCGAATCATCTCGCAGAGCGTCAATCCTGTTTCTTGATCTGCGCCTGTTTGCACTAGCATGATGGAAGCTCGTGTTGTAGTCCACCTCTTTGAAGAAAGTGTCTTTATTACCAGGGCAGTCACCCTGCGGTTACATATTATAGTTTCTCTGGCCATGAGAATCGAGAAAGTCCAACAAAATAGGTGAAAGTGTACTTTCATCCCAAGACTTTGACAGATTCTGGTCCGAACAAACAACCGCTAATTTAGTACAAAAAAAGTTTTCAAGAGTAGGAATAAGTCTTAGAATTTTTACTCCTTCCATGCATAACTGAAATTTAGATCTGTTGCCTTCATGCAACCTCCGTGTTTCCTTAATTGTTTTGATGATTCCGTCTCTTGTAGCTTCAAGCGCTTTCAAGCTATCACTCACCATCTGTACTTTGCTAAAGTTCAGCTGTTGAGTCCACCTGATTGCCATTGAAGCCGTTGTTTCCTCTACTTCCTTAGTTGTTGATCCTGCAATGCATATTCCTTTTCCTCCTGTGTAAGTACCTGCATAATTAGAGCTTATCAGGGCAATCCCACATTGTTGTTTGCTTTCATCAAAAGCTAGAGCAATGTTTATCTTATGCTGGTCCATTTCAAATGTTTGAGATTTGGCATATTTGGATATCAAGATATCACCCTCTCCATCCTCACACTCCCTGTACCAATTACTGTTATTTATCAAATTATTTATATCATCTGCAGTTCTCTGTGGATTTAGGATTTTCTTCTCGAAAACAAGATCACATCTTGATTTCCAGATTTCCCAGAGCACAGTTGCTATATATTCAGGCCAAGTTTGGTTACTTCTATCTACAATATCCTTCCTAGTGAACCACCTTTGAAACCATTCATGAAACTCCACCTAATTATCTAGCACAAAATAAAGATCAAGATCTAATTTGTTAAAAACATTCAAAGTAAATTCACAGTTCATAAAGATGTGAGTTAGATTTTCATCATGATTTCCACACATAGGGAAAATGTCGTTCACGTAATGCAGTATCCGAGCAATTCTAGCATTGAGCGGTAGAACTGAATTTGCGCACTTCCATAAGAAAGTTTTTATTCTTGGAAAAACTTGTAACTTCCAAATCCTCATCCATTTCTTTTTTTTCTTGTTGATTTTCTTGTTCACCTTTACTCACTATCTTTCTATACATTGACTTAGTTGTGAAATTCCCACTTGGTTCCAGCTTCCATCTCAAAGCATCTTGTTTAATCTTATCAATATGTATTTGTCTGATATCCTGCACCGTTCTTCTATCAAAACACATTTCCAGCCTGTTATCATTCCATGTTATTTCTTCCTCACCTGTATCCATAAGTTCGCTTAAGAAAATGAATTTTGAACCGATTTCATTTTGCGGCCAAAGTTGGTAATCCTTTCCAGGACACCACCTATCCTCCCAAATTCTTATCGTCTCCCCATTACCCACTATCCAGCACGAGTTATCCCTAACCTTTCCCACTTCCTTATTTATATTTTTCCAAGCCCACGAACTCTTGTCAGAGTACACATTCTTTTCATTCAAAAAACTTCTTTGAGGGTAGTACTTATTACTCATTATTCTAGCCAATAGTGACTCTGTCTCCTTCATGAGCCTCCAACTTAGTTTTGCCATCATTGCATAGTTAAAGGATTGTAGGTCCAAAAAACCCATTCCTCCCATACTCTTCGGTTTGGCTACCGAAATCCACACTTTTAAGTAAACCCCCTTTGAAGCATTCTCCTTTTCCCCTAGAAAAAATCTCTTTGCAGACTTGAGATTTTATCAGTGATAGCTACCGGCATTCTAAAATAGTTCATCTGATAGAGAGGCACCGTTGAAGTCGATGTTTGTATTAGTGTTGACTTTCCTGCACAAGATAAAGGTATTGACTTGTAGTTTTGCAGTTTTTCTTCAACTCTAGTTACCACATTTTGGAAACAGTTTATTTTTGAAGTGTGTGTGAAGAGTGGAACCTAAATACTTGTCATTAAGAGAAATTCTAGTGACTCCTAGTGTACCAATTATGTTATCCATAGTGTGCTGGTGTGAATTAGGACTGAAAAAAATCCTCGACTTCTCAAAATTAATGAGATGCCCTGAAGCTGCACTAAAATCATTGAAATTTTTTAAAATGTTTTCACCCGCCTGACTTGTTGCTTCACAAAAAACCAACAAGTCATCGGCAAATAAAAGATGTGATATAGGTGGGGCATTTTACCTCACTTCTATCCCATGAATTTGGTTCTGATCTTCAGCATTGGAGATGGCTCTAGAAAGCATCTCCATACATAAGATAAAGAGATAGGGAGACAAAGGTATCCCTGCCTCAAACCTCTAGTAGGAAGAAATTGTTTACCTGGCACTCCGTTCAACAGAACAGAAGATGACACAGTTCTAATGCACTGTTGCATAAGATTACACCAAACCTGACTGAATCCCATCCTAGTCATGATACTCATAAGAAAACTCCATTCTACCCTGTCGAAAGCCTTCGACATATCTATTTTTATACCCATAAGGAAATCTTTCCCTCTTTGAGCTTTCATAGTGTGAACAAGCTCATGTGCAATAAGAATATTATCACTTATCTGTCTCCCGGGTATAAAAGCTGATTGATATGGTGAAATGATTTTGGGTAGTAGGGTTTTTAGCCTGTTTTCCATTGTTTTAGATATGATCTTGTATATGATGTTGCTCAGGATAATCGGTCTGTAGTCACTAGCCGCCTGTGGGTATTCAACTTTTGGTATCAAAGATATGAAAGAGGTGTTGATTTATTTTAGAATGTGTCCAGTACCAACAAAACCTTTAACCATGTTGTATACATCAGTAGCCACCACTTCCCAGTTGTGCTGAAAAATCTTGGAGTATAACCGTCCGGCCCAGGAGACTTATCCGGTTGCATTGAGAACACAACAGCTTTCACTTCCTCCATCGTTGGAACATTGGTAAGAGCAATATTTTCCTCATGTGTAATGACATTTTGAATTTGATCTAAATAGGTGTTTTGGGTGTCTGGTTTTGAAGAAGTGGCGACTCTGCTGAAATGGGTAGTTATGATATCAGATACTTCATCTTTCCCTTCCACCCACTTCCCATCAGTATCTTTTATTGCTTCTATTTTGTTTCTCCTGTACCTATTTTCCGCATTTTTGTGAAAATACCCCGTATTTCAATCCCCTAACTTTATTTCATTTTCACAACTTTCGTCCTTCCAAAACCTCTCTTCTATCTTGTACCAATTTGACAGAATTTCTTCTTTTTGCCTGACAGCCTGAGCTCTGTTGGTGATGTTCCTTTGTGAACTTGTTCTTTCCAGCTCCTTTTTTGCATCTGCTATGTTTGTTATGATATTACCAAACGATTTTCTGCTCCACAACATGATCGCGTGTTTTGTGTTGCTTAGTTTCTTGACCAGCTTGTAAGCATTGCTACCTGATACCTTTTTTTCCAAGCTTCCGTGATAATCTCTTTACATTCCGTCTCCCTGAGCCAAACTCCCAGAACTTTGAATGGTTTGTTTACTATTTTTATTATGAATCGGTAACAACTCACTCACAATCTCATTTCCTTTATTTTTTTTCTGACAGGTAACAGGTGGTCCGCTTAGTTTGAACAGTTATTGTTGAATTTGGATACAGGCCCGTCTGATCATGTAAGTCGTTGTCTCCAGTACGGTGGTTGTGGGATCACATTTCCCTTCTGTGATGAACGGTTGTTATCAAGTCTCAGATGGAAAGGTCACAATTACCCCTTATCTTCTAAAAACAAATCTGAAAACATCATTACAACCAAGCGCAATATCTGCAACATACAACCCCAACCTGTTCTTTTCTCAATCAATCACCAAGTAACGATCTTTCAACACCAAGCCATACCCAGCTTGTCAATCAAAACCATTACCGCCATCTTTGTTATCTCTATGCAGTGTTTGAAACCAAAAAAGAATATGATTATAATAGTACAAGGCGAGAAAGTAATCTCTCTTATACACTTATTTTGGTTTAAATTGGCAGAAGAAAAGATAAACCCTAAAATAATTTACTCTCTATCAGGATATCAAACAGTAATTTTAAATTCGTTTGGGAGTATGATCAACGGGTCGTCGGGGGAGGAAATTTCAAACATAACGAATCAGTTCTAACAACATTTAAACATCCCAACTGAAGAACCGAAGGTAGTAATTATGAAGAAAAGTGTTATTTCTGAAACGGAAAAAATTGATTGGTCTTTAACAATGTTGGGAAAAATAGTAACAGATAGAACAATCACTCAGTGGGAATTAATCAATCACGTCATAGCAGCATGGAATCTAGCAAAGCCACCGATGATTTCTCCATACAAGAAGAATGATGTCAAAAATTTCTTTATCCTGAAATTCTCTAATGAGTCAGACTTCCACAGACTGAAAGATTTCAAGCCATGGTTTGTTAAAGGAGACCTAATAGTGGTACATCCAATATCACCAACAGGAATTCCTATGATGAAAGTTTGAATTTTACAAAGGAGTTGTTCTGGCTTAAAGCAATTGATGTTCCCGTCCAGTACATCTCAGAAAGGGGTCTTACAGATGTTGTGGCTCCGGAAGGAAAGTATCAAAAGCATGATCCACCTTTTGGTAATAATATGTTGGAGAAAAATGTAATGGTCCAAGTTCTAGTTGACCTGAATGTGAAAATTAAGTGGAAAATGGTGGCACAGACAGAAGAAGGAGAAAGAAATATTATCCTTTTTGAGTATGATGCACTGCCGGCCAATTTGTGTACTAAGTGTAATATAATAGATCATTCCGAGTTACCTTGTGAAGGAAGGAGACAGTGGATAAATCCAGCTGGATATGTGGAAGGGTCAACAAAAGATAATACTAAAAAAAAAGGAGACAATGGTTTGGGGCTGGACAGAAAAAAGTAGCTCTCACTATAAGAGAACATTCAGAGGAAGGTAGCAACACTGGAGCTAAGCAAAGTGGTAGTTTCTCAGGAGTGGCCTCACATAATCCTAGCAAAGGAAAGATGGCACAACTGACAATTCCTAGCAAAGGCATGCCAGAAACAATAAATTTGCAAAGTAGTCTGAATGGTATAACGTCTCAAGGTAATGATGTGGTGGAAGGGGTAGAGAAAGGAGCATGTAAAATTCTGGTGGGTGATGCAATAATGCACGAGAAACATGGTCATCAAGTGTTTGAGAGAGTCATATCTATGCCTAGCAAAGGTGGTAACATGGTGTGTGTGATACCTAGCAAAGGTATTGCACAACAGAAAGAAGAAAGATTGGTCACACTTCAGCCTAACAAAGGCAATGTGGCAAATCTGATTTTGCCTAGCAAGGGCAGAAACATGGTGAGTGAGATACCTAGCAAAGGTATTTCACTACAGAAAGAAGAAAGATTGGTCACACATCAGCCTAGCAAAGGTAATGTGGCACATATGGATTGGCCTAGAAAAGGCATGGATCAAAATGGAGAGGCGACAACGGAGAATGCCAACAATGTGAGCTACACAGAGCTTATTGATCAATCAACGTTCATTCCTATGGTCTACCAATTAACTACACCCATTGACACCCAATCCACATACCACAATCAGTTCGAAACGAAGGAATCCACCATAAAAAAACCTGTTATCAAGACAAAACAATGAAGGAGCTACACCCCTAAACCAAAAGAAAACATTATGAAAGAGAAAACTGCTGCAAGTTTGAGAACTAAGAGGAAGAAGATTTCAAGTGAGCATGAAAAACTAAACAAGAGACCCAACTGAAAGAACATAAACACGGTTGTGGAACAACAGCCTCTCATACAAGACATCCCCAATTTCATCATCGGAACAACTAACACAAACACTTCTGATATGAAACACCAAAACCAAGTACAATGTTCTTTCGATCTCAATTCTGAACTTGGTAACAACTTCACCATCACAAAAGGCAACGATGTCATCCCACAACATACCGGCACTGGAGAAAGCGCGAAAGGAGGAGATGGGAAAATGGAGAGAATCAACAATAACATCACAAATCATGGGCTCAAGGTACATGTCTTTTCAATACCAAATTCAAGTCTTTCATGTTACCAGGGTGTTTGCTCTAATTTTAATGTTATGATTGGTTGTGTTCGAAATGATGGGAGCCTAGGCATAAATGCTAGAATTCATGATTTCAAATTTCAATACCTAAGTTGTGTAAACTATAATTCCAATCTCAATACCAGTAATATGCATAAATTGTTAGATATTGATCTGCACTGGAGATATAAACTTTTTTAATCCATCCTCTGCCATCAGAATCAAAGGAGTATTCAAGATAACAACTACACAAACCCAAATGTGTTTCATGTCCAAAACTTTGAATGTGGTTTTCCTCATAGTGAACTCATTGCTTTGTTTAAATATCATCTTTTCAACAACCACTATATGCATCATGTTGGAAACCTTAGAGTAATAGCTTGGAATTGCCAAGGTCTTGGTAATGAGGTGACTCAAGCTTACTTAAAGGATATGAATCATATGATGAATTGTCATGACCCTGACATCGTTTTCATTTCGGAAACCAAGAACAAAAATAACATGGTTTTACCAATTATCCATTCACTAGGATAAAAAAATTGTCACACTGTGGAACCAATTGGAGCATCTGGGGGTTTAGTGGTAGCTTGGAAAATTGGTATAAATCTGACAATTGGTTCTTCATTTAAAAGCATGATTAATTGCCATGTGACTGATATTGCAAATGGAAAGGAAACAATTATATCGTGTGTTTATGCTCCTTCGATCTGGAATGAAAAGTTCATGTTCTGGAATTATATCGCCGATATGGCAAACACGGTGAACAAAGATTAGGTAGTTATTGGTGACCTCAACATAACTATCCATGCTCATGAAAAGAGGGGTACAGGGAGATTCAAAAAGATGGAGGCGGACACAATTAAAGGACTGCTGGAAACGGTTGGTTTGCAGGACATAGGGTATGTGGGATATCCATACACTTGGTCAAACAAAAGGGGTGATGCTGAGTTGACTGAAGCAAGGCTAGATAGGGGTTTCGCAAACATGGAGTGGATGGAAACACACAAAAATGCAACAATAAAACATCTGATTGCGGTGGGGTTAGATCATGCACCGATTATGCTCAACAACAAGCAGCAGTCAGTGTCAGGAAATGAGCTTTCCGGACTCGAAGGTAGGAACCTTCCTAAATCTAGGACTAGACCATACCCCACCACTATTTGATTCTAACCTGGAAATCGAAAAAACGAAAATATTTTGTATCCCGTGGATAAATCCTTCAAAATCTCCTCTGGGAGGAGGGAGGAGCGTCTCATTTCCCAACCCAGCTCGCCACCAATCCAAGTGGTAAAAATACTACCCTCCTGATCATTAGATCTGATCCACGGGAAAAGTTGTAGTAGGTGTAAAATTACAAAAATTCTTCAATTGCATTAGATGTTGGCTATCGCATCCTACTTTATCCACTGTTTTAGTTGTATCCTGGAATTTAAAATCTAGAAACTCTTCAAAAGGAAACTCTTCATCGAACATTCAACTACTCTCCTCTGATCTACCTCAATGGAACACTGAAATTTTATGTAACATCTTTAAAAACACAAAAATCTAAATAATAAAATAGAAAATTGTCACATGTTTGCAAACTTTCCCTCTAATTGAGATAAACTAAAATGATATCAAGGCAGAATTGTGTAATGGTTGAAATTAGAAATGATTTTTACTACCAACTTTTACGGGACAAAATATTCAAAAAAAACGTGATCAGAATACTAAATATTTCCCCTACAACATCTTCAAATAGTAAAAGAATCAATGCAATTCATTCCCTTTGGGAACCCTCGGGTCTTTAGCTATCCGAAAAAGAACATATCAATTCCCTTCTTGTCAACCTTTTCTTCCGGATGCGCACATCCCAAATTAGCGAACACAATGTTGACTAATCTAGCACAACAGAGCCTTGCATTTCGGAAATAGAAATCCATCGTTCATTGAAATTCCTTCCAAGGAAGAAATCTGGAATTCCTTTCTAACACGAATCTCTGGAAATCGGCTGGACCAGATGATTTTCAACCGGGCTTCTTCAAATCTAATTGGGACATTATGGGACCAGATATAATCTGGTCACTTTATGATTTTTTCGGCTCGAATTCTGTTGGGATATATGTTTTAAAATAATTGTTTTGTACATTTATATCAACAATTCGAGCTTGTCCCAGTGGTTAAGCATTTTGGGCCTTGATGGTGAGGTCTCAGGATCAAATCCCTCCCCTACTGATTGGGTATATATATATATATATATATCTAAATAATATATATATATATATATATATATATATATATATCATTAGTCCGGGAACGAGGCCTTGGGAGGTCTCTTGAAAAAACAAGTTTTTTGTTATTGTTTTTCTTTGAGAATCAAGAGACCAGTTTCTGAGCAAGATTAAAAAGAGTGAAAGTGGTTGATTTCTCATTATGTGCGTGAGAGATTGAAGAGAGTTTTATCTCGGCTGTTTTATCCTGGGGGCATTGTGACGAAGAAAGAACTGCTTGCAAAAACTCAAGGCAGAGCCACGAAACGTCTTAAAGAGAGCGACCTAGTTGTGACTCAGCCGATAATTTTTTTTTTGTTTAATCCGTGTTTTGCAGGTGTGAAATCGGCGACTGTACCAACAAACTCTCTTAATCCAAAACTCAATTATTCTTTTTTACTCTTATCCCGAAAATCACTGCTCCGCACATCCCAGATGATTTCTGACTCATTAGCATAGGCAATACAATTACTAACTCATTTCAAAAATTCTTGCAAATAGGCTAAAAGCTCTCTTAACGGATTAATCTCCCCGAATAAATCGACTTTCCTTCAAGGAATGCAGATTCTTAACAACATAATTATCTCCATGAACTCCTTCATTTTATGAAGCTCTCAAAAACAAAAAAAGGTTTATTGCCTCTAAAATTAGACATGTCAAAAACCTTTGACAGAGTGGGATAACCTTTTATTAAGAAGTCCCTGATCCCTTAACAGATGAAATAGAAACACATTTGGGAACATTCAGTATAATATAGAAACGATAAAGAAGAATACATAAAATATGGCAAGTGGAAATGACAGATGTCCTGCCACTTTAAAGAGACTTGAAATCTCTTTAAGTAAGTGGCAGAGCATAGAGAAAAATTTCAGGAAAGCAAAACGTATAAACAATGTCATCAACCTGGGTGATATAAATATTTTTTCCCCATAATATTGCTAGAACCAGATAGAGATGACACAATAAAAAAAAATGAGATTTGAATTAATAAAAGGGACACCATCTCAAACTGTCTTACTGAACTTTTTAAAAAGACTACCACCGAGCCAAAGATCAAGATGGGCTTGATAATTCTAACATCCAAAGCCATAACTGATAGAGAAAATGAAGTCATGTTAGAGAAACCCCACCATTGTGAAATAAAATTTGTCATGTTAGCTATGAAAGGAAACAAAGCTCTTGGTCATAATGGTTTCCCACCAATTTTTTTCTAGGAAACTGGGAAACAAGATGTGAGGATCTTATTAGACTGGTGCAAAATTTCTTTAAGACAGGGTATATGCTAAAGGAGATTAGCTCAATTTTTGTATCTCTTACACCAAAGGTTCAGTTCCCATCCGCTCAGGGGGATTTGAGACCCATCTCCATTTGCAATACTACCTATAAGTTGATCTCCAAGATCATTGCTCATGGAATGAAACCATCACTAAGTAAAATTATTTCCCTTCCTTCATACCTGAAGACAGATAAATGGCAGTATTATGGTTGCTCATGAAGTTATTCATAATATGAGAACTAGAAGGATAAACATGAATGGACGAGGGAATGTCAAAGGCTATTAATAGAGTAGAGTGGCCTTTTTTATTGCTACTTTATCCAAGAATGTTGTAAAAGAATAAACCAATCCATCTCTACCACAAGCCTTGATATTCTTCTCAATTGTGTGTCATGTGAGTTTTCAAACCTACTAGGAGGTTTAGAAAAGGGGATCCTGTATCCTTATCTCGTATTCTTTACATTGAGGTATTTTCAAGAACCCTTATGCAATATGAACAAAAACGAAATCTACATGGTAAAAAAAAAAAAACATTCTATTAGCACCTGTTACTTGCAGATGACTACATAATATTTTGCAAAGTTAACAAATTCGAGGCTGACAATCTGCTAAATCTAATAACTCATCTCAGTAACTGTTCTCGTCAGATAATAAATTTAGCAAAGTCTTGGATTTTATTTATTAATAACACATCTCCTCGATTGAGAATTGACATTATTGTTGTAATCAAAGTCAGACCATCTCTCTAAATGATAATATTTAGGATCCTTTCTTTTCACTAATAAATCAAAAACAAAAGTTTTTATCATGTGATAGAAAGTATCAAATATACAATGACTGGTTGGACCAACAAAACCATAATTTTTGCTGGGAAAATGGCGTTAATTAAACATGTTACTTCTACTATGGCCAACTATCAGATGAGTACTTTCAAAATAACAAAACCACTATTGAGGAGATGAATAAAATCCAAAAGGGATTTTTCTGGGGAAAAGAAGATGACAATATTAAAAGGAATTTACATGAAAGCTTGGACTATAGTCTGTAAACCTCTAGAAGAAGGAAGCCTAGGTTTTCTGAATCTCGAAAAATTCGACAATGCCATCATCTCCGAAATAGGTTGGAGAATGATGGAACAACCTATTACTTTGGGAGCTCAAGCGATGCAAGCTAAATATTTTGCCGAGGAGGACATAATGCATATGTCAGCCATTCCTAAATCCACTGACTCATGGGTCTGAAAAGGAATTCTCTCATGCATAGTGAACATTCAAAGAATCGGCGAATGAAAAGGAGGGTCGGGAACTAAAATAAACATCTGTCTGGATAATTATGTCAAAGGATTCAATCTCAAAACCAAACAATTGTCTGCTAGTATGGAAAAGGTGGTTGATTTAATATCTAACAATAATCAATGGAAAAGGCCTCTTATCCACAATATGTTTGATGATAGTATTACAAACAAAATATTAAATACTTATACTCCCTCCGTTTCATTTTAGATGACGTTTTAGGGTTATTTTTTTGTTCCAAAATACTTGAAAGTTTTCATATTTTTCCACAAAACTACCAATAACACCCTTACATTTTGTCTTGGAACTATAAGTTTATTTTTAAATGCACTAATATCATTTAATGTTTGAAGACTTTTCTCAAGGGTATAAATGGAAGATCTTCACATCTCTCTTCATTTCTTAATCCGCGTGAAAACTATAAAAATGTCATCTAAAATGGAACGGAGGGAGTATGCTAGCGAGGAGGATAAAGTTTTTTAGTCGCTAACCAAAGATAAGAAGTTCACTATTAATTCTTTATACAAGGAACTGACCCATAACGGTCAATCCATGTCCAATAATAAGAAAAAATGGACGGCTATCTGGAATTTTGAAACCTCTGAGTTGAAGTTTACTTATGGAAGCCGTTCAATCCATCTTACCCATAGGTGAAAGGGTCAGAAGGTTCCTAAATTACATAGATAGCACCCGCAAATTTATAAATGCTACAAAGAGTCTATATCCCTCATTTCCATTCATTGCCCTTTGGCACAACAGATTTGGAAGGAACTTCAATTTGAGCCTGATGAAGTTTATAGTCAAAGGGTAGATTTTCATAATTGTCTCACCTATCTTATAAAAATCAGAAATCAAAGAGGGGTTCTCTTGATTGGCCAGAATTATATGCAACTATCTTTTGACATATATGGAACAAGCTTGGTAAAGGGGCGTCATGAATCGGTAGAGGGGCGTCAAACTAATAAGACAAAAAAGGTCATTAGAAGTAAAATCAAGTGCCCCTTATCAATGAAAATATGTAAATGACTAATTAGCCCTTATTGTTAATAATCAAGATTAGTGTTAATTATCAAGATTAGTTTTGATAATCAAGATTAGTGTATTATAACTCTAAAATCAGATTTTTAGAGTTATAAAAAAAAAAAATTGAGGAGAAGAAAACTTATGTGATATTTGTGAAACCCTAGATTTTGATTCACTCAACCAAAATGAGTGATTCCAGTTGCAAATTTGAGGTGGGTGAATCTCTATATGATAGAGAAAACAATTACTAGTTCCATTAGCTTTTTGTTGCTTAAAATTCTCTAAAGTATGTAAAAAAAGCAAAATTTTAAAAATTTCAGAAGAACATACAGTTGGTAATTAGCTGGTTACCAACCGTATATGTGAGATACTGATTGGTAACCCACTACTAAACCAACCGTGAATCGTTCAATTTGGGGAAAACCGAGGAAATAATACCGATTACGGTTGGTAATTAAATGATTACCAACCGTATATGTGAGATACTGGTTGGTAATCATTACTACCAAACCAACCGTGAATCGGGTTCAATTTGGGAAAACCCGAAATAATACCGATTCGGTTGGTAAAATTTATTCTATTACAAACCGTAGGTTAATTATGGTTGGTAACTTTAATATCATCCTCAACCGTATGTAGATACGGTTGGTAACTAACTTTCGAAAATATGAGCCGATCGAAAAAACTAACATGCAGGACAAAATACGGTTCGAATCTGTTTAAATTACCAACCGTGTCGACCAAAATTTCTCGAACCAAGAACATACGGTTAGTATTTGATATTTATTTAATTGTTACGAACCGTAAAGCATAGATACGGTTAGTAACATAACCAATTCTAACCGTATAAAGAAAAAATGCAAAGATTCTAAAATTTGATTTTTAACCTAAAACTCCAATTTTTGATGGAGAATACACTTCAATTGAACACAAAAAAATACTAAATGGGTTTCGAATATAGACTTCAATCAACAATTATTAATGTTGCGAATCACCGATTAATCACGATGAAATTTTCGATCGATTTTAATGGAGCTTATGGTTAGAATGGAAATGGAGGAGAGAAGAAGATGAAGAAGAAGATGAAAAAAACTTAAAAAAATGATTTGATTTTTTTGAATCATTAGGCTTAAAAAAATTGATTTGATTTTGGTTGATTTAAAGTGAAAAGGGTAATCTAGTCAATCTACACCCCTATAGGACACCCCCTAACCAATATGAGGGTCATTGCTATCACACTTGACGCCCCTCTACCGATTCATGACGGCCCTTTACCAAGCTTGATATGGAAAGCCAGATGTAATCTAACTTTCCAGAACATAAAACCAAATGCAGGAAGCATTACAAAGGAGATTATAAGTTTTAATAATATATAGAAGCAGCGAGAGACAAAAATAAAACAAATTCTATGCATTGGAATACATAAGAGATGAGGCAGGAAACCAAATGATTGAATTCATAATAAATTGTAAAGCATCGATGCTTTTCACACGGATAATAAATGTAGCAATCTGCTAAATACTGCAACAATATTGTATGTGGTTGGTTCTCTATAATCATGCAGGTAGATGCAAATGAGCAAGGGCTCAAATTTTGGCCAAGGCCTCACAGATGAAATGAAACAAAATGCAGCAACTGAAGCTTATAATTGGGCGGCAGAGTTGGTAGCAAAATGGAGTTTGAATCAAATTCTTACCATACAGTGAAGCTGATCATAAATCGCATGCTGAGAAGATTGGTTCAAGATTTAGCTTGATGTACGATGGGAATGAAGTTTTGAGATTGGTACATGGAGTACAATCAGTGAAAAAAAATAAAACTATCTAGGGATTAATCTAGCTATGATTACAATATACTGTAATCTTAATAGATCTTGGGATGTTTTCCATAGTCTCCGACAATTTTAGTTTTATTCAAAGTAGTTAGGGATTTTATTTTATTTTTGTCAAATATCGGAAACTCTAATCTGGATTATATGAGAGGAGTAACAGTCTGCATGTCACCACTAGTTCTCAGTGGATGTTAACCGTTTGAGGCCTTTTTTACCTTGTTTTCCTTGTAAAAAAACGTCTTTGATTAATATTTAGTAAAGATCGAATACATAAGCTTGATCATGGAAAGTAAGATAAACGAAGAAGATCGGAAGAGATCGAAGATTCAAGATACCATTTGGAGGTGTTAAGGAGGACATTTCACGTTGTATATTCATTTGGATGGATTACCTGAACCAAATTTGTAATCAAGAGAATGATTCCTTGTAATCCAATGGATTGACTTACCGTTAATTTGATCATTGGAATTCCAATTATCTCAACCAAACCCGCTGTCCATACAAGTCAGTTTTCCTCTAGTTGTAAAAGATGAGTGTTTCACCTTTAATTGGACTTTTTGCGTAGGATTTGGTCCCAGTATTGACATTTGTTTTAACTTTCACACAATAAAATAGAATTAGGCCCCTCAGGTCCTCACCCGCTTGGACTCAAGTGAACATCTAATAAAGTCATGTTTGTTCCACTAGCTATTGTTTGTTTGTCCTAGTTTAACAACTACCAGCTGCTAGTAATGACTACTTTTGTAGCTTTCCTCCTTTCATAAATGAATTTGGAGGTGGACAAAGAAAATCTAACATATGCACATAATGTAAGCTTTTCTTCTCCACCATCAATTGACAAAATGTACCCATGAATTTGGAGTTGTATGCTTAAGATCACTGAATTTTCATTTTTTTTTCAAAATGAATGGTTCTCAAATCTTCTCTGCACCTCTTAATCTCTTACTGCAAAAACTACCACATCTTTTAGTAGGGTCTTTTACTTTCGTACCCGGCCAGACGGACAAAATATGTCCCGGTATCTTTGAAAGCCTAGTGGCCCAGGACAAGTTCAAAGTTGATCTGTTTTTTCTTCTATACAAATTGATTTTTTTTCCTGGCATAACATTTGATATCACATATTAAAAGCGTTCTCAATTATTAAAATCTACCCACGATTTGATTTTTTTATATTTTTTTTTGAAGCATACCCACGATTTGATGGTTGGCTTGATTAACCCCCACCTTTGGACGGGTAAGAAATAGTTTTTTTTATGCAGGAGTCTAGTACTAGTAGAGAAAAACACGAAGGACTTAGAGCATCCATAGTGGGAGACCAAATAAGAGAGTAAAGATCAAACACTAGACGTAGTGGAGAGGGAGTATCGATCAAAGACCAGACTAAAACCAAAAATCATACCATACTTAGTCTTTAGACATCGATACTCTTGAATTGCGTAGATTAAAGTTCACGCTGAGGTCATATTTTGATGAGTTTGACAACAAATACAAGATTTACGAGGCAAGCAACAAGAAATTTCGACTTAACTTCAGTCGGTGAATTTTACTCATTGATTAAAGTTAAGAGGATTGAACGAACTTAAGGATAGTTCCGCGATTAAAAACCATTTAAGGTGAATAGCGTAGAGACACCAAATTCCTTGAAAACCTAAGAATGATACCCAGTTTAAGAAGAAGCATCCCAACAAGAAGAGTAAGAAGAAATTAAAAAAAAAAAAAACCGTCCATATCTTAAGGATAGAAATCTTTACAAGATGCGGTTTGTGGAGAAGGAAATTATGAGTCATTGTCCAAAAACGGTGTGTTTGTTGGACAGCTTAATATAATAAATAATCTTATATTGTTGACTATGTTAATCTATGGCATGGTAGATTTGGTCATGCTTAGAAACATGAATCGATTAGGTTTGATTTCTGATTGCAATTTTGATGTGAAATATGTGTGCAAGCAAAGATAACTAGGTACTAAATTCTTCCTTACTTGAATTAGCGTAAGTACTCAAAGTTATGCTTTGAAAAAGAAGAATGTTTCTCTTATGAGTTGTGGGAAACAAACTTGAAGAGAAAAAAAAAATGAAAATGGGGCGTAACTTTGAGTTACGCTTTAGGGGTCTTTCTTGTGTCTTTTGATTCAACAATGTTGTCGGAAATTGATAGCTTTTAACGAATGCATGCAAAGAGGCGAGAATGGCTTAGGGACCTTTCTTATGGAAATTCCACTTTTCAGTTGCTTCAATAAAATGTAATGAAATGGGACTAAGGTCTGAAGGAAGGTTGATCTCCCATGTAAAACCCAACCTATGTTTTGAAAAAGATAAACAAGGTTCAATGTGGTACCAACAAGTTATGGTAGAGATTATGAAGCACTAGCATAAAACTTCCCATTTCGTTATTTGATGGATGTTGAGTCTGTGATTAGTAAAAGGTATTAACCCCCACCTATATGAGTATGGAAATGTGGTAGTTTCTAAGAGAAGAAGACCGGAAGACTCATGAATAAGGATATAAGCACAAGGCCTTTATAGTGCTTGGCTACAAAACACATGTCTTATGGAATCCCAAAGTTTTTAACTTTGTTTTATGGTTTTTGAAAATAAGGGGAGAATGTTGGAATATTTTCAACCGCGCTACGAAGGAAGTCTGGGGGCAACTAAGAATTTTTGGATATGCAATTGTTTGGACAGTTGGAAAAATGAGCCGATGTGTCCGTTGATGAAGAGACGATCTTTAGAAGAGAAACCTGTTGGTGAAAAGACATGTCTTTTCCCAAATCGGATGCTAAAAACCCCTATAAGTAGCATCTCCCAAATCCACGATATCATATCTTGAAAACCCTTTCTCTGTTTTCTCTCTTCTTCTAAAGCATCATCAGAACTTTCTTTTCTTTGATTGGGTCAAGGGTGCAAACCTTGAATCTAATTTTCGGTTGTAGGGGCAGTATTTCACATACTGTTGCAATTGTGCCAACTCGTTGGAAGGGTAGAAATATTTGTCTAAAGAAATCACCAGAGCCTTACAGCCCTAAGTTTTTCCAACAACCCACGATTTGATGGTTGGCTTGATTAACCCCCACCTTTGGACGGGTAAGAAATAGTTTTTTTTATGCAGGAGTCTAGTACTAGTAGAGAAAAACATGAAGGACTTAGAGCATCCATAGTGGGAGACCAAATACGAGAGTAAAGATCAAACACTAGACGTAGTGGAGAGGGAGTATCGATCAAAGACCAGACTAAAACCAAAAATCATACCATATTTAGTCTTTAGTCGGGCGTAGACTAAAGTTACGCCTGATGAGGCGCAGATTAAAGTTACGCTCGAATTAAAAAAAAAAATTTGGGGCGCAATTCACAATTACGCCTGATTGGGGCGTAACTCAAAGTTAAAAAGTAACTTTGGTTGCCCTACAAAAAAAGGGTGAAACCTCCCTCTTACGCCTAATTGAGGCGTAACTTAAAGTTGTGCCTGACCAAATTTTAGTCTCCCTCCACTGCATTGCAACACGGACTAAACCCAAATTTTGGTCTTTTTTTTGCTCTTTGCTCTTTAGTTATGATCGCACCACTGCAGTTGCTCTTAGACCGGTGGTTGATCATACTTTTGGGCCATAGTTCTAGTAGATAAAAACATAAAGGACTTAGACCGGTGGTTAATCATACTTTTGGGCCAAAGTTAAATAAACTATATTGTTAGGTCAAGCACTATGGTGAGCATAACTTATTTAAAGCCAAGAGAAATTGGTGTAAAATCGACTTCACTATGGCGTTATGCCATCCCTTAGCTATAGTTTTCGTATAAGTATTGCGTAATTGATACCGAGTATCTGTGTAGTAAAAAAAAAGTGAAAGTAAATAAAAAAAAGTGAAAACCAGAAACATATGCTAAGTAACCGTTGAATATTAGACGGAAATTGAGTTTCCGTGCGGTTTCTCTACGCTACAAACCTCATCAGATGTGATCAACTTTGAAATGTAGCTAAAAGATATCGCTACATTAAGCTACGCAGAAGACCATAATAGTTGGATTTCGCTACAATTAAGTTATAGCGAAGCAAAATCGCTCATCATAATGCTTGGCCTTACGGAAATTCTTATGGCCTTAGAAAATTTTGTCAAACCACGCTGATGGAAAAACGTGTGAAAAATCTGGACAAATAGAACAAATTTGGCTTTTTAGGGTCTCAATGATGATTTTATTAATATAAACTAATAAAAGTTAGATCCCACAAACTATTTAATTCGTAAAACAAATAAAAAATCTAAAAATATATTGATTAAAAAATAAAAATAAAAATAAAATAAAATATATGATTCTGAAGAGACAAAAGTATTGGGCGGCCAAATATCATCCGCCAGACGCGCGGCTCTTGAAGATCTGCATTGTACAAACCACCAAAAATACCCAGTTGTCCATTCGTTTTCGTGATTTGATCATCCCACAAGGGGAGTAAAATTGGCAAATCTAGGAATTACCCTTGGCACTTACCATTACGTGTTATTTTGTTGTTCTATACTTCTAGTAATTGATTGACTGATATGTGCTAATTTCATTGCTCTATACTTTTAGTAACTGATTGAAACACCTCATGGAATGTTCTCTTGAATAGGTGATAAAGAACGGGGAGTGCTTCTTTTTCCATCTAAAAGGGAAGTGAGGAGCTAGCAAGGACCAAGGAGTTCTAACGCCGAAGTGTTGTTGTTAAATCCGAACGGGAGAAAACGAGTTTTTTCAACTCATTCATTCTTTGATCGACACTGAGACTTTCTTCTCTTGTTTATTCTTTGGGTTATAGAAAAACCCATGAAAACGTCTTGCTATCACGTGTAACATGTAATACTTGTACTACTAATATGAATGACCTCTTAGAGAATCATGGTGTTGATTGTCTTTTTGAAAAATGCAATATGTTATTTATTTATTATTGTTACCTGTAACAAGTTAGACACGAACATTTGTTCCGAGGAACTTTGGAAGCCAAGGTTGATTATTATTTGCCTGAATCTTAAGGTGTGTTCTGTGTTATAAGTGGATTTTTTTTCTTCAGATGTTTTACGCGTATCTTCTTAAAGTTAAGAGTTTTTATTTATTTGAGGTACTTTTTGTGGTCTTAGCGATTTTTTATTTAATTTTTGGAAAAAAAGAAAAAACCATTGTTTTTCTTTTGAACATCTTATTAGAGATAAAAATGAACATTAATCTAACTTACCAAACTATCCACCAGAATCTGAAAAACTGTATCATAAATACAGAGTGTGCATGGAAAAAATTACCTTGTTTTATTTCACTATGACCAAGTTTCATTTTATTTGTTGGTTTCAACAAGTTGATATCAAAGAACGCGCAATTGGGGGATATCAAAATTAATCGGGAGATATTTAAACTAATTGGATCCAAATATCAAATAAGGATCACCCCTTATCTAAGTATTTTTAAATGACTAATCTACCCCTCACTAATCAGGTTTAGTGTTTAATTATAATTAGGAAAAATCTTAAGTATTTGTTAAAAGATTAGTGTGTATTTTTATTTGTATTTGGTTGAGTGAGGTGAGAGTAGAAGGAGGGAAAAAAATTGAGAGGGAACTTTTTTTGGTGAAAATGGAGGATGATTATGAAGAGAGAATTGCTGCTAAGAGGTTGAAAATTTGATTTTTTTTTTCTTTGAATCCACCATTTTTGCAGCTGCAAAAACTTGGTGCCGGCATGGACTTGGTATGAATACAATGCCGGAAGCAGCGATACCGGCATGGTATTCATACCACGTTCATGCCGCCACCGAGCTTATCCCTTATTTTGAAATTCAAGCCGGCATAGTATTCAACCAAAAAACTATGTCGGTGCATAGAATTGAATTTCAGTCCGTTTTGATTTTTTTTTCTCTGATTTTCAGTCCACTGCCGGCACAGTCATTTAATTCTAGAGCATGCCGGTACTGCTACCGGCATGGTATGTTGCTTGAATTTCTATGCCGGCACATGATGTAAAGTATCCAAAAACTTGAAAGAAAAAAAATCACTTGACTACCGGCATTGATACATTTCTATCGAGCATGCCGGCACTTAGTTACGGCATTGAATGTTAGTTACTGTAGGTGTAAATTATCTACAGATCCAGGTGGCAACATCCTAGAACCGGTGTACCCAAATACGAAGAGACGCGAAGTATAGAGCGAAGATTACCGGGCGCGAGATTTAAGGAGCCACGTGGATCGGGCGTAATGATGTCGGACAAGACTTGACCCAGACTTCTGATAAAGCTGACAAGTTAAGGCGTAGCGGGTCAAACGAGGAGCTATGGTCAAACGAATAAGAAAGAACGGGTCACATCGGATAACCGTAAGGACGACAGTAAAAGATAGGCGACATCGTGTTAATAATGCACCTAAAGAGATTGGCCCGAACGAAGGATAGGCGAGGAGTCAGGATACATCGGCCACATGAGACGACGTGAACCGGCCCGATCACAGAACTGCTAAATAGATGTAACATGACCAACACCTTAATTTCGTTGTATAGAACTTCTCCTATAAATAGAGGGGCTTGTATTCAAGAAAACTAGGTTGTATTTTGGGAGAGAGAGGAGAGAAACTCGAGTGAACACTAAGAAGAAGTAAGTGAGTAGTAAGTGCATCTTGTAAGGAAATCCCACGGAGAGCAACACCTTTGTAACACCTCAAAGTAATAAGATTCATCCTTTCACCCCCGTGGACGTAGGTAATCATACCGAACCACGTATATCTTGTGTTCATTGTGGAGTGTTTACTTTCATTTGAGATGAGTATTGCGTATCTATCCTTTGGATGTAGTTTGTAGTAAAATGCATCTACAATCTGGCGCCGACTAAGGGGACACGACTAAGATCTCCGGACACCTTGCCGTAAAAACCTTCATATACGATCAACAGCTCCTCAATACACGATTAACAAGTTGAAGTTGAAGCTATGATGAACTCTGTTGGCCGAAATAACGGTTGTTTTGAGTCATTTACTTCAAACCCAGAACAGTAGCAGCGTCTTCTTAACATCTTCAACAGTTTGATCAGCAGAGAGATTTCGCGAGCTCACCAGCGACTAACAGTTCGGGTTAGAAGCTATGTGAAGAATCTGTTGAAAGGACGACTGTTTTTTCTTGATAGTTGTATAATTGTTAGCGTTAAACGAGTTGTTTTTAGCTACGGCATGAAGTCGGGTGCTCGGAATAACCAAAAGTTTGCGTTTGTAGCTGTTTCATCATGCGATAAAATGTCAACCGTATAGAATTTTTTAGCCGGCGGCGTAGCATAAGTCGTCGGAGAGTTCATAATTAGATCTCGAGAAAGTGGAGCTGGTACAAGTTTTATTTGATTCTAGGGGTTACTTGCCGTACTTTTTTCTAAGCATCATGTGCATAAGATCAATGATTTGGAACATGTAGAATAAAGGACAAAACTAACTTAAATGCATAGGTCGAGTACAGAGAGCGACGTCGTACGGAGTGATAGTGACAGGGAAGTGAGGCCAGCCACAGATTCAGCATAGGGACAAAATAGGGTAGAGGGACAGAACCCACCTAACAACTGAAGTAGATCTTACACAGTGGCAGCAGTCGTACGGTCGAACTTTTTGCCCTTATGTCTGAAATTTTTATTTGAAAATCAGGTCAAAGTAAGGGGTTCTTTTTCGTATTTGCTGACGTAAGGACGGGCGATACTCGGCTTATCACGCGACGTGACCGATGGCTAGGACTTCAGGGACGATTAGGATGTTAAGGAATCGTACAGTCACTAGCAGCGGCATGCATGCAGGGATAACGGGGCCAATGCAAGAAGACAGTCGACAACCACCGCCCGAGGAGTCTCATGCAGCTGCGCGAGGAATGCATGTTGTAGACGAGGAAGTAGATTTGGGGAGAGACGATAACACTCTACCTCTGGACCAAGTTATATTGACCCAGAGAAGAGTTGACCAAATCGATGGACTCACAGCTTCAGACACCGATGACGATGAGGAAGCACTTGCAGCGCAAGCTCAGAGGCAAAGGACGAGGCGACAAGTTGAGTACCAGAAAGCTTTGGGAAGGGAACAAGAGCGTCTTAGGCAGATTCAGCTGGGGCGAGCAGCAGCAAGTAACATCGGCCCGACAACTGTTCACGCGGTCGATCGTGTAACCAACCCGATACTACCCCCACCACCCACATCTGCACCATTACAGCCTCGGCCACACCAACCCAATGGACATTCCAGTCATGAAAGTATGGACCCGACGTTGTTGGCCATTTTGGAGAGTCAGAGGAGACAAGAAGCGGCACTAAGGGAACTCCAGCAGCGGAATCTAGCCTTGGAGTATGAGAACTACCAGCTGAGGAACCAACGGACCAGATCAAGAGGGTCGTCCAGCCGAGGGACATCGGGTTATCGCGGCCGATCCGGTCACTCACCACCCATGATGGGGACAAGTAACCTTAATCATCCCGATCAGTCAGGTCAGCCACCATTACCTCCGGTACCCCCCACGCAGAGATATGGACCACCCGAGGATTCGTCCACCGACGAATAAAGGCGAGGAAGGGACGAGCGACAAGATCGGACAACTAAAGCCAAGCTTAAGGAGTTGGAAGCAAAAATCAAGGAACTCTCGGGAGGAAGCAAAGATAATAAGTTGGCCGAGATTATGAGTGAAGCCGAGAAAACGCCTTTCTCTCAAGAACTGGAACAAATGTCGTTCCCACCCAAGTGTACTTTACCTTCATTCCCCTCTAGATTTTATGGGACGGGCGATGCAATCGAGCATCTTAAGATGTATACCATGTCACTGATCCAATGGAGAAACAACCCGGTAGTTATGTGCAAATTCTTTCCAGCTAGTTTGGAGGGCGAGGCGCGAGATTGGTTTTATTCGCTCACACCTGGTTCGATTAACGGGTACGATGCGCTAGTCAAGGCCTTCCTTGAGACCTACATGCATAACAGTCGACCTCGGCCAAGAATGAACAAGCTGTTTACTCTCGCCCGAAGATTCAGAGAGCCCTTGAGAACCCTGACCGACAGGTGGAGGAAACTGTGTACTGAAATTGGGAAGGTACCGGTGGATTAAGACATCTTTGGGTTTGAAAATGCGTTGGGGAGATCAGACCCCATATGGATTGTCATGTTTTCCGAAAAACCTAAAACCTTAAAGGAGATGAGAAGAATGCAAGAACACTACATCGCCCTGGAAGAAATTCAGGCCGAATCAAGAGATAGAGGAGTACAAGAAGCCATTGCTGAAGTTGGTACCGAAACTAAAACGGTCATGGATGACCATATCAGGCGACCAGAAAAGAGATCGGACCCGCCCCGAGGAGCAGTGAGAAGAGGGAATGGATGGCCAAAGGGAAGAAGCCAAAGCAGGAAGCCCGATCGTATACCCCTCTAAACGCTTCTTTGGAAGAGGTGTTCAAGGAAGTGGAGAAGAGAAACGACATCAACTACCCAGCATCGAGGGGCGGGGTACAGTTCTAAGAGACCCGAGATCATCCCGAATACTGTCACTACCATCAGTATAGGGGCCATTCCACCAACAACTGTCGAGAAGTGAAAGATATTGTTCATCACCTCATCCGCGATGGATATTTGAGGCAGTATGTCCGACACCCCCTTCGGCCAGAAGCAACACCTGATGCACCAGTTCATCAAGTCCGTATCGATAGGGCGAGTCAGTTCGTGAGCACCATTTCACATTCGGCTATGCAAAATTACACCCTCGGCCCAGTAATCACCACTAGGATCCATAAAAGGGATCGTGAAGGTAAAGAAATATTTAGCGTAGCCAAGTCCCTTCCAATGGAACCTTGGATGACGCTGCACATTTCATTCTCGGCTAAGGATGTCCCAGCAAACGGCCAGGCACACAGTGATCCACTGGTCATCACGTTATTGATTGAGAAGTGGGGAGTAAGAAGGATTCTCGTGGATAGAGGAAGTTCAGTCGAGGTGCTGTTCTACGACACGTTCAGAAGAATGAAACTCTCAGACGATATGCTCGTCACCTCAACATATCGCATCTACGGCTTTAACGGCACAGTAACCATCCCAAAGGGCGAAGTAACTTTGAGAGTTTCAGATGGTGGTGGCTACCTCGACACACTAACCACCTTTTGTGTGGTCGACGTCGCCTCACCTTACGAGGCCATTATCGGGCGCCCATGGATTGCTGGGATTAAGGTAGTAGCATCGGCATACCATCAAAGGTTAAGGTTCCCGACTTGCAAGGGAATAGCGGAAGTTGTGGGAGACTCCCAGGCGGCACGACAATGCATGAAAGTTGATGTAGAAATAAATGAAGAACGGCGAGCTCGGCAAAGGCAAGAAAATAACAAAGCAAAGGAAGTGAAGACGGCAAAAGAATTGGAGGAGGTGATTTCACAAGCGGTCCTGGCATACGAGACTCGAGAACAAGACCCTTTATAGCAATTAAAGGAAGCGTCCCCAGTCAGGGAGACCAAATAAAACTTCTCGACAGTTGAGCCGACTAAAGAAGTAAACTTAGGAACGATAGAAGAACCCAAGGTAGTAAGGATCGGGGCATTACTATCGGACGAACAAGAAAGTAAACTCACGATGTTATTAAAAGAAAACCTGGATGCATTCGCCTGGGAAGTGCATGATTTGGAGGGTATTGACCCGAAGGTCTGCTGTCACCACTTAAAAATTGATCCGAGGTTCAAACCGGTTAGACAAAAAATGAGGCGTATCGCGCCAGAGTTACAAGCGGCGGTAGAGGTCTAGCTGAAGAAGCTACAAGAATCCGGAATAATAAGGAAGTCCCACTACCCACAGTGGATATCTAACATGGTCGTGGTACCGAAAAATAAAGGGGGAGTCAGAATATGTATTGATTTCAGCGACTTGAACAAGGCCTGCCCGAAGGACAGTTTTACCCTTCCCAGCATAGATCAATTAGTAGAATCAATAGTGGGATACGAGGCGATAACCTTAATGGACGGATACATGGGCTACAACCAAATACCATTGGCGCTTGCGGACCAGGAACATACTTCCTTCTTCACACCAAGAGGATTGTATTGTTACACCAAGATGCCATTCGGACTTAGGAATGTCGGGGCTACGTGCCAGAGATTGGTAGGCGACATGTTTGAAGACAAGATTCACGATACCATAGAAGTTTACGTGGACGACATGTTAGTTAAGAGTCGAAAATCAAAAAACCACGTCCGAGACCTTCGAGAGATTTTTCAGACAATGAGGAAACACAAGATGAAGATTAATCCTGCCAAGTGCGACTTCTGGGTCACGTTGGGGAAATTCCTAGGCTACATCATCACCCCAAGGGGAATAGAAGCAGATCCCGAGAAGGTACGAGCCGTCCTTGAAATGCCATCCCCCGCAATGGTAAAAGACGTGCAGAAACTAAATGGTTGCATAGCCGCATTGGGGCGATTCGTATCACGGTCATCGGACAAATGCAAGGCATTTTACGACATCTTGAAGAAAGGAGAAAAATTCCAATGGACGGACGCCAGCGAAGAGGCCTTTCAAAATATCAAGTTGCATCTAGCTAGCCTCCCGGTTATTCAAAGGCCTGAGCCGTCAGAAATTCTCACTCTATACTTAGGCGCGACACCCTATGCCATCAGTGCGGTATTGGTCAAAACATAGATAGGCGTAGAGAAGCCGGTATACTTCGCTAGCAAAACATTAAGTCCGGCCGAGAAGAACTACACCAGAATGGAGCAGATGGTGCTCGCGCTAGCCTTTGCTGCCTCTAAACTACGAACATATTTTCAAGCTCATCGAATATGGGTGCTCACCAAATCGCCTATCGAAGCGGTCTTGGATAGTGCTGGGCGATCGGGGAGAATCTCCAAGTGGGGAGACATAATCAAACAATATGACGTGATATACGAGACAAGAACCGCGATCAAAGGGCAAGTAGTGGCCGATTTCTTGGCATATTTGCCCCTCAGTGATGAGGACGAGGTAGAAGATATACCGGGAATGGTGGAAGAACAAGAGGAGCCAGCGGACCTACTAGCCGCCAGTAGTTCAACACGATGAGAAGTATTTGTTGATGGGGCATCAAACAAAGACGGATCGGGCCTCGGGTTGGTGTTTACCACGCCAAAGGGGAGGAAGATCGTGCATTCGTTCAGGTTAGAATTCAAGGCAACAAACAACGTCACCGAGTATGAGGCGGTGATCCATGCCTTACGAATAATTGTGGAAATGGGGCTGCATGAGGTTCGACTGACTAGTGACTCACAACTAGTGATCCGGAAAATTACGGGCCAATATGCTACACACGATCCGGTGCTGCAAAAATATTGGGAGCTCGCCCAATTTTACATCAAGCAAATTCCAGATATTAAATTCCGCCATATCTGCCGAAAGGATAACAGACACTCGGACGCTCTATCGTACATCGCCTCACAACTAGTAGACCCGAGCATCGAAGGGATACGCGTTA
The DNA here is from genome assembly GCA_023529315.1 of Papaver bracteatum. Taxonomy (NCBI): domain Eukaryota; kingdom Viridiplantae; phylum Streptophyta; class Magnoliopsida; order Ranunculales; family Papaveraceae; genus Papaver; species Papaver bracteatum. The sequence continues at coordinate 5,889,165 of JAJJWX010001877.1, forward strand.
TGAGGCTTCTTAACCCGTCTATCCAAGAAACACCAGAAGTACGGATCGAGGTGGCCGTTAGCACAGCCGAGAGATACAAAGAAGGTGACTGGAGAAAGCCAATACATCAATACTTAGAGACGGGTGAGCTACCTAAGAGTCAGCCCGAGATGAACAAGATCAAAAGAAAATCGGGCGCCTACGAGTTAAGGGAAGGGATCTTATATCGGAAATCTTACCTAGGACCACTCCTATGATGCTTAAGCAGGGAAGAGGGCCATATAATCCTACACGAGCTACACTATGGGGCGGCCGGAAATCACAGCTCGGGAAGAAGCTTGTCGGTTAAGGCAAAAAAAATGGGATACTTTTGGATGTATATGAACGAGGACGCAAAGCAAATGGCAAGAGCTTGCGAAGAATGTCAGCGTTTTGGGAAGAAAATCCATGCTCCCGGCGTACCGTTAAACTCAATCATAAGTCCGTGGCCCTTTGCTAAATGGGGAGTGGACATCTTCGGGCCATTACATGTAGGAACGGGGCAAAGGAAGTATTTGATCGTGGCCACTGATTATTTTACCAAGTGGGTAGAGGCGGCACCACTAAGGCATATTCGGGACAAAGATGTCTTTAAGTTTATTTGGGAACATATCGTTTGTCGCTTCGGGGTCCCGGCTGCAATCGTCTCCGATAATGGAAAACAACTACAGGGCGAGAACATTGATCTTCTATTCAACACTTACAACATTAGGAAGAGCAAAGCTACCCCGATTTACCCCCAGTGCAATGGGCAGGCCGAGATCACTAATAAGACTATCGCCGATAACATGAAGAAGAAACTGGACGGGGAATATGGCAACTGGTGCGAGGAGCTATATAACGTCCTATGGGCATACAGAACCACACGAATGGAAGCTACATGATTCTCTCCGTTTATGCTTACCTATGGAACCGAGGCGATTCTACCAACAGAAGGAATGATTCCTACCACAAGAACCGAAGCTTGGAGGCGAAACGTGTCATCCGATATGATCTTGGATAAACTCGACGACTTGGAAGAAACAAGAGAAATTACGTTACAAAAAATGAAAAATTATCAAAGGAGGTTACAACGGGAATACAACAAGCGCGTTCGACCAAGAGAATTTAATCCCGGGCAGCAGGTATTGAAATTTCTGGCTGAATGGGAGCGCGACAAAAAAGGCAGAAAACTAGCACCAAAGTGGGGTGGGCCATATATAATCGAATCTAAGGCGGGCGAGGGATCATATCGACTACTGCGACTCGACGGAACAAGAGAGCTCAAACCATGGAACATCCGATTCCTGAAACTGTACCATCTTTGACGAGCGATGCGGAAAAACGGTAAGCAAACGTGTCTTCTATCTCTGTGAAAACGTGAGGGGTATGGGATAGGGCATGAGCGACTAATGGTCATTCGTACTCGGGGCAATGCCAGTGTGGAAGTGTCGAGGTAACTTACACTCGAATGGTCATTCGTACTCGTGTCAAAGCCAGTGTGGAAGTGCCGAGGTGACTTACACTCGAATGGGCATTCGTACTCGGGGCAACGCCAGTGTGGAAGTGCCGAGGTGCCTTACAGTCGCCTGGCTATTCGAACTCAGGGCAGTGGCAGTGTGCAAGTACCGAGGTAGCCTAAGGGTTCTGGTGGTTGGAAACCAGTTCCAAAGGTTGTTTAGACGCGAGGTCTACTCAGCTAGGTGGCCTACTTATATCTGAAAGGTCACCACCATCACAAGTGGGCGTGTCCACTTGCCCGAGATCGGTTGATCGATAACCACTCGGGATTGCCGGGCCTAGAACTAGGATGACTGGTACCCTTCCACTGAATCCAAAGAGATAGTGATGAGATGCCCCAATCAGGACATGGCATAGGGCTCGATGACCCTCCTTGTTGGGTGTGTTCGACAGAATTGGTTAGAATACTGACTTACTTGAACAATGATTGCTGGAATAACATATGAAACAAAGGAGAACTCGATTGCGTCATGCGACTATTAAGAAAATACAGAAAGCGTCATGTAACCAAGCGAAACGAAGCGTCTAATGAAAGTAAAACAAACAACATCGGTGACGCAGCACCCCCGTTAAAACAAACAAGCAAGGTAGCGGAAATTAAAAAGGTGAGAAGTGTTCAGAGCGATTTACAACCCGATGGAAGGGGCAACATAGTGACGCAGCACCACAAAAAGAAAGTTTAAGCCTTGGGAGGAGCCGCGCCGGCCTTCCTCTGCGCGACCTCGAGCCGCTTCTTCTCCACCCAGTCCATAATGCCCGACTGAACCTTCCGGTCTAACTCCTCTACATGGGCGACGCGTTCATCCTCGAGTTGTTGGGTAATCTGGGAAGCGTTTTCCTCAGCTTCATCTAACTTGGAGCCCAAATCGACCTCGGCCTGTTTCAATCGGCGAACCTCCAGATCCATCTCCCGAGAGCGTTTTTGCTCGGCTACAAAATCACAAAGATAGAATGTTATTCATCGGGCACGACTTAACATTTTTCCAAAAATAAAGCGCAATATAGATCTAAAAGAACGGCCTCAACACATCATCTAAGAGACCTGACAGGGCGGGCAACACCGACTGAAGCGATTCTACCGACTTGGACAACTCATCCTCGGCCTTGGACAACTTCATGGTTAATTCGTTATAGTGTTGCTCGTTGAACTCGTTACTGGGGCAATACTTCTTATGCTCATTCCAATCGTCCATTAACCGATTACGCGATGCTTGGAGCACTGCAAGATGCGATCTACTCCACTCTAAATTGCCCATAACTTTATCAAATTCACTCACTCGGCCCAGTAAATCGCTATTAGCTGGCTCCACCACATCTTTATCTCTCAATATTCGTCGGTTGTCCTCGTGAAGGTCTCGATTCTGAAATTGTAGAGCGTCTACCCTTTGCTCCAAACTTGTGGCTAAAGCAGCTTTTTCAGTATCAAGGCGCTGAGAAGATCCCAAGTGAGCCCGTAAATTGTCCATCTCGGCAGGATCATAATCAAACCGGCGACGTCGTTCTAACTCGTCCTCAAGTCTTGCAATTTCCTCAGTTTGACGGTCTATTTTGTCGTCTTTGTTTGCCATTCGTTGACGAAGATTTTCCACTAGACCCTTCTCAATATCCCATTTTCTCTTCATAATCCTAAACTCCGAAGTAGCGTCTACACCTATACTAGATACCTCGGCTAGGAAGAAGGATACCCGACTCAGGATACTGGCACGATAAACTCAATCAACACAAGTTAAGAATGATCATATACCTTGAGCGTTGGCAAGTTTGATCTCCAGCTCGTTCGCGCGACCCTTCTCATTCTGAAGTTTAAGTTGGAGAGACTCTATCAACTGCTTATCTCGAAGGCGATTGGCGGCATCCAAGCGTACGCGGTTCATAATCTAACACACACAAACGAGTTTGCATCATAAGCAACACTAAGAACAGAAATCAGATGTGGGGCATTACCATACAGAAACGAGTCGCTCACCACAGTGTCAAGTGTCAGGGCGATGTCGCCATAACGGGGCACAACATTCAACATTTCTTCATCAGTATACTTCCCAAAGTTGGAGGAAGTAAGCGCACCCAAGGAGTTCATGATCGGGCCAGAGACAATAAAGGAAGTTTCAGCACTAGAAGACGATCCCTCAGTAATCCGGGGCACACAAGGAAGCTCTACCGGTACATCAGTAACGACCTTCTCTACGTTGGGCGTCTCCGAGGGCTCCTGCTGGTCGCCCATACCTTGTTCATCTCCTTTGTCACCCGACACATTCTCTCCAAACAGCTCATCCTCATCGGAAAGATCAATGATTGGGCCCGTTTTCGGCGGTGGCTTAGCAATTTGCTTACCTCTGGTAGGATTACGCCTAAGCGGATTGGGGTCAACATCTCCCGCGTCATCATCATCATGCCTTGGGTGTTTCTGCACAAGTGTCTCGTCAGAACATGTGAAGGCAAAAAACAGGGGCAAGTACATGTACTTATAAGAAAATCATTATGTTTGTTACCTTCCCCTGGTCTTCCACAACCCTTGTGCCAGCACCTCTCTTCCTAGATCCGACAGTCTTGGTGGAAACGACCTGAAATTTTCAACAAAAAAAAGATGACCAGTTGACGCCCGAAGCTAACAAGATAGAAATCAAGAAAAGCGCATACCTTATCGGCCTTGTCATCATTAACCACCCAGAAAGAATAGGGCTCGACGGGAAAAATAGGCGACGGGAAGTCACCATGTAGAATTGGACCTCGAACAAGAAGTGGAACTCGGGGATAAATCGGATCATTAGAATGACGGGGTCTCTTGTTGCAGGGTTGGCCGATGGGATCGGCATCCAGCATCATCCTTTCAACACCCTCGGGCATAACCTTGACCCGATGAGGACTAGCAGCAAACCCAGCAAGATCGCCCAAGTTCGTAGTACCGGCCCGATAGTTGACAAGGAAATTAGCAACGGAATACATTGGAGCGTCCTCAGGCTTGTAGGTCGACCAATCAGCATCAGAACCATGACCATCGCGGCGATCCCTCCACTCTTTCATAATTCGAAAAGTATTGCCAGTCCATTGAGCCAAAGCACGAGAAGGTCGAATCTGGGACAGAATCTCGTAATAAAATGGGCTATCAGGGTTGTATAAGGGAAGACGAAGGCCCATCTCCAGTTGGCCCAGGGTGATGACCACACAATCAGCCGATTGCTCGTGCTTCTTCATATCGGTTTTCTTCAAGATACCGTTTCGGCCCGAGAGAAGGGTCACTTCGTAATTTTGAAGATCTTACTTCTCCTTCAGCTGTTCAATGAACTCTTAATCAGAGAGATCTTTCACCCTTTTCTCGGACCTGCACGAAATTGAAGAAGAGCTATCAGCAAAAATAGATTTTATCGCGCGATCATCATACCTAGAAGGACTTTCAAGCAAAAACAGAGAAGCAAGGGAAGGAGCATCAAACTCGGAAAAAACGTCGTCAACAGACCTTTTCTCAGTCATGGAAGGAGAAGAAGCCATTAATGGAGATAATGCAAATCTCGGTTTTCAACAAAAAAAGATGAGGCGACAAAAGCTACTGTAACAATCGGGGAGGAGGAGATGAAGGAAGAAAAACAAGAAAGCTAGGGTTTTTTAAGCGCAAAGTAACGAAGAAATCTTGAAGAAGAGGTTGCAATGGCAGAATACTGAGTGAGAAGTGGTGAAGAAGAAGAAAAATAAAAAAGGAGCGGGCTATTTAAAGAGAATCAGTTGTAACCGATGACAACGATTACAGGTAATAAAGTGGATATAGTGGGACGCTGCATGGCGGGATCTGCGGCATGGATGAGGACGTGGCGGTTGAAACGACTTTCTTCCACTCGTGTCTGCTACACGAGCGAAAGAAGGGGCATAAATATAGGTGTAAATTATCTACAGATCCAGGTGGCAACATCCTAGAACCGGTGTACCCAAATACGAAGAGACGCGAAGTATAGAGCGAAGATTACCGGACGCGAGATTTAAGGAGCCACGTGGATCGGGCGTAATGATGTCGGACAAGACTTGACCCAGACTTCTGATAAAGCTGACAAGATAAGGCGTAGCGGGTCAAATGAGGAGCTATGGTCAAACGAATAAGAAAGAACGGGTCACATCGGATAACCGTAAGGACGACAGTAAAATATAGGCGACATCGTGTTAATAATGCACCTAAATAGATAGGCCCGAACGAAGGATAGGCGAGGAGTCAGGATACATCGGCCACATGAGACGACGTGAACCGGCCCGATCACAGAACTGCTAAATAGATGTAACATGACCAACACCTTAATTTCGTTGTATAGAACTTCTCCTATAAATAGAGGGACTTGTATTCAAGAAAACTAGGTTGTATTTTGGGAGAGAGAGGAGAGAAACTCGAGTGAACACTAAGAAGAAGTAAGTGAGTAGTAAGTGCATCTTGTAAGGAAATCCCATGGAGAGCAACACCTTTGTAACACCTCAAAGTAATAAGATTCATCCTTTCACCCCCGTGGACGTAGGTAATCATACCGAACCACGTATATCTTGTGTTCATTGTGGAGTGTTTACTTTCATTTGAGATGAGTATTGCGTATCTATCCTTTGGATGTAGTTTGTAGTAAAATGCATCTACAGTTACCAAGCATGCCGACACCATTTTTCGGCATGGTCTTCATCACTTCCAGCGATGTAATTTTTTTTTCTGACATGGTATTGATCACTATTGGCATGGTCTTCATCACTTCCGGCATGGTATTCATCACTTCCGCCATGGTTAAGGTCTTCATCACTACCGGCATGATATTCATCACTTCTGGCATGGTCTTCATCATTTCCGGCATGGGCTTTATCACTACCGGCATGGTATTCATCACTTCCGACATGGTATTCATCATTTCCGGCATGGGCTTCATCACTACCGGCATGATATTCATCACTTCCGGCATGGTCTTCATCATTTCCGGCATGGTCTTCATCACTTCCGAATGTTAAAAAAAAATCGTTTTCAAAGTGAGAAGCCGACAGAGGAGGAGTAGAGAATTTGAAAGGAAGTGGGGAAAATTTTGAATTTGAAAGGGAGTGGGGCATATTTAGGTTTCAAAGCCCTGACCCTAAAAGAGATTAATAAAATGTGAAGATGGAAATGAGGGATATGATTTTGTTTTTTGATTTTAAGTTTTTAAATTTTTATTTTGAGGAAAGAGAATTTTAGTATTCCCCCCAAGACACCCCTTAGCAGACACTATTGGTTTCGGGAAGTAATTTATATCCCCCAATTAGTTTTACTATCCCCAATTGCGCGTTCATATCAAAGCCTATTGGTATTTATTTATTCATTTTTAAATTTTAAGAAATTTGGTGCCGACGAGTTCCAATTTCAAATTATTAATATGACCACCCAATAACTTTGGCATTGTATTATGGTGATATGAGCGACATTTACTTTGATGCTAAGCAGGAACGGCTTCGTCTTAATAGCATGTTTGGATATCATTATAAAAGTCGTTTTTTGATTTCTGGAAGCGAAAAAATCAAAAATTAATATAGGTACACAACTTCAGAAAGTTTTCTAAAAGTAAAAAAGTTTATTTTTTGTGAAGCGATTTTTTTTTTTTTTTGATAAATCTCATAAAGTTTCATTCATGATAAAATAGAGATTACATGGACTTCAAGAACATCGAGATCAAATATCGAAATACAATTAAAAGGTACTAACAAAGAGTATAAAGAGAAGTAACGAACTACCAACAAGAATACAAAGGAATCCGAAGGTTGAAAGAATGGTGGTTATGGGATTATAATCCAACCATTTTGATAGGGTTTTTTCCTTTTTGATAGGGTTTTTTCTCATAAAATTATGAGAGTAATACGCCAAAAGTCTTGAATCTTGATCATCACACTTGAACTTCCACCCAAACTCTCCATTGAGATCACAAAGAAACGCCATAAGAGCGCATAGAGAATTTCCATAAAGGAAAATATATAAACAAAAAGGGCAAAAACCCCACAAGAACACCATAAAAATCTCCTAAAAACAATGGAATTTAAAACAAAAACTTAAACAAATCTAACCTAAACTACTAGTTGTCTAAGAAAAAAAAGAAGAAATATGCTCAGATCCATCCCAATATGGACTAGATCTGAGCGGTAAGCTTCCATGATAAAATAGAGATTACATGGACTTCAAGAACATCGAGATCAAATATCGAAATACAATTAAAAGGTACTAACAAAGAGTAATTCATAAAGAGAAGTAACGAACTACCAACAAGAATACAAAGGAATCCGAAGGTTGAAAGAATGGTGGTTATGGGATTATAATCCAACCATTTTGATAGGGTTTTTTCTTTTTGATAGGGTTTTTTCTCATAAAATTATGAGAGTAATACGCAAAAGTCTTGAATCTTGATCATCACACTTGAACTTCCACCCAAACTCTCCATTGAGATCACAAAAAAACGCCATAAGAGCGCATAGAGAATTTCCATAAAGGAAAAGATATAAACAAAAAGGGCAAAAAACCCACAAGAACACCATAAAAATCTCCTAAAAACAATGGAATTTAAAACAAAAACTTAAACTAATCTAACCTAAACTACTAGTTATCTAAGAAGAAAAAAAAGAAATATGCTCAGATCCAGCCCAAAATGGACTAGATCTAAGCGGTAAGCTTTAATGGTGGTGAAGTTGTTTTTTTTTTTTGGGTTTGTAGAAGAGCTAGAAATGAGCGTAGTAAAATATTTTGCTTCCGAATTCTACTTTTAGAAAACATGTGATTCGTTACTTATCTGAGCAGGTCCAGCCCATCCAATTTATTAGACAACATATCTCATTGAGCTCCCATTTATTCCACTAACATTTCCCACCAGTGGAACTAAAGTCTCACTCTCTCGCTATACTACGCAATAAATCGTAGAAAAATCTATTGTTAATGGTAGGGCTGCCAACGAGTACCCGATTACCCGGAACCGAACCTGATCGAATCCCAGTGTATCGGGTCCGTTTCCGGGACCCAAGATTGGAACCGTTAGCAAAATCACTACCCAGCGGGTAAGACCCGTTAGGAACCGATAAGCTTCGGGTCATAACGGGTATTACCCGCCGGGTACCCGTCGGGTATCGGGTATTCGTCGGGTATCGGGTACCCGAATATCTATGTTTTACTTGTTAATTTTACATAAAATATAAAGATTTAGTATAATTTTGTTCAATTTTTTTTTCATTTATCCTTCATATTCTTATGTTTAATCCTAATTAAAAAATTTACATAGATATAATAATAATTTTATATGAAAAATTATTAGATTCAAGCTAATATAGCAAATATAAAAGTAAAATATCATAAACGTTTAGTTGATTTTTAAGGACCCGATAAATACCCGGACTCGACGGATAATTAGTGTTTTTTTAGGGTCCGGTTCCGGGTCCATCAATTTAGGAACCGGATCCGGAACCATTAGGACTCGGAACCGATTAAAATTATCGGTTCCGGTTCCGGGTAGCACACTAACGGACCCGATGGAACCCGTTGGCACCCCTAGTTAATGGGAAAACTGTGCTGATTGACAGAAAGTGTAGTGGCATGACAAGATTTGTCCACCGTTCGTTCTCTATACTTTTGGACCTTTGGTGCCCTCATAGAAGACCATTAGTTTGGCAAATAGCATTGCTAAGGCTCAATTTTCCTGTTTTTGTTATTGTTACGGAACCAACCAATTTGTCCAAATCTTAAAAACTGCTAGAAATTCTCTGCCAAGGGTAGAATCTTTGTCCAAAATATACTAAACATATCGGTGTGGTTGAAACGTTCTCCACGATTAATTAATATTTTTGATTCTTATACCAAGAATCGTAAACATTTGTACAGTCTTTGTGATTTCTTTCTGTAAAAGCGTTTTCCTCGGATTCCCTGATTTACCAAAGCACGTAAAAGTTCACTTTGACTGCCATAAGAAAATTAAGAAACGATCCAAATACACTATGTTGTCTAGCTTGGGACCTCGAAAGTTAGATAAAAATAAGAAACAAACGAATTACAAGCAATGGACCTCGAAAATGTTTATCTAACTTACTGCATCACCCTCAACTGTAGTTTAATGAGAGACCATCTTTTCAGTTCACTGCTTATGAGATTCCCACTGGTCATCGTAACTAACGGTCATTTTGTTCATACGACGACTGTTTTGTTCATACAAGAAAAAGAAAAAAAGTCCGAATGTTTAATGAGAGAGGCAGATTTTTTTTTTCCAGAAAAAAAAAAAAAGGTTAAAATCCGAATGTTACATTAAAGTTTAAACCTCAAAGAAATTTATTATTTACAAGCCCATTCAGTTAGGGAAAGAAAAAAAAAAAATCCTCCATCTCGATACTGACGAGTTTCAAACTCAGATCGCGCGTATCATCACCCAACAACTTCACCACTATATCACAGTGACATAACAAATTTAAGTGCTGGCAATATCCACTAATATTTATGTATTTGTATCAAGATTTAGCATAGATTCCTTCTCCTCTCCGGCTCCTTCACAAAAACCTCATGAAGACGTCACTATTGTTAATCCTTATCGCTAGGATATAGTCGATTAAAGGAGCAAGGGCATAATAAGTTAAAAGAATTCCAGATTAATTGGATTGTAATTTTTTCTTCAAAAGTTTTACGAAAGTTTGCATCATACCCCATAGATACACAAACTCTTTTTAAAATAATCTCACACAAATGCCCTCTAATCTCCCGTTAATCCTTTATTCTCACAATGTTTTGCTTTAAAATATGGCATCTTCATCCCAAGTTCCCGCCAAAATTCGTTGTCCCAAGTGTATTATAGAAAAATATGCATTTATTTCTATCCATGGTACAAATCAATATCTTTTACTTTGGGAGTATATTATATACATCTGGTTTTATCTGTGGTGCCTGAAAAGGTACTTGCTATCAAACCACCCACATTTTCGTTAAGGAACCTATAAACTATTTTCATGCATGAACTTCGATGCGAGTTTAAGCAAACAAGAAAATATCTTTGGATAATCTCTTAAAAGATATTATTGAATCACAAGGATTGGTTAACGTACAACTTGCTTGTACTCTTAAAAGATATTTTTGATATTTATCTTCGTTATGTTAACCTATTTCTATAACAACATACATAGTATCTCAATATCAGGAAAATATTTTCTTTGGAAATCATAAAATAAGTGCCAAGCACAGCGTAGCACGACACATCACGTTTATTTTTCTGGCACAACACAACACGCTCTCTAACATGGCACAACGCGACACATCTTAATCTCTGGTATATCATAATACAACACTCAGCACGCTAAGCACATGACTTTGTGGGCCGTGTTGGGCTAGATAACACGTTTTACACCTCTAATAGAGATCACGCTAGGAGAACTGAAAATTCTCAGAAAACAAATCAAATCTTAGAAGAGTCACTAAAAAAACATCTAAACTATAGAAAATGCTTTGAAAAGATTTTTTTCTCGCTCAATATCGGCAAGAGAAAATTGTGAGAAAATTCTTATCAATACGCATTAGTAGCTCAAATAACAAACAATTTAGTTGATAATTAGTAAATTTTTCTCATCTAGTTAAAAGAAAGGGTTCAAATACCTGATAATAAAAGGTCATATGCCAGTAAGCAAAGGATTTTATTCCTCTTTTGCTTGGCCGATCCCAGGTTGTCTTCTTTTAATAAGAATGCAAGTTTTCTCTATGTTTCCTTTTTGTTCGGCTTATTAGCTTGAGTATTTATACATGGATATGTTGATCCATATGTAAAGTTATTATCTTAGATGTTGGTTAATTCTAACTTGCGTCAGTATAACCCTCCCATATCGTTGAAAACTTGTCATTAGATGAACCAATTCTAATTGTTATCTTTAGATAGCGAACCCTCCCAATAGCTTTCTAACAACCTACACTTGGTTTCTTTATATACCTGATCAATCTACAAACTGAATATAGATTGTCTGGTCTTGTACAATGCATTATATACATTAAATAACTAATTAATAACACTATCATATTCAGTTTGCACAACTGCCCTAACATTATTCTTATTCAGTTTTATACTTGAGATAAGCATAGTGTTTCTCTATGTAATGTGGTTGACATAAAGTATATCCCTCACCATGATTTTATTTTAGAATTAAAGTAGAAATATATTTCAATTTCATCCACAAATTTCGGGTTATTATTGATGATTAACATATTGAGAACGTACAAATAAACAATGGAAATATTGTCTTAATGAACTTTGTAATAGATCGATGCACTTATCAAAATCGTTATGGTTAACACTAAAATATAAATAACTTTATAAAACCCATTATGTTCTTATTTTAGAGCTTGTTTTAAGTCGTATTAAAACTTAACTAGTTTAGAACCTGTTTGTCATGTACGGAAAAATGAATCTAACAGATCCATATAAATTTCTTTGTTTAGAAAATTATTTAATAATGTCACTTTCACGTAATATGGAGGTTAAGGCAGAGAAAACTCACATATAAGTTATTCTAGCAATTGATGCATAAGTATCATAATGATTACATAAGAAGTATTCAAGTTAGTTTTTATGTCCATGAAATGATTTTCTCAGTGCACGGACGTAGAACTTTTACACAATAAAGCTTGATGAATTATTCTCTAATTAACTCGCACATACGAACTGATTTGTCCATGAGCGACCTGGTTAATTTTAGATGTTCCTTGACACTTTTGATTCCTTAAGTACAAAAAATTATTTGGTCGGTATGCATAAAGGTTGATTTTTATAGATTCCTGGACACGTTTGTAATTTTGAAAAGACGAGGGTACCCAAATGTACCTCAATCTAAAACTTTTCCACCTATAATTCCTTTTTCCGAAAGTGATTGTCTATGGACTGAGTCGAGACAATACAACTAATCGGTTCACACTTCGTGTGATCGTCTATGAATACGAGATCGAGACAATACGGCAACAAGATAACTTGTGTGATTGACTATTGATACAAGATCGAGACAATACAACAACGAAGTATGATTACTTGATAAAAGGTTCGGACTTAACCAAACACAATATGATTGCTATCAAGTAATTAGGAATTAACGTTTGTGTATTTTACTTATTATTATAATAAAATAATTATAATTGCGGAAATAGAAAATTAAAAGACACGGCAAGATTTTTTTAACGAGGAAACTGCAAATGCAGAAAAACCCCGGGACCTTGTCCAGAGTTGAATACTCTCAGAATTAAGCCGATATACATAATCTAAACCAGCTTCGTATAGTTGAAACCAATCAACCAAACCTATAGTTCACCTAGTTCCCTCAATATCCATGCGCCTCTGTTTTGGGGTAAAAACTGATTCTGCTGTTTTTAGTAAATTTGGGTGTGTTGATGAGAAACGAATTCAAACCCTAAACAAATGCACTGCAGGGAGTACTTTTAGATTCGAGAGATCAATCTGTAAGACTCTGGCCTAAATCAAGAAATGGTTATTCCAGATTCAATTCGGTCACAAAGTGAAGGAAAAGGGTTGATCTTAGGGAGGGAAGCAAAGAAGGTGTTTGAGATCAAAATGTTGAATTATGAATGTGTGGCTGTTTTATGACTTGTATCAGAATATGATTTCTAGATACTTGTGTTGATAACACTTGTGTTCCTCTAAAAATAGGTTGAAAAACCTATTTATACAACTCATTGAGTGCACCCCTGATCTCGTAGGAAGTGGATGTGATTAAGCAGTGGAGAAGTGGGGTTGTATAAAAAGTGGTGATCACCACGTTTCCATTACGAGGGAAACTGGTCACACTTTCACCCACTACCCTCATTGTTGTTAACTGTCCGTTCTTTCCTAACACTATCTCGTAATGGATGCGTTACATGCCGCACGCTGTAAACCAACAGACCAATACCCCATTGATCATCCCACAGTTTATGACATGTTTGATGTCTCGAGTGAATGGATCAAGTCGTGAAACTTGCCGCTTAAAGTAGCATATAGTGCTTTTAATTCAAATAATAAAATTATTTGTGAGATCAATATTCATAAAGCATAGTTTATAATTGATGCACATGAAGCATCGCTTTTAAACAAACTGCGGAAAACAATAGATGTGCAGGAAGCATTGTTGTTTTAGAGTTCGTCCAAATTAGTCGCGAGTTGAATGTCTTAAAAAGGTAGCAAGATCGGACACCTTTGGGTGATCGTTTGAGAACCCTATGGGTGACCTACCACTTGGTCGATCGCTCCCTGTGGAGGAGAGGTGGTCGGTTATCATGGAGTCACCCTGTTGGCCATATAGAATCCGATTTAAACCGTCCGAATAAGATAGCAAAGTTGGACGAACGAGATGATTTGTGGCATTTGTATGTTGTTGTTGATTGTATTTTAGGGTTTGAAGTCGTGCGGCCACCCTACCATTGGGCCAAACGATTTGTGGCGTTTTCCACTGATTTGGATAGGCCGATTAGGTACACGCACAGATGGGTTTCCGGTGAGTGTGCAAGCATCCCATTGGGATCTTGAAATTAGATATAGGCCATCCAACCAGGCTGGCGAAGATGGACGATCGTGATCGATTTACGGCAGTTACGTAACGCTGCTTATTCAATTTAAGGCTCTATAAGCGTGCGATCTCCCTACTTTTAGCAAGCGGTTCGACGTGCTTTTGGATCACCGCATGTAATTCGATCAGTTGGGGATGGAGATGAGCTTCCAGTGATCATGTAGGCGCCTCTTTGATTGTCTAAAATTGGATCTAAGCCACTCAATGTGGCTGGCGAAGATGGATGGTTGTGATCAAGGTTGTGAAATCGTAAATCGCGGAGCGAACCGTTTTTAAATTTTATGAATCGAATTGCATGTTAAAGCGTGAATCGAAGATTCATAGTCGATTATTAAATCGTATGTTTTCTTGTAAATAATATTGAATTATGCGGATTATCTAACAAATATCTTATTCTTTTGTGAAGTTTTGGTCTTTGATCTAATATATATCAATAAATTTCATTACACTTCAAAAAAAACAAAGTGGAACTTTGGTTCGAGGTCACTATTACCGCCTAGGTGGTCATGAGTTCGACCCTTAGCAACTTCATTTTTGAAAATTATTATTTGACTTTAGCATTTAGTCAAGAATCGTAGTCAAGATGGGTTGACTACACGATTCTAGAGAATAACGATTCTTTCGTGTGATTAAAATCGATGTGGAACAAAATGAATCGAATCGTACGATTCAAATCGTGAATCGTACGATTTTCAAAACCATGGTTGTGATCGATTTGCGACAGTAGTGTGTCACCGCAACGCAAACTAGGGTTTTCAAACAACGCGTTCACCCTGTATTGGGCGAGCGATTCTATACACTCTTGGCTTGCCGCGTGCAAGTCGATCGATCATGGGTGTAGCTGGGTCGCCGTTGAACACGCAAGCACTTCTTTGATCGTTCGAAGGAAAAACTAAGCCATCCAACTAGGCTAGCTAAGTTGGGCAGTCGTGATGTGTTTCAAACCTTTTTTGCCGGTTTTAGCTCGTTTGAGATCTTTTTAAAACAACACGATCACCTATGTTTTGGTGAGCGTTCAAGGGTTTAGCGGATGAGATAAAGGTATTTCGACATGTCGGGATGTTAGTGGGCCCTCCGGTGTTTATCAGGATGATCGCCTAGAGTAAGCTAGGCCCATTGAATTATGTGGCCAAATCGTGTGGCCGTGATAGTTTCTTAAGACTGATATGGACAGTCTAGATTTTCCTTAAGGAATTTAAGCACGTTCGATCACGCTAACTTTTAATTAAAAAGTGTGTAAACATGCTGATCTCTTTATCAGAAAATTATGTAGCCTACGTGATTGTTTTCATGTAGGTCTCAATACTGACATTCCGGGAGATTCATGCTACTCCGCTGCGAGTGAACATTAATCGTCATGTCATGGAAATATTGAGAGTTAAGCTAGGAACATAGCATTGGAAAATACTAGGTAGGTCAATGCATTAGCGGATAATGTCGGTAGAGAATAAATTCACAGAATGATGGGGATCGTTGTTGTATGCACCATTCTGAGTGAATTTTATATGTATATACGAATATATTGAATTGCTCAATACATTTGTGAGCGAAGAGGTTTATGTACTCATCACTTTCAAATGGATTTTGTTCCTTTATAGGATGACAACACATTAAATATAGGATTTTATAATTTTGATCCTGAACTAAAAACCACCATCAACATTAAGTCCCCTGCTTAGCACGTAATAGTGACATTTTTGCGGGGTAAGCAATAGATGGTGCGTATAAGATGGAACAGATATGAAAAAAACAGACGAGCTTACCGAAAGGAGTACACCATCGGCGTGTGAGACAGCGGTTGGCGCGACTGTGTGGCGTCGGCTGGTGTGGTGGGCCCAGCTGCCCTTTCCCGTGTACAAGGCAAAGAAGGTTTCCTTCTTCCGTTAGAATTCCGCCAAACTTTCATATATAAAAGGGTGTCGACCTCCCCTTTTTTTTTGATTTTTTCGCTTTGCTTCACTGGTCCCTGGAAACGTGTTCCTTCGTCGTCGCCGTCATCATGAGAGCTTCATCCATCATGTAAGTGCATTGCGTCTCTCTTTTTTTTGTTTTTATGAATGTGAACCCTAGATTTAGGTGTAGCTTCCTCGAACTCAAACTTATCGCAATATGAATGAAACTTCTTTGTTGGCAACATTATAGTGAACTTCAACAGTAGTATCAAAGTAATCAAACTCACTGGAATCACCGGCAAGATGAACGGAGAATCATAGGTGAATGTCGCTGCTTTGCTCCTCTCTTTTTTGTTGTTGCAAAAACCTAGTTTTAGGCTTTGACCGTGGGTGCAATACCCACGGGACTCTTTTTTGTTGTTTCGAGAGGCGTAAATCCCCGCTCGACCCAGCTGCAGGTAGGGCTGTCAACGGAAACCCGTTAACCGTTAACCGTAACCGATTACCTGATTGTCGTTATGTTTAGTTCCGTTATACCGTTAACCGTTACCCGTAACCGCTAATGTACCGGTTAATTTTAACCGACGGTAACGGCAATGGAAGACCTATTTTCGTTAACCGTTATCCCGTTAACCGCTAACGTGTACCTAGCACGTGTAAAATTCTATACCTATACTCGAATCGAACTCGACCATTATCAATTTATCATTCTTCTTCTGTTCTTCAACTCGACCAAACCAGCTCAATCCCTCATCTCATTCCTTTCAATTCAAGCAAAATCATCATCTTCATTCGATTAGAAAACTAGGGTTATCTTATTCTTTTTATTTCGAGCTTAATTTCAATCCTAAAAACTAAAATTTCAATTTAGGGTTTCTGAAAATTGAAGTTAGGGTTTTCAATTCCGGAAAATTAACCATGACCCAAAGCGGAGGAGCATCTAATTACGTTGGTTCATCAAAAAGAAGTCATCCCTGTCAATCACTTTCAGTTTCAGTTTCATCTCAATTACCTTCTGCATCTCAAGTTCAACAATCAGGAAATCAATCACCACCACCTGCTGATGTTACAACAGAAGGAGCAGTAGACGAAATAGAAGTAGATGAAGATCCAATTATAGCTGATGCAAAGAAGAAACTGCGTGCAGCAAGGTATGATGTTTGGGATGATTTTAAAAGGTTAACTGAGAAAGAGATAGTAAACGGTAAGGAGATTGGGATACTTGTAGATAAATGCAAACACTGTAATAAGAGAATGCCTGCACCCAGCAACCAAGGAACCAGAAAATTGCATTACTATGCTAAAACCTGCAAAGAAAAGCCTGCAAACAAGAAAGGACAAAGAAAACTTACTACAATCAAAACAGGTAATGCTCAAACTAAGCTTGATAATTGGAAGTATGATGTTAATGCTACTAGGATATTAGTTGCCAAAATGATTGCTAAACATGGTTATCCAATCACTATAGTTGAGCATCCATATTTTGTTGAGTTTTTGAAGTCTTTAAATCCTGTTGCTAAGCTTTACACTAGGAATACAGTTAGGGAAGATATCATGAAACTAACAGCTCAGTTCAAAAAAGAATTACAAGACCAATTTGAGACAATTACATCTAAGTGTAGTTTAACAACAGATATGTGGTCATGTAAGCATACAAAGGATGGTTATTGCTGTGTGACAATGCATTACATAGATGAGGATTGGAAGATGATTAAGAAAACACTAGCATATACTTTAGTACCATCACCACATTCTGGAGAAGTTCTAGCAAATGTAGTGAAACAAGTATGTCTAGATTGGAACATAGATACTAATATTTTTGCTGTAGCTGCTGACAATGCTAGCTCCAACAATGTCATGATGAACGATCTGAAGAAATGGCTTGATAGCAAGGACTGTTTAGTTCTTAATGGGGATATGTTCCAAATGAGGTGTAGTAATCATGTATTACACTTGATTGTGGGGTTTGGAATGGGGGTGGATGCTCCATTTATAGATGCAGTTAGAGAGTGTGTAAAATGCGTGAACGCAAGTCAGGCTAGAAAAGAGAGATTTGAATTTGCTACTGCTCAAGTTAAGCTTCCTGCTTCAAGGTATGTGGGTTTAGATGTGGATACCAGGTGGAACTCCACTTATAAGATGCTAAAGGATGAAATTTTCCTGAGACAAGCTTTTGTTAGGCTAGCTGAGTTAGATAGTGACTTCAAGATACTACCAACCTCTCAGGAGTGGGAACAAGGAGTGCACATATGTGAATGTTTGGAATTGTTTGATGTCATTTCAACAAAATTTGCTAGGATTAAGTATCCCACAGCAAATTTGTACTATAATGGGGTGCAAGAAGTTAATAGATGCATTAAGCTCTGGGAATCAAGCCAGCATGAGTACATCAGAGATATGGCCAAGAATATGAGGATGAAATTTGATAGCTACTGGAAAGAAAGTAACACTTTGATGGGCATTGGGGTTGTTTTAGATCCTAGGTACAAAGCTAAATGGGTGGAGTTTGTTATGAAGAGAGTATATGGTCTGGATCACTATAAAAGTCACTATAGCAAATTTGAGATTGTAATCAATGCTCTTTTCTGTGCTTATGAAACCAACACTACAACTCCATATTATTTTGATACTGGAATGCATTCAACTGCATTTGAGAGCTGTACAAGTACAACAACATCATATGGATTTGGTTATGATGATTTTATTATGGAAAACAATATGTTTGAGGTTGAGAAGTCAGAATTGGAGACATACTTAGCAGAACCAGGTATTCCTAAAGGCACATCTACTGAAGAAATGAGTTTTGATATCTTATGTTGGTGGAAGAATCACTCTGCCAAGTACCCAATTCTATCAAGGATTGAAAGAGATGTATTGGCTTTTCCAGTGACAAGTGTAGCATCAGAATCCATGTTTAGTATTGGTGGCAGAGTTCTCACATCTCACAGGAGTTCATTATCTCCAGATCTTGTTGAACCTTTGCTTTGTTTGGGTGATTGGCTGCCAGATATCACTCTCAGTGAGAGCAATAGTTGTGTTACTGGTAATTTTACTTAAATCTTATATCTTAATCTTTTACTGATAATTGTGAACTTGTGATTGCACTGACATTGCCACTTTGCACTGATATTGCCACTTTTATTGGCTTACTGCAGAAGTTGAGGACTAAGGAGGAATGCATTTGCAGATGCACTTGGCATTGGCATTTGGGTTTGGCAGTAGAGAATTTGGAGATGGAGGAATGCATTTGCAGATGCACTTGGCACTTCCTTTAATCCTTTGTCTTTTCTTTTGCAAAAACTTGGTTTTTTTTCTTTTGATAGAACATTAAGATGATCTGAACATGTTTTTTTTTTTCTGTGTGAACAAGTTGTTTGTTTGGATTTAGAAGTTAAACCTGTTTTTGTGTTGTCTTGTAACATAACGGTTAATTCCGTAAAATTAACCGTTAACCGATTTAACCGACGTAACGGCAATGGAACTGATTTTACAATTCCGTCGGAAATTAGCGGGTAACGGTTAACCGAAAATGTTAACGGAAACGGTAGCGGCAGAGGCATTATTTGTTTCGTTTAGTGTCGTTGACAGCCCTAGCTGCAGGTATAACCAGGCCGTGGGCGTATATCCCGCGGCTATTTTTTTTTTTTTTTTGCGTGTGGCTCTTCCATAATTCATGTTGGTTGGTTTGTCCATGTAATTCTCTATCTGAGCTTCCACTATTAATGGTTACGTCGGATTTTGATAAGAAGTTGCATGCATGATTCTCATGAAGTAGTGACTCTTTTTCATTTTGCTTCATTGCAGTTACTTGAAAGTGAACGTAAGGAATTCTCGTTAAGATGTCACCTGGAAATATTTCTGCCGCTAAGATGGGAAGTGTTAGCAACTTGAAATATATGCCAAACATTGATGACGAGCTCTTTGTCGTGCCCGAACCTAACATTAGAACTCATTCTGGTCATAAGATAACCCTCCTTACAGGTTCATAGAATGAAGAGGATGCTCCGTCAGTTTCTCCAGTGCGTGTGATTAGGTTTTGTCTTCTAAAGAAAGAGTATTGAGTTTTTCCTATTGATTTCAAAATTTGCCATGATTCGTTGCGCTCTTATGAAGGATGGATGAGGCATATGTTGGACAATGAGTGCAACAAAAATAATCTGACCAAAGCACAAATTGTTGAAGTTGTCATAGCGTCTGCCACACTTCGCATTAGGAAAGATGATACAGGTTTGATCACTTTCATTTATCGATGGTGTCCTTCCACGCACACGACCATATGTAGATAGGGAGAAATGACCATCACTTTAGAAAGCGTAGCAGTTCTGCCGAATCTTCCAGTTGTGGGGAATCTTAATTTTGATTTATCCGTTGAAGAAGAAGTGATGTTCGCCACTCTAGTGAATAAGGAAGACGGGTATGATCAGAATAAAAATGATGAAAAATGTTTTTATACTTGGTGGGTGTCTGAATGGTTTCCCACAAAACTAAGAGTAGGCCAAGTGTTGGATGACATACTTAGTGTTGCTGCGTTTTTATCCCCGTGTCTGTCTAGAAACGTTTTTGATGATGGATCAGGTAAGAAGACTGTAAGACGGAAGCTCGTTATGTTTGCTATTAAACTAGCGAAAGGCGTAGTCCTCCCCCTAGGTAGATTGTTCCTTGGGTCTTTGTACTCTCATCTGGATTCTCTGGCAGGGGACATATATGCTTCCAACGGATATATGAAGGTGGAGTTGCATCTCCATATTGATTTTCTCCAAGCATGCTTATGGGAGCACTTTAACAGTTATGCTCATGTCCTTGCAGCTTCATTCTCCAGTTTATATGGAGGTTCCAGAATACTCTGTTGGCAGAAGAGGAGCCCAAAGCCTGGGTTACAGTTTATCGATTCTTTCGACAATGTGCATGCCACTGGTTTATTCTTCTATAGTTCAGCCAAAATCCTTTACCGCCGCTCCTGATATAGTGTTGCACACTGCCGGAAAGGATATGAGATTTGAAGAGATCATATTTATGCGAAGATGCACGCCAGGATATATTCCATCTTTCTTTAATGGATTCTTTATTGTAGTTCCGTATAACATTGACAGGGCCGCCCGTCATATGGGATTTGATCAAGGTGTCCCTTTTTGTTGCCCGTCAACACCTTCAACAGAGCTTTTTCCATCTGTTTTTAATGCTAGTGTCTCCGCTACAAAGATGATCCTTCCCTTCTTGCTCCTAGGAAGAAAACCAGTAGCGACTGATAAGTATAAGGAATTCTGGAGAAAAAAGCTCTATCTTTTCAGAAATTCTTGGAAGAAGTTGTGACAGTTCAGCGTGACAAGCCTTCTCCTAAGACTTTGAAATGACACAAGTTGTTGAAACCGCTTCCTTCGGGAAAACGTACGGACTAGGGCCAGTCCCCAGGAGAAAGAGGCGAGGTCCAAGACGCGTGCAGGCGGTATTCGAACGACTTTAACAGCTCCAATAATTTTTAATTCTTCCAATATGCGGGTACATATGTGATTTATCTTAACCAGCTGATTTAAATTATTTTGAACCAGCCTTATTAAACATCTTCCTCCTTTTAAAAATCATGGTTTCGGTAATGTGATTGCTTTTGCTAGACTCGCACGCAGCTATAACACAACGCCTTCAGAAGAGAAATCCGGTGATACCAAGTCTCTTGAAGAGGAAGTTGAGGATGAACAAGATTCAGGCTCTGACGGCGATGAAGGAAGTGTTAGAGCATTGCTCGATCGAACACGCATGCGTTGCCATCTCAAGCATGTTTGTCAATATTAGTGATCAAAACTATAAAGTCTTGATTTCTAGTCTACAATAGATAAGGTCTCGGACTAGGATATAAAGTGTAGTTGAGCTAAAGAACTCCATGGCGATCATCATATAAGACGAAGGACTACTCAAGGAACCAGTGGATCTTCATCGACTAAAAGGTATGTGGAGACTTGAACTTATCTATCACTCAAAAGTTTATCTACTCTATCTCCTATCTTGAGACAAAAGTCGTATTACTATATAGACTAAGATTATACACATATGATATTTCGAGCTGAGTATATCTCGCTTATCTATTTCTCAAAATATGTGTTAGTAAAGTTTTCGCTTTAGCCAAGTTCATCTTTACCTAGTGACGAAAGTCATGTTATTTTTCAATCATTTTGGAAATCGCTCTAACAAAAAATAGTTTGTGAATAACAACTATATAACGTCCTCTGAGAATGTTTCAATGATTGAAATGAGAGTTTAGACAATATAACCATTGGAGGATATATGCATTGTTGTGGTAACACATATATGTATAAGTCCTTATTGCTTGAACCAAAGTTTGCGAACTTTGTTGATCAAGTAAAACCGGAGTAGTTCATGAGCTCAGTCCGCGAACTCAGCATACAAGCTCAGTCCACGAACTGGGGTAGTTCTCGAACCCGAGAATTTTTGCTGGAGTTTGTAAAATCCGTCTGAAAACTTAAGTCCGCGAACCCAGTCTGCGAACTTGAGTAGGCTATGTCTAAAAACGATATTTGTGAACTTATCATAATAAACTAAGGAATGCTATTGCAAACCATGGCTTTATAGTTCATGAATCGATTCGAGTGAATCTCATCGTTTTTGCTTCGATTGTGTCTTGTGTAGTACATAAATATCTAAGCAATTGAACAACTCTCTAACTAGTTTATTCGAGTCATTTTGACTAGTTATGGTGAAGAAGAATATGGTTGATATGAAAGTTATCATTTGGATAACCATTTGATTAACTAGTGTTGAACCAACTAATGTACAAGTTTGGGTACGGTTACACGAACTTAAAATCGTCTAGTACATGTGTGTATGACAAGCTAAGTTTTCGATCTAACGACTGGGAAACCTAATCCCCACACATTCCGTGCGATACTAGTTTGCTAAGCTAGAGTCGATTCTCCTTTAACCTTTGGTTTTATTCTTCTAAAACCAGGTTAACAACTTAAAGACTTCATTGGGATTGTGAAGCCAGACAGATACTACTTTTCTTGTATTTCTGTGATCTGATCTTGTTGTTTCTATCGTACGAGTACAATTGTAATAATTGGCTTGAGATTTCTATCTCCCATAGGAAAGATATAAAAGTAATCACAAACATTTTCATCTCATCGTTTGTGATTCCACAATATCTTTTTTCGCTTCGTCGATTAAGACTATTGTGAGGTGATTGATAAAACTGAGCTGTTCTTCGGGAAAATAAGTCTGGTTTTATTGATTGGTTCCTGTTCACCTTGATTCATCAAAAGATAGAACAAAACTCATAGGTTTATTCGTGGGATCCGAATTTATATCTTATAGACTTTTCTGTGTGATACAGATTTGTTTATTAAAGTCTTAAACTTTGGGCCGTAGCAACTCTTGGTTGTGGGTGAGATCAGCTAAGGGAATCAAGTGCGCAGTATCCTGCTGGGATCAGAGGCTTAGGAGCATAATTGTACCTTGGATCAGTGTGAGATTGGTTGGGGTTCAACTACAGTCCAGACCGAAGTTAATTTGGAGTAGGCTAGTGTATGTTGCGACTTAATACAATGTATGTTTAATCTGGACTAGGTCACGGGGTTTTCCTGCATTTGCGATTTCCTCATTAACAAAATTCTAGTGTCCGTGTTATTTCTATAATATCCGACCTTATTGGTTGTTGATTTAAATTGATTGACACTTGGATATTGGTCTTTGGTACTGTCGATGGTGGATTTTAGATAAGGGGTAAAATCGTAAAACCCCATGACCTAGTGTTACCATCAACACATTAACTAAGAACATTTAATTCAGGAGTCAATAATTAATGGGGGTATTTTTTCAAAATACCAGATTAGGGTTTTCGACACAGAACCCTAATTCCAAAACCAAGCCGCATATTGCGCACCATGGCAACGACACCAAAACCAAGCCACATACTGCGCACCATGGCAACGATGCCAAAACCAAGCCGCATACTGCGCACCATGGCAACGACGCCAAAACCAAGCCGCATACTACGCACCATGGCAACAACGCCAAAACCAAGCCGCATACTGCGCACCATGGAAACGACGCCAAAACCAAGCCGCATACTGCGCACCATGGAAACGACGCCAAACTAAGACGCTATACCATTTGGCACATGCCAAAAATAGCGCCCTAGGCTTGCAAACCGTGCAACTAGGTTAACTTGGCCGTGCGTCCCATTGGCACATGCCAACACGCACCACTAGCCAATTTCTAAGCCGCTATACCATTTGGCACATGCCAAAAATAGCGCCCTAGGCTTGCAAACCGTGCAACTAGGTCAACTTGGCCATGCGTGCCATTGGCACATGCCAACACGCACCACTAGCCAATTTCTAAGCCGCTATACCGTTTGGCACATGCCAAAAATAACGCCCTAGGCTTGCAAACCGTGCAACTAGGTCAACTTGGCCGTGCATGCCATTGGCACATGCCAACACGCACCACTAGCCAAATTCTAAGCCGCTATACCGTTTGGCACATGCCAAAAATAGCGCCCTAGGCTTGAAAACCGTGTAACTAGGTCAACTTGGCCGTGCGTGCCATTGGCACATGCCAACACGCACCACTAGCCAATTTCTAAGCCGATATACCATTTGGCACATGCCAAAAATAGCGCCTAGGCTTGCAAACCGTGCAACTAGGTCAACTTGTCCGTGCGTGCCATTGGCACATGCCAACACGCATCACTAGCCAATTTAAATTTTCAAGCCGCTATGCCCATCTAGCGCCCACGACTTGGCCCAATAGCCATGTGTGCAATTGGCACATGCCAACACGCATCACTAGCCGATTTCTATTTTCATGCCGCTATACCATTGTAGCGCCCACGACTTAGCCAAAGTGGACGTGCGTGCCATTGGCACATGCCAACACGCAACCACTAGCCAATTCCCATTCCAAAGCCGCTATACCATTGTAGCGCCCGCGACTTGGCCAAAGTGGCCGTGCATGCCATTGGCACATGCCAACACGCAACCACTAACCACTTTTATCCCCAACCTGCTAGCCAATTTCCAAGGAATTCCGCACATGCCATTGGTACATGCCACACATGCTCCACTAGCAACTTTGGCATTGCCATTCGCACTCAAAGTGCAACTCGCGGCCAAGGCATTCCGCACATGCCATTGGCACCTGCCAAATGCTCCACCAAGCGACTTTGGCATTGCCATCCGCACTCAAAGTACAACTTGCGGTCGAGACATCCCGCACATGCCTCAACGCTTCACTAGCAACTTTGGCATTGCCACTTGCGCCCAACTCTCGAGACATCAACACAAACTGGGGGATGCTTTCTTGGGGTTTTGGTTTGGCGGTCACAGCGTGCAACGTACACTATGCTCGCAATAAGAATGGCATGAAAAGGAATAAAAGCGGTCAATTAAATAAGGCAGTAATGGTGAAAAACGTTTTCACCATAAACACCTGCGGTTACCACCTCCTCTATTTAATCCGCGACTTTAATCTATTCCTTAATGAGGCCAGGGTACGTTCAATCTCACTTGTATAAATAGGTCTCACCTATTTCTGCCAAAACACACAAGTCTTGGTCAGGAAAAATACAACACTATCAGATAGCAACTTTGCAAGCTCTCTCAAAATCTTCCATCACTAGCAAGCTTCCGCAAGCTTTTAAACTTCTAATAAAAATCGAGATATTACCTAGCCATAACTCTCTGGTCTCATCACCCTTCTTCGCTATCCTCCCCAAATCAACCCTTCTCCTCCACTTTCTGACCGAAGCAAATCTGGAACGGCCATCTTCTTGGTTTAGGCCAGAGCTCGAATCAAAAGTGCTCACGTGCAGCACATTTGTTTAAGGGTTTAAACCAGTCTCTCCACTATCGAATTTACCAAATTCGGCAGAGGCGATTTTCTCCCATAAACAATTGGTGACCACAGTGGGAGTTTCAATCTCTCGGTTACAAAAACTGATCTTTAGTCCGAAATCTGCTTTACCATTCGCTCAACATGGTAGAACTAAGATCTGGGTCCGCGACAAACTCTGAAGGCGCCAACATAGAAGCCTCCCCTAGCACAAATGCTCCTTACACCAATGCCTCTGCGTTACCTTCCGATCTTGGCGGCATGGAAAGTAACCCTCCAAGTGTTACATCTCTTGTTACCAGGGCCAGGGCTACTTCCATTCAAAATGTCTCTGCACCATCCGTCAACTCAAACAGCACTGAGGGCAGCCCTTCAGGTGTCACGCCGCCAGTCACTAGGGCTCGTGTCGCCGCTGCGACCACTAGTGTTTCAACAGGCATGATGCCTCCGATCACCACTCGAGCCACAACATCTACTCAATCGCCGGGGCGAGATAACAGAGGAGGAAAACCTTATTTCACCATCACGGATTTGATGGAAAGGTAGGAGGCTCTAGCCAGGGCTCAAACGGATATGGTTTCAACCCAGAAGGAGGTGCTCGTCTTTCTCAAAGCCTTAACGGAGCAACTTCCATGGGAGCCACGGTGACCTGAATCAAGAGCATACGCTTCCGACAACCTTGATGCTAATGTCACACCCCTATGAGAGATATGCCAGATAGCGCCAACGTCAAGCGCTCCCAATGATCTTGGAATTGGCACCGCAACTGAGCACTCCAACGGAAGCGAGGAAATCCGCATTAGGAACCCAGTGGCAGAAAATTGCCACTGGATTTCGTAACACGTGATGACCTGTAACGACTTCTACAAAACCGAATCAAGAACGACACGGATGTACATCAACACCAACCTCCTTATTTAATTGAAATCCAGAGAATTCCCCTCCCAAGAAGATACTCATCCCCTCAGTTTGCCTTATACGATGGAACCGGAAACGCAAGGGAACATTTCGCATGATTTATAGAGGCTCTAGGTGAGCACGAATACAACCATGTTCTCCGCCAGCGAGAATTTTCTAAGTCACTCACTCGATCAGCATACACGTGGTACAACTGCATCTCCCCAGGAAGCATCCGCGATTGGGGTGAAATGGTTACGTCCTTTTATAAGAAGTATTTCTTTGTGTCCAAGCAAGTCACTCTCTCGGATCTGGGAAGAATGTTCTAACATAATGACGAACATCCAAACGATTTTGTCAAAAGATTCAGAATTAAAGCACTGGACTGCCACGACCCGGGTGCGACTGAGCAGCAACTAGTAAATTTGTGCATCAATGGTATGACTCCCATCTATCGGGCTTTACTGGAAAACTTACGATTCCAGACCTTCTCCAAACTCCACGAAGCTGATAAACGATCATCCAAGACAGTGCCAACCCTGTTGGAAAGAACTAGGCCTCCCAGAAATAAAGATACACGAGAAGTTCGAAGAAGCCCGCATTTTCTCAACAAGCCATACAACACCAGCCCCTCCTCCGTGAGCGTGGTGGACGAAAGGGGAAAGAGTAAAACACCTCCAACGGATCAACACCTTGGGCGCGCGGCCCCAGCACGAAGGGAAGCCCCACGAAAGGCCCCAACCAAGCCTTCTGAACGTCACCCTGAAGCCAGAGGAGACGACTCGGACTTCCCTTTTCCGATCGAGGAAGTGATCGAACTTATGGAAACATGGGTCCAGGATGGTGTCATCTGGCTACCGGCTCCTCGGCACCCACCTACTGAAGAAGAGATGGCAAATCCCAGATTTTGTCACTACCACAGATTCGTCAGTCATCCAACCAGCGACTGAAACAGGTTGAAAAGCATTTTCAAAGAAAGGATAGAGGCAGGGGAGTTACGACTAAGAAATAAAGGAGCACATAGAGATCCGCTTCCCATAAGAAACTGTGAAATCTCTGGGGAATCCATACATGAAACAGTGCAATCCATGATGCAGCACATATGCGAAATCCTCTACTTTTACAAGGAGCAACGTCGAGACACTTTCACAGCCCTCAACCACATAATATCTAGGAAGCGATTTCACCCTGCCACAAAATACACACCTGAGGAACAGATCTTGCCATGCGCCCCTGCCGAGAAGCACAACTGAGGACTTCTCACCATGGACCGCTTAAAGGACGCCGAGTTCGACAACACGCTCATCGAAGCAGCCTCAGAGTTTAACATTGTTATGTTCAAGACCCTGAAAGTGGCAGGAGTAACAAAACAAGAGGCCACTCACTCCCCATCGGCTATCAAATACCACGAGGGGAATCACCCGCATGCGCTTGTCTACGCTAGTCTTAGGATCAACATAGGAAACATCGCAACGCGCGGGACTTTCTACATTATCTAGAATCTAAATTACGACATGGTTTTGGGGCGCCCGTGGGTACTCGACAACAAAACGGAATTCGGAGCATCACCCTTGCACGTGTCAATGCAGGAGAGGGTATCCAACAAGCCGGCTAACTTGCTACCCTGTCAACAGCTTGCTAGCGATGCTTTATTACTGGGAAAGGATTCGCCAAATCCACCTGTCGAACTCCAAACTCAAGTAAGCCTGACTAAGACGCTCTCTTTATCACCAACCATTTCTTACCGAAAACCGCCCTGGGGACTCGACACGGTTGTCGAGCACAACACTGTCAAAAGATGTGAATGGAACGCCGAACCTTTTAAGTGTTTCACCAGGGATCTGAAAGTCACCATGGAAGACTGTGGGAACAACCACCAGGCGATTGTACCACAACCCAATCCCTTTCGGATAGGGGATATAGTAATCAGAGCCGCCTCATTTCAAGTCGGAAAGATGACTGTGAAGATAAAGATTTGGAAAAGTTCTCCCGAAGAAGAGGAAGATGAGTCATACCTAGTAGCCGACATCCTCTTGGGTGGCTATTGCAAACTTATGAACACGGATAAACTGGAAGGCATAGTGATCCATTCGCGTTGGTTGGAGGCTACCAACATATGAAAGGTCAAGATATTCAATTTCCTGACACATGCTCCTCAATACCTCTTTAGCAATTTTCCTTTTCACAACTACTATGTATTGCATCAGGATGGATGCATCAGTTACATTCATCCAGCAAATTTTTAATTTTCGCTCCTGTTGGGAAATCTAATATATCCTCTCCAGGGAAATAAAAGAACCTTTTTTTTCATTGAAAATTTCTCAAGATCAACCCAAAATTCAAAACCCGTTACCCAAAAAAAAAAAAAAGGAGAGAAGCAACACATAAAAGACAAAATGGTTATCTTTTCGGCGGAACTTTCAATCTCACAAATTATTACAAGACCAAGCCACGGAGGCTCAGCACAAGATACAATGAAAGGAAAATTGCAAGACATTAAAAGGCGACTAGGCCACAAGAGAAGCAAAAGAAAGAAGATTCGCCTCGTTAAGATTCCTCCATACACTTCCCCCAGCAATCCTTCGGGAAGCAAAGGTTCCACAAAGGAGACACGTCAATAGCAGCAACGACCTCTGTTTTCCATCCAGATGCGTCTCCAGCAGCGCCAGCCAACGCTTCTTTCCCCTTCATCTCTAAAGTGGATTTAACGTGCGCAATCATGATTCCTCTAGCAGCACCAACGGCACCAACAAAGTTTTCACCAAGATTCTCCTCAGCAGCTCCTACAGGCAAATCAATTGGATCACTCATGTCAGAATCCATGGGAACCTGTGCCTTTTTGCGTACATCACCCGGAGGAACATAAGGGATATCTTGGATGATGGCTCTAATCTCGCAAAGTAATGAGCCGATCCTACCCAACGAATCTTTGAAAGAAGATCGAGCTCCATTAATCCTATGACGCTTCTCGGAGAAACCAACAATACCATCGCCATTATCACCATGGGCTGCCATCGCAAAAGTATGAAAACAATGTAGTCGCCTCACTATACGACCAGTAGAGAGGGAGAAGACAACGAAATCTTGCCAACAATATTTATGTGAGAAGGAAGGGCGCGCTTCATGTCTGTAACGGCCCTATGGAATCACACATCAATAAAGGATCCCCAATCAGAGCCATGCACAAAGAAGACAATTCAACTCATAAGGAAATTTTGCATCAACCGATCATTCTTCCCTCGCTTAAGGCGGCCCCACCGGCTAGCATGCTCAATTTTCCAACTCGCGCCAGCTTTCCAAAATTCATGCCGGTCCCACCAATCACGCCGACCTGTCAATGCCTCCCAAGTTGCACCAGCTATCACGACTATCTCCCACCGGCCCCACCAACCAGCACGCTCAGTTTCTCAACTCGCACCAGCTGCTCAATGTTTCCCATCTGTCTATTTCCGCCAAATTGTGCCAACCTCCTGCTCCACGCAAAACTGCCAAGGACGAGGATTCCGAATCCAGTTCGCATCTCAGGAAAAAAGGTCAGATAATCTCCCATTTCTCTTTCAGATCTTGTATTGGCACCATCTTATGCTTACCTCGCAACAAAGCTCCTGTTCCGAGCTAAGCAGGGGACTTAATGTCGATGGTGGATTTTAGATAAGGGGTAAAATCGTAAAACCCCATGACCTAGTGTTACCAGCAACACATTAACTAAGAGCATTTAATTCAGGTGTCAATAATTAATGGGGGTATTTTTTTTCAAAATACCAGATTAGGGTTTTCGACACAGAGCCCTAATTCCAAAATCAAGTCGCATACTGCGCACCATGGCAATGACGCCAAAACCAAGCCGCATACTGCGCACCATGGCAACAACGCCAAAACCAAGCCGCATACTGCGTACCATGGCAACGACGCCAAAACCAAGACGCATACTGCGCACCATGGCAACGACGCCAAAACCAAGCCGCATACTGCGCACCATGGCAACGACGCCAAAACCAAGCCGCATACTGCGCACCATGGCAACGACGCCAAAACCAAACCACATACTACAACCACATGCAACCATGCCAAACTAAGCCGCTATACCATTTGGCACATGCCAAAAATAGCGCCCTACTTGCAAACCGTGCAACTAGGTCAACTTGGTCGTGCGTGCCATTGGCACATGCCAACACGCACCACTAGCCAAATTCTAAGCCGCTATATCGTTTGGCACATGCCAAAAATAGCGCCCTAGGCTTGCAAACCGTGCAACTAGGTCAACTTGGCCGTGCGTGCCATTGGCACATGCCAACACGCACCACTAGCCAATTTCTAAGCCGCTATACCATTTGGCACATGCCAAAAATAGCGCCCTAGGCTTGCAAACCGTTCAACTAGGTCAACTTGGCCGTGCGTGCCATTGGCACATGCCAACACGCACCACTAGCCAATTTCTAAGCCGCTATACCATTTGGCACATGCCAAAAATAGCGCCCTAGGCTTGCAAACCGTGCAACTAGGTTAACTTGGCCATGCGTGCCATTGGCACTTTCCAACACGCACCACTAGCCAAATTCTAAGCCGCTATACCGTTTGGCACATGCCAAAAATAGCTCCCTAGGCTTGCAAACCGTGTAACTAGGTCAACTTGGTCGTGCGTGCCATTGGCACATGCCAACACGCACCACTAGCCAATTTCTAAGCCGCTATACCATTTGACACATGCCAAAAATAGCGCCCTAGGCTTGCAAATCGTGCAACTAGATCAACTTGGTCGTGTGTGCCATTGGCACATGCCAACACGCATCACTAGCCAATTGCTATTTTCAAGCCTCTATGCCCAGCTAGCGCCCACGACTTGGCCCAATAGCCGTGCATGACATTGGCACATGCCTACACGCATCACTAGCCAATTTCTATTTTCAAGCCGCTATACCATTGTAGCGCCCGCGACTTGGCCAAATTGGCCGTGCGTTCCATTGGCACATGTCAACACGCAACCACTAGCCAATTCCCATTCCAAAGCCGTTATATCATTGTAGCGCCCGCGACTTGGCCAAAGTGGTCGTGCATGCCATTGGCACATGCCAACACGCAACCACTAGCCACTTTATCCCCAACCTGCTAGCCAATTTCCAAGGCATTCCGCACATGCCATTGGCATATGCTACACATGCTCCACTAGTGACTTTGGCATTGCCATCCTCACTCAAAGTGCAACTCGCGGCTAAGGCATTCCGCACATGCCGCAACGCTTCACTAGCAACTTTGGCATTGCCACTTGCGCCCAACTCTCGAGATATCAACACAAACTGGGGGATGCTTTCTTGAGGTTTGGGTTGGCGGTAACAGCGTGCAGCGGACACTACGCTCTCAATAAGAACGGCGTGAAAAGGAATAAAAGCGGTCAATTAAATAAGGCAGTAATGGTGAAAAACGTTTTCACCATAAACACCCGCGGTTACCACCTCCTCTATTTAATCCGCGACTTTACTCTATTCCTTAATGAGGCCAGGGTACGTTCAATCTCACTTGTATAAATAGGTCTCACCTATTTCTTCCAAAACACTCAAGTTTTGGTCAGGAAAAATACAACACTATCAGATAGCAACTTTGCAAGCTCTCTCAAAAGCTTACATCACTAGAAAGCTTCTGCAAGCTTCTACACTTCTAATACAAGTCGAGATACTACCTAGCCAGAACTCTCTGGTCTCATCACCCTTCTTTGCTATCCTCCCCAAATCAACCCTTCTCCTCCACTTTGTGACCGAAGTAAATCTGGAACGGCCATCTTCTTGGTTTAGGCCAGAGCTCGAATCAAAAGTGCTCACGTGAAGCACATTTGTTTAAGGGTTTAAACCAGTCTCTCCACCATAGAATTTACCAAATTCGGCAGAGGCGATTTTCTCCCATAAACAGGTACCATCCAAGTTATCTCTCTTTGATTAAGACTCGCATATTGTATTTGCTTGAGTAAATCAAATTGAGAGATTGAGATAATAACTCGTTGAGATATTTTCTATTGATTGAGTGTGACTGTCTAGTTGATTCTCTAGAAAGTAACTCAAAGTTGTCCATACATATTACTAATCGAAATATTGGGTGTGGTTGTTAGACCCCCGCTTTTTCAGGAAGCACTTCTAAGCATAGTAGAGAATGCAGTGCGACTGGGTGCGCTGTTTCTGAGGAAGTAGTTCAATACTGGGAGTTCCATCAGGATATGTTTGTGAACTTTGAGTTTAACACCTCCTGGTTCTGTGAAGGATTTTCTAAAATCCAAAAAATGCAAACTGAAATGATGGAAGTTCCTTTCGCAGATTTTATTAACCAACAGGAGGCAGAAGTTGAGAAGTTATCCCAGGAGTTGAAGTTGAAGCAAACCGCTCTCCAAAATATGAAGGATGCTTTCGCCAAGAAGAATGAGCCCTTGTTAGACAAATTCCCTTGAATACTTTATGCGTTCTCTTTTATTTTTTATTTTTAGGTGTATTTGAGTGCCGTGAGGAATTCCTTTCATGGTTTGATTTTCTGGTTTTGGACTAACAAGTGATTTCTTTTTATGAAAATATTTGAATTTGTTTTTTGGGATAATTCATGAGTAGTTTTTTGGAAAACATGTAGAAGAAAATATAACATTGAGAAGGATATTGACTTCATTCTCGAAATGGGACGCGTGCGTCGAGTCCCCAGAAAATTTCCAAGAGATATTTCGTGCAAATAATCATTTAATGAAACTTACTTGTTGACGAGGTTCCAACAAACGAAACAGGGATCTCCCGGATAATTGCTTAAAATTCAAGTTATGATTCAAGTTGTTGCAACATGCCTCTAAAAAGTCCCCAGTTGATTTGATTTCTTCTGTGAAACTACACATGTTGACTTGTGGAAAAAGGGAATATTTCTAGTTCATAGACGCAACTTCCCTGAATTAATTTTCTCCTAGACAATGCGTTTCATGCCGTTTCATTCACTGGTAGGGTGATGGATGAACTTGTGGTAATGGCAATATCTCGGATCTATCACCTCCCGATCAGTTGGCGGATACCATCCAAGAGGTAGTTGAACTACCCCGTCTTGCACCCAAATATCTAGTAACTCCAGAACCTTCCTCATTGGAAATGGGAAGGGCGGGTATCCTGAGTCTGGTTTCTCTCGTGTTATCGGTTGTTGTTGAGAGAACTCTTATGGGCTTCGGTATGAAGCTCGTTTTAAAAGCTGAGTTGAGACCTGAGTGTGCATCGACATAAACGCGGATCTCTTAGCTTGGAGGTTTTGATGAAGTACAACCCCTTTCTAGGACCCTGCATCAGTGATAATAGCACTATGATATGGTTGAATCGAGTACCGTTCACTTGTCCAGTTCTTATCTTCATGGAGGCCTTGGTATATTTCCCCTTCTTCGGGCGCTTATCTATTTGGTAAAGTTAGAGCAGTCGTGGTTTTGGATTGTTGCTAAACTCTCTAACTTATGCGAGGGTCTTGAGATACAGATTTTCCGACAAAGCTTCATAAGCCGGTTCCTTACCCTTATCCTGCAGGTATTGTCACACTCCTAGCGAGTCCCTTCCCCTGTGAGACTATTTCGGCTCTTTGTTGTTGGTTGGATTTTGTTGATTGTTTCCTTTCTGTTCATGTCCGACGTGGCTACGTATTATGCCTGCATCATTGTTGGCAGGGGCGTAAACTTCAGGTAAAGATTCAACATTTTTGGTGTTGTCTTTAATATTGATGATGTTCCCCGGATAAATGTTTGCTGACTCCTTCCACAACCGGTTTTCTACACTCCTTAAGAGACAAAGTGTCTCATTTTTCTGTTCGGCGATATCATCTTTATTTGTAAGGACATCTTCTAATATCCAAACCATGCCTTCCATGGTGATTGGGTTTCGATCATCTGTGACCTTTGGATAATTTGGCTGGTGGAGGATACATCACGGAGCTGAAGTTGGGATTGGTGATTGGAATGAAATCGAATTAACGAATGAGTTTTAGAACTAAGATCTACCCGTTCTAGATTTAAGAAAATTGAAATAAAGATGGAAATTGATTCCTTGCAACCGAGAGACTAATCTCCCACTGTGGTCGCTAGTTATTTTAGGGTAAAAACTGATTATGTTATTTTTAGTAAATTTGGGTGTGTTGATGAGAAACAAATTCAAACCCTATACAAATGCACTACACGGGAGTACTTTTAGATTCGAGAGATCAATCTGTAAGACTCTAGCCTAAACCAAGGAATGGTCGTTCCAGATTCAATTCAGTCACAAAGTAAAGGAGAAGGGTTGATCTTAGGCAGGGAGGCGAAGAAGGTGTTTGAGATCAGAATGTTGAATTATGAAGGTGTAACTGTTTTATGACTTGTATCAGAATATGGTTTCTGGATGCTTGTGTTGATCACACTTGTATTCCTCTGAAAATATGTTGAAAACCCTATTTATACAAGTCATTGAGCGCACCCCTGATCTCGTAGGAAATGGAGGTGATTAAGCAGTGGAGAGGTTGGGTTGTGTAAAAAGTGGTGATCACCAAGTTTCCATTATGAGGGAAAACTGGTCACACTTTCACCCACTACCCTCATTGTTGTTAACCATCCATTCTTTCCTGACACTTTCTCGTAATGGGCGCGATGCACACCGCACGCTGTAAACCACCAGACCAATACCCCAGTGATCATCCCCCAGTTTGTGACATGTTTGATGTTTCGAGTGAATGGGTCAAGTCGTGAAACTTGCCGCATAAAGTAGCACATAGTTGTTTATGGGAGAAAATCGCCTCTGCCGAATTTGGTAAATTCGATGGTGGAGAGACTGGTTTAAACCCTTAAACAAATGTGCTGCACATGAGCACTTTTGATTCGAGATATCAATCTGTACAACTCTGGCCTAAACCAAGAAGATGGTCATTCTAGATTCGCTTCGGTCATAAAGTAGATGAGAAGGGTTGATTTGGGGATGATAGCGAAGAAGGGTGATGAAACCTGAGAGTTCTGGCTAGGTAGTATCTCGACTTGTATCAGAAGTGTAGAAGCTTGCGGAAGCTTGCTAGTGATGGAAGCTTTTGAGAGAGCTTGCAAAGTTGATATCTGATAGTGTTGTATTTTTCCTGACCAAGACTTGTGTGTTTTTGCAGAATAGGTGAAACCTATTTATACAAGTGAGATTGAACGTACCCTCGCCTCATTAAGGAATTGAGTAAATGTGTCAATTAAAACAGAGGAGGTGGAAACCATTGCCTTTATGGTGAAAAATGTTTTCACCATAAATTTCCTTATTTAATTGATCGTATTCATTGATTGCACGCCTTGCTTTATTGCGAGCGTAGTGTATGTTGCACACTGTGACCGCCAAACCAAAACCCCAAGAAAGAATACCCCAGTTTGTGTTGATATCTCGAAAGTTGGGCGCAAGTGGCAATGCCAAAGTTGCTAGTGAAGCGTTGCGGCATGTGCCAATGGCATGTGCGGGATGTCTCGACCGCAAGTTGTACTTTGAGTGCGGATGGCAACGCCAAATTCGCTAGTGGAGCATGTGTGGCATGTGCCAATGGTATGGGCGGAATGCCTTGGAAATTGGCTAGCAGGTTGGGGATAAAAGTGGCTAGTGGTTGCGTGTTGGCATGTGCCAATGGCATGCACGACCATTTTGGCCAAGTCGCGGGCACTACAATGGTATAGCGGCTTTGGAATGGGAATTGGATAGTGGTTGCGTGTTGGCATGTGCCAATGGCACGCACGGACATTTTGGCCAAGTCGCGGGCACTACAATGGTATAGCGGCTTGAAAATAGAAATTGGCTAGTGATGCGTGTTGGTATGTGCCAATGGCAAGAACGGATATTGGGACAAGTCGTGGGCGCTAGCTGGGCATAGCGGCTTGAAAATAGAAATTGGCTAGTGATGCGTGTTGGCATGTTCCAATGGCACACACGACCAAGTTGACCTAGTTGCACGGTTTGCAAGCCTAGGGCGTTATTTTTGGCATGTGCCAAATGGTATAACGGCTTAGAATTTGGATAGTGGTGCGTGTTGGCATGTGCCAATGGAACGCATGGCCAAGTTGACCTAGTTGCACGGTTTGCAAGCCTAAGGCGCTATTTTTGGCATGGTCCAAATGGTATAGCGGCTTAGAATTTGGCTAGTGGTGCGTGTTGGCATGTGCCAATGGCACGCACGGCCAAGTTGACCTAGTTGCACGGTTTGCAAGCCTAGGGCGCTATTTTTGGCATGGGACAAATGGTATAGCGGCTTAGAATTTGGCTAGTGGTGCGTGTTGTCATGTGCCAATGGCACGCACGGCCAAGTTGACCTAGTTGCACGGTTTGCAAGCCTAGGGCGCTATTTTTGGCATGTGTCAAACGGTATAGCGGCTTAGAATTTGGCTAGTGGTGCGTGTTGGCATGTGCCAATGGCACGCACGACCAAGTTGACTTAGTTGCACGGTTTGCAAGACTAGGGCGCTATTTTTGGCATGGGCCAAATGGTATAGCGGCTTAGAATTTGGCTAGTGGTGCGTGTTGGCATGTGCCAATGGCACGCACGGCCAAGTTGACCTAGTTGCACGGTTTGCAATCCAAGGGCGCTATTTTTGGCATGGGCCAAATGGTATAACGGATTAGAATTTGGCTAGTGGTGCGTGTTGGCATGTGCCAATGGCACTCACGGCCAAGTTGACCTAGTTGCATTGTTTGCAAGCCTAGGGCGCTATTTTTGGCATGTTCCAAATGGTATAGCGGCTTAGAATTTGGCTAGTGGTGCGTGTTGGCATGTGCCAATGGCACGCACGTCCAAGTTGACCTAGTTGCACGGTTTGCAAGCTTATAGCGCTATTTTTGGCATATGCCAAATGGTATAGCGGCTTAGTTAGGCATGGTTGCCTGTGGGTGCAGTATGTGGTTTGGTTTTGGCGTCGTTGCCATGGTGCGCAGTATGCGGCTTGGTTTTGGCGTCGTTGCCATGGTGCGCAGTATGCGGCTTGGTTTTGTCGTCGTTGCCATGGTGCGCAGTATGCGGCTTGGTTTTGTCGTCGTTGCCATGGTGCGCAATATGCGGCTTGGTTTTGGCGTCGTTTCCATGGTGCGCAGTATGCGGCTTGGTTTTAGCGTCGTTGCCATGGTGCGTAGTATGTGGCTTGGTTTTGGCATCGTTGTCATGGTGCGTAATTTGCGGCTTGGTTTTGGAATTAGGGTTCTGTGTCGAAAACCCTAATCTGGTATTTTAAAAAAATACCCCCATTAATTATTGACACTTGAATTAAATGCTCTTAGTTAATGTGTTGATGGTAACACTAGGTCATGGGGTTTTACGATTTTACCCCTTATCTAAAATCCACCATCGATAATAGTGCTTTTAGGTCAAATAATAAAATTATTTGTGAGATCAATATTCATAAAGCATCGTTTACAATTGATGCACATAAAGCATCGCTTTTAAACAAACTGTTGAAAACAGTCGATGTGCAGGAAGCATCGTTGTTTTAAAGTTCGTCAAAATTAGTCGCGAGTTAAATGTCTTAAAAAGGTAGCATGACCGTCCACCTTAGGGCTATCGTTTGAGAACCCTATGGGTGAGCTACCACTTGGTTGATCGCTTCTTGTGGAGGAGGGGTGGACGGTGATCACGGCGTCACCCTGTTGGCCATCTAGAATCCGATTTAAACCGTCTGACCAGGCTAGCGAAGTTGGACGGACGAGATGATTTGCGGCAGTAGTGTGTCGCCACAACGCAAACTAGGGATTTCAAATAGCGCGTTCACCCTGTTTTGGGTGAACGATTCTATACACTCTTGGCTTTCCATGGGCAAGTTGATCGATCATGGGTGTAGCTGGGTCGCCGGTGAACACGCCAGCACTTCTTTGATCGTTCGAAGGAAAAACTAATCCGTCCAACTAGGCTAACTAAGTTGGGCGGTCATGATGTGTTTCAGACCATTTTTTCCGGTTTTCGCTCGTTTGAGCTCTTTTTAAAACAGCGCAATCACCTATGTTTTGGTGAGCGTTCAAGGGTGTAGCGGATGAGCTAAAGGGATTTCGACTGGTCGGGATGTTAGTGGGCCCGCCAATGTTTATCAGGATGATCGCCTAGTCCCGCTAGGAGTAGGCTAGGCCTGTTGAATTGTGTGGCCAAATCGTATGGCCGTGATCGTTTCTTAAGACTAATATGGACAGTCTAGATTTTCCTTAAGCAATTTAAACGCGTTCGATCGCGCTAACTTTTAATTAAAAAGTGTGTAAACACGCTGATCTCTTTATCCGAGAATGGTGTAGCCTACGTGAGTGTTTTCATGCAGGTCTCAATACTGACATTTCAGGAGATTCATGCCACTCCGCTGCGAGTGAACATTAATCGTCATGTCATGGAAATATTGAGAGTTCGGCTGGGAACATAGCATAGGAAAATACTAGGCAGGTCAATGCATTAACGGATAATGCCGGTGGAGAATAAATTCACAGAATGTTTGGGATCGTTGTTGTATGCACCATTCTGAGGGAATTTTATATGTATATACGAATATATTGAATTGCTCAATATATTTATGAGCGAAGAGGTTTATGTACTCATCACTTTCAAATGGCCTTTGTTCCTTTACAGGATGACAGTGTATTAAATACAGGAATTTACAATTTTTAACCTGAACTAAAAACCACCATCAACAGCCTCCAACTTGTAATAAGTCACGCACTTATAATAATTCCTTTGGTTCGTATTCCAAATAGTAAAGGAACACCAAATATGTTCGGTAACAGCTCTTTTCAAACAAAGTGATATGAGTTTGACAAAAGGCTCTTCCTTTTATCCCTTAGATCAGTCTATTTAACAACTACCAAAGTAATTATTTAGACAATGCAATCAACACTATGAATCACAAAGAAATGTATTGATGTCTATCTACACAACTAATCAATCCAATCTATCACAAAGATAAACCGATTATAGTTGGATCCCTCCAGCCTATCAAGTTTTGCGCACACCAAATATTTTGAACTCAAATAAGAAATCTTCTTTGTCTTCAAATTTTCTTAGATCTTCAATAAACACCTGCACACAAACAACTTGAATCTCTTGTGATCAATCACACATAGAACGGAGTTTGTTAACAATGTATTATCACAAGACGTCTTTAAATCTACAAACAGTTCTAAAGATCCCTGTCGATACTTCGATCTAGTTTGAGTGAATCTCATATCAGAAGAGAAGATTCTCAAGCATAAACAAACTAGGTGCAATCAAAGTTCAACAACCGTTAGTCAATCAAATCAATTGAAAACTAATAATAAACTGCAATTATCTAGTTTCCCACCAATGGTACTTGTAGAGCTTCCCAATCCCAAAGAAGTCTCTAAAACAAGCGGTCGTAAGAGATTTTGCCTAACTTTGGTACTTTCCTCTCCGAATAGAAAGGCTTCACTAGTAACAACACAACTAGGTAGTTTTGATGGCTCCGAGGATTAGTTTGCTCGAATTGCAAACTTCAATATTTATAGACCAAGGAAGTTTGGACACCAAGGAATTTCCAAAACCGAATATTCTCAGAGATATGCAATAAAGTCCAAATCGGTTTTCATAATTCCTGGAAATACTCTGTCCAAATATTGACCGAAATCTCGGTAGAAAATTTCCAATTAGTAAATGCACATTACCAATTTTTATTTTCGATCTGGGATTCTCCTTTAGTTATTAAGGAATAACTTTGAACAACAAAAGATAAGAATTACTGCACATGTTCAAAGTATGTCGACATCTTTACTTTGTAAATCCTTTTTCATATT
Organism: Papaver bracteatum; assembly: GCA_023529315.1. Lineage (NCBI taxonomy): Eukaryota > Viridiplantae > Streptophyta > Magnoliopsida > Ranunculales > Papaveraceae > Papaver > Papaver bracteatum. Next base: position 5,929,591 of record JAJJWX010001877.1, read on the forward strand.
TACTATCTTGGAACCGATTTGCCACACTTCCAAACAAGTTTAGAATTGGTTCATCTGACTTCCAAGAGAACTATGTGATTGATTATCCTATCAAATCACCAACCATGGGTTTAACGATTCTACCAAAATAAGTTTCGGTTCTACCTCCATATGGGTACTAGGATCGGTCACACTAGTTACCAAAAGTTGGTTGACTGGGTACTAGGATCGGTTACCACATATTTATGGTATTTAACTTGTAATTGGTTGCACAAGTCATGGGATAAGTTACCAATTACTAAGACTTGTTGCACCTCTTACAAGGATCGATTCCACATACTTGTGATCGGTTGCACCTCTTACTAGGATCGGTTCCCCAATGTCAAGAGTTCGCCATACCAATTATAATTTATCGATCATACCATCTCAAGTGATTACTTAAGATCGGTTTTGTTAGATCATAGCTCGGTTGAACCCACCAAGTGTTCGTAGGTCAAGTTTGGTTGTCATATTTTAGTGAACCAAAACTCATTTAAGAGTCGCTTGATTAAATGTTCTAGAGTTAACTTCGTATAGGTTAGCTTGAAAGTATTAGGATGAGACATTATAAGTATTGAGAAGACTTGAATAAGTGAAGAAGTACGGAGCTACAACCACAACATCATCCTTCCACTTGAGGGTAGTGATATTTGACTTCAACTGTTTCATTCCCTAATGTATCTTTCAAGTCGTGCATATTGAAAACATAAAACTACGAAGAATGAACACTCTAGATAGACATAGTATTAAGGAATACAATATGAGGTTTATTGATACACCATTAAACTTTGTATATAAGACATCAACATAATCGTATGAATGTTATTGTGATTATGCATGGGTATGAGGTGAGGATTTCATCCTAGGAAACAATGTTTTTACATGTGTTTTAAGGAAGTAAGTTCATGATCTTGTGTTATGAACCGAAAAGGAAATCGCCAGGCGTTATTGAGGCTATTCTTCATTGCATATCTTATGAACGACCAATATGTGTGATTAGTATAACCGTTCATGACTTGGTTATGTTTTGGGAAAACTATTCACATAGTAGAAAGGGGAACCGATCCTAAGAACATGTGCAACACGTTTTTAGGCAAAGGGGAACCGATCCTATGGACATGTGCAACACATATAAGTTAGATACCAAATATATGTGGGGAACCGATCCTATAACCTAGTCAACCAAAGTTTGGTAAGCTAGTGTGACTATGCACATTACTCACATGGAGGTAGAACCGAAACTTGTTTTGATAGAACCGTTACACCCATGATTTTTGATTGAATGTTACTTGATCAATCACATAGTTCTTGAAATTCAGATGAACCAATTTTAAACTTGTTTGGAAGCGTGGTAAATCGATTTCAAGTGAGTAAGTATGAAAAAGGACTTACAAGAGAAAGATGTCGACACACTTTGAACACATGCATTAATGCGCATCTTTTATTGTTCAAAGATATTCCTTAACAGCTAAGAAGGAAGTAAATCCCAAGATCGAATTTAAATAAGTTAAGAATCTTTTAATTAAGGTTTTTAATTATATATGGAAAATAAGAATTAGTAATGTGCATTTTCTATTTAAAGATTTTCCAAGGAGATTTCTATCATTAGTTTGGACAGAGCATTCTCAGGAATTATGAAAACCGAATCTGGAAAATATTGAATATCTTGATAATATTTTTTGTTTTGGAAATTCCTTGGTGTCCAAACTTCCTTGTCTATAAATACTTTGAGTTTGCATTTCTAGCAAACTAATCCTTCGTGATAGTAAACTTTCTATGTTGTACTGTTACTGGTGAAGCTGCCTATTCGAAGAGGAGAGTAACCTCATTAGGCGAAATCTCTTACGTCCGCTCAGTTTAAAGTCTTCTTTGGGATTGAGAAGCTCTGTGCGTACCGTTGGTGGGAAACTAGATAATTGCGGTTTATCTTTAGTTTTCATATTGATTTTATTGACTAACATTGGTTGAACTTTGATTGCACCTAGTTTGTTTATGCTTGAAGATATTTTCTTCTGATATAAGATTCACTCAAACTAGTTCAAAGTTTCGACAGGGATCTTTAGACTGTGGTTAGATCTAAAGACGATCTTGTGATAATCCATTGTTAACAGACTTCGTTTTGTGTATGATTGATCACAAGAGATTCAAGTAGTTGTGTGCAGGTGTTTATTGAAGATCTAAGAAAATTTGAAGACAAAGAAGAGATAGAAGATTTCTGACTTGGTTATATAAATCTTTGGTGTGCACAATACTTGTTTCGGTAATAGAGGATCCAACTACAATCGATTTATCCTTGTGGTATTTTGATAGAATAGTTGTGAAGCTCGGCATCAATACATTTCCTTGGGATTAAAGGTATTGATAGAAAAATCTTGACGATTACCTTTTGGTGATTGAACATAAGATAGATTTTGGAACCTGGCAAAGGAGTTTATTTTAAGATAAACAGAAGAGCCTTTGTCCAACTCATATCACTTGGTTGAAGAGAGTTGATACCAAACAGATTTGTTGTTCCTTTACTGTCCGTAATACGGACCAAAAGAATTTGTCCAAGTACGTGACTTGTTTACAGGTCGGAGGCGTAGGAATACATGCGGAACTAGGTGAACTATAGGTTTAGTTGCTTAGTCTTAACTATACAAAGTTGGTTTATTTTGTATAGCGGATTAATCCTGAGAGTATTCAATTCTGGACTAGATCCCGGGTTTTTATGCATTTCCGGTAACCTCGTTAACAAAATCTTGTTATGTCATTTACTTTATATTTCTGCATTATAATTGTTTTATTGTAATTAAAGTAAATTTCACAAACGTTAATTCCTATTTACCTGATACGCAATCCTATTGAGTCTGGTTAAGTCCGAACCTTTGTATCAAGTAAACACACTTTGTTGTTGTACTGTCTTGATCTCGTATCCATAGACGATCACACGAAGTGTGAACCGATTTGTTGTATTGTCTCGACTCAGTCCATAGACAATCACTTTCGGAGAAAGAACTTATAGGAAGGAAAAGTTATAGCTTGAGGTATATTTGGGTACCCTCACCTTTTCAGGTTTCACTAATAAAAGTCATACCAATACAAAAGTCAGGCATTGTGAATAGTTTTACCAAGATACATAAACAAGTTATGAGCAGTTATACTAAACACACATATTGGTAATCCAAATATTCACAATGAATAACAATACCAATAAGCCTAGCGATTTGCCTTTCGATTCACAAAACAAGTTTATGAATTGTATTTTCTTTAAACGAATGTAAAACATTGTTTCCTAGGACGTAATCTTCACCCATACCCGTACATAATCACAATAGCATTCATACGATTATGTCGATGTCTTATATACGAAGTTCAAAAGATAGACGTTATACTTCGTATTGTAATTCCTTAATACTATGTCTAACTAGAGTATAATCATTCACAGCTTCGCAGTTATGTTTTCAATATGCACGACTTGAAAGATACGTTAGGAATGAAACAGATCAAGTCAAATATTACTAACCTCAAGAGGAAGGATGATGTCGTCATTGTATCTCTTTACTTCTTCACATTCTTCAAGTCTTCATGTAATACTTGTAAGTCTCATATCCTAGTAACTTTCTGGCTAACCTATACGAAGTTGACTCTAGTAAATAATCAAGCAACTCATTAAATGAGTTTTGATTCACTAAAATATGACAACCAAACTTGACACACCAATGCTTGGTGGGTTCAACCGAGCTATGCTCTAACAAATTTGAATATACGAACTGACTTGGACAGTTCACGAACTTATCAATACAAAAAGCTCACGCACTCTGGGATGACAAATTATTAACAAACTATTCTGGATAATTCATGAAATAATTTAATCTTATGAGTTATTGAACTCCAACTTATGCTCAAAAGTTTACGAAAAACTTAACCATTATTCTTTGGCTAACCACTTGGTGCACAGAGTTATTCAGCAATTACATCTGTACATTCTTCTTTGTAATTCAAGGCAACATGCCTGCTAAGCATGCTTGCAAAGACAAATGGACGTGTATTTTCCTAACACGGAGAGAAGCTTTAAGGCCCGAGAACTAGTATCGGAGTCGCGCATCGGGGAGTTATGGTCTTCGCGCCCAGGCGTGTTAGGCATAATTTTCCGGTTTGTCACAGTTGGTATCAAAGCAAGTTTCCAGATAACTCTAGGGGACTATGCTTAATGGGTTTTGTAATACCAAACTTTTTTTTTCTGCTTAAATTTATATAAATATTGTTAAGCGTAAGAAATGCCTTAGTAAATTGTGGTATTTTAAATAGACTTGTCTCGTGGGATCAGGAGAAACTATAATTTTAGGTCTTTGACCATTTCCTCTTAAATCCTGATCGGGTGAAAGTGAAGAATATATAAGAGATATTACGAAGGAAAAATAACTTAATAAAATAGCCGACGTTCATTTACCAGGACAACGGATTTGGGTGAAGAGACGTATCAAATAGTAGTCGGTGGTGGTAAGTGTTAAAATTGTTGTTCTCCATGGTATGTAATCAAGTTTCAATTAACTAAAGGATGTTTCTTTTATTTTATCCTCCTTAGGGCTTGATCAGTGAAAGCGATTTATACACAAATGGGGAAGGATTTTTGTACTGCGAAGTTGAGGCAAGGTTGTTCGTTCTTTTAGTTTCTGATAGATGTAGAAGTGAAAATTAAATATCTCGTGAACCTTGAATTTATATTTTATTATTTGTTTGTTGTGTGATTGAAGTTTCTATGGTTAAATTTTTATTTGTGTGGATTATGCATGAATTTGTGTATTGTACAATGTGCTCTAATTATTAAATTGATAAATCTGATGATGTGAATACATAAGGTTATTTTGGTATGTAACATGGTAATTAAGTAGGGTAACATGTTTAAGTTAGATGTTCAATTTTCATAGCTCATAATGTGGTGTTCAATTGATAAGTTAGGTGTTCAATTTTCATAACTCATAATGTGGTAGATTCCCATTGGATTAGCCCTTCAAATCTTGGCATTAGGTAACACAATTATTACGTATCTGAATAGGTGCCCTGATGGAATTGACGTGATGGCTAAAGGCGAGGATAATGGTTCGATTTTCATAAGTTTTATCAATATTATTATAGAAACACCGAGTCAAATAGGTCATGATGGTAACACCAAGTGCTTGGATATGGATCACGGATTTTATTGGTTAGTGGAGATTGTTGAATATTAGACTACTAAGTGGTTAGAGTACTATTCTTACATGTTAGTGGATATTTAAGATGAAATGAGTTTAACTTTGATAGGTTCCCTGATAGGGGTGTCAACGGATACAAATCCGACAGATTTTGGTCAATCCGATTAGGTTAAGGTTAAGATGTATCGGAAATCCGATATACGATAACATCCGACGGAATCTCAAAAAACCAATCCGATTCCGTTATGGTTATCTATCGGATATCGGAATTTTATTCCGATAAAATCCAGTTCATACCATTCCTTAAACATCTTCACAGAATCCACAATTCATCTTCAACTCTAGACATACACATACACATCTATATCCATAACTCACACACCCATCAATTGAAAACAAGTATTACTGAGTTATTGATGAAGCAATTACCACCAGATTCAATCATGGCAACAGTATTCCTTTCAAATGATGAAATCCATCAATCTCAGTATCAACTTCACAGCTTCATGGAAACAAACCCTATATTCATCTTCTGCAATCCGTCTTGGTTTCTTAATTCAACCAAAAACAACAACTCCCAAATCATCGTCGAATTCAACCTCACACCACCACTGCAGTTTCATCCTCCTTGATTTTAAGGTTCTAACAGCAGACCCTAAATCCATCTAGACTTCAACCTTAATAACAGACCCAACATCATCATTCTTCTCGATTCAGAAACAGTCCCCAATTGATTTCTCTGGAGCAACAAACCCTAACTCAAAACTAAATCTGATTCAAACCCACCATCCATAACAACACGAATTGTACATCTTATTACCAGTAATTATAATTCCATAAGAACCCGATCATCAAAACCCACCTCAGACTCACAATTTCTCAATTTAAATTCACAAAATTTTTTGTTTTATTGGAGCAATTCGATTAATTTTCTTCTTTACCTTTGACATGATTCAGCACCTCATATAATTAATCAGTTCATGATTTGAAGAAAAGAAGAAGAACATAAGTAGAAAGATAGAAGGAGAATGTCAAAAACCTTTCAGTTTCAGATCTAGAAATTTAGTGAAAAAAGATAAAAGAGGGGACACCTAGGTGTTATGGGACACGTAGAGGGGACACCTAGCTAGATAGGGTATTATCGGATGGGAATATCACATGTCCGTGAAGAGAATAGAAGAGGGGTTTGCAAACACTTAATAGTTAATATGGGCTTATCGGATGTCGGATATAAGCCTACCGGATGGGGCCTCATCCGTTTCCGTTAGGGTTAAGGGATAAATTCCGGAAACTCGTCCGGTTCTGGAATCCGAAATCCGACAATTCGGAATAAATCCTATAGGATGTCTAATATTCGGAAACGGATCCCGGACTTCGGATGTCCATTGAAAGCCCTATTCCCTGATCATGAGATTGGTAATGGAATTTATAGTATATACCACTGGTGTGTTTGACTTCAAATGAAGACTACTAAGCTTAACTATTATCTAGTGGATATTTGGCATGCCAGAATGTTGGGACTTTATCATGTTTTCGCAATAGTAACAAGTTTGCTAGCCTTGAATACTGATGGGTACATAAGTGGTTTTTACAGATTTGTAGTGATAATATGAGACCCTTGGGCTAGGTGGCTTAGTGTAAGCCGATAAAGGAAACTGTTCCTAAGTCTCATTCCTTAAAGTGAAGGAAATGGGGTGTGGATGTGTTCCTAATACGGTTCTATATGTGCTAAGTACAGCCGTATATACAAGTATATTATGGTTATTATATGTTGAGGATATGTCCCGGACGTACTTGATTTGATTACGGATAGGTTCCAGTATCACATTGAGGTATATGCTTGTGCTTGAAATGAATTTTTCTTTGGTATTATGTTGTTACTGATTGTTGAAAGGGAGACTTTAGATTCTTTATGCTGTGATTGTTCTGCTTGTGATTAGTGTGAAATTTTATTTTTCTTGTGACACGCTGGCTTGCGATATATTTATATACCATTTTTATATGTTTTCATGACTCGGTGATCGAGTGAACTTACTTGGAGTTTAACTCTCATGGATAATTTTTTAGGTGTTATTAGAGATTGAGAAGGGGATTGATTGACTCCAATTTTTGGTGGATATTTGGGGATATCTAGCTAATGGATATCTGCTCTTCTTCCTTTCTTCCGGACTATAGTTTGTGAGGCATTGGGAATATTTTACTTAGGCTAGTGCTTTCTTTTTTTAATTTTTTTTGAGCTAGATCGAATTCATATTATTTTCTTCAGAGCCTTGTGCTATCGGGAACTGAGATAGTTGTTTTTGTAATAATACTTTGAATTTAAATATTTCCCGAGGTTTTTCTTTTCGAAATTTAAATTAGTAGGATCTAACAACCTAATCTCTACATAATCATCGGCCGGGGTTATGCAGAAAGTAGGGTTGTTACAGGTTTGTCAGCAAATATTCTTTGAAAAGTAAAAGATAAAGTTGGAGATTAGACCAACTTTTTGCGGGAAAGAGTTGTAAGTGTTATGCTGGTTATTTTGCGAACCGAGTTGAGCTTATTTAAGTAATGTAAGTTTGTTGGGCCTAAGTGGAGACCCGCCTCAATGACAACGGAAAACCATTCAGAATGATAGGTATATAATGGGACTGGTCATCCCCACTGTTAGCATTTGGCCAACGGTGTGCATTATCAGGCTGGATAACATCCCATTTACGAGTGGCGGCCCGGAAGACCGTCTAGGATGGTAGGCAAACTAGATTTTGTTCCACAAAGTACTACAAAAAGAAGTGGCTTGTCATGTTATACTTGTGCCAAATTTTTGGCACCAACCTTATGAACCTTAGGGACTCCTGAGTGTGTAGTATGGGATGCCCACTTAGGATACCTTGCTGAGATATACTTTGGCTCTGCCAAATTGATATTCTCGGTATGTTATAGATACTTTTTAGATTCATGAGTGTGCGTTATGGGATATTTTCTCAGAAGGTCTTAATCGGCATCCATGAAAAATTGAAGTTTGCAATTTCTGAGCATCTGGTATGGGACTTATGCTCAGAAATGAACTGTCAGCAATAGTTTTTGTTTTGAATTTCAGGCACGAAATTTATTTAAAGGGGTGAATGTAACACTCGTACTTTTCCTATAACACATGCTCAAAGATGCATTATTGTCTTGAGATGAAGCTCCATCTCAAGATTATGTTGCAACATTGGCCTAGGGCCAATAACGAACCACTATGGTGCATTATGCGGGTTACATTGGCCTAGAGAGCCAATATCGCGCCACTATGACGCATTTCGTAAGTTATGTTTTCCAAGGACCAACATCGTATCACACTAGTGCATCACGCCAGTTGGGTGACTGGTCTAGAGAAAAGTCGCGCCACCATGGTGCATTACGAAGACTGCATTGGCCAAGGGCTAATATCACACCACTATGGTGCATCAGGCTAGAGGCCGAGACAATGCAGCGCCATCGTGGCACAATATTTGAGTTGGATTATGGGCCAAAACAGAAAAGAAAAGAAAAATCACGGCACTTCATGATAGTTGACCTTGGCAACAATCATGAATAGTAAAAATGGCACCTCGTGAGTGTCAAAGTCCTTCCCAACTTTTAGTAGTAGAATTGTCAATAAGACATATACAGAGAGGGGTAATCGGTTGAAGGTGCACATAGCGTACATATGCATTAAGCTTCTTAGCTTAACCTATATAACGTTGAAACATCATTTTTGGGTGCGGCTTGGTCAAGAGAACTTTATGATGCTTAGGCATCAAAGTTGCGGCGTTAGAAACTAATATTGCACCACCATGGTACAACACAAAGGAAAGGCCAATGATGTACATTCTTGCACATCATTTGCAAATGACCCTTTTCCTATACAGACTGGGCATATTGCTTGGCTTTGACCTTCCAATTTGAGTTGGCTTTAATTGCTCGTGCCAACGTGGATGAACTATGGTCGGTGCTTGATCCCTTCTCCATATGGAATGTAGGCAGCCGCAATGAGGTACATCATTAATGGTCCAACGTTGTCGCTCAAACATCTAATTACAACATAATGGTATCTCGTATCATATGGTTTAGCAAGGCCATGCAAGAGATGATTGTTGCCATACTTGATGAGGCAAGTTGCATTCCTTTTATTGGATGCTCATATTTCTTATCAAGGCGTTCGACATAGGCATATGCACCAAGGGAACATTGGGCATGGCCAAGAAAGTAAGTCATATTGGTATGCAAGTTAGGGGATCTTACACATTGACATCACATGGATGATGCAAGGCTACTACGACATGATCTTGGTTGATGCAACCTTGGCACAAGCAAGTGTATGCTTTCAGCAGTATCAAAGCTAAATAGGGAAGCTGGAAATAGGTCGTTGCGTTCAAATCTAAGACATGTACTATGCCTAGAAAGGACTCGGAAGCCAGTGATGCATGATTTAATGCATCAGCATTAGCCTTTAAGACTTTATACCCTTCACAGAACAAGGGTAAGTAGGAATGGCGTGGAAGCTATGTTTTAAGGCAACATGCCTGATAAGTATTCTTACAAAAACAAATGAACGTGTATTTGGCTGGCTTAAAAATAAACTTTAATGCTCGGACACTAGCATCAGAGTAGCGCATCGGAGAGCTGTGGCATGTGCGCTATTGGTGCGTTAGGCATAATTTTCTGGTCTGTCACAACGATGCTATAAGATATACATCTAAAATACTCATGTTTTGATTTGTTTATATTATTCTTATGAAGTATATAGTATTAGGCTTCTCTATAACTTTTGTAGAGAGTAAACTATCATGTTTGTTGAGTTTTGCTTGGTATCTTCTCTACCTTGAAGATCCGTCATAAGCATATAGATTTCCATTACCTTGATTGAATATATTTTTAAATTAAATCATATAGGCTATCTATTAGAGGCAGAATATCTAAAAGTTCTTCGCTTGGTTGGAGTAACTTTTGGACCTGTAAAGGACTTTAGCTATGGGAATCGTGTTGTGTAGAGTCTTGCAAGATCCAAGAGACGTAAAGGAGCACAACTGAAGCTAAACTTCTCATAGATTCGATTCGTTCTTAACTACGCTCTGGTATGAAGTCTGATAGTAGGCTAGTATCTGTAACGACTTAATAAGGTGGTCTTTAAGTTCTGGACAAGGTCCCAGGGTTTTTCTAAAAGTTTTTCTCGTTATTCTTTTTCTAGTGTCCTGTGTTATTTCTTTTTCGTATTATGTTTTTTATCTTTATAATATAGGTATCACGAGTAGTAAGGTAAATAACCAAGATAATTTTTAGCACGAAAGACCGTACATAACCTACAAGATTTATTCTTAAGAATATGCATCTTGAAATATAGATTACAAAACTTGTTCTTGTTGGAATTCGGTTTGGATACAGTTCGGGGACATACGAGGTTGATTCTTGAATATTTATTTTTGAGATCGTCTAAGAAAACTTATTTACATATCATGTACAAGATATCATCTGTTAATCTACATTTATGATTGTGACAAGTTTTTTTCATACATGTTTCACAAAAATGTTGGTGGAGTATTTGGTACCCTTTCATTTTCAAGTACCAACGTCGTAGCATTAGGTTGGCGTTAGTTAATATCACCACCGTAGCCAACACCGTATAATTAGGATGGCACTAGCCTTGGCATGCGTTGAGGTGAAAAGAAGTTGGCGCTATCTAAGGACAATGTTGTAGCAGGATTATGCTATGCTTCAAGCAATCACTCATCTTCCATCATTTTTCGCTTGAATGTTGTTTCCACATGTTTTTAGATACATGGACTAATTCATTCGTGAAAGATTTTAAATCTGCATAATTTAGCAAGTGGGTTTACATTAACTCTTGAACCAAAGAGATTTCATCTATTCTGTTGGGAATAACCATGAATTAATTCAGTATTCAAATGGATAAATACGTAATCAACAAATAGACTTCAAGTATTGAAGTTTTACGTGGATAAACTTGTGTTCCGAACAAGTTCATACAGAGATACTTCGAGAACACTAGTAAGTCAATATCACTCTATGGGAGTTTAAATATCGATATACGAAATGAGTTCAAGGAATTCAATTGTAGAATTATAACATGTCAAATATTGCTATATACTAGTGGGCAATTCATCTAGGAGCTTGATATTTAGTCGAGAACAAAGTAAAGGAAGAAGATGCTCTGAATATTATGTATAGTCAAAGAACATTTGAGGAGGAGTTACAACCTACATCAGTAGTCTTTTGAGGACAATGTTGCCCTATACTAGTAGTCAATCCATTTAGAAGTTGTCCATTTAATGTAGATTCGATACAAATGTGAATACAATATAAATACTGAAATACTCGGTAAATATTATCAAATATATATAAAATATTGAGAGTTCAGTTGGGTGAAGCCTTATCACATATATATTCATAGACAAGACATGGTAGTACATAATTCCCATGACAGTTGATGGAGCCTATAAACATTGACCATGTGTTTCTGTTACGTGCTCAGAAATGAGTTTACAAGTTTTGCCCTCGTAAAAAAACCACCATCAATACTTCCATTCTTACAGGTTACACCAATTACCAAAACATATTTTTAATCTACCTTATTTTGATTATTGATTAGATACTTGACAATACAATTCTCCTATATTTTTTCTTCTCGTATTATTTGTTAGTATGCTTGTTGTATATTGGTTTCTGATTTATATTTTTATGTTTTTGTCCCGCATGTAATTGATCAAATTTCATGGGTGAGTAAAATTTGAACCCTATTTTAGAGCATACGAGAAAATTTTGAGGCATATAAAAAGATTAAACTAAATAGGGTGGGGTGATAATGGGTATCATAGGATAGGTAAATTACTTAGTTACCCTTGATTAATTAATTTACTCATTATTTTATTTTATTTTTCTAATTTTATTTATTTATTATTTTTTAGTTTTTAGTTTTTTGTATTTTTAATTCTTTTTTTCTTCCCTTCCCTTTTCCCTTATACAAACCGAAGTATACAATAAAAAGTATTTCCCACAAACCCATGTCTTATTTTCTTGTGTTAAATTGATAGATTAGGTTTAAATAAAAAAAATGCAATTTTTCGATAGTTATAGAATTAAGTTCGTCTGATAATTGAAATGAATTATCAGCCGAACTACTCATTTTTCTTCATTCTGAAACAGTTCGGTTGATAATTAAACATGAAAATTGTAGATGCATTTTACTAAAAACTACATCTAAAGGATAGAAATCTTCTTCTCATGCAAGTGAAAGTAAGAGCTTAACAATAAACACAAGGATATACGTGGTTCGGTATGGTTACCTACGTCCACGGGGGTGAAAGGATGAATATTATTGCTTCAAGTTGTTACAATGGTGTCACTCTCCGAGTTGAACTCTCTTCTTTACCAAATGAATTAATTCTCCACTCTCTTTCTATTTTGTGCGATTACAAGTCTCTCTCTCCAAAAATTACCACCTTCCTCTCTTGGGTACAAGTTCTTCTATTTATAGGGAAGGCTACATACAACTAAACTATGGTGTTGGTCATGATACATCTATCTTGAAGTCATGTGTCGGTCCAGCTCGCATCATCTCTTCTTCCACATATATGGCTGGTGTACTTTGGTTCTTCGGCAGCATCTTATCCGATCCGATCCTTTTAGGTTCTCTCTTGGTGCGATGTCGCCCCTCCAATCCTGTCGCCCTTTTAGTTGGCCGATATGGCATGTTCCTTCTTATCCCTTTGACTAACGCCCCTTATTTGACCCAATATGCCTCATCTGTCAGTTTTGTCAGAGGTCTGGGTCAAGTCTTGTCCGACAGCTGTAGAGTGATCATGTCCGATCCACGTGATTCCTTAATCTTCGCGCCTACCAGCCTCTGTCCCATGCTTCTCGCTTCTTCCTCCTTGGGTACATCATAGCTTAAGATGTTTCCACCTAACCCTGTGGATAATCTACACCTACATTTATGCCCCTTATTTCGCTCATGTGGTGGACACGAGTGGAAGAAAATCGTCCCATCTTCCCACGTCCATGTTCATGCCGCGATTTCCGACATGCAGTCCCTCATTAACTTCCCTTTATGACCTGTAACTGTCGGAGTCGGTCACGCTTCTTTCTTCCTTTAAATACCCCATTTTCCTATTCTCTTTCTTCTACTCCACCATTTTCTCAATTTCCAGCCGCTAAAACCATTTTCTCTGAGATTCTTCATCACTTTCTGCCTCTGTGAGCCCTTGTATTTTTGATTCTCGTCCTTCACATCTTCATCACCGAGTGCTATAGTTGTTGTGGTTACATTTACGTCGTCCTAACCTTCTTTACCAGCTTTTGAGTTTTTCACTACTCACGCCCATGGCTTTTTATCCCTCAATGACTGAGAAAATGTGTGTTGATGACGTTTTTTCCGAGATTGATGCTTTTCCCCTTGCTGACCTATTTTCGTTTGATAGCCCTTTTAAGTACGATGATCGTGCCATAAAATCTATCTTTCCTGACGATTCTTCTTCTATTTCGTGCAGGTCCGAGAAAAGGGTGAAAGATCTCTCTGATGAAGAATCCATTGAGCAGTTGAAAGAGAAGTATGATCTTCAAGACTACGAAGTTACCCTGATCTCGGGACAAAACAGCATCTTGAGGAAGTCCGGCATGGATAAGTATGAGCAGTCGGCTGAATGCGTGGTTATCACTCATGGCCAGCTGGAGCTAGGCCTCTGTCTCCTTTTGTACAACCCTGATATCCCTTTCTACTACGAGATTCTCTCTCAGCTCAAGCCTTATCGTGCTCTGGCTCAGTGGACTGGCAACACTTTTCGGATTATGGATGAGTGGAGAGATCGCCGAGATGGTCATGGCTCCACCGCCGACTGGTCGACCTATAAGCCCGAGGACGCTCCAGAATATACCGTTGCTGATTTCCTTGCCAACTACCGAGCCGGTACTTCAGCCAATGGTGACCTTGCCGGTTTTGTTGCTAGTCCTCATCGTCACAGAACTATGCCTAAGAATGTTGAAAGGATGATGCTGGATGCCGATCCCATCGGCCAAGGTTCTAACAGGCGACCCCGTCATACCAATGACCCAATTTATCCCCGAGTTCCACTTCTTGTCCGAGGGCCCATTTTACATGGTAGCTTCCCGTCTCCTCCATTTCCCTCTGAGCCCTATCCTTTCTGGGTGGTTAATGATGATAAGGCTGATAAGGTATGTGTCTCCTTCTGCTTTCCTCAATTTCTAGCTTGTTAGTTTTGACGCCAATTAGTTATTTGTTGTCATCATAGTCTCAGGGCGACTCTACCAATGCCGCCGCATCGTCGAGAAAGAGGGGTGCTGGTACAAGGGTTGAGGAATACAAGGGGAAGGTAACAAACACCATGATTTTATTATAAGTACATGTACTTGCCCCTATTTTTTGCCTTCACATGTTCTGACGAAAAGCCTTGTGTAGAAGTTTCCTAGGCACGATGATGATGAAGCCGGTGGGTCCGATGTGCATGAGGTTGATCCCTCTAGAGTCAAGCATGTCGTTACTAGGCCGCAGCCGAGGCAGAAATCAATCATCGATATCCCCGGTGAAGATGACAGATTCAGCGAGGATTTGTCCGATGATAAGGGCGATGGGAAGGAGATATGCGACAAACAAGAGCCCATGAAGACACCCGAGTTGGGAAAGGTTGTTAATACTGAATCGGAAGTACTTCCTCATCTTCCCCAGATCATTGATGGGTCTTCGTCAAATGTTGAAACCTCTTTTACCGTCTATGGCCCTATTCTGAACTCTCTTGGAGCGCTCACTTCCCCTAACTTTGGAGTGTATACTGATGAAAAAATTCTCGGTGCAGTGCCGCTTTACAACGATATGGCTCAGACTCTTGATACGGTGGTGAGTGATTCTGTATGTTTGGGTGATGCCCCACTCCTTAATATCTTCCTAATTGTCGCTTAGAATTCTAACTTGTTTACTTGTATCATATCCTTAATCGGGTACGGTTGTATGCCGCCAATCTTCGTAAGGAGAGGCAGTTGGTGGAAGCTCTCCAACTTCAATTGCAGAACGAGAAGATTCGTGCGCGCGAGCTAGAAATTAAACTCTCCGATGCTCAAGGTGTGTTACAATTCTATAAACCTTAACTTATGTTGATTGAGTTTATCGTGTCAGTATCCTGAGTCAAGTGTCCTTCTGCTAGCCGAGATAGCTAGTATAGGTTTAGATTCTTCTTCGGAGTTTAGGATCATGAAGAGGAAGTGGGATATTGAAAAGGATTTAGTGGAGAATATTCGTCGGCGAATGGCAAACAAGGATGGGAAAATAGATCGCCAAGCCGAGGAGATCGAAGAACTTCAAGGTGAATTAGACCGATATCGTCAGTTTGAGTATGCCCCTGAAGAAATAGACAACTTTCGGGCTCATTTGGGTTCTTCTCAACGCCTTGCCACTAAGAAAACTGCCTTGGCCACAGACTTAGAACAGCAGGTAGACTCTTTACAATTGCAGAACCGAGACCTTCACGAAGACCGCCGACGAATTTTGAGGGATAAAGATGTAGTGGAGCGAGCTAACAGGGATCTTCTGGGAAAAGTGGGTGAATTTGACAAAATGGTGGGTGAACTAGAATGGAGTAGGTCGCAGCTGTCAGTGCTCCAAGTGTCGCGCAATCGTTTAATGGACGAGTGGAGTGAACATAAGAAGTACTGCCCCAGTAATGAATTCAATGAGCAATGTTATAATGAGCTAACCATGAAATTGTCCAAGGTCGAGGATGAGTTGTCCAAGTCGGTAGAATCGCTTCAGTCAGTGTTACCGGCCCTTTCAGGTCTCTTAGGCGATGTGTTGAGGCAATTCCTTAGGATTAGATTATTTTCTGTACTTGTGAAATTGCTAAACCATGTCCAATAAATAATCCCGTGTTGTTGTGATTTTGTAGCCGAGCAAAAACGTTCAAAGGAATTGGATCTGGAGGTCCGACGATTGAAGCGGGTCGAGGCCGATTTGGGCACCAAGTTGTCCGAGGAAGAGGCAGCCAATTTGTAGCTTACGCAACAGGTTGAGGATGAACGCGTCGCCCATAAAGAGGAGATAGACGAGAAGGTCCAGTCGGGTATTGCTGAGTATGTGGAGAATAAGCGGCGCGAGATCGCGCTAAAGAGGGCCGGTGCAATTCCTCCCAAGGCTTGAATTCTCTTTTTGTAGTGCTGCGCCACTAAGTTTCCCTTTGTCCTGGGTTGTAAATCGCTCTGAACACATCTTCCCTTTTACTTCTGATATATTGCTTGTTTGTTTAAAAGGGGGTGCTGCGTCTCCGGTGTTGTTACTTTTATTCCTGTTATACTTTTCACTTCAAGGGGTTTTATGACGCTTTTCGTACTTCCTTAATTGGAGTATGACGCTATCGCTTTAACATTTGTTTCGTATATCGTTCCTGCAATTGTTGATCATGTATGTTAGTATTTTAACCTTTTATGTCGAACACACCCAACAAGGAGGGTCATCGGGCCCAATGTCATGTCCTTATTGGGGTATCTCATCACTATCTCTTGGATTCAGTGGAAGGGTACTAGTCAACCTAATTCTAGGTTCGATTGCCCCGAGCGGTTATCGACCAACCAATCTCGGGAAAGTGGTCACATCCATTTGCGATGGGGGAGACCTTTCAAATGTAAGAAGGCCACCTATCTGAGAATACCTCGCGTCTTGTTAGCCTGTGGAACTGGTTTCGAACCACCAGAACCCTTAGGCTACCTCTGCACTTGCACACTGCCCCGAGTACGAATAGCCAGGCGACTGTTAGGCACCTCGGCACTTCCATACTGGCTTTTCCCTGAGTACGAATGCCCATTCGAGTGTAAGTCACCTTGGCACTTCCACATTGGCTTTGCCCCAAGTACAAATGACCATTCGAGTGTAAGTCACCTCGGAACTTCCTCATTGGCGTTGTCCCGAGTACGAATGACCATTAGTCGCTCATGCCCTATTTCATACCCCTCACGGTTTTATAGAAATAGAAGACAAGTATTCTCACCTTTTCTCCGCACCTCCCTTCAGGGGTGGTAAATCTTCAGATACTTGACGTTCCAGGGTTTGGGCTCTTTTGTTCCATCGAGTCTCAGTAGTCAATACGATCCCTCGCTTGCCTTAGACGCAATTATATACGGCCCACCTCACTTTGGTGCTTGCTTTCCGCCCTTTTTGTCTCGCTCCCATTCAGCCAGAAATTTTAGTACTTGCTGCCTTGGTTGGAATTCTCTTGGACGAACACGCTTGTTGTACTCTCGTTGTAACCTCCTTTGATAGTTTTCCATTTTTTGTAGCGCCATCTCCCTTGTTTCTTCCAAATCGTCGAGTTTTGCCAAAATTATATCGTACGAGACGTTTCGCCTCCAAGCTTCTGTCCTAGTAGTGGGGATCATTCCTTCCGTTAGTAGAATCGCCTCGGTTCCGTAAGTAAGCATAAATGGCGAGAGCCCTGTAGCTTCCCTCCGTGTGGTTCTGTATGCCCATAAAATGTTGTACAGCTCCTCGCACCATTTACCATATTCCCCATCCAATTTCTTTTTCATGTTGTCAGCGATTGTTTTGTTAGTGATGTCGGCCTTACTATTACTCTGGGGGTAAATGGGTGTAGCTTTACTCTTCCTGATGTTATACATGTTGAACAAAAGATTAATCTTTTCCCCTTGGAGTTGTTACCATTATCGGAGACGATAGCTGCTGGGATCCCAAAGCGGCAAATGATATGCTCCCAGATGAACTTGAAGACATCTTTGTCTCGGATGTGCCTTAGTGGTGATTCCTATACCCATTTGGTAAAGTAATTCATGGACACAATCAAGTATTTCCTCTGGCATATTCCTACATGTAACGGTCCAACAATGTCTACCCCCCATTTGGAAAAGGGCCATGGGCTTATAACATAGTTTAAAGGTACTCTTGGTGCCTGTATTTTCTTGCCAAACCGTTGACATTCTTCACAAGCTTTCGCCATTTCCTTTGCACCTTCTTTCATGTACCTCCAAAAATAGCCCATTGTCTTTGCCTTGGACGATAAGCTTCTCCCCGAGCTGTGGTTTCCGGAGGCTCCATAGTATAACTCATACAATATTGCGTGGCCTTCCTCTCTACTTAGGCATCGTAAAAGTGGCCCCAAGTAGGATTTCCTATATAAGATCCATTCTCTTAGCTCATAGGCGCCCGAATTACTCTTGATTTTATTCATCTCGGGCCGACCCTTTGGTAGCTCACCTGTTTCCAAGTATTGGTGTATCGGCTTTCTCCAATCGCCCTCTTTATATCGATCGGTTGTGTCAATAGCCACATCGATCCGTACGTCCGGTGTTTCTGGGATTGAGGGAGTAAGGAGCCTCATAACACGAATGCCCTATATGATCGGGTCTACCAGCTGTGAGGCGATGTAAGATAGAGCGTCCGAATGCCTGTTATCTTTTCTACAAATGTGACGGAACTTAATGCTTGGTATTTGGTTGATGTAAAATTGGGAGAGCTCCCAATACTTTTGCAACACGGGGTCGTGTGTCGCATATTTACCCGTAATCTGCCGAATCACTAGTCAAGCGAACCTCCTACAACCCCATTTCGACAATTATCCATAAGGCGTGGATTATCGCTTCGTACTCAGTGGCATTGTTTGTTGCTTTGAATTCTATCCTGAACGAGTGCACTATCTTTCTTCCTTTCGGCGTGGTAAAGACTAACCCAAGGCCTGCCCCCTCTTTGTTTGATGCCCCATCGACGGAAACTTCCCATCGTGTTGGACTACTAGTTGCTAATAGGTCAGCATGCTCTTCTCGTTCTTCCATCATCCCAGGTTTATCTTCAACCTCGTCTTCATCACTTAGTGGGAAATCTGCTAGGAAGTCGGACACTACTTGTCCTTTGATCGCCGTCCTCGTCTCGTACACCATATCATATTGTTTGATTAAGGATCCCCATTTAGATATTCTCCCTGATCTCCCTGCATTATCCAAGACTGCTTCGATAGGTGATTTGGTGAGTACTCATATGCGATGAGCTTGAAAGTACGTTCGGAGTTTAGAAGCGGCAAAAGCTAGTGCAAGTACCATTTGCTCCATTTTGGTATAGTTTTTCTCAGTCGGACTTAGTGTTTTGCTAGTGAAATACACCGGCTTCTCCGCATTCCCCTCCGTCCTAACCAACACTGCACTAATGGCGTATGGTGTCGCCCCTAAGTATAAGAATTTCTGTCGGCTCGGGCCTCTGCACAACCGGTAGGCTGGCTAGGTGTAACTTGATATTTTGAAAGGCCTCTTCGCTAGCATCCGTCCATTGAAACTTTTCCCCTTTCTTCAGAATGTCATAAAATGTTTTACAATTGTCCGACGACCGTGACACAACTCGTCCCAATGCTGCTATATAACCATTTAGATTCTGCACATCCTTTACTGTCACGGGAAATGGCATCTCTAAGACAACCCTAACCTTCTCGGGATTTGCTTCTATCCCTCTGGGGGTGATGATGTATCCTAAGAATTTCCCCGATGCAACCCAAAAGTCGCACTTGGCGGGATTAATCTTCATCTTGTGTTTCTTCATCGTCCGAAAAATCTCGCTAAGGTCTCGGAGTGATCCTTAGCTCGGCGGCTCTTAACCAACATGTCGTCCACGTAAACTTCTATGGTGTCGTGGATCTTGTCTTCGAACATATCTCCTACCAATCTCTGATATGTAGCACCATCGTTCCTAAGTCCAAATGGCATCTTGGTATAACAATGCAGCCCCCTGGGTGTGAAGAAGGAAGTATGCTCCTGATCCTCGGGTGCCAATGGTATTTGGCTGTAGCCCATGTATCCATCCATCAATGTCATCACCTCATATCCAACTATTGATTCCACAAGTTGGTATATGCTTGGGAGAGGGAAGCTGTCCTTCGGGCAGGCCTTGTTCAAGTCACTAAAATCAATACATATCCTGACTCAACCTTTTTTCTTTGGTACCACGACCATATTAGATATCCACTGCGGGTAATGGGATTTCCTGATTATCCCGGACTCTTGTAGCTTCTTTAGCACGGCCTCAACCGCTGCCTGTAACTCTGGTGCGATCCGCCTCATTTTATGTCTAACTGGTTTGAACCTTGGATCAATCTTCAAGTGGTGGAAACAGACCTCCGTGTCAATACCCTATAAATCGTGTACTTCCCAAGTGAACGCGTCTAAGTTTTCCTTTAACACTGTCATGAGTTAACTTGCTTGTTCATCCGAGAGTAGTGTCCCGATTCTTACTATCTTTGGTTCCTCAACCGTCCCCAAATTCACTTCCCGAGTCGGCTCAACTTTCGAGAAATTAGATTTAGGTTCCTTGAACGGAGCCGTTTCCTTTAATTGCTATAAAGGGTCTTGCTCTTGAGTCTCGTACTCCATGACCGCTTGTGAAATAGCCTCCTCCAATTCTTCTACAGCCTTAACTTCTTTGGCTTTGTTCTTCTCCCGCCTTTGTCGAGCTCGCCGATCTTCATTAATTTCGGCATCAACCTGCATGCATTGTCGTGCTGCTTGGGAGTCACCTATAACTTCAGCTACTCCCTTGTAGGTCGGGAACCTTAATCTCTGATGATATGCCGATGCCACCCCTTTAATCCCAGTGATCCACGGACGTCCGATAATTGCTTCATAAGGCGAGGCGACGTCGACCACACAAAAAGTGGTTAGTGTGTCAAGGTAGCCCCCACCATCCGAAATCCTCAAAGTTACCTCGCCCTTAGGGATGGTTACTGTCCCATTAAATCCATAGATGCGATACGTTGAGGGGATGAGGATGTCGTCCGACAGATCCATTCTCTTGAACGTGTCGTAGAATAGCACCTCGACTGAACTTCCGCTATCCACGAGAATCCTTCTTACTCCCCACTCCTCAATCAGTAGTGTGATGACCAAGGGATCACTGTGTGCTTGCCCATTTGCTGGGACATCCTTGTCCGAGAACGAAATAGGCTGCATCATCCACGGTTCCATCGGTAAGGTCTTGGCCATGCTAAATATTTCCTTGCCATCGCGATCCCTTTTGTGAATTCTTGAAGTGATTACTGGTCCGAGAGTGTAGTCTTGCACAGCTGAGTGTGAAATGGTATTCACAAATTGAGTTGACCTATCAATGCGAACTTGATGAACCGGCACATCGGGTGTTCTTTATTGAGCCGGATGTCGGATTTAACTGTCTCAGGTATCCATCTCGGATGAGATGTTGAACGATATCCTTCACTTCCCGGCAATTATTAGTGGAGTGGCCCCTATACTAATGGTAGTAACAGTACTCGGAGTGATTTTTGGTTTCTTGGAACTGGACTCCCCTTGACACTGGGTAATTGATATCGTTCCTCTTCTCAACTTCCTTGAATACTTCCTCCAAAGGAGCGTTCAAAGGGGTATATGATCAAGCTTCATGCCTCGGCCTCTTCCCTTTGACCACCTATTCTTTCTTCTCACCACTCCTCGGTGGAGGGTCTGATCTTTTCTCGGGACGCCTAACAGGGTCGTCCATAATTGTTTTAGACTCAGCACCAGCTTCAGCACTAGCTTCTTGTACCCCATATCTCTCGATTCGGCTTGAATTTCTTCTAGTGCGATAAAATGTTCTTGTATTTTTCGCATCTCCTTTAAGGTTTTTGGTTTTTCAGAGAACATAGCTATCCAGATGGGTTCCGATCTTCCCAATGTGTATTCGAATCCGAAGATAGATTTATCTACCGGTACTTTTCCAATTTCAGTACACAGTTTCCTCCACCAATCGGTCAAGGTTCTCAAGGGATCCCTGAACCTCCGGGCGAGGGTGAACAGTTTGTTCATTCTAGGCCGAGGTCGACTGTTATGCATATAGGTTTCAAGAAATGCCTCGATTAGTGCATCGTAACCGTCGATCGATCCAGGCAGAAGTGAATAAAACCAATCTCTCACTTCTCCCTCCAAGCTGGCCGGAAAGAATTTACACATGACTACCGTGTTGTTTTTCCATTGGATCAATGACATGGTATACATTTTTAGATGCTCAACCGCATCTCCTGTTCCGTCGAATCTGGAAGGAAATGTAGGTAAGGTACACTTTGGTGGAAATGATATTTGTTCAAGTTCTTGGGAGAAAGGTATCTTCTCGACCTCGCTCATAATCTCTGCCAATTTGTTCTCTTCGCTGCTTCCCAATAGCTCCTTAATCTTTGCCTCCAACTCTTTGAGTTTATCTTCTGTTGCCCCGTCTTGTCGCCCTCCCCTTCCTCGCCTTTCTTCATCAATAGACGAGTCCTCGGGTGGTCCATAACCCTGTGGGAGGGTATGGGGGGTCGTCTCGGCCCAGTCGTAGGTGGTTGACCTGATCGTTCATGATTACTCAACTGGACGATCCTCTTGATCTGGTTCGTTGATTCCTCAACTGATAATTCTCAAACTCCAGGGCGAGATTCCGTTGGTGGAGTTCTCTTAACGCCGCTTCTTGTCTCCTTTGACTTTTTAAGATGACCAATAACGTCGGGTATGTGCTTTCATGACTAGAATGTCCATTAGGGTGGTGCGGCCGAGACTGTAATGGTATCGACGGTTGTGGTGGGGGTACTATCGGACCAGTCGCATGACCAGTTGCACGGACAGGTGCAGGGCCGACGTTGCTAGCTGCTCCTCGCCCCAACTGAATCTGCCTGAGACGCTCTTGTTCTCTTCCTAAGGCTTCCTGGTACTCAGCTTGTTGCCTTTCTCTTTGTCTCTGGGCTTGTGCTGCAAGCGCTTCCTCATCGTCCTCCATATCTGAAGATGTAAGTCCATCGACTTGGTCAACTCTCCTCTGGGTCAAGATAACCTGGTCTAAGGGTAGGGTGCCATCATCTCAACTAAGATCCACTTCCTCATCAACAGTTGGCATGCCTCGTGCAGCTGCATGAGATTCCTTGGGCGGTGGTTGTCGACTGTCTTCTTGCCTCGACCCAGTTACCCCTGCCTGCATATTGCTGCTAGTAACTATACAATTCCTTAGTGTCCTTCCTGTCCCTGAAGTACTAGCCATCGTGTGTGGCGCGTGTTGAGCCGAGTATCATCCCTACCTACGTCAGCAAATACAAAGAACACCTTACTTTGACCTGATATTGTAAATAAACATTCAGCAGGGTGAAAAATATTCGACTGACACAAAAATTGTCACTACGCCAGAGCTTGCAGATACAAAGCCTACTCCGGTTATTAAATGGGTTCTGCCTATCTACCCTATTTTGACTCTATGCCGACTTTGTGGCAGATTTTACGCTACGTCACTGTCATTCCGCACGACGTCGCCTTCAGTACTTGATCTCTGCATTTAAGCTAGTTTGTCCTTCATTATATATGCTCAAGATCATTAAACTCATGCACGTGGTGATTGAATGGTACGGCGTGTAGGTTCAAAAATCAACTCAAGTCTCTATTGTTGTTATTTCCTCAAGATCTCATCATGGCCGTCTTCCATGGATCCTCTCGACGAATTTTCCTACGGCTAGACAGCATCGCCGGACAAGATTTTTCTCCCTATTTTTTCTGACCATATGACATGGGTTGTTGTCGACAGACGAAGCAAGGGTCTAAACGCAAAAAGGAACTTGGAAAAAAATTCTCCTTACTAAAGAAACATCTAGAACACGACTTCCACGACGGGAAGCTCAACATTGGCAGCTTATCATGCAAAAGACACCTTAAACTTAACCTTTTGTAGTTCTAAGCACACAGACTTTGTACTGCAACAAGAAAACAACTTATTTACCACTAAAATTCGATCATCCATCGTGAACAAACAGTCCTCCTATCAGCTGATCCTCATCCTAGCTCCTAACTTGTGTTGTTGATCGTCGGTGAGCTTATGGAGATTTTCTGCTGATCAAACCGTTTGTGGGCGAAGAAACGAGAACTCTACTACACCTTGTAAAGACACATCTACTGCTTCAACTTTGCATGTACACTAAACGACTCAAAACAACAATAAATAGGCGGTCTCGACCCACAGAGTTCATCCTAGCTTCAACTTCAACACTTAAACGTGTATTTAGGAGCTTTTGATCGTCTCTGAAGGCACTTTGGGCATGGTATCCGGAGATCTTAGTCGGATCCCCTTAGTCGGCGCCAGAATGTAGATGAATTTTACTACAAAATACATCCAAATGATAGAAATATTCTTCTCATGCAAGTGAAAGTAAGAGCTTAACAATAGACACAAGGATATACGTGGTTCGGTACGGTTACCTACGTCCACGGGGGTGAAGGGATGAATCTTATTGCTTCAAGGTGTTACAATGGTGTCACTCTCCGAGTTGAACTCTCTTCCTTACCAAATGAACTAATTCTCCACTCTCTTTCTCTTTTGTGCGATTACAAGTCTCTCTCTCCAAAAATTACCACCTCCCTCTCTTGGGTACAAGTTCTTCTATTTATAGGGAAGGCTACATACAACTAAACAATGGTGTTGGTCATAATACATCTATCTTGAAGTCATGTGTCGGTCCAGCTCGCGTCGTCTCTTCTTCCACAGATATGGCTGATGTACTTTGGTTCTTCGGCAGCCTCTTATCCGATCCGATCCTTTTAGGTGCTCTCTTGGTGCGATTTCACCCCTCCAATCATGTCGCCCTTTTAGTTGGCCGATATGGCATGTACATTCTTATCCCTTTGACTAACGCCCTTTATTTGACCTAATATGTCTCTTCTGTCAGCTTTGTCAGAGGTCTGGGTCAAGTCTTGTCCGACAGCTGTAGAGTGATCATGTCCGATCCACGTGATTCCTTAATCTTCGCGCCCGCCAGCCTCTGTCCCATGCTTCTCGCTTCTTCCTCCTTGGGTACATCATAGCTTAAGATGTTGCCACCTAGCCCTGTGGATAATCTACACCTACAAAAATGATAGTCAAGCTTCGATTTATGAGAAACATCGCTAAGTTCGGTTGTCCTATTTTTTGCTCGAACCATCAAAACTTAGGTTCGCCAGTTACCGAGTGAGGGTCGGCTATGTTTTTAGAACATCTAGGTTCGACTGATAAGTTATCAGCCGAACTTCTCATTGTTCTTCATATACGAAAAATACCTGGAAGTTCGGCTGATAACTTGTCAGCCGAACCTAGTGTGTTGTAAATTAAAAAATTAAAAATTAAAAATAAATAAAACGAATAAGAGCAGTTTTGCCATTAAGCAAAATATATGGATATAGGGCTTTTAAGATTATCTAATGGCCTTTTGTTTTATTTCCTTATTTGATATACCCAAAAAATTTCTCAAATTTTGTGTTGTTGTGTATACAGTTCCTTTTTCGGATGAAATTTTAAGAAATAAGTTTTTCTCTCCTCTCTAGCTCTTTCTCAAAATCTAAAAAAAACCTCACCACCATTAAAACTTACTGCTCATATCTAGTTCATTTTGGGCTAGATCTGAGCAGGGTTGTTTTTTTTCTCGTACTTTTAGATAGCTAGTAGTTTAGGTTAGATTTATTTAAGTTTTTGTTTCAATCTTCATTATTTTTAGGAGATTTGTATGGTGTTCTTGTGGGTGTTTTGCCTTTTTTGTTTATGTATGTTCCTTCGCAGAGATTCTCTATGCGCTCTCATGGTGTTTCATTGTGATCACAATGGAGATTTTCGGTGGAAGTTCAGGTATAATGATCAAGATTCAAGACTTTGGGCGCATTACTCTCGTATTATTATGAGAAGATCTCTTTTCAAGAAGACAAAACCATATCAAAATGGTTGATTATAATTTCAAAACCATTCTTTCAATCTTCGAATTGCTCGGTACTTTTGTTAACAGTTTGTTACTTACTTTTCTTCACGAATTACTCTTTATCAGTACCTATCAATTGTATTTCAATCTTTGAAAAAAAAATAAAAAAAATAATCCAAAAATGCATCCGGAGGCAACAAACCCGCACCCACGGTTGATTGAACAAATATCTCCCAATCAGACACCCGCATTAAAGAAAAACACAAGAAAAGTGAGACCACTACCCTATAAAAGCAAAATGGGGAAAGGGTCACGTGCTAGCAGTAACAATACGTATCCCGTCTTCTTTTCCGACTCCAATTTGAAAAACTCCAGCAGGGTAAAACTGTAATAAACAAGGATGAGATGAGGTTGAGCGGAAAAAGGAGAAAAAAAAGGTGGGGAAACTGTAACAACAACAACGGCCACTTCTTCTTTTTCCTTTTCCCCAAAAAGACAAACCCTCTTATTGTACGTCAATCGACGAAATTTTCCCCCACTACTTGAAAAGAAACCAAACCATCTCTCTCTGTCCTCTCCTCTTCTTTTTTTTACCGTTTTCTTTCTCTATCTCTCGTGTGAAACAGAGCCTAAAAACAGTGAGAGAAATTGAAAGAATACTAGTACTCTACTCTATACTCTTTCTGGTTCTATCTATAGAGAGAGAGAGTGAGGAACATAAAACACTCTCTCATTACTCGCACAACACAAAACAAACATTACCACCGTCGGCGGTTTTCTTTGGAATTTTGTGACAACCCAAACACTCCTTATCTAGGAGGAATAATCAACAATCTCTAGAGAGAGAAGAGAGTATAGGGATAAACAGAGATAGGGTTCATTGAATAAGATTTGAAGAGTAGACTGAGTGTAAACAGAGAGAGGGTTCATTGAAGAAGATTTGAAGAGTAGACTGAGTGTAAGCATGAAGAGGGAATTTAGTTTACATTTTTAGCTAAATATATCCAAAATCTTGAACTTCTCTTTACTGGGTTTCAGCTGGTTTTGGAAAAAAGTTGTGTGCAATCATGGCTACAGTGCAGTTTATCAGTAGTGAGAGAAGGGTAAAAATGGTGATGATTGTAATGATTTTAAGTTTGGGGTTTTTATTTTCATCTAGTGTTGAAGCTCGAATGGGTATTGAAAGACAGAAGCTTGAAGTTCAGAAGCATTTGAAGCGTTTAAATAAATCTCCTGTCAAAACCATTAAGGTTCTTCCCTGATTCCATCTTGTCCCCCTTTCTATTGATCTAATTTTCATTATTATAGACTTATTTATGTACTTTTTGCCTTATTTTGTGTGATTATGAGTTAATGTAGAACTGGGGATTTAAAAAAAAAAAAAATCAATCTCACTAACTTCATTTTCCAGAGCGAGTTGATCTCTTTCATCAGGATTTGGGATTTTTGTTCATGATTTTCTGATAAATGGGTGCTTGAGATTTCTTCATTTCATTCATTTTGTATTTTTGTCTGATATTTGTTTGAAAAAATGCAGAGCCCAGATGGAGATATTATAGACTGTGTACCTGTTGCTCATCAAATGGCCTTTGATCATCCATTTCTCCAGAACCACACTATTCAGGTTTGATTGATTCTGTTGTATCACTGTTCATTATTTTATTAGTTTCTCTGCTAGATTTGATGTAAATTATTTATGGATGTTTCAGATGAGACCTACATATCATCCAGAAGGCATTAATTTTGAAGAGAACAAAATTGCTTCATCAAAATCGAGTAAAGAAAAACCCATTACTCAACTCTGGCATGTTAATGGTAGATGTTCAGAGGGTACTATACCCATTAGAAGAACAAAGAAAGCTGATGTTTTCAGAGCAAGTTCTGTTAAGAGATATGGAAAGAAGAAACACAAAAGCATCCCTAAACCTAGGTCTGCTGCTCCTGATCTGATTAATGAAAGTGGTCATCAGGTAATGATAATAATGCTTAAACCCACAAAGCAAAAGATGTAAAAACACACTTTTGATTAGTAATTTGATTTTTCTTTACTTTACTTCGTTGTTTAATTCATTTTTGTTCTTCTTTTTGGAGGTGAGTAGCATGCAATAGCTTATGTTGAAGGAGATAAGTATTATGGAGCTAAAGCAACTATAAATGTCTGGGAACCAAAAATCCAACAATCAAATGAATTCAGTTTATCACAATTATGGATCTTAGGTGGTTCATTTGGTGAAGATCTCAACAGCATTGAAGCTGGTTGGCAGGTATAAAAATTATAGCATAAACCCCCCTTTCCAGAGTAGAGCATGAGTGGATTGATAAAGTCTTAAAAGTACTCATCTTTTGATTAGTTATTTCTCTTAACTCATTGCAAAACTTTGTGAAGCATATTCAATGAGAAAAAAAAAGGTTAATTAGAGATAAACCAAAAAAGAAAAGTTTGCATTACTCATCATCTTTTGATAAGTAAAATGAAAATGTGAACTCATTAAGAAAAGGTTGAAGATAAAAAAAAAAGTATTTTCTCTCTTACATATATCCTTTTGATTCATTAAACTTATTGGATAACAGGTCAGCCCAGATCTATATGGAGATAACAACACAAGGCTCTTTACATACTGGACTGTAAGGCTCTCCCCATGTGCATTTGTTTTGTTTTTGGTTTCTTTCTTTCAGTACTGTAAAAAGTACTGTGAATTTTGTTGTTTATAATGAGTTTCTTATGACAATTTTTGCAGAGTGATGCATATCAAGCAACTGGGTGCTACAATCTACTGTGTTCAGGCTTCATTCAAATCAACAGTGAAATTGCAATGGGTGCAAGCATCTTTCCCACGTCTGGCTACCGTGGCTCTCAGTATGATATCAGTATACTTGTCTGGAAGGTAAATACCAAAAGCATAATGATGCTGCAGTCCCCCTAGAAATGGAGAGAACAACTGAAATAGTAGTCCTCCTATTCAAACCTCAAAGGAAATTTTTTTAAAAAATTACAAAATATTTCAGATAAAGCTTTCTGACATCTGTTCATATTATGCTGTGTTATTTGACTAATTATTTAATTAGGTAGAAGTAGGTTAAAAATGGACTTGTTTGTGAAAATTGAACCAAATAAAAAAAAGAGAATCTCTGACATTTCATTCATCCTTTGTTGTGTTTTATTAGTCCTAATAATAATTTTCTGGTTTAATTTATTTGACTATAATTTATTCATTGTTCTATGGGGTATTTTGGTTTTTACTTGGGACTAAAATCCAAAAGAGAGGACTCATTTGAAAGAAGAAAAAAAAAAGTGAAAAACAGAGAATCTCTGACATTTATTCATTCATGCAGGATTTAACCTGTGATGCATTATTTATTATTTGATCATAGTTTTTAAATCATAATCTATGTGTTCTTATCTATGTTGTAGGATCCGAAGGAGGGACACTGGTGGATGCAGTTTGGAAATGATTATGTTTTAGGGTATTGGCCTTCATTCTTGTTCTCATACTTAGCTGATAGTGCATCCATGATAGAATGGGGAGGTGAAGTTGTGAATTCAAACCCAGATGGACAGCATACTTCAACTCAGATGGGCAGTGGGCATTTCCCTGAAGAAGGATTTAGTAAATCAAGTTATTTCAGAAATATTCAAGTTGTTGATGGTTCCAATAATCTCAAGTCTCCTAAAGGCATTGGGACTTTTACCGAGCAATCCAACTGTTATGATGTTCAGAATGGCAATAATGGCGATTGGGGCAGCTACTTTTACTATGGTGGTCCTGGCAAAAACCCTAACTGCCAATAGAAGAAGAACACAAAACCCTACTACCTCTCCTCACCTCCACCCCCTTGTAATTGTATCATTCAATATGTCTCTAATCCCTCTCCCCTCCCTAGGTTTTTTAGTCTTCTCTGTAATGGCAAGTTTTGATTATTATTTTTTTTACTATAACTCTCCATATAAGTTACTGGAGAGGAATGCCAAAAGTTTCTTAATCTCAAAAGAAAACAGGCCTTTTCATTAATTACCCTCCCTACTATGTGTATTTGTTTGGTTGCTCCTCTCTTTGGAGTTGGTTTGTTCAGTTGTCAAATGGATTGAATGAATGAAATGAGATTCTGATATTTGAGCATGTTACATGTTTGTGCTTTTTTCTTCAATGGGATGGGATGCCCGCTGCTGTGGGTAGAAAAAGTTAGTGCCCCTTACCTGTCCTTTTTCACCTTATCTTTGTGGAATGGTAAAGGTGCTTGGAAAGAAAAGGTCGTGGAAAGGGGTATATACCCGTTAAGATTCCAGATCAATGGTCCCGGTTGTTCTCACTGAAATTTTATGAACATTTAACTATTGCATGTGATGTCCATGTCTCAACAAGAGGTCAATTTTTCCAATTTGGTACAGGAGGATGGAAAAGTAAGAGGCCCATTGCCTTTGGAAATCTTGCATTGGCTTTGGAATCAAAGAACAGTTAATAACTTGGCGTCAATGTCATGATGTTAACTAGAGGTGTCATGATCACATAACTAAGGGTCAACTGAGCACATGAGGGAGGAACTACATATTGAAGGCAGTACTGCTAAATTTGGATGCTTGGCACAACGAAAGGTCTAACTTGAATTGAAATGCTTAGCACACCCAAGGAAATTGATAAGGGAAAAGGATAATTAACAGCAAAAATTTAAGAAAATTGAATGGTTGTTATTGGGGAGAAACACTATTGGGACAACCAAAAAATCTTTGCTTAACGTTATCAAAAGAGTAAAAGATTGGAGTCCCACACGTTTTCTACGGATCCATTGCTTTGTTTGTTGCTTAGAGGCATTGGTCAATAATATGCATTCTTGTCTAGGTGCTCTTGAGGGCTTGTTGTTTAGAACATTAGTTGGCATAGTGAAAAGAATGAAGACACAAAGGACAGTAATATGTAAAAAAAGGGCTAACCACACAAATTTGAATAGTGAAAATTCATTGAACCAATCATAGTGGTTGAAAGATCAAGAATGTAGAATCTTAGGAGTCGATCTACACTACAGTGATGGCCTTGTGGGTACAATAATGACCTTATCGAACTGATTAAGGTGTTAGATTTACTTCTAAATTAGTTAACTCTCTTTTTGGCTTTTCAAGCAAACGCTTTGTTTCTTCTACCCACCGGAGTGTTTAACTTCGAGAGCTTTGATAATTAGGTCATGTGTCTTGTTTCACCTTTAAAATCTTTTAATTTGATATGTCATTTGGGAATATTCAACTGTAGTATCTTTTTGTAAGAACTTGAGTGGTTCAAGGAAAGATTCTTTAGTAAGGATGTATTGGGTTCCAAAAGTATTATCCAGAAAAGATGTTTTTCTTGATTAACTATTCAAGTGTTTGTCACTACTGCTATATTTATTCTTAGAATGGTACAAAAATTAAAGCTACTTATACATACATGATTCATGAACACTTTCATAATTCCATTCATGTAGGTATTATACCTTGTTGGGATTAATTATCATAATAGATATGATAATCATTTCATGAGAAGATTTGAAGGTGCAAGCAAGCATTTAAATAAAATTTGTGAGTGCTTTTTGTTTTTACATATCTACCTCTTTGAAGAGGTTAAAGCTAAGTCAACAATGACTTGGTGGTGTCTGTAGTAAAATTTAGCCATCGTCTAAGAATTGACGTGGCTCTTTCCTTAGATCCAGCAAGGACGCTAGTAATACGTGTGCAACGAAAATTATAGGTTCATCTTATTTTATCTGCACATATTCCAATAATAAAAGGATACGTCAGGAAACTAATACTCCCTCCGTCCCTATTATATAGCCGGAATTTTGGTTTTGTTTGTCCCACCTAAATAGGCGGACTTTGCTTTCCAAGATGAATTTTTCCATATATATTCATATTTATTGTACATAGATAATTGTGTTGGAGATAAGACGAAGGGTAAAACAAGAAAAAACATATAAAATTATGAATCCCATACAATTTTCTTAATCTAAGAGAATTGTCTTTCTCCGCCTATATATGTGGTACGGAGGGAGTAAACCTTTTCATGGAATATATCACAATGTGCCTAGCATTTTTTTCCGAGCAAGGTGAATTTGGAATAGTAATGGTAAGTATTTAAGGAGGGAGGATTCATGGACACTCTTATATGCACACTATCATATATGATTTGTGTCATTTTCTCCACAAGACTCAGACTCAGACGAATCTTAATCTAACTTTTGATGATACGTTTCTTTTATAAGACGACATTCCTACAAAAAATGAGCATGATCCAAGATACCAAACTTCACCATCTACCGATTTTAATTTCATCCGTTAATTTTTAATGGCAGATTTTCAAAGTAGTAGATGATGGTGTCGTACGTCTCTAATTGTGCTCATTTTTCATAGGAATGTAGAGTATTAAGGCTAGTTTGGTATTGCGGTGAGTTTTAGAAAAGTGATTTTCTGTTGTGTTGTGATGTGATGTGTTGTGCGTTGTTGTGTTATGCTGTGGAAATAAATCGACATGACGTTTGGTAACCATAATTTAAAAAAGCACGGTGAAACTAACAAACTGTAATTTTGTTTGGTAAAGTAGTATTTTGAAGTTCTGGTGATGTAGTTAATGACTAAAATAGACATATTTCAAAAATTAGTTTTGAATACACTTTAATATTTTATATATATTTTATTCTCCCAATTAGGATTCGTACACGGCCTTGGTTGGTAACCTAGAAACAATCTAGGTTCTAACACCTTTTTGAAGAGCAACACCCACTTTAATTATAATTATTTTTAAATCTAATATATTTAATAAAATATAAGTAATATTTATTTAAAAATTAATCATAATCATCGACAACAGAGGAAGACGGTAAGAAACTAGTTGGAATCCTAGCAACAAGCTGGGTTCCAACACCTTCTTGAATAACTATCCCTAATCTATGAAAAAAGAAATTACATCTCCTTGCATTATCATCAAATCTAGACAAATGATTGTGCAGTCTCTTCAAAAACTCAACTGTGTCATCACCGAGTTCACCAAACGTGGAAAAGGCCAAAGCACCAAACACATACCCTTGAGATGCACATTTGTCGATATTTCTTATTTTTACGTGAAATGGTATTGCTTAGGGCTAAGCCAGGCATGAACGAACGAACACCACCACCAGTGAATGGAGAGACTCCAGTGACATCCAAACACATATCACGACCATTGTCCCAATTATAAACAAAAATATCAGCAGGTCGTAAAGCAACACCATCATCAGTCATGAGGCCCAAGGAAACCTCTTTTCGGCTGGGACCCCTGCATGGAAACACATATCCAAGATGGTGTCGCGAACAAGGTCATGCAGGAATTTGAGCCTTACCTCGTGAGCACAATGTAAGGCATGGTCACCATGGCAATCCATATCAAGGTTACAAAATGCGCACTGACTGCCTTCATAAAAAAGTGGAATGCCAAGACGATAACAAAGGACAACACTAAATTGTCGCGCAACTACCCTCTAGTTAAGACCTTCGATAGGAAGAGCCTTAAGAAAGTCTTGGGCATGTCTAGACTTATTGCACTGCCGTAAATCCCAATCACTCAAAGACATTG
Source organism: Papaver bracteatum (assembly GCA_023529315.1). NCBI lineage: Eukaryota > Viridiplantae > Streptophyta > Magnoliopsida > Ranunculales > Papaveraceae > Papaver > Papaver bracteatum. The sequence goes on from JAJJWX010001877.1 coordinate 5,963,026, forward strand.
AAAATTTTGCCGGCATGCTTTTCATGACAACCTCAAAATATTTTTTATTTTTTTTATAAATACTCTTATTGTTTAATCAAGAATTTGATGATTATAATTTGCTTAAAAAACTATTATTGTTGTAATTATCATTTATTATTTTAAAATGAAAAATGAAAAAATTAAGAAATTAAATTAAAGTTAGAAATATAATTGTTAAGTGTACAATATTTTAGGGTAAATATTGTCTTTAAAATAAAATAACAATGTTAAAATTGAAAATCAATTAAATCAAAATTATGTGGGTCCACAACTTCTGTTTTTCCAGCTTTTAAAAGCTAGTGCTGGGTAGCTTTTAAAAGCAGGCCTAAAATGAAAGTGCTTCTCTCCAAAAGCACTTTGAAAAAAATTCACCAAACACAATTTTTGGTAAAAGTTTGTTACAAAGTGCTTTTGGTTGAAAAAAAAACAATTCCAAACGGGGCTTAAGAGGATCGTATCATTAAAATGTAAGATTTAACTTCATTGTCAATTGAATTTCGTGGAAAAAATGATGCAAACGTGTATGATAGTGTGTATAAGAATGTCCACGAATCATCCCTCATTTATAAGATTGTTAAAGAAAAAAAAGAAAAAAACAATTTTGATCCTCGTACCCTGGTCATTGTCATAAAAACGAAATGGAATATTTACATAAAAAAAAAAATAGGTCGTGACATCTTTGAAAATAGGTTTCTAGAGCCAATTTATGATTTTAAACAAGATTCTCAAATAAAAACCCGTGCATTGATAAAAACCCGATAACGCTTTCCTACGGTTAAACCGATTTTTTTCCGAGTTTTTCTTCTTTCCCTTCTTTCTTCTTCTGGTTTTCCCCTGCCATGAGCGGCTAATCGGCCGTTCATAGGCTCTGATGGAACGAAATCACATATATCACTAGTTTTTTCTGCTTAATGGGGTCATGTTTGCCTTGGGTTAAGATTAATTTGTAATTGGAGCTAGATAGTGGTGGTGGCAGTCGAGAAAAGCTCAGCAACAAATATCTCTGCACACAGTTGCATTTGATTCTCAACTTATTATGTCAGGTTTGAAAGAGAAGAAGAAATGCATAGAAGTTTTAGTTGTGGCTACCAGAGTAGTCTATGGTGATCTTTTCTACATCAAAAAATGGGACAAGACTGATAACTTTGGAGCTTGGATTCCAACTGAAGAGAAGTTTTTCATCACAGTACACAAATCAACTCAAGCACAGGTGAACAGTGAGAACCTGAGAAGATACATAGCTTGTGTGGGAGATATCGCTTATTTCTCCTTCCCTGTAAGAAAAGCTAATAGAATTTACTCTATAACCATTAGAGCTAGCATTCAATTCAGGCAAAGACTCAACTTTAGTGTCTTAGCTTAAAATGAGATGGGATTCACTAATGAAATAACCTTTCAGTTTTATCACTTCCCCTACAACTATTGTGGTTTCTATAAGGTCATTGGACACAAACTGGAGAATTGTGAACTTTTTGTGGTGCACCAACAACAAGTTGAGGAGTAACAAGCAGAGGATGATGCTATTGTGTCTACCATTCAATATATAGATAAGCAACATGAGCCTGAGAATTTACAACATCTTGAGCAGCATGACATGGTATTTACTGAGGATAGCTTGGCCATCTCAGATGCAGGGAAAGCAATGTCTGAGGTTACATGTACTGATTATATTAAGTAGTTTGAAGTGGATAATGCTAGATAGGATAGAATTGTAGGCCCTTGTCAGTGCAATGAGAGTGTTGTACCAGCTACTACCAGCACTTTGAATGCAGATGCACCTCCTTTATACTCAGATTCTGGTTTCCAGACTGACACATACATGTGGAAAGCTATTCATAAGAGAGATAGGCTTGAACAGTTGCTAAATCTTGAAGCTGGGTTCTGGATTGGAGCTATCTCTTCTCAGCAGACATAATATAATAACTTAGATTATATTAGAAAGTGTCAGTTAATGCAATCATATTTTCATTGGAACTCACCATTACCTGCTCCAAAGAAGCCTAGAATCACTGAGATTGTCTATCTGAAGATAAAGTGATGGAAGTAACAAGGGAAATTTATGTTACTGAAGAGCAAACAAAATTCAATACCAAACCTCATCAGTGGTGCAGAGGTGAAGCTTCAAATGCAAGCCATGTTGGCAAAGATCCTAAAGCAAAGGGCAAGAAAATTGCAAGATTTGACTGATGTCAAAATGACCCCCACAATGTAGAAAAAATAGTGTGATCCAAATGTGTGGACTTCCATCAGAGCCTATGGCTCCTTTATTGCTTGCTTTTTTTGGTTTATAGTCTGATTTCCTGTGCTTTTTAGCTTTTTTTTTGCCTTTACTTTTGTTTTATTGTAGTTAGTTGCCATCTTTACTTTCCTGTTCTACTCCACCTCGGTGTATTTATGTTCTTGCATGTTTAGTTTCTAATATCTGTAATTTCTTGTTAGGTGCTATCCTATATATATCCCTTGTAATTTACCTTTCCAGAGTGTCTCATATTTGCCATCTTTTTTAATCTTTTTGACCTTCTCGGTTCCATTACATGTAGTGGATATTACATTTTGCCTGAAGTGTTTGTGTTAATCATCTAGTTCTTACCTATACCCTTCATAGATTTACCTATTGTACTTTGTTTCATATATATCCATCTTACTTCTTACCTTTATTTCTCTGGATGAGGTTGTTAGAGCATAGCTCGGTTGAACCCACCAAGCGTTGGTATGTCAAGTTTGGTTGTCATATTTTAATGAACCAAAACTTATTTAAGAGTCGCCTTATTAAATATACTAGAGCTAACTTCGTATAGGTTAGCTTGAAAGTATTAGGATATGAGACATTACAAGTATCGCTAAGATTTGAAGAAGTGAAGAAGTACGGAGCTACAACCACAACATCATCCTTCCACTTGAATTGTTTCATTCCCTAACGTATCTTTCAAGTCGTGCATATTGAAAACATAAAACTGTGAAGCATGAACACTCTAGATAGACATAGTATTAAGGAATACAATACGAGGTTTATTGCATAACCATTAAACTTTGCATATAAGATATCAACATAATCGTATGAATGCTATTGTGATTATGTATGGGTATGAGGTGAGGATTTCATCCTAGGAAACAATGTTTTGACATTTGCTTTAAGGAAGTAAGTTCATGATCTTGTGTTGTGAACCGAAAAGGAAATCGCCATGCGTTATTGGGGATATTTTTCATTGCATATCTTATGAACGGCCAATATGTGTGATTATTATAACCGCTCATGACTTGTTTGTGTTCTTGGTAAAACTATTCACATGACGCCTGACTTATGTATTGGTATGACTTTTATTAGTGAAACCGATCTTAAGTAATCACCTGATGGTATGACCGAGTCTGTGTGTGTAAGACCTAACACTGGGTAAAGGGGAACCGATCCAAGTAAGAGGTGCAACACATACAAAGGGGAATCGATCCATGTATGAGGTGCATCAAGGTTTATAGAAGAGAGGTAAACCGATCATACGGACATATGCAACATATTTTTAGGCAAAGGGGAACCGATCCTATGGACATGTGCAACACATATGAGTTAGATACCATATATATGTGGGGAACCGATACTAGTACCTAGTCAACCAAAGTTTGGTAAACTAGTGTGACTATGCACAATACTCACATGGAGGTAGAACCGAAACTTGTTTTGGTAGAACCGTTAAACCCATGATTTGTGATTGAGTGTTACTTGATCAATCACATATTTCTTGAAAGTCATATGAACCAATTCTAAACTTGTTTGGAAGCGTGGTAAATCGGTTTCAAGTGAGTAAGTATGAAAGAGGACTTACAAGAGAAAGGATGTCGACACACTTTGAACACGTGAATTAATGCGTATATTTTATTGTTCAAAGATATTCCTTAACAGCTAAGACGGAAGTAAATCCCAAGATCGAATTTAAATAAGTTAAGAATCTTTTAATTAAGGTTTTTAATTATATATGGAAAATAAGAATTAGTAATGTGCATTTACTAGTTAAAGATTTTCCAAGGAGATTTCGATCATTAATTTGGACAGAGCATTCTCAAGAATTATGAAAACAAAATTTGGAAATTATTATTGAATATCTTGAGAATATTTTTGGTTTTGGAAATTCCTTGGTGTCCAAACTTCCTTGTCTATTAACACTTTGAGTTTGCATTTCTAGCAAACTAATCCTTCGTGACAGCAAACTTCCTATGTTGTACTTTTGCTGGCGAAGCCTCCTATTCGGATAGGAGAGTAACCTAATTAGGCGAAATATCTTACAGCCGCTCAATTTAAAGTCTTCTTTGGGATTAAGAAGCTCTTGTGCGTACCGTTGGGGGGAAACTAGATAATTGCAGTTTATCTTTAGTTTTCATATTGATTTGATTGACTAACGGTGGTTGAACTTTGATTGCACCTAGTTTGTTTATGCTTGAGGATCTTCTCTTCTGATATAAGATTCACTCAAACTAGTTCAAAGTTTCGACAGGGATCTTTAGGCTGTTGTTAGATCTAAAGACGATCTTGTGATAATCCATTGTTAGCAGACTCTGTTTTGTGTGTGATTGATCACAAGAGATTCAAGTAGTTGTGTGCAGGTGTTTATTAAAGATCTAAGAAGATTTGAAGACAAAGAAGATTTATGACTTGGTTATATAAATATTTGGTATGCACAATACTTGTTTCGGTAATAGAGGATCCACCTATAATCGATCTATCCTTGTGGTATTTTGATAGAATAGTTGTTTAGATCGGCATCAATATATTTCCTTGGGATTAAAGGTATTGATTACAAAATCTTAACGGTTACCTTTTGGTGATTGAACATAAGATAGATCTTGGAACCTGGCAAAGGAGTTTATGTTAAGATAAACAGAAGAGCCTTTGTCCAACTCATATCACTTGGTTGAAGAGAGTTGATACCAAACAGATTTGTTGTTCCTTTACTATTTGGAATACGAACCAAAGGAATTGGTCCAAGTACGTGACTTGTTTACATGTCGGAGGCGTGAGAATACATACGAAACTAGGTGAACTATAGGTTTAATTGCTTGGTCTTAACTATACGAAGTTGGTTTATTTTGTATAGCGGCTTAATCCTGAGAGTATTCAATTCTGGACTAGGTCCCGAGGTTTTTCTGCATTTGCGGTTTCTTCGTTAACAAAATATTGCCGTGTCATTTACTTTATATTTCCACATTATAATTGTTTTATTATAATTAAAGTAAATTGCACAAACGTTAATTCCTATTTACTTGATACGTAATCCTATTGAGTTTGGTTAAGTCCGAACCTTTGTATCAAGTAAACACACTTTGTCGTTGTATTGTCTCAATCTTGTATCCATAGACAATCACACGAAGTGTGAACCGATTTGTTGTATTGTCTCGACTCAGTCCATAGACAGTCACTTTCGGAGAAAGGACTTATAGGAAGGAAAAGTTTTAGCTTGACGTATATTTGGGTACCCTCGCCTTTTCAGAGGTCCTTCTCTGGACTGTGTTTTGCTCCCTTTAATCCATCCCTTTCTTTTCCTTGATCTGCCTTTCATTTTACTTCTCTTTTTTCCTTTTGCTAATTATTGGTTAGGGTCCTTTTCTTTATCTTTTTTTGTCTATATCTGTCCAGTACTAGCTTTTGATATTCATATCCTTTCTTTCAGCATTTATCCATATACTTCTTTGTTTCCCTGTTAGGTAACCTTTAGTCCTAGCACTATGAAACTTTTATCCAGGAATGTCTAGGGCACTTGAACCCATATAACCAAAGACCAATTTAATTTACTCTGCTAATACTACAAAACTGATATAGTGTTTTTAACAGAGACAAAAGCCCCCTTGTATTGAATGGACTCTTTCTTCAAGCATTCTCCTTTCCATAACTAGTTTATTGTCCCTTCCGTGGGAATAGCTAAGGGTTTAGCAATAACTTCGCACAACAACATAGACATGAAACTAATATCGTTGAACTTTAATATTTGTCATTTTGAATCAAAGATAGGAGATGCAAATATCTTAATCACTTGTGTTTATGGAGCCGTCGAAGCGGATGACAAAATTGAACAATGGACACATATTTCGGAAATTGCGCAACAAATAAATAAACCTTGGGTTCTTAAAACTTGTTGCACCTCATACAAGGATCGATTCCCCTTGTGATGCACTGCACCTCTTACTAGGATCGGTTCCCCTTCTCTCAGTAATAAGTTCAGACACTCACAACCCGATCATACACCAGGTGATTACTTAAGATCGGTTTCACTAATAAAAGTCATACCAATACATAAGTCAGGCCTCATGTGAATAGTTTTACCAAGAACACAAACAAGTCATGAGCGGTTATACTAATCACACACATTGGTCATTCATAAGATATGTAATGAAGAACATCCCCAATAACGCCTGGCGATTTCCTTCTCGATTCACAACACATATCATGAACTTACTTCCTTAGAACACATGTAAACATTGTTCCCTAGGATGAAATCCTCAACTCATACCCATACATAATCACAATAGCATTCATACAATTATGTCGATGTCTTATATACAAAGTTTAATGGTTAAGCAAGAAACTTCATATTGTATTCCTTAATACCATGTCTATCTAGAGTGTTCATGCTTCGCAGTTTTATGTTTTCAATATGCACGACTTGAAAGATACGTTAGGGAATGAAACAGTTCAAGTCAAATATCACTAACCTCAAGTGGAAGGATGATGTTGTCGTTATAGCTCCGTACTTCTTCACTTATTCAAGTCTTCACAATACTTGTAATGTCTCACCCTAATACTTTCAAGATAACCTATACGAAGTTGACTCTAATACATTTAAATCAAGCGACTCTTAAATGAGTTTTGGTTCACTAAAATATGACAACCAAACTTGACATACCAACAACCGAGCCATGCTCTATCAATCTCCCCCTTTGTCAATTTTAGTGACAAAACTCTTACACTCATATGGATAAACAAATTACAATAATTCATTACACATATGCTTGATTCTCGAATTCAGCAACACGTAACATGCATTAATTCAATCCTTAAAATGCCGTTGTTGACATTATAATAACAAAGATCATACTACCCCTAAAGGTGAGACAGGTATATTTTCAATCCGCGCGTCTTTGTTATCCCAATCATATGATATGTTACCCCCCCTAGTCTGTGTTTTTCCTCATTCGTTAGATAAACGTTCAAGCACCATTGTCCTCTTCCCTAATGACACCAATCAACATAAAATTGATACCAGCATCACGTGTTTACTCCATATATTTCTCCCCCTTTTTGTCACAAAAATGACAAAGAAATGAAAAATAAAGGACAACACGAAAAGGATCTTACAAATCTCAAAATAGACTTGCAACATGTTGATTCAAGCACGAGGATTTTACATACCATCTTTTATAACCAATATCAAAACTGAAACTACATAGTAATTATGTTTTGATATGTTATCATGGAAATAATTGCCCGAATCAATTTTCCCAACTAGTTTAGCAAACCAAAAATCAACTAAGCGACTTAGTTCCTTTGCTAAACCGATTGTATAAATACAACCGCTTCATTCATAAGACCAAAACAAAGATAAACTCCATTTTTCTCATCATGTTCTAATTATCCATATAACGTAGACCTTTAGATTTTAAACAAGCCAAATACTAGGTTAGTTAACTAGCATTTCCTTGTTTAGGCATTCGGCTAGACTTGAATAACCAAAACCCCCACTTTGATAAGTCTAACTAAGATCAGAATTAACTTAGCTTAGCTTATCCGGAATCAAATTGGACTATAAAAAACTCATCCCGTCAATATATTTATTTGTTAAGCCATAAATAATTCATACAAACCAATAAATCAACTTGCATAATTATTCACCTCAACCGGAAGAAATTGAAATAACATATATCATTAAAGTTCCACTATTCCACCGAAATTTTGTAAGCCTAAACAATTGATACCATACAATAAAGCAAAATAACAATTGTTTTACTTAACTGGAAGCAATTGAAATAACGTAAACATTAAAGCACCGCAATTGCACCAAACTTTCGTAAGCCTAAACGATTGATATCACACAACAAACCAAGATAACAATAGTTTTACTTAACCGGAACAAATTGAATCACACAAACATCCACACATACATAACGGAATAAACACATCAATTGTACCGACAATTTCGTTTAAGCAAAAGCAATATATATATCAAATAAAAATAGGCTTTTCTTAAAATAGGAAAACAATTAACTAACATGATTGTTACCTCAATTTCGTATCCAACTTCTCCAATATGATTGCATCTTCTTCTTACAGGGAAAACTGATATCGAAATACCATTATGTTGTCATCCTTATGCCAAAAACAAAATAATAACAACAACCAACCTTTACCAGAGAAAGGTTGAAAATCGGCTTTAATAATTACAAGCAAAAGTTGAAAACAGTCGAAACACATATGCTTTTATGTTAAACCAAAACCGATTCAACATATTGTGACTTTTTCACATATTGTTTCTACATGAAGCCCTCATGATCCTTTGATAAAGCCTACCAACATGGGCTAGAACTTAATCCTGCTAAATCAAAAAGTCACCCAAACCATAAGGGTTCACAACATATTATGAGATCGAATATCAAGGTAATAAAACCGAAATCAAACATCCCATAAACATACATAGCAAATAAATAAAGCATTAAAGCACCGGCTATGCAAATCAAAAACTATATCAATAAAAATTATAAATCAAATAACTTTATTCATAATAGTTTTTATTCAATAGATTTATACAAATAATGAAAGAAATCAAAAATTGATGTCTATTTTTTCTCATTCTTAATTCTAGCGACGATTGCTTTCAAAAACTATATTCAAATTCTTATGAGCACTCCCTTTTTCAGTATATGATTTCTTCAGTTCAAACAGTTAGGAATGAAGATTAGCTAATACTTCTTTTGAATCCTTTATCATCAACTCATGATATCTAATGCAACCTTTAACAGAGAGAATCTATTTTCTTAGAGAATCTTGAGAATTATCATGAAGAGAAACATCATGAGTTCCAGTCAAAACAGATGCACAGAGTGCTAAGTCATCAAAAGATGTCTTTTCTTTAGTTGAATTCTTCATTGAAATCCAAAGTCTTCTCTTGGACAAGAGGAAGATATAAAGGATCAAAGAATATCAATAAATAATTTTTTGTTTAAGAAAACCGAAATTGTATTTACCAAAAATAGAAAGATATCTATTATTTTTCACAGACAGAATCACTTGCCCGGATTTATGCTTCCTCACACACAAAATTTTGGGCAACAAGTGAGGATGCATATTTCAACACAATCAGTGTGTGTTGAGGTGAGAATTATTCCCACCATATTGAACAAAGACATCCTTAGGATGACTTATAAACACAATAGATTGTGTTTCCTTTTGTTCCTTCTTTTTCTTGCAATTGCAGAAGTTTGCAATTTCCTTTTGAGATCTTATAAACTTATTAGTATTTAAAATCTTTATCCCTTTGCAAAGAGCCATAATAAATGTATTTCCAAGAAGAGTTTCATTATGATCATTTCTTCTACATGAAGATCTTATCATATTGTCAGAAAACTTAGTTTCTGATTCTTTCGGTTTTTCATCCAATTTCTCTTTTTCAGATTTCTCCATACTGATTTTATCCGAAAGATATTTCAAAAGGTTTTCAAGAACCAAGCTTAACCTTTTATTCTCCTTAATTTCCAACTCACGTTTTTCTAAGAATTGTTTAGACTCACTGTATTCATCATCATTAGAGTGGGCAAGAAGTGCATTATACTCAGATATTTCTTCATTGGATTCTTCCTCCGAAATACCATCAAGAGTAGTAACATAAGCCTTGTTGCACTTCTAGATTCTTCTGCTGGGACAATATTTGCCATATGTCCGAAACTTCAGCACTTGAAGCATTTTACTTCATTGTTACCCTTTTTATGGCAAAGCAAAACTGTATCAGAAACATGTTTATCAATAGATAAGATGTTCTTAATTCATTGTGCTAGAAGCACAATAGTTGAGTCAAGCTCTTTTTAAACAGTAACCTTGTCCTTTTAGCAACGATTCTCAGTTTGATTCTTCAACAGAATTTCTTTATCAAAGATCTTTAACTTTCCCACAAGAGAGCTTTGAGAAAGTGTATAAAGATGGTTTCCTTCTATTATGGCATGTTTCTTAGACTCGTATTTGGATGTTAACGATCTGAGAATTTTGCATATTATTTCTTTTTCAGGTATAACCTTTCCAAGGAAAAAAGATGCATTAACAATCTCAGAAAGTTTAGAATTAAACTCCTCAAAGGTGTCGTTATCATCCATCTTGAGATGTTCACATTCAGATGAAAGGGAAAGAAGTCTAACTTCTTTTTCAGAATCATCTCATTCGAATACAGTCTCAAGAGTATCCCATGCTTCTTTGGAAGTCCTGCAATCCAGTACATGGTGTAAAAGATCATGGATGACTGCATGTATGATGGCATTCAAACCAACAGAATTATGCATTGCACGAATCCTTTCCTCAAGAGTGTAATCCGCTAAGCGTTTAAATTTTGTTTCTGAATAATCCATCGATTGTTGATATGCGTCTTTGATTAATAACCAAATATTAAAATCTCTGGATTGAAGAAAGGCTTTCATAGCAAATTTCCATAATGGATAGTTAGTCCCATCAAATCTTGGCGGTACGTTAACTGAATCATGCAATAGATTCACTTCTTATAGGATGGATCGTACCAAACACAGATTGTTAGATATTTTCGTGTTTTCCTGCTCTGATACCAATTGAAAAGGCGAGGGTACCCAAATATACCTCAAGCTAAAAATTTTCCTTCCAATAAGTCCTTTCTCCGAAAGTGATTGTCTATGGACTGAGTCGAGACAATACAACTAATCGGTTCACACTTCGTGTGATCGTCTATGGATACGAGATCGAGATAATATAACAACGAAGTATGTTTACTTGATACAAAGGTTCGGACTTAACCAAACACAATATGATTCATGTATCAAGTAAATAGGAATTAACGTTTGTGCAATTTACTTTAATTATAATAAAACAATTATAATGCGGAAATATAAAGTAAATGACACAACAAGATTTGTTAACGAGGAAACCACAAATGCATAAAAACCCCGGGACCTTGTTCAAGATTGAATACTCACAGGATTAAGCCGTTATACAGAATAAACCAACTTCGTATAGTTGAGACCAAGCAACTAAACCTATAGTTCACCTAGTTCCATCTGTATTCCCACGCCTCCAACCTGTAAAGAAGTCACGTACTTGGACCAATTCCTTTGGTTCGTATTCCAAACAGTAAAGGAACAACAAATCTGTTTGGTATCAACTCTCTTCAACCAAGTGATATGAGTTGCACAAAGGCTCTTCTGTTTATCTTAACATAACCTCCTTTGCCAAGTTCCAAGATCTATCTTATGTTCAATCACCAAAAGGTAATCGTTAAGATTAAGCCAATCAACACTCTTAATCCAAAGAACTGTGTTGATTCCGATCTTCTCAAATAATCAATCCAATCTACCACAAGGATAAACCAATTATTAATTGGGTTCTCTTTTACCAAAACAAGTATTGTGCACACCAAAGATTATAAAAACCAAGTCTGAAATCTTCTATCTCTTCTTTGTCTTCAAATATTCTTAGATCTTCAATAAACACCTGCACACAACTACTTGAATCTCTTGTGATCAATCACACACAGAACAGAGTCTGTTAACAATGGATTATCACAAGATCGTATTTAGATCTAATAACAGTCTAAAGATCCCCGTCGAAACCTTGAACTAGTTTGAGTAAATCTTATATCAGAAGAGAAGATTCTCAAGCATAAACAAACTAGGTGCAATCAAAGTTCAACCACCGTTAGTTAATCAAATCAATAAGATAAACCGCAATATCTAGTTTCCCACCAACGAGTCGCGCTAGAGCTTCTCAATACCAAAGAAGACTTTAGACTGAGCGGCCGTAAGAGATTTCGCTTAAAAGGATTAGTATGCTAGAAATGCAAACTCAGAGTAACAGTAACAGTACAACAGAGGAAGTTTACTGTCACAAAGGATTAGTTTGCTAAAAATGCAAACTCAAAGTATTTATAGACAAGGAAGTTTGGACACCAAGGAATTTCCAAAACCGAAAATATTCTCAAGATATTTTTCCATTTTAACCCAAATTCAGTTTTCATAATTCCTGTGAATGCACTGTCCAAAAATAATGATCGAAATCTCCTTGGAAAAATCTTTGACTAGCAAATGCACATTACTAATTCTTATTTTCCATATATAAATAAAAACCTTAATTAAAAGATTCTTAACTTATTTAAATTCGATATTGGGATTTACTTCCTTCTTAGCTGTTAAGGAATATCTTTGAACAATAAAAGAATATACATTAATGCGCGTGTTCAAAGTGTGTTGACATCTTACTCTTGGAAGTCCTTTTTCATACTTACTCACTTGAAACCGATTTACCACACTTCCAAACAAGTTTAGAATTAGTTCATCTGACTTTCAAGAACTATGTGATTAATCAAGTACCACTCAATCACAAATCATGAGTGCACGGTTCTACCAAAACAAGTTTCGGTTCTACCTCCATGTTGAGTATTGTGCATAGTTACACTAGCTTACCAAAGATATGACTGACTAGGTACTAGGATCGGTTCCCCACATATATTTGGTATCTCACTTGTTTGCATTGTACATGTTCATAGGATCGCTTCCCCCTTGCCTAAAAACGTGTTGCACATGTTCATAGGATTGGTTCCCCTTTCTTCTATAAACCTTGATGCACCTCATACAAGGATCGTTTTCCCCTTGTGATATAATGCACCTCTTCATAGGATCGGTTCCCCTTTCCCAAATTTGGTCAGACACTCACAAACCCGATCATACCCCATGTGATTACTTAAGATCGGTTTCACTAATAAAAGTCATACCAATACATAAGTCAGGCCTCATGTGAATAGTTTTACCAAGAACACAAACAAGTCATGAGCGGCTATACTAATCACACACATTGGTCGTTCATAAGATTTGCAATGAAGAACATCCCCAATAACGCCTGGCGATTTCCTTTTTGGCTCACAACATATATCATGAACTTACTTCCTTATAACACATGTAAACATTGTTCCCTAGGATGAAATCCTCACCTCATACCCATACATAATCACAATAACATTCATATGATTATGTCGATTTCTCATATACAAAGTTTAATGGTTAAGCAATAAACTTCATATTGTATTCTTTAATACTATGTCTATCTAGAGTGTTCATGCTTGCTTCGCAGTTTTATGTTTTCAACAATCACGACTTGAAAGATACGTTAGGGAATGAAACAATTCAAGTCAAATATCACTAACCTCAAGTGGAAGGATGATGTTGTGGACTTGTGGTTGTATCTTCGTACTTCTTCACTTCTTCAAGTCTTCGCAATACTAGTAATGTCTCACCCTAATACTTTCAAGCTAACCTATACGAAGTTGACTCTAGTACCTTTAAATCAAGCAACTCTTAAATAAGTTTTGGTTCACTAAAATATGACAACCAAACTTGACATACCAACGCTTGGTGGGTTCAACCGAGCCATGCTTTAACAGATTTTATATGCAGATCCTGAACTTTTATGGAGATGGTTGCAGATAGGTTTTCTATGGGATTGTTTGATCAACAATGTCTTGAGTGAATCTTCTTGGCCAGAATTGCAGTCAATTAAATAGTGGAATTTAGAAGATATGAGAATTCTCAGTGAATAAGAAAGCTATATTGGAGGAGTGAAAGGCATGAGAACGTAGATAGAGAAAAACGATTTTTTGGTTTTTACGGAATTGAAAAGTCGACCGTTTGGAGACTCCTTGAACCAATCGAAATGTTGAACCTCACATAAATGTACTGCAAGAAGGGAGTGCTTTAAGTTCGAGAGATCAATCTGTAAGACTCCGTCCTAAACCAAGAACAATGGACGTTCCAAATTCAATTCGGTCACAAGAGAGGATGGGTTGATATGTAGGAGGGAAGCTGAGATATGCATGAGATCAATGGTGATCTGAGATTGTAGGTGTGTTGTGAATTCAACGTGAAAATTCTCTGAATGATTGAAATTTGCTCAATTGAGAGTGATTTCTCTGAGTTCGTGTAGATGAAAGATTGTTTGTATGAACTTTGATGAGAAATTGTTAGAAGAATGTTCGAGTGTTCGAACCTTGTCCTTTCAATCAGGATTTAGAGATATTTTATAATGTCGGAATTGGAAACACCATGATCCCATGAAGTGTTACAGTTGCTGGAATCAGAGAGTGGGGAAGTGGGAAATCGTGTTAAACCAATTACTCATCGTGCGGAGACTTGGTTAATTTTCCACCCACTACTTTGCTGACTCTTCCAACTGATTGCACGACTTGTTTACATTCTCATCATGGGTGAACACACATGTCGTAGACCACCAGACCAAAACCCTAGTTAATATCTCCCCATGTGACACGATTGAAATCTCGTGATTGCGAAGTCAGTTGCTGACTTTATGGGACGATGAGTCCATGTATTGCTGAGTTGAACATGATTAACAAATGTTCTGAAACTCATGAATTTAACGTGTCTGCTGAGACGAGGTATCATTATAACCTAATATGAGCAAACTGTGTTGCCGAACTGTTGAACATTGATAGTTGAACCAATATTCTTTGATCTGAGCAAATATTGCTAGTCTGAGCGAATATTGCTAATTTGAATAAACATTGCCGGTTTGAGCGAATATTGCTAGTTTGAGTGAATATTGCTAGTTTGAGCAAATATTGCTTTTGATGAATCGTTGGTAGCAAGACCAGATAAAATATTAATTTAAGTTACTGACTGCTGGGTCGAGCAAAATAAATAAATAAAGTGTTGATTATGGAATCAACACAAAATTATCAGAGTGTTTGAATCTGCTCAGAATCACGTTTCTGCAGAGCTCTGGATTCAAAACCCTATTTTTACCGAAATGATGATTTATTGCAAATCAATGCAGAGTGACACCAGGACCAGATACATGGGATGACGTGTTCACCATATATCGCCCAAATGCTTGAATGAGCAAAAATACCAAAGTTACCCGAGGACCAGTTGGTGAAAGAATGATTAAATGCTGGTTTAATCACTGAAATAATGCTTGTGTGAGTGACAAATAATAAAACCTGGTATTATGGAAATATAAAGGACCGACCAAGAGGTCATGAGACTGTCTCTTGGTGGGCATGGGACCAGTGGATGGTCGTTTGATCAAACATCCAATTGTTTGGAAAGAGTTTGAACCTAATATGAGCAATTGAGCAAATTAGGTTAAAATCATTAAAACATGCGGGACCAGCTATTTGCAAGCCTCATGGTCACCCTTGGTCGGTCAAGGGGATGTGCCAGTGTCACCATGGTTTCCGCTCTTCAGTCCTAACAATTTTGATATTTTCTGGTGCACGTTTGAGCAACATTCTGAGAAAATATGCAAAATCCATGATTTTGCTGAAACTGGGAAAAATACATGAGATGATGAAAATAATAAATAAAACAGGGAATTACAAGTTGTGGGACTGGCCACGTCTAGGGCATGGCCGTCTGGTTGACAAACACGGTCCCACATGCTTTCCCAATTTTATGTAACTTTATGTATTTTCTCTGATTTGAGGGTAATTCCATGAAACGAGAGAGTTTGATGAGATTAGGGAACTTCCGTGAGATGAGAGAAATAAATTAATAATAAAATAGGGATTGGGAGTATGGGATCGGAAAAAGCTGGCCGGTCGGGTGCGGGTCCCAAGCCACTCTTCCCAATTTTACCAAATTTTGATGATTTTAGAGAATTTTCATAAAATAAAAGGGATTTGTTGAAAACCAAGATATTTTGTTGAAATCTGGGAGTTTTCATGAAATCAGGAAACAAAACACCAAATAATAATAAAATAATAGGTGAGTGGGATCGGCTAGGGCATGGCCGGCCGGTTAGAGCCCGGTCCCACAAGTTTTCCCTTTTTTTTTAATATTTTCTATGGTTTTAAAGAAAATACATGAAATTAGGTAATTTTGGGGAAAATTCATAAAATCAAAGAATTTTCATTATTTGAGAAGAAATAAAAAAATAATGGAGACGTGAGGTGTGGGACCGGCCACGGCCAAGGCATGACCGGCCGGCCGACGGTCCCATGACACCTTTCCCTAATTTTATTATTTTTTGATAAAATCATGTGATTTAGATAAAAATACTTGAAATTAGGTAATTTTCATGATTTTAGGGAAAATTCATAAAATCAAGGAATTTTCATAATTTGAGAGAAATAATAAAATCATGTGATTTAAATAAATTCTTTGAAATAAAGAAAATTTACTCGAACGAGAGGATTTTCATGAGATCAGGAAAATAGTAAAAGTATGATAAAATATAAAATTGGGCGCGGGACTGGTCACGGCATGACTGGTCTGCTGGTGAGGCCAGTCCCCCGGCGCTTTTGTTAATATTTTTTTTTTATTATTTTTCCTTCCTATTTTGCATAGGTTCCTCGTTCGTTCGTACTTTTTGAAATGCTCGTTCGTGCATTCAAAATGATGGTCTGTGCATTATCTACTAATTACACTTGCACCATTTTTGTGTCAGGGCTTATTCGATGCTCAGATGCCTGTTTCGTTGGATATTTATCACTAACCCGTGGCATTCTGCTGGGAAGAACCACAAATTGAAGTGACGAAATATAACGAAGAATCGTAGAATATTGCTGGATATTCAGACGATTAAAGATGGCTTGTAGAATATTGCTGGAGATTCATACGATGGTTCGTAGAAGATTGCTGGATATTCAGATGATTTCAGAAAATTAATTGATGGCTCTATACCAGAAGGGCTCCCTGTCTAAGAGCATTAATCATCTGAGGTTTGAGCAATATGAACTTACTGGAGTGTCATATTCCTCTTGCATAGTCGGGGAAAACCTGGTTGCATCCCGAATACGTTGTCGCTCTATACTAGCAGGCATGCTGTCTAGGAGCCGCCAAATCTTTCGATTCTATACAATATGAGATGTGTTGTGGCCTCAGCTAGAAATCTACACATCTACATCTTCTCTGAGATACTTTCTCCATCAGAGGTGGCATGAGATTTCATGCATGGAGACATGGGTCTCGATATTCATCCGTTTCTTGGGATCCGAAGTATTCCTGAAATTGCTCAGTATTCATGAGATGTGCCGTGGCCTCATCTGAGAGACTACATATTCACATGTACTCTGAGAGATAGCCTTCTCAGTCAGAGATTTTATGGCATAAGCTTTCATGCTTTAACGAGAGACATGAGCCTCAATACTCATCCGGTTGCCGAATCTGGAGTATAGTTTTACAATTCTACCCTTTGTCAAAAATCCACCATCTATAGAGAACAAGCTGGGGTTTGTGATACCTAGTAATGGCTTTGGTTAAGAAGGTTATGGATCGTGTCCTATTGAGTAACTTGTTACTGCCGGTAAAGAAAGGTGCTAAGATGGTCCAGGGGTATGCCAATTTGGTTATGTTGCAGAGGTACTTGATTGAGTGATGTGATTGGATTTAGGAAGCAGCTGGAGCGAGTAATTGACTGGAATGGATTGGGACTTGACGTATTATCTGCTAGGTTTGAAGTGGAAATTATATAAACACCTATATACACTTCAGTTGAGGCAGATTCAAGGGAGGCCGTATGTTATTTTGTTTTTCTTTTTGCTATGATTTACTAAACCATTGTTAAGTTGAAAGGATGAACTTGTAGGTTGATTTGCTTCTGTTTTTGAACAAGGGTTTCTACCAATTGAAGTTAATGCTATGATCATGGAAAAAGTAAAATATTTGATTGGATCCATTTCGGGTACGTGGAATCTAAAGTTTCGTCACTCTATCAATGTTTTATCTTCTAATTATGATTTTTCTTGTTATATTCCATGTATAGTCCATTGTTAAGTTGTTAGAAGAACTCATTGAACCTTGATAATAATTTCCATATAAGCATTATGTCACTTTGTATGCCATGTATACCAAGTGGTTAGGAGTTCTTCTTTATGCTGATAACAAATATATCTTTTTGTGAATTCTTGTTTATGAATCTTAAATGCCATATCTTCTGCGTATGAGTTGCTAGGTTTGCCACTATACATGAGTAACTCCGAGACCTTGGTAAGATAACATAAGTGAACCTAGCCTACAACAGATTCCTAAATCCTTAACACCTTCACATCCTGGTTACACCTTTAATTATCTCTGAATATCGATTTTGATTATTTAGTTGATTGTATTAGTTAGAAGTAATTCAGAACACTCCTCATGGGAACGAACCACATTTGGTACTATGTACAATTTCGACACCGTGCGCTTGCGGTAAAATAAAGTCTGTTTTCCAACGCATCAGGAGTATGTGGACAATGGATTATCACAAGATGTTTTCAGATCCGAAAATGGTTTTAAAGATCATGTCGATACTTTCGTATAGTTTGACTGACCCTTATATTAGAAAACAAGGCTCCCAATAATAACAAACTAGGTGCAATCAAAGTTTCAACAACCGTTAGTCAATCAAATCAATAATCGAAAACTAAATAACAATGCAAATATTTAGTTTCTCACCAATAGTACTTGTAAAGCTTCTTGATTCCACATAAGTCTTTAAATAAGTGGTCGTAAGAGATTTTCCCTAATTAGGGTACCTTCCTCTCCGGATAGACGGCTCCGCCAGAAAAAACAAAAATGAAGTTTGCATGGATCTTAGGATAGTTTACAAGAAATGCAAACTCAAGTATTTATAAACCAAGGTTGTTTGGACAACAAGGAAATTCCAAAATCGAAAATATTCTCAAGATATGCATTAAAGTACTTAATTTCGGATTTCCTATTTCCAATTAATTACCAAAACCATATTTTCGAAATCTCTCTTAGAAAACTTCTATTATTAGTATAGCACATTAACTAATAATATTTTCCAGAGCATATATGCTTTAATTGCTGGTAATTAAAACATATATTATGAAAATCATAATTAAATGATTTTCAATATTTCGGTATGGGATCACCTTGAGTATCAAGGAATATCTTTGAAAAATTAATGATAAGAGTTGTGTACATGTTCAAATAATGTCGACTTCTAGAAGTTTCTCTCAGCAAACCCTAATTCCAAGATCACACAAAACATTAATGGTGGGTTTGGATGTAGAATTTTAAAGGTGGAATTTATGGGTTCAGGGGATTTGGTAGAATTATGTTTCCCTCTATATGTTTGGTTGCCCGAATCCTTGGAATCACGTTTCCTACAGGATTCAGTTTTCCAGCAAATCCTTCATATGGAGTCCGACCCCTCCCCCCTAAGATTTGCTGGGAAACTTATCAAGGGATTTATAGACCCACTTTTTTTAACTCTAAATCCCATATATGTGAAATTTTAAGATTTGTGGGTAATGGCAAATGGTACAAAGACTTTAATACAAGAAAACTCTATAAATCCTGGGAATTTTAATCCAAACACACAAGGAATTTACATGAATCCCAGAATTTGTAATCCCATGGGATTATAAATTCCTGGAAACAATGAATTCTTCAAACAAACCCACCGTAAGAGATATGTGAATATTGGAAACTCAGTTTTTCTCCTTGGGATCGGTTATACCATGACTTACAATTTAAGTTGTGACATGTTACACCATGCTTCCAAAACTAGGTTGTGATTGGTTACACCATGCTTCCCAAAGTAGCTTGTAATCGGTTACAACTTACTTCCCAAATTAGCTTGTGATTGGTTACACCTTATTTCCCAAAGTAGCTTGTGGTCGATTAAAACTAACTTCCCAATATAGCTTGTGATCGGTTACATGATCGGGGCC
Source organism: Papaver bracteatum (assembly GCA_023529315.1). NCBI lineage: Eukaryota > Viridiplantae > Streptophyta > Magnoliopsida > Ranunculales > Papaveraceae > Papaver > Papaver bracteatum. The sequence continues at coordinate 5,982,942 of JAJJWX010001877.1, forward strand.
TAATAATGCATATTTCTAGGTCATTTTATATGCATTTATCACATCTCAAGTGCATTAATATCCTAATTTTATGTCAAATTGTATACTTTGCATCTCGAGTTGGAAATAAGGTTCTCCCTATTTCCCATCCCCGCTTTCCCTATTTCCTATCCCCTTCACAATTTCTAAAATCAATATATTTTTCACTTTTCATTTTCCCTATTACCACCTACAAAAAGTCAATCTACTATGGTTTCACATACAGAAAAAAGTCAATATGCTATCGTCTTTATTCTTCTTCTTCTTCTTAATCTTTCATTTACATTTTCACGGACCATTAAAAGTTTCGTGATAAAACAACAAGAGAATTTTCTAAGAACAAATCAACATAGCCAAATGCAAACTTCACCTTCTCTCTTTTTTTCCCCCATTGTCAAGGGTATAAATAATTGTTTTTATGAAAATAGCAAGCCAAATTGGCTCTTAAACTCATTTATTTAGACCTCTCAACTTATTTCATTTTCGTCCCTGTATCACAGATTCACACGGCATAGGCAGAATTCCAACATCTGTCTTTATTGTTGCTTGCATCGACTGTTTTCAAAGTTTCTTAATTTAACTCTGAAAACTTGCTAAGGATTTCCTAATGTGATGAGTATCTGCATCAATAAATTGATTAAAAACTCATCAGCACAGATAATTAGAAAGCAACACCGAGATCACAATTAAAAAAAATCAAAAGCAATAGTTTTACACATTCATCAAAATACAATTATTATGTTTGAATAATTAGATGATGAATTAAAAAAATCAAGGTTGTTAGAGCATAGCTCGGTTGAACCCACCAAGCGTTGGTATGTCAAGTTTGGTTGTCATATTTTAGTGAACCAAGACTCATTTAAGAGTCACTTGATTTAAATGTACTAGAGTCAACTTCATATAGGTTAGCTTGAAAGTATTAGAATGAGACATTACAAGTATTAAGAATACTTAAAGAAGTACGGAGCTACAACCACAACATCATCCTTCCACTTGAGGTTAGTGATATTTGACTTGAACTATTTCATTCCCTAATGTATCTTTCAAGTCGTGCATATTGAAAACATAAAACTGTGAAGCATGAACACTCTAGATAGACATAGTATTAAGGAATACAATATGAAGTTTCTTGCTTAACCATTAAACTTTGTATATAAGACATCAACATAAGCGTATGAATACTATTGTGATTATGTATGGGTATGAGGTGAGTATTTCATTATAGGAAACAATGTTTTTACATATGTTTTAAGGAAGTAAGTTCATGATATGTGTTGTGAATCGAAAAGGAAATCGCCAAGCGTTATTGGGGATGTTCTTCATTACATATCTTATGAACGACCAATATGCGTGATTAATATAACCGCTTATGACTTGGTTGTGTTCTTGGTAAAACTATTCACATGAGGCATGACTTATGTATTGGTATGAATTTTATTAGTGAAACCGATCTTAAGTAATCACCTGGGGTATGATCGGGTTTGTGTGTGTCTGACCAAATTTGGGAGAGGGAAACCGATCCTAGTAAGAGATGCAATACATCACAAGGGGGAAACTATCCTTGTATGAGGTGCATCAAGGTTTATAGAAGAAAGGGGAATTGATCCTATGAACATGTGCAACACGTTTTTAGGCAAAGGGGAACCGATCCTATGGACATGTGAAACACATACAAGTTAGATACCAAATATATGTGGGAAACCGATCCTAGTACCTAGTCAGCCGAATTTTGGTAAGCTAGTGTGACTATGCACATTACTCACATGGAGGTAGAACCAAAACTTGTTTTGGTAGAATCGTTACACCCATAGTTTGTGATTGAGTGTTACTTGATCAAACACATAGTTCTTGAAAGTCAGATGAACCAATTCTAAACTTGTTTGAAAGTGTGGTAAATCGGTTTCAAGTAAGTAAGTATGAAAAAGGACTTGCAAGAGAAAGATGTCGACACAATTTGAACAAGCGCATTAATGTGTATCTTTTATTGTTCAAAGATATTCCTTAACAGCTAAGAAGGAAGTAAATCCCAAGATCGAATTTAAATGAGTTAAAAAAAATTAATTAAGGGTTTTAATTATATATGGAAAATAAGAATTAGTAATGTGCATTTGCTAGTTAAAGATTTTCCAAGGAGATTTCGATCATAAATTTGGACAGTGCATCCACAGGAATTATGAAAACCGAATTTGGGTTAATATGGATATATCTTGAGAATATTTTCGGCTTTGAAAATTCCTTGGTGTCCAAACTTCCTTGTCTATAAATACTTTGAGTTTGCATTTCTAACAAACTAATCCTTCGTGACAGTAAACTTCTTATGTGGTACTGTTACTGGTGAAGCCGCCTATTCGGAGAGGAGAGTAACCTAATTAGGCGAAATCTCTTACGGCCGCTTAGTTTAAAGTCCTATTTGGGATTGAGAAGCTCTAGTGCGTACCGTTGGTGGAAAACTAGATATTGCGGTTTATCTTTAGTTTTCTTATTGATTTGATTGACTAACGGTGGTTAAACTTTGATTGCACCTAGTTTGTTTATGCTTGAGAATCTTCTCTTCTAATATAAGATTTACTGAAACTAGTTCAAGGTTTCGATAGGGATCTTTAGACTGTTGTTAGATCTAAAGACTATCTTGTGATAATCCATTATTAACAGACTCCGTTATGTGCGTGATTGATCACAAGAGATTCAAGTAGTTGTGTGCAGGTGTTTATTGAAGATCTAAGAAGATTTGAAGACAATGAAGAGATAGAAGATTCCTGACTTGGTTTTATAAACTTTGGTGTGCACAATACTTATTTTGGTAAAAGAGGATCCAATTAATAATCAGTTTATCCTTGTGGTAGATTGGATTGATTAATTGAGAAGATCGGCATCAACACAGTTCTTTGGATTAAGAGTGTTGATTGGCTTAATATTAACGGTTACCTTTTGTTGATTGAACATAAGATTAGATCTTGGAACCTGACAAAGGAGTTTATGTTAATATAAACATAAGAGCCTTTGTGCAGCTCATATCACTTGGTTGAAGAGAGTTGATACCAAACAGATTTGTTGTTCCATTATTGTTTGGAATATGAACCAAAGGAATTGGTCCAAGTACGTGACTTGTTTACAGGTTGGAGGCGTGGGAATACAGATGGAACTAGGTGAACTATAGGTTTAGTTGCTTGTTCTCAACTATACGAAGTTGGTTTATTTTTTATAGCGGCTTAATCCTGAGAGTATTCAATTATGGACTAAGTCCCGGTTTTTTCTGCATTTGCGGTTTCCTCGTTTACAAAATCTTACTGTGTCATTTACTTTATATTTCCGCATTATAATTGTTTTATTATATTTAAAGTAAATTTCACAAACGTTAATTCTTATTTACTTGATACGCGAATCCTATTGAGTTTGGTTAAGTCCGAACCTTTGTATCAAGTAAACATACTTCGTTTTTGTATTGTCTCGATCTCGTATCCATAGACAATCACACGAAGTGTGAACCAATTAGTTACATTATCTCGACTCAGTTCATAGTCAATCACTTTCGGAGAAAGGAATTATAGGAAGGAAAAGTTTTAGCTTGAGGTATATTTGGGTGCCCTCGCCTTTTTAATTGGTATCAGAGCAGGCAAACACGAAAAGATCTAACAATTTGTGTTTGGTGCAATCCATCCTATAAGAATGAACTCGAATTCTCATGAATCGACTTCAATTAACATACCGCCAAAATTTGACAGAACAAACTATCTATGGTCTATGCGATCTTTTCTTCAATCACGAGACTTTAATACTTGGCTATTAGTCGTCGATGGTTATATTCTTCCAAAGATAGAAAATCTGGATATTGAGCTTAAACGCCTAGTAGATTTTTCAAACGAAGAAAAGGCACTAGCTTAGCAGAATTCATATGGTTTGAATGCTATAATACATGTTGTAAGCCGTGATCTACAACATCATGTATCAACATGTCAAAATTTAAAAGAAGCTTGGGATAATCTTCAAATCGTGTTCGAAGGAAACACATCAGAGAAAGAAGCTATACTTCAAAATCTTTCATCTGACTGGGAAAACCTTCGAATGGATGACAACGACACTTTTGAAGAGTTTCATCTTAAACTCTCTGAGATAATTAATGCCTCTTTCTCTCTTGGAAAGACTATTTCTAAAATATATATAGTATGCAAAATTCTCATATCGTTGCCTCCAAGATATGATTCTAAGAAGCATGCAATCATAGAAGAAAATGATCTCTCAATTCTCTCACGAAGCACACTCGTTGGAAAGTTAAAGATCTTTGATCACGAATCACAGTCTATTCAAAATAAAGGAATTGCTTTCAAAGCTGAAAAAATTCCTAAAGTTCCAATGGAAAGGAGTAGACAGTTGGATGATTCATATGAACAGATTGCAGGTAACTCTAATGATGAAATCGAACAATCATTATCTTTGATTACTAGACAGTTTCGAGATCTCTTAAGGAAAAGAAATAAGAGATTCATAAAGGATACTCAACAATCTTCTCGACCACATGATCGAGTTCCTGTCAAAAAGGAACGTGAAGAAGATGATGAATATCAGCCGCAATGCTTCAAGTGTAAAAGGTTTGGTCATATTGCTAAAGACTGTCCCAATAGTAAGAAATACACTGGAAGTAAGGCATTAGCTGTAACTCATGATGAGACCTCTGATTCATACGATACTGAAGAAGAGGTTAGTGATTTTCCCATTTTAAGAATGGACATGTCTTCCGATGTTATTAAATCACCTAATGGTAAAGGGAAAAATAAGATAAGATGCAAAAACTGTCTCAAGAACAGAACTGCTAAGAGTTGCATAGGCAACCCAAGTCAATGTCAAGATACATCGCTAGTTCAAGGTAGCAAGAGGGGAATTTCTCATGTGATTCTAGATCAAGAACACTCAGGTCGTTCAAAGTTCCATAATGAGAGAAAATCTTATACTAATACCATCTGATCGGTATTAAAATTCTTTCTTCACCTTGTGTGCCAATTTCGAGTGAGGAAGAAGAAAAACAAGGCACTTTTTTTGTAGATTATGGAAATAAAATCTAGTAATTGAAAATATTTGACATATTCGTATCTTTAGGAATATTATATTTTCGGAAGTATGAGAAATAAAAAGAGATCATAATTTTTCTGCGGTCTTTCCTTATTCGAACCATGAGTCTGAATCCAACATCTTTGTACGAAAAGATGATAGATCAAAATGATCAACCTAAGATTAAGTCAGGGTCTTCTCTTGAGATTAGGAGTAAAATCAAAAGGGAGATTGCCTTAGCAAGAAGGAAAGAGAGAATACGCTGAAGAAATATCAGTGTATTAAAGCATTGATACTCTTTTGTGTTCAATCAAAGACAGAACTACATGCTCTTGCAGAATCCTTCACAAAAATTTCTCACCTGCAAGAGGTTTTGGTCAAGCAACAAGGTTTTCTACTTGAAGAGATTCACAAGCTGAAGAATGAAAGTAGAAACCCACCTTTATATGGCACTGATATGAAGGATTGAGTTGTATTAGAAAAATAGACATCAATTGTTGATTTCTTTTATTGATTGTATAAGTCTATTATGAATAAAATTATTTGATTTATAATTTTTCTTGTGATAGTTTTTGATTTACATAGCCGGTGCTTTAATTCTTTATTTATTTGCTATGGATGTTTATGGGATGTTTGATTTCGGTTTTATTACCTTGATATTCGATCTCATAATATGTTGTGAACCCTTATGGTTTGGGTGAATTTTTGATTTAGCAGGATTAAGTTCTAGCCCATGTTGGTAGGCTTTATCAAAGGATCATGAGGGATTCTTGTAGAAACAATATGTGAAAAACTCACAATATGTTGAATCGGTTTTGGTTTAGCATAAAAACATATGTGTTTCGACGGTTATCAACTTTTGCTTGCAATTGTTAAAACCGATTTTCAACCTTTCTCTGGTAAAGGTTAGTTGTTGTTATTCTTTTTTTTTTTTGCATAAGGATGACAACATAATGGTAATTCGATATCAATTCTCCCTGGAAGAAGAAGATGCGATCATATTGGAGAAGTTGGATGCGAAATTGAGGTAACAATCTTGTTAGTTAATTGTTTTCCTGTGTTAAGAAAAGCTTGTTTTTATTTGATATATCTATTGCTTTTCCTTGAACGAGATTATCGGTACAATTGATGTGTTTATTCCATTATGAATGTGTGGATGTATGTGTGATTCAATTGGTTCTGGTTAAGTAAAACTATTGTTATCTTGCTTTGTTGTGTGATATCAATCGTTTAGCCTTACAAAAGTTTAGTGCAATTGCGGTGCTTTAATGTTTATGTTATTTCAATTGCTTCCAGTTAAGTAAAACAATTTTTATTTTTCTTTATTATGTAGTATCAATTGTTTAGTCTTACAAAATTTCGGTGCAATAGTGGAACTTTAATGATATATGTTATTTCAATTGCTTCCGGTTGAGGTGAATAATTATGCAATTTGATTTATTGGTTTGTATGAATTATTTATGGATTAACGAATGAATATATTGACGAGATGAGTTGTTTAGTCCAATTCGATTCCGGATAAGATAAACTAAGTTAATTTTGATCTTAGTTAGACTTATCAAAGTGGAGGTTTCGGTTATTCAAGTCTAGCCGAATGCCTAAACAAGGAAATGCTAGTTAACTAACCTAGTATTTGGCTTGTTTAAAATCTAAAGGTCTAAGTTATATGGATAATTAGAACCTGATGAGAAAAATGGAGTTTATCTTTGTTTTGGTCTTATCAAATGAAGCGGTTGTATTTATACAATCGATTTAGCAAAGGAACTAAGGTGCTTAGTTAATTTTTGGTTTGCTAAACTAGTTGGGAAAATTGCTTCGGGCAATTATTTTCATGATAACATATCAAAACATAATTCCTTTGTAGTTTCAGTTTTGATATTGGTTATCAAAAATGATATGTGGAACCCTCGTGCTTAACTCAACATGTTGCAAGTCTATTTTGAGATTTGTAAGATCCTTTTCGTGTTGTCCTTTATTTTTCATTTCTTTGTGATTTTTGTGACAAAAATGGGGAGAAATATATGGAGTAAACAGGTGATGCTGGTATCAATTTTATGTTGATTGGCATCACTAGGGAAGAGGACAATGGTGCTTGAACGTTTATCTAACGAATGAGGAAAAGCACACACCTAGGGGGAGTAACATATCATATGATTGGGATAACAAAGACGCGCGGATTGAAAATCTACCTATCTCACCTTTAGGGGAGTATGAGCTTTGTTATTATAATGTCAACAACGACATTTTAAGGATTGAATTAATGCAGGTTATATGTTGTTGAATTCGGGAATCAAGCGTATGTGTAATGAATTATTGTAATTTGTTTATCCATATGATTGTAAGAGTTTTGCCAATAAAATTGACAAAGGGGGAGATTGTTAGAGCATAGCTCGGTTGAACCCACCAAGTGTTGGTATGTCAAGTTTGGTTGTCATATTTTAGTGAACCAAAACTCATTTAAGAGTCGCTTTATTTAAATGTACTAGAGTCAACTTCGTATAGGTTAGCTTGAAAGTATTAGGATAAGACATTACAAGTATTGCGAAGACATGAAGAAGTGAAGAAGTACGGAGCTACAACCACAACATCATTCTTCCACTTGAGGTTAGTGATATTTGACTTGAACTATTTCATTCCCTAATATCTTTCAAGTCGTGCATATTGAAAACATAAAACTGCGAAGCATGAACACTCTAGATAGACATAGTATTAAGGAATACAATATGAAGTTTTTTTCTTAACCATTAAACTTTGTATATAAGACATCAACATAATCGTATGAATGATATTGTGATTATGTATGGGTATGAGGTGAGGATTTCATCCTAGGAAACAATGTTTTCACATATGTTTTAAGGAAGTAAGTTCATGATATGTGTTGTGAAACGAAAAGGAAATCGTCAGGCGTTATTGGGGGTGTTCTTCATTGCATATCTTATGAACGACCAATATGTGTGATTAGTATAACCACTCATGACTTGGTTGTGTTCTTGGTAAAACTATTCACATGAGACCTGACTTGTGTATTGGTATGACTTTTATTAGTGAAACCGATCTTAAGTAATCACCTAGGGTATGATCGGGTTTGTGTGTATCAGACCAAATTTGGGAGAGGGGAACCGATCCTAGTAAGAGGTGTGTACATCACAAGGGAGAACCGATCCTTGTACGAGGTGCATCAAGGTTTATAGGAGAAAGGGGAACCGATCCTATGAACATGTGCAAAACGTATTTAGGCAAAGGGGAACCGATCCTATGGACATGTGCAACACATAAAAGTTAGATAACAAATATATGTGGGGAGCTGATCCTATTACCTAGTCAGCCGAATTTTGGTAAGCTGGTGTGACTATGCACATTACTCACATGGAGGTAGAACCGTTACACCCATGGTTTGTGATTGAGTGTTACTTAATCAATCACATAGTTCTTGAAAGTCAGATGAGCCAATTTTAAACTTGTTTGGAAGTGTGGTAAATCGGTTTCAAGTGATTAAGTATGAAAAAGGACTTGCAAGAGAAAGATGTCGACACACTTTGAACACGTGCATTAATGTGTATCTTTTATTATTGAAAAATATTCCTTAACATCTTAGAAGGAAGTAAATCCCAAAATCGAATTTAAATAAGTAAAGAATCTTTTAATTAAGGTTTTTAATTATATATGGAAAATAAGAATTAGTAATGTGCATTTTCTAGTTAAAGATTTTACAAGGAAATTTCTATCATAAATTTGGACAGTGCATTCACAGGAATCATGAAAACCGAATCTGGGTTAATATGGAAATATCTTGAGAATATTTTCGGTTTTGAAAATTCTTTGGTGTCCTAACTTCCTTGTCTATAAATACTTTAAGTTTTCATTTTTAGCAAACTAATTCTTCGTGACACTAAACTTCCTATGTTGTACTGTTACTAGTGAAGCCTCCTATTCAGAGAGGAGAGTAACCTAATTAGGAAAAATATCTTACGGCCGCTCAGTTTAAAGTATCCTTTGGGATTGAGAAGCTCTAGTGCGTACCGTTGGTGGGAAAATAGATATTGCGGTTTATCTTTAGTTTTCTTATTGATTTGATTGACTAACGGTGGTGGAACTTTGATTGCACCTAGTTTGTTTATGCTTGAGAATCTTCTCTTCTGATATAAGATTCACTCAAACTAGTTCAAGGTTTCAATAGGGATCTTTAGATTGTTGTTAGATCTAAAGACGATCTTGTGATAATCCATTGTTAACAGACTTAGTTCTATGCGTGATTGATCACAAGAGATTCAAGTAGTTGTGTGCAGGTGTTTATTGAAGATCTAAGAAGATTTGAAGACGAAGAAGAGATAGAAGATTTCTGACTTGGTTTTATAATCTTTGGCGTGCACAATACTTGTTTTGGTAAAAGAAGATCCAATTAATAATCGGTTTATCCTTATGGTAGATTGGATTTATTAATTTAGAAGATCGACATCAACACAGTTCTTTGGATTAAGAGTGTTGATTGGCCTAATCTTAACGATTACCTTTTGGTGATTAAACATAAGATAATTTGGAACCTAGAAAATGAGTTTATGTTAAGATAAACAGAAGAGCCTTTGTGCAACTCATATCACTTGGTTGAAGAGAGTTGATACCAAACAGATTTGTTGTTACTTTACTATTTGGAATACGAACCAAAGGAATTGGTCCAAGTACGTGACTTGTTTACAGGTTGGAGGCGTGGGAATACAGACGGAACTAGGTGAACTATAGGTTTAGTTGCTTGGTATCAACTATACAAAGTTGGTTTATATTGTATAGCGGCTTAATCCTGACAGTATTCAATTCTGGACTAGGTTCCGGGGTTTTTCTGCATTTGCGGTTTCCTCGTTAACAAAATCTTGCTATGTCATTTACTTTATATTTTCGCATTATAATTGTTTTATTATAATTAAAGTAAATTACACAAATGTTAATTCCTATTTACTTGGTACGCAAATTCTATTGAGTTTGGTTAAGTCTGAACCTTTGTATCAAGTAAACATACTTCGTCGTTGTATTGTCTCGATCTAGTATCCATAGACAATCACACGAAGTGTGAACCGATTAGTTGCATTGTCTCGACTCAGTCCATAGACAATCACTTTCGGAGAAAGGACTTATAGGGAGGAAAAGTTTTAGCTTGAGGTATATTTGGGTACCCTCGCCTTTTCAGAGGTGGTGATCGGTCGGGGAAGAAGATGATGCCTCAGTTAGCTACGGTGGTGGGATGAAAAAGGAGTAGGATTTTTGATTTTAGGGTTCTTACTTCTGGGGAGGATAACGATATGTGGGTGCAAAAAGTAAGTCAAATTACTAAAAAGTGGGATTTAGGATTTGTTAAAATTTATTTGGACGGTACTTGGGATAATTGGGGATAGAAATTAATGTGGATGGGAAATAGGAAAAATAGGGATAGGAAATAAGTAAAACCGGAAATAATTAAATTTGCTTCTAAGTGGTGTTTGTGTTTGTTTTTGTTAGAGCATGGCTCGGTTGAACCCACCAAGCGTTGGTATGTCAAGTTTGGTTGTAATATTTTAGTGAATCAAAACTCATGTTAAGAGTTGCTTGATTATGTTCCAGAGTCAACTTCGTATAGGTTAGCTTGAAAATATTAGGATATGAGACATTACAAGTATTGCGAAATCTTGAGGATGTAAAGAATCAAAGAGCTACAACGACAATAATCATCCTTCCACTTGAGGTTAGTGATATTTGACTTGAACTGTTCCATTCCCTAACATATCTTTCAAGTCGTTCATATTGAAAACAAAACTGCGAAGCATATTTGAACTTTAGATAGACATGGTATTAAGGAATACAATACGAGGTTTATTGCTTAACCATTAAACTTTGTAGATAAGACATCGCCATAATCATTTGAATGTTATTGTGATTATGTATGGGTATGAGTTGAGGATTTCATCATAGGGAACAATGTTTTACATGTGTTCTAAGGAAGTAAATTCATAAACTTGTTTGTGAACCAAAAAGGAAATTTCCAGGTGTTATTGGTTTTGTTATTCATTATATATATTATGAACAACCAATATGTGTGATTCAGTATAACCGCTCACAACTTGTTTGTGTTCTTGGTAGAACTATTCATAAAGGCCTGACTTATGTATTGGTATGACTTTTATTAGTGAAAACGATCTTAAGTAATCACCTGAGATGGTGTGATCGGGTTTGTGATTTTATGTATGACCAAATATGGGAAAGGGGAACCGATCCTAATAAGAGGTGCAGTACATCACAAAGGGGAACCGATCCTTGTATGGGGTTCAACAAGGTTTATAGCAGAAAGGGGAACCGATCGTATGGACATGTGCAACACGTTTTAAAAAAGAGGAAACGATCCTATGGACATATGCAACACATATAAGTTAGATACCATATATATGTGGGAAAACGATCCTAGTACCTAGTCAACCGAATTTTGGAAAGCTAGTGTGACTATGCACCAGTACTCACATGGAAGGTAGAACGGAAACTTGATTTGGTAGAACCGTTAAACCCGTGATTATGATTGAATGTTTGTTTGATCAATCACATAGTTCTTTAAAGACAGATGAACCAATTCTAAAATTGTTTGGAAGTGTGGCAAATCGGTTTCAAGGTTGTAAGTGTGAAAGAGAACTTACAAAGTAAGGATGTCGACACACTTTGAACACGTGTAGTAATGCGTATCTTTTATTGTTCAAAGATATTCCTTAACAGCTAACAGGAAGTAAATCCCAGGATCGAATTTAAATAAGTTAAGAATCTTTTAATTAAGGTTTTTAATTATATATGGAAAATAAGAATTAATAATGTGCATTTACTAGTTAAAGATTTTCCAAGGAGATTTCGATCATTATTTTTGGACAGAGCATTTCCAAGAATTATGGAAACCGAATTTGTCCTTTAATGAATATCTTGAGAATATTTTCGGTTTTGGAAATTCCTTGGTGTCCAAACTTCCTTGTCTATAAATACTTGAAGTTTTCCTTTCTAGCAAACTAATCCTTCGTAACAATAGACTTCGTCTTTTGTAGCCGGCTATTCGGAGATGAGAGTAACCTAATTAGGCAAAATCTCTTACGGACACTCAGTTTAAAGTATTCTTTGAGATTGAGAAGCTATAGCATGTATCGTTGGTAGGAAACTAGATAATTGCGGTTATCTTTTGTTTTCATTGATTTGATTGACTAACGGTGGTTGAAATCTGATTGCACCTAGTTTGTTTATGCTTGAGAATCTTCTCTTCTGATATAAGATTCACTCAAACTAGTTCAGAGTTTCGACATGGATCTTTAGACTGTTGTTAGTTCTAAAGACGATCTTGTGATAATCCATTGTTAATAGACTTCGTTATGTGTGTGATTGATCACAAGAGATTCGAGTGATTGTAAGCAGGTTTTTATTAAAGATTTAAGAAGATTTGAAGACAAAGAAGATATTGAAGATCTGACTTTAATCTTTGGTGTGCACAATACTTGTTTCGGTAAAATAGGATCCAATTGATAATCAGTTTATCCTTGTGGTAGATTGGATTGATTAATTGAGTAGATCGGCATCAACACAGTTCTTTGGATTAAGAGTTTTGTTAGCTTAATCTTAAACGATTACTTCGGTAATTGAACATAAGATAGATTTAAGGACCTGACGAAGAATTTTATGTTAAGATAAACGGAAGAGCCTTTGTCCGACTCATATCACTTGGTTGAATAGACTTGATACCAAACAAATTTGTTGTTCCTTTACTGTTTGGAATATGAACCAAAGGAATTGTTCCAAGTACGCGACTTATTTATAAGTTGGAGGCGTGGGAATACAGACGGAACTAGGTGAACTATAGGTTTAGTTGCTTGGTCTCAAGTATACGAAGTTAGGTGTAATTTTGTGTAGCGGCTTAATCCTAAGAGTATTCAATTCTGGATAAGGTCCCAGGGTTTTTCTACATTTGTGTTTCCTCGTTAACAAAATCTTGTCATGTCATTTACTTTATATTTCCGCATTATAATTGTTTTATTATAATTAAAGTAAATCACACAAACGTTAATTCCTATTTACTTGATAAGTGAATCCTATTGTGTTTGGTTAAGTCCGAACCTTTTTATCAAGTAACATACTTCATTGTTGTATTGTCTTGATCTTGTATCCATAGACGATCACACAAAGTGTGAACCGATTAGTTGTATTGTCTCGACTCAGTCCATATACAATCACTTTCGGAGAAAGGACTTATATGTAGGATTTTTTTTAATTTGGGGTATATTTGGGTACCCTCGCCTTTTCAGTTTTATAAGATGTGATTAATATGAAGGCGGGTGACCGAAGAGACTATAATGATGGCAATGATGGTATACAAGAAGATCTGAATGAGAAGTAATTTGATGCGACTGTTGCTCCATACGAGAAGTGTATTTTGAAGAAAGAAGTGCAATGTCGGTGGAAGAAAATATTAATAAGTACAAGCTGGGTGCAATAGTTTGGAAAGGTTTGCAAGCTTCTTAATATAGTAGATGGATACTAAAACAAGGCCCAAGTGACAAATTCAAATTTCTAGCCATTCACGTGATAAAGAAAACCAAAACCAAACATTTCCTTCAACTCTTGTATACCTAAGCTAGGCATTTGTGGTTAACACCAAAGTAAGTCCTTCATGAATCTCTTAATTTTGCTTTCGAGAGTTGTCTGTAACATCACCAACTCCATTTTTATTTCACCTTTCCCATACTATTCGAACGACACCCTTACCATATTTCTTCTGCTGAAACCCTTACCACTTCACTATTTTCTCTAATGTCAATCACCCATTTTCATCATCTTTACCTACTCTTCCATATCCGTTTATGTGAAATTGAAGAAATTGGTTGAAAGTCGTTGGGGTAGGAACTGAAAACCTAAGGTCTAAACACAACTCTGAAACTCCCTCAACAGAAGCATGATTGTGATGATAATGAAGTGGTTGAAATCAATGGAGTGCAAATCAGTTTTTATGTATCATGTGGTGAGTGATTGAAATCTCAATCCCTAGATTTCAGTGTATGTGTTGACAAATTGAACCCAATTTTGGGCGAAATTGATGTTTAAATACGATTTTTTGTTGTGTAAGTAGTGATTAGTTTCCATTTTTTGAACCCAAGGAAGAAGGGTCATATACAAAAATTAATTTCCGTTTTTAGTTTCTCTGCCTTCTTCTAAGTAGTGATATTGTTGTCACTAGTTGAAAGAGAAGAAAAATGTTTTAATGAATATCTCAATTCTCATCTCATCTGTTTTCACCAAAGCCATGTTCAAAGTTTATAAGCTAGGCTTAGATGAAGCCCTTAGCTTACTGCTAGTGTTTATATTAATGGAAATGTTCTTGTACAGCTTAATTTAATAAGAATCAGTTTAATCTTCATGTTGCAACTTATAACTTTCACCTAGTATGTCTTGCATCCTTGGTTGTTAGAACAATTATTTGTTGCTGCATCAACTCATACTTCATTGATTGCTTTCAATTTGTGATTAGTTATGCCATAATAAGACAACTAATGCTAGGAATTCATATCTTAGTTATGACTAAACTATCCATTTGAGATCACCCTGGACTAGCAGCAGACTTGAATCTTAACTGTCGTCCATTATAAGGAGCAAGAAGAGTTCATTAGCTTAATAATCTAGTATATGTTAAGTGGTGGATTTGATTGTCCTAGTGCCTTCATATCCAATGTTAAATCTTTTATTCGAATTTCCTATCTTTTCTTTAGTTTAATCTCCATACCAACTGTTTCATCGTATCGACAACCCCTTTGATCTGAATTAGTATCGGTTGGACTTAAGAATTCAACTACACACCAACCTAGTCTATATGGGATCAACCCGTATTTGCCCTGTTTTACATAGTAGACATTGTGCACTTGCAGTTTAATATTGTAGTCATCTTCTAGTCATACCGTTACACCTTGCTTCCTGAATTAGCTTGTAACCGATTACACCTTGATTTACGAATCAACTTGTGACCGGTTACACCTTGCTACATATTATAGGCTATGACCAGTTATACCTCAATTCTCAACATAAGTTAAGATAGGTTCTACCTTGTCATCTTGCATTAGTCATCCAAAAGATATTCGATAAATAACCGGACCAGTCATGATTTCCCTTTCGATTATGAATCAAATTCATAAATATACTTCCTTAAACCAATGTAATAATACATAGTTTTCTAGGATAAAATCACACCTATATCTTACACGTAATCAAGTAACTAAATACAAAGATTATGTTGGTGTAGGATTTACGAAGTTCCAAAAGTTAAGTGTTTATACTTCGTAATTCAATAAATTCCTTGACACGTTGATCATAATGATATGACCAAGTCTAATCACTAGAGTATTATATATATACAGCTTCGCATGTTGTGTTTTCAAAATAAGACGATTTAAAAGATACGTTAGGAATTGAAACAAGTTAAGTTAGTATTACTAACCTCAAGTGGAAGGATGATGTTTTCGTTGCAGTCATTACTTCTTCTCATTATTCAAGTCTTCGGAGTAATACCGTTTTTTTATCAATATCAAGCATTTCGATAAAAACTATTTTACTCTCTGCTGTAAATCTAGTTTCTAATTTTCTTCCAAAAACTAGTATCCTTATCTGAAATATTAAGAGATTGATTTATTATTGTAGATGGTGAAATTTGTATAAAGGGCAAAAGTGTCATTTCAAGACCATGGACAAAATTCAACTCTCGCGGGAGAGACTAAGCCATTGGTCCTCAAGGCACTCATAATCACGATTTCTAGTATACATCCCAGCGAGACACTGCTGGTAGTGATGTCGTGACTCCTAGCGCACATCCTCGACGAGATACTGCTAGTCACGTAGGTTCTTTAGAGCGTAAAACGTCCCCAACAGACTTATGAACCAGATCAACCATAATTCCAACATGTATACGCGAGATTTAGCTGATTATGATGCCATGATTCTAGTATACATCCTTGAAGGATACTGCTGGTCATGTAGGATTTGTAGATGCGTAAAAATGTCCCTGGCGGACTTATGACCCAGAGCGGAGATATGCATGTCTTCTGTAAGCACGACTCATCCTATTAGAGATCAAGGACTGATTCCCAGTACATCATCGCGAGATAAACTGATCATGTCTACTCTAGGCTCTAAATCGACTTACTGAGGTTTCCGAATAATGCCTAGGACTTCCCCGCGAGATACACTGGTTATTCTGCCTCTGGGACCTTTTGACAAATTCTTATAACTTCCTTCTGAGATATACTGGTCATGCCGGCCCCATAAATATGTATACAATTTATTCCTAGCACATCTCTGCAAGATACGCTGGTCAAAGACAAGTGAGCCAAAGTCTCGCGGTGACATTAATCGGGCGTACAAACCTTTTCTCTCTCTCTTTAGGACGAGCCCAGCTGACTACAAATAGATTCAGATCTGTTATGAAAATCCTCGTAGAGATTTTTGGCCCGTCCTCAAAATCTCAGAGAGATTCAAATGTCTCCTAAAAATCTCGGAGAGATTCACACCTCTCCGCAAAATCTCAAAGAGATTCGCATCTATTTTCAAAATCTCAGAGAGATTCAAATCTCTGCTCAAAATCTCGGAGAGATTCAAATCTCTCCTCAAAATCTCAAAGAGATTCAAATCTCTCCACAAAATCTAAAATCTCAAAGAGATTCACATCTCTCCTCATAATCTCTCGGAAAAATCTCAGACAAGGCTGAATATCTCCCATGATAGGCACGAGCCTCATGTATGAATCGAGTCTCCTTTTTAGACTTTCTACACGAATTCTGAAGCATCTCATGCCTTTTCACGTGACTCATCCTAGTCATTCTTACAAATCGGAGAATATCTCTCTATCTTGGCCAACTTGGCTAAAGAAAATATTTTTGTCTCTCAACACATCATCACAAAGGCTGACTTAGCTTTACACAAATGGGTGGATATCAATTAGGGTTTTGATCTGGTGGTCTACGCACGTGTGAGAAATACCCGACTTATTTCTCACCGCATAAGAGAGTAAAGGCGGTGGAATAATGAGATAAACTCAACCTAGTTTATCTCTATCTATTCTTGAAGAGACGAGAGAATTACTCCGCACGGCACGGAAAGCAATCCTTATCTTCATCGACCTGAGATTAGAGAATTCAATTATATATAATTCCTCTATTTATCCAATATACGATAATCTTTCTCATAACCTCTCAGAGCAATTCTTCTTCAAACCATAAAATTCTCTGATCTCTCTTTTCGTTTGCTTTCCACCTTAAGACCAATCCTAAACCTCCTCTCTGTGATTGAAGAAGCCTTTGAACGGCCATTTTGCGTGGTTTAGGTAGAGACTAATCATACTCAACCTCCCATAACTCACTTTCAGAAACCCTAGAATCCCACTTATAGATCCTATTAGATTTTAGGTAACTACATTTTGGCGACCACATTGGGAGATTGTTTACTCAGTTACAGATATCAATGACGGTCTCTTAGGAAGGAAGACGATTCCACCGTGTATAGTGATCGGTCTTTGGAAAATATGCCTTATGAACTATTTACAAATATGATTTTCATTCAAACACTTAAGAATTTAATCATAATATACAAATACAAGATGTCTTAGTGATCAATGATGTCTTAAAGGTGTTCATGAGAGTCATAAAAATGCTAAACATATTTAAAAAATAATTCTCCTAGCATCTGCTAAGTATTCACTGGACTGTTGGTGAAAAGGTTCATGAACCGTTAGGCAGTTCATGAATCCCGAGCACTACAGTTCGTGAACCGGGTTCGCCAACTGCTCCGCGGCTCGTGAACTCATATGATAACAGTTTGCGAATAGGGTTCGCCAACCTTCATGTATTCCAGAAATTCAGATATCTAGGGTTTGCGAGATGGTTCGCCAATTACCCTGTGCCGAAATTACAAAAGTTCTGAATTTATATCTTTGATGTTTGAAACCTTCCCAAATGATCCACAAAATTAATTCTTGAACAATAAATTGTTTCGAACTAATATTGTTCAGGATCGAAGAACATCCAATGCTTGAATTATATTTCGAGATGTTTAACAAGACAAGCTTGACTCAATTTTTTTTTTTTTTTGCAATAAATCTACTAGAAGTCATACGACATAGTCTCAAATAGATAAAATGGTAAATCTTGTGAGTAAGTAGAATATTTAAGTCTTCACATACCTTATTGACAAAGTTCTTCAAATGTCTTCGTCGATCTCCAGTCTTCGATGGTGATGTCTAATACTCAACTACCAACTTCTATACCTAGATGAGACTTGACTTAGTTGACTAGAAATCAAGATATAGTTTTTTTCATCTAATATTGACAACAAGCTTGAGATAGAAAAACTTGTGGGGTTCAACTGAGCATTACTCTAACAGTTGCAGTGGTTTCATGCACAAAGTATGATTTTCTAAGCTTATTTTGGAAGTCATCAATAAAACCTTGTTTTTCCTTAGCACTTTGATCCATTGTGGTTCCAAACACCCAGGTGTTATAATCGTCATGTGTTAATAATGTAGAAAAATATACAATAACTACCATGGGGATGAATATAAAATGAATTCGCTGAAGCAAGCATAGTTATAAGAGTGCTCATAGTTACACTGAAATAAGAAAAGTCCATGGTTACAATGGTATACATGGTGAAGTTTTTACGGATTGGACAAAATTTGATATAATGAAAATAAGGATTGATAATGTAGCTCTTAGAGTGTCCACAATCATGAGACAAAGCAAAGAGCAAAAACCAGACAAATCCCCCAAAAAATTGATATTCTGGGTGGTCAATCACAACGACAAAGGAGAAAAATTTGGTGAAGCACAGGTGTAATCCACACCAGATATTGAGCGCATTTATAATCCACGTCTCACACTTGGGCGCACATATAGTAATTGCTTGATTTGGGCGTGCATAATACTCACGCCTAGTGTGGGACGCAGTTTAAATGTCCATTTGATATGTGGCAAAGGTTTAAAGTACCCCCAGATGACAGACACGGGTATTATCACCGCCTAATGGGTCGGGTATTATACCTATGCCCAATGACATGTGTTGTTTTAATTTACGTTTGATTTGTTACCTTATATATAGATTTCTGATATTGTTTATTGTTTCATCAAACTCCTCGTTCAAATCCTACCTAAGCAAAACTTTTCAACAACAACAACTGATTTTCATTCGTTCATTCATTCATCAAACTCTACGAATCTCATCATCATCAACATCTGAAGGTCCTGAATTCATTGTTCAATCATTCTTCCTTTGGTTCTCATAAATGGCAACAACCAGAAAAAGTATTACTTTGATTCTCTCACCATAGATTTGGCATTATTACTTTCGATTTCATCAATACCTTTATCAAATGACAAAAATATGCCTATTATAATATATTTTGATTCTAAGTTCTCTTCCAAATGGGATGGTTCGTTCATCTACACCTAACAAAAACGTTCATGCTATGATCAAGAATGGTACAGTAAAAGACTGCATCTCGTATTGAAAATGGTGGGCGCTGGATCTCGGGCTTGTCTTTAAGACTTTATAACCACGCCTGACTTAGGGATGTTATGTTTACGTATGGCGGGGCGGACATTATATCAACACCCCACACAAGAAGACATTATAAGCATGTCTGATATCACGCGGACTTGATGTGTACGCATGGTAGGACGGACGTTATATGTACGCCGGGACAAACGTACTTTATATATTTGCTCGACCATTAGGCGGATGCATCAAGCTGCGCCTGTTGCGAGGCGCTAATTATGCTAGTGGCTCTCAAATGCACACAATATCTACGCTTGATAATATTTAGTTATGGTCAGGGTTTCTGACTGAAATTGGTCTCAAACCTTTAAAAAGAACCCTATTTTGGGGCAGACCCAAAATTTTTGGGGCATACATATAGGACAAAAACATGGTTGCCAATAGTATATCAAGGGTGGCCCTTATCCTGCAGTTTTCAAAAATGCTAAAATACCCCTCATGAGATTAGTGTTTAATAAGTGACCATTAAAATTCTAACCCTAAAATCATCCCACTAATTACCCATCCCACTAATTAACTCACTAACCATTACTAATTAACCCTTCTCTCTCACTCTTCTTCTCATATTCTTCTCCAAAAACACAAACAAAATTCCGAAAATTTCTTTGTTCGATTAAGTTCTCGATTAAACATATTAATGGCACCTGGTGTTAAGCAATGCCCTAGAAATATGGTGCTGAATCCTGGTATTGCTTCCGTAGCATCTCAATCTAGGGTTTTTGGAAAAGATGGTGATGAAGAGGATAGTGGATTGATTGGTGTTGGAGAGCGAGAAATAGAGCCTGATTCTTTAAAATTGCACATAGAAAGGTATTTCCCACAAACCCATTGCTTGGTTTTTCGTATTTCGTTGATTTGTGACGAGTAATCGATGATTCCTCTGGGTTTTGGAAGTTCCGGAGTAGTGTTCGGCTGAAATTTAGCAGCCGAACTTCTTTTTTTTTTACAGACGAAGAATAGTTCGGCTTATGTTTTGAAAATCGATTGCGCCGAACCTTTGTGTTCGGCTAATACCTTGCCAATCTTTCCCGGCCGAACCTGACAAACGAAATTTACCCTAAGTGGTTGTCAGGTTCGGCTGACTCGATTAGATTACTTTTAAGCCGAACTTATCTCCGTAAAAACTTCGAAAATCTTGCTTTGTATGCTCCAGGTTCGGCTAACTCGTGATGATGAGTTATCAGCCGAACTTATCTCTTTACTCTCAAGTTTTTAAATTTTATTCTGGCCATAACTTCTTCATCCGATGTCGGAATGGCCTCATTCTTTTTGTGTTGTTTTGGCCTTTTCATTCTATTGAAGATGACGATAATATATCATTGATTTGAATGAGTTTACATATCCACAAGTACAAAACTTTAGTTTTATTATATCATTGATTTGAATGAGTTTACATAAACTAAATTTTTGTACTTGTGGATATGTAAACTCATTCAAATCAATGATATATTATCATCATCTTCAAGAGAATGAAAATTCCAAAACAACTCAAAAAGAATGAGGCCATTCCGACATCGGATGAAGAAGTTATGGCCAAAATAGAATTTAAAAACTTGAGAGTAAAGAGATAAGTTCGGCTGATAACTCATCATCACGAGTTAGCCGAACCTGGAGCATACAAAGCAAGATTTTCGAAGTGTTTACAGAGATAAGTTCGGCTTAAAAGTAATCTAATCGAGTCAGCCGAACCTAACAACCACCTGGGGGTAAATTTCGTTTGTCAGGTTCGGCCGGGAAAGGTTAGCAAGGTATTAGCCGAACACAAAGGTTCGGCGCAATCGATTTTCAAAACATAAGCCGAACTGTTCTCCGTCTGTAAAAAAAAAAAAAGTTCGGCTGCTAAATTTCAGCCGAACACTACTCTGGAACTTCCAAAACCCATAGGAATCATCGATTACTTGTCACAAATCAACGAAATACGAAAAACCAAGCAATGGGTTTGTGGGAAATACCTTTCTATGTGCAATTTTAAAGAATCAGGCTCTATTTCTCGCTGTCCAACACCAATCAATCCACTATCCTCTTCATCACCATCTTTTCCAAAAAACCCTAGATTGAGATGCTACAGAAGCAATATCAGGATTCAACACCATATTTCTAGGGCATTGCTTAACACGAGGTGCCATTAATGTGTTTAATCGAGAACTTAATCGAACAAGAAATTTTCAGAATTTTGTTTGTGTTTTTGGAGAAGAAGATGAGAAGAAGAGTGAGAGAGAAGGGTTAATTAGTAATGGTTAGTGAGTTAATTAGTGGGTGGTTGGTTAATTAGTGGGATGGGTTAAATTAGTGGGATTTTTTTAGGATTAGAATTAAATTAAGTGGAAGGATAGTATTGTAATTTAAACTAGGCAGGGGTATTATAGTAACTTAACAAGATTTAGGGCAGCCCTTATAATTTTGTGTGGGGTGCCTGTTAAGGGTGTATGCCCCAAAATTATTGGGTCTGCCCCAAATTAGAATTCTTTAAAAAACCCGACCAAATTTGAGCATACTCCTCCCGTTGTGATTAGTTTTCTCACCAAATTTGGGTTTGGCCCATGGTCTAGCTCCATGATTGTGGACGCTCTTAGGATATATCATATAAAAGTTGGAACACATAGTTTGTTGGGTTTTTCATGTCAGTGTGATTCATTGAGTTCAAGTAAGAAAAGGTTACATATTAGTATCCTGGCTTGATTGGGGTATACCCAGATTAATTGGGGTATACCCAAATTTAAATGGACATGTGCCCTTACTAAGGGGAGGCCAAAATGTGGTAAAGTTACGTTAATACCCCTACAGTAATTAATCTAAAACTAAACCCTATATTAATTAACCTAACATTAAACCCTAAACTTAAAAACTAAAAACTGATTAATCTTCTCTAATCCTTCTACTCTAATCCCTCTCCTCTTTCATTCCAAAAACCCAAAATCAACCAAAATTTTCAATTTTGATTTTCCTAAAAAAATGGTTCATTCTAAACAATCCAGCAGCAAGAGAGATTCTACAGGAAGTATAAAAACATCCAAATCAGAGAAAAAAGATAAGGGAAAAGATGGAACTAGTAAACCCGAAAGTTCAATCCCTGAGAATGTTGAAAACAACCCTCCATCGGTGAAAAGAAGACTGTAAGTTGATTTCTAAACTCAACCCAATATTGTTTAGTGTTTTTTGATTGTTAGATTAGGTTAGAAACTGAAAATTTAGATTTTAAAAGCGTTTCGGACAAGCACGGACGATAGTTTCACAACATGCGGCGGTTGTTGTTTCCTAAGCGCCGGCGTGGTATGAGGATGAATAACCTGCCGACCTTTCATATCATCCATGGCGGTTGTTAGACAATAACCAGGGCCGGCAGGGTATACTAACAGACACCTGCCGGCTAACTTACCCCCGGCATGGCGTTGTCCTTGGACCATGCCGACTGTAGGCATCAGAAACTTGATATTTTTGAAATTATAGCCATCATCATTATTTAATACAACCCTGCCGGCTATGTTTTGGTCGGCTAAGTGAATGGTTATTACCATGCCGGCTAGATATTGGTCGGCAGTTTATATATTATATACCTTGCCGACTAGTGGATTACTTGAACCAAATTTCAATGTGTAACAATTTTGATCTCTTATTTGCGTTCAACAGTGTTGTTTGTTTTTATATCTCTTATTTGTGTATTGTTTAGGTTCCCAGAGGAAAAAAAAGAAGATCCACCTTGTTCGGTTACTAAAGATGAGCTATTAGAATTTATTGACGCAATTTATCCCAATGTAGAAGATCCTAAAGATGAAACTGAAAAGAATTGCCCTGTAAGAAAACTATGTATGATGGGTAAAGAAGATCCTGAAGAATTTCTAAGGTTTATGAACAGTCCTAGCAATCCCCTCAACTATGTTGAATGCACATCATCAGAAGAGGAAGAAGATGAGGTTGATCCAAGGACCTTTTTCAGGGCATCTAACTTTTCTGGAGTGAACCCCTATTACAATGAGGATGGTGACTACATAGGTCCAGTGAAGGGGAAGGGAAAAGCAAAAGTTGATGCTGGTGAAAAAGCTAGTGATGGGGAGGAAGATAATAACAATGAGAAGGATCCTTGAAATTCTTAATCTTTATTATGTTTTACTTTCTTTAGAAACTTAGATTCTGGTTTGAACTATTACATTATATTTTGAACTCTTAGAGTGTGGTTTTAGACTTGTTAAACTTATTTTAATTTTCAGTTTTAGTTGCTTTAGAAATTATTCTGCTTATTTAGTAATAGACAAAGTACTGGAGGCCGGCATGGTATTAAATCTATACCTTGCCGGCGTAGATGTTAGTTTCACCTTTTAGGTACAAAGTACAACCCATTGAATGCTCAACGGCTAGAAATTTCAAAATCAAGATATTAGGTATGTTGTTATTATAAAAGCATTCCCAACTTCATCTTCAACCTTGCATAAAGAATGGAAGTTTCAAAACCAAATATTTGTAGTATTTGTACACTTAGTGGTCATTTTGCAAACGATTGTCCCTTTGAAGGAAGCAAATGCACTATTGAAGGTTGTAAGGGATTCTTATTTCTCATAAAAGCTGCAGTAGGAGGTGTATATCAGCCGTATGCTTCAAAATGCACTTGTTGTGGGTTTTTCTATTGGATAGATGAGCGCCTAGCTCCGTATGAAGATGAAGTTGCTAAAATCAACCTTCTACCATGTACGAATCCATATTGCGACGGTAAGATGAAGCTAATTACCTCTCCTAAGAAATTATGTAATGGAAAAAGATACTATCTATGTCCCAAATGTGTTAGGGTTAAGTTTTTAACGTTTGTATGCTTTAATTAAGGTTTGTATCCGATGTATAGTCAGTGATGTTAAAAATATAGGCTTGCCGGCGGCCTTTTAGTCGGCATTATCCGAAATTAAAAGCCTGCCAAAGGTTTTTCTGTCGGGATGGATATTGTAATACACATTGCGGGCTTGATAACATTCATGAACAATTTTTGAGTGAGCTCTTAGACGGCATGGTTATCCTTCAACACAATGCCGGTGTAATTAAAGCCGGCAACTTGGCCAAAGTCGGAACATGCCGGCCTGATAGAAAAAAACATCCAGGAACAATATTTTTAAGGGAGTTATCCTCCGGCATGGCTAATTTCATACACATTGCCGGCATAGTTAACGCCGACATTTTGGTAAAGGCAATACCTTGTCGGCCATATGAGGCAGCTTTTTCCTTTACTATCATGCATTGTGGCCGGCAGTGTGATGAGATAATACCGTGCCGATCCTTGGAAAGCCGACATGGTTGTGTAATTACTATGATGCCGGCAAATTGAAAATACATCCAAAAAAACACATCCATTTCATTCATTTGTAGCACTCCAAAGTATATTACACAAAACACGCATGCGATTACAAAAGTACTCCAAAAAGTACGAATGTTTTGTCTAGTACTCCATTGTACACTACACAAAAAGCTTCCTTATTCCCTAATCATAATCACTCCTCACTCAAATCTGTTGGAAGGATTTCATTCAAATCTATTGAACCTCCTTTAGTCAAATCTATTGGACATTCCCTAGACTCATCTATAACATTCCAAAGGGCCATGTTGTCCTCATAAATTTTCATCCATTCCTTGCTCTTGTTGTCTGTGAACTTCTCCCACAAACTAAACCTACATAGAGGAGGTAATTGACATTCCTTATTGAGTTGTAGACCAATAAAATGATTTTTATCCACCAAAGCAATGGCAATTCTTCTATGCTTGAGTTGGTTCACACAAACCGCATGTTTCAGTGCAAATGCTATAGATAGTCCCTCACTAAAGAAATGTACCACGCAATTCCACGTATCCGCCAATAGATGGCCACACTCCGGCATTCTCAACCAATTCTCCCATTTTATAGGTGCATTTCCCTCCGGGCCTTTAACACTAGTTACCAAACCTTTGAAAGTTGCTTATTTCTCCTCCATGGAACCTTCTAGCATCATTGAGATATGGAACTCTTTGTCGTTTTCTAGTCGAGCAGCCATCTTCTTTCTAATGTATTGGCATTGGGTGAGATTCTCTTCAACCGCTCCACTTAGGTGTCCCAATTGTTGCGATATAACGTGAAACCCACAATTTTCATCTTTCGGAACATCGTCTGTACCAATCACGAAATCTTGAATAATTGGAGGGAGTTGCTTGCGATACTTTTGCAACACCGGTTGTACTACCTTATTTGGATGACCTTTTTTCTTCGCAATATTTCCTTGGCTTGCTTGACTCTCAAGAGGTAGAGTTCCATTTGTATTCAAGTTAGAGACCGTTGGTGTAGTTGAATCCTTTCTTGGACGACCCCTTTTATTTCCAACAAATTCCACACTTGCTTGACTCTCAAGAGGTAGAGTGCCATTTGTATTCAAGTTAGAGACCGTTGGTGTAGTTGAATCCTTCCTTGGATGACCTCTTTTCTTTTTTGCGGGCTCCTCACTTGCTTGACTCTCAAGAGGTAGAGTGCCATTTGTATTCAAGTTAGAGACCGTTGGTGTAGTTGAATCCTTCCTTGGACGACCTCTTTTATTTTTTGCGGGCTCCTCCTTGTATTGCGCCTCGGTATAAACATGTCCGGATGGATCGCACTTTGTACTCAAATGATCTTTAATGTTTTTCTTTTTGGATTGATCACTATTTGTACTTAAAACTCTTTGATTTGTTATCTTTCGGATTGATTACTATTTGTACTTAAAAACTCTTTGATTTGTTCTCTTTCTTCCTCCCTCGTCTTTTTGGTAGTTGGTCTACCATTAGGATCTTGTTTCTCCGGTTCTTCAAGTTCTTCCATAAAAGGGTAAACAATCGGCATCAACTTGTCCTTCATAGTTTGTTTGTCCAACCTATTCAACGTGGGGTACTTATCGAGGATTATTCGCCCAAGATCCATGTCGCCAAACTCTTCACCGGGATCTTCTCTTGTAGACGGTGTGAAAGATAATTGCTTCCAATAAGGATCGGTATCATCAAGAGGAATGGGAGTTTTATACCTACCAAGCATATGACGAAACGGAAGTCCGATAGCCTTCATTATCCTATACTTACAAGGAGTGTTCGGGTCATCAAACTGATTATACTTTTTAAACAATGCGAGATGTTTCATCATGAAACGTATTGCCAAATGCGAGACGTTTCTATGTATACCAACAAGCAACCAATCATCCTCCTTAAACTCCTTCAACTTCCGGAAGCTACTTTCTTGGAATTGTTTTTTATCTTGTCGATATCATTATTAGTGTACTCATGGATAGCATGTTGCACCGTCACAATCCCATTTTGACTCGTGAAAAGTAGACCTTTTAGTCTCCCATGAGCTTGCTCTACCATACTTGTGGACTCAAGTTTGAAATGTTTATAGTCGTAGGTAAAAGCATACACAAACCTCTCTTTATGTGGCGTCAACCATTGTCTCTTGCAATATTCCACTACTTTGGGGTATTTAGTGCCCCAATCATCCTCGAACTCCTTCAAGTTTATCTTATATCTTGCCACACTCATCGGCCAATACAACTTATCCCACGCTTTCATGAATAACCCAAACTTGATCTCACCTTCTTTCCATTCTTCATCTTCTTTCTTCTTCTCTTCCTCTCTCTCCTCTTTAGTTAGTTTACTAAGACGTTCATCTTCATCCTTTTCACGTTTAGTACCTTTCTTTGCCTTTGGCTTTTGGATATGATTCCTACAATTCTTTCTAAGATTGCATTGTATATGCCAAGTGCAAAGGAAATTTTGTGCATTGGGAAAGACTATCCTCACGACGTTTATTAATGCTTTCTCATTGTCGGTCACTACAACCCCCGGAGTTTCGTCTTCGTGGTAGAGAAGCTTCAAAGTTTCCAATGCCCAAATATAGCTATCATCCTTCTCCCGATCCATAAAACACCATGCCACCGTGAACGATTGCTTATCCGAGGTTTGTCCTACAATGTTCAACAAAGGCATGTTGTACCTATTCGTCTTATAAGTACAATCCATGAACAAAACTTGGTAAAAGCAACGCGCCAATTGAATCATATCGGGGTGCGCAAGAAAAATACGATCCACCTTCCCATCCGGTGACTCATGGTGTCTCATCGTGTAGTTGTATTTGTGTGCCAACCATTGTGATTCTTCCATCACCTTTCTTCCATCCCATTCAATTATTTTAATGGTTGCCTTGGCCGCATAAATTGTAGACAATGAAGAGAGGTTATGCGGGTCGTCCCTCTTGAACCTACGAAGGAGCTTGCTTGGTTTAATTCCCCAACTTGTTCTTACTTGTTCGAACTCGTACGGTTTCAACTTGGCAACTTGACAGTGCCCAACAAGACTTTGCGGATCTTTATGGTTATGCCAACCAACATCAACTCTACTCATTTTCCACATGCTATCGATTTTTTCTTTCCTCCCAAAAATAATCTTGAATGGGCATGCACACTTCTTAGACTTCCTCTTGTACACCCTAGTCGTCTTCTTATCATACACATAACCCTTTCTCTTGTGACTTTCGTCCGGAGATCCATAACACTCGCATACCATTTCAAACCGCGTAGATTTTTGTTGGGTGTTTTTTACTAGAACGCACATCTTCTCTTTTGCTTTCTCAACAATCCAATTTACCGGGTCCTTTTTGTCCTTCCATTCCAAATCATTAGCATAATGTTCGGAAGTATCGGGACCCCTAATTTTCTGAGTTTGAGGCTGATCCGCCATAGGTACCAATGCCACAATCTACAAAACATCAAAAGTGTAGTTAATATGTATTACCACGGTCGGCATGATCGACATATAAAACACTGCCGGCAAAAAAAGACCGGCACGTAAGGGAATATAAACAATGCCGACATAAGAACAACCGACACTGTCTTAAAACTTGAAAATGCCGGCGTAAGAATTTTCAAGTAATGGCTCCTGTGTTTCAAAAAAAATGGAAGTCGGCAAGGTTAAAATTTTATACACTGCCGGCGTGGTACTGGTCATGAAAAGTCGGCATTTTTGGCAAAGTAAAACCACGCCGGCCTTTACGGCCGGCATGATCGACAAGCGTTGACCTTGCCGACCCTGAACAACAGAAGTGGAAAAAAAAAACAAAAATCGATCATTTGCATGGAAAAATCACAATCTTCACTACTTAGGTTGTCTACCTGATTACTTGCAGCTCCATTATCTTCTTCTTGGTTATTGGACTCTACGTTTGGCTCGAGACATTCATCACTTCCATACCCATCTTGAGTTTGAGGAAAATAAAAGTGAGGATCATGCAAATAATCCATTCGATCATGGTCTGGTAGATCATCATACAAGTACGAATCTATAGGAGGAAAGTTAGAAGGCTCCCCCACTTCAAAATCAGGATTTGAATCACTCATATCACAAATTTCACAAAAACCCTAACTCCCCCCCCCCAAAAAAAAAAAAAAAAACTCCTCTACTACTTCATACTAATTCTCTCTCTAAATGATTTCTAAAACCCAACATATAACTAAATCAACTACCTAATCTAATAATTTTAGTTAAATTAGAGTTAATAATTGTGGGAGCATTTTAGCCATTTAGAAAAATCTAGGTTAAGGGGTGGCTTAGCTTTACTTCAAAATGACCCTATTTTATCTTATTGGGTATACCCCAATCAAGCCAGGATTAGTATACAACAAATTGACTCAATCCAATCCAAACCAAGCTAAACTTATCTAAAGAAAATTTGGAGTACTATTATAACAAACTGAGTTTGTTGCAGTTATACGCCTATACCTATGCAGCAACGGGATCATCTGTCTTATAGATTATTCCTAGTATTCAATTACCATAAAACAATAAAACCTGCACATTCCAACAATTTGACCATGAAACTTACTTTCAGCGAAACTGCGAAGCTTCATATCATATGAATCACATACATCTATCCATTGTCTGTACTGGAATGCCAAGTGTTTGAAAATTTTACACAAATTCCACGGATAATATTGTGCGTGAGAAGCACTGCCGTCCGAGATATCTGAATCTCAATAAACTACAATTAGATAGACAATAAAGTTTGATATCCCTAACTAATAACCGTTGACTTGGATTGGTGAAAAATGACTACAGATCCAACGGATGAAACTCTAGGGTTTATAGTTTTGCCAAATATGCCTAAAGTGGTTACTCTACTCGATTATTTTTTATTTTGTCTTCCCCTTATTTTCTCTCCTGTAAGAAAAAAACACTCACAGTGTAGGGTTTCACAGTTTTCTTTCTCTCTCTAGAAATCCAAGCGAGAACGTAAAGGATTAACCAAACCCTAGCTAATTTCATGCTAGTTTCTGTACAAACTCACTAATTTGAGCTCGATTTCACTCAATTTCATCTTCATTTCACCAATGTCGTCTCTCATTCTCATCTTAAAACCCTTATTTGCTTAAAAAAATCCATGGAGGAATCACTCTTCTCAGCTTACCCCGTGAGAATACATACTTGAAATAAAGGTAAAGTCTTTCTCTTTTTTTTTTTTTTGGGTTTATTTTACTGAGTGAAATTCTTCTGTAAGACTGAAGAGTATGATGGGGGAGCTGAACAGTGATTTTTTGGTGTAATTTTGATTCAGGTTTTGTTGTTTGAGGCTAAGTTTCGAGAATTTTTTTTTTGTTGAAGTTGAAATCTTCTGCGGGTTTCTTGGGTCTTTGTTTCTCTATCTATTTTATATGGTTATGAGTTGAAACATAAAGGGGAAGGAGCCATGGAAGGAGACGAGCGTCATGTCATGATAGCTTGCGTTGTATTGGGAACGCTTTTCTCCGTTCTGAGTTCGCTCTCCTTTGCTATACTCTGGGCAGTGAATTGGCGTCCATGGCGGATTTACAGGTAACAAATTAAATGCTTGTTTTTTTTAGATTGCAAATGTCGTATCTTTTTGAGTGTTGGAAATGTTGAGGCTCAGTTATAACTTCTTAGGGGCGAATTATAACGTTGCTTGTTACCATATATTTCACACTGAGCCGTATTAGTTTGTACATGACATGTACCTTCATTATAAAATTGAGTGGCAACTGTTAATGATAGAACACTTAATTGGTAGTATCATACCATCTTTTCCTCACAAACCTGCATTTTTAGGCATGCTAATTATGGAGTCTAGAGTGTTTAAACAATTTACCCATACGACTGCTGACTATCTCAACTAGTCTTGATAACCCTTATAAGTTGGAAGTTAAGATTTTGAAGTATATAGTTATTGAATGAAGCTGAATCCACGATGCTGGATATTCTGGTAAATTAATGGATGGATAAGCTTTCCTGCCAGCATTTCAAGTTCGTTATTGGCTTGATTTAATTGCCACTGTTTCTTGCTTTGATTCCCCCTTTTTATTCATGGTAGATCTGAGTTGTGGGCATGTGTTTTCCTGCGGATATTAATGCATAGATAAATATATTAATAGGAAAGGAACTACTTCCAGTGAGTAGTAAGTATAGATCGGGCCTTTTAGTCCGTGTCACCTTGTTTTGATAGGGATTATCTTCTTCCACTGTCAAGGTTTGTAGGCTGAGAATTTGAGCCCGAAAATGCAAAGCTCAACGGAGATGCAATTTTTAGCAACCTCCCAATAACATCTCTATTGTTCAGTTATGTAGAACCCCGTTGTTTAGAAACGTGCTTCTCCAAGTGTGAATCAGCGTTAAGATTTAGTTAATTATCTCTTTTTTCTTTCGTAATTTAATATTTGAGAATAAAATGTGTCCTAGAGATTCTTAGACAGCATGAGTAATTTAAGGAAAACTAGGAAAAAATATTATGAAATTTTAACAGACAGTGAGGCTTTGCATTTTGCCTCAACTAGGTTTTTTAAGTTAAAGATGCGAAGGAGGTAAGATATCATTCTTATGTTGCCACAGGCATACTTGATCTGTCATAGATGACAAAGGAGGGAATGAGGCACCAACACATCCCTAACTATATATACATAATCTTACGGAGCACTAACAAGTCAACTACCATCATCTCAAAGACGATAACAAGAACTCAACAAGTTGTTGGCTTTTATCTAGGATACAAAATGAGTTAGAGAGTTGTTTTGAAGTTTGATAGATTTTAGTGAAACAAAGAGCCGAAAAATAATTGAAGTCTCGTGGATTGTGGCTAAGTAGGAATTATGTTATTCAAATTGGTTTGTGTGCACTGATATGTTTGTCCTTAGCTGAATGTGGGTCAAGGCTGTGACGTTCTTGAATGCTGTCCTTAAGGTGAACATCGAGACTTACGCCTCGGTTGTTCTTTTAAACATCAGTTCTTGGATGCAAAGACCTAGCTTGAATGATAGGATGCATGATACTATCATGCGAAACTCTAAATTCTTCCTTACCGTATGCAAAAACTTGTAGTTGTCCTTACTTCAGGAAACCTAGATTTGGAATAGCACACATACTAGTGGTAGTTCGTTTTACATGTTGTGATGCAGTCTTCAGCAGCATTCCACATTTATAATGGCTGGTGTAATTGGTAGTGAAAAGGTTTTTTCAGACACGATTAAGTAAGGAGAGTAATGTGGAGATTGCACATGAGCAGAGTTGTAGGGAGAAAATTAGAAAAATAGGTATGCTGGTTTTGAGGTTAAAAAAAAAAAGAATTATGGGGGAAAAGATGTTAAGATTGCAGGGGCTGACCGTTGAGGTTCGAGCATGGTTTGGAGGTCTAATTGTAATGCACAAATAATCCTTGTAAAAAACTATTTCCAATTTCGGGAATGTGGTTGAACAAAAACAAGAAATGGAGTACATTGTTCACTCTTTGGGTGCACATTAATTGCTCGTTTGGCTCCGTTATTTTTAATTATTCAGACTTGTCTTCTCTGTTTTCCTGATACTTTTTCTTCTGTCTTCAGTGTTTTAATTAGATCATAACTGTAGAAAAGGCTTTTTGTTTTGTCTGAATACTATGCCATTTGAAACACAAAATTCTAAAGGTACCATGTATCTACTTCACACTCTACACAGGGTTGTACTTCAGGAAAGATAGCCTAGCAATTTTCGACGCCACAGTATTAATTAAGTTTGCCTCATATATATCCCTCTCCCAATCACACACATTAGTCAGTGTATCAAGCATTTCAATGGTAATGTCTCCATAGTAGCATTGTTCGACTAATTAAATTTTGTAGGCAACCCATATCACTGATTCACTGCTTTCTCCCATGTAATAGGACGTGTATCACAATATATTTTTAAGCCTGCTTCACATTTATCATTGATTTTTCACCTTCATCTTGTGTTGTTTGTTCTTTTGGTTTGTCATCATCAGTTGGATATTTGCCAGAAAGTGGCCAGAAGTTATACAAGGTCTTCCTTTGGGTGTAATCTGCGGTTTCCTGTCCTTATCTGCATGGGTTGTTGTCCTATCACCCGTGGTGGTGCTTATTATCTGGGGGAGTTGGTTGATTGCGAATCTTGGACGTGATATAATTGGCTTGGCCGTAATAATGGCCGGTACTGCTCTTCTTTTGGCATTTTATGCTATCATGCTTTGGTGGAGAACAAAATGGCAAAGCTCAAGTATGTAGTGTTCTTCTTTCATATATAATGACAATTTTGTTATGTGTTCCATGCAATTGTATGCCTTGTGTATATTATGCTCTGCAATTTAAAAGAATCAAGAGTTGAAAGAGAAAAAAATGACATCAGAATTTCAAGGATAGTGGCGCCCTGCTATCTCTATGGATATATCATGCTTTTAGGTTTTTTCAATCAGTTGACTTTTTCTTTTGAACAGGGGCTGTTGCGATTCTTCTTCTTTTGGCTGTTTCACTCCTTTGCGCGTATGAACTCTGCGCCGTGTATGTTACAGCAGGCTCAAGTGCGTCTGAGCGATATTCTCCTTCTGGGTTCTTTTTTGGCGTGTCGGCTATTGCTTTAGCAATTAACATGCTCTTTATTTGCCGAATGATCTTCAATGGTAATAACCACAATACATTACTTTATTCTGATTGTTTCATATGTTTATTCAAGGGGAAAAACATAAAATAATTTTTAAAGGGAATCATATCTTTCTGCAACATTGCGAATTGCCGCTAGTTAGCTAATCTATTATATATCTGTTCCGCAGGTACCGGCTTGGATGTGGATGAATATGTGCGTCGGTCATACAAATTTGCTTATTCTGATTGTATTGAAGTAGGACCTGTTGCTTGCTTAGCAGAGCCACCTGATCCGAATGAGTTATATCCGCGACAATCCAGTAGGCAAGTCCATGCCCTTTGTTCTTCATTGGTCATCATATTTGTTTGCTGCCATGGTATCTTTGTTGTCTAATTGTGTTCTATTTTTGCATTGGGTTCACCCTTTTTTTTTTTTGGGTTTCTGATGCTCTTTTGTTGCTTTTAGTATTTTGATTATTTAGTTAGTGACTTCATCGCAACATCTTTGTCATACTATAAAATTCCATGATGCGTGGAAGTATAATCTAATCAACATTTTGTTGACATGGTGTAATTTTGTAGGGCTTTTCGTCTTGGACTTCTTTATCTTGGATCACTGCTCGTGCTTCTTGTTTACTCCATCTTATATGGTTTGACTGCTAAGGAGTCAAATTGGCTGGGGGCCGTTACTTCTGCTGCTATAATTGTTCTTGGTATGCCCGTTTGTATTACATATCCCTGTGTGCATGTATTTTATCTTTAGAGACATAATTTTATGATGTCTTGCTTTATCTTATAGATTGGAACTTGGGGACATGCTTGTTTGGGTTCGAGCTTCTAAAGAGTCGTGTTACAGCACTTTTTGTTGCTGGAACATCTCGCATTTTTCTCATCTGCTTTGGGGTGCATTACTGGTTTGTAACTCACTCCTCTATTGAAGTGTTGATGTTGTACTTAATTACAGATATGGCTGAGCTTTGTGAGTTGTTTTGTTTTCATACTTTGGTTGTTAATGCTTTCAGGTATTTGGGACACTGTATTAGTTATGGAGTTGTAGCCTCTGTCTTGTTATTTGCTGCTGTTTCTCGTCATGTATCAGTTATGAGTCCATTGGCTGCAAGGAGAGATGCCTTACAGAGTACAGTGATACGTTTAAGAGAGGGATTTCGAAGAAAAGGACAAAACAGCTCTTCTAGCTCTTCTGAAGGTTGTGGCTCAAGTGCAAAACATAGTAGTAGTGTTGAAGCAAGTAACCTTTCTAATGGCGTCGAGGCTACTTGTACGAGTACATCACAGTGCACAGTCGACGGTAGTAACTGGAATAATGTCGTTCTGTGCGGCACTTCTGGTTGTCACGAGGGGATTAATAGTGATAAGAGCATAGATAGTGGAAGGCCAAGTTTGGCATTACGTAGCAGTTCATGTCGGTCTGTTGTCCAAGATTCTGAAGTTGGAATGACTCCAGCTGATAAGCAACTTGAACGCAGCAGCTCCTTTATTGTTTGTTCCAGCGGTGGTCTGGAAAGTCAAGGCTGTGAGTCAAGTACATCAACTTTGGCAAATCAACAAGCACTGGATCTGAATCTGGCTCACATCTTTCAACAAAGACTGACCGATTCAAGAGTTGCGGCAATCTTGAAAAGGAAAGCTAGAGAAGGTGATGTTGAGTTGGCTAATCTACTCCAAGATAAGGGCTTGGATCCAAATTTTGCTGTGATGTTGAAGGAAAAAGGCTTAGATCCAACTATTCTGGCGTTACTGCAGAGAAGTAGTCTTGATGCAGATAGGGAGAATCAAGATAGCACTGATGTTACTGTGATTGACACAAACAGCTCAGACAATGTTATGCCCAATCAAATTTCACTGTCAGAGGAATTACGGCGCAAGGGTTTGGAAAAATGGCTACAAATTTTCAGAACTATTTTGCATCAATTAGCAGGTACACCACAGAGAGTGTGGGTCCTTTTCAGTTTTTTCTTCATTATCGAAACGATTATTGTGGGGGTGTTCCGCCCAAAGACAATCAAAGTAATAGGTGCTACCCATCAACAGGTAAGTTTTGTGCCAATAGCATAATTGTTGTTCAGTTGTATGGGTATTGGAACCAATTTGGCGATTTTTGATTTGCTGATGTATGCATATGACATTTTGTTTGCAGTTTGAATTTGGCATTTCAGTGTTCTTATTGTCTCCAGTTGTTTGCTCAATAATGGCTTTCCTTCGATCCTTCCAAACAGAAGAAATGTCCATGACGTCCAAACATGGCAAGGTATGCTCCACGTGGTTGTTGAAATAGGTGGTGTGAGTGTTACACATTTTTAGTGTAAATGATACTAAACTTAATAGTTTTAGTTACAATTTTCACTTGATGTCTGGTATGGTAAGAAGGTTTCTTAGGCACATTTACTTAGGATATTTAAAGATTTGGGTAGCGCTTCTGGTATGTTCCTGTCCTGTGCGTCCTGTGCATTGATTTCGACTGTTATTGTCTTAGAAGGATGTAAAACTGGTAGGCCAGATGTCTTCATTTGACTTCATTTTGAAAGTCACATTGAATTCAGACATTGTGTTCTCATTTTATCTTATATTGATTGATACCTGAGCTTATTTACAAAGAAAATGAAGAAATGGGGCACCGACGAGAATATGAAGAATTTTCATAAACTAATAAAAGCTGTGTAAAGTGTGTGCTTCTTTTGGAAATCATGTCGTGATTTTAGATCTTAGACATCTGCCGTACCTTCTTTGTGCGTGTCTTGCTGTACTGGACTTTTGGGTTCTCCTTTTTGTATTTATTTTACCTTAGTATATTTTAATCGATAAAAGTGGCATATACAGTTGAGAAATTTCTCTTTGCAAGATATGAGTTGGTACATCGTTCATAAGTAGGAAAATAGGTGAAGTGAGCGAGGAACTGCAACATTACAATAAGATGAGTGTCTACACAAGTTAAAATCTCAATGACATGACTCTCTAAGGTTCTTGAATAAAGAATGATGTGGGAAAGTGATAGATCTGTTTTCATTTCTATTAGAAAAAGAAGGCTCGGTGGAGAGACCACCCATGAATAGATCAAACAGTAAGAGCACCCTGTGAAATGGTGTGAAATACTAAAAACTTAGTGGCCAAAACAAATTCAAGAGATTTTTATACGCGAAATGATGTGAAATACTAAAAACTTAATTTTGTTTATCATGTAGAACTCCAGTTCAATTGTAATTCTGGCTTAACATCTTTGAATGAAAAGAACCCAGGGTTAGCATATGGAACAATCACATGTCAAGACAGAACTTGTTTAGAATTATCTCTATTTCTCAGCTTTTGTGCATCTTACTATCTGGTTTAGAATTCTCTCTCCATTTTTTCCTTTTTCTTTTTTTGCTTCTTACTAACTGGTTCTCTTCTGGTGTTGATTCTTCAGTATGGATTTGTCGCCTGGTTGTCAAGCACCTCTGTCGGTTTGTTGCTTTCCTTCTTAAGGTATGGCTGTTTTTTGACTAATTTGATAAACCGTACCTACATGTGCGTTTGTTATTTTTAGTATGCTCATGGACAGTAATTTTGTTGGATGAAATACATATTAGGGGATGCATATAGTCCATTCCTACATGTTTAGATTTAAACTATATAGTTTATCTGTGACCATGGATTCTGACGAGTTACAATTGATTTACAGAGTATTCTTTTAACTCTCTGTAATTACAACTTTTGTAACACTTGATGAACATTGGTTTCTTTGTAATATTAATTCTATGGGAAACCAAATGTTATATTTACACCGTTTAGTTAGCTTAGCAAAGATTGACTACTTGAATAGTTGAATTCACTCGCGATTCACATGCTTAAATAATAGCAATTGTCCTTTGCCATTCCTAGGTCTGCTTTTTAAATTAAGAAATGCTGTGCAATTGATTTTCATCGATATTCTGATGACTCATGATACTCTTTTCTATATTTGCTGAAAAGAAGTGGCTATGATTATGATATGACCTAGTCATTTCAATCGCCATCTGCTGCTCTGCAGTTTTTTGAGTCTCGCTATCAGGGTTTATGCTTTTTGTCTATGTAACAATGATATGGGTATAGGTGTCAGTCTCGGACTGGGCGAGCGAAGACTATGCCGAGAAGACATACCTATTTAATTGTCTCACTATGTAGCTGTCTTTTAGTTATGATATGTTTTATTGGATCTAAGTATGTTGGAATCTGGATACACGTGCAAGACATCAACTTCTTTACTATGTCATGTTCATAGTTACGTGAAAGTGCAAGCACACTCCACATCTTACATTATTTAATTCAAGTAGCAATTTAGGTGATCTCAAGTGCTAGACACGGTGTCTGTTTGTTGTACATGGCAAAATTCATGAAAGTGGAGTGTCCTTGTGACAGTCTTCTGTCATTCACTCATCCAACCCCCCTTTTTTTTTCCAGCAAATCGTCGGTTCTACTTGGATTAGCTTTGACCGTACCTCTCATGGTTGCTTGCCTTTCCATCGCCGTTCCAATATGGATACGCAATGGCTACCAGTTTTGGGTTTCACGAGCAGAATGCACAAGTCAAGGAAGCAACCCTGGAGCTCAGGGGAGGAAAGAGGTTTGTACTTTAAATGTAGCAATATACTCCTGAATGAGTTCTTGTATGCCTCTATACTTCCATGTTCGACATCATTGTATAGTTAAATGTCTCCTTTTCGTTTTCTATCTATACATGCTTGTCTGGGCAGCTGATTAATAACCTCTGTGCATACTGCCTCTGTATTAAACGGACATTTAGTTGCTTTATGTTTTATTGACACATTGTGTATGTATCAGGCTGTTGTACTTGCACTCTCCATATCAATGTTCACGGGATCTGTCATAGCTCTTGGAGCAATAGTCTCTGCCAAACCTTTGGAACACTTAGCTTACAAAGGATGGACCGAAGATCAAAATAATATTAGCTCTCCATATGCATCTTCTGTTTACCTTGGTTGGGCAATGGCTTCAGCATTTGCTTTGATAGTCACTGGAGTGCTACCAATTCTGTCGTGGTTTGCAACATATCGGTTCTCTCTTTCCTCTGGCATATGTGTTGTAATATTTGCTGGTAAGTTAATCTAAGCTTATATCTATCGTTCTGTATGATTCTTAACTAGTGTTTCTGTAAAATTCTTAACCAATGTGTGGTAGTGGTCATTGTTGTTGCATGTTGCTACTGAACTCTTTTTGGCGCTTGTTATTGTTGTCCTGATGGTTGCTTTAATTGTTTTTTTTTCCTCTCTTTTTTGGTTCAGTTGTTCTTGTGGCATTTTGTGGTACTTCTTATTTGGAGGTAGTTAATTCTCGGCAGTATGGGGTTCCAACTGATGGTGATTTCCTTGCCGCCTTGCTTCCTTTAATGTGCATTCCAGCAGCGGTATCGCTTGGTTCTGGTCTGCTTAAATGGTATGACATAATTTTTTGACATTACAAATACCGGTGGATATCACAAAATTGAAGTTTCTCACAGTGCCCTTGATTTTTTTTTTTTGTGTGTGCAGGAAAGATGATGACTGGAAATTTTCTCGAGGTGTCTATGTATTTATTGGCATTGGTCTTCTTCTTTCGCTTGGTGCAATATCAGCCATTACTATTATAGTTAAACCTTGGACGGTGCGTTTTTGGTTCATTTCAGCTGTTCTATCTAAGATTTAATAGCTTCTTTTACGGAAGTTTTATTACATTACATTATATTAATGCAAATGTTTCATCAGATTTCTCATCTACTTTATTATCCATTTTTCATTGCTGAACAGATTGGGGTTGCTTGTCTGTTAGTTCTCCTTCTCATTGTCCTAGCAATTGGTGTTATCCACTATTGGGCAGCGAACAATTTTTATTTGACCAGGGC
This sequence comes from Papaver bracteatum, assembly GCA_023529315.1. Lineage (NCBI taxonomy): Eukaryota > Viridiplantae > Streptophyta > Magnoliopsida > Ranunculales > Papaveraceae > Papaver > Papaver bracteatum. Next base: position 6,022,320 of record JAJJWX010001877.1, read on the forward strand.
ACAAATGTTCTTAGTTTGCTTCTTTGCATTTCTTTTGGCGTTGGCTGCATTTGTTCTTGGTTTGTTGGAAGGTGAATATCCTCTAGAAGATTAATGTTACTTTAAGCCAACTTTGTATCTCGCTTATAATATTTTTGCACTCTGTAGAATGACATTATTCATTGTCAGGTAAACCATTTGTCGGAGCATCTGTTGGGTATTTCTCATTTCTCTTTCTTCTTGCTGGAAGGGCATTATCTGTAAGTTATTCCTTACCTGTTTGGATGAAAACTTCAGCTTGCTAACTATTGATCATGTTTGTTTTGTCTAGTGATCTTATTTTCTTTGTAAATAAGGTTGGTCAGCTGCAATGTGCTTATGTGACACCAGTTCATATTGTTTTGCAGGTTCTTCTTTCCCCTCCAATTGTAGTATATTCCCCAAGAGTGTTACCTGTTTACGTGTATGATGCACATGCTGATTGTGCGAAAAATGTCAGGTATGTTCCGTCTATGAGGTGTACACTAGACTTCACCACATTCTCCATGACTCTATTCTTCAAAGTTTTGCTTGTATTTATTTTTGGATATGTTTTAGGTGTGTTGTGGAATTGATTGGTTGCATTTCCTTAGTTTACCAATTTCACCAAGTTTCCTTCGCACCAAACAAATACTGAGCCATTTTCTTTTAATTTCTTTTGGTTATATTTGAGGTCTCATGTTCTGCGTCGTTTAATCTTGTAGTGCTTCGTTCCTCGTTCTTTATGGAATTGCAATAGCAACCGAGGGATGGGGTGTTGTTGCTAGCTTAAAAATATATCCGCCGTTTGCTGGAGCTGCTGTATCGGCAATTACACTTGTGGTAGCATTTGGTTTTGCCGTCTCTCGTCCATGCTTGACACTTAAGGTTAGTGCACAGCTATATATGAGTCGAGGAATTCTTGAGTAATCCTGATGTTACCTTCCTGTTTATCTTATGTATAAATAACTAATTGAATGTTCTATCTTCGACTAACCACCAGATGATGGAAGATGCCGTACATTTTCTAAGTAAAGAAACTATCGTACAGGCAATTTCTCGATCCGCTACCAAGGTATGTTCATTTGTTTTTTCCTCGCTTTCAGATTACAACTTTTTAGTGGTAACTTTTGCGTAATGATAACTCAAATTCAGGATCTTCTTTTGTAAAATTGGTTTGGTTATTGTTGTTGTTTACCCAAGAAGAACTCCTGGTAGGGACTAGGGATATTATTAGTTTATTTTCTTTAAATTCTTTCTGAAAGATTCCTGTTATGGTCCTTTGGTCTTGGGGATAAAAATATTTTGAATTGTTTATCTGAACGATTTCTTTCTGACTCGCATTCGAAAATCCTTCGCTACATTTTATTATCATCTCTCTCCAAATGTCCTTTCTGCTTTGCTATAAAGTCTCATTGGGTCACATATTTTGAAGGGGCCATAACTTTTATCTTTCTCTTATCAGTCACTTTAACTTAACCTTTGCTTGTTTATGGATGCAGACGAGAAATGCTCTTTCAGGAACTTACTCAGCACCACAGCGATCAGCTAGTTCTGCTGCTCTGTTAGTCGGAGATCCTACGATTTCACGGGACAAAGGGGGTCATTTTGTGCTTCCTAGGGCTGATGTCATGAAATTGAGGGATCGTCTTCGCAACGAAGAATTAGCTGCAGGCTTGTTTTTCTGCAGATTTAAAACTGGAAGGATATGTTGGCGTGACTCACCTACAGATGTGGGTAACAGAAGAGAGATGTGTGCTCATGCAAGAATTCTTGCTTTGGAGGAGGCAATTGATACCGAATGGGTATATATGTGGGATAAGTTCGGTGGTTATTTGCTTCTTTTGCTTGGTTTGACTGCAAAGGCAGAGCGAGTGCAGGTGAACCAGAATACTAACTTTCAATTGTGTAATTAAGTCTTAAACTCACAGTATAAGATCAGTTTGTTTCCTGGAAACACTCTACACGAATTTAGTTTCAGGATGAACTCTGTTAAAATGATTTCATATGTTATTGTTTGTGTCTTGGCAGGATGAAGTTCGTCTTAGATTATTTCTGGATAGCATCGGGTTCTCAGATCTAAGTGCCAAAAAAATAAAGAAATGGATGCCTGAAGATCGCAGGCAATTCGAACTTATCCAGGAGAGGTAGACTGTCTCTCTATCTTGTTATAGTAGAATTGTCTGTATTACACAAGGTAAGAAATGATACAGGAAATGCCCTATGCATCATAGGCCATTTCGTGTATCTTTTCTTACTGGCCATTAGGTTGTTACATTGAATATTAGTCACATCTGCAGATACTAACTAATAATATGGGTAAAATAAGTTTAACCTTCTCTGTATTGCTCACATACTAACTAATATTGCAGTTACATAAGAGAGAAGGAGATGGAAGAGGAAATCTTGATGCAAAGACGTGAAGAGGAAGGGAAAGGAAAAGAAAGAAGAAAAGCACTTTTGGAGAAGGAAGAACGTAAGTGGAAGGAGCTAGAGGCTTCTCTTATATCTTCCATTCCAAATGTTGGGAACAGGGATGCTGCTGCTATGGCGGCTGCTGTTCGCGCTGTAGGGGGTGATTCTGTTTTGGACGACTCATTTGCTAGGGAGAGAGTCTCAAGTATTGCTCGTCGAATTCGTACTGCCCAATTAGGCCGCCGGGCACAAAAGGCATGCTTCCGTTTCATTTATTACACAAATTTATATTTTGTTACTGGAAGTTTGTTGTTGCTCTTCGATACAAGTCCAATTAGTTGTTATGTATTACTATCTTCAAGCGCCATGGTTAATATCACACCTTCTAAGTTTTGTTTACAGCGAACCACAGTCAAAGCCCTTGTATCCTGTCCCATGCCGATAAATATTGCACCTTAACTTATCAGGAGACAATCTATCCGAGGCCTGATATTGCATGAGTGTTTATCACCTTTGCTGTCTACCATTCATTAGTTTTCGGCGCTCAATTTTTAGTCTCCACCAACCTTATTTTCAGCTTCTAACTTAAAGAATTCATGTGTCATATCTGTTCTAAAATTTTCGCACTGATGTCCTGGCAGACGGGAATTCCTGGTACCGTTTGCATTCTCGATGATGAGCCTACAGCAGGGGGGAGACATTGTGGGCAGATTGATCCAAGCATTTCTGAGAGCCATAAAGTTAGCTTCTCTATCGCTGTTATGATCCAGCCCGAATCTGGACCGGTATGTCTCATGGGAACAGAGTTTCAGAAGAAGGTTTGCTGGGAAGTCCTGGTTGTTGGTTCTGAACAAGGTATTGAAGCTGGGCAAGTAGGCTTGAGATTAGTTACTATAAGTGATAGACAATCTACTGTGGCAAAAGAGTGGAGTGTTGGTGCAACGAGTATTGCTGATGGAAGGTGATTCCTTGCTTCTATTTATTATAGATAGTGGTGTAAGCTGGTATAGAAGGTTTAATATTTTCACAATGTTCTAGTCTTGGAACAATTTTGTATTTACTCAGTTTTTTTCTATTGGTACGCAGGTGGCATATTGTGACTATGACTATTGATGCTGAACTAGGCGAAGCTACTTGCTATTTAGATGGTGGATTTGATGGATATCAAAATGGATTACCACTGCGTATGGGTGATGCTATTTGGGAACAAGGTACTGAAGTCTGGATTGGCACCAGGCCGCCAATAGATTTCGATTCGTTTGGGAGATCAGATAGTGAAGGAGCTGACCCCAAGATGCATATAATGGATGTGTTTCTATGGGGGAGGTGTTTGACAGAAGATGAGGTTGCTGCTGTACATTCTGCTACTAGCTCAGGCGAATACAATGTGTCTGATCTCCCCGAGGATGGCTGGCAGTGGTGTGATTCACCTTCTAGAGTATGCATCTGGAAGTTCCTTATATTTGTATTTTGCAATGTTGTGGTTTTTTCTTTCTCAATTTTTAGCTGATAAAATTTCATTACTTCTTGGCTGTTGATCAGGTGGCTGAGTGGGACAGTGACCCTGCAGATGTCGATCTATATGATAGAGAAGATGTAGACTGGGATGGACAGTATTCAAGTGGGAGGAAAAGAAGATCTGGACGTGAAGCAGTAGCGATTGATATAGATTCTTTTACAAGAAGAATGCGGAAATCCAGGATGGAAACACACGAGGAAATTAATCAGCGGATGTTGTCAGTGGAAATGGCAGTTAAAGAAGCTCTCACTGCTAGAGGAGATATGCATTTCACTGATCAAGAATTTCCTCCAAATGATCAGTCTCTATTTGTTGACCCGGAGCAGCCTCCTTCAAAATTGCAAGTATGTTTCACGACTAGTTAATTTTCCGTTGCTCATATCTGTTGATGTCTCTGTTCCTTAACCTTCTGCTGCTTTTTCCTAGATTGTTTCTGAGTGGAAAAGACCAGCTGAAATTGTGAAAGAGATATCTATGGATTCTCAACCTTGCTTATATTCTGGTGTTGCTAATTCTTCTGATGTTATTCAGGTAAAGACTTGTGGCATCTCCTTTTGCAAAGTTGGCCTGAAGTATTGCCGTACTATTTATTTACTCCAAACTCTTAATTTTGAATCATAAGATACGACTATGGTGATGATGCAATGAGTCAATTTGATTTTTTCAAGAAGCTCATATGTTCTTTGGTGCAGGGTCGATTGGGTGACTGCTGGTTTTTGAGTGCTGTTGCTGTTCTTACAGAGGTTTCACGCGTATCGGAGGTGATCATCACACCAGAGTATAACGAGGAAGGGATTTACACTGTTCGCTTCTGTATTCAGGTGATCATTTTTTGATGTACATACAATAGCCGACAGTTTGATTTTGTAACTTTTTTTTTGTTGAGTTTTTCGGATTGTTCAGGTGAAAATGTTACGTCTCTACGTGTTTGTAAAAACCCTAGTAAATAACTTGGCTCTTTAGCTTAAGCAAGCTTTCAGTCTTCCTAAACTAAGAGTTCTGTCCAATTCACTGAAGTAGTACGAAAACATGGAAAAATATTATTTTTCCTTGGTGAAGGGTGAACACAATGGTCATTTAGTGTTTTCCTTAAGGGCCCTGCTTTCTTCCGAACGTCGTTGCTAAGTCTTAATGTTGAGCTAATTGTTGGATGTATATTCACTGGGTCTAGGGGGGCCAATTATGTTCCCTTCTCTACAAGATTTTCTGCAGAAAGAGAAGTTTTTTTGTTTGTTTGTTTGGCCTGTGGGTACTTGTTATACCTAGCCAATTTTTTTTTAGGATACATCGTAAATTTTCTTAGTTGGATAGGTTTTAGGCAAAGAAATATTGAACAAGATTAACAGTCGAAGTTAACTTGAGTGATGACAAGAAGGATTGTGTTGTTATGTGCTGCTTAATAACCTATTATTTGAATGTCCTGTAGGGTGAGTGGGTCCCAGTTGTTGTTGATGATTGGATTCCGTGCGAGGAACCTGGAAAACCAGCATTTGCTACCAGTAGAAAAAAGAATGAATTATGGGTTTCTCTTTTGGAGAAGGCATATGCCAAGCTGCATGGATCATATGAAGCTTTAGAAGGTGGGCTTGTCCAGGATGCTCTTGTAGACCTCACTGGAGGGGCTGGTGAGGAGATTGACATGAGAACTGCTGAAGCCCAAATTGATCTTGCCAGTGGAAGACTATGGTCGCAGTTACTGCGTTTCAAGCAGGAGGGCTTTTTACTCGGTGCTGGGAGTCCTTCAGGTTCAGATGTGCATGTATCCTCAAGTGGCATTGTCCAAGGCCATGCTTACGCAGTACTGCAGGTATTTTGAAACACTTTCTAATGCCTGTATTTCTGTGATATTTGCTAGATATGCAATTCTTGTGAAAGATGTTGCTGACATTATCACCTTACGTTGTGACTTAAGGTAAGAGATGTAGATGGCCACAAGCTTGTCCAGGTGCGAAATCCATGGGCAAATGAGGTCGAGTGGAACGGGCCTTGGTCTGACTCATCGCCTGAATGGACTGATCGTATGAAGCATAAACTAAAGCATGTACCTCAGGTAGTTTATCTGCATGGCTGACTTGTTTTTCATGGAATCCATTTGCATTTCTATTTTCTGGAAATTGTTCTAGCCTTCTAGGGTTTTGTTTCGTTTTTAGTTTATTTCTAGGTATATTATTTTATTTATTTTGGCTCTCCATTGACACCAAATTTGAAACTCAATTGTTTGGATTACTTAATTGAGATTACACATTAGTTAGTTTGTTTGCTTGTTAAATTTGTTACAGTTACATTTCCTAGTAATTCACCAACCTCGTTTCTGTTGTTAAGACTTAAAATCTGGTGCACTGATTAATAGTTTCTTTTTGAATAGTCCAAGGAAGGGATATTCTGGATGTCCTGGCAAGATTTTCAAATTCATTTTCGCTCGATCTATATATGCCGCATCTATCCCCCGGACATGCGATATTCTGCCCATGGCCAGTGGCGGGGGTACAGTGCCGGTGGTTGTCAAGACTATGACACTTGGCATCAAAATCCACAGTTTCGACTTAGAGCTACTGGCTCAAGTGCTTCTTGTCCTATCCATGTTTTCATTACTTTAACTCAGGTATGTCTTTTTTGATATTTCCTTCTTTCTACCATTATTTAATTTTCAGCTTATTGCTGCCAACTTAGATTTATGATTCTGATTATCTTTTGGCAAACTTCAATATTAGGGCGTGGGTTTCTCCAGAAAGACAGCTGGTTTTAGGAATTACCAGTCTAGTGCTGATTCAATGATGTTCTACATCGGGATGAGGATACTAAAAACTCGTGGTCGTCGTGCTGCTTACAATATTTACTTGCATGAATCAGTTGGAGGGACAGACTATGTCAACTCTCGAGAAATATCATTTGAGATTGTTTTGGAACCTGAACCAAAAGGGTACACAATTGTGCCTACCACTATCCACCCTGGGGAGGAAGCTCCATTTGTCTTGTCAGTTTTCACTAAAGCAGCCATAACCCTGGAAGCTTTATAAATCAGACACCGTGCACATTCGATTTTGTTCCGAGGGAGTGGTTGTAAAGATGGTAGTTTCTAATTGTTATTGGTAGTGGGCGGGGGCCTTGCATGTTTGCGCGCAACTCGATAAACCAGATTGGGCGCTTGTACAGGTATGAGCTAATGCATTTTCTTAATAGATGCGTCTTATTTCAAGCATCCTGTCCCTTATGTGCGACATGAGATTTTATTTGACCCATGTTCTTCGTGATATTTGAACTCTTCGTACCTAAGAGTACCTATGTAAAGATGGTATTTCCTGATTGCTCCAGTTCTTATTGATCTCTGCGTAGATTTGAGCATTGGCTTCTTACGGTATTTGTATGATTACTTACATATTGGAATTGTGTGAATTAAATCGTCTATCTTGTTATAGTTGTGCAATTTCTATATTTCATAGTAGGTTGGTTAGGGGCTGATATAATTTTTCTTTTGAACAGGTCTAAAGAAAGATGAGGTCCCAATAATGGGACAAGTTTTGCTCTACCAAGAACTCCCCACTGACTGTTTCAATGTTCTCAACCGGCACTTACAAGCATTCTTATTAAAGGCTAAAAAGATGGGGATGGTTTTTTTGTACAGGGTGCATGATTTTCTGGGGTGGTTGAAGTTGGTTTCGGGTTCAATCTGTAGATATACAAAGGTTAACTGATGAAAGGAAGATGTTGTAAGGAATGGTATAGATGCTGTGAAGTAACCTGTAAATGAAAAGAGGAAAAAATGTGATAATAATAGGAAAATAAAAAAGAATACACGAATTAGTTAGGAAAGGGAACAAACAAGGGGCACCTCATGTATTGTGGCTGATGATTTGTTAAGAGTTACTTAGAGAAAGAGGGAGAGTTTTTTGGCTGCAGTTTTGAAGTTAAGATCTTAATATTTTGTATCCCCAGATGTTATCCACAGTAAATATTTATATATTCCCCATTTTTGAAGCTTATTTTTCAGAACGTGATCCTGCAGTTCATTTTTTTTTTTTAAAGTTAAACATCTTATAAAAAGAACATAAAGGAGAAAATTACACGGAGGTGACATCTCTGTTGGTTGTCCTTATTTCAGTTGCATGTCTTGAAATATGGGAACCCAGTGTCATGTACCAGCAGAACATATTCGGCCTTATGAGATGATTGCCTTGGGTTAGAGCCTCTTTATCAATTTTTTTCTTATTTAGTAAGGGTATTTCTGTAAGAATAGGGAAATAATTGTATTAGGGCATTAATCCTCGAGTTAGTATCTGATCATTGATGTAATAATAGCTGTAGGATTTAGTTTATTGAGGAGTGGGTATTTAAGACCAATGATTATGCAAGGATTGGACGAATGAAAAACCTATTTTCCTTTGGAGAGAAGGTAGCTTGTTACCATTAATTCATCCACAATTGGTATCAGAGCTGGATTCAGATGAAAGATGAAATACGAACTATGGTTCAAATGTTTAAGCTTGAATATACTTCTCGTGCTTTTTACGTAGCCAGAATGCAACAGGCTTCACTGTTTACCTATGCAAAGCCAGTTAAACCTCCTTCATGACCCTTCTACCCATCACCTATTTCTCTTCCTCCCAATTCTTCTATAGTCAAAACCATTCTTTTCTTCTCCTACTGCTTCTTCTACAACCCTTATCATTACTCATCCTACTACACCTACCAAAACAGACCCACCATTTCCATCTATCAAGAAACTCACCCCTCAACAAATGAAAGCTCGCAAAGATAAAGGACTCTGTCATAACTGTGATGAATTCTACAGGGCTGGACACATATGTAAGTCTCAACAACTATTTATGCTCGTTGCTACGGAGGAGGACTTAAGTGATCAAAGTGACTTATCACCTGATGAGACTATGACAGACATATTTTAACAATTACCAATACTATGCTTAAATAAGAAAACCAAAAAATTAGAACAAGTTTTTAGAATTCTTAATGGCTTCATCGATATTTGCCTGATTCCTCCATTGGACTGTGTTACCACTTCCTGTGGCAAAACTGATAATTCTCTACAATCACCCTTCAATCCAGAAGTCTCGAAAATTCATGTCTTTAGCCCACTTTGTTGCTTCCAAGAGAGCTAACGTTTCCGCCTCTTCAGCACTGGCTCCAAGGATTGTCCCAGATCTAGCTGAGACAGTTGTACCTGAATCATTACGAAGAATTAGTTTGTAGCCTACATTTACAGTAGTGTCTAACCATGAAGCGTCAAAATTTAGATTGGACTGATCCTTTTGAGGTGCTTCCCATATCTGATTATCTTTTGAATATCTATCAATGTCTTTTGCAGTGTTAATCCTATAAGTACCATCAATATCTAAGTTTTGTAGAGTATTTGTAGGTAAAAACCAGTATGTTGATGAATAACCAAGGAGGTCTGTATACTAGTGTTAGATTTATTTTGGAAGATCCTCAAACATCTTTCCTTCCAAATAAACCAACACTTCGTCGCCACTACCTCAATAACTAAATCATCACATGAGACTGCTATCCAATCGGAATACATACCTAGAAAAAGGGAGAATCAGAGTGGAGAATGAAGTTCATACCAGCAGTGGGAGGAAGCATCCAGACAGATTTTGCATAAGCGCATTCAAAGAACATATGTTTAATGGATTCACATGGGTTATTGCACAAAATATACTTCAACTCTACGTCATTCATGTATTGTCCTAGTTTCTTCCTAACTGATAATGCATCATGCAAACATTTTCATACAATGTTTTTTGATTTTTTGAGAAACTTTCAAGTTCCAGAAAGACTTCCAGATTTAGCAACCTATGAGGAGTTGTTATCTATAACATGGTTTATGATTTCTTAGGATTAAGAGATTTCTCATACATTGATTTCATAGTGAATTTCTCATTTATAGTTAACATCCATCTCAACATATGTGTAGCATGCCATCATTATTAGTAAAAGTTTTGACTCTTAGAATCACATCTGAAATCTTTTGGGGATAGTTATTTATAACTTTCTTCGAGTTCCAATTCTTTGTTTCCAAGTTTATAAGCTCAGAAACAAGTGTTATAGAGTTGTGTCTGTTTCCATAATATGTTACAAGATTACCTATAATTTCTGGAATCAAATTATCATACCAGACATTGATCATATCGCCGTCACCTACCTCCCAACAATTATATTTATGAACAAGTGAAAAACACCCTGTAGAATACATTTCCATATCCATGACTCGTTAAAATATTTTTTAACGTGGAAAACAGAGATATTACAGAAGTATTTATCCCGTAAAATGGAGCACCATAGTGCTTTAGGTTGGGTTAATAACCTCCAATCCAATTTAGGAATCATGGCTTTATTCATTTTATGTGCCTCTTTAAAACCTATGCCTCCCTGACTAATCATTTGGCAAAGAAAATCTCATCCTTTAAAATAAAAACCTTTGTTGCTTTCCTTTCCCCACCAGTAGTCACGATGTATAGCGTTGAGTTTATGTGTAATTTTCTTTGGCAACATAGAGCACCCCATCTGGTAGATATGAAGGCTTGAGAGAACATATTTGATTAAGACTAGTCTGCTAGGATGAATTATCGTTGTTCCCTGCCATCTTTGTGCTCTGGTTTCCATTTTTTATACAATGTTGTCGAAAGTTTTTAATTTTGACATGTCTATGAATATGGGTGCTCCTAGGTAAGAATCCTTGATGTTTATTTTTCGTATTTTAAGCAGCTTTATCATTATCCTTTGGTGTTTCGAATGAACTCGATTATTGAAGAAGAGTCTTGATTTACTAAAGTTTATCAATTTCCCAAAGGCTGAGTTGAACTGTTCAATTATGTTCATAAGATTTTGCATATGACTAGACTATCTTTAGTAAACAACGGACAATGGGAGTAGTCTACTCAGTCCTGATTTATTTTTGATATTCTAGTTCATGTTTTGGTGAAGCTGCTGATTTTTGTCCTTTCATGCGTCTGATACTGTATAATTCCTGCTTTCAAAAAATAAAAGAAAAAAAATACTGTATAATTCCTTTTATCCTCAAGTTCAAATAAAATCTATTCACAAATATGTCGGAAGTCGCCAGATGATACTTGTACGGTTGTACATAACAAGTGTTTCATGTCAAGCCACTACAAAAGATCACATCACCCCAAGAATATGAGAAAGCAATTGACCCGTGGTAACTATTTTTTAATGACACATTATTTTAGACCTTACAAAGTATGAGGGGGTGCTATAATGAATGCAATGGTTTTAAAGAAAATCTTAATCAGACCTCCGGAATGACTTCCATGTTATATCTTTCATTTTTTTTTTATATAATTATTTAAAATAACATTGAACAGTTAAGACATTATCACATAAGATATTTTAAGGGTTAAATTAGTTAAATTAACGTTGGAGATAATTTATTAGTTATGGGGTTATATATTGGCCACATGTGTAAGTGCTCCTAAATATCCTTCCTAAATTGGGGCCTAGGTAGATTAATTGGGGCCTATAGCTACATGACAAAATAGGGTCATTGAGTAACAATTCTTAGAAACCCCTTATCCAAAATATATATTAATACGTAATATGCCCTTCTTAAATTAGTGGTAATCCGGATAATTAAATATTGTTTAATCAAGTTAATCCTGAAATTAACTATGATTAATGCATACTCAACACCTGTAAAAATTTATTTTTTTTTCCCAAAAGACTCGATCCAGAATCGGTTAATGTTAGTTTATTTGTAAACCGATTATGGGTTGGGTTTATTCCGACTGAAGATGTGAACCCAGAATCGGAGGTTAATCAATACCCACATAAACCAATTACAGAAATCGGTGTTTATATATATATCCATATAATCCGATTATAGCTTACTATCAGAAACAAAATATTCCTTACATAGTTTGGGAAATTAGCGCAGTACATATATATGATTTAGTATGGGAATTCTAGAATTTGACACATCAAATGCTCTTCAATGAACCTCCTAGCACGTCAGTACAAGGTCGTATATTCTTTATGGTGAATGAACTTAGTTTCCTCATTACGAATTCTCCATAGCCCGTTGAAACGTTCCAGCTGAAATTCAATGAGTTCTTAAATGTTAGTATGTGAACTTTTGACATGGGTATAAAGATGATCGCATTACTCACTTTTTCCCTAAGAGGAGCTCGTGGATGATAGTGGTACACCATATTTCTCACTATTACGTACTCCCGCATTGCCCCTTTAATGTATTGGAATCGAAATGCCATGTCTCTCCACTTGCGGTTGTTTGGATTCGCGGTACGCCCGTAAAAGAATTCTTTAACTCTCTTCCAAAACATTGAATAGATTTCATTCGGACGTTCACGGAACGCATTAGCAAAGGATTTAACGAGACACAAATCTTCAAACGGTTCCCATTCCATTTTGTAGGCTAAGTGTGTCATGTGGGAGTGGCTCAAAGAGGTTGCCCTTATATAGATGAAGTATCAATGGCTATTTTATTTTTTTTGAATTCAATTTAAACAATTGGATTTTATATATGATCACATAGACCGATTGTTTTCTTACAAAATCTTGTAAAATATGGGTCTCACTAAATTGGGCTTATTTAATGCTTATGTTATTCGATTGTTGTCAAAAAAAGATACATAACTTTCCTTCAACACAATCGGATTTAATATAGTTACATATTAACCGATTCTAGGAAAAAAAATGATACATAACTTTTCTTCATTACAATCATATTTTATATACAGATATATTAACCGATTCTAGGCAAAAAATGATACAAAACTTTTCTTCATGACAATCGGATTACAAATTGGTACATGTAAACCGATTCTGAAACTGAACCTCTAGGGAACTGTCAGAATCGGATTACATATGTGGACATGTAAACCAATTCTGACTAAAAAAATGCCAGAATATGCATTTTTTACACACACATTGTAGTTGGTTATTTAATCGCATCTTGCACAAACACAAACAATTTTCAAAAGAAACCAGAATAAGTCATTCATAAACTAGGAATACAACCAAACATAATTCGACAATAAGTTTAAGACAAGACATAAGTTTTGACTCCATAATTATCCATAGTTAAATACATACACATGAATATAACCATTCATTCATGAACATCCCCACCATGACCACGACCACGTCCACCGCCACGACCACGCCCACCGCGTCCTCGTTTACCAGCTTGGGTGCTGGTCGATGCACCTTCAATCATCTTTTTTTGGGGGGCTATCTTCCTCTTCTTCCTTGGCTTCTCATCCCCCTCCTCCTCCTACAGCTCCCCAAACTTTGCACCAGCATCTACATCTTCGAGATTGTTCAATTCATCGATCAACTTTTTATTGGCGTTAATATTTTTCCCTTCCCTGATTTCTAGCTTTGCTTGGGTTATCAAGTGCCCAATTTGTCATCTCTGTTTCAATTTCAAAGAATAAACATTCAATATATAATGCTAAAACCATTAACAGACCGTAGTTGAGTAACAATACGCACTAGGAATTCAGGAATTCGAGAGCCGTATATTTTTCCTCTATCTTGGGCCTTTCATCTACTCGTATCACTCGAGTATCCGAAACATTAAGGTACCACGGAATGTAACCCGTAATTGCATCATCATCTGTTCGCGATGGACTTTGCTGCTGAGGATATCTGTGAAAAGCTCTGTCTTCCAAATAATCACATGATAGTAAAGGCTTGTGAACAATGTCAATGTCAATATCATTATCATATGAGTTGGTTTTTTTCTCATTGATTTTGAACATCTTGTGCTCCTTTGGGATTATTTGTACGTAACCGCATTGTATTGCGACTCTCGACGGGTTGTACATTACATATCCTCTTGGGTGAAACAAAGGCCCCCAATAATCACTTTTCTCTTCGCACCCAACCTTATTTCCTTTTATTTTAGCCAAATCCTTTTTGTAAGGATCAAAGACAACATCTTTCGTCGTCAAGTTGTCCAACTGGCGTCTCAACTTCAGATAATCCTTTTTTTGGTGCTTCGGCTTACTTCTGTAGGTGTACATGTCTCCATAATACCTTCCGTCCCATTCCTTGTTCTCAAAAGCCCTTTGAGAAAATATTGGGAAGTGCAAATATATCCACGCTTGTAGAAGTGCCATATTCCCTTCGATTTGGTTCCTTTTGAGCCCTAGAATCCATTCTCAACTCGTTCAATGAGTGTGCAATCATGGATGTTCCCCAAGAGTATTCGTGAATCTTGTCAAATGGTTGCAACAGATGGATAAAGTTGGCGCTCACACGGGAACCGGAAACGTCGGGGAAGATAATAGCTCCCAGGACGTAGAGGACATAAGCATTGGCCGTGGATATTATACGTTCCCTGGTCAGCACATTTCCTTTAGCACGAAGTTTTTTTGTTCCCATGAAGTTGTCCCTCGGCTTCGAGAGATAGAATATCCTCTGCTTTGACTTGCCTACCAACATATCTGACTTGGTCTTCTCCTCATCCCATTGGAACACATCCTTGGTGAACGCGTAAATCTTATCCCACTCAAGCTCTTGCATGTACTCTTTGTGCTTCAATGCTTTACCATCTATGCTTAGACCGGTAATGAACTTCACATCATTTGGAGTTATCGTCAATTCTCCAAACGGAAGATGCAAAGTATATGTTTCCCCGTAATAGCTCTCGGCAAAGGCGGAACAAAGAGGTTTGTCGTAACCAAGGTCCAAATTATCGACCGCAGGGATCAAACACGTTTAATTGAGTAGATCAATTACTTCCCGAACTTCTCCAACGGTTGATTCTATTGCTTCCAGTGGCCATTTCCTCATCATACTCACTGACGTTCCTGGATTCATAAGATGAACGACATCCTTGTGATCCTATAAAACAAAACAAACCCTATGGACAACATTCAAAACACTACACGAATAATAATTTTTATGTTACATAGCATAAGGTTTAGGTACTTACTATTGTATGGAAAACGACGGTGGCCCAACTGTCTTTGTACCCCCATAAAATCTGTCCTCCATCACCGGGTAACCTGTGAACGTGATCTGTAGGTCCGCGAGAAAACATCTTCAATGGGCCGGGCACGTGGTCCCCTTTCTTCTTCTTCTTACCATCTGTCTTATCTTGGTTTTCAGCGTCTCCTCCTTGGACTTGTTGTTGAACTTCTTCTCCTTGGACTTGTTCTTGAACTTCTCCCATCTCTTCATCACTTTCATCCTCACATTCTTCTTCATCACTTTCACTCTCATTACTTTCTTCTCCATCGATATCCTTTCCACCACTTTCTTCATGATTAACTTCCTCATCACTTTGTTCTTCACTACCTTCTTGTTCAGTAGGTATATCGAAATCAGATTCTTCATGTGTTGGTTGGTCTGCTTGAGGTGGTAGGTCATTGATGTTGATCCCTTTGGCTTTACTACCTGTGGCCCTTTGGTGGGAAGCATTCAAATTTTGGCCGTCTTTTCTATGAGGTCCCAAAGGCTTAGGAGAAGCAAAGTCATTTTTCCTCTTATATTTCTTTTCGGATTGCTTTTGTTGGTTGCCCTTGTTTGGCCTGTAGAATACGGAGTTAAGCAATAAAGAACAATGGAATCGAATGCATTTTTTTTAAGTCAAGGTACACAATCGGTTTACTAGATATATATAAATAATCCGATTCAAAATATAACAAATAACAAATCGGTTTATTAAAGTACTCATGTAATCCGATTCTAACAATAAAACCAACAAACAGTATTTTTAAGTGCTAATGTAAACCGATTCTAATAATTGGTTTTCTCGATATACATATAAAGTCCGATTATTGACTAAGCATATAAGAATTTTAAGGCTACACAATCGGTTTTTTTGAACACATATGTAATCTGATTCTAACAAAAGTTAGTTACAGAAACAATGGCTACAAGAATCGGTCTATTTATACATTAACATTCTCCGATTACAATGTACATGCAGAACAATCGGTCTATAAGTGTAAGAACATAAACCCGTTTCTAAAAGGAATCGGTTTACATAGACATTAACGTAATCCGATTCTGTGAACACGGAAATGTTTTGATTTCAAAAATTTCGATTTCTAAGCGATTGCATGTTACTAAAACCTAGTTTAGATGATTGGGTTGATAGAAAAGTACCTGATTCGGCTCATTTCGTCCTCCTGTGCGATCAAAGATCGTTCAACTTCCTCAACCGTTTTCTTCGTTTTGTTTCGAATCGCTTCAACAAGTCCAGGATTATCCTTACTAGGAAATATCCGGTTAGTAGGATGCTTCACTCTTGTATGTTTCATCATTTTATAGAAAAGATATACGATTAATCGTATTTGGATCGTCGATCATCCACGATGTTTTGGTTTCAAAAAAATGAAAAAAGAGGGAGAAGAAGAAGAGGAGAATCGGTTTATGAGAGAAATGAAAACTGATTTTAATTTTAGGTTTATTATTAAGAGTTAAAGGGTAATTTAGTAATATTAGTATTTTTTAGAGGGTAATTTTGGAAGTTTCATTAAATTTGGACACCCCTTATCATTGTTTGTGGTGGAAATAAAATTTCGATAGGCCCCAATTAATCTACCTAGGCCCCAATTTAGGAAGGCTAAATATAGGCTTTAATATAACTTTTGCGTAGGATTTTTTACACTCGATGTTGGAGATGCTCTAAGGAAACACAATCAATTTTGATGCTTTGAGCAATGACCATCTCCTGCAGACTCTTTTCATAAAAATGAATTAGTTGGGAAAATCAGATCCTACAATGGGAGTAGTCTAATCAGTCTCAACCGATCGATATTTCAAGTACGAACTCTTTCCTATATGACAAAGAAATTTTTGTTTGGGTATGGGTGGCACTCTTTTTACCGTTGAGTATGTTATAAAACCCATATAGAACCTTATCCGTTCATCTGATATGTATAGGGCGGTAGAAAAATCTAGGCACATGAAAGTTTCTTTTGTATTTTACCATACTTTACACAATGTGTTACGCTAAATCATCTCCTCTCCAACCAAATAAAGCGCTTTTACATTTTATCTCGTGGAATGTACTGGAAGACCATCACTTCTTTTACTGTTGTTTATATTTCTGACACCACCCTTTTCTAGCATGTTAAGTAAGTGATGTGTCTGAAACCTTAGTCTTCATGACTATATATAATTTTTTTCTACGGATCGAAAGAGAAGATATATCAGAAAGAAGAATCTATAAGTGAAAAAGAGAGGGTAACTAGCACATCACTAGTGCGTTTCGTCCGGGAATCTATATGGAAAGTTCTTGTACAATATATACGTTCAGTTACGAACATGCATGCAAGATAGTTTTAACAAGGTAAACCTAGTATGTATTCGAATTGTACACGAACTGAATTCTAACAAAAACGAGTCTTGTAATATATTTCAAGACAACAAGAACGAGTCTTGTAGGTTTTTTTTATAGTTGAGTTAACACTATCTAGGTTTAACAACGTACAACCTGTGATATTTTAATTATAAAGATAAAACAATATAATGCAGAAAAGAAATGACATAGATACCAGAGACCTAGTCCAGGTTGAACGCATACTGATTTAAACTGTTACACCCATTACTTGCTACCATATTTAAGACTAGATGTAATGTATTCTTCAGTTGTATTCGTGCACCTGTCAAACTCCTAGCAAAACACCAATTCTCTTTAAGAATTTCTTTTCTAAATATTCTAGCAGAACACTAATTCTCTTTAGAAGAAACTCGTCTAAATATTCTATCATAACGCCAATTGTTTTTAGAAGATGCTCCTTAACAATTAAGGTTTACACATTTCATAAAATAATTAATTTTTCCTTAAGCAAGAAATATTCTAGAGATATCTTGTTCTATCAAATCTAGGGTTTATAATAAATATCATCTAGATACAAGCTCCATAACTATAAGAGTAGAAGATAGATAACCTGTGTTTTATGATCCCCAAGTAAAGTCTTCAAAATCTCACTCTTGTTCATGAAAAACAACCTTACGCAACACAAATAATTTTCCAAGGGATAGTTTGTATAGTTACGTGAAGCCTCTTTTTATAGTGAATGTCCAAGGCTAAGTTGCTTTGAGTTCAAGCCACATTGTCTAGGAAAGGAAACATCAAAAACACGACTAAAATAGCTTCAAGTCACGTTTTTACGGTTTAGTTCGCGAACTGTCAGTATAACTTTGTGTAATATTTCCTGTTCACAAACTGAATCTTTAGCCACACTTTTCAACTTTAGTAAATCACTAATAACTTGTTCGTTATAACTCGGAATTGAGTGACATGGCTCGTTAATTTCGTCTTTTCATTAAATATAACATGGAGACCATTCCAAGGTAAATGGTTATTCTTTGGCTCAAAAATCCTCAATTGTATATACAAAAGTATACTTCATGTCATTGGAATTTTTCCGAAGAGTGATCACTTTGTTTCGATAGATAGAGAGGTGGAATAAACAAGAGAATCAGGAATTTGTCACTAAACTTTAATTAAGTTCTCCATAGATGTGTTCGTGAATCTTCAATCTTCAGTTTGAAGGAAAGTTTTGATTCCATACTCTACTTCTTAAACCTAATCTAGTCTAAAACTTAATTTGGTAGACTAAATCGAGAATGTGTTTTGTCATCTAAATTTGATAACTAAATTGACATACCAACGCCAATGGGTTCGATTGAAAAATGCTCTAACAGTAAGGGCTCTACCATAGGAAGATGAGAAAAGTAAAACTAAAATTATGTAAAGATAACATCCTAATTAGTGAAGACTCAACTTGCATAGTTCAACTACTTTCGATACCCAATAGCTAATTCCTAAGATAAGACTAATGACTTAGCTTCAATATTTATATTAACATCAGTCTTGTAATAATGTTTTTCAAAAGTCTAGCAGTTTCTTTCCCTCAAGATAGTGCTGACAACTGCAGCAAGAATTAGACCCCAAATGTAGTTTCCATAAATAGAGAAGTGAGAGTGATAACGAAGATTAACCATCATTCTCATAGAACTGGGAACTATCCATGACCAACATTTACCGGGAATAATTGCAGACCAAATCTAGTAACCAATTTTGCAAATGAATGATCATGTGTTTCAATGTCATTAGGAAAAATAGCCAAAATGCCCCAATTTGGGAGGCATGGTTGCATAAATGCCCCGGATTTTCAAAAAAAGTTAAAATGCCCCAATCCGTTAACTTTTCCATCCAAGATAGTGTAGATGCAATTTACTACAACCTACATCCAAAGGATATAAAACTTCTACTCATGCAAGTGAAAGTAAGGACATGACGATAGACACAAGGATATACATGGTTCGGTATGATTACCTACGTCCACGGGGTGAAAGGATGAATCTTATTACTTTAAGGTGTTATAATGGTGTTGCTCTTCCAAATGAACTCTCTTGTAAGATGGTCTAGCTCTCAACTTTCCTTCTTTATCTCGTGATTACAAGTCTCTCTCTCCCCCAAAATACAACCTATCTCTGTTTTGGATAGAACTTCTATTTATAGGAGTGGATACATACAACCAAACTAGGGTGTTGGTCACAACATATCTAACTTGAAGTCCTGCCATCAGGCCCGCTTGCGTCGTCCCTTCTTCTGTCACTATGGCCGATGTGCTTTGATCCATTTGTAGTCTACTGTCTGAGCCGATCCGTTCGGGTGTTCTCTTGGCGCGATGTCGCCCTTCCAACCTGTCTCCCTTGCAACTGGCCGATATGACACATATCTTCTTATCCCTTTGACTACCGCTCCTCGGTTGACCCAATACATCTCGTCTGTCAGCTTTGTCAGAGGCATGAGGTCGAGCCTTGTCCGACAGCTGTAGAGTGATCATGCCCGATCCACGTGGATCCTTAAATCTCGCGCCATCCAGCCTCTATCCCGTGCTTCTCGTCTCTTCATTTTTGGGTACCTCATAGCTTGAGATGTTCCCACCTAGCCCTGTGGATAATTTAAACCTACATTTATGCCCCTTCTTTCGCTCGTGTGGCAGACACGAGTGGAAGAAAGTCGTCCCAGCTTCCCACGTCCTCGTTCATGTCGATATTTCCGCCATGCAGTCCCCCATTAACTCCACTTTATTACTTGTAACCGTCGGCGTCGGTTACAACTTCTCTTCTTTTAAATAACTCAACTCCTATTCTCTTTCTTCTTCTTCACCATTTCTTTTTTAGCTTCCATACGCTGCAAATTTTTTTTCGTGATTCTTTATCACCTTCTACCTCAGTAAGTCCTTGTTTTCTCGATTTTATTCCTTCCTTTCTCCATCTCCGAGTGCTACAATGGCTACAGTTACGTTTTCGTCGTCCCAATCTCCTTCATCAATTTTCGAGTTCTGTGTTATTCCCGTTCATGGCTTCTTCTCCCTCGATGACTGAGAAAAGGTGTGTGGATGATGTTTTTTCTGAGAATGATGCTTTTTCCCTTGCTTCCCTGTTTTCGTTTGATAGTCCCTCTAAGTACGATGATCACGCCATGAAATCTATCTTTCCTGATGATTCTCCTTCTATTTCGTGCAGGTCCGAGAAAAGGGTGAAAGATCTCTCCGATGAAGAGTTCATTGAGAAGTTGAAAGAGAAGTACGATCTTCAAAGTTACGAAGTCACCCTGATCTCGGGCCAAAACATCCTCTTGAAGATGTCCGACGTGGATAAGTATGAGCAGTCAGATGATTGCGTGGTCATTACTCAGGGTCATCTAGAGCTAGGACTTCGTCTCCCTTTGTACAACCCTGATAGCCCTTTTTATTATGAGGTTCTCTCCCAGCTCAAGCCTTATCGCGCCCTGGCTCAATGGACTGGCAACACTTTTCGCATTATGGATGAATGGAGAGCTCGCCGAGATGGTCACGGTTCTACCACCGAGTGGTCGACCTACAAGCCTGAGCACGCTCCAGAGTATAATGTTGCCAATTTCCTTGCCAACTATCGAGTTGGTACTTCAACCAATGATGATCTTGCCAGTTTTGCTGCCAGTCCCCATCGTCAGAAAACCATGCCCAAGGGTGTTGAGAGGATGATGCTGGATGCTGATCCCATGGGCCAAGGTTCTAACAGGCAACCCCGTCACACCAATGATCTAATCTATCCCCGAGTTCCGCTCCTTGTTTGAGGTCATATTTTACATGGTAGATTTCCGTCGCCTTCATTTCCGGACGAGCCTTATCCTTTCTGGGTAGTTAACGACGACAGGGCCGATAAGGTATTTGTCTCCTCCTACTTTCCTCCATTTCTAACTTGTTGGTTATTACATGGGTTGGCTATTTGTTGTCGTCAAAGCCTCAGGGCGACTCTACCAAGGCTGCCGCATCGTCGAGGAAAATAGGTACTAGCACAAGGGTTGAGGAAGACAAGGGGAAGGTAACAAACACAGTGTTTTTATTATAAGTACATGTACTTGCCCCTGTTTTTTTCCTTCACATGTTCTGACAAGAAGCCTTGTGCATAAATTCCCTAGGCGCGATGATGATGAAGCCGATGTAGAGGAGATTGACCCTCAACCTCTTAGACATAATCATCATAGTGGCAAGCATGTTGTTGCTAAGACACAAAAAAGGAAGAAACCAATCTTCGATATACCCGATGAAGATGACATATTCGGCGAGGATTTTTCATATGACAAGGGCGATGGGAAGGAGAAAGACGACAAACAAGAACCCCTGAATGCCCCTGAATCGGAGAAGATTATAGATGCAGGACCGGTAGTGCTTCCCCATGTGCCCCGGATCACTGATGGGTCATCGTCTATTATTTAAACTTCTTTCACTGTCTCTGTCCCTATCATGAACTCTCTTGGAGCGCTTATTTCCCCCGACTTTGGAGTGTATACTGATGAAGAAATGCTTAATGCGGTGCCCCTCTATGGCGATATTACTCGGACTCTTGACATGGTGGTGAGTGGCTTTGTATGATTGGGCGATATCCTACTCCTTAATTTCTTCTTAATCGTCGCCTACCATTCTAACTGGCTTACATGGACCAGATCCTTAATCGAGTACTGTTGGATGCCGCCAATCGTCAAAGGGAGAAGCAGCTGGTGAAAAATCTCCAACTTCAGCTACAGAACGAGAATAGTCGCACGCGCGAGCTGGAGATCAAACTCGCCGATGCTCAAGGTATGTTATAATGTTATAAACTTTAGTTTAAGTTAATTGAGTTTATCGTGCCAGTATCCTGAGTCGGGTATCCTTCTTCTAGCCGAGATAGCTAGTATAGGTTTAGATGATTCTTCGGAATTTAGGATCATGAAGAGGAAGTGGGATATTGAAAAGGATTTAGTGGAGAATCTTCGTCGGCGAATGGCAAACAAAGATGGAAAAATAGATCGCCAAACTGAGGAGATCGAAGCACTTGAAAGTGAGTTAGAACGATATCGCCAATTCGAGTATGATCCTGCAGAGATAGACAATTTACGGGCTCACTTGGGTTTTTCTAAACATCTTGTTGCTGAGAAAACTGCCTTGGCCACGAACCTAGAGCAGCAGGTAGGCGCTTTACAATTGCATAACCGAGACCTTCACAAGGATCGCCGACGTATATTGAGGGATAAGGATGTAATGGAGCGAGCTAACCGGGACCTGCTGGGAAAAGTGGGTGAATTTGATAAGAGGGCGGGCGAACTCGAGTGGTGTAGGTCACAACTTTCAGTGCTCCAAGTATCGCGCAATCATTTAATGAATGAGTGGAGTGAACATAAGAAGTATTTCCCCAGTAATGAATTCAACGAGCAATGCTACAACGAGCTAACCATGAAATTGTCCAAGGCCAAGGATGAGTTGTCCAAGTTGGTAGAGTCGCTTCATTCAGTGTTACCAGCTCTTTCAGGTCTTGTTGGGGCAGTTCCTTAGGATTATTTATTTTCTTTATTTTTTTGTAGTTGCGAAAGTGCTAGACCATGTTCAATGAATAATCCCGCGTTGTTGTGATCTTGTAGGCGAGCAAAAACGTTCTCGTGAATTGGATCTGGAGGTCCGACGGTTGAAGCAGGTCAAGGCCGAGTTGGGTTCCAAGATGGCCGACGCCGAGGAAACCACTTCTCAGCTTACCCAACAACTAGAGGACGAACGCGTCGCCCATGCTGAGGAGATAGACGAGAAGTTTCGGTCGGGTATCGAGAAGTGGGTGGAGAATAAGCGGCGCAAGGTTGTGCAAAAAAGGGCCGACACTGTTCCCCCAAGGCTTAAATTCCCTTTTTGTAGTGTTGCGTCACTAAATCTCCCTTTGCCATGGGTTGTAAATCGCTTTGAACACTTCTCCTCTTCTAATACACTGCTTGTTTGTTTAAATGGGGGTGCTGCGTCGCCGATGCTGTTTGTTTCACTTCTGTTAAAAAATTTGTTTCTTATGGTTGCATGACACTTTCCTCACTTTCTTAATGGACCCATGACGCTATCGAATTAGCTTTTGTTTCTTATGTTATTCCTGTAATTATTGTTTATGTAAGTTAGTATTTTAACCTTTTCTGTCGAACACACCCAAAAAGGAGGGTCATCGGGACCAATGTCATGTCCTGATTGGGGTATCTCATCACTATTTCTTGGATTCAGTTGAAGGGTACTAGTCAACCTAATTCTAGGTTCGATTGCCCCGAGCGGTTATCGATCAACCAATCTCGGGCAAGTGGTCACAACCACTTGTGATGGGGGCGGCCTTTCAAATGTAAGTAGGCCACCTAGATGAGAATACCTCGCGTCTTAACAGCCTGTGGAATTGGTTTCCAACCACCAAAACCCTTAGGATACCTCGGCACTTGCACACTGCCACTGCCCCGAGTACGAATAGCCAGGCGAATGTAAGGCACCTCGGCACTTCCACACTGGCTTTGCCCCGAGTACGAATGCCCATTCGAGTGTAAGTCACCTTGGCACTTCCACATTGGCTTTGCCCCGAGTATGAATGACCATTAGAGTGTAAGTCACCTCGGCACTTCCACATTGGCTTTGACCCGAGTACGAATGACCATTAGTCGCTCATGCCTTATCTCATACCCCTCGCGGTTTTACATAAATAGAAGACAAGAATGCTCACCTTTTCACCGCACCTCCCTTCATGGGTGTTAGAGTTTCAAAAACTTGATGTTCCAGGGTTTGGGTTCTTTTGCTCCATTGAGTCTGAGTAGCCGATACCATCCCTCGCCTGCCTTAGACGCAATTATGTACGGTCCACCCCACTTTGGTGCTAGTTTTCCGCCCTTTTTGTCTCGCTCCCATTGAGCCAGAAACTTTAGTACTTGCTGCCCTGGTTGGAACTCTCTTGGGAGAACACTCTTGTTGTACTCTCTTGTTGTACTCTCGTTGTAACCTTCTTTGATAGTTTTCCATTTTTTGTAACGCTATCTCCCTTGTCTCTTCCAGATCGTCTAGTTTTGCCAAAATTAGATCGGACGAGACGTTTCGCCTCCACGCTTCTGTTCTAGTAGTATGAATCATTCCTTCTGTTGGTAGGATCGCCTCGGTTCCATAAGTAAGCATGAATGGCGAGAACCATGTAGCTTCCCTCTGTGTGGTTCTGTATGCCCATAAAACGTTGTATACCTCCTCACACCAATCACCATATTCCCCATCCAATTTCTTCTTCATGTTATCGGCGATCGTTTTGTTAGTGATCTCGGCCTGCCCATTACTCTGAGGGTAAATGGGGGTTGCTTTACTTTTCCTGATGTTGTACATGTTGAACAATATATCAATATTTTCCCCTTGGAGTTGTTTACCGTTATCGGAGACGATGGCTGCTGGGATCCCAAAGCGGCAAATGATATGGTCTCAGATGAATTTGAAGACATCTTTATCTCGGATGTGCCTTAGTGGTGCTGCTTCTACCCATTTGCTAAAGTAATTCGTGGCCACGATCAAGTATTTCCTTTGCCCCGTTCCTACGTGTAATGGTTCGACAATGTCTATGCCCCATTTGGCAAAGGGCCATGGGCTTATAACAAAGTTTAAGGGTACTCCTGGTGCCTGTATTTTCTTGCCGAACCGCTGACATTCTTCACAAGATTTTGCCATTTCCTTTGCATCTTCGTTCATATACATCCATAAGTAGCCCATCGTCTTTTATTTGGCCGATAAGCTTCTCCCCGAGCTATGATTTCTGGAGGCTCCATAGTGTAACTCGTGCAAGATCGTGTGGCCTTCCTCTTTACTTAGGCATCGTAAAAGGTGCCCTAAGTAGGATTTCCTATTCCCTTAGCTCGTAGGCGCCCTCCTTACTCTTGATTTTATTTATCTCGGGCCTACCTTTAGGTAGCTCACCCTTTTCTAGGTATCGGTGTATCGGCTTTCTCCAATCGCCCTCCTTATATCGCTCGGCTGTGTTAATATCCACATCGATCCGTACTTCATGTTCTTCTGGGATTGAGGGAGTAAGGAGCCTCATAACGCGAATTCCCTCTATGCTCGGGTCTACCAGCTGTGAGGCGATGTATGATAGAGCATCCGAGTGTCTGTTATCTTTTCGACAAATGTGGCGGAACTTAATGTTCGGTATTTGGTTGATGTAAGACTGGGCGAGCTCCCAATATTTTTGCAAGACGGGGTCGTGTGTAGCATATTTGCCCGTAATCTGCCGGATCACCAATTGTGAGTCACTAGTTAAGCGAACTTCTTGTAGCCCCATTTCTACAACTATCCGTAAGGCATGGATCACCGCTTCATACTCGGTGACATTTTTTGTTGCCTTGAATTCTAGTCTGAACGAATGCACTATATTCCTTCCTTTCGGCGTGGTGAACACTAACCCAAGGCCTGATCCCTCTTTGTTTGACGCTCCATCGACGAAAACTTCCCATCTTGTAGGACTATTGGATGCTAATAGGTCAGCAGGTTCTTCTCGTTCTTCCATCATCCCCAGTATATCTTCCACCTCGTCTTCACCACTAAGTGGGAAGTAAGCTAAGAAGTCGGCCACCACCTGTCCCTTGATCGCCGTCTTTGTTTCGTATACCACATCATACTGTTTGATTAAGGCTCCCCATTTAGATATTCTTCCCGATCGCCCTGCATTATCCAGGAATGCTTCAATAGGCGATTTGGTGAGCACCCATATGCGATGAGCTTGAAAATATGTTCGGAGTTTAGAAGCGGCAAAAGCTAGTGCCAGTACCATCTGCTCCATTCTGGTATAGTTTTTCTCGGCCGGGCTTAGTTTTTTGCTAGTGAAATATACCGTCTTTTCCACGTTCTCCTCCGTCCTGACCAACACTGCACTAATGGCATATGGTGTCGCTCCCAAGTATAGGGTGAGTATTTCTGACGGCTCGGGCCTCTGCAAAACCGGGAGGCTAGCTAAGTGTAACTTGATGTTTTGAAAGGCCTCTTCACTTGCATCCATCCATTGAAACTGTTTTCCTTTCTTCGGGATGTCGTAAAAGGTTTTACATTTGTCCGACGACCGTGACACGAATCGCCCCAACGCTGCTATGTGGCCATTTAGCTTTTGCACATCCTTTACCATCGCGGGAGAGGGCATTTCTAAGATATCCCTGACCTTCTCGGGGTCTGCCTCTATCCCTCTGGGGGTGATGATATATCCCAGGAATTTTCCTGATGTAACTCAGAAGTCGCACTTAGCGGGGTTAATCTTCATCTTGTGTTTCCTCATCGTCTGAAAAATCTCTCGAAGGTCTCGGACGTGATCCTTAGCTCATCGACTCTTGACTAACATATCGTCTACGTAAACTTCTATGGTGTCGTGGATCTTGTTTTCGAACATGTCTCCCACTAATCTCTGGTAAGTAGCACCAGCGTTCTTAAGTCCAAATGGCATCTTAGTATAACAATACAACCCTCTTGGTGTGAAAAAGGAGGTATGATCCTGATCCCCGGGCGCTAACGGTATTTGGTTGTAGCCCATGTATCCATCCATCAATGTCATCGCCTCGTACCCGACTATGGATTCTACTAATTGGTCTATGCTTGGAAGAGGAAAGTTGTCATTCGGACAAGCCTTGTTCAAGTCACTAAAATCAATACATATCCTAACTCCTCATTTTTTCTTTAGTACCACGACCATATTAGATATCCACTGCGGGTAATGGGATTTCCTGATTATCCCAGATTCCCACAACTTTTTCAGCTCGAACTCGACCGTTGCTTGTAACTCTGGTGCGATTCGTCTCATTTTTTGTCTAACGGGTCTGAACCTCAGATCAATATTCAAGTGGTGGCATCAGACCTCCGGGTCGATCCCCTCTAAATCGTACACTTCCCAAGCGAATGCATCTAAGTTATCCTTTAACACCATCATGAGTTGACTTGCTTGTTCATCCTAGAGTAACGTCCCGATCCTCACTATCTTTGGCTCCTCCATTGTCCCCAAATTCACCTACTGAGTTGGCTCAACTGTCGAGAAATTAGATTTAGTCCCCTTGAATGGATCTGTCTCCTTTAATTGCTATAAAGGGTCTTGCTCTTGGGTCTCGCATGCCATGACCACTTGTGAAATAATCTCCTCTGGTTCTTCTGTAGCCTTGAATTCTTTGGCTTTATTCTTATCTCACCTTTGTCGTGCTCGCCGATCTTCATTAATTTCAGCATCAACCTGCATGCATTATCGTATCGCTTGGAAGTCGCCCACTACTTCAGCTATTCCCTTATAGGTAGGGAACCTTAATCTCTGATGATAGGCCGATGTCACTCCTTTAATCCCAGCGATCCAAGGACGTCCGATAATTGCTTCATAAGGCGAGGCGACATCGACCACATAAAAGGTGTTCAGAGTGTCAAGGTAACCCCCACCATCCGAAACCCTCAGTGTTACCTCGCCCTTAGGGATGATAATTGTGTCGTTAAAACCGTAGATGCGATATGTTGAGGGGACGAGGATGTCGTCCGACAGCTCCATTCTCTTAAACATGTCGTAGAACAGCAATTCGACTGAACTTCAACTATCTATGAGAATTTTTCTTACTCCCCATCTCTCAATTAATAACGTGATGACCAAGGGATCACTGTGTGCTTTCCCATTTGCTAGGACATCCTTGTCCGAGAACAAAATAGGTTGCATCATCCAAGGTTCCATTGGTAAGGTCTTAGCTATACTGAATATTTATTTGCCATTGCGGTCCCTCTTGTGAATCCTTGAAGTGATAACTGGTCCGAAA
This sequence comes from Papaver bracteatum, assembly GCA_023529315.1. Classification (NCBI taxonomy): domain Eukaryota; kingdom Viridiplantae; phylum Streptophyta; class Magnoliopsida; order Ranunculales; family Papaveraceae; genus Papaver; species Papaver bracteatum. The sequence goes on from JAJJWX010001877.1 coordinate 6,050,327, forward strand.
GTGTAGTCTTGCGTAGTGGAGTGTGAAATGGTATTCACAAATTGAGTTGACCTATCAATTCGGACTTGATGGACCGGCGCATCGGGTTCTGCTGTCAACTGGGATGGATGTTGGTAAAACTTTCTAAGGTACCCATCTCGGATGATGTGTTGGATGATATCCTTCACCTATCGAAAATTATTAGTGCAGTGGCCCCTATACTGATGGTACTGGCAATAGTCGGGGTGGCCTTTGGTTTCTTGAAACTTGACTCCCCTCGATGCTGGGTAATTGATATCGTTCCTCTTCTCGACTTCCTTGAATACTTCCTCCAAAGGAGCGTTTAAAGGGGTGTACGATCGGGCTTCCTGCCTCGGCCTCTTCCCTTTGGACACCCATTATTTCTTCTCATTAACTCTTGGTGGAGGGTTTGATCTCTTCTCGGGTCGCCTAGCCGGGTTGTCCATAACCGCCTTAGTCTCGGCACCTGCTTCAGTACTAGCTTCTTGTATTCCCCTATATCTCGATTCGAGGGCGATAAAATGTTCTTGCATTCTTCGCATCTCCTTTAGGGTTTTAGTCTTTTTAGAAAAAATAGCTACCCAGATGGGGTCCGATCTTCCCAGTGCATTTTCAAATCCAAAGATAGCTTGGTCCACGGGTACCTTTCCAATTTCAGTACAAAACTTCCTCCACCTATCGGTCAAGGTTCTCAAGGGCTCCCTGAACTTACGGGCGAGGGTGAATAGTTTGTTCATTCTTGGCCGAGGTCGGCTGTTGTGCATATAGGTTTCAAGAAAGGCCTCGACAAGTGTATCATAACCGTCAATCGATCCTGGTGGGAGTGAATAAAACCAATCTCTCGCCTCGCCCTCCAAACTGCCCAGAAAGAATTTACACATGACTACCGTGTTGCTTTTACTTTGAATCAATGACATAATATACATTTTGAGATGTTCGACCGCATCTCATGTTCCGTCGAATCTAGAAGGAAATGTTGGCAAAGTACATTTTGGCGGGAATGGCATTTGTTCGAGTTCTTGGGAAAAAGGCGTCTTCTCGGCCTCACTCATGATTTCCGCCAATTTTTTCTCTTCGCTATTTCCCGATAGCTCCTTGATCTTTGCCTCCAACTCTTTGAGTTTGGCTTCTGTTGCTCGATCATGTCGCCCGTCCCTTCCTCGCCTTTCCTCATCAGTGGACGAGTCCTCGGGTGGTCCATATCTTTGTGGTGGTGGTGGTGGTGGGGGGGGGGGTACGGAGGTGGTGGTGGTTGATCTGATCGTCAGGACTGATTATGGTTGCTCGGCCCCATCATAGGTGGTGATTGACCTAATCGTCCATGACGACTCGACGTTCCTCGGCTGGACGAACCTCTTGATCTGGTTCGCTGATTCCTCAACTGATAATTTTCAAACTCTAGGGCGAGATTCCGTTACTGGAGCTCCCTTAATGCCGCTTCTTGCCTTCTTTGACTTTTTAAAATGGTTAAGAGTGTCGGGTATGTGCTTTCATGGCTATAGTGTCCATTAGGGTGGTGTGGCCGAGTCTGTAATGGCATCGACATTAGTGGTGGGGGTAGTATCGGACCAGTCGCATGGATGGGGGTAGGGCTGACGTTGCTCGATGATGCTCGCCCTAGATGAATCTGCCTGAGACGCTCCTGCTATCTTCCTAAGGCTTCCTGGTACTCAGCTTGTTGCCTTGTTCTTTGTCTCTAGGCCTGGGCTTCAAGTGCCTCCTCATCGTCCTATGTATCGGAAGCTGTGAGCCCATCAATTTGGTCAACTTTCCTTTGGGTCAAGATAACCTGGTCCAAAGGTAGGGTGCCATCATATCGCCCGATATCCACTCCCTCATTAATAGTTGGCATGCCTCGTGTTGCTGCCCTAGATTCCTCGAGTGGTGGTTGTCGACTGCCTTCTTGCCTCGGCCCTGTCAGCATGTTGATGCTAGTCACTGTACGATTCCTTAACGTCCTTCATGTCCCTGATGTGCTAGCCATCGGGTGTGGCGCGCGGTGAGCCAAGTGTCGTCCCTACCTACGTCAGCAAATACAAAGAACACCTTACTTTGACCTAATATTTGGGAAATAAACATTCAAAAAGGTGAAACAAATTCGACTGACACAAAAACTGTCATTACGCCATAGCTCGCAAATATAAAGCCTACTCCGGTTATCAAATGGGCTCTGCCTATCTACCCTATCTTGGCTCTATGTTGACTTCAGTACGTTACGTCGTTATCACTCCGTACGACGTCGCCTTCAGTACTTGACCTCCGCATTTAAGCTAGTTTATCCTTCCTTCTATATGCTCCAAATCATTAAACTCATGCACATGATGATTGAACAGTACGTCGCATAAATCCAAAACTTAAGTTAAGTTCCTATTGTTGTTATTCTCCTAAGATCTTATTATGGCCGTCTTCTCTAGATCTTCTCCAAGAACTTTCCGATGACCAGTTAACATCTTCGGGAAAGACTCCTCAAGATCGGCAGCTTGTTATGCAAAAAGACACCTTAGCTTTGACCTTTTGTTACTCCAAACACTCAATCTCTATAGCATCGTAAGAAAACAGCTTATCTACAACTAAAACTCGATCAATCATCAAAAATAAGTAGTCATCATATCAGCAGACTTTCAACCTAGTTCCGAACCTGTGATGTTAGTCGCCGGTGAGCTTATGAAGACTTTCTGCTGATCAAACTGTTGGTGGGCGAAGAAATGAGAACTTTACCACGCCTTGTGAGGACGCTGCTACTGCTGTAACTATGCATGTAAACTAAATGACTCGACATAACAATGATTTCGGCCATCAGAGTTCATCCTAGCTTCAACTAAAACACTTGAACGTGTATACAGGAGCTTTTGATCGTCTCTGAAGGTCTCCAAGGAAAGGTATCCGGAGATCTTAGTCGGGTCCCCTTAGTCGGCGCCAGAATGTAGATACAATTTACTACAACCTACATCCAAAGGATATAAAACTTCTACTCATGCAAGTGAAAGTAAGGACATGACGATAGACACAAGGATATACGTGGTTCAGTATGATTACCTACGTCCACGGGGTGAAAGGATGAATCTTATTACTTCAATGTGTTACAATGGTGTTGCTCTTCCAAATGAACTCTCTTGTAAGATGGTCTAGCTCTCAACTTTCCTTCTTTCTCTCGTGATTACAAGTCTCTCTCTCCCCCAAAATACAACCTACCTCTGTTTTGGATAGAACTTCTTATATTTATAGGAGAGGATACATACAACCAAACTAGGGTGTTGGTCACAACATATCTAACTTGAAGTCCTACCATCGGGCCCGCTTGCGTCGTCCATTCTTCTGTCACTATGGCCGATGTGCTTTGATCCATTTGTAGTCTACTGTCTGAGCCGATCCGTTCGGGTGTTCTCTTGGCGCGATGTCACCCTTCTAACCTGTCGCCCTTGCAACTGGCCGATATGACACATATCTTCTTATCCCTTTGACTATCACTCCTCGGTTGACCCAATACATCTCGTCTGTCAGCTTTGTCAGAGGCCTGAGGTCGAGTCTTGTCCGACAGCTGTAGAGTGATCATGCCCGATCCACGTGGCTCCTTAAATCTCGCGCCAGCCAGCCTCTATCCCGTGCTTCTCGTCTCTTCATGTTTTGGTACCTCGTAGCTTGAGATGTTGCCACTTAGCCATGTGGATCATTTACACCTACAGATAGTTAAATGGTGAATTTGGCACACATGTAACTTCACACATGCGAGAAAAAGATAATAATAACCCTTCAGGGTTAAGGGTTAAGGGTTTTAGGGTTTAGGGTTTAGGGTTTAGGGTTTAGGGTTCAGGTGTGGTGATGGAGGCGCAGTGGTGGTTGCGGCGGCGGTGGTGGTGGCGGCAACGACGACGATGATGACGGTAACGATGATGAAGGTGGTGCTGGAGACGGTGGTGGTGGCGGCGGCGATGGTGGTGTTTGTGGCGGCGGCGGCGGCGGCGATGGTGGTGGTTGTGGCGGCGGTGTTGTGGTGGTGGAGGCGGTGTTGGTTGTGGTGGCGGTGGTTAAGACATCGACAATGATAGTGGTTTTCAGTAATAGTGGTGGTTGTCGGCGGTAGTGGTGGTTGTGACGACGACGGTGGTGGTGGACGACGTCGGGGGGGTGGTATCGGCAGCGGAGGTGGTGGTGGTGACGATATGACATGGGTAGCAATATTAAAGGTGGTCATTTTCTAAGAAGAAAGGTAAAAATTTAATAAAAATCAGGGATAAAAATGTCTTTTTTTCACGTGTGAGAATTCACATGTGTGCAAAATTGACAACTTAACTGGCTTGGATGGAAAAACTAACAGATTGGGGCATTTTAACTTTTTTTTCAAAACTCGAGGCATTTTCACTAACGACACCCTCAAATTGGGGCATTTCAACTCTTAGCCCATGTCATTACCACACACAAGAATTGTATAGATTCGTACCTCTACGCTATAACATATCAATGCTATCAAACAACAAATTAAGAAGTTGATTTTAGGTGGAAATGCAGGCTTCCATATGAAATAGTGAGGGAAGTTATTTAAACCAACCATTTTGGTGTACAAGCTTCCATATGGAAATGCATGCTTTCATAGATATGCATTTAATAAGAGTCCTAACGGTCAAAAAGTTAGAAGACCATGTTGACCATGGAGGTGGCGAAAGAGAATACTATGAGGGTCAGAAGGATAACGACAATCTCGCTGGGCAAAGATTCCATTGTTTCAAAGGAACTCTCTAACGAGTGATGAACAACTCCAACGAGTGAAGGTGACAACCAAAGATCGTCGTACAAAAACACCAATAGGACTAGTGAAGAATAGGAGCTGTCACCCACCACGTGTTGGGATGTCTTTATAAGGGAGAATTTTTTATTGTAAGAGTGTTGATATTTTTTTGATCTGAAGTGAGAAAAGAGTATGAATCCATTGTAACCTGAGAGCTGCGAGAGAGTTGTAATCAACTAAAATATTAAAAGACTTACTGGAGTTAGTCAAATAAGATTTTGAATGACTTCTGGGGAGTTTGCAAATCTATTGTTAGTCCATATAGATTTTTGGAGAGTTTCTTAATGTCTCTTGTTATTGGTTAGAGACTTTTTTTAAGTCATTTAAATTCTCTGAAACTCCATATTATTGGATTAGGATTTCATAAGAGTTACTCCAACGCTCCTGTTATTCGAAGGAGAATTGAAAGTCATTGATTTGTTGTTTTCAAAGATTTGGAGAGACTTTTTCTTAAAAATAGGCATGGTAGAAATCTCTCCTCAAGAGGTGATATTTCTAGAGACTTGAAAATTTGGAAAATTTTGGGTTTTGGGAGTGAAGTATGTTTTTATCTCCTTGTGCCTTATTACACTTAAGGGCCACTTGGAAAGGGGTAATCAAGACAAAATGTAGAATAATGTGATTTTTTTAAATTGGAGAATTTATATATTTTAAAATCGGATATGTGAGTTTTTGTGATTTTAAAAAATATATTTTAAAAAATATATTTTAGAAGTTATGATTTTTTTCTCCGCATAGAAAATAAAATGTGGGACGACATGAAGAAAGTGAATGAAAATTTAGGCATAGGACAGCAGTGCGATTTATTTTGACAATGGACACATATTTCATTAGGTGGTCATGGTACTTTTATTATTACTGTAGGGAATTAATCAGAGGATATTATACAATTTTGTCTCTATAAATCACATAAACTTTCTACAAGTCTCTTTTTTTTTTCCCTGCAAATCTCATTTTTTGTCTCCACAAGTCACAAAGACTCTCTAAAATTCTCTCAGAGAATCACTAGAAATCTCTAGATTTTCAGAGAATCTCTAGAAGTCACTGAAATTAAAAATCTATGAAAGTCCACAGAAATCTTGTTTGACTACCCCTTGTTAGTGAGTCACCCCCAAGGATGTCGGTTTTAATACTGAACCGTGTAAATCACCCGTGTGATCTCTTATTTGCTTCCCCATTTGAATTTTTGGAAATCATCAACCGATACTTGCTCAATAATCTTTAGACCACTTTGGGTGTAGCTATGGGATTTTCCCACAGTTACATGATGTGACATTTCCTAGCAGTTCTCACCAACCATAACATAAACCATAAGTTATTCTTACTAGTATTCTTGGGAGAAATCTCGCTCGAAATTTTGAAGTGTGAGGGCACTTACAACGTCCACAGTCATGAGACGGACCAAATATCAAAAGTCAGACTAAATTTATTTTTTTTGTGTGTGTGGTATTCTGCACGTTCAAGCACAACGGGAAAAGACCAAAATTTGGTCAAGCGCTAGTATAAACCACATATGAGCTCGAGCATTGATTCAGGTTCCCTCTGACGCTTGGACGCAAGTATAGTAAACGCTCGAGTTGGGTGTGCATAAAATGTTCTCCTAGTGTGAGACGCACACACTACACCAAATTTTCGGAATCTTAACTAAAATTCGTAACGACTTAATAGACGTTATGAAAAAAATTTAACAGGAAAGGTTCATTACTAATCTTTTAAAAATTCGTAACAGGGCAAAGCCGTTACAATTTTTTTATGGGCATGCCAGTCACACGCTTGGTCACACTTGGGTCGTAAGACCTTTAGTATGTGTGTGTGCCATTCACATGTGTTGCATTATTTTTCCATCTGTTAGAGCACTGCTCGGTCGAACTCGCATGCGTTGCTATCTCAATCATGTTTGTCAATGTTAGTGATCAAAACTATAAATTCTTGTTTTCTAGTCTACTATAGCTAAGGTCTCGGACTAGGATAGAAAGTGTAGTTGAGCTCAAGAACTCCATGGAAATCATCATACAAGATGAAGGACTACTCAAGGAACCAATGGATCTTCATCGACTAAAAGGAATGTGGAGACTTGAACTTATCTATCACTCAAAATTCTATCTACTCTATCTCCTATCTTGAGACAAAAGTCATATTACTATATAGACTAAGATTATACACATGTGATATTTCAAGCTGAGTATATCTCGCTTATCTATTTCTCGAAATATGCGTTGGTAAAGCTTTCGCTTTATCCAAGTTCATCTTTACCTAGTAACGAAAGTCATGTTATGTTTCAATCATTTTGGAAATCGCTCTGACGAAAAATAGTTTGTGAATAACAACTATATAATGTCCTCTAAGAATGTTTCAATGATAGAAATGAGAGTTTAGACATGATAACCATTGGATGATATAAGCATTGTTGAGGCAACACATATATGTATAAGTCCTTATTGCTTGAACCGAAGTTTGCAAACTTTGTTGATCAAGTGAAACCGGAGTAGTGCGTGAGCTCAGTTCGCGAACTCAGCATACAAACTCAGTCCGCGAACTGGCGTAAGTTCTTGAACCCGAGAATTTCTGCTGGAGTTTGTGAACTCCGTTCAGGAGCTTAAGTCCGCAGCCCGGTCCGCGAACTTGAGTAGGTTATGTCTAAAAACGATGTTTGTGAACTTATCTTAATAAACTAAGGAATTCTATTGCAAACCGTGGCTTTATAGTTCATGAATCGATTCGAGTAAATCACATCGTTTTTTCTTAAATTGTGTCTTGTGTAGTACATAAAGATCTAAGCAATTGAACAACTCACTAACTAGTTCATTTGAGTCATTTGGACTAGTTATGGTGAAGAAGAATATGGTTGATATGAAAGTTATCATACGGATAACCATTTGGTTAACTATTGTTGAACCAACTAATGTACAAGTTTGGGTACGGTTTTCACAATCCTACAAATGTGCATTTCATGTGTATGTAACAAGCTATGTTTTCGATCTAACGGTTGATAAATATTAGCTTGAATCTAATCAGGTTTTCATCTAACAGTAAATATTGAATGCTTGGTTACTAAGCTAACATTGATTGCAAACCCTGATTTGAGAGACTATATAAGGGAGAACTCTAGCAACTGGGAAACCTAATCCCCACACATTCTGTGTGATACTAGTTTGCTAATCTAGAGTCGATTTTCCTTTCACCTTTGGTTTTCTTCTTCTAAAACCAGGTTAACGACTTAAAGACTTCATCGGGATTGTGAAGCCAGACCGATACTACTTTTCTTGTAGTTGTGTAATCTGATCTTGAAACTTCTATTGTACGAGTACAATTGTAATAATTGGCTTGAGATTTCTATCTCTGGTAGGCAAGATATAAAAGTAGTCACAAACACTTCGTCTCATCATTTGTGATTCCTCAATAATCTTCTTCGCTGTGTCGATTAAGTTTATTGCGAGGTGATTGATAAAGCTGAGCTGTTCTTCGGGAATATAAGTCTGGTTTTATCAATTGGTTCATGTTCACCTTGATTTATCAAAATACGGAACAAAACTCATAGGTTTATTCGTGGGAGACAAATTTATCTATCCTTGTATACTTTTCTGTGTGATGCAGATTTTTTTATTAAAGTCTTCGACTTTGGGTCGTAGCAACTCTTGGTTGTGGGTGAGATCAGCTAAGGGAATCAAGTGCGTAGTATCCTGCTGGGATCAGAGGCGTAGGAGCATGATTGTACCTTGGATCAGTGTGAGATTGGTTGGGGTTCAACTATAGTCCAGTTTGAAGTTCATTGGTAGTAGGCTAGTGTCTGTAGCGGCTTAATACAATGTATGTTTAATCTGGACTAGGTCCCAGGGTTTTTCTACATTTGCGGTTTCCTCATTCACAAAATTCGGGTGTCTGTGTTATTTCTTTTCCGCATTATATTTCGTTATATAATTGAAATAATATAGTTTGTGCGTTGTTCAATCAATTAGAATATCCGACCTTCTTGGTTGTTGATTTAAATTGATTGACACTTGTATATTAGTCTTTGGTACCATCCAAGTTATCTCTCTATGATAAAGACTTGCATATTATATTTGCTTGAGTAAATATCAAATATCAAATTGAGAGATAGAGATAATAAACTCCTTGAGATATTTTCTATTGATTGAGTCTGACTGTCTAGTTGATTCTCTAGAAAGTAACTCGGAGTTGTCCATACAGATTGCTAATCGAAATATTGGGTGTGGTTGTTAGACCCCCGCTTTTTCAATTGTTATCCGAGCAGGCAAACACGTTTAAGACCTTACAAGTCTGTGTTTGTAGCGATCTGACTCTATGGACGATAAAGTCTCTTATAACGCTTCACCAGTATTAAAAACTAATCGTATAAAAAGTTCTGATAGACTGGCAATTCTCCAGAAAAGGTTGGATGAACAAATCTGGATCAATTCTGATCTTATTGCAGAAATTGAATTTCTTAAGGATTTGATACCAGTCATAAATCCATTAAAGGATATGATAGATTCCAGTAGTTTCTCTTTGAAGAAAGGTCACACATCAGCTAATACACAACGATTAAATATTGTGAAAACTGATATGACTCAGAACAGTTCTGCGAAACTAAAAGGTGATGGCCGATGTTTGTTTTGTGATTCTTCAAATCACTTTCAACATAAGTGTGTGTCTTTTCAAAAGAGATTAAGAGTTGCAAGTAATCTTCATAAGAGAACTAAACAACTTTTTACATTGCTAAAAAAACATACAACACTATTAGGAAATTCTAAACAGAATAGTACAAATAGTATGGGAGCCTTTGCTTTAAAATCAACATCGCCCTTTTAATGATTCCTCGACAGTGGATGTAGCAGACACATGACAGGTGACCTTACTTGGTTTGTTTCTTCATACGACTATGAAGGCAGACCAGTAACATTCGGAGATGAGAGATGTTGCTACATAAGCAAAAAGGGAACGATCAAATTACCTGGCGTACCTGAAGTTCATGATGTGGTCTACGTAAAAGGTATGACTTCAAATCTCTTATCTATTAGTCAAATTTGTGACAAAGGCCATCGAGTTGTCTTCAATGCAAACGGATGTGACATTGTAGACAAAACTGGGAAAATAATTTTTCAGGAAACTCGTGGTAAAAATAATTGTTATCTTCTCGATACTCAGTTCAGCAATTGTTGTAATCTGACTAAGGTGGAATCTACACATCTTTGGCATGAACATTTTGGTCACATCAATTAATGTCTTCTAACTAAGATCATTAACAAAGAACTTGTTAGAGGCGTTCCCAAAATTAATGCAAAGATTGAAGGTGTATGTGGTGCCTGTCAAAAGGGTAAACAAACAAAAGTTCACCATAAATCATCTCGAGATATTCTCATTAAAGCTCCACTTGGTTTAATTCATATGGATCTCTTAGGACCAATTCAACAACCTACGGTTGCTGGTAAGAAGTATGCTTTGGTTATGGTAGATGATTACACCAGATTCACTTGGGTGGCATTCCTATCTCATAAGAATGAAACTCTTGGAGAATTCAAAATTATTGTTAATAGGATCCAGAACGAACAAGGTCGCAAACTAAATAAAATTAGAAGCGACCGTGGAACTGAATTCAAGGACACTAAGGTGTTTGAATTTTTTGGCGAACTGGGAATTATTCAACAATATTCTCCACCCATAACTCCTCAAGCTAATGGAGTTGCAGAGAGAAAGAACAAAAATATTCAGGAAATGGCCAAGGTAATGCTCCACAATAAAAACTTACCGTTAAGGTTTTAGGGAGAAGTTGTCTTCACAGCATGTTATTTGATCAACCGTGTCTATTTACGGTCTATAACCCTCAACACTCCTTATGAGTTGTGGTACGGTAGAAAACTCAACTTACACTATCTTAGAGTGTTTGGTAGTAAGTGCTACATTCTGAAAGATCATGAATAGAGAGGGAAATTTGACACCAAAAGTGATGAAGGTATCTTCCTTGGCTATGCTTTTGATAGTCGTGGTTTTAGAGTATTCAATCTCAGAACCCAAGTCATGATGGAATCTCTAATGTTATCATCGATGATATTAGTAATTTTCATCATGACAATTCTCCTGCTGAATTGCCTCCATCAGAGACAATTGAGAAAGTCAAAGAAATACCTGAATCAGTTGAAGTTATCCCAACTGTTATTGATCCTGATATTTCTAGTGACGAGGAGAAGAACTTTGATCAAGCCGCTCATGAAGAACAAGAACGTGTCCCTCCATGACACCTTTGGGTTCAAAGGAATCATGATCCAAATAGTATGTTGGAGGAAGAGATTCTACAGCTAAAACAAGAGGACAACTTCAAAATATTTGTAATTTTGGTTGTTATCTGTCCTTTGGCGGGAGGCTCATTTTAATGCTTCAGTGCGCTTTATGGATATTCACATATTTTTAATATGATCCCAAGGAAACATGCTTAAACCAATAAATACCCTTCAAAATAATTGTTTGGTATGACTTTGTTCCTTTGTATCCACAAGTAATGAGTTTACTTGTCATAATAATGTTGCCTGTTGTATTTTGTAGGATTTCCTACATCGAGTTTTCTGATGCCCAAGCTTTCAACAAAGCAAGACTGCAAAGGATATAAAGCTTAGTTGAGGTTATTTGAATGATACTCTATTTGATCAGAAAGGGTGGAGAACAAAACAGCTTTAAGATTTGTAAGTTCCATGTATTCAAGTTTTGTAAGTTTTGTAGGAAGTTAGTAAGTTTCTATGTGTTCCCTTAGAAATTTGGAACCTTCCATGTATTCCCTTAGAAATTTGATACTTAACAAAAAAAAAAAAGTTTGGTACTTAATGAAATTTCAGTTATTTTGTTATATGAATGTAATATGAATAGATTGAAGAAATTATTGTTGAGTGTGGATGATGATTGTATTGAAAGGTGTATGCAGGGTATTGAATTTAGAATTCCGTCTTATTTTCGGCAGAAAATGAACTACCATCCAGCCTTGACTTGGTCAATGTTGACTGGCAGTAATTTTTTTGCAGTTACAAAAAAAAATCGTAACGACTCGAAGCTGTTTCAACTTGCCACGTAATAACGGATCCGGCATGTTGCTAATTTGCCATGTAGTAACGGCTCCAAGATGTTACGACCACATTGTTACAAAAAAAATCGTAACGGCCCTGAGCTGTTACCACGTGTCAATTCGTAACGGCTCTCAGTTGTTACTAACGCTGATACAAACCAAAATTCGTAACGGCTCCATTATCGTTGTGAAAAAATTGTAATACCCTCTTTTGAAACAGGCGAAGACCGTTACAACCCCAATTCGTAACGGCTTCATTCTGTTTCTAATCCCAAAATTTTGTGTAGTGACATTACATCACCATTTGATGTTGGTCATTCACTATAACAATGCTTGACGTTTGGTGTTGAGCGTTCACTATAAAAACGCCTAACAACGATTGATACAAGGCATAAGTATTATCAACATATTCTTGGAAGGACTTTATGCTAGCGCTCCACTGTGACGCTCTTTATATTATGTTCAACAATTGAACGCTACTTATATCTACGCTTAATCCTAGATGGTAATTATCCTCACGCATAACATTAAACGGTCATTACCTATGCCCAAGCCAAATATGAGTTTTGGTCTGGGTTGGCGACTAGTTTTGGTACTCAAACCAAATATAGGTTTTAGTCTCTCCACTATGACTGATTCCCAGACTAAATTTGGGTATAGTCGGGGATTATAGGTGTGACCGGATGCTCTTATGGACGTTACAAAAATATCAAACAAAAGTTTGAACTATTTTAAATTTCATAAAGTTTTGGAGTTGAGATTAAACTTGATATAATGGAATCCGTAAATGGAGGATAAATATTTTCACTCCAATGTTTCGATAGAGATTATTTTTTTTAGTTTTTTCCCACAAAGAGTATGGAACCTCATATGATAGATTTTTTAACTTTGATTCTCATAAACACGAGAATCCATTGATGTTACAATGTTTTGACAATTTTCAATATAAAAATAATGCAACATAGCTATAAGGCCATCACATGTCCAAGTGTTTTGAATGGCATTAAGATTACAAAAAGTCGCAATGTTTGTTGCCTTTCTAATGCTGAATCTAAAAATAAGATAAATGCAGAAGCTTTGTAAAAATGCGGGGGTACAACAGCCACACCCAATATTTCGTTTGGAAATCTGAATAGACAAACTCCAATATACTTCCAAGAGAATCAACTAGAAAGTCAGACTCAATCTATAGAAAAGTATATCAAAGAGTTTTATATCTTTATCTCTTAATTCAATATGCAATCAACAAATAGGAATTTGCGAGCCCGGTTGAATATAAGATAAATAACTTAAACGGTACCAAAGACCAATGTTCAAGGATCAATCAATTTCAATCAACAACCAAAGGTTGGATTTCCCAATTGATCGATTCAACACACAACATGTGATATTTCAATTATATAACAAAATATAATACAGAAAAGAAATAACACAGACACCAGAATTTTGTTAACGAGGAGAACCGCAAATGCAGAAAAACCCCGAGACCTAGTCCAGATTTGAACACCACATTGTATTAATCCGGTACAGACACTAGCCTACTACTAATGAACTTCGAACTGGACTGTAGTTAAACCCTAATCAATCTCACATTGATTCAAGGTAGAGTTTCTCTCCTTACGTCTCTGATCCCAGCAGGATACTACGCACTTGATTCCCTTATTTGATCTCACCCACAACTAAGAGTTGCTACGACCCAAAGTCGAAGACTTGATAAACAAATATGTCTCACACAGAAAAGTCTATTGGAATAGATAAATCTGTCTCCCACAGAAATACCTATGAGTTTTGTTTTGTCTTTTGATAAATCAAGGTGCACAGGAACCAATTGATAACTCAGACTTATATTTCCTAAGAACATCCTAGTATTATCGATCCCCTCACAATAATCTTAATCGTATGGTAGCAAAACAAGATATTGTGGAATCATAAACGATGAGACGAAGATGTTTGTGACTACTTTTTATCTTGCCTACCAGAGAATAAATCTCGAGCCAATCTTAGAGGAGATAATACTTAATACGATAGAAATAGCAAGATCAAATCACGCAACTACAGAGAAAATATTTGGGTCTGGCTTCACAATCCCAATGAAGTCTTTAAGTCGTTAACCTACAGGGTTTCGTGAAAAACCTAAGGTTAAAGGAGAATCAACTCTAGCTTATACAACTAGTATCACACAGGAGGTGTGGGGATTAGGTTTCCCAGTTGCTAGAGTTCTCCTTTATATAGTTTTCAAATCAGGGTTTGCAATCTAAGTTACCTTGGTAACAAAGCATACAATATTCACCGTTAGATGAACATCTGATTATATTCAAGCTAATATCTTTCAACCGTTAGATTGAACTTAGCTTGTTATACACAAATGAAATGTACCCTCATTTAGGTTTATGTTTCCGTACCTAAACATGTACACCATGTTGGCTCAACCGTAGTTAACCGAGGTTATCTATATGAACACTCTCATATCAACCTTATTCATCTTAACTATAGCTAGTTCAAATGACTCAAATTAAACTAGTTAAAGAGTTGTCCAATTGCTATATTCTCATAGAAGTATACAAGAACACAATTGAAGCAAAATCGGTTTGATTCACTCAAATCAATTCATGAACATTATAGCCACGGTTTGCAAAGAATGCATTACTTAATATATAAATGTATTAGTTCATGAACAACCCGATTTTATAACTTTAGTTACTCAAGTATGCAAATGGTACGCATACTTAAGTAGCCAGTCTGAGTTTGGGTTCGCCAGTATGCGAACGGGTACGCATACTTAGTACACTTCCAAAACCCAACAAAAATTCCCGGACATGTACCTTATGCAAGTACGTGTACCGGTATGTGTACTTGGTACACGGAATTTCACAACTACAAGTACGCATACGGATATGCATACTTTAGTTCTGGTCACGGTCACATACATTCAAGAATGCACACTACGTTTATAATCCAATAGTTCTAAACTCTATTTCAATCATTAAAACTTTCTTAGAGGATGACAATAGCCATTTTCACACACTATTAGCATCACAAAAATTTTCAAGTTAATGAAATAATCATAACGAAACATTCCAAGTCTATAATAAATGATTGGATCACACAAACCATGTAAGATGTTACTCGGCAATTTTCACATGATCATCTTTTGACTTTCGTCAAGAATATAAGATGAACTTCGTTGAAGCGAAAGCTTACCAACACATATTCCAAGAAATATATAAGCAAGTAAATTTCAGCTCAAAATCTCAAATGTGTATAATCGAAAACTATCGCAATATGACTTTTGTCTCAATATAGGAGATAGAGTAGAAATAGACTTTCCAAGTGGTAGACGAGTTTCGGTCTCCACATACCTTTTGTTGATGAAGTTCCACAAGCTCGCCTTAGAAGTTCTTCATCTTCAATTGATGAACGCCGTGAAGTCTAATGCCGAACTACACAATCTATCCTAGTCCGAGACATTACTTTAAGTAGACTAGAAATCAAGACTTATAGTTTTGATCACTAACATTGACAAACAAGCTTGAGATAACAATGCTTGCAAGTTCGACCGAGCAGTGCTCTAACACTTTGAAATTAATACAACAGTTTATGTGAACTTCAAAGTCTTCACTAATGCGATAATGTTGTTTTCTCTCCTTTGCATATCTTCCCATTAGCATCTTTAGAGTGGGTTCTAAGTCACTTTGAAAAGTGATGTTGTATCCACTCCATTCAGTTACCCACGGGAAGGCAGCTTCAACATCCTTTTATTCCCTAGTTGTGCAGTCCTAAAAAAAGTTCCTCGTTCCCGATTGTATTACCCGCAAAATCCATCAAAGTTATGCCATTTCCAGATTGACTTATGGGAATATGCATAGTTAGAGCTATGGACATTCTCATCCTTAGATATGTTACTTGCTTTTCATATTCTCTATCTAGAATTCTTAGGAATTCATCATGCATAGGGTGATAGAAAAGTGTTTGCATTATGTTATAACCAGGCCTGTTAACAATCATTGTACTATAGATAAACTGTACTATGGTTTTTGTTGTATATGCACTATTTTGTGTCTTCTTTTTGAGTGTGATTTCACATCTCACTTTCTATATATGCCAAATTACAATACTGCAGAATTCTGGCCACTCTATTATTCCATCTCCTATGTTTTTTCCTTGAAACCAATCATTTAACCTTTCATGAAGGAAATTTTTTATATCAAATTTTAAGTGCATCCATACCTGAATTGCAAAATTGCATTTGAGGAAAAGATGAGATAAGGATTCCTTATTCTAATTACATAAGTTGCATTTAGTATTAATGTTAGGTAGAATTACAGCTACTCTCATACCCGTCGATAAAATTGACTATGCTGCTTTTCAAATGAAAAGATTTATGGTTGGAGTTACTTTTAATATCCATATCCTACCCCAATCACATTCAATAATGTTATTATTACTATTTATTGAATTGTACAGAGATTTTACAGTAAAGTTTTTTTTTCTTTTTCTTCTAAATTCAATTGTGCAACATCTTCTATATCAGTTATAGGGATAGGTATATTCATAATTATATTAACCGTACTTTTCTCAAAACAAATTTTTAACTTTTGTTCATCCAAATTTTGTTTATTGTGATGAGACATACCCTTTTCGAATTTGCAGTACCTGTAACTGGATTTTGTATTTGAGCTATGGTATTTGGAATCCATTGATCTTCCCAAATATCAATGATTTTTCCAATTCTTATTTCCCATCTACAATGTTTTTTAACTTGTTCAATTCCGGTAAGAATCCCTTTTCACACCCAATTGTCTCCTTCTTTAGGTTTAGGATTAGTGTGAAGAATATCACACTTTGAATAATATTTTGCTTAAATTGATTTTAATGACTCTTAATTGCAACATTTTTTAGACAATCAAACTTTCATCTGTGAAAAAACCCCAAACCAAATACCAATTCAAACGCTAAGTCAATACAATTTTGCATTTACAGAGTCACTTTCGGTATTGTATTCATCCGAAAAAACCATACCGAAAGTACTTTCGGTATGTATTCATCTGAAAAAACAATACTGAAAGTACTTTTGCTATTGTATTCATCCAACAAAACAATAATTAAATTTAACCTGCTACTGAAATTCAAATCCGATTTTTGTTATTTAAATACAATTTATACTTTTTTTTTATAACCTAGATGGTTTTGATTCAAATCATTTTGAATATCATAATTTGCGTCGCTACTCAAAATGATTTTTCTGATAACCTAAATAAAAAATCATTCATCATGATTTATGTGATTTTTTTGATGGAGAATAAAAGTGAAGGGGGATACTAAAAAAAGGTTTTCAGTTTTTTTTTTTTTAATTATTAGGGTAAGGCTAATATGGTTATTTCACGCCTAAAAAAACTGACCCTTTAACCAAAATACAACCTCATTTAACTTTGAGTATTCCCCAAATTTGTGGAGGTATCCCCCAGTTGCGCCTTCTTTCAAAACCCCTTATCCTAATATTTTTAATCAAGTTTTAACCTTTTCTTTTAAGAAAATTATTTTAAACAAAAAAAGTTAAAAGGGTAACTTAGACTTTTTACACTTTTAAGACACCCCTTAGCAAGATACTAAGGATGGGAATAGTTTTCCATATCCCCCAATTGCGCGTTCCCTTTTTTACCATTCTTATTCTTCTCAGTTTCATCTTTTCCCCACCAGTAGTCTCTTTGAAGATTTGTAAGAGTTTTATAGATTTTTTTTGGGATTTTAAAACAATTCATTTGATACACTGCAAGAGAAGAAGTTACATTCTTAACCATCACAGTTCTTCCAGCACTATTTACGGTACTACTATTCCACCCTTTTAACCATTCAATCATGTTTTTTTATCAGGTATTCAAAACTTTCCCGAATATCCGTATCTGCTTCCGTTCCACCTTTTCAAGTATTTTTTCTATCAACCCATTATTCTTTATTAGGTTTTCATCACAAAATTGGAATTCCTCAAAAAAAAATATTTTTCTGGATTTAGAAAAATTGGAATTCCTCGAAAATATGAATGTTCAATGAATCATAGCCAATTCTGATTCATCGGCTGACATGAACATATAAATGTCCACATTAGCCGATTCTGATTCATCGGCTGACATGCACATATATATATATATATATCGGCCGGCTGACATGCACATATATATATCGGCCGGTTGTTCTTAGTATTTTTATTTAGGGGAATAGAGTTTACCTCTAGGATCTGTTCAACTTTGTTTATTTCACATATACACCAGCCATCGGCCAGTTGAAGATAACTGTGCATCTTATACGGGTCAGTTTTAGACCCCTGATTTACATGGAGGATAGATATTTTCACCACAATGTTTCGATCTAGAACCATAGAATCAGAATGCAAGGCCGACACTAATTTGATTAACAGAAATGAAAATTAGCACTCCTCACATAACCGATATTTTGATTTCCAATCCTACTTATTTTTCCTTCTAAATGGGATGATAAGAAAGATATCCAACCATGAAAAATCCACATTCCTCAAATAGCACAAATTTTAGAATCTGGTCAGAATAGATGCGCAATAAAAGTGTAAATTACATTTCCTACGAGCATTACCAAGAAACATAAGATATTCTGGGTTTCTTTCTTTAGATATTTCGCAAAAATTGGACCTCTTGCTGGTTACAACTCTCAAGGTATCTCCTACAGCAAAATCTATAGAAACCACCCAAGTGACAATATAGCACGATCTGCATTCATACTTGGTAAAAACAATGCTTAAAAGATGCGAACTGGCTTGCCCATGGTACTCTTCAAGTATAAGCACCTCACCTGATTCAAGAAACATATCAATAAACAATTAAATTTCCCACAATATTTAATAGTAAATGCAAATCAGTAAAAAAAATGTCTTACTACGTGCATATAATGTCAGCTCATTTTCTCACAAAAACAAATGTATGTGTCAAAACATTCAATACCAACTAGACTGAAAACATGCTTCATGGATCTAAAGATACGAAAACTCACATTTTGCCAATTCTTCTTGAGCAATGATACTAGGAAATTGACACTAAGCTGGACGTTTTGGAAAATCTGCTTGTCCTCCATTCCGAGGTTACCAACAGCAACACCCATACAAAGCACCTTCTTTAATTGAAACTTAACCATTGCCTTGGTTTCGTTAACCTTGGCCTCCAATGATTCCTGATGTGTCACAAGAGTTGGAAACTTTCCTGCATCACAAAACCTAAAGCATTAGACAAGCACACATAGAAATGCCCATGTTACTTGGTATATGCATAAAAAGAAGCACTCGGAATCCAAATTCAAAACAAACAACTTCAAAAAGATGTAGCACCAACAAGATCATATTTGAGAAGGTGGGACAAGCAGCATTGACAAATACGTTTAACTTAATAAAAATACATGCCTGCCTTGTTAAGACCAGGACCAAGGAGACGGGGAATCTGCTTGATAACAGCTTCTGAGGCTAGAAAAGCATGAAATTTCTTTGCAAGCTTCTTGACCAATTTCTTGTTCTTGTTGAGCTTCTTTAGCCCTTCAACATCCATATACTCAAGTCCAATTTTTTGAGCCTGTAATCGAAAGTAGCAATGTAATATGTCATGAATAAAATACACAAATCGTTCCCCTCACTGAAGTGCATCATAGGGAGCCATGAGCTGACCCTAATATTACTCTAGAGAGGCGGGTCCCAAAGGTCTATGATTGAACATTTGGAGGTTTAGACTAGGATCTATGGATATGGAGACAAACTGATCTTACACATACCTACCAAATACACTGTCACGTATACCAAGAAAAATGCAGTACTAAACTTGGAAACTTAAAAAATAATACAGTGCATATTTTTCTAACAGGCAATGCTAAATAGAGCAAAACATACCTCCTCAACATGCTGAGCATCTCCAAGCATACAGACTTTCATCTTAGGTCGAGGAATATGTGGCAACTTCACTGAACCACTGAAACGCTTATCCTTTTGTGGGTCATAGTTCTTAAGACCAATCTGAAGCTCCACTGTCTCAGTGAACTTACGCTTTTTGTCCTTAGCTTCTGTACCAATCTGGCTGATTGCCTCCCTCAACACTTCACTCTGAAGCTTACTGTAAAAGGTAAACAAATCAAGTTAGGTCAAAAACTTCAATACTTGATCTAACACCCAAAACTTGAACCTCATTTAAAAAAATAACATAGTTCCAAGTAAATCGCTCAACACCAATCATATAATACGACAAAACTATTTCAGAACCAAGGTTACTGATTAACACTCATTCAGTGTCCATTTAGTGCGATTTGGTTATGAATTCCAAGGTTACTGATTAACACTCATTCAGTGTCCATTTAGTGAGATTTGGTTATGAATTCAGAACATTGGCATGTAGGGATGAAGCATAATCAATACAGATGTACACGCATTTAGGTCATCAGAACATCAAACTATAGTTTGTTTCTTTCAACATGTAAACTTATTAAACATTTTCTTTCAATATATAGAGTCAGACAAAACCACACAGGACTCCAAATCAAAATGTGTAAAATTCATGGAAACCCTAACTACTGAATCAGAACACAGTACGAGAAGTTTGACCAAAGAAATTCTAATAAAACATACCTCATGGTTTTAACTTTTTCCTGATATCTACCCTGTAATCGATTAAAAAAAAAAACATAAATCAAATCAGTGACAGATAATAACATAGAGAATAACGACATTGAATTCAAACAAATCTAACTATCGATTATTTTGAAGAAAGAATATAAGGTTTTAGAGAATCAAAAATACGGTTATTAGAGATCTAGCTGCTAAATCATGCGAGCTTCCATCTATCTTAAGGAAAAATACCAATCACATTGATTTTACTTTCCGTGAAGATACGAGATAGAGGAGGAGAGGGAGGAGAACCAACCTGTAGGAGAGGGAAAAAAATGAAAACCCTAAATTAGGGTTTCGGACTTTTCTTTTTATAAGTTCTCAAAACCTTGGACCTGAAAACGTTACTTTGGACCTTCTTAAGCCCATATGATAACTAGTAGCCCATTTACGAAATAAGGAAAGCGATTTATAAAATGTGAAAACTACAGCCACACCCATTTTCTAGAGTTTGGACACTGTGAAACCCACGCTCAAAAAAACACAGGCGCGCACCCATTCTGGGCGATAAAATTATGTACAGGCCCATAATTTTGAGAAATTGTGTTTTGGTTTTTCTTCTTTCCAAACCAACTTACAAGCTCTAAAAACACCAGATTCATCTCAAATCTCATCTTCTTTGTTCTTCTCTTGATCTCGAAAGTTTCATCGCCATCTTAATCTTCGATTTCCAGTAAATCAACGAAGAAGAATCAATAAAAATCTTTATCAAAGTTGAATATGAAGATTCAATCAATTATCAAATTAAGAATGGGTATGAGTAGAATCAGGGTTGATTGAGATTCAGAAGTGGGATGAGTTTATGAATCTGTAGCTTGAATATGGGATTAGATGGAAATTGATAAACACAGATGAAAAGGGGATCTGGTGAGTGATTTCGTATTTTTTGTTGTCTATATATGAAACGTAGCCTTGTAGAGAATCACATCTCCCAAATCAGATTGTTCTTCATTCAAAATCATACCAAAACCCTAGAACCCTGATCTCACAATGCCTAAAGTTTATGGAGCTGATACATGCTCATACCCTTTCAAACGGCAGCAAGTGTATGAATCAACTGTTTCGAATTCGATTACCCTAGGTGAGATTCAAAGAGATCATCTGGCAACTAAAAACAGCACCTATTTGAAACATTTGCAAATCATGAATAGATAGAGTCAGAGATATACTTACTAATGGTGGTGGGCTATAGTAAATGGTGATAGTCGTTGTCTGAGACTGAGAGGAAGACGATTAAAGGGTTATTAATGATGGGGAGGAGTCAAACTGAAGTGGTTTACATCTTCTAATCAATGATTGGATAAGAGCATATCTTAATCTTAGAATATGTACTAGTAATCTTCCATTAACCAAACAAATATTCCACTACTTTTTTTTTGATCACCCCCACTACCATGACTCGAAAAAAATCTTGATCATATTGACTTGGGGAAAGCCTGCTTGTGCCTTTCTTTCGACCAATATACTTCTTCTTCTTTATTGATCGGAAAAAACACCTCGATTCGTGTAATTCCTGATTAAAATAAATTAGTCACTTTTTTAACTTTATGGAAATTCGATTATCATATGCAATTGCAGGTAAGATGAGGTGCAATGGTTGTGTTTTGATGGAGTTGGTGGAATATGTGAAGCAATAGAAGATGGCAGAACTGGTGCAGTTCAGTGGTGTTGTTGTTGTAGCTGGGAAAGTGGTTGATGTTAAGTCTTGCAGTCCAATGCAAGATTTGTTGTCTACAAAATTTGTTGCATAACTTGTTATGTTGTCCGGAAAATGGTTGCATAACACGTTATGCAGCTATTATTGTAGGTGCATGACAAGTTATGCAACCTTTTTTTGTTTGCATAACTTGTTATGTAGTACAGAGAATGGTTGCATAACACGTTATGCAGCTACTTTTTGTTAGTATTGAAACCAACAAAAAAAAAGGTTGCATAACACATTATGCACCTATAATAATATCTGCATAACATGTTATGCAGTCAAGAAAATGGATGCATAACCTGTTATGCATCCGAAAATATGACTGTATAATGCGTTATGCATAGAGAAAATTGTTGCACAATCTTTTATGCATCGGGAAAATAGATGCATAACCTGATATGCATCCGTAAATATGGATGCATACTGCATTATGCATCAATTTTTTTTATGTACGCACTAAAATCAACCAAAACAATGTTTACATAACTTGTTATAGATGCATAACTTTGTTATCCAAATGCATAATTTGTTATGCAGTGGAGAAAATGGTTGCATAATTCGTTATGCGTCTGCAGAATGTGTTATGCATCGTTTTTGGTGACTGCATAGTGGTTATGTATGAAGTTTTCGAAAATTTTCCCTAAAATAAGGATCACCTCCGATTTTTTCGTGAAAAACAAAAATTTGATTTTCTTGTTTGTACTCGTTGCGTAGCTCTTTTAAAAAGATTTCCAACGATATAAAATTTGTAAAATTCTAAGGCGCGGATTTTTAGATATGTTATGTCCAAGTTGCGCTTCCAATTATATACTGAAAAATTAGGCTGCATAACGAGTTATGCCTGAAAAGATAGTATGCATAACGAGTTATGTATTGATTCATTAATAATTTCATATAATTATGGGTGTCACGGTACCAAAAATTAATTGTGGGCTTGACAATGAGAATATTTTTTTTTTTGGGTCTCCCCCTAATTTTCCCTTATAAAATTGAGGATTATAAAATTGAGGAACCAACACCAACATGGGACAGTGGTCAAGTACAGAGTCAGTGAACTAGTGGTCATGTGTTCGACTCTTGTTGTATTATTTCAAAGGCGCACTCGAATCCTAATACATCTTCTCATTCTCAATCAATCTTGATCATCCTTCTCCCCCGATTACATCTTTTTTTTTTTTTGATGTGTTTTATTTCTTTGTTAATTTGTTTCACCGTCTAATTAAGATCTTGTGTTTTGTGCTTTTTTTTTTACATTATTTTGGACGTTTTTCTTATTTCTTTTAACTGTACTTTGGTTTATCCTCTTTAAAGTATTTGGTAGTATTTGTAACCATGAGTTCTTAATCTTCTGCAGGGCTCGTTTGATCATTGAAATGGGATTCATTCAGTTTTGGATCTTTGAGATCAGCATTTTTCTCCTTATAATGGTAGTTTTTCCAAAAATTGCAGTATTGCATAACTCAACAGTTTTCTATAAAGCAGTTTTGTTTGATCTGGTAGTTTTACCAAACATTATCATGGAAGATGTCAGTATATACCAGTATGATCAACATTCTCTATTCATTCAAGATCCAAAAATTAGAAAAACACTGAGTTGTCCACCGATCCTCCACCCGTTGACCTCTAGGAAAATTCAAAATTCAAAAATTCCCACCTTCTCTGGCCTTGATTTTATGCATGCTACGTACAACTCGGAGTTTTTTCAACATAATTGTTGCAGCAAAAAAACTTTCTCTAATTTGGTTATTATGTTCAACAAAATAAGGAATGTGGATATTTCTTATTATATCTGCTATAACAGAATACGCAGAAATCTTTCTCTAGAGATTTTTTCTAACTCCTTTGGAAATCAGAATTATATTATCTTTATCATTCTTTATCCTAATCTCCATATAAGTAGTAACAACCAAAGAAGTTTTATACATCTTTATAGTTTGAGAAACCCTAAAACCCTAGTTTGGTTTAGAAGAAGAATGAATACTAGCAATAGCAACAAAGTTTTCGATATCACCATGAAGATGCAAAACACCACCATCAAGAAAACTTCTGCCAACTCAGTTAAAGGAGCGATTGGATCTTCGAAACACATAAGTGTTGTTGTTGAAGAATGGGCTAATAGCTTGATTGGGAAGCTTATTGTAAATGAGCTAGAAATTGAAACCGGTGATGTTAAGGAAGAGTTGAATTTTATTTGGAAGATTTACAAAAAAAAGAGAAGTCAGAGTTGTTGGGAATCACTTGTATGTCTGCAAGTTTAATTCTGAGAAAGATATGAATGATGTTCGGAAAAAGTCCCCATGGAACGTTCAAAGGTGTTTAATTGCACTCCAAGTTTACACCACATCCATCCCTTACCAGGATTACACTTTCGCCACACAAGCTTGGAATGTTCAATTCAAAGGTTTACTCCTAGAGCATCATCATGTAGATGTTATAAGTGAAGCTATAGAAGATCTAGGAAAAAAGATTTCCACTTAACCAAAAAATTGTAGACATAGAGCTGGAAATATGATTACTGCTCGTATTGAAGTGGATTTGAACAAACCAATGGAAATGGGAGAATGGTGGAATTCAAACTCTGAAGAAGTAGTGTGGATTAAGTATCACTGGGTTAAGCAGCCGCACAGCCTTTGTAAGGAGTGTTATAATGTTCAGCACAACAATGAAACTTGTGAATCGATAGTGTAGCGCCCCCTAAGCTAGCAGCTAACTAATCCAATAAATTAACTAAATGAGGAGGCACTAAAATCTAAAACATGCACTTAAGCATTCAATTAAGAAATGTGATACATAACTTAATACAAAGCTAACCCCGCTCAGAAATATATTTACAAGATCTTCTCTCAGATGATACATATATAATAGTCATTTGGTTTTTAAATAAAATATACAACATAATAAATATAACAGAAGCTAATCAACAAGCGAAGTCAACTTCTCGGAGCTTTAGCTGCGCAACCCTGATCTGTTACAGAAATTGAAGTGGGAATAATTAACATTTAAACTTCTAAGTAATCATAGGCAAGATTTGGAAAACAATACATGTTTTTCCGAAACATTAAACAGTGACTAAGTCACTGAAATAATCATACATGTATATGGAACAAACTCCTTCGTCAAACAATGTACTAATATGGTTGTAAATTCCTAACCAGCAATTCACACCTATTTAGATATGGATGCCACCAAGACCATGGTGACCAACTCTAAACAATAAAAGCTGAATTAAAGTAGATATAAATGTGAAGGAGCGTATCCTATATACCACAAGTGGAAATTCTCATTTCCCATAACAATTCATATTGACAACAAAACAATACAAGTCCTTTCCAAATCGTGAAAAGATTCACAGAATCAACAGGATTATCATAATGCATTTTAAACAAAGCATGGAATGCACGGACAGACAATGCATGAGTTTGTTAAGCATAAAATTTTATAAAAATAACAATAATGAATACAAAAGAGTCAAATGCATACCCACACCTTTTTGATGACAGGCCACGCCTACCTCGAGATCCACGATCCACTGGTTCATCCTTTGAATCGATCATTGTTAATAACTAATTGTTAATCGCACAAGTACTCTAAGAGATTAGCCAAAATGGCTCACAAAAGAATCATTCAAGAATTACATAGTTCTATCTAATGGTTCTAGGCCCATTTATGATTCTACACATCTTCATTATCCATATCTTGCATTTCTAAAGTTTTACTAATTCAATTAAGTCGATTATAAAGTCTAGTAGCTAAGTCTTAAGGATATCTACAACTTTGAAGAAGGAACCAAAGTCTAATTCGGACCATAAGTGGTCCAAATGTCGAATTAAGAAATACATGATATAAAGCCCAAGTCCACTAAACAAGCCCATTACACAAGGCCTGATCCACTAGGGTCAATTAACGGTCTCTAACAGTCAAACTAACTGTCATAGGTCAGCTAACAGTCAACGTCAGTCAAAGGTCAACGTCCAAGTTCAGGTCAAGGTCCGGGTCAATGGTCAACGAGTCAAGATTAATGACTTAGTGGGTCAAAACCGATTCAACCTGATTCGACTCAGTCAGATGGACTAAGTCGGCTAGATTCAGATACCTGACTAGGCTGAATGGCACAAGGCCAAACCCTTGCACATGCCAGAGCCATTTCTCAGGCCAAGAACACTACTGCACATTCATTGTGCAACCCACCTAAACTCAATTACAACTTCTACTCCATTACCAAATCAATTAAATCTAACAACATATAAAACTTCAATTACAATACTAACATTTTCAGATTAACTAAACTTCATAATTTAACTACAAATTCCAAATACAATCAAATATTAAGTCTACCTGCAGTTGCAGCTCTAAGCTTTTACAAGAGAGATTCAACTCCAAACTCACCCATCAAACCTGCAATTGCAGTTGCAAGCTTTCCCCTAGAGATATTCAACTCACACATTCATCTAACCTTCATTCCTGCAAGACCACACATTTAAACTGAAGCTCTGTAACTTAAATAGTTATAACTGTAAATCAACCTCTGACATTACCTTGAGTGTAGAGCATATCTCAGTTCAATCATATACTTCTCATTATCATTTGAGCAAAACATAACTGCATCTCATACCACCTTCCTTACACACAATTCAACACCACCATCAATTCATCCCCCATATCATGTTCAATCTCAACTTATAACAAAACCTCCATATTCATTCCGTTCCACATTCACCTCAGGTCTATAAACAACTCAACAATCTTCATCACCCTGTTTTAGGTTCAGCTGTAATACCACAACTTTATTACCCTGCCAATTTTCATTTTCCTTACACCTACAATAGTTCATACACCCATTTAAGTGACACTGCCAACTACCTGAATTGCATCACCATTACCACTACCAATTCACTTCAATTGTAAGCTCAGTTCTATTCATTATACAAACCATCACCTTCACATATCTCAGTTCTGCAGTCACAACTACAGTTATTACCAAAACATCTTCTTCAACACCATTACCATCTCCCTATTTCACCCACCTGCACCAGACCCTACTCAACCCACTAACTCAAAATCATACTCATATAACTTTTTAATCTTAGTTTCAATATTACATTCAATATTTTCCCTGCATTCAACAATACCACAGTAGCCACAACATCAACATCAACTACCATAACTCCACACATGTAACTTCAGAGTCACCACAACTACAACTCTAAACCAAAATTACAATTCCATTCTACACTTATCTCAATCTAGGTTCTATTCTCAATCACACAAACTAAATACTTTAATCAACTCAATCCAAAATACCGAGATTAGAACAATTAGAGACTTACCCAAGCTTTAACATCTTCTGAATCGCCAATCTACCAGATCAATTTCACTCATACCCTAACTTCAATTTGGGGAAGAACACATGAACCCTAATTTCTCGATTCCCACCATAACATCCCCAAACATACAATTAAACTTCAAATAAGAACAAACCCATCACTAGTTCAATCCTCTTTTACGTTAACTTCATCTTCTAATTCATCTTTAATCAAACTCAGAGAAACCTAAGCTCTTCATTTCTTCACTTAAATTCCTGAATCAATAAATAAATCTTCTCTCTTGTCTTAAATAAATAAAGCCCATCATCAATCGATCGATTCTATCATCAACCTCACTTAAACTCCAAAGAACATCAAACCCTAATCTCCTTCTTCTCAGGTTATCTCGAAACTCAATCAATCTTCAATTGATCTTTTTCATAGATTACAATCACGCGATCTTCATCATTCTGCTCACTAGCTTCAACTATTGATTCTCTCAAATCCTACCTCAAAATCATCTCTCGGTTTTGAACAGAAGAAGAGAGGAGGAGAAGAAGAAAAAAGAAAGGAGAAGAAAGAAGAAATGTTTTCCTTCGATTTGGTTTTGGCAGATAAGATCAACGGGGAACACTAAACACACACTATCTGAGATAAGGGAAGCCCGGTCGTTCTAAATGCAAAAAGACTAATTCGTCCTTTATGCTAAACTGATGATTTGTTCTTCGTCCAGTATCCGAACGACACGCTCCAGTAATCCATTCTGCGTATTTTTTCGAGATATATATAACGATACTAATTTCGTATCTAGTCCATTGTTAGATTAATTCCTATTAATTAACATTCGAGTTAAACTAATTGAGTTATTATTGGCTAAAACGTCTCTTTATCATTGCTAGACCAGTCAAATAGCGTTGACGAGCTTGAGGGTCCTTACATTCTCCCCACCTTATTCATTTTCGTCCTCGAAAATCAAACCATCCTTCTGGTCTTCAAAAACTCCCCACCTTAAAGAAAAAAAACTATCTCTTGTCTAAGCGCAAACAACAAGTAACAAAGCACAAATCTATATGGCTTTGTACAACTTAAATTTGTGGCTCTAAGTTCAACTACGCTGATTTAATTTCTATCAAATAGGGAAGTCTAAGTTTCTTACATGAATGAATTGAATCTCTATAATGGAAACTACGATTTTTTAGATTTAAATCTTCTACACTAATTTCTATGTCAATAACTTACTGATTCTAAGTACTTTTAGAAGATATTCAATAATAAAGTTTCTAATCAAAATTTGGGATCTATTAGTTCACTAATAGAAGCAAGTCTCCCTTCAATGCCTAGTGATGCAAGAATGCAGTTGCCCTGTCTAGGTTCGCGACGTCTGACAATGCCTACTAACTAACAAGTATCACCTGAACATATCAGAATTACCAACCTCACTATTCCCCAGCGCTGGATTAACTAAGTATTAATTTATTAAGATTAATTGGTCTCTAAACTTTTATCTTAACTGATGTAATTTAAAATTTTACTTTGTAAAATATATGAATAGTTCACATCATTTTTAAGCAATTTAATCATGAAAATTTATTTATTTATTTATTTTAATGGAATCGAATTTTAATTTCAAATGAAACTATATTATTATAACCAAATAATTTTTAAATTCATGTATTGTTTAAAAATAACTTAATGTTATAACCATTATCCAAATTTAAAGTTATATCTATTTGTTTATTTCATTATGTGACTTGATATATGTAAATAACCGCTAACAATTTTCATAGTTGGTTGGTATTAATACTTTATTATCATTATAACATTTATTTCTTATTTCTTAGACCGATAAAATTCAACCGTAGTTCAATCATAATTCAAAGTTTGATTTTATTGTTAATACTAGATTTGATTTGATCTATCTTTCTTTTCTTAAATTTTATATTATTGCTAAGTAATCCTTAAATTGCATTATTAATAAAATTACATTTTGTTGATATTACTTTAAATATATCCAAATGATATTTACAATAACTTCAAATTTTATAATAATTAGTATAAGATAGTATTATTATTTGCTTACTTCACTAAGTATCATTGTCTTAATTATTATATTATCAATTTATTATTTTATCAAATTTCCCCTTTGATTACTAGCGTAACTAAAATACAATCAGAATAATTATTTAGCAATGACACTTATTCTAATTTTATTAGGCTTTAATCTTGCAAATATAATTTTACATTCTCGCAAGGGTTGATATAACAAATTTTGCTTATTCAGATTGAAACTGTATATTATATTCTATTATATATTGGCGTTGGTAATCTAATATGATTTAAATTTTGAGTTTGCACAAAGTTTTAATGTCTTAATAGTCTTTAGATTTTGGTCTTAATAATTAGTATCTTATTCGTAGACAAATTTTATTCTCCTTTAAGTTTAATTTTGTTTTAAGCATTCAAGTATTATAAATATCACTTCATGTGTATACTTTAGTGATTTAATGAATCATTTATTGAACAAAAGATAATTTGTTATAAGACTGTTAACAAGTTTAGTCTTTATTCTATGCATTATATGACTTCACGTTTTTACCTAATATGTCTTATATTATCTATCTGGTTTGAACACAAAACACATAATTCAAATTTGTTATTAATTAACTTTGGAAATTTTAATCTTAGATGTAGGTGTAGATTATCCACAGGGCTAGGTGGCAACATCTTAAGCTATGATGTACCCAGGGAGGAAGAAGTGAGAAGCATGGGACAGAGGCTGGCTGGCGCGAAGATTAAGGAATCACGTGGATCGAACATGATCACTCTACAGTTGTCGGACAAGACTTGACCCCAGACCTCTGAAAAAGCTGACAGACGAGACATATTGGGTCAAACAAGGGGCGTTAGCCAAAAGGATAAGAAGGTACATGCCATATCAGCCAACTAAAAGGGCGACAGGATTGGAGGGGCGACGTCGCACCAAGAGATCACCTAAAAGGATCGGCTCGAATAAGAGGCTGTCGAAGAACCAAATTACATCGGCCATATCTGTGGAAGAAGAGACGATGCGTGCTGGCCCGACACAGGACTTCAAGATAGATATATCGTGACCAATACCATAGTTTAGTTGTATGTAGCCTCCCCTATAAATAGAAGAACTTGTACCCAAGAGAGGTAGGTTGTAATTTTGGAGAGAGAGAGACTTGTAATCGCACAAAAGAGAAAGAGAGTGGAGAATTAGTTCATTTGGTAAGGAAGAGAGTTCAACTCGGAGAGTGACACCATTGTAACACCTTGAAGCAATAAGATTCATCCTTTCACCCCCGTGGACGTAGGTAATCATACCGAACCACGTATATCCTTGTGTCTATTGTTAAGCTCTTACTTTCACTTGCATGAGAAGATGATTTTTATCCTTTGGATGTAGTTTGTAGTAAAATGCATCTACATTCTGGTGCCGACTAAGTGGATACGACTAAGATCTCCGGATACCTTGCCCAAAATGCCTTCAGAGACGATCAAAAGCTCCTAAATACACGTTTAAGTGTTGAAGTTGAAGCTAGGATGAACTATGTTGGTCGAGACCGCCTATTTATTGTTGTTTTGAGTCTTTTAATGTATATGTAGAGTTGAAGCAGTAGCTACGTCTTTACAAGGTGTAGTAGAGTTCTCATTTCTTAGCCCCCAAACGGTTTGATCGGTAGAAAATCTCCATAAGCTCACCGATGATCAACAACACAGGTTAGGAGCTAGGTTGAGGATCTGCTGATAGGAGGACTGTTTTTTCACGATGGATGAGTGAATTTTAGTGGTAAATAAGTTGTTTTCTTGTTGCGGTACAAAGTCTGTGTGCTTAGAACCACAAAAGGTTAAGTTTAAGGTGTCTTTTGCATGATAAGCTGCCAATTTTGAGCTTCTCGTCGTGGAAGTCGTGTTCTAGATGTTTCTTTAGTAAGGAGAATTTGTTTCTAAGTTCCTTTTTGCGTTTAGACCCTTGCTTCGTCGATCGACAACAACCCATGTCGACTGGTCAAAAAAAAGAGGGAGAAAAATCTTGTCCGACGATGTTGTCTAGCCGTAGGAAAATTCGTCGAGAGGATCCATGGAAGACGGCCATGATGAGATCTTGAGGAAATAACAACAGTAGAAACTTGAGTTGATTTTTGAACCTACACGCCATCCCATTCAATCATCACGTGCATGAGTTTTGGAGCATATAGAATGAAGGAAAAACTAGCTTAAATGCGGAGGTCAAGTACTGAATGCGATGTCGTACGGAATGATAGTGACATAACGTAAAATCTGCCACAAAGTCAGCATAGAGTCAAAATAGGGTAGATAGGCAGAACCCATTTGATAATCGGAGTAGGCTTTGTATCTACAAGCTCTGACGTAGTGACAATTTTTGTCAGTCGAATATTTTTCACCCTGTTGAATGTTTATTTACAATAACATGTCAAAGTAAGGTGTTCTTTATATTTGCTGACGTAGGTAGGGACGATACTCGTCTCAACATGCGCCACACCCGATGGCTAGTACTTCAGGGATGGGAAGGACGCTAAGGAATAGTACAGTTACTAGCAGCAGCATGCATGCAGGGTTAACTGAGCCGAGGCAAGAAGACAGTCAACAACCACCACCCGAGGAATCTCATGCAGCTGCACGAGGCATGCCAACTGTTGATGAGGAAGTGGATCTTGGGTGAGATGATGACACCCTAACCTTAGACCAAGTTATCCTGACCAGAGGAGAGTTGACCAAGTCGATGGACTTACAGCTTCAGATACGGAGGAAGATGAGGAAGCGCTTGCAGAACAAGCCCAGAGACAAAGAGAAAGGCAACAATCTGAGTACTAGGAAGCCTTAGGAAGAGAGCAAGAGCGTCTCAGGCAGATTCAGTTGGGGCGAGGAGCATCTAGTAACGTCGTACATGCACCTATCCGTGTAACTGGTTAGATACTACCCCCACCACCAACGTCGATATCATTACAGTCTCGGCCGCACCACCCCTAATGGACATTCTAGTCATGTAAGCACAAACCCGACGTTATTGGCCATCTTAGAAAGTCAAAGGAGACAAGAAGCGGTATTAAGAGAACTCCAGCAACGGAATCTCGCCCTGGAGTTTGAGAATTATCAGTTGAGGAATCAACGAGCCAGATCAAGAGGATCGTCCATCCGAGAAACGTCGAGTAATCATGACCGATCAGGTCAACCACCTATGATTGGGTCGAGACGACCCCCCATACCCTCCTTATAGGGATATGAACCACCAGAGGACTCGTCTACTGATGAAGAAAGGCGAGGAAGGGTCGGACGACAGGACGGGGCGACAGAAGCTAAACTCAAAGAGTTAGAGGCAAAGATTAAGGAGCTATCGGGAAGCAGCGAAGAGAACAAGCTGGCAGAGATTATGAGCGAGGCCGAGAAGACACCTTTCTCCCAAGAACTTGAACAAATGTCGTTTCCACCAAAGTGTACCTTACCTACATTTCCTTACAGATTCAACGGAATAGGATATGCGGTTGAGCATCTAAAACTGTATACCATGTCATTGATCCAATGGAAAAATAACACGATAGTCATGTGTAAATTCTTTCCGGCCAGCTTGGAGGGCGAGGCGAGAGATTGGTTTTATTAACTTCCACCTGGATCGATCGACGGTTATGATGCACTAATCGAGGCCTTTCTTGAAACCTATATGCATAATAGCCGATCTCGACCAAGGATGAACAAACTGTTCACCCTCGCCCGGAGGTTTAGGGATCCCTTGAGAACCTTGACCGATAGGTGGAGGAAACTGTGTAATGAAATTGGAAAAGTACCGGTATATCAAGCTATCTTCGAATTCGAAAACGCATTGGGAAGATCGGACCCCATCTGGATAGCTATGTTCTCAGAAAAGCCAAAAACCTTAAAGGAGATGCGAAGAATGCAAGAACATTTTATTGCCCTAGAAGAAATTCAAGCCGAATCGAGAGATAGAGGGTACAAGAAGCTAGTGCTGAGGCTAAAACAATTATGGACGATCCTATTAGGCATCCCGAGAAGAGATCAGACCCTCCACCAAGGAGCAGTGAGAAGAAAGAATGGGTGTCCAAAGGGAAGAGGCCGAGTCATGAAGCCCGATCATATACCCCTTTGAACGCTCCTTTGGAGGAAGTATTCAAGGAAGTCGAGAATAGGAATGATATAAATTACCCAGCGTCAAGGGGAGTCCAGTTCCAAGAAACAAAGAATCACCCCGAGTATTGTCACTACCATCAATATAGGGGCCACTCCACTAATAATTGCCGGGAAGTGAAGGATATCGTTCAACACCTCATCCGAGATGGATACCTGAGATAGTTCATCCGACATCCAGCTCAGCCGACAACAACACCCGATGTGTTGTTTCATCAAGTTCGCATTGATAGGTTAACTCAATTTGTGAATACCATTTCACACACAGCTATGCAAGACTACACTCTCGGACCAGTAATCACTTCAAGAATTCACAAAAGGGATCGCGATGGCAAAGAAATATTTAGCGTAGCCAAGACCTTACCGATGGAACCGTGGATGATGCAGCCTATTTCGTTCTCGGACAAGGATGTCTCAACAAATGGGTAAGCACACAGTGATCCCTTGGTCATCATACTACTGATTGAGGAGTGGGGAGTAAGAAGGATTCTCGTGGATAGCAGAAGTTCGGTCGAGGTGTTATTTTACGACATGTTCAAGAGAATGGAGTTGTCGGACGACATCCTTATCCCCTCAACATATCGCATCTACGGATTTAATGGGACAGTAACCATCCCTAAGGGAGAGGTAACTTTGAGGATTTCGGACGGTGGGGGCTACCTTGACACACTAACCACTTTTTGTGTGGTCGACGTCGCCTCGCCTTATGAAGCAATTATCGGACGTCCATGGATCGCTGGGATTAAAGGGGTGGCATCGGCATATCATCAGAGATTAAGGTTCCCGACCTACAAGGGAATAACTGAAGTTGTAGGTGACTCCCAAGCAGCACGACAATGCATGCAGGTCGACGCTGAAATTAATGAAAATTGGCGAGCTCGACAAAGGCGAGGGGAAAACAAGGCCAAAGAAGTTAAGGCTGCTGAAGAATTGGAGAAGGCTATTTCACAAGCGGTCATGGCGTACGAGAACCAAGAGCAAGACCCTTTATAGCAATTAAAGGAAACGGATCCATTCAGGGAACCTAAGTCTAATTTCTCGACGGTTGAGACAACTCGGGAAGTGAATTTGGGGACGGTTGAGGAGCCAAAGATAGTAAGGATCGGGACATTACTCTCGGATGAACAAGCAAGCCAACTCACGACAGTGCTAAAGGAAAACTTAGACGCGTTCGCTTCGATTTAGAGGGCATTAACCCGGAGGTCTGTTGCCACCACTTGAAGATTGATCCGAGGTTCAAACCCATTAGACAAAAAATGAGGCGAATCGCACCAGAGTTACATGCAGCGGTTGAGGTCGGTCTAAAAAAGCTACAGGAATCCGGGATAATCAGGAAATCCTATTACCCGCAGTGGATATCTAATATGGTCATGGTACCAAAGAAAAAATGAGGAGTTATAATATGTATTGATTTTAGTGACTTGAACAAGGCCTGCCCGAAGGACAGCTTCCCTCTCCCAAGCATAAACTAACTAGTAGAATCAATAGTTGGGTATGAGGCGATGACATTGATGGATGGATACATGGGCTACAACCAAATACCGTTGGCACTCGAGGATCAGGAGCATACTTCCTTATTAACACCAAGAGGGTTGTATTGTTATACCAAGATGCCATTCGGACTCAGGAACGCTGGTGCTACATATCAGAGACTGGTAGGAGACATGTTCGAAAAAAAGATCCACGACACCATAGAAGTTTACGTGGACGACATGTTGGTCAAGAGCCGCCGAGCTAAGGATCACGTCCGAGACCTTAGCGAGATTTTTCAAACGATGAGGAAACACAAGATGAAGATTAATCCCACCAAGTGCGACTTTTGGGTTACATCGGGGAAATTCCTTGGATACATCATCACCCCCAGAGGGATAGAATAAGATCCTGAGAAGGTTAGGGCTGTCTTAGAGATGCCATCTCCTGCGACAGTAAAGGATGTGCAGAAGTTAAATGGTTGTATAGCATCATTGGGGCGATTCGTGTCGCGGTCGTCGGACAAATGTAAAACATTTTATGACATTCTGAAGAAAGAAGAAAAGTTTCAATGGACGGATGCTAGCGAAGAAGCCTTTCAAAATATCAAGTTACACCTAGCCAGCCACCCGGTTCTGCAGAGGCCCGAGCCGTCATAAATTCTCACCCTATACTTAGGAGCGACACCATATTCCATTAGTGCAGTGTTGGTTAGGACGTAGGGTAATGTGGAGAAGCCGGTGTATTTCACTAGCAAAACACTAAGTCCGGCTGAGAAAAATTATACCAGAATGGAGCAGATGGTACTTGCACTAGTTTTAGCCGCTTCTAAACTCCGAACATACTTTCAAGCTCATCGCATACGAGTGCTCACCAAATCGCCTATCGAAGCAGTTTTGGATAATGCAGGGCGATCAGGGAGAATATCTAAATGGGGAGATTTAATCAAACAATATGATGTGGTGTACGAGACGAGGACGGCGATCAAAGGACAGGTAGTAGCCGACTTCCTAGCAGATTTCCCACTAAGCGATGAAGACGAGGTTGAACATATACCCGGGATGATGGAAGAACGGGAAGAGCCTGTTGACCTATTAGCAACCAGTAGTCCTACACGGTGGGAAGTCTTCGTCGATAGGGCATCAAACAAAGAGGGGTCAGGCCTTGGGTTAGTATTCACCACGCCGAAAGGAAGAAAGATAGTGCACTCGTTCAAGCTGGAATTCAAAGAAACAAACAATATCACCGACTATGAAGCGATAATCCACGCCTTACAGATAATTGTAGAAATTGGGATACATGAGGTTCACTTAACTAGTGATTCACAATTGGTGATTCGGTAGATTACAGGAAAATATGTGACACACGAACTTGTGTTGCAAAAGTATTGGGAGCTCGCCCAATTTTACATCAACCAAATACCAAGCATTAAGTTCCGTCACATTTGTAGAAAAGATAACAGGCATTCGGACGCTCTATCTTACATCGCCTCACAGCTGGCAGACTCGAACATAGAGGAAATTCGTGTTATGAGGCTCCTTACTCCCTTAATCCCAGAAACACCGGACGTACGGATCGATGTGGCTATTAACACAACCGATAGATATAAAGAGGGCGATTGGAGAAATCCGATACACCAATACTTGGAAACAGGCGATCTACCCAAGGATCAGCCCGAGATAAATAAAATCAAAAGTAAGTCGGGTGCCTACGAGCTAAGGGAAGGGATCTTATATAGGAAATCCTACTTAGGGCCACTTTTATGATGCCTAAGTAGGGAGGAAGGCCACACAATCTTGCATGAATTACACTATGGAGCCGCCGGAAATCACAGCTCGGGGAGAAGCTTATCGTCTAAGGAAAAGACAGTGGGCTATTTTTGGATGTACATGAACGAAGATGCAAAGGAAATGGCGAAAGCTTGTGAAGAATGTCAGCGGTTTGGCAAGAAAATACAGGCACCAAGAGTACCTTTAAACTCTGTTATAAGCCCATGGCCCTTTGCCAAATGGGGGGTAGACATTGTCGGACCGTTACATGTAGGAACAGGGCAGAGGGAATACTTGATCGTGGTAACGGATTACTTTACCAAATGGGTAGAGGCAGCACCACTAAGGCACATCTGAGACAAAGATGTCTTCAAGTTTATCTGGGATCATATCATTTGCCGCTTTGGGGTCCCAGTAGATATCGTCTCCGATAATGGAAAACAACTCCAAGGGGAGAATATTGATCTTTTGTTCAACACGTACAATATCATGAAGAGTAAGGCTACCCCCATTTACCCCCAGAGTAATGGGCAGGACGAGATCACCAAAAAAACAATCGCCGATAACATGAAGAAGAAATTGGATGGGGAATATGGTGATTGGTGCGAGGAGGTATACAACGTTTTATGGGCATACAGAACCACACGGAGGGAAACTACAGGGTTCTCGCCGTTCATGCTTACTTACGGAACCGAGGCGATTCTACCAACGAAAGGAATGATCCCTACTACTAGAACATAAGCTTGGAGGCGAAACGTCTCGTCCGATCTAATTTTGGCAAAACTCGACGATTTGGAAGAAACAAGGGAGATGGCGCTACAAAAAATGGAAAAATATCAAAGGAGGTTATAGCGAGAGTACAAAAAGCGTGTTCTCCCAAGAGAATTCCAAGGCAGCAAGTGCTGAAGTTTCTGGCCGAATGGGAGCGAGACAAAAAGGGAGGAAAGCTAGCACCAAAGTGGGGTGGGCCGTATATAATTACATCTAAGGCAGGCGAGGGATCGTATCGACTACTGAGACTCGATGGAACAAAAGAGCCCAAACCCTGGAACGTCAAGTATCTGAAGCTCTACCACCCCTGAACGGAGGTGCGGAGAAAATGTGAGCATACTTGTCTTCTATTTCTGTAAAACCGTGAGGGGTATGAGATAGGGCAACGCTAGTAAGGAATTGACGAGGTGACTTGCACTCGAATGGTCATTCGTACTCGGGTCAAAGCCATTGTGGAAGTGCCGAGGTGACTTACATTCGAATGGGCATTCGTACTCGGGGCAAAGCCATTGTGGAAGTGCCGAGGTGCCTTATAGTCGCCTAGATATTTGTACTCAGGGCAGTGGCAGTGTGCAAGTGTCGAGGTAGACTAAGGGTTCTGGTGGTTGGAAACCAGTTCCACAGGCTGATAAGACGCGAGGTATTCTCATCTAGGTGGCCTACTTACATTTGAAAGGTCGCCCCAATCACAAGTGGCTGTGACCACTTGCCCGAGATTGGTTGATCGATAACCGCTCGGGGCAATCGAACCTAGAATTAGGTTGACTAGTACCCTTCAAATGAATCCAAGAGATAGTGATGAGATACCCCAATAAGGATATGTCATTGGGCCCGATGACCCTCCTTGTTGGATGTGTTCGACAGAAAAGTTTAAAATACTAAAATACATGATCAACAATTGCAGGAATGATATAAGAAACAAAGTTAAAGTGACAACGTCATACGCCAATTAAGGAAGCACGAGAAGCGTCATAAAACCCCACGAAGTGAAAAGTATAACATGAATAAAAGGAACAACATCGGCGACGCAACACCCCCTTTTAAACAAACAAGCAGTGTATCAGAAGTAAAAATGGAAGAGGTATTCAAAGCGATTTACAACCCAGGACAAAGGGAAACTTAGTGGCGCAACACTACAAAAAGATAATTCAAGCCTTGGAAGGAACATCACCGGCCCTCATTTGCGCGATCTCGCGCCGCTTATTCTCCACGTACTCAGCAATACCTAACTGGACCTTCTCGTCTATCTCCTCTTCATGGGCGACGCGTTCATCCTCAACTTGTTGAGTAAGCTGCAAATTGGCCACCTTGGCATTGGTCAACTTGGTACCCAAATCGGCCTCGACCCGCTTCAACCGTCGAACCTCCAGATCCAATTCTTGAGAATGTTTTTGCTCGGTTAAAATATCACAACAACACGAGATTATTCATTAAATATGATTTAGCAATTTCACAAGTACAGAAAATAATCTAATCCTAAGGAACTGCCTCAACACATCGCCTACGAGACCTGAAAGGGTTGGTAACACTGACTGAAGCGATTCTACCGACTTGGACAACTCATCCTCGGCCTTGGACAATTTCATGGTTAGATCGTTATAGCATTATTCATTGAATTCATTGCTGGGGCAGTACTTTTTATGTTCACTCCACTCGTCCATTAAACAATTGCGCAACACTTGGAGCACTGACAGCTGCGACCTGCTCCATTCTAGTTCACCCACCAGTTTGTCAAGTTCACCCAATTTGCCCAGCAGATCCCTATTATCTCGCTCCACTATATCTTTATCCCTCAAAATTCGTCGGCGATCCTCGTGAAGGTCTCGGTTCCGCAATTGTAAAGAGTATACATGCTATTCTAGGTTCGTGTCCAAAGCAATTTTCTCAGCAGAAAGGCGTTGAGAAGAACCCAAATGAGCCCACAAATTGTCTATTTCTTAAGGGGAATACTCAAACTGACGATATCGGTCTAATTCACCTTGAAGTTCTTCGATCTCATCAGCTTGGCGATCTATTTTCACATCCTTGTTTGCCATTCGCCGACGAAGATTCTCCACTAAATCCTTTTCAATATCCCACTTCCTCTTCATGATCCTAAACTCCGAAGAAGCATCTAAACCTATACTAGCTATCTCGGCTAGCAGAAGGACACTTGACTCAGGATACTGGCACGATAAACTCAATCAACATAAGTTAAGGTTTATAGAATTGTAACACACCTTGAGCATCGGCGAGTTTAATTTCTAGCTCGCGCGCACGACTCTTCTCGTTCTGTAATTGAAGTTGGAGAGATTCCACCAACTGCCTCTCCCTACGACGATTGGCGGCATCCAACCGTACCTGATTAAGGATCTGATACAAGTAAACAATTTAGAATGCTAAGTGACAATTAGGAATATATTAAGGAGTGGGGAATCACCCAAACATATAGAATCACTCACCACCGTATCAAGAGTCTGAGCCATATCGTTGTAAAGCGGCACTGCACCGAGCATTTGTTCATCGGTATACGCTCCAAAGTCGGGGGAAGTGAGCGCTCCAAGAGAGTTCAGGATAGGGCCAGATACGGTAAAGGATATTTTGGCACTAGACATAGATCTATCAGTGATCCGGGGCAGATGAGGGAGTACTTCCGGTTCAGCACTAACAACCTTTTCCAACTCGGGCGTATTCATGGGCTCTTGTTTGTCGCCCACCAAATCAGCCGGCACGACCACCTCAGGACCACCCTTCTCACCCATCTCCTTCCCATCGCCCTTGTCATCCGAGAAATCCTCGCCGAAGATGTCATCTTTGTCGGGAATATCGATGATTGGCTTCTTCCTCTACTGCGGCTTAGTAACAACACTCTTGCCTCTAGCAGGATTACGCCTAAGAGGCTGAGCCTCAATCTCATGCACATCGGACCCACCGGCTTCATCATCATCGTGCCTAGGAAATTTCTGCACAAGGATTCTCGTCAGAACATGTGAAGGCAAAAAACAGGGGCAAGTACATGTACTTATAATAAAATCATGGTGTTTGTTACCTTCCCCTGGTGTTCCTCAACACTTGTGTCAGCACCCCTCTTTCTCGACGATGCGGCTGCCTTGGTAGAGTCTCCCTAAGACTTTGATGACAACAAATAACCAATTGGCGTCAAAACTAACAAGCTAGAAATTGAGGAAAGCAGAAGGAGACACATACCTTATCAGCCTTATCATCATTAACCACCCAGAAAGGATAGGTCTCGGCGGAAAATGGAGGCGACGGGAAGCTACCATGTAAAATGGTCCCTCGGACAAGAAGTGGAACTCGGGGATAAATTGGGTCATTGGTATGACGGGGTCTCCTGTTAGAACCTTGGCCGATGGGATCGGCATCAAGCATCATCCTTTCAACATTCTTAGGCATAGTTCTGTGACGATGAGGACTAGCAGCAAAACCGGCAAGGTCACCATTGGTTGAAGTACCGGCTCGATAGTTGGCAAGGAAATTGGCAACAGTATATTCTGGAGCATCCCCGGGCTTATAGGTCGACCAGTCGGCGGTGGAGCCATGACCATCTCGGCGATCTCTCCACTCATCCATAATCCGAAAAGTGTTGCTAGTCCACTGAGCCATATTACGATAAGGCTTGAGCTGGGAGAGAATCTCGTAGTAGAAAGGGCTATCAGGATTATACAAAGGGAGACGGAGGCCTAACTCCAGCTGGCCATGAGTGATAACCACGTATTCAGCCGACTGCTCGTACTTCTCCATGTTGGACTTCCTCAAGGTGTTGTTTTTGCCCGAGATCAGGGTAACTTCGTAGTCTTGAAGATCGTACTTCTCTTTCAACTGCTCAATGAATTCTTCATCAGAGAGATCTTTCACCCTTTTCTCGGACCTGCATGAAATAGAAGAAGAATCGTTAGGAAAAATAGATTTTATGGCACGATCATCGTACTTAGAAGCCTATCAAACAAAAATAGGTAAGCAAGGGGAAAAGCATCAATCTCGGAAAAAATGCCATCAACACACCTTTTCTCAGTCATTGAGGGAGAAAAATCCATAGACGTGAGTAGTGCAAAACTCAAAAGCTGGTGAAGAAGGTTGGGACGACGGAAACGTAACCACAACAACTATAGCAC
Organism: Papaver bracteatum; assembly: GCA_023529315.1. NCBI lineage: Eukaryota > Viridiplantae > Streptophyta > Magnoliopsida > Ranunculales > Papaveraceae > Papaver > Papaver bracteatum. Next base: position 6,092,133 of record JAJJWX010001877.1, read on the forward strand.
TCGGTGATGAAGATGTGAAGGAGGAGAATCAAAAAGACAATGGCTCACATAGGCAGAAAGTGATGAAGAATCTCAGATAAAATGGTTGCAGCGGCTGGAAAATTGAGAAATGGTGAAGTAGAAGAAAAAGAATAGGAAAATGGGGTATTTAAAGGAAGAAAGAAGCGTGACCGGCTCCGACAGTTATAGGACATAAAGGGAAGTTAATGGGGGACTGCATGGCGGAAATCGCGGCATGAACGGGGACGTGGGAAGATGGGACGATTTTCTTCCACTCGTGTCCACCACACGAGCGAAAGAAGGGGCATAAGTGTAGGTGTAGATTATCCACATGGCTAGGTGGCAACATCTTAAGCTATGATGTACCCAAGGAGGAAGAAGCGAGAAGCATGGGACAGAGGCTGGCTGGCGCAAAGATTAAGGAATCACGTGGATCAGACATGATCACTCTGCAGCTATCGGACAAGACTTAACCCCATACCTCTGACAAAGCTGACAGACGAGACATATTGGGTCAAACAAGGGGAGTTAGTCAAAAGGATAAGAAGGTACATGCCATATCGACCAACTAAAAGGGTGATAGGATTGGAGGGGCGACGTCGCACCAAGAGAGCACCTAAAAGGATCGGCTCGGATAAGAGGCTGCCGAAGAACCAAAATACATCGGACATATCTGTGGAAGAATAGACGATGCGAGCTGGCCCGACACAGGACTTCAAGATAGATATATCGTGACCAACACCATAGTTTAGTTGTATGTAGCCTCCCCTATAAATAGAAGAACTTGTACCCAAGAGAGGTAGGTTGTAATTTTGGAGAGAGAGAGACTTGTAATCGCACAAAAGAGAAAGATAGTGGAGAATTAGTTCATTTGGTAAGGAAGAGAGTTCAACTCGGAGAGTGACACCATTGTAACACCTTGAAGCAATAAGATTCATCCTTTCACCCCCGTGGACGTAGGTAATCATACCGAACCACATATATCCTTGTGTCTATTGTTAAGCTCTTACTTTCACTTGCATGAGAAGAATATTTCTATCCTTTGGATGTAGTTTGTAGTAAAATTCATCTACATTAGATAAGCACTAATAAAGTTACTTAATCCTAACCATTATTTTATCGCCATATATTTGTTAATGAGATTTTAATTTAAGTTATGCTAAATATAATACTAATTTAAATTCTAACAATTTAAGTTTGTCATACTAATTTTTTATTTCAAAAGATGATTGAATTTATTTATGAAGAATGATCCTATTAATAACCGAGTTTATTTTCTTTTAATTCTAATATTACACTAAGCATCTGAATACTATTATTACTACTTCATGAATATTTGTTTCATTTTAAAGGTTTACAGGGTCATTTGTTAGACTAAAGATAATTCGGTACAAGATTACTAACAAGTTGAGTCCTTTTATTTTATACATTATTATATCCTCGTTTTCTTAAGTCTAACGCCTAATAAGCATTACATTAGTTATCTAGTTTAGAAGTAAAACTTATATCTCTAATTTGTAATTAGTTTAATTTACAAGACTTAACCGTAAACAAGTGTTATTAAATTTTCCATAACTATTTAAATAATCGTAATTATTATTTTTATCGTTATATATATCTTTAATGAATTTTAGTTAAGTTAAGTGCAACATGACATTAATTGATAAATGCTAACAAAATTTTATCAAAATCTTCTTTACTTTTATTATCATTTATAGTTATTGTTATAATAATATTTTATTGTTAACATTGATGGTTGAAATATTATTCTGACTACTCTTACAAATATTATTAAGTTCCAAAAATATTATTAACATTTGTGTAATTATAATTTGTTTACTCTTTATATAACACAAGTCAATGTGTTCAGTAATTTTCTATGTGATTTACAAGCTCTATCAATGATACTAATCTCACTATTATTATAGCATTAATTATTTACATGTTCATACTTTTTGGATTAATTATTCTCAAATCCTTATCAGCTAAAGTTATTGGTGTACCCTACAATTTTTACTTCATTGAAAATACAAACAACCAAACAAGCCAATCAATCAATCAAATAGTTAATTTAATTATTGTTAGCTTTTAGTAATTAAGATTTATCTCACAACCCAACCCAGTTCTAAACTAATCTAGTTCTCTAACTGGCACTGGCTATTTCTAACTTTTCCCAAATATAATCTAATAGTAAGCTCTGATACCAACTTTGTAGCGCCCCTTAAGCTAGCAGCTGACCAATCCAATAAATTAACTAAATGAGGAGGCACTAAAATCTAAAACATGCACTTAAGCATTCAATTAAGAAATGCGATACCGAACTTAACCCAAAGCTAACCCCGCTCAGAAATATATTTACAAGATCTTCTCTCAAATGATACATATATAATAGTCATTTGGTTTTTAAATAAAATATACAACATAATAAATATAACAGAAGTTAATCAACAAGCGAAGTAAACTTCTCAGAGATTTAGCTGCGCAACCCTGATCTGTCACAGAAACTGAAGTGGGAATAATTAACATTTAAACTTCTAAGTAATCATATGCAAGATTTGGAAAACAATACATGTTTTTCCGAAACATTAAACAACGACTAAGTCACTGAAATAATCATACATGTATATGGAACAAACTCCTTCGTCAAACAATGTACTAATATGGTTGTAAATTCCTAACCGGCAATTCACAAAAATTTAGCTATGGATGCCACCAAGACCATGGTGACCAACTCTAAATAATAAAAGCTGAATTAAAGTAGATATAAATGTGAAGGAGCGTATCATATATACCACAAGTGGAAATTCTCATTTCCCATAACAATTCATATTGACAACAAAACAATACAAGTCCTTTCCAAATCGTGGAAAGCTTCACAGAATCAACATGATTATCATAATGCATTTTAAACAAAGCATGTAATGCATGGACAGACAATGCATGAGTTTGTTAAGCATAAACTTTTATAAAAACAACAATAATGAATACAAAAGAGTCAAATGCATTCCCACACCTTTTTGATGATAGGCCACGCCTACCTCGAGATCCACGATCCACTGGTTCATCCTTTGAATCGATCGTTGTTAATAACTAACTGTTAATCACACAAGTACTCTAAGAGATTAGCCAAAATGGCTCACAAAAGAATCATTCAAGAATTACATAGTTCTATCTAATGGTTCTAGGCCAATTTATGATTCTACACATCTTCATTATCCATATCTTTCATTTCTAAAGGTTTACTAATTCAATTAAGTGCTAAGGATATCTACAACTTTGTAGAAGGAACCAAAGTCTAATTCGGACCATAAGTGGTCCAAATGTCGAATTAAGAAATACATGATATTAAGCCCAAGTCCACTAAACAAGCCCATTACACAAGGCCTGATCCACTAGGGTCAATTAACGGTCTATAACAGTCAAACTAACTATCATAGGTCGGCTAACAGTCAACGTCAGTCAAAGGTCAACGTCCAAGTTCAGGTCAAGGTCCGGGTCAATGGTCAACGAGTCAAGACTAATGACACAGTGGGTCAAATCCGATTCAACCCTATTCGACTCAGTCAGATGGACTAAGTCGGCTAGAGTCAGATACCTGACTAGGCTGAATGGCACAAGGCAAAACCCTTGCACAGGCCAGAGCCATTGCTCAGGCCAAGAACACTACTGCACATTCATTGTGCAACCCACATAAACTCAATTACAACTTCTATTCCATTACCAAATCAATTAAATCTAACAACATATAAAACTTCAATTACAATACTAACATTTTTAGATTAACTGAACTTCATAATTTAACTACAAATTTCAAATACAATCAAAGATTAAGTCTCTAAACTAGTAAATGAAATTAGAACTGAAGCAGTTGCTATTTTGATGAGTTTTCAACACAACAACTCTCTATTTATACACAAAAATCTACTTGGATTCTAAGCTTTTACAAGAGAGATTCAACTCCAAACTCACCCATCAAACCTGTAATTGCAGTTGCAAGCTTTCCCCTAGAGATATTCAACTCACACATTCATCTAACCTTCATTCCTGCAAGACCACACATTTAAACTGAAGCTCTGGAACTTAAATAGTTACAACTGTAATTCAACCTCTGACATTACCTTGATTGTAGAGCATATCTCAGTTCAATCATCTACTTCTCATTATCATTTGAGCAAAACATAATTGCATCTCATACCACCTGCCTTAAACACAATTCAACACCACCATCAATTCATCCCCCATATCATGTTCAATCTCAACTTACAACTAAACCTCCATATTCATTCCGTTCCACATTCACCTCAGGTCTATAAACAACTCAACAATCTTCATCACCATGTTATAGATTCAGCTGTAATACCACAACTTCATTACCCTTCCAATTTTCATTTTCCTTACACCTACAATAGTTCATACACCCATTTAAGTGACACCGCCAACTACCTGAATTGCATCACCATTACCACTACCAATTCACTTCACTTGTAAGCTCAGTTCTATTCATTATACAAACCATCACCTTCACATATCTCAGTTCTACAGTAACAACTCCAGTTATTACTAAAACATCTTCTTCAACACCATTACCATCTCCCTATTTCACCCACCTGCACCAGACCATACTCAACCCACCAACTCAAATCATTCTCATATAACTGTTTAATCTTAGTTTCAATATTACCTTCAATCTTTTCCCTGCATTCAAAAATACCACAGTAGCCACAACATCAACATCAACTACCTTAACTCCACACATGTAACTTAAGAGTCACCACAACTACAACTAATCCAAGTTTTATTCTCAATCACACAAACTAAATACTTTAATCAACTCAATCCAAAATACCGAGATTAGAACAATTCGAGACTTACCCAAGCTTTAACATCTTCTGAATCGCCAATCTACCAGATCAATTTCACTCATACCCTAACTTCAATTTGTCGAAGAACACATGAACCCTAATTTCTCGATTCCCACCATAACATCCCCAAACATACAATTAAACTTTAAATAAGAACAAACCCATCAATAGTTCAATCCCCTTTTACGTCAACTTCAACTTCATCTTCTAATTCATCTTTAATCAAACTCAGAGAAACCTAAGCTCTTTAGTTCTTCACTTAAATTCCTGAATCAACAGATAAATCTTCTCTCTTGTCTTAAATAAATAAAACCCATCATCAATCGATCAATTCTATCATCAACCTCACTTAATCTCCAAAGAACAGCAAACCCTAATCTCGTTCTTCTCAGGTTATCTCGAAACTCAATCAATCTTCAATTGATCTTCTTCATAGATTACAATCATGCCATCTTCATCATTCTTCTCACTAGCTTCAACAATTGATTCTCTCAAATCCTACCTCAAAATCATCTCTCGGTTTTGAACAGAAGAAGAGAGGAGGAGAAGAAGAAGAAAAAAGAAAGGAGAAGAAAGAAGAAAAGATAAGAAGAAATGTTTTCCTTCGATTTGGTTTTGGAAGATAAGACCAATGGGGAACACTAAACACACACTATCTGAGATAAGGGAAGCCCGGTCGGTCTAAAGGCAAAAAGACTAATTCGTCCTTTATGCTAAACTGATGATTTCTTCTTCGTCCAGTATCCGAACGACACGTTCCAGTAATCCATTCTGCGTATTTTTTCGAGATATATCTAACGATACTAATTTCGTATCTAGTACATTGTTAGATTAATTCCTATTAATTAACGTTTGAGTTAACCTAATTGAGTTATTATTGACTAAAACATCTCTTGATCATTGCTAGACCAGTCAAATAGCATTGACGAGCTTGAGAGTCCTTACATTCTCCCCACCTTATTCATTTTCGTCCTCAAAAATCAAACCATCCTTCTGGTCTTCAAAAACTCCCCACCTTAAAGAAAAAAAAACTATCTCTTGTCTAAGCGCAAACAACAAGTAACAAAGCACAAATCTATATGGCTTTGTACAACTTAAATTTGTGGCTCTAAGTTCAACTACGCTGATTTAATTTCTATCAAATAGGGAAGTCTAAGTTTCTTACATGAATGAATTGAATCTCTATAATGGAAACTACGATTTTTTAGATTTAAATCTTCTACACTAATTTCTATGTCAATAACTTATTGATTCTAAGTACTTTTAGAAGATATTCAATAATAAAGTTTCTAATCAAAATTTGGGATTTATTAGTTCACTAATAGAAGCAAGTCTCCCTTCAATGCCTAGTGATGCAAGAATGCAGTTGCCCTGTCTAGGTTCGCGACGTCTGACAATGCCTACTAACTAACAAGTATCACCTGAACATATCAGAATTACCAACCTCACTATTCCCAGTATCTGGATTAACTAAGTATTAATTTATTAAGATTAATTGGTCTCTAAACTTTTATCTTAACTGATGTAATTTAAAAATTTACTTTGTAAAATATATGAATAGTTCACATCATTTTTAAGCAATTTAATCATGAAAATTTATTTATTTATTTATTTTAATGGAATCGAATTTTAATTTCAAATGAAACTATATTATTATAACCAAATAATTTTTAAATTCATGTATTGTTTAAAAATAACTTAATGTTATAACCATTATCCAAATTTAAAGTTATATCTATTTGTTTATTTCATTATGTGACTTGATATATGTAAATAACCTCTAACAATTTTTCATAGTTGGTTGGTATTAATACTTTATTATCATTATAACATTTATTTCTTATTTCTTAGACCGATAAAATTCAACTGTAGTTCAATCATAATTCAAAGTTTGATTTTATTGTTAATACTAGATTTGATTTGATCTAACTTTCTTTTCTTAAATTTTATATTATTGCTAAGTAATCCTTAAGTTGCATTATGAACAAAATTACATTTTGTTGATATTACTTTAAATATTATCCAAATGATATTTACAATAACTTTAAATTTTATAATAATTAGTATTAGATAGTATTATTATTTGCTTACTTCACCAAGAATCATTGTCTTAATTATTATATTATCAATTTATTATTTTATCAAATTTCCCCTTTGACTACTAGCGTAACTAAAATACAATCAGAATAATTATTTAGCAATGACACTTATTCTAATTTTATTAGGCTTTAATCCTGCAAATATAATTTTACATTCTCGCAAGGGTTGATATAACTAATTTTATTTATTCAGATTGAACCTGTATATTATATTCTATTATATATTGTCGTTGGTAATTTAATATGATTTAAATTTTGAGTTTGCACAAAGATTTAATGTCTTAATAGTCTTTAGATTTTGGTCTTAATAATTAGTATCTTATTCGTAGACAAATTTTATTCTCCATTAAGTTTAATTTTATTTTAAGCATTCAAGTATTATGAATATCACTTCATGTGTATAATTTAGTGATTTAATGAATCATTTATTGAACAAAAGATAATTTGTTATAAGATTGTTAACAAGTTTAGTCTTTATTCTATGCATTATATGACCTCACGTTTTTACCTAATATGTCTTATATTATCTATATGGTTTGAACACAAAACACATAATTCAAATTTGTTATTAATTAACTTTGGAAATTTTAATCTTAGATAAGCACTAATAAAGTTACTTAATCCTAACCATTATTTTATCGCCATATATTTGTTAATGAGATTTTAATTTAAGTTATGCTCAATATAATACTAATTTAAATTCTAACAATTTAAGTTTGTCATACTAATTTTTCATTTCAAAAGATGATTGAATTTATTTTAATGAGTTTATTTTTCTTTTAATTCTAATTAAGCATTTGAATACTATTATTTACTTCATGAATATTTATTTCATTTTAAAGGTTTACAGGACATTTGTTAGACTAAAAAGATAATTTACAAGATTACTAACAAGTTGAGTCTTTTATTTTATACATTATTATATCCTCGTTTTCTTAAGTCTAACGCCTAATAAGCATTACATTAGTTATCTAGTTTAGAAGTAAAACTTATATCTCTAATTGTAATTAGTTTAATTTAAAGTTACTTAATCCTAACCATTATTTTATCGCCATATATTTGTTAATGAGATTTTAATTTAAGTTATGCTCAATATAATACTAATTTAAATTCTAACAATTTAAGTTTGTCATACTAATTCTTCATTTCAAAAGATGATTGAATTTATTTATGAAGAATGATCCCATTAATAACCGAGTTTATTTTCTTTTAATTCTAATATTACACTAAGCATCTGAATACTATTATTACTACTTCATGAATATTTGTTTCATTTTAAAGGTTTACAGGGTCATTTGTTAGACTAAAGATAATTCGGTACAAGATTACTAACAAGTTGAGTCTTTTTATTTTATACATTATTATATCCTCGTTTTCTTAAGTCTAACGCCTAATAAGCATTACATTAGTTATCTAGTTTAGAAGTAAAACTTATATCTCTAATTTGTAATTAGTTTAATTTACAAGACTTAACCGTAAACAAGTGTTATTAAATTTTCCATAACTATTTAAATAATCATAATTATTATTTTTATCATTATATATATCTTTAATGAATTTTAGTTAAGTTAAGTGCAACATGACATTAATTGATAAATGCTAACAAAATTTTATTAAAATTTTCTTTATTTTTATTATCATTTATAGTTACTGTTATAATAATATTTTATTGTTAACATTGATGGTTGAAATATTATTCTGACTACTCTTACAAATATTATTAAGTTCAAAAAATATTATTAATATTTGTGTAATTATAATTTGTTTACTCTTTATATAACATAAGTCAATGTGTTCAGTAATTTTCTATGTGATTTAGAAGCTCTGTCAATGATACTAATCTCACTATTATTATAGCATTAATTATTTACATGTTCATACTTTTTGGATTAATTATTCTCAAATCCTTATCAGCTAAAGTTATTGGTGTACCCTACAATTTTTACTTCACTGAAAATACAAACAACCAAACAAGCCAAGCAATCAATCAAATAATTATCTTAGTTATTGTCGGCTTTTAGTAATTAAGATTTATCTCACAACCCAACCCAGTTCTAAACTAATCTAGTTCTCTAACTGGCACTGGCTATTTCTAACTTTTCCCAAATAGGATCTAATAGTAAGCTATGATACCAACTTTGTAGCGCCCCCTAAGCTAGCAGCTGACTAATCCAATAAATTAACTAAATGAGGAGGCACTAAAATCTAAAACATGCACTTAAGCATTCAATTAAGAAATGTGATACAGAACTTAACCCAAAGCTAACCCCACTCAGAAATATATTTACAAGATCTTCTCTCAAATGATACATATATAATAGTCATTTGGTTTTTAAATAAAATATACAACATAATAAATATAAAAGAAGTTAATCAACAAGCGAAGTCAACTTCTCGGAGCTTTAGCTGCGCAACCCTGATCTGTCAGAGAAACTGAAGTGGGAATAATTAACATTTAAACTTCTAAGTAATCATAGGAAAGATTTGGAAAACAATACATGTTTTTCCGAACATTAAACAGTGACTAAGTCACTGACATAATCATACATGTATATGGAACAAACTCATTCGTCAAACAATGTACTAATATGGTTGTAAATTCCTAACCGGCAATTCACACCTATTTATCTATGGATGCCACCAAGACCATGGTGACCAACTCTAAACAATAAAAGCTGAATTAAAGTAGATATAAATGTGAAGGAGCGTATCCTATATACCACAAGTGGAAATTCTCATTTCCCATAACAATTCATATTGACAACAAAACAATACAAGTCCTTTCCAAATCGTGGAAAAATTCACAGAATCAACAGGATTATCATAATGCATTTTAAACAAAGCATGGAATGCACGGACAGACAATGCATGAGTTTGTTAAGCATAAACTTTTATAAAAACAACAATAATGAATACAAAAGAGTCAAATGCATTCCCACACCTTTTTGATGACAGGCTACGCCTACCTCGAGATCCATGATCCACTGGTTCATCCTTTGAATCGATTATTGTTAATAACTAACTGTTAATCACACAAGTATTCTAAGAGATTAGCCAAAATGGCTCACAAAAGAATCATTCAAGAATTACATAGTTCTATCTAATGGTTCTAGGCCCATTTATGATTCTACACATCTTCATTATCCATCTCTTGCATTTCTAAAGGTTTACTAATTCAATTAAGTCGATTTTAAAGTCTAGTAGCTAAGTCTTAAGGATATCTACAACTTTGTAGAAGGAACCAAAGTCTAATTCGGACCATAAGTGGTCCAAATGTCGAATTAAGAAATACATGATATTAAGCCCAAGTCCACTAAACAAGCCCATTACACAAGGCCTGATCCACTAGGGTCAATTAACGGTCTTTAACAGTCAAAATAACTGTCATAGGTCAACTAACAGTCAACGTCGGTCAAAGGTCAACGTCCAAGTTCAGGTCAATGGTCAACGAGTCAAGACTAATGACTCAGTGGGTCAAATCCGATTCAACCCGATTCGACTCAGTCAGATGGACTAAGTCAGCTAGAGTCAGATACCTGACTAGGCTGAATGGCACAAGGCCAAACCCTTGCACAGGCTAAGAACACTACTGCACATTCATTGTGCAACCCACATAAACTCAATTACAACTTCTACTCGATTACCAAATCAATTAAATCTAACAACATATAAAACTTCAATTACAATACTAACATTTTCATATTAACTGAACTTCATAATTTAACTACAAATTCCAAATACAATCAAAGATTAAGTCTACATGCAGTTGCATCTCTAAGCTTTTACAAGAGAGATTCAACTCCAAACTCACCCATCAAACCTGCAATTGCAGTTGCAAGCTTTCCCCTAGAGATATTCAACTTACATATTCATCTAACCTTCATTCCTGCAAGACCACACATTTAAACTGAAGCTATGTAACTTAAATAGTTACAACTGTAATTCAACCTCTGACATTATCTTGATTGTAGGGCATATCTCAGTTCAATCATCTACTTCTCATTATCATTTGAGAAAAACATAACTGCATCTCATACCACCTGCCTTAAACGCAATTCAACACCACCATCAATTCATCCCCCATATCATGTTCAATCTCAACTTACAACTAAACCTTCATATTCATTCCGTTCCACATTCACCTCAGGTCTATAAACAACTCAACAATCTTCATCACCCTATTATAGGTTCAACTATAATACCACAACTTCATTACCCTGCCAATTTTCATTTTCCTTACACCTACAATAGTTCATACACCCATTTAAGTGACACTGCCAACTACCTGAATCACATCACCATTACCACTACCAAATCACTTCACTTGTAAGCTCAGTTCTATTCATTATACAAACCATCACCTTCACATATCTCAGTTCTGCAGTCACAACTCCAGTTATTACCAAAATATCTTCTTCAACACCATTACCTCAAAATCATACTCACATAACTGTTTAATCTTAGTTTCAATATTAACTTCAATCTTTTCCCTGCATTCAACAATACCACAGTGGCCACAACATCAACATCAACTACCTTAACTCCACACCTGTAACTTCAGAGTCACCACAACTACAACTCTAAACCAAAATTACAATTCCATTATACACTTATCTCAATCCATGTTCTATTCTCAATCACACAAACTAAATACTTTAATCAACTCAATCCAAAATACCGAGATTAGAAGAATTAGAGACTTACCCAAGCTTTAACATCTTTTGAATCGCCAATCTACCAGATCAATTTCACTCATACCCTAATTTCAATTTGGGGAAGGTCACATGAACCCTAATTTCTCGATTCCCACCATAACAGCCCCAAACATACAATTAAACTTCAAATAAGAACAAACCCATCACTAGTTCAATCCCCTTTTACGTCAACTTCATCTTCTAATTCATCTTTAATCAAACTCAGAGAAACCTAAGCTCTTCAGTTCTTCACTTAAATTCCTGAATCAACATATAAATCTTCTCTCTTATCTTAAATAAATAAAACCCATCATCAATCGACCGATTCTATCATCAACCTCACTTAATCACCAAAGAACAACAAACCCTAATCTTGTTCTTCTCAGGTTATCTCGAAACTCAACCATTCTTCAATTGATCTTCTTCATAGATTACAATCATGCCATCTTCATCATTCTTCTCACTAGCTTCAACAATTGATTCTCTCAAATCCTACCTCAAAATCATCTCTTGGTTTTGAACACAAGAAGAGAGGAGGAGAAGAAGAAAAAAGAAAGGATAAGAAAGAAGAAAAAATAAGAAAAAATAAGAAGAAATGTTTTCCTTCGATTTGGTTTTGACATATAAGACCAACGGGGAACACTAAACACACACTATATGAGATAAGGGAAGCCCGGTCGGTCTAAAGGCAAAAAGACTAATTCATGCTTTATGCTAAACTGATGATTTCTTATTCGTACAATATCCGAATGAAACGTTCCAGTAATCCATTCTACGTATCTTTTCGAGATATATCTAACGATACTAAATTCGTATCTAGTCCGTTGTTAGATTAATTCCTATTAATTAACGTTCGAGTTAAACTAATTGAGTTATTATTGGCTCAAGCGTCTCTTGATCATTGCTAGACCAGTCAAATAGCATTGGCGAGCTTGAGGGTCCTTACATATAGCTTTAGCTCTTAGCGAAAGAGCCATGAATGTGGAAGAATATGAGGAACATTGCAAGAAAACGAATGATGTTGGTGTTGGAGATGGTGCATGAATTGATAAGGAGGGGGATGCTGAGTACATTGAGTTTGAAGGTAATGAAGCTGCTGAGCAATATGTAGATGATGGAAGACTTAATAAAAGGGCTAGAAACCAACCTAACCAGTCTTCTGGTAATAACCCTTCTCTCACCCAACCTACCCTAGCCAACCATGCTGGTATTGGTAATGGTAATGATCATACTGATATTACTGGTTCTCAAGTAGAATTCATGGAAACTGCTTAAATATAGGCTCATAAGGAAAATGTTGTTGTTCCAAGGTTGAATGCCACTCAGGATCAAAGGATCTTTGCACTCAGCGTAATTTCCTATCCTTTACTTTTGTATTTTTATGATAACTCTTTGTATGTTTACTCTTGTTGCTATTTCTCCTTAAGTTTACTTAAATCTTTGCATTTCTCTATTTACTCTCTAGATTTACTTAATTGTCTGAAAATGAAGGTCTTATCTTGGAGTTGTCAGGGTTTTAATAGTAAAACCACTAGGGATCACCTCAAAGATTTACTTAGTAGATATGACCCTGATATTATTTTTATCTCAGAAACTAAACTAGGTATTGATAAGATACATAAACTGACCAGGCCTTTAAAATATCCAAACAACAAACTCATATCATCTGTAGGTTTAGCTGGTGGTCTAATTCTTTTGTGGAAAGATGGCTTTCAGTTTAAAGTTGTTAATGCAGATAGTTGGATAATTAACTGTTTAGTTCATGATGATCCATTTAAGCCAGAATGGATTCTCACTTGTATGTATGGATCTTCTTATACAAACCATAAAGAAAAGCAATGGTCTTACATAAGAGATTTAAGCCATACTATCAATCAGCCATGGGTGGTTATTGGTGACTTGAATTTGGTTTTCAACAATGAAAATAGGCTTTCTACTCAAGTCCATGCTTCAAGTACTTCAAGAAGGGTTACTTCTTCTTCAAGAGATTCTCCTTATATAAATATGATATGTGATGCTTGTTTGGAAGATATGGGATACTCAGGAAGGTCTTTTACTTGGTCTAGTAATGTGCATGGTACTGGTGTTAGAAGATCTAGACTAGATAGAGCTCTAAGTAATGCAGATTGGATTCTTAATTTTCCTGGTTCTAAACTTCTTCATTTACCTCAAGTTGGGTTTGATCATTGCCCCATCTTATTGAATATTGTTTCTATGCAAAGTGATAAGAGAAGAAACTGGAAATATTTTCAGTGTTATGAAAGGGATGACTCCCTAAAAGATGAAGTAGTTGCTGCTTAAAGTAATCAATTGCAAGGTTCATGTGCTTTTCAGTTCTCTAGAAAGCTAGTTATTACTATAATATATATTTCTAAATGGAATAGATCTAAAGTTTGGTGATATTCAAAGTAATCTACATCTCCTTCATCAACAAATTGAGGCAGTCCAACAATATTCTCATCCACATGATAACAATACTATGCAAGTTCAACAGCTAGAGCATCAGATTGAGCATTGGCACCAAATACAAAGTGAGTTCTGGGGGAAAAAGGCAAGAGACCAGTTTTACATAGAAATGGATAGGAATACTAATTATCATCATACAAATGAAAATGGTAGGAGATCTAAAAACAACATTGAAGCACTAAAAGACAGTAATGGAAACTGGTGTTCAAGTAGAAGTGAGTTGGAGAATTTACTTGTTCAGCATTATATTACATTACACACAACATATTCACCAGTCAAAAATGAATCTCTTCTTCAAAATATCCCTCAAGTTATCACTGCATCTGAAAATCTGGATTTAATCAAAGTTCCAGAACCTAGTGAAATTTGGAAAGCTCTTAAAGCCATAAAGTCATGGAAAGCCCTGGGACCAGATGGATTTCCACCTGGTTTTTTTCATTCTCATTGGGAAATTATAGGTAATGATGTAATCAACATGGTGAGGAAGTTCTTTCAGTCTGGTTAATTTCATTCTTAAGGAGCTTAACAACACCAATATTTCTCTTATTCCTAAGACAAAGAACAAACAATTTCCTTATGATTTAAGGCCAATTTCTCTTTGTAATACTTCATACAAGATTATCTCCAAGATTTTATCTACAAGGTTAAAGAAAGTAATGAACAAGATCATATCTCCTCTACAAGCTACTTATGTACCAGGAAGACAGATCTCTGATAATATTCAACTAGCTCAAGAAATAATTCATATAATGAAGAACAAAAAATAAAAGCAAAACTATCTTGCTCTAGAACTTGATATGTCAAAGGCTTTTGACAGAATTGAATGGTCTTTTCTCATGGATGTTATGGAAAAAATGGGTTTCTGCAGAGAGTGGTGTAATCTGATAATGAAATACATAAGTACTACATCTATCTCTATTACTCTTAATGGTGCTCCTTGTGCTTCTTACAAACCATCAAGGGGTATTAGGCAGGGTGATACCCTATCACCTTATTTGTTCATTATTGCTATGGAGGCTTTCTCAAGACAATTTCTTATGGCTGAGAATGCTAAGAAGATTGATGGGATTAAAATTGTTCCAGGAGCTCCTCTTATCTCCCATTTGTTCTTTGCAGATGATTGTTTGCTATTTGCAAATGCTGATCTTTACAATGTCAACAATTTGTTGGAAATTATTAATGAGTTTGGAGCAGCTTCTGGTCAGGTGGTCAACTTCAATAAGTCTAGTATTTTCTTCAGTGCTAATGTCCCATCAAGATTCTGCATAATATTGTCTAGAAGATTAAAAGTTCAGTATATGAATTCAGAAGAGAAGTACTTAGGAATGTCTCTGCTAGTTGAAAAAAATAAGAAGAGATGCTTCAAACATATTTTAGATAAAGTTAAAAACAAATTATCCATTTACATGGGTAAAACTATGACACAATGCATTAAATCTTTAATGATCAACACTGTTACCAACACCATTCCTTCTTATACTATGAGTTGCTTTCAGATTCCAAAAGAAACTCTAAAAGAAATAAGTGCTTCACAAAGAGATTTTTGGTGGGGATTTGATGAGAAAAGAGGTACATATGTCACTTGTTGGAAAGATCTGAGTTTGCACAAGGATATTGGTGGACAAGGATTTAGAGACTTAAAAATTATTAATAATGCTCTGTTGATAAGGGTTGCTTGGAGAATCTGCACCAACTCTGATGTTGTATGGGTAAAATTCATGTCTGCTAAATATTTCCCATATACGAGTTTGCTTCATGCCACAATTAAGAAAGACTTCTCATGGGCTTGGAAAGGAATTCAAAAGAATATGGACTTCATAAAACAACACAGTTGCTGGGTGTTGGTAATGGCTTTCAAATAAAGATATGGATGGATGTTTGGGGTTGTTGGCATGGAAGAACCCCCTGTACCAAGAGTAGAATTTGTTAATAATGAAGAGTTTGTCTTGGTGAAGGAGTTAATGGTAAAAATGGAATTCTGAGCTAATTTATTACCTTTTTGATCCCAATATAGCTGATCTCATTCTTAAGATGAGACTTTCAACTAACTCTCAGGATAAGTTAATATGGAAGCTCACTAGGAATGGTAATTTCACTCTTAAATCTGCTTACAAGAGACTTTTTGAAGACAATTTAGGAACAAGACAAATTTCAGTGTTCATTCAAGGAACTAGCATAAGATGGAAAAAGTTCTGGAAGATTAATACATGGCCAAGAGTTAAACATTTCTTTTGGAAATGTTTGTCACATATCCTTCCTACCAGAGTGCATTTATCTTATCTGTGTGGGTACATAAATAAACTGTGCCCAATGTGCAATCAACATGAAGAAAGTACAATGCACATTTTGTTTTCTTGTCATTTTTCAAGGGAAGTTTGGATGGAAGTTCTTGGAGGAAGTCAAGTTATAATGGGGGAGTTTACTGAAATTGGTACACTATTTAAAAGCTGGATGATGCAGTATGCACATAATCACAATCAGGATAAATGGCTTAATCTGGCAATGGTTGTGTCTTGGAGTATATGGAATGAACGCTACGAAGTGGTCTTTCAGAATAAGAAAACTAATTCTAATGTTGTTGCAAGAAAAGCTATCAGTTTTGCTAATTATTTAGCAACAATTACTGACAAGCCTGGTAGTTCTGACATTGCTCTATCTTTAACTCATTATTCACCTGTTCTGTGGAAACAATATGATAACCCTTATATAACTGTTAGTTGTGATGCCTCTTTAGACAAGAATACTGGACTAACATGTGTTGGTTTGATTTTGCGTGATATTGCAGGAAACTGGCAGGGATGCTTCACAAAATCATATGCAGGAGTAGCTGACTCAGAAAGAGCAGAATGTCTAGCCATATACGATGCATTGGTGTGGTGTAAAGAATTACAAATTTATCATGTTCTGTTTGAAACTGACTTGAAAATCATATAAGGATTCAACAACAGCTCTACACTAGCTATTGCATGGGAAAATGAGGATATTCTGCATGATGCAATACATATCATGGAAGTGTTTCCAAACTGGAAATGTCGTTTTATTCTTAGAAATTGTAATAAACCTGCAGATGAACTATCTATGTTCAGCAGGAAGTATAATGTCACACAGGTTTGGTTAAAACCACCTAGTGTTATAGAACATCTACTCATGTTAGACAATGTCCAACTTTCTGATCAATAAAATTTATTATGTTTGCATCAAAAAAAAATTGAGGATTATCTTGGTCTATTTAAATTCAACATCTTTCGCATATAACCATACACGTCGTGTATTCTCTCTAGCGCATGGTCTTAGTTCTACACAAAGATGGTGTCAAGCAGTAGTAGTACTAGTAGCGTTTATGCGCAGGTTCTGGAGTCCGTGTCAAGAAGTAGTAGCAGTACTAGTAGCGTTTATGCGCAGATTCTGGAGTTTGGTTTGGCATCAAGTAGTAGAAAAGCAATGAATCTGAGGTGCCGTTCAACATCAAGTAGTAGAAATGCTATTATCATTGGTTCGCGAAAATTTGGGTCGTGATTAGCATCATGGACTAATAATGTTGCTGGGAATAAATCATGGATTAGATATGCACCAAGGACTATTGGGTATGTTTTTCTTTTGAGGCACATAATGAGTTTATTTTAAAAGAAATTGGTATTTGTTGGAATCTTGCAACAATAAATAGCTCGTTAGATGTAAAAGAATGGACGAAAAATAACTCCATCACAAACAACTTGACGAGGGAAGAATTACAGGTTCAACAAGTTGTCCTTAACACATTAGTTCGTGGGTATACTCGAGTTAAATAATGCTAAACCCCTCACAACGAAGATGTGTCCAGGATAAGATTTCCCGATATAACTTGAGTTAGCACAACGCAAGTTACCCTTTCTTCGAACTCAGCAACGGGGATGGAAGTAAAACGTATGGAGAAACCCTAAAACGAAAGAAGAATTTTCGGCGTGTTTGAAAACATAATTTCGAGTTGTATTTAAAGGAGAAGATACTTGCAAACCAAGTTAGGTTATTGTTTTCTTCTAAACCAATTTAAAACACGTAAAAAATAATTTTCCCAAAAATAAAACTCTTACAATATTTATAGAATTAATTTCTTATAGAAAAAACTTGCAAAAAATAAATTATATTAGATGCGTGACTTGGTGCATGGTTACGCACATATGCATGGGTCAAAACATGTATATTTTGGCGCACCCGCTCCACCCACATTGTTTTACAATAGATCCATAAGAATATGGTTTTATAGTGGATCACCTCTTTAGTTTTCCACAATGTGGGACTAAAGGTTCCATTTCATTCACTCGAAAATGAGTGAGTATCCTTAGACCCTTAGGTCATTAGATCAAACCACACCAAGACCAAAATCAATTTATTAAAACTCATTTTTCTCCAGCAATGCCCCACATGAATGAAATCTCGGTAAACAAAAAATCAGAATAAGGAAAATACCATTTAGGCAAAGGTGTCCATGAGGTCTTGAACCCTTACTTAGTGAGAAGTTACCGGAACTACTTGATAGACAGTGTCCATGAGGTCTTGAACTGTTAGCATTTGGTGTAATTCAAGACAACCACCACGCATGATATCCTCATGGCGTTGCTAAGTTCGTGTCGTTTTGTCCAATTTCCCCCTGGACATATCCTATTTCTCAGAATGCGCTAGTGAATTGGCTCAATTCTCATAGGAAGCGTCCCCACTTCCACATTCAGATAGGTGAGTTCCATCAAGAGTGTTTACTGCTACACCCCACTTCAATCTTAAATTGAAACTATGGAACCCATTAAGACTTATTTAAAAGTCATCCTCCACATGCAGTCACACTATCACATCAACACCATAGGGAAGGGACAGAGAATGAAATTCTCTGATAATGTTTACCTTTACCCACCATAAATTAGTTGTCTCATTCGAAACCTTCATCTTGGGATCTCCAGTCTGCAAGGTTGAGTATCCTTCATGGAAAATTTAATTATTGATCCTAAGCCCCATCCCCCTCGACGCTTTACTAACTATCTCCTTGGACAAACCTTTCATCAAAGGGTCCGCGATATTCTCCTTGGACCTTGTCCAATCTATGGAAATAACACCTGTTGAGATTAGTAGTTTCAAAGAATCATGTCTTCTACGCATATGGATAAACTTACCATTGTAGAAGCTATTCTTAGCTCTACCTATTGCAGATTTTCTGTCACAATGTATAGATATAGCTGGCACGGGCCTATGACAGAGAAGAATATCTTCTAAAAAGTTTCTTAGCCATTCGGCCTCCTATCCTGCTTTATCTAACGCAATAAACTCTGATTCCATAGTGGAACGAGTTATACATATCTGTTTGGAACTCTTCCAAGATACAGACACACCTGCTAGAGTGGATATATATCCACTCGTATACTTAGACTTCTCTGAGTCTGTAATTCAGTTTGCATCGCAAAATCCCTCAAGGACGACATGGTACCTTTCGTAATTCAAACAAAAGGTCACTGTGAACTTTAAATACCTCAGCACCCTAATAAGTGCATTCCAATGCATCTGCCCTGGATTACAAGTATACCTACTTAACCTACTCACATCATAAGCAATGTCTGGTCTCGTACAATTCATCAAATACATCAGACTTCCTATGACTCATGAGTATTCAAGTTGGTTAACTCCTACACCCTTATTCTTCGTTAGATGACACTTAGAATCATATGGACTACAAACAGGTTTACAGTCAAACTGATTATATTTCTTAAGTATGGATTCAACATAATGAGGCTGACTCAGATTATAGCCATTAGAAGTTTTTCTAATCTTCATCCCTAATATGACATCAGCGGGGCCTAAGTATTTCATGTCAAAGTTCTCATTCAACAGTTTCTTAGTGGAATTAAAACATCCATGTTTGTACCTAGTATAAGCATGTCATAAACATACAAGCATACAATCACACATACATCCTTGACAAGTTTAGTATAAACACACTTATCAGATTCATTAATTCTAAAACCACTAGAAATCATCACATGATCAAATTTCTCATGCCATTGTTTAGGTGTTTGTTTCAATCCATACAAAGATTTAACCAGTTTACAAACTTTCTTTTCATAACCTTTAACTACAAAGCCCTTAGGTTGTTCCATATAAATTTCTTCATCTAACTCACCATTAAGAAACGCTGTCTTTACATCCATTTGTTGTATCTCAAGATTATGGACAGAAGCTATAGCAATTAACATCCTAATGGAGCTAATTCTACTCACTGGTGAATAGGTGTCAAAGAAATCTATACCTTCTATTTGTATCTAGCCTTTAGCTATCTACCTAGCCTTGTATTTTTCAATAGTTCCATCTATCTTACGTTTTCTTTTGAAAATCCATTTACAACCTATGGCCTTACACCTTGGAGGTAAATCTACAAGTTCAAAAGTACCGTTTTCTCGAAGGGAATACATTTCACTAATGGAAGGTTCTTTCCACCATGGAGCTTCTGGACAAGTCATGGCTTCTCTATAAATCTGAGGATAAGACTCGGCTAGGTATGTAATGAAACCAGGATAAGTTTTCTTAGTTTTAGCCCTTTTATCTCTTCTAGGTTCTACATCTGGTTCATCTTCCTCTAAATGTAATAACTGACTAGTTGAAGGCACGCCTAGGGGATCATCAATACATCTCTTACGAGAGTCATGTTTCAAAGGAAAAACATTCTAAAAAAACTCAGCATCCCTAGTGTTTGTAGGTGAAAATGGTTTCTGCTGATTTCGGTAATTTTGGGTGTGAAGGTGAGAAACAATTTAAACCCTAAACAATATACTTCAAGGGAGTACTTTAGATTCGAGAGATCAATCTGTACAAGTCAGGCCTAAACCAAGAAATGGTTGTTCTAGACTTGCTTCGGTCATAAAGTGGAGGAGAATGGGTTAGTTTTGGGGAGGGAAGCAAGGAAGGTGATGAGACCAGAATAGTTGATTCTGGAAGAGTAGTTGTGTTACTACGACTTGTATCAGAAAAGTGGGAAGGCTAACAAAGTAAGCTAGCAAGCAAGTATTTTCTGAGTGTTGTATATTCCAGAATGAACTTGTTGTTCTGTGGAAATAGGTAAAACCTATTTATACAAGTCGGGGTGAAACGTACTCTGGCCTCATTAAGGGATGAGGAACTAAATTGGAGGAGGTGGTAACCGTATGCATGGAATTGATGTTCCATAAAATTGTTAACGCATGAAATTAATGTTCCATAAAACTGTTAACGTATGGAATTGATGTCCCGTGAACGTTTCACCTTTAACTTCCTGTATTTACTAACCGCCTCACCCTTATGACATTTTATTATGACGGGCGTAGTGTACGCCGCACACTGTAAACCGCCAAACCAATACCCAAAGAGGATCCCCCAGTTTGTGATATGTGTTTGATATCTCGAATATTTTGTGGAAAACATGTGGCATGTCGTTGTTGCCTAGCAAGTCGAGTTTGGGAGACTTGGTAGCTCGGTGACCTTCGACAGTCGAGATTTTGCATCTTAAGAGGAAAGGTAGCCTTTGATCGTTGCACGCTCTCGCTTATTGGTGGCCGAACATGGAAGGTCAGCATGGTGGTGCGACTGGGTTGGCATGGCATGGTTTGGCGTGGCCAAACTTAGGTTTTTGGGCCAAAGGTTACCATGTGTTTTCTGGTAACCTTGGATGGTTAGGATTTGCTCCCGGGATTGAAGGTCAACCGTTGATTGTTGCATGCCTTTGTTTTGGTAGCCACGTGGGGAAGGCCAGCAAGGTGGCATGGCTAGGTTAGCATGGCATGCCTTGGCGCAATTAGGTTAGCATGGCATGCCTTGGCGTGGCCAAACTAGGTTCGGGCTAAAGGTTACCATGTGTCGTCTAGTAACCATGAAATTCTAGGATTTTCTCCTGGGATTGAAGGGGGACCGTTGTTTGTCGCATGCCTTTATTTTGGGTAGCCGTGTAGGAAAGGCCAACATGGTGGGACGGCTAGGCTAGCATGGCATGCCTTGGCGCAATTAGGTTGGCATGGCATGCCTTGGCGTGGTTTGTCTTTGCATGTGGGGCCAAGGGTTTTCCATGGGCGCATGGCGTGGCTAGATTTGGCTAGGTGCGTGACCAAGCTAGGGTTTTGGGCCAAATGTCGTTTGGTAACCTTGGACGGCCAGGATTTTCTCCTGGGATTGAAGGGCAACCGTTGATTGTTGCACGCCTTCGTTTTGGTAGCCGCGTAGGGAAGGCCAGCATGGTGGCGCTGCTAAGTTGGCATGGGGCCATGGCGAGGCGCATTTGACATGGTGCGGTAGGTGTGGCTGGCATGGTTTGCCGTTGGCACAGGGGTACGGTTAGCATGGTTGCCATGCTTTGGAGCGGTTAGTGTGGCTGACATGGTTTGCCATTGGCACAGAGGTGCGGCTAGCATGGTTGGCACGCTTTGGCATGGTTAGTGTGGCTGGCATGGTTTGACATTGGCACAAAGGTGCGGCTAGCTTGCTTGGAAGGCTTTGGTGCGGTTAGTGTGGCCATCATGGTTTTGCCATTGGCATAGAGGTGCGGCTATCATGGTTTGCATGCTTTGGCGCGGTTAGTGTGGCTGGCATGGTTTGCCATTGGCACAGAGGTGAGGCTAGCATGGTTGGCATTCTTTGGCGCGGTTAGTGTGGCTGACATGGTTTTCCATTGGCACATAGGTGCGGCTAGCATGGTTGGCATGCTTTGGCGCGGTTAGTGTGGATGGCATGGTTTCCATTGGAACAGAGGTGCGGCTAGCATGGTTGGCATGCTTTGGCGCGGTTAGTGTGGCTTCCATGGTTTTCCATTGGCACACGTGGGAATTATGGTTTAGCTTGTCATAACCCTAATTGAAAAATATACCCCGGTAATTATTTACAGACACATTAACAATTCCAATAAATGCGCCTAGTAAATGCTTATTACTTAAATGTTGTGACGTCACTGTCTACTAGGGTTTAGGGTTTTACGATTTTAACCCTAGGCTAAAAACCACCATCAATATTAAGTCCCCTGCTTAGCTCGGAACAGGTGCCTTGTTGCGAGGTAAGCATATGATGGTGACAAATAAGGACGGAATCGAGACGTAAATCATTGCAAAGATGGTCAGGAAAATTCGACTAACCTTTTTGAGGGGTGAAGAGAGTTTTGGCTTCCCGTGTTGGCGGTCCTTCATAAGTTGTACTGGGGATGCAGATCGTGGAGTGGTGAGACGAAAGTTACCGGCTTGGTCTAGTCGTACATCTCCGAGGCAAAGGGGGCGCGGTCTTGGAAGGCGAAGCAAGCGGACGGCTTGGCTCGTGGGTCCAAGGGGTGGCGTGGTTTTGGTAATGCAAGCGCGCATGGATGATAGGGCCACGACGGTGGAGCAGGCGGCCCGGCATGGTGTGGCCTTGGTCAAGGCGAGGTGTACATGGACGGCTAGACGTGGTGGGGACGCGGCGTGGCGTGAGTGGTCCTGGGCGTGAAAATTGGCCTTTGCGGGGCCGGTTTTCTCTTTTCCTTTCTTGGCTCAAAATTGAAAATCCTTTCCTTGTTCAAACTCCCGAGTATCACGCCTATAAAAGGGTGGCCGGCCTCTCCCTTAGATTCAGTCCTTCATTATATTTTTTTTGTTGTTGTTTGGTAGCGGTGAAGCGGACGAGCGGACTAGGTATGTCTTCCAGTACTTCCTCTTTGACTTGTTTTTCTTTTGTTTTCTTGTGTTGGTGAAAACCCTAGTCGTAGGCATACCTTTTCACGACTTTGTAGAAAATGTTGGTGTGAATCCTAGCCGTAAGTATGTTTTGCACGAGCTTGTAGTAGCATTTAGGCATGAATATCGTAGCAATGTTGACCGTCTCCTTTTACTGCGTAAAAGTAGGTATGGGCTGGTAGCTGTCATTCCCTATTTTCTTTCCTGTGCGTTTTATGACTTCGAAATAAATTGGCTTGTGTCCAGGATGGATTTTCATGAGAAAATAATTTCCGCGTACTTTCTATTATAATTTCTCATTGTATTGCTCTATTATAGTTATCTCGTTAGTGAGAACATCGTAAGATAATTTCGTTAGGATGTCAACAATTTCTGCCGTACCAATGGATGTAGGTAATTCCAAGCCAAACGTAGATGATGAGTTCTTTACAACATCGGCCACGGTTAAGAGAAACCATCCCAAATACGTGTCGATCCTTCTGACTGGTTCGGAAAGTGAAATAGAGGACTAATAGGTTCGTCCAGGAAGCGTAATAAGGTTTTGCCTTCAGATGAAGGAATATCATGCCTCTCCTATCGACTTTAAAATATCTTTGAGAAGTGGATGCAATTCATGATGAGCCAGGAGCATGTAAAAACCAATTTGTCCAGGGCGCAAATCGTTGATGTTGTTGCAGATTCGGCAGTGCTTCAGATTAGGAAAGATATTCTAGGCTTGGTTGCTTTTGTTTCCAGATGGTGTTCGGACACCCACACGGCCGTATGTAGGTGGGGTGAAATGACTATCTCCTTGGAGAGCGTGTCTGTGTTGCTAAATCTTTCCGTAATTGGAAACCTCAATGTTAGGTTGTCTGCAGATGAAGAAGAAATGCGCACCGCCCTAGTTGCGAAGTCAAACAGATTCATTCAGAAAGAAAACAAGACGAAGTGCTTATATGACTGGTGGGTATCTCAGTAGTTTCCTGGCAAGTTGGAGTCGAACCAAAATAATAGTATACTTCATGTCGCGGTGTTCTTGGCTCTTTGGCTATCCAGAGATATTTTTGACGACGGCTCGAGCAAGAAGGATATAAGGCAGGAACTTATCAAGTTTTCCATAAAATTGGCAAAAGGCATCGTTCTCCCTATTGGTGGTTTGTTTCTCGGTTCGCTGTATGCGCACTTGGATCAGCTAGTTTCGGACAAGCGCGCCTCAAACGGTTACATGAAAGTGGATTTGTATGTTCATGCCGCCTTTCTCTAGGCGTGGTTGTGGGAGCATTTCGAGAAGTATGCCCCAAAACTGTTAGCTATACTTCCCGAGTCTTGGGGTGGCTCCAGAATACTGCGCTGGTCGAACAGGCGCCCGAAGACTGGTTCAAACCTGGCTAGATTTCTTGACAACTTGTACGCAGTTGATTTTCGTCCATGGGCTCCGATGCACGCGTCTATAACTCAGATTAGTACCTTTGCTCCTACTTTGAACATGTCTTTGTCTTATGGTAAAGAGGATCTGAGCGTTGGAGAAATGGTGTTCACGCATAGATGCACGCCCGGTCATGTGCCGTCTTTCTTTTGAGGATCTTGCAAAATAATCTCTTACAATATTGATAGGGCGGCTCGGCATATGGGTTTTGACCAAGGGGTCCCACTCGTTCGTCAACCGGTTGTTTTAGAAGTCCCGTTGTCAACTGTTCTTGATGTTGGTGCTCTCGTGTCGGGTAAAATTCTCCCTTTCCTGCTTGCGGAAAGAAATCCATCAACAACCTCCAAATATAACATATTTTGGCAGGACGAGTTTCTTGCTATTCATGGATTCGTGAACGGTGTGGTAGAGAATCATCGCAGCAAGCCTTATCCTGCGGTTTTAGAGGAACATCCGTTGTTGAGGGATCCCAAGTGTAAATCCGTTAAACCGAATGCAAATAGTCCCCAAGTGAAGGAGCGAAGATCTAAAAGCCGTGCCGGTAATTTTCAGTCGGGCCCGACGGTTCTCCCAACATTTAGTTCTTCCAATATGCGTGTACGTATGACTTTCCTCTTGACTTTGGATGGATCGTTTATATCCTTGTTTCTCTCTAAGAATGCATCCTTGTATCTCATCCAGGGTTTTAGTAGCACTAACGCCTTTGCCAAACTTGCAAGTAGTCAGAAACATCGTTTTTCGAGACATAGGGAGGCGGTGCCGAGCCTATCTATGATGATTGGGATTCTGAAAAGGATGAAAGATCAGAGTCCAGCGATGACGAGAGTAGTTCTTCTGATAACAGTGTTGAATCCTCCTCTAGTCAGTCTGAAACTAAATCAGTGAGTCTTCTCCATGTTTTTCTTTTTTTTTATTTCTCCTTTTTTTTTTGAAGTAAAACTAAAGTTTGATATTTTAGAAGGAAACCGTTCATGGGAATGGTCTTGAAGTGGAAATTCGCTAGAGTGAAGATGTAGTCGTACTTCCAATTGTGGAAACCGTGCTAGCTAGTGACTTGGACATTGAAATTCATCATCTCGAAGGTGCTTCCATGACTCAGATGGTGGAGAACACTCCGGGGCACGCTGGTGAAATTATAATTAGGGATCTCTTGCCGGTTGCTTACTCAGTTGCAGGCGCCATCTTCAATCCTAAGTATCTGGTCCCTTTTATGGGTCATGTGTTGATCGGTGGATTTAGCGTGCCAGCTAAACATGCGACATTGTATACCAAGATATGGAAAAGCTACGGTCATATTTCCACGACCAAGAAGGTTACTAGTCGACATGCGTTGGTCAAGCGGGTGGAGGAAGATTTGTCTTCGATTGACGATATGTGCAACATGACTGGTCATACGGTTTATGAGGATGTAATCTTGGGCTGGAGGTTCCATCATGACATGTGTGTGGACTTCGAATTCAACATCCCTTGGTTCGTTGAAGGCCTCTCTGATGTTAAAAAGTTATTGGCCGATGCAGTCGAAGGTCCTTCCGCAGACATGGTGAAGAAGTAAGAAGCGTAATTCAAGAAGTTGTGCAGGTAGCTGAAATATTGAAGAGGGCGGCTCTCCATAGTACAAGGGAGGCCTTTTATAAGAGGAGCAAGCCGCTGCTGAAAGACTTTCCTTGCATGTATTTATGTCTTTTGAAACTCTTATCTTTAGGGTTTTTTTTTTTTGAAAGGAAAATGAGACGCCTAGTTTATGGTTTTTGATTTTCTGGTTTTCTTGGGTTGATAGATAAATGTTGCCTTGATGGTTTTGGATTATTCTTTTAAAACAAAATGTTTAGGATTATTTCTGGTTGTGATTGAAAGTGGTGCAAACATCCCAGGAAAACCATGGAACCGTGTGTTGGTAGATGACATGGGATGAAACATAACATGGTTATCGGTTTTATCATTCTTGTGAAACTTTGAAAATGCAAACCATGTATTTTGCCTAGGTAATACTTACTCGGTTTCTTAGGTTTTTCGATGAAAAGTAAACCTTCAGGGTGTAGGACCAAGCTTTACGAGAAACACGGACATGGGAAGTCCCTAGCCGTTAATGAGTTATCTGATAACCGAGCCGTTGATCCCTGGGCGGATCGTTTTGCAT
The DNA here is from genome assembly GCA_023529315.1 of Papaver bracteatum. NCBI lineage: Eukaryota > Viridiplantae > Streptophyta > Magnoliopsida > Ranunculales > Papaveraceae > Papaver > Papaver bracteatum. The sequence continues at coordinate 6,119,476 of JAJJWX010001877.1, forward strand.
TTATCCTCTGGGAAGTCCCCAGTCATCCCTTGTCGTGTCATGATTGATAATCGAGTCATTGGGTAACTGCGTCGGAGTGGATCGTCTTCCTCTACCATCTTGATGTCCGGGTCGAAGGACGAGATCGACATTCGAAAATTGACATTGTAACCGAAAGATCGAACCTCCCGCCGTGGTCGCCAATTATTTGTAGGTGAAAATGATTTCTGCTGATTTTGGTAATTTCAGGTGTGAAGGTGAGAAATAATTTAAACCCTAAACAATGTACTGCAAGAGAGTACTTTAGATTCGAGAGATCAATGTGTACAAGTCCGACCTAAACCAAGAAATGGTTGTTCCAGACTTGCTTCGGTCACAAAGCGGAGGAGAATGGGTTAGTTTTGGGGAGGGAAGCAAGGAAGGTGATAAGACCAAAATAGTTAATTCTGGAAGAGTAGTTGTGTTACTACGACTTGTATCAGAAAAGTGGGAAGGCTAACAAGGTAAGCTAGCAAGCAAGTATTTTCTGAGTGTTGTATATTCCCGAATGAACTTGTTGTTCTGTGGAAATAGGTAATACCTATTTATACGAGTCGGAGTGAAACGTACTCTGGCCTCATTAAGGAATGGGCAAGTAAATGGGAGGAGGTGGTAACCGTATGCATGGAATTGATGATTTATAAAATTGTTAACGCATGGAATTGATGTTCCATAAAACTGTTAACATATGGAATTGCTATCCCGTGAATGTTTCACCTTTAACTCCCTGTATTTACTAACCGCCTCACCCTTATGACATTTTCTTATGACGGGCGTAGTGTACGCCGCACGCTGTAAACCGCCAAACCAATACCCAAAGAGGATCCCCCAGTTTGTGATATGTGTTTGTTATCTCGAATGTTTTGTGGAAAACATGTGGCATGTCGTTGTTTCCTGGCAAATCGAGTTTGGGAGACTGGGTAGCTCGGTGACCTTCGGCGGTCAAGATTTTACATCTTAATAGGAAAGTTATTCGTTGATCATTGCACGCTTTCGCTTGTTGGTGGCCGCATAGGGAAGGACAGCATGGTGGCGCGGCTGGGTTGGCATGGCATGGTTTGGCGTGGCCAAACTTAGGTTTTGGGCCAAAGGTTACCATGCGTTGTCTGGTAACCTTGGATGGCTAGGATTTGCTCCTGGGATTGAAGGGTAACCGTTGATTATTGCATGCCTTTGTTTTGGTAGTCGCGTGGGGAAGGCCAGCATGGTGGCACATCTAGGTTAGCATGGCATGCCTTGGCATAATTAGGTTAGCATGGCATGCCTTTGTGTGGTTTGGCGTGGCCAAACTAGGGTTTCGGGATAAAGGTTACCATGTGTCGTCTGGTAACCCTGAATGGCTAGGATTTTCTCCTGGGATTGAAGGGGGACCGTTGATTGTCGCACGCCTTCGTTTTGGGTAGCCGTGTAGGGAAGGACAACATGGCGGCACGTCTAGGCTAGCATGGCATGCCTTGGCGCAATTAGGTTGGCATGGTATGCCTTGGCGTGGTTTGGCTTGGCATGTGGGGCCAAGGGTTTTCCATGGGTGCATGGCATGGCAAGCTTTGGCTAGGTGCGGTTTTGGCTTGGCGTGTGGGGCCAAGGGTTTGCCATGGGCGCATGGCGTGGCTAGCTTTGGCTAGGTGCGGTTTTGGATTGGCATGTGGGGCCAAGGGTTTGCCATGGGTGCATGGCGTGGATAGCTTTGGCTAGGTGCATGACCAAGCTAGGGTTTTGGGCCAAAGGTTGTTTGGTAACCTTATACGGCCAGGATTTGCTCCTGGGATTGAAGGGCAACCGTTGATTATTGCACGCCTTCGTTTTAGTAGCCGCGTAGGGAAGGCCAGCATGGTGGCGCGGCTAAGTTGGCATGGGGACATGGCGAGGTGCGTTTGGCATGGCGCGGTAGGTGTGCCTGGCATGGTTTTCCGTTAGCACAGGGGTGCGGTTAGTGTGGCTGGCATGGTTTTCCATTGGCACAAAGGTGCGACTAGCATGGTTGGCATGCTTTGGCGCGGTTAGTGTGGCTGGCATGGTTTTCCATTGGCACATAGGTGCGGCTAGCATGGTTGGCATGCTTTGGCGCGGTTAGTATGGATGGCATGGTTTTGCCATTGGCACAGAGGTGCGGCTAGTAGGTTGGCATGCTTTGGCGCGGTTAGTGTGGCTGGCATGGTTTGCCATTGACACACGTGGGAATTAGGGTTTGGCTTGTCGTAACCTTAATTGAAAAAGATACCCCGGTAATTATTTACAGACACATTAAATATTTCAATAAATGTGCCTAATAAATGCGTATAACTTAGATGCTGTGACATCACTGTCTACTAGGGTTTATGGTTTTACGATTTTAACCCTATGCTAAAGACCACCATCAACACCTAGAATCCATGATAATATTCAAACCTATGTCAGAAATTTCAGAACTCACAACCATAAACCTATGAGCACTATAATGCTCAGGATACCCTATAAAAACACTATGAACGGTTTTGGGTCCTATCTTATTTTTCTTAGGAGGAAGGATGACTACATTTTCCAAGCACCCCCACACTTTGAAGTAATCATAAGATGGTTGTCTACCTTTCCATAACTCATATGAAGTTTTATCTGATCCTTTAAAGGGTACTCTATTCAGAATGTAATTGGCGGAGAGGATTGCCTCCTCCCACAAATTCGAAGGTAATCCTGAACTAATCAACATGGAATTCATCATATCCTTGAGGGTACGGTTCTTACGTTCATCTACACCATTGGATTGAGGTGAATGAGGGGATGTAGTCTCGTGTATTATGCCATGTTATTCACAGAAATCTTCTGCGGGAATTTCATACTCACCACCACGGTCATACCTAATAGTTTTAATGGTGGTATTCAATTGGTTTTCGACTTCACTTTTATAAATCTTAAAGTCTTCTAAGGCATCGTCCTTCCCTCTAAGTAAGTAAACATGGAAGTACCTTGTACAGTCATCTATAAAAGTAATAAACTATTTCTTACCACCTCTTGTTTGTACTGACTTCATATCAACTAGGTCTGAGTGGATTAAGTCTAAGGGTTTAGAGTTTCTCTGGACATTCCTATTGAAAGATTTCTTAGCATGCTTATATTCTACGTAAATCTCACACTTATGATTTTTATCTAAAGTGAATTTATGTATGCAACCTACGCTAGCCAATTTATGCATTGATTTATAGTCTACATGACCAAGTCTACCATGCAAAACGTTCAATGACACACACATGTAAGCAGAAGAATCATTCAATTTCAATTCAGGATAGGTTACATTAAGTTTATTTAGACCCCCAGTCTTATAAACCTTACCCACATAATCATTGCCCTTAGTTACTATAAGATTTCCAGACTCAATTGTAACTTTAAAACCCTTATCATCTAAAACAGAACAAGAAACAAGATTTTTGTAGATGTCTGGAACATGAAGAACTTCATTCAATGTGAGCTTCAGGCCGACCTTTCCTTTTCCTACAACCTCTGATGCAGATGAGTTACCCATATAGAGTTTATCTCCTTCCCCTACCCTCTTGTAGGATGTGAACAGGTCTCTGTTTCCACAAACATGCTTGGTAGCTCCAGAGTCTACCTACCAATCCATCACATTTGCCACCAAATTAACTTCAGACACTACAGCAGAAAACTCATCTTTGCTCTTCTCAACCAAGTTAGCATTATTCTTCCTATCCTTACGTTGTCTACAGTGAACTGCCATATGACCACTAATTCCACACACCCAACAAGGACATTTAATTTTATAATGCTAGACTTTGGTTTACGAAACATACCTTTCTTGTTAGGTCCATGCTTCGAGTTGCGGTTGTTGTTGTTGTTGTCACCTTTTCCAGTTTTGAAAGACTTGTGTTCAGACACATGAGCCTTGTTAGTCATGTCCCTTGCAGATGACACGTTCTTGTCTTTGGTGCACAACATCTCTTCCATTTGAATCTTCTTTCCCAATTCAACCATGTTGATATCTCCAATTTCATGTATCAGGTTTTTCTTGTACTCCGACCAAGAAGATGGTAACTTCTCAATCACCGCAGATACTTGAAAAGTCTCATCAATAACCATACCTTCAGCCAGAATCTCATTAATAATTTGCTGAAGTTCGAGGAACTGATCAACAACAGACTTGTTATTCGTTATCTTGAGCTCCATAAATTTTGCTACCAGAAATTTCTTGCTTCCTGCAGTCTCAGCTTGATACTTTGCTTCTAACGAAGTCCACAATTCATAAGCTGTCAAGTTGTCTTTAGCATTGTAAAAATCATACATAGCATCTTCCAAACCATTCATGATATGATTTTTAGCCATATAGTTACCCCTCGTGTAAAACGCCCTATCTTCATCAGTATTATCTTCAGCAGCCATCAAAACATCAAGAGGACCCTGCAATACTGCGTCCAATTCATGATTGCTCAGAAAAAATAACATCTTGGATTGCCATCTCTTGAAATCCTTTCCGTTAAAATTCTGTGCTCTTTCAATGTTGATCTTTGTTTCCATTGTTGATATCGTTGCTAGGAATACTAATGTGTTAATATTGTTGGAATCATGCAACAATAAAGAGCTCGTTAGATGTAAAAGAATGGACGAAAAATAACTCTATCACAAACAACTTGACGAGGGCAGAATCAAAGGTTCAACAAGTTGTCCTTAACATATTAGTTCGCGGGTATACTCGATTTGAGTAATGCTAAACCCCTCACAGCGAATATGTGTCCAAGATAAGACTGCCCGGTATAACTTGAGTTAGCACAACGCAAGTTACCCTTTCTTCGAACTCAGCAACGGGGATGGAAGTAAAACGTATGGAGAAACCCTAGAACGAAAGAAGAATTTTCGGTGTGTTTGAAAACAGAATTTCGAGTTGTATTTAAAGGAGAAGATACTTGCAAACCAAGTTAGGTTATTGTTTTCTTCAAAACCAAGTTAAAACACGTAAAAAAGAATTTTCCCAAAAATAAAACTCTTAAAATATTTATAGAATTAATTTCTTACAGAAAAAACTTGTAAAAAATAAATTCTATTAGATGCGTGACTTGGTGCATGGTTACGCGCATATGGATGGGTCAAAACATGTATATTTTGGCGCACCCGCTCCACCCAAATTGTTTTACAATAGATCCATAAGAATATGGTTTTATAGTGGAGCACCTCTTTAGTTTTCCACAATGTGGGACTAAAGGTTCCATTTCATTCACTCAAAAATGAGTGAGTATCCTTAGACCCTTAGGTCATTAGATCAAACCACACCAAGACCAAAATCAATTTATTAAAACTCATTTTTCTCCAACAATGCCCCACATGAATGAAATCTCGGTAAAAAAAAAAAATCAGAATAAGGAAAATACCATTTAGGCAAAGGTGTCCATGAGGTCTTGAACCCTTACTTAGTGAGAAGTTACCGGAACTACTTGCTAGACAGTGTCCATGAGGTCTTGAACTGTTAGCATTTGGTGTAATTCAAGACAACCACCACGCATGATATCCTCATGGCGTTGCTAAGTTCGTGTCGTTTTGTCCAATTTTTCCCTGGACATATCTTGTTTCTCAGAATGCGCTAGTGAATTGGCTCAATTCTCATAGGAAGCGGCCCCACTTCCACATTCAGATAGGTGAGTTCCATCAAGAGTGTTTATTGCTACACCCCACTTCAATCTTAAATTGAAACTATGGAACTCATTAAGACTTATTTAAAAGTCATCCTCCACATGCAGTCACACTATCACGTCAACACCATAGGGAATGGATAGATAATGAAATTCTCTGATAGTTTTTACCTTTACCCACCATAAATTAGTTGTCTCATTCGAAACCTTCATCTTGGGATCTCCATTCAGCAAGGTTTAGTATCCTTCATGGCAAGTTTAATTATTGAGCCTAATCCCCATCCCCCTCGATGCTTTACTAACTATCTCCTTGGACAAACCTTTCGTCAAAGGGTCCGCGATATTCTCCTTGGACCTTGTCCAATCTATGGAAATAACACCTGTTGAGATTAGTAGTTTCAAAGAATCATGTCTTCTACGCATATGTATAGACTTCCCATTATACAAGCTATTCTTAGCTATACCTATTGCAGATTTGCTGTCACAATGTATAGATATAGCTGGCACATGCCTATGCTAGAGAGGAATATCTTCTAAAAAGTTTCTTAATCATTCGGCCTCCTCTCCTACTTTATCTAACGCAATAAAATTTGATTCCATAGTGGAACGAGCTATACATGTCTGTTTGGAACTCTTCCAAGATACAGACGCACCTGCTAGAGTGAATACATATCGACTCGTAGAGTTAGACTCCTCTGAGTTTGCAATCCAGTTTGCATCGCAAAATCCCTCAAGGACGGCAGGGTACCCTTCGTAATTCAAACAAAAGGTCATTGTGAACTTTAAGTACCTCAACACCCTAATAAGTGCATCCCAATGCATCTGCCCTGGATTACAAGTATACCTGCTTAACCTACTCATAACATAAGCAATGTCTGGTCTCGTACAATTCATCAAATACATCAGACTTCCTATGACTCTTGAGCATTCAAGTTGGCTAACTCTTACACCCTTATTCTTCGTGAGATGACACTTAGAATCATATGGGCTACAAACAGGTTTACATTCAAACTGATTATATTTCTTAAGTATGGATTCAACATAATGAGACTGACTCAGACTATAGCCATTAGAAGTTTTTCTAATCTTCATCCCTAATATGACATCAACAAGGCCTAAGTCTTTCATGTCAAAGTTCTCATTCAACAGTTTCTTAGTGGAATTAATAACATCCATGTTTGTACCTAGTATAAGCATGTCATCAACATACAAGCATATAATTACACATGCATCCTTGACAAGTTTAGTATAAACACACTTATCCGATTCATTGATTCTAAAACCAGTAGAAATCATCACATGATCAAATTTCTCGTGCCACTTTTTAGGTGCTTGTTTCAATCCATATAAAGATTTAACCAGTTTACAAACTTTATTTTCATAAACTTTAACTACAAAGCCCTCAGGTTGTTCCATATAAATTTCTTCATCTAACTCACCATTAAGAAATGTTGTCTTTACATCCATTTGATGTATATCTAGATTATAGACAGAAGCTATAGCAATTAACATCCTAATGGAGCTAATTATACTCACTGGTGAATAGATGTCAAAGAAATGTATACCTTCTATTTGTATGTATCCTTTAGCTACCAGCCTAGCCTTGTATTTTTCAATAATTCCATCTATCTTACGTTTTCTTTTGAAAATCCATTTACAACCTATGGCCTTACACCCTGGAGGTAAATCTACAAGTTCAAAAGTACCATTTTCTCGAAGGGAATCCATTTCACTAATGGAAGCTTCTTTCCACTATGGAGCTTCTGGACAAGTCATGGCTTCTCTATAAGTCTGAGGAACAGACTCGGCTAGGTATGTAATGCAACCAGGATAAGTTTTCTTAGTTTTATCCCTTTTACCTCTTCTAGGCTCTACTTCTAGTTTATCTTCCTCTAAAGGTAATAATTGACTAGTTAAAGGCACGTATAGGGGATCATCAATACATCTCTTACGAGAGTCACGTTTCAAATGAAAAACATTCTAAAAAAACTCAGCATCCCTAGACTCCATGATAGTATTCAAACCTATGTCAGAAATTTCAGAACTCACAACCATAAAACTATGAGCACTAGAATGCTCAGGATACCCAATAAAAACATAATCAGCGGTTTTGGGTCCTATCTTATTTTTCTTAGGAGGAGGGATTCCCACCTTTGCCAAGTGTTGATGGTGGATTTTTTGTTTAAGGTTAAGATTGTAAAACCTAAAAAATATGCGCCAACATCTTGTAAAAGATAAGTCCATTAAAAAGTGATGGATACTACTTCACTTTATCAATTCACCAAGAATGGAGCATGTGGAAACAATCCCATTCTGTGAATAAAATACACGAAATTCATCCAGGTTGGAGCATGTAGCAACAATCCCATATACCCTGTGAATTTCCAGCATTATTAATTAATGCGAAACAGCCTTGTATTTCATGTACTCATTATCAGTGCGGCATGACGACTGAGTGTTGCTCTTAGCGGATCAACACGAACCACCAAGCATTATAATGAAACCATGTACGAAATACCCGTACAGGATGAACTCTCGGTGTGTTATAATAGCCCGATTGAGCCCCTCTCGGTGTGTTATACTATCCCGATTGAGCATCCAGACTGACCGTATAAGTCTGGATATGATCACGACCATCCAACTCCACCATCCTGATTGGATGGCCCAGATCGATTCCATCACCCCCAAGCAGGTATGGAATACCTGCCGAACCAACGCGGAACCCGCATGGTCGGCCTCCCTTGGCCTAGCTTGGAAAAACGTCCAAACCATAGCAGTATGGATGGAAAACCCTAAATTAGGGTTTGCGGCACATTACATGTGTCGCAAAACAGCCTCAACCATTCATCTTCGCAGGTATAGATGGAGGGTGCAGATGTAGATTCAAAGGGAACTGAGTATGTAAATACAATCACTGCAGGCCCGCCTACATACCTGACTAATCGGTCAGGACAAACCATGGTTGGTCATTCCAAATCGTGCGCCTGAATGGAGCATGACGCACGACTCTGAAACCCAAAATTAGGGTTTTGAATCACGAGCGTCCATCTTATCCGGCACGAATGGAGGGTCCGAGATTAGATCAAAGCACGTCCGGTCATGTCAACATGACCACCGTGGACCCATCTATCCCTATACCTAATCGACTAAAGCATACCATGCCTGGCTATCCCCAAATCGTCCGCTCCAACATGCGTGGTCGCACCTCCCAAGCTGCAAATTAATCTCAACCACTCGATTTCACCGGAAGAATTGGGTGGCTTAGATCGCGTTTTCATGGGACGGTAAGACATAGGCGTGAACACCAGCCTACCACCTACACGTTGGAGCAGTCGACCAAGACCGACCAAGCTTGGTCGTTTTGGAACGCTCGCCCGAAGTTGGTATGGGATACGGCTTTTGCGGCACTAATCTTCTGTTTCAATTCGATCTCAACCACTCAACTTCGCCGGATGAATTGAGTGGCCCATATCACGTTTTTGTGGGACGGTAGGTATAAACGCCTAAACCGTCACGCCATCTACACGCAGGTGTGATCGGCCAGTCCATGATAGTTCCCTAAGTCTGGTTTCGGTCAGGGTAAAGAGCAGTGCTTGCGCACCTCCTTCGAAACCCTAATTCCACCAAGTGTCGCAGATGAGTGTCTTAAAGATCATCCCATCCGTCCAACTTCACCAGCTCGGTTATATAGCCCTGGTCAGGAGTTAATTATTCAGTGCGGAGTCATGGTGATCACCATTCACCACTCTACCACACCATGTGGTCGGTAAAGGAAGGGTTTGCATGCGCAACTTCCAAAACATGTTGGATATACTCAATGCAGTACCTGCATAGTATACACACGATACTTCACAAGTATCAATTTCCTTCCTGGGTTTTGCTTTTGGGATGTTTTCTCCTCCCGAACGAGCTTAAAACATAAATATTCCCTCGTTGGGAGATAGGAAATTCTTTTCTGTATGGAATGGAGTGGCGGATCATCAAAATCCGAGTCCGTACTAGAATTCTACAACGATTCTAGTAAGGAGCGCTAATTAGGTTTTTGGTGCAACGATCAACGGTTGACCCTCCTCTCAAGATGCAAAATCTCGACAGTCGAAGGTCACCAATCTAACAAGCTTCCCGAGCCTGACTTGCCAAGCTACAACAACATGCTACATGTTTTCCAAAACACTCGAGACATCAATCATGTCACAACCTAGGGGATACATACTGGGGTATTGGTCTGGCGGTTTACAACGCGCCATCACAAGAACGTGTCAGGAAGTCATGGACGGTTAGTGATGATGGGAGAAGTGGGCAAGCCTGGTCGTGTGACACCAACACACTACTCCACTACTCCATCACTCCACTTTCTCCACTTCCCACGAGATACGAAGGTTAGGCTAAAGGACTTGTATAAATAGGTTCTCCGCCCTATTTTCAACAACAACACAAGTCCAGACAATAGAATCAAGTGTTGATACAATCACATTCAAACACCGGAACTGATAGCTTGCATCCTGCAAGTCAGTTCATCTTTCTGATACAAGTCCTGCATAGTCACCACCTTCACATTCTCAACACCTTCTTCGCTTCCCTCCCTAAGATCAACCCCATCTCCTTCACTTTGTGACCGAAACAAGTCTGGAACGACCATTTCTTGGTTTAGGCCGGACTTGCATAGATTGATCTCTCGAATCTACAAGCACTCACCGCGCATTGCATTTGTTTTAGGTTTAAATTCATTCCTCATCCACACCCCAAATTACCAAAATTAGCAGGAATAGTTTTCACCCATAAACAATTGGCGACCACAATGGGAGATTAATCTCTCGGTTGCAATATCAATTTCCAATTATCAATTTTATCTTTTCGCACCTTGGTTTGATTTCCGCAATTGCAAGAGGGTAGATCTTAGGGTCAATTCAATCGACAATTCATTTCAAGATGGTGGAACTCAGGTCTGGATCAGCAATCAATTCTGATGGAACTAGTGCGGATAACACTCCCGGTGTCGATGTACCTGCCACTGGAGCTACCGTGGTCAATACATCTCGAGGGGCCGTCACTTCTACCATCAGCACCACCAGCGTAGCGGGAAATATTCCAGTAGGTATAACGCCTCCCATCACCAGAGCCAGAGCAGCCGCGAATCCCGGCATTTACTCAAGCGTAACACCTCCGGTGGTCACCAGGGCAACTACTTTTACTCCTTCATCAGGACGAGGATCCGGAGGGACGAGAGGAGGACCACCACCTATTACCATTGCAGAATTGATGGAGAAGCAGGAAGTCTTGGCTAAGACTCAAACGGATATGGCCGCGACTGAATAGGAGGTACTCACTTTCCTCAAAACTTTGACTGAACGTTTGCCACAAGATTCACGACAGCCCGGGGGAAGCGCTTCCATCCTGACTCACACGGACGAAGAAACTCACGTTGCTCCTGAATGCCCAAGGGAAAAGAACCAACCGTCCAACTTCATCACACGCGAGGACCTGGAAAGACTTCTCCAAAATCGAGGCAAGGGGTACCGAACGGATGTACACCAACATCAGCCGCCATACCCCCAAGATGTGCAACGAATTCCTCTTCCAAGAGGTTACACCTCTCCCCAATTCTCCCTCTACGACGGTACTGGTAATGCTCGTGAAAATGTTTCTCGATTCTTGGAATCCCTGGGGGAACATGAATACAATCATGTTCTACGCCTGAAAGAATTCTCAAAGTCACTTACGGGGAGGGCATATACCTGGTACAACAACATCGCACCTAACAACATATCCAATTGGAACGAGATGGTCATTGCTTTCTACAGGAAGTATTTCTTTGTATCCGAACAGATCACCTTTTCAGATCTGGGAAGAATTCTTCAGCGGAACAACGAGCACCCCAACGACTTCGTTAAGAGGTTCAGGACCCAAGCGTTGGATTGTCATGACCCGAACGTCACCGAACGACAATTGGTGGAGTTGTGCATCAATGGGATGATACCCATATACCGCGCTCTATTAGAGAATCTGGGCTTTCAAACGTTCTCCGAACTCCATGAAGCTGCCAAACGTTCAGCAACAACCGCACCAGCGTTGCTAGAAAGAACCAGAGTTGTTCGAAGTGAAGATTCGCGTGAAAGTCGAGGAAGCAGGCGCCTCACGAACAAATAATACAACACTGGTCCTTCTGTGAGTGTAGTGGGTGGAGGAGAAAAAAAGGAAAGCTTCCGCAACGGAACAACAAACCAAGCGGGCGTCCCCAACACGCAAGACTTCGTCTCGGAAAGGAGCGGACAAAAGTCCTGCACAAGACACCGAAGATACGGGTTTTCCTTTTCCCATGAATGAAGTGATAGAACTCTTAGAAGCATGGATCCAAGACGACTCCATCAAGATGCCTCCTATCAGACGTCCTCCAACTGAAAAAGACATGACGGATCCCAAATACTGCCACTACCATAGATTCATTCACCATCCAACCAAAGATTGTAACAGGCTGATACAAATCTTCAGGGAAAAGATAGAGATGGGAGAACTCCAACTCGGAAACGAAGGTGTTCACATGGATCCTCTTTCTATTAGGAATTGTATGATATCCGGGGATTCTGTTCTCAAGACTGTACAATCTATGATGGAGAACTTGTGTGAAATCTTGTATTTCTATAAGGGACAGTGTCAAGACATATTTGCGGCCCTCAATCGCATTGTATCAGACAGGAGTTTGTATCAGGCAGCAGTCCAGAAACCCCAACCTTTCCTGGAAGACACGAACGGGGGAAACTGGGGACTCCTAACCGTTGCCCGATTGAGAGATGTCGAGTTCGATAGCGTTATGGTCGATGCGACCTCTAAATTTAACATCATTACCGTCAAGACCTTGAGAGCAGCTAAGATTCCGAAGCGAGAGGCTACTTGTCATCCAACTATGGTTAAGGATCCAGAGGGAGAACTCAGAGATGCATATGGATACATTGATCTTGAAGTCAAATCGGGTGATACCTCGACACGAGCAAAGTTCTACATAGTCAAAGAATATCCCATCTATGACATGATCCTAGGATGCCCCTGGATGCACGACAACAAGGCAATGCTAGGAGTATGTCCTCTATGGGCTTCGATACCTGAAAGAATCTCCAACATGCCTTCTGGACCTGATGAATGTTTGTTACCGCACCAACAACTTGCCAGTGCAACACAACTTCTCGGAGAAAGCATGTCGGCATATGTTGAAAGGTTCTGATCTCAAGTAAGTCTCATCACGCAACCCTCTTTACGATCAACCGCCCCTCATTCTGATAAGTCCTTGGGACTGGCTCTAGCCAAAAAACCAATCTTGGCTAAGAGATGTGAATGGGAGGCCGGCCCCTTTAAACAATTTATCCGGAGTCTAGAAGCTGTCTCGGTTAAAGACGACAAAACCAAGACCCTGAGGTCTACACGTCCAAACCCATTCGGAATTGGAGACCTAGTAACAAAGGCAACCACATTCAAGGTCGGAAGCATTACGGTGAAAATGGCTACCTCACCTAATTCGCCTGCCGAGAAGGAGGATGAACCGTACCTGGTAGCAGATATCATCCTAGGCGGCTACTGCAAGCTCATCAATGCTGACAATCTAGAAGGTGTAACAATTCACTCACGGTGGCTCAAACCCTACCGCACTTAAGACGTTGTGCTATCACTTTCTAGCATCTTACACACTTTAAGACGCTGTGCTACTTCCTCCGGCATGTTTCCCTTTAAAATTCCATATCGTATTTGTAATTCCTTTAGAAAATGATTGCAATACTTGCATTCATGATTAGGGTTTCAATCTTCAATTTTCAATTTTCAATTTTCAAAATTAATTGGAGTGTTATTTCCGTCTGAGGACCTCTTTACCCTAAAGACACAAAGTTCAGCCTAAATCAACCCATTAGGGTAGGTCAGGAAACAAACCCTAAGCAAAATCCTGAAAAGAGTTACGTGGAAAAAAGCTTTGAGCCGCTCACCCCAGCAAGAAACAAGAATATTTTGCGTCGGGAACACAGGTCCGGGATATTCTATTATGGCATTATTTCTTTTTATGTCAAGGGATTACATACATATGGATGCATACCCTTGCACTTGAGAAGGTTCAGATGTAGTCTTAACGAATGATTATAACATATAAACCTTTATTCAAATAATCCAATAATGGGAGAAAAACCCTTGAACTCAGCTGTCACTGAGTGCAAGAAAAGGTGTTCACAAATTACGGAATATGCTGGAAAAGAGAAAAAGAAGTAAAGATGTTTCAACCGTCAAGAGAGTGGACTACGCCTGCACTGACATAAAGTTTTGCTTCAACGCCATCACTTGATGATGCTCCTCCCTTTGGATCCGCCTCGGCCTCTGCACCAGATGTTTCCGCAGCAATGCACTCCATTCCAGCATCATCGGCAGCAACATCAAAGGCCACATCAACGATTGGGCCGACTGCTGTCAAACATTCAGATTCGTCAGCGTCAAAACCAAGAATTATTACACCGTCCTGGATTGGGTAATCGCACTTATTTTCATTTGGAGGTCGTTTGTGCTCAACTCTCCGCCTCTTCAACCGCGATGCAAATCTCTCCTCCCTTGCGCTTACTGTTGCTTGCAACGCCTCCTCGTGTCTCCACCGTTCTTCCATGTCAATCGCAGCTGAAAGTGCACAGATGCGTCCTTTGGCGATACGCAGATGAAAAATAGACATCCCTTGTATAGCACGACCAACTTCGCGAAGTGGAAGATCAATCTTAGCCATTACTTCTTCGTGCGCATGGTTTTCGGGCTTATCAACTTCGAAGCTTCTTTCTGGAGAGGTGCTAGGATGGTCGTCCACCGCCTTCATGATAAATTGCAAAGAAGAAGAAGTTATAAAAAAAAATCAATCAGTCAATCAGAAGATCAGATAAGTGCGGAGCAGTACCTGAGATGTATAAGGAACAATAAGATGATTCTTTATAATCTCAACAGATTCCCAGGAGAAAAGAGGTCTTCACTTACCACCTATGAAGGCTACTATTTCGGGATGATGATTCACAAATGCTTATCGCACGCATCTGGAGAAAGCCGTAGTATGATGAAAAGGAGTGCACCTGACCCAAGGGACTGAGCTCTGCCCAGATATGTACGAAGGGAATCAAAGCGACTCACTAAATCAAGTCCCGCATCTTTCACAACCCTAATCAGGACTCCTAGGGCAACGCCTGATGATGTCGATCTGTCCAGTAAATATACATTCACCTTAGCTTGGTCATTTCAATGTATAAACTTGTCACCATCTCATGCCTACCACACAATAGTGTAACCATTATGTGCTAGTCAGGGGACTTAATGTTGATGGTGGATTTTTTGTTAAAGGTTAAGATTGTAAAACCTAAAAAATATGCGCCAACATCTTGTAAAAGATAAGGCCATTAACAAGTGATGGATACTCCTTCACTTTATCAATTCACTAAGAATGGAGCATGTGGCAACAATCTCATTCTGTGAATAAAATACACGAAATTCATCCAGGTTGGAGCATGTAGCAACAATCCCATATACCCAAAGCATTATTAATTAATGCGCAACAGCCTTCTATTTCCTGTACTCATTATCAGTGCGACATGACAACTGAGTGTTGCACTTAGCGGAGCAACACGAACCTCCAAGCATTATAATGAAACCATGTACGAAATACCCGTACTGGCTGAACTCTCGGTGTGTTATACTATCCCGATTGATCCCCTCTAGGTGTGTTATACTAGCCTGATTGAGAATCCAGACTGACCGTATTAGACTGGATATGATCACGACCATCCAACTCCACCAGCCTGATTGGATTGCCCAGATCGATTCCATCACCCCCAGGCAGGTATGGAATACCTGCCGAACCAACGTGGAACCCGCATGGTCGGCCTCCCTTGGCCTAGCTTGCCAAAACGTCCAAACCATAGCAAGTATGGATGGAAAACCCTAAATTAGGGTTTGCGGCACATTACATGTGTCGCAAAACAGCCTCAACCATCCATCTTCGCAGGTATAGATGGAGGGTGCAAATGTAGATTCAAAGGGCACGGAGTATGTCAATACAATCACCGCAGGCCCGCCTACATACCTGACTAATCGGTCAGGACCAACCATGGTTGGTCATTCCAAATCGTGCGCCTGAATGGAGCATGACGCACGACTCTGAAACCCAAAATTAGGGTTTTGAATCACGAGCGTCCATCTTATCCGTCACGAATGGAGGGTCCGAGATTAGATCAAAGCAGGTCCGGTCATGTCAACATGACCACCGTGGACCCGTCTATCCCCTCACCTAATCGGCCAAGGCATACCATGCCTAGCTATCCCCAAATCGTCCGCTCCAACATGCGTGGTCGCACCTCCCAAGATGCAAATTAATCTCAACCACTCGATTTCTCCGGACAAATTGGGTGGCTTAGATCGCGTTTTCATGGGACGATAAGACATAGGCGTGAACACCATCCTACCACCTACACGTTGGAGCAGTCGACCAAGACCGACCAAGCTTGGTCGTTTTGGAACGCCCGCCCGAAGTTGGTATGGGATACGGCTTTTGCGGCACTAATCTTCTGTTTCAATTCGATCTCGACCACTCAACTTCGCCGGATGAATTGAGTGGCCCAGATCACGTTTTTGTGGGACGGTAGGTATAAATGCCTAAACCGTCATGCCATCTACACGCAGGTGTGATCGGCCAGTCCAGGATAGTTCCCTAAGTCTGGTTTCGGTCAGGGTGAAGAGAAGTGCTTACGCACCTCCTTCGAAACCCTAATTCCACCAAGTGTCGCAGATGAGTGTCTTAAAGATCATCTCATCCGTCCAACTTCACAAGCTCGGTTATATAGCCCTGGTCAGGAGTTAATTAGTCAGTGCATGAGTCATGGTGATCACCATTCACCACTCTACCACACCATGTGGTCGGTAAAGGAAGGGTTTGCATGCGCAACTTCCAAAACATGTTGGATATACTCAATGCAGTACCTGCATAGTATACACACGATACTTCACAAGTATCAATTTCCTTCCTGGGTTTTTTCTTTGGGATGTTTTCTCCTCCCGAACGAGCTTAAAACATAAATATTCCCGCGTTGGGAGATAGGAAATTCTTTTCCGTATGGAATGGAGGGGCGGATCATCAAAATCCAAGTCCGTACTAGAATTCTACAATGATTCTAGTAAGGAGCGCTAATTAGGTTTTCTGGTGCAACGATCAACGGTTGCCCCTCCTCTCAAGATGGAAAATCTCGACCGTCGAAGGTCACCAATCTAGAAAGCTTCCCGATCCTGACTTGCCAAGCTACAACAACATGCTACATGTTTTCCAAAACACTCGAGACATCAATCATGTCACAACCTAGGGGATACATACCGGGGTATTGGTCTGGCGATTTACAGCGTGCAGCGCACAACGCGCCATCACAAGAAAGTGTCAGGAAGTCATGGACGGTTAGTGATGATGGGAGAAGTGGGCAAGCCTGGTCGTGTGACACCAACACACTACTCCACTACTCCATCACTCCACTTTCTCCACTTCCCACGAGATACGAAGGTTAGGCTAAAGGACTTGTATAAATAGGTTCTCCGCCCTATTTTCAACAACAACACAAGTCCAGACAATAGAAGCAAGTGTTGATACAATCGTATTCAAACACCGGAACTGATAGCTTACATCCTGCAAGTCAGTTCAGCTTTCTGATACAAGTCCTGCATAGCCACCACCTTCACATTCTCAACACCTTCTTCGTTTCCCTCCCTAAGATCAACCCCATCTCCTTCACTTTGTGACCGAAACAAGTCTGGAACGACCATTTCTTGGTTTAGGCCGGACTTGCATAAATTGATCTCTCGAATCTACAAGCACTCACCGCGCAGTGCATTTGTTTTAGGTTTAAATTCATTCCTCATCCACACCCCAAATTACCAAAATTAGCAGGAATAGTTTTCACCCATAAACAATTGGCGACCACAGTGGGAGATTAATCTCTCGGTTGCAATATCAATTTCCAATTATCAATTTTATCTTTTCAGTACCCGGTTAGATTTCCGCAATTGCAAGAGGGTAGATCTTATGGTCAATTCAATCGATAATTCATTTGAATATGGTGGAACTCAGGTCTGGATCAGCAATCAATTCTGATGGAACTAGTGCGGATAACACTCCCGGTGTCGATGTACCTGTCAGTGGAGCTACCATGGTCAATACATCTCGAGGGGCCGTCACTTCTACCATCAGCACCACCAGCATAGCGGGAAATATTCCAGTAGGTGTAACGCCTCCCATCACCAGAGCCAGAGCAGCCGCGAATCCCGGCATTTCCTCAAGCGTAACACCTCCGGTGGTCACCAGGGCAACTACTTTTACTCCTTCATCATGACGAGGATCCGGAGGGACGAGAGGAGGACCACCGCCTATTACCATTGCAGACTTGATGGAGAAGCAGGAAGTCTTGGCTAAGACTCAAACGGATATGGCCGCGACTCAAAAGGAGGTACTCACTTTCCTCAAAACTTTGACTGAACGTTTGCCACAAGATTCACGACAGCCCGGGGGAAGCGCTTCCATCCTGACTCACACGGACAACTAAACTCACGTTGCTCCTGAACGCCCAAGGGAAAAGAACCAACCGTCCAACTTCATCACACGCGAGGACCTGGAAAGACTTCTCCAAAATCGAGGCAAGGGGGACCGAACGGATGTACACCAACATCAGCCGCCATACCCCCAAGATGTGCAACGATTTCCTCTTCCAAGAGGTTACACCTCTCCCCAATTCTCCCTCTACGACGGTACTGGTAATGCTCGTGAACATGTTTCTCGATTCTTGGAATCCCTGGGGGAACATGAATACAATCATGTTCTACGCCTGAAAGAATTCTCAAAGTCACTTACGGGGAGGGCATATACCTGGTACAACAACATCGCACCTAACATCATATCCAATTGGAACGAGATGGTTAGTGCTTTCTACAAGAAGTATTTCTTTGTATCCGAACAGATCACCTTTTCAGATCTGGGAAGAATTCTTCAGCGGAACAACGAGCACCCCAACGACTTCGTTAAGAGGTTCAGGACCCAAGAGATGGATTGTCATGACCCGAACGTCACCGAACGACAATTGGTGGAGTTGTGCATCAATGGGATGATACCCATATACCGCGCTCTATTAGAGAATATGGGCTTTCAAACGTTCTCCGAACTCCATGAAGCTACCAAACGTTCAGCAACAACCGCACCAGCATTGCTAGAAAGAACCAGAGTTGTTCGAAGTGAAGATTCGCGTGAAAGTCGAGGAAGCAGGCGCCTCACGAACAAACAATACAACACTGGTCCTTCTGTGAGTGTAGTGGGTGGAGGAGAAAAAAGGAAAGCTTCCGCAACGGAACAACAAACCAAGCGGGAGTCCCCAGCACGCAAGACTTCGTCTCGGAAAGGAGCGGACAAAAGTCCTGCACAAGACATCGAAGATACGGGTTTTCCTTTTCCCATGAATGAAGTGATAGAACTCTTAGAAGCGTGGATCCAAGACGACGCCATCAAGATGCCTCCTATCAGACGTCCTCCAACTGAAAAAGACATGACGGATCCCAAACATTGCCACTACCATAGATTCATTCACCATCCAACCAAAGATTGTAACAGGCTGAAACAAATCTTCAGGGAAAAGATAGAGATGGGAGAACTCCAACACGGAAACGAAGGTGTTCACATGGATCCTCTTCCTATTAGGAATTGTATGATTTCCGGGGATTCTGTTAGCAAGACTGTACAATCTATGATGGAGAACTTGTGTGAAATCTTGTATTTCTCCAAGGGACAGCGTCAAGACATATTTGCGGCCCTCAATCGCATTGTATCAGGAAGGCATTTGTATTCAGAAGCAGTCCAGAAACCCCAACCTTTCCTGGAAGACACGAACGGGGGAAACTGGGGACTCCTAACCGTCGCCCGATTGAGAGATGTCTAGTTCGATAGCGTGTTGGTCGATGCGACCTCTAAATTTAACATCATTACCGTCAAGACCTTGAGAGCAGCTAAGATTCCGAAGCGAGAGGCTACTTGTCATCCAACTACGGTTAAGGATCCAGAGGGAGAACTCAGAGATGCATATGGATACATTGATCTTGAAGTCAAATCGGGTGATACCTCGACACGAGCAAAGTTCTACATAGTCAAAGAACATCCCAGCTATGACATGATCCTAGGACGCCCCTGGATGCATGACAACAAGGCAATGCTAGGAGTTTGTCCTCTACCGGCTTCGATACCTGAAAGAATCTCCAACATGCCTTCTGGACCTGATGACTATTTGTTACCGCACCAACAACTTGCCAGTGCAACACAACTTCTCGGAGAAAGCATGTCGGCATATGTTGAAAGGTTCTGATCTCAAGTAAGTCTCATCACGCAACCCTCTTTACGATCAACCGCCCCTCATTATGATAAGTCCTGGGGACTGGCTCTAGACAAAAAACAAATCTTGGCTAAGAGATGTGAATGGGAGGCCGGCCCCTTTAAACAATTTATCCGGAGTCTAGAAGCTGTCTCGGTTAAAGACGACAAAACCAAGACCCTGAGGTCTACACGTCCAAAACCATTCGGAATTGGAGACCTAGTAACAAAGGCAACCACATTCAAGGTCGGAAGCATTACGGTGAAAATGGCTACCTCACCTAATTCGCCTGCCGAGAAGGAGGATGAACCGTACCTGGTAGCAGATATCATCCTAGGCGGCTACTGCAAGCTCATCAACGCTGACAAGCTAGAAGGCGTAACAATTCACTCACGGTGGATCAAACCCTACCGCACTTAAGACGTTGTGCTATCACTTTCCAGCATCTTACACACTTTAAGACGCTGTGCTACTTCCTCCGACATGTTTCCCTTTAAAATTCCACATCATATTTGTAATTCCTTTAGAAAATGATTGCAATACTTGCAATCATGATTAGGGTTTCAATCTTCAATTTTCAATTTTCAAAATTAATTGGAGTGTTATTTCCGTTTGAGGACCTCTTTACCCTAAAGACACAAAGTTCATCCTAAATCAACCCATTAGGGTAGGTCAGGAAAGAAACCCTAAGAAAAATCCTGAAAAGAGTTATGCGGAAAAAAGCTTTGAGCCGCTCAACCCAGCAAGAAACAAGAAGATTTTGCATCGGGAACACAGGTCCGTGATATTCTATTATGGCATTATTTCTTTTTATGTCAAGGGATTACATACATGTGGATGCGCACCCTTGCACCGGAGAAGGTTCAGATGTAGTCTTAATGAAAGATTCTAATGTAGAAACCTTTATTAAAATAATCCAATAATGGGAGAAAACCCCTTGAACTCAGCTGCCACTGAGTGCAAGAAAAGGTGTTCACAAATTACAGAATATGTTGGAAAAGAGAAAAAGAAGTAAAGATGTTTCAACCGTCAAGATAGTGGACTGCGCCTGCGCTGACATAAAGTTTTGCTTCAACGCCATCACCTGATGATGCTCCTCCCTATGGATCCATATCGGCCTCTGCACCAGATGTTTCCGCAGCAACGCACTCCATTCCAGCATCATCGGCAACAACATCAAAGGCCACATCAACGATCGGGCCGACTGCTTTCAAACATTCAGATTCGTCAGCGTCAGAATTAATAATTATTACACCGTCATGGATTGGGTAATCACACTTATTTTCATTTGGAGGTCGTTTGTTCTCAACTCTCCGCCTCTTCAACCGCAATGCAAATCTCTCCTCCCTTGCGCTTACTGGTGCTTGCAACGCCTCCTCGTGTCTCCACCGTTCTTCCATGTCAATCGTAGATGAAAGTGCACAGATGCGTCCTCTAGCGATACGCAGATGCAAAATAGACATCCCTTGTATAGCACGGCCAACTTCGCGAAGTGGAAGATCAATCTTAGCCATTACTTCTTCGTGCGCATGGTTTTCGGGCTTATCAACTTCGAAGCTTCTTTCTGGAGAGGTGATGGGATGGTCGTCCACCCCCTTCATGATAAATTGCAAAGAAGAAGAAGTTATAAAAAAATAAAAATAAAAATCAATCAGTCAAATCAGAAGATCAGATAAGTGCGGAGCAGTACCTGAGATGTAGAAGGAACAATAAGATGATTCTTTATAATCTCAACAGAGTCATAGGAGAAAAGAGGTCTTCACTTACCACCTATGAAGGCTACTATTTCGGGATGATGATTCACAAATGCTTATCGCACGCATCTGGATAAAGCTGCAGTATGATGAAAAGGAGTGCACCTGACCCAAGGGACCGAGCTCTGCCCAGATATGTACGAAAGGAATCAAAGCGACTCACCGGATCAAGTCCTTCTTCCTTCACAACCCTAATCAGGACTCCCAGGGCAACGCCTGACGATGTTGATCTGTCCGGTAAATATACATTCACCTTAGCTTGGTCATTTCAATGTATAAACTTGTCACCATCTCATGCCTACCACACAATAGTGTAACCATTATGTGCTAGTCAGGGGACTTAATGTTGATGGTGGATTTTTTGTTTAAGGTTAAGATTGTAAAACCTAAAAAATATGCGCCAACATCTTGTAAAAGATAAGGCCATTAACAAGTGATGGATACTCCTTCACTTTATCAATTCACCAAGAATGGAGCATGTGGAAACAATCCCATTCTGTGAATAAAATACACGAAATTCATCCAGGTTGGAGCATGTAGCAAAAATCCCATATACCCTATGAATTTCTAGCATTATTAATTAATGCGCAACAACCTTGTATTTCCTGTATTCATTATAAGTGCGGCATGAAGACTGAGTGTTGCTCTTAGCGGATCAACACGAACCTCCAAGCATTATAATGAAACCATGTACGAAATACCCGTACAGGCTGAACTCTCGGTGTGTTATACTAGCCCGATTGAGACCTTCTCGGTGTGTTATACTAGCCCGATTGAGCATCCAGACTGACCGTATTAGTATGGATATGATCACGACCATCCAACTCTACCAGCCTGATTGGATAGCCCAGATCGATTCCATCACCCCCAAGCAGGTATGGAATACCTGCCGAACCAACGCGGAACCCGCATGGTCGGCCTCCCTTGGCCTAACTTGCCAAAACATCCAAACCATAGCAGTATGGATGGAAAATCCTAAATTAGGGTTTGCGGCACATTACATGTGTCGCAAAACAGCCTCAAACATCCATCTTCGCAGGTATAGATGGAGGGTGCAAATGTAGATTCAAAGGGCACGGAGTATGTCAATACAATCACCGCAGGCCCGCCTACATACCTGAATAATCGGTCAGGACCAACCATGGTTGGTCATTCCAAATCGTGCGCCTGAATGGAGCATGACGCACGACTCTGAAACCCAAAATTAGGGTTTTGAATCACGAGCGTCCATCTTATCCGGCACGAATGGAGGGTCCGAGATTAGATCAAAGCAGGTCCGGTCATGGAAACATGACCACCGTGGACCCATCTATCCCCTCACCTAATTGGCCAAGGCATACCATGCCTGGCTATCTCCAAATCGTCCGCTCCAACATGCGTGGTCAAACCTCCCAAGCTGCAAATTAATCTCAACCACTCGATTTCTCCGGAAGAATTGGGTGGCTTAGATTGCGTTTTCATGGGACGGTAAGACATAGGCGTGAACACCATCCTACCACCTACACGTTGGAGCAGTCGACCAAGACCAACCAAGCTTGGTCGTTTTGGAACGCCCGCCCGAAGTTGGTATGGGATACGGCTTTTACGGCACTAATCTTCTGTTTCAATTCGATCTCGACCACTCAACTTCGCCGGATGAATTGAGTGGCCCAGATCACGTTTTTGTGGGACGGTAGGTATAAACGCCTAAACCGTCATGCCATCTACACGCATGTGTGATCGGCCAGTCCAGGATAGTTCCCTAAGTCTGGTTTCGGTCAGGGTAAAGAGAAGTGCTTACGCACCTCCTTCGAAACCCTAATTCCACCAAGTGTCGCAGATGAGTGTCTTAAAGATCATCCCATCCGTCCAACTTCACAAGCTCGGTTATATAGCCCTGGTCAGGAGTTAATTATTCAGTGCGGTGTCATGGTGATCACCATTCACCACTCTACCACACCATGTGGTCGGTAAAGGAAGGGTTTGCATGCGCAACTTCCAAAACATGTTGGATATACTCAATGCAGTACCTGCATAGTATACACACGATACTTCACAAGTATCAATTTCCTTCATGGGTTTTGATTTTGGGATGTTTTCTCCTCCCGAACGAGCTTAAAACATAAATATTCCCGTGTTGGGAGATAGGAAATTCTTTTCTGTATGGAATGGAGTGGCGGATCATCAAAATCCGAGTCCGTACTAGAATTCTACAATGATTCTAGTAAGGAGCGCTACTTATGGTTTCTGGTGCAACGATCAACGGTTGCCCCTCCTCTCAAGATGCAAAATCTCGACCGTCGAAGGTCACCAAGCTAGCAAGCTTCCCGAGCCTGACTTGCCAAGCTACAACAACATGCTACATGTTTTCCAAAACACTCGAGACATCAATCATGTCACAAACTGGGGGATACATACTGGGGTATTGGTCTGGCGGTTTACAGCGTGCAGCGCACAACGCGCCATCACAAGAAAGTGTCAGGAAGTCATGGACGGTTAGTGATGATGGGAGAAGTGGGAAAGCCTGGTCGTGTGACACCAACACACTACTCCACTACTCAATCACTCCACTTTCTCCACTTCCCACGAGATACGAAGGTTAGGCTAAAGGACTTGTATAAATAGGTTCTCCGCCCTATTTTCAACAACAACACAAGTCCAGACAACAGAAGCAAGTGTTGATACAATCGTATTCAAACACCGGAACTGATAGCTTATATCCTGCAAGTCAGTTCAACTTTCTGATACAAGTCCTGCATAGCCACCACCTTCACATTCTCAACACCTTCTTCGCTTCCCTCCCTAAGATCAACCCCATCTCCTTCACTTTGTGACCGAAACAAGTCCGGAACAACCATTTCTTGGTTTAGGCCGGACTTGCACAGATTGATCTCTCGAATCTACAAGCACTCACCACGCAATGCATTTGTTTTAGGTTTAAATTCATTCCTCATCCACACCCCAAATTACCAAAATTAGCAGGAATAGTTTTCACCCATAAACACCAAGCACCCCCACACTTTGAAGTAATCATAAGATGGTTTCTACCTTTCCGTAACTCATATGGAGTTTTATCTGATCCTTTAAAGGGTACTCTGTTCAGAATGTAATTGGCGGAGAGGATAGCCTCCCGCCACAAATTCGAAGGTAATCCTGAACTAATCAACATAGCATTCATCATATCTTTAAGGGTATGGTTCTTACGTTCAGCTACACCATTGGATTGAGGTGAATAAGGGGCTTTAGTCTCATGTATTATGCCATGTTCTTCACAGAAATCTCCTGCGGGAATTTCATACTCACCACCACGGTAAGACCTAATAGTTTTAATGGTGGTATTCGATTGGTTTTCGACTTAACTTTTATAAATCTTAAAGGCTTCTAAGGCATCGTCCTTACCTCTAAGTAAGTAAACATGGCAGTACCTTGTACAGTCATCTATAAAATTAATAAACCATTTTTTACCACCTCTTGTTTGAACTGACTTCATATCAACTAGGTCTAAGTGGATTAAGTCTAAGGGTTTAGAGTTTATCTGGATATTCTTATTGAATGATATATTAGCATGCTTAGATTCTACGCAAATCTCATACTTATGATTTTTATCTAAAGTGAATTTAGGTATGCAACCTACGCTAGCCAATTTGTGCATTGATTTATAGTTTACATGACCAAGTCTACCATGCAAACGTTCAATGACACACACATGTAAGTAGAAGAATCATTCAATTTCAATTCAGGACAGGTTACATTAAGTTTATATAGAACCCCAGTCTTATAACCCTTACCCACATAATCATTGCCCTTAGTTACTATAAGTTTTCCAGACTCAATTGCAACTTTAAAACCCTTATCATCTAAAACAGAACAAGAAACAAGATTTTTGCAGATGTCTGGAACATGAAGAACTTCATTCAATGTGAGAGTATTTCCAGATGTGAGCTTCAGACCGACCTTTCCTTTTCTTGCAACCTCTGATGCAGATGAGTTACGCATATAGAGTTTCTTGCCTTCCCCTACCCTCTGGTAGGAGGTGAATAGTTCTCTGTTCCCACAAACATGCTTGGTAACTCCAGAGTCTACCCACTAATCCATCACATTTGTTACCAAATTAACTTCATACACAACAGAAGAAAACTCATCTTTTCTCTTCTCAACCAAGTTAGCTTTATTCTTCT
Source organism: Papaver bracteatum (assembly GCA_023529315.1). NCBI lineage: Eukaryota > Viridiplantae > Streptophyta > Magnoliopsida > Ranunculales > Papaveraceae > Papaver > Papaver bracteatum. Next base: position 6,145,398 of record JAJJWX010001877.1, read on the forward strand.
TATCCTTACGTTGTCTACAGTGAACTGCCATATGACCACTATTCCACACACCCAACAAGGACCTTTAATTTTAGTAATGCTAGACTCTGGTTTACGAAGCATACCTTTCTTGTTAGGTCCATGCTTCGAGTTGCAGTGGTTGTTGTTGTTGTTGTTGTTGTTGTTGTTGTTGTCACCTTTTCCAGCTTTGAAAGACTTGTGTTCAGACACATGAGCCTTGTTAGTCATGTCCCTTGCAGATGACACGTTCTTGTCTTTGGTGCACAACATCTCTTCCACTTGAATCTTCTTTCCTAATTCAACCATGTTGATCTCGCTAGTTTCATGTCTCAGTTTTTTCTTGTACTCCGACCAAGAAAATGGTGACTTCTCAATCACCGCAGATACTTGAAAAGTCTCATCAATAACCATACCTTCAGCCAAAATCTCATTAATAATTTGCTGAAGTTCGAGGAACTGATCAACAACAGACTTGTCATTCGTCATCTTGAACTCCATATATTTTGCTACCAGAAATTTCTTGCTTCCTGCAGTCTCAGCTTGATACTTTGCTTCTAACGAAGTCCACAATTCATAAGCTGTCAAGTTGTCTTTAGCATTGTAAAAATCATACATAGCATCTTCCAAACCATTCATGATATGATTTTTATCCATATAGTTACCCCTCGGGTAAAACGCCCTATCTTTATCAGTATTATCTTCAGCAGCCATCAAAACATCAAGAGGACCATGCAATACTGCGTCCAATTCATGATTGCTCAGAAAAAAAAAACATCTTGGATTGCCATCTCTTGAAATCCTTTTCGTTAAACTTCTGTAGTCTTTCAATGTTGATCTTTGTTTCCATTGTTGATATCGTTGCAAGGAATATTAATGTGTTAAGATTGTTGGAATCTTGCAACAATAAACAGCTCGTTAGATGTAAAAGAATGGACGAAAAATAACTCTATAACAAACAACTTGACAAGGGCAAAATCACAGGTTCAACAAGTTGTCCTTAACACATTAGTTCGCGGGTATACTCGAGTTGAGTAATGCTAAACGTCTTACAACGAAGATGTGTCCAGGATAAGACTGCCCGATATAACTTGACTTAGCACAACGCAAGTTACCCTTTCTTCGAACTCAGCAAGGGGATGGAAGTAAAACGTATGGAGAAATCCTAGAACGAAAGAAGAATTTTCGGTGTGTTTGAAAACAGAATTTCGAGTTGTATTTAAAGGAGAAGATACTTGCAAACCAAGTTAGGTTATTGTTTTCTTCAAAACCAAGTTAAAACACGTAAAAAAGAATTTTCCCAAAAATAAAACTCTTAAAATATTTATAGAATTAATTTCTTATAGAAAAAACTTGTAAAAAATAAATTCTATTAGATGCGTGACTTGGTGCATGGTTACGTGCATATGCATGGGTCAAGACATGTATATTTTGGCGCACCCGCTCCACCCACATTGTTTTACAATAGATCCATAAGAATATGATTTTATAGTGGAGCACCTCTTTAGTTTTCCACAATGTGGGACTAAAGGTTCCATTTCATTCACTCAAAAATGAGTGAGTATCCTTAAACCCTTAGGTCATTAAATCAAACCACACCAAGACCAAAATCAATTTATTAAAACTCATTTTTCTCCAACAGTATTTTCCTAAGACTACTTTTGTTGGCCGTGGGTTAACTCTTAATTTCTTATTAATTGCCACAGGAAGATAAAGTTGAAGTTGAATCCATCAGGATCACAGTGCGTACTTAAGCAACAAGAGCTGATGAAGTTGAATTCAGGAGCATATTACATACCCAAGAATAATTCAAAATACCCTCAGGGGGGAGATGATCATTTTATATCTGACAACCCGATTGGTGTAGCAGACGGCGTTGGTAGTTGGTTCAAGTGTGGGATCGATTCAGGGGAATATTCTCGACAACTTATGTCCAACTCATTAATCTCAATAGTGGAGCAGGTTCATTTTAATACTGGTCCAGTGCGAGTTTTAAGAGAAGCATCCTCAAATACAAACGCGCAGGGATCATCAACCGCTTGCATTCTTACACTTACTAATGACAAGGTGCAGGGATTGAGTGCTGTCAATGTTGGTGATACTGATTTTGTTGTTCTCAGAAGGTGATATAGCATTTATCATTCACCAACACAGCAACATTTTTTCAACTGTCCGTATCAACTTAGTACCGGTGGAAATCATGATACACCCAGTTCGGCCGACATACTGGAATTCAAAGAAGTTATGTCTGGAGATGTGATAGTAATGGGAACAGATGGTTTATTTGATAACTTGTTTACAAATGAGATCGAGAAAATAATTGTGGATGCAGAAGAGGAAGCAACGTCTAGAGGAGGAAAGATAAACCCAAATAAAGTTGCTTGGACACTAGCAGAGTTTTCCTTGAAGAAGTCTCTTGACCCCAACAATTTAACTCCATTCGCAGAAGCAAAAAAGAAAGATAACAGTTTGAGTAAAGGTATAGGAGGCAAGGTTGATGACATCACTGTCATTGTTTCGTATGTTAGTTAGTGAGACAGTCGGACAGATAGCTAAAAGCATAATATAAAGGCCGTGCTCATGATCACCATACATCGTAGTGGTTTATATCAACCTGCATTTTTCTTTTACCTTAACTGATTATGTAACTTTCTTAATAAAGAAATACTAATTCGTAACAAATACAAACAGACTTGAACAGTTAGTACTAGCAAGCTAGCACCTGTAGTAGTTCTTAGTACCAAGTACCAAAATCAAAAGGCTAGATAGAGGAATGGCTAATGGTGATTGGTCTACCCTCTTTCCAAATGCCAAAATCTACCATCTCCCCCCTATAGGTTCTGACCACTCTCATATTTTCCTAAATACGGATGCTCAGCCTCATCCGGGTCATAAACCTTTTAAATTTTTTGGGCTCTTCTTAGAAGAAGAAAGTTCTAGAAATGTCATCAATGAGACATGGAATTCTAATATTTCGGGGTCTCATGCTTTTCGTCTTGTTTCCAACCTCACTAATGTCAAATCTGAAGTTCAAAAATGGAATAGACTCCAACTCGGTGATATCCAAGCTAATATCAAAATTCTGTTGACCACTCTTAAAGAATTTCTTGCTAATCCCCTAAAGAGATTAGATGACCCGCTGTTAATTCATACTAGAGCTAGTCTTAAGAAATTTTATGAGTATGAGGAAGAAATGTTAAAAATCAAAGGTAAAGAAAAGTTCATAGCCCTAGGGGATATAAACACAAAAAAATTTCACCAGAATATGATCATAATAAGTAGAAGAAAGAACATTGATGGGCTATACTCTCCAAACAAAGTCTGGATGGAGGGTAGAGCTAAGATTAGTGTCTGTCTTAACTCTTATTTCCACGAGCTTCTTAGCACTTCCTCGCCTGATATTAATTATGATATTGTCAATCATGTCCCTACTGTCATCACTGAGGATGACAATAAACTCCTTTTGTCCCCTCTTACTGAAGCCGAAATCCAATATGCTCTCTTTGGTATGCCTCCCAATGCCAGCCCTGGCCCGGATGGCTTTCCAGCCCTGGCCCGGATGGCTTTCCAACTTATTTTTCCAAAAAAAAAAAATGGAATCTTGTGAAACCAGACATCATTAAAACTGTTCAGGATTTTTTTTGCCAGCGGCCATATGTTGAAACAACTCAATCAAACTTTTATTTCTCTCATTCCCAAGGTCTATCACCCAACTAGCCCTAGTGACTCTAGGTCCATAAGTCTATGTAACATTGTTTATAAAATCATCTCTAAAGTTATAGCCAATCGTCTTAAACCTCATCTAGACAGTCTTATCTCTCCTTATCAAAGTGCTTTCGTCCAACAACGACAAATCTCTGTCAATGCCCTTGAAGCTCATGAAATTATCCACGCCATGAGAAAAAAGAGGGGAAAGAAAGGCTTTATGGGGCTGAAGATCGACATGTCCAAAGCCTTCGATAGGGTTGAATGGTCCTTTATAATGACGATTCTGAAACGCATGGGGTTTGACGATGCTTGGTGTAATCTGATTTTCCAGTGCATTAGCACCAACACCTCCAGAATTCTCATCAATGGTATCCCTAGCAAATCTTTCAAACCCACTAGAGGTTTAAGGTAAGGGGACCCTTTCTCCCCTTACCTCTTTATTCTTTGCATGGAATCCTTTTCTAGAACTCTTTCCAATGCTGAGAACACTGGCATTATTTATGGTTTTAAAATATCACCTAAAAGTACCTCTATTAGTCATCTCCTCTTTGCGGATGACTGCCTAATCTTTGGGAAAGACACCATTAAACATACCAAAGGTCTGCTAAACACTCTCGAAACTTATGGAAAAACCTCTGGCCAAATGATTAATTTTTTCAAATCTGGGATTTTCTTCTCCCCAAAAGTGAAGAATGCTTTTGGGAAAAAAATCACTAACATCTTAAAAGTTAAAAAAATCTCTCTAGATAACAAATACCTAGGCACTCCTTTATTTACCAACAAGTCCAAGATTGTCTGTTTTGAAGGTGTGGTTGATAAAATGGATACTTGTCTCAAAGGTTGGATAGGCAAAAATGTTTCTCCAGCGGGTCGAAATATATTAGCCAAGACTACTCTTGAGTCAATTCCAGTCTACTCCATGTCCTCTTTCATCCTCCCCAAAACTATCGTTAAGAGAGCCGAAGGAATTGTTCGCGACTTCTGGTGGGGAAAAGATTCTAGGAAACGTGGTTTATATCCTCGCGCTTGGAAAGGCCTCTGCAAAGCTAAGGACAAAGGGGGAAATTGCATTAAAGATTTAAGAAAAATGAATCATTCCCTTATCTCCAAAAACGACTGGAGACTGTTTGCTTAGCCGAATTCCCTATGGGCTAAAATATGAAAACAAGATACTTCCCTCTCTCCAATCCCTTTCATTCTGTCTGTAATTCCAGCTCTTCTTGGGCTTGGAAAGGTGTCCATAAGGGTCTTATGATTATTAAAGATCAGTGCTGCTGGGAAGTGGGTGACGGTCTTAGCATCAATTTTAGGAAATAAAACTGGATACCATACCAATTCGAACCCATTGACCCTTCCGGTAATGATTCTGATACTCAAGGTATTTTCTTAATTGCTCATCTTCTTATTAGAGATTCCTGGAATGTTCCCCTCCTACACTCCATCTTCTCCCCCGCTTAGATTCAGGGCATCCTTTCCATTAAACATAATCCTAGTCACTCTGACATTCTAAAATGGAATCACTCGGATGATGGTATTTTCACCACTAAATCCCTCTATAATGTTCTTGTCAAAAATGATACCCAAATGGTTGATAAAACTGCTTCTAAAATCTGGAAACTTGGTGCTCTCCCAAGAATCAAGATGTTTGCTTGGAAACTTTACACGGATATCATTCCTTTAAGTGGCCATTTGTCTAAGTTCATGCACCATATAGACCCCACCTGCACTCTGTGTAATAATGCTATTGAAACTTCTGAACATGTCTTTCTAAACTGTCCTTTCACTAGAGATGTGTGGGCAAGCTGTAATCTAAACCTTGAAAATACTACCTCCCCTGGTCAGAGTTGCTCCATTTGGTGTAATTCTTGGTTCCCCTCCAATACTCCTTTAGGAAACTGGCCTGATCTCTGCGCTACCATTAGCTGGTTTATCTGGAAAGCAAGATGCGACTGGGTTTTCAAAGACACTACTCCTAACCCCCTCTACACTGGTAAAAAAATTCTTGAACACATGAACTATGCAAACTCTTTTGGTCAGCTACCCAATCAGCCTGTCCACAATAGTAACAACTCCCATAGGCAGAATCTAAACACCAACTGGCCTACTATTTCTTTCAAAACTCACTTTGACAGCTCCACTGAACTTACTGGCATTGGCTCTATAATTTATGATACTACAGGGAGAACCATCGGCAAGAGCACCAACACTATTAGAGCTCATAGCAAGGAGGAAGGAAACTGCATAGCTGCCATTCAAACGCTGGAATGGGCTGCGCAACTTTGGTGCAGAGATTTCAACTTCTTAATCAACAATCCAAACATTAGGAGAGGCATGCAACAAAGAAAGAAAACTACAAACTGGAGAAACAATAGTCTCATGGACACTATCTTGATCTTTTTTAATGCTTCTAGCAATATTTTGTGTAAGGATTTACAATTCAAAAAACATCTAGATCTTAATCTTTTGTCTAGGAGAGGGAGACCTATCCATGATCCGCTTGTCTGGATTCAGGATGGCTCTTTCACTCTCCAATTTGTGTTCTGACTCTTATTTCTATCAAAAAAAAAAAAAATTTACCAAAATCACGGACTACTTACCAGTGACCAAGTACTATGACGTGATAAACTCCCCATACCATGGCTCATTTTATCTCAGGTTATACCACGTTTGCCTGCTTTATTCCTTGAAGTTCACCTCGTGGATAATCATTACTGGGTTCAAAACTAGCAAATGAATAAGGATTATCCTGTTTATATTATTAAAAAATAATATTGAACTCCAAACCATCAACTTTAATGGTCATAGTACTTGCTCGAGGAAACTCTTCATGTACTGTACGTCTGAAGAAGGTCTTCCCCAAAATGTTTGCTCCAAGGAAAACAAAAGAAGATATAGATTTGGATACAATCATAGTCATAGTACTTGCTCGAGGAAACTCTTCATTTACTGACGTACGTCTGAGGAAGGTCTTCCCCATAATGTTTGCTCCAAGGAAAACAAAAGAAGATATAGATTTGGATACAATCATAGTCATAGTACTTGCTCGAGGAAACTCTTCATTTAAAAGAAGATCCAAGGAAAACAAAAGAAGATATAGATTTGGATACAACCGATAGAGTCAAGAACAGATGGTGCATGCCAACTCACTTTCCAGAGCAATTTAAATATTTAATCATTTTGAACGAGCCATCTATCTTCATAAGTTAACAGATGAATTTGATTTGATCAGGACAAAAGGTAATTAAGTCTTTTAACAGCAAAAGACTCGAAATGTCAAATAATCAAAGCTCCCATATGCTGATTTAAAACTGGGTAGCTAATTTCCTAGACTAATGCCATAACCGTCCACCTACGATGGCAAGAGTGTAGCAGTGACAATGATCCATGGAACGAATATATAAATCAACTAATGAGAAGTAGAGACTCTTGTAGTTGGTTCCACATATCGACATTGTTCACATATGACCATACACGTCGTGTATTCTGCCTAGCTAAATTCTGGTCCGTAATTGAGCAGACCATACATGTCGGTATTAGCATTCAACAGTAATGTTGAACGGTCTAAATTCAAAGATGGAATCGAGTAGTAGTAATAGTGTGCAGGTTCTGGAGTCCGACTAAGCATAAAATAGTAGAATGCCATGATCTAGGTCCGGCTCAGCATGAAGTAGTAGAAAGGCTATTATCATCATTGGTATGAAAAATTTGGTCTCTATTAGCATCACGTAAAGTTGCTGGGAATGTCAGGGATTGGATCAGCACCAAGGACAATCAGGTATGTTTTTCTTTTGAGGCCTATCTAACTCCTTTAAAAGCCTAAGGTCCTTAGGCTCCACGATGAACGGTGACCCTCACCCTCACACAGAATTGCTCCGTTTCACTTTTCCTCAAAGAAGAGAAAAAAGAGGAATTCCCACACAAATTTCGGCCACAAAATATAAAACAAAACAAAACAAAAAAAAACCAAACCCTAAGCACAGGTTTACTGAGTAGCAAACCTAAACCTAATCGAAACCATAACTTCTTTTTTTCCGGCCGCTTCCTTTCTTCTCTGAGTTCTCTCTTTATTCCTCCTCCTTCTTTTTTCTCTCTGTATACTGTGTTCTTATTGTTGATTTTTTTCTTCTAATTATTCTTTGTTCGGTTTATTTACAGGTGCGATTTCGGTGAAACAAATCCGGTGAAAATCTCTTTCAAAAATATCCTGAGGTTATACAGAAGAACGTAAACTTCCGGAGAGGAAAAAAAAACCCTAAGGTTATACAAATATCCTGAGGTTATCTTGAGCTGGAAAAGATTTATTTACATGATTGTTAATTCTAACCCTTTTGTGTCTTCCTACTTCTTCCCCATTCTCGACTCCGAAGGTTAGGATTACTTCTTCTTTGATATGGGTAAGGTGTGGTTCTATAAATTTTTTTGTTCATTATATTATTTTGGTTTTTGATTTCGTAGGTGTGGGTTATCAAATCCGATCATTCAAAGAATAGGGTTTGCTCTTTTTTGTTTTTGTTTAATTTTGATTTTTCTCTCTAATCCATAGATTCACTATCACTGTTAATTGCATTTGGAGTTTCATCTGGAGAAAGGAGCTCACATGCATCATTGTGGTAACATTCAGGTAAAGGATGAAGCACATTTTGAGTTTTAATTTAAGATTAATTCGTGCATTTGATATGAATTTGATCTTTCATTGTACCATTGTATGCATATGATATCCGGTAAATATATATTTTGACAGCACCTAGGGATCATGTTGAGATAATTTGTAGGTGTAAGATGGGAATTGGAACACCAGTATTCTTCTTTTGGTTTTGGTTTTGAAAGCATGGTACTAAAAAGTTAAGCACAATTACAATGCATATACATTTTTTTTAGCCTGCTGATTTCTCTTTCTCTTTTTTTGTTTTGTTTACCTAAACGAGCTAACCTTAATTCTCTAGGGAATTCCATAGACGCCGAAGTGATGGTGATTTTAAAGAGAGCATGGAGGAGAGGTTATAAATCAAACTATTCATTCTCTTTCTCTAAATTTCTTGCATATGAGAACATTTCGTGTACATTGGTAAGCTTTTCTATCCAACATTTTTTTGTTGTTGTAGTTTATTAGTTTCAGGTGATGGTGTTGTTATTTAGGTTGATTGTGGTCTTGGTGTTGTTGTTGTAGATGTATTCTTGCTTTTGGTTGAAGTTAGAGGTTCTGTTGCTTATAGTAGTATTAGATGATGGTGGTGGATACAGTTTTGGTTTTTAAGGCAATGTTATGTTTGGGTTGATAGTACTTGCTGGAGATTTTTTGAGTTTTATACAGTTGTTGACTGGGAGTGTTTTAGGAAAACTTTTTATCTTTTCTTTGTTGTTTGATCTCTTATACATACTTGATTGCTTTGAGGTTGAAATTCAAATTTGCGACTCTATCCAAATATATATGCCATTATAAATAGTAGTCCAAGACTTATTTAGATGATTACAGAGAAAACTCGCATGTTAACATGTATGCAAATGGGATTTTCTCCTCCTACATTTTTACTAAATATTGATGAAGCGCCCAATGGAATACTGATGCAACCACATGGTCGATACTTCTGGAAAACGGCTTTGTGTGGCAAGTTAAAAGATTTGTTTGTTACATGTGCGTTAGACTCATGTGTTGCTGGCTTCAATTACAATTTCATTTGTGCAAAAAGTCTGAATTTGTACTTTGGAAACACTAAGTCCACTTAGGATGTTAGGCAACCTCCCTTCACAATTTTGCTTGTGGGATAGATTTAGCAGTATATATATTTATAACACAGTGGAAAATTATGTGTGCTAAATACATTTTTTATAATCTTCATTGATTTTAACTCACAAAATTGTGATGTTGTGGGGTGCATTCTGGATGTATTTTTGAAGTAATTCACTTGATCATATTATGAAGAAGTGTAGAAGTTACATAAATGCTCCACACAGGCTGATTAATGCATAATCACTGTTGTTATGATAGACATATATATTAGCAGTTTCATAATCATGAAGGTTGTATGTGGGTGCAACTCAACAAAAAAGTGCAAGAGGTACGCTCATTTGAATTTTAAATTTTGTTACACTACTCTGATATTGTATGCCCCAAATGCCTTATTGTGCCTGGCACATGTAAATAATCAATTCATTGGAAAACTTATCAAGCAGACAAGTTAAGAATGTTTGTATTTACCGTCATTTATGAAATTGCATTTTGATCTATTGGTCCAAGTTTTGTTCTAATAAAAAGGTTGAAAATGTGGATATTCTAACTAGGGACAAGGAGGTGGGCAAGGAAGAGACAATGTCAATCATGGTATGTGTTATTAAAGTTTTTCAAATTTAAATTATGTGATGCTATGAATATTTGCTTATTTACATACCACTGAACCACGTTTTTCAATTAAGGAATGGAGTAGAAAAGGAACTGGGAGAAGTTGCGATAACGAAGAGTATCTGCAGCTAATGAAGTCAATGCTCAAGATCAGACGATTGTAATCTCTCTATATTATGAATTCATAATCGTAGTTAAAAGTTGTGTTGTTGGAAATATACTAAAACCTTGCTTTTATTGACAATTTTGAATACTGTTCAACCAATTTCACAATGTTTGAAATTATTTTTTCCTTATTAGTTTAGACAACTACAAGATCAGAGATATTATTGAGAAAATTTCGAAAGTTAGAACATGTCCAAGTCTAATTTCTATTCAAGCTGGACTTTGGGGCTAAGTACTATTTTGACCGGGTTTATTTTTGCTAGATATTAGCTTAGTTATTCATAAATTTCTGATTTAGTCAAGTTTTTCCAAGTATTTATAATTTATTATAGTGTGGGTGGTGGATTTGGTCTTAATATTAATCTTAATTGTTCAGATTTTTTGCTTATTGCAGAAATATGAATTAATGGATATTGTTATCAAGTGGCTCAGAGTTTCGTGTTAACTGCTGGTGCAATCCCAGCAGTTGAGATCCGTAGTATCTGCCTCATTGATATTGGAAATGCATTTCTCCTTCACCATGAAAAATACCGAACCACATATAGCGTGGTTGTAATATTTGTTATCTTTATGTGATACTTTGTTTGTACATAAATGTGAGCCACACTAAATCAAAAATTTATGATATGCCAATTTTGTTAAAAGAATAAGATGGTTTAATGCATGGGGAACAAATTGGGATGGGGCGAGGCGAAGCCGAGCTTTACCAAATGAAATCGGGGCGAGGCGAGGCGAAGCCGAACTTTACCAAATCATGTCAGGATCGGACGAGGCGAAGCCGAAGCCCCGCTTTACCAAATCATATCGGGACAGGGCAAGGCGAAGCCGAGCTTAACCAAATGAAAAATATGGTTCAAAGAAAGAGGAAGTAATGCATTGTATTTGTAGTTGTAGATTGAATTGGTAACGCCCGGGGCAGAAAATCTAGTAACGTTTGATATACACTGTTTCTGATTTCTTGGATGAGCCGGATGTCAGTGTTACATTGGCATCATAAGAAATCCTAACTTACTTAGTAGGGAGTATTTTTTTTTCCCGCTTTTCCTCGATCAAGTTCCCTTGCAGCCTTGCTTTAGGAATAGTTAATATTTAGCAGTTGTTTAGCTTTGACAGGGCACTGTTTTAGAATCCGTTTCAGATTCCAGGTTTTAGAAGTTAGTTCCCTTATTAGCATTCCTTTCTATAATTCCATGACTTCTTTTTCTCCTATGTAAGGAGGTTAAGTGTTATCACTATGTCATCGATGAGAATTATTAGACAACTCTGTTGGGCGTGGGTAATAACTCTTGAAGTTCTTAAGTGGAAGCTGAATTCATCAGGATCACATTACATAGCTAAATAACAAAAGATGATGGAGTTGAATTCAGGATCATATTACATACCCAAAAGCAACTCAAAAACCCCTCAAGGGGAAGATGCTCATTTTATATCTGACAACACGATTGGTGTAGCAGACGGCGTTGGTGGTTGGGCCAGCCAAGGGATCGATTCAGGGGAATATTCTCGACAACTTATGCCGAACTCATTGATCTCAATTATGGAACAGGTTCATTTTAATGCTGATCCAATGCGAGTTTTAAGAGATGCATTCATAAATACAAACACGCAAGGATCATCAACCGCTTGCATTCTTACACTCACCAACGACAAGGTGCGTGCTGTCAATGTTGGTGTTAGTGGTTTTATTGTTCTCAGAAGGGGATGTAGCGTTTATCATTCACCAACATAACTACATGGTTTCAACTATCCGTATCAACTTGGTTGTGGTATATATTCAGATAGACCCAATTCAGCCGACATACTGGAATTCAAAGAAGTTATGTCCGGAGATGTGATTGTAATGGGAACAGATGGTTTATTTGATAACTTATACACAAGTGAGATCGAGAAAATAATTGTGGATGCAGAAGAGGAAGCAACATCTAGAGGAGGAAATATAGATCCAAAGAAAGTTGCTCAGACATTAGCAGACTTTGCCTTGAAGAAGTCTCTAGACCCCGACAATCCAACTCCATTCGCAGAAGCGCAAAAAGAAAATTGCATTTTGAGTAAAGGTTCAGAAGGCAAGGTTGATGATATCACCGTCATTGTTTCATATGTTAGTTAGTGAGGCAGTTTGTCAGGTTGCTAGAAGTATAATATGTAGGCCGTGCTTATGATCATCATATGAGCGCAGCATGGTTTCTTTCAGTCTGTATTTTTCTTTTACCTCAACTGATTATGTAACTTTTTTTAATGAAGAAAAATACTAGTGTATTTTTCTTTTACCTCAACTGATTATGTAACTTTTTTTAATGAAGAAAAATACTAGTATTTATTTCTAACAAATACAAACACAGAATTAGTACTAGCAAGTAGTTGCTAATTTGACTCGGCAGTAGGCCAAGTACCCAAAGCAAAGAGCAATTACTGTGGACTACTAATACCAATAAATTGAAATATATTATGACTGGATAAACTCCCAAGTACGCATTCCATACTCCATTCTCCACCTATAAATCTATATTAAGATGATTTATAGAGGGGGGGGAGGGTCGAACTCGCGACCACTGTGTCAATCCACGAGTCGGAAGCCATAGGAAATAAAGATCTTTGGCTTGCTTCCTCTGTAATCTGTATTCTAGTCTAGTTCCATGAGAAGAGGTCCATAAAAGAAAGAAAGAAAAACAGGTGGGCAAAGGAGGGAGAGAGATGGGAACTCTAGGTGTAAAACCCTCATCACTTTGGTGTTCAGTTACTCCATTTACGACTTCTCTTGGCATTAAAAATGGTTTCTCTAATTTTCCTCTTAATCCAAAAACAATTTATTTTAATCAAATTCCCAAACCCACTGACGTATCTTTCCGCTCTCCTCTTGTTGTCATGGCTTCTGCATCTCGGTCGATGCAGGTAATCCAAGAGTGCAAAAAACTAGGGAAAGTTTTAAGTTAAATTGTATACAATTTTTACTCTGAATTTAGTGAGCGTATCTGATTATTGTTGTAAAACTTATTTATATCAAGATTTTAATTGAATAATCAGTGTATTTTTTTTTTCCTTGATATCTTGTTTTTCATTGTAGACAGTTTCTTCGGGAGATGTTGATAGTGAATCCAATGTTTATCAAGTGATTCAATCTCATCAGGTAAGGGAGGGAATTAATTATTCTGTGACGAATTTGTTAAAACTTAAAATTGACAATCAAAAGTTAGGCATTTTCTCAAAGCTAGATTAACATGGATTGCTGAGAGGTTTTGTTGTTGGAATATTCAGGAAAAAGCTGCTCGGCTTCCGGCTATTGAAGAAGTTCGAACTGTATTGGACTGTAGTGTTAGGGGCATGCTTTCAACTTTCTCCCTGGTATTACTAAACATGTCAAATTCATTTGCAACAGATGTTTACCTGATCATCTTGACTTTACTCCCGATTTAGAGACTCTCGACTAATCTGGCTTTGTCTACTTTGTGATTGAATTTTTTCATGGTGACTGTTTTTTCCATAACCTCCATTCTGGGACCTGGATTTTCCATTAACTTTGTATAATTAATTTAAACAGGAAGTCCCCTATATGGCTACTCTCTTAATGAATTGTAAATAAGAGTCATTGGAACAATCGTTATTGCATAGTTGTGGAAAATATAACTTAATGCATTTTCTCCTCCCATAACATTTAAGTTTTCGGCGATGGAACAAGTAGCACCCTGTTAGATTTGGGTCCAGACGCGTGGAGTGTCAATTTCCTTCACTTTTTTATGTCACGTCTGTACTGCAGTTGAATTTGCTTCTCAAATGACTGAACATTGTTAACCAGTCCACATGGCAGTGCTCCTAACGAAAGTTTGTTAGTTAATTTGATCCATGTAAAAAGAAAAAAAATGCCTGTAAGAGAGATGTTTGCATGTGGTTTTAGATTATATATAACATTTCAAATTACTATTGACAACCCTCCTAAAGTTGCTATTTCCTTCTTTCAATTTTAACTCATTTTGGGGGTGGGGTGGGGTGGGGGTGGTGAAATATGGCATGTTGATTGCGACGAGAATCACGAGTTTAAGTGTCGAGTACATTTTTGTGTTAATGAACAGTTTGCAAGCTTCACTGACTGGTATTCACATGTGAGGATCAACTCACATGTTTATCGGAGTTTGTGATTAGTGTAATTATTCATGTGCAGAAATACGAGGGTTATCCATCTGGGTCGATGGTTGACTTTGCATGTGATCATGATGGATCTCCAATACTAGCAGTCAGTAGCTTGGCTGTTCATACTAAGGTGAGTATCATAATGATGGAGCTTTTCTCTATCCACATGTTTTTACTTAAGTTCTCAGTGACTTAGTCTTATGGGCTAGATTGGAGGTGCTAGATTAGCACTTAAGTGTTGCAATTCAAAAAAAAAAAGTGTGGCAAAAAAGTTAACACTAGTTCTCTCCTACTAGTTGCTAGCATGTGAGCTAGCATGCTAGATAGTTACGCTGAATGATTCAGCGCTTAAAAAACCACCTTTTCGTGGAATGGTTCAGCGCTGAGAGATTTATTTTTGATCTGACGGCTGAGATTTAAAGCGATGAACCATTCAGCGCTCAGCGCTGAATGGTTTAGCACTGGGCGTGGAATGGTTCAGCGCTGGGCTGACGTGGACTGCTAATCTAGCTGCTAGATTAGCATTCCCATAAGACTTAGGAGGTAGTCCTGACTGCTAATCTAGCTGCTAGACTAGCACTCCATAAGACTTAGTCTAAGCCTTCTTACACATTATTGGAAATAACATAGTAACTTGAAAATTTACTGTACTCAGGACCTCTTGGCTAATGCCAAATGCTCTCTACTTGTTTCAAAGGATCCTGAAGATCGAACTGATCTAGTAATCACTGTACACGGTGATTCTACTTTGGTATGTTCCTCTCTCCAGATTTCAGTAGTCATTTTGGTTGACCTTAGCATTTTGCTCCTAGTATTCTAGCCAGCTAGTTTTGGATTTCCATGTGTTGATTCACCTCTTTGTGATGCATTGTCTTAGGTGTCTGAAAATGAAAGGGATGCCATACGTACTACATACTTGAAACGACATCCAAAAGCTTTCTGGGTAATTATGTGCCTCCCTCTGATCTAAACATTATTCTTATTTTGCATTGTTCTCTTGTCATCGAAGGTGGACTTCTAAAAGTGCAGTGTTTCTCTTGAAGGTCGACTTTGGGGATTTCCAATTTATGCGTATTGAACCTAAAGTTGTTCGCTATGTATCAGGAGTTGCAACTGCTTTACTTGGATCAGGAGGTACGGGTGCTATATTGGAATTTATCTGCTGCAATTATTTTATTCTAATCCGGAGATCATCTGCAAATGCTGCCAGTTCTCCTAATCGTTAGTTGTTTTTTCTTCTTCATTTTCTTCATGTTACTCTCTTTTATCCAGAGTTTAACAAAGAGGATTTCAAAGCTGCAAAAGTTGATGAAATATCTCAGTTCTCAAGTCCTGTTGCGGTACTAGACATAACTTACTGATTTACCATTCTTATTTGTCTTTTTGTTAACCCCTAAAATTTTCTTCTGACATACTCTGTGCTTGCCAGACACACATGAACAGTGATCATTCAGATGATACAAAAGCCATTGTTCAACACTCTACCAAAGTTCAGGTGGACTCTGCTTACATTCTGGACTTGGACAGTTTGGGTTTCAATGTTAAGGTATTATATAAGCATACACCCTAAGTTGTTGTATATTCACGAGATTTTGAGGAATCATGGGGCATTTACATTCGGATAAACACTTGAACAATGGTTTTTATAATCTTATTAGCATCACTCCTCTCTACAAAGCAGGATGTTATTACATGTATAAATTTACTAATGAATGAACTTTCTAAGATAAAGGGCATCCATATTTATTACAGCATAGCTTTTCCTTAAGATATAATTTCTTCCATTTCAGCTGATGCTCGATTCCTCATGTGCTGATTCAACTTTCGAAAATTTGTCGGCCTGGCATCTTTTTTGGAAATTCCTCTGTAGCAATAATTTTTATTCATACATATTGATTAAGCATTCTGTATTTGAGTATTTCTAACATTTTTCGGTCTGGGGTTTTCAAAGGCTGGTGTTGAAGGGAGTACTTTCAAACTAAGAATTCCATTTCCTAGGCGTGCAGAGGATAGAAAGTAAGTGTTTTTGGTTGACTATATAAATGTTATCTAGCTTGATATTTAATACTTAAAAGATGTTTCTTCAAATTTCTTCCCTCGTCTCTGTAGGGATGTGAAGACTCTCATCGTGGAAATGCTTCAAGCTGCGAAAGCCTCAAGTTAACCAACCAACTGGGGGACCATATGGTGTGCCTAGTTGGTCAATTTATAGGTAAAATAATTTATACTGATAGAAGTTCTCTTTTGATGCACTCTGCACTCTTCAGTTGCATATTCCCAGCCAATTTTGTATCTTGTTTGAAATTAGGCTTCATCTGTTAGATAACCATAGTATAAAGGTAACTATTGCTGATACTTGATATAACAAGGCATTCTCTGAAATATGTTTTTTGCACTTCGCCTGGTTGGTTCTATACTGTAGCCCGATATTATCTTCCATCTTCTTTCAATATGCCATACTTGCCATCCATAATGAGCTTAATGTAATCTGTTACCTATGCAGCAAATTTGAAATCCTATGTATGGTTTTGGTGTACATAAACAACATTACTTCAAGCATTACAAAGCAGACCAGCTGGGTTCCGTCTGTTCGGGTTAGCTATACAGCCTGCAAATACATCTTACTTTACCCAGATTAATTCGTGGCATTGGTGTTCCAAGAGATGTATCCTTATTTGGTCTGAAATGTAAGAAACTATCAAATATCTGAATCTTGATTTGGAATAAGAATTAAAAACAAATTTAAAATGTAAAGTAATAAATGTGTTATGTAATTTGGTCATTTTGTTTTGCATCGGCATTGGTCTTTAAGTTTTTAACATTTTTGGAAATGAAGTAGCTTGAAATACTGAACTCATACGGTTCTTGATTGATCCTTGAAATTCATTAACTAGATTTGTATGTATGCTGAAGATTTTGTCTCTCAAAGTAAGCCAAAGATGTTTTACATATCTGAGGGCTGCCAAGGGATATCGGATTACTCGGAACCGAACTGGACCGGATGTATCGGGTTCCGGGTCTAAGATTGGACCCATTAGCAAAATCACTACCCGGCGGGTAGACCCATTAGGAACCGATAAGTTTTCGGTATTATCCGGCGGTACCCGAATATTTATGTTTTACTTGTTAATTTTGCTTAAAATGAAAATATTTTGTATAGTTTTGCTTGAATTTTTTTCATTTATCCTTTTTTTTTTTAACTTTTAATGTTAATTAGAACATTTATATATATTTAATAAAAAATTTATATGAAAAAAATTTATAAGATTCAAATTAACACAACAAACATAAAAATAAATTATCAAATAGTGTAGTATATTTTAGAGGACCCGATAAATATCCGGATGAACGACAGACAATTATTTAAGGTAGAGTTTCTCTCTCTAGCCGATTGAATCGGCGACGCCAACTCAGTAAAAATTCCATTCCCACTGATTCCTTGTTTCCTCTTCCACTTATATCATCCATGATCTAGTCTTAATTTTATTCGGTTTTTCAAATTCTCAAAGTTTTCTATGAGAAATTTCCGTTGTTTCTGTTAATCGTACCATTCATTTTTCTTTTAAACTTCTATTCAAACTCAGTTAATTTCGATTTTACTATGTTTTGCTAACAATCCATTTTTCCCCATGTGTTTACAACTTGTTATCTCCTTAATGGCGTTTGCCTTAATTAATGTTATGATTACAGCGTTTGCTCTGCAAGTTTTGAAGCTTTTTGAAGCCATGTTGTTGCCATCGTTTCCCTTTTCTGAGAGCTCGCAACTCGTTCACCACCGATCCAGTCTCAACAATTCAAAAAGTCAAAGGAAGAAAAGGCGGAAGAAAAGGAAATTCAAAATTCAAAATTGTAAACATAATTTTGGTATCAATTTCCTAAATTTACTCCGGTGTGTACTTCTATTATATTCTGTTACCGGATTTGCAAGAGCAGAAAGTCAATACAGTTTATCCTCAACCCATGCTTTTCGTACAAAATCTTATATTTTGAGAAAGAATCACCCTTTTTCTCTAGGGTTAATATCAGTGAAGAACTCTGGCTATATAATCTGTGATGAACCAATAAAGTGCTCAATTGAAATCAAAAACATGGAGGAAGTAAACGCTGACAAGGTTATCTCTTTGGCTGAAAAATTCAAGCAAGCCACTTTGGACCTAGATGAAGATACCGATTTACCAATTCAGCTAACTGAAGAGGAAGCAACTGAAGACGTAGATGAATGGAATAATTGCCTTATCGGAATGATAATTATGGAAGAAGGTTCTATGGGTTTCAAAGCTGTCCAACATCATATTAAGTTTGCACGGAATTTCCTTCCGAAGGTGAAGTGAAGGTAGTAGAGATTGATAAAAACATAATGGTATTTAAGTTCAAGGATGAAGATACAAAAAACAAAATCTACATCACCAGACCATGGAGCATTAACAAGAATCTGGTAATTCTGCATCATTATAACTCTGAAGTTATTTACAAAAATCTAGATTGGGATCATCAGTTTTTCTGGATCCAATTGAAGAAAATACTTCCAAAACATATGAATGAATTTTCAGTTACTAAAATTGGTAAACTGATGGGGGAGGTGATTGCCATAGATCCAAAAGATGCAATTCCAGTAGACAAAGATGGAGTAAAAGTCTGTGTCTTTATTGACATTAACAACCCATTGAGAAGGGGTGTTATGGCCAAGACAAATGCAGGTTATACCAGGTGGATCAATTTTTTTAATGAAAAACAGCCCCACAACATTTGTCCCAGCAGTTATATTATAAAGCACACAAGAGAAGCTTGTCAGGAAGCAACTGAGTACCTTTCAAAAGCTCATGCCAAGCCTTATCTCCTTGGTAAACCTGTGGTGAGTACCAAGAAATTGATTGGAGTCAAAGAGAATGTTAATGCTCCAAACTGTCAAAAGAAGGAAGTGATAAAACATGCTCCATTTGTGCCTCCACTAGATGGCATCCTCTTAATCCCAAAGAATGATACTTCAACACTACAAGACAATGATAATGCTCCTAGTAGAGGGGGGAAAAGGCTCAGGATAACAGATGCTCAAGGATCTGTTACAGAATGCTCCACTAAACTCATACATGAAGGGACAACTTTGGAAACACAAACTGCAGGAAGAATCATAACTAAGGAGAAACAAATTAACAACACAAATGGGGGAAATAAGGTACCTCTTTCAACTTTGTCTTTAAAAATACTTTGCACTTACAATTTCTTTTCAAACTGTGGTAGTCTTAGCTTGGGTTTTTTTTTATTCTATTACTTGCATACATATTACTTTCTTCTCTGATAACATGAAACTCATAGCTTGGAATGTGTGTGGGTTTGGAAACAAGGATACCAGAAACCATCTTCATATGCTCATAAAAACCCAAAATCCTGATATCATCTTTCTTAGTGAAACTAAAAACCAAGAAAAGAGAATGACATATCTTTTGGCTAGATTTAAATATCCAAATATTTCCATTCTTAATCCTATAGGTCTCTCTGGTGGGTTAGTGCTTCTTTGGAAAGATAATATTGATCTGCAAATCATTGATAGACAATTAAACATGATAAATTGCCTTGTGAAATTGGACAGTCAAAATGTGAGCACTTTACTTACTTGCATTTATGGATATCTCAATGATGCTGATAAACAAAGACAATGGGATCACTTATCCTTGATTAGATTGACCTATAGAAATCCTTGGATTGTAATGGGGGATTTAAATTTCATTCTTCATAGAGATGAAAAGGAAGGTGGTATCACCCCTAGACAATCTGAAATTGATACAAACAATCTTATCTTGAGCAGGAATAATCTCCATAGTCTTCACTTTGTAGGAAATCCCTTTACTTGGACAAATAGAAGGAATGGAGATGAATTAATTCTAGAAAGGCTAGACAGAACTTGTGCTACTATGAAATGGAGTGATTTATATCCTCAAGCAACTCTTTACCATCTTACTGTTTTAGGTAGTGACCACTGTCCTATTATGTTAACCACTGCCAAAAATGCAAACATCACTAAAAAGCCTTTTAGAGTTAACATAGCTTGGTTTAGAGATTCTACCTGTCCTGATCTGATTAAATCTAAATGGAATTGTAATAAGAATGGTTCTGCTGCTTTCCAACTTGTGCATTGTCTTAGTAACACTAAGTTTTGCCTTAGAGATTGGAATTATAACCATTTTGGAAATATCAATACTCAAATTATAAATATAGAATCTCAATTGGCAGCCTTAACTGTTTCTGGTAGAAATTCCAATACTAGTAGAATCTCTGAGCTCACTCAAAAGCTTAAATACTGGTATGATATTGAATCTGATTTTTGGAGGCAAAAAAACAAAGATGAGGCTATCCTTCAAGATGATAGAAACACAGCCTATTTCCATCAGAAAGCCAATTATAGAAGTCAAAGAACTCAAATAGATTCTCTTCAAAACAATTTAGGAATCTGGTTAGACAATAGAGATGACATTGGTTCTGAACTGTTACAACACTTTAGTAGCATGAGTAAAACTTCTTCTCCTCCTAATCCTGCTGGCTTCCTTGATAATGTCTCTCCTAGCATCACTGCTGCTGACAATGCCATGTTAACTGCCATTCCTACTGATAATGAAATTAAAATGATTGTTTTCTCTATGAAACCATGGACAACACCAGGACCAGATGGTTTCCCTCCAGGATTTTACCAAGTAATGTGGGAAAAAGTTGGTCCTGATGTTGTTAAAATGGTTAAAGCTTTCTTTCATAGCCACCACCTGTTAAAACAATTAAACCATAATTTTATCACCTTGATTCCAAAAAACAAATGCCCCAAAAGTGCAGTTGATTTCAGGCCAATTAGCTTATGCAATGTCTCTTATAAAATAATATCTAAACTCATGGCTTCTAGACTTAAAACTGTTTTACATAAAATTATCTCTCCTGCACAAACAACTTTTTTGTCTGGTAGACTTATTCATGACAATATCATAATTGCCCATGAACTCATTCATAGCATGAAAAAGACTAAAGCTAAAGATGGTGGTGTAGCTATTAAATTAGATATGGCCAAGGCATTTGATAGGGTTGAATGGAGTTTTCTTATTGCTAGTTTCAAAAATCTGGGATTTTCTGATGATTGGTGCAACATGATTAACCAATGTATCTCTACAGTTTCAACATCAATCCTTCTTAATGGATCTCCAGGTAATGTTTTCACTCCTTAAAGGGGTCTTAGACACGGAGACCCCTTATCTCCTTACTTGTTTATCCTATGTATGGAATCTTTATCTAGAAGCCTTCACCATGCTGAGCAAAACAACTTAATCCATGGGTTTAAAGCTACTAGGAGTTGCCCTGCTATTTCCCACTTATTCTTTGTTGATGATTGCCTCATTTTTATCAAAGCTAGAACTAAAGATGCTAGGAATCTAGCTACAATTATAGAACAATTCAGTAAATTCTCTGGCCAAGCTGTTAACTTTAATAAGTATGCCATTGCTTTCAGTAACAAAGTTCCAGCTAATATTAAGAATGAAATCTCAAACATCCTTAGCATAAGAAGAATGTCTTTGCAGGAAAAATACCTAGGGGTACCTTTGTTACTTCAGAAAAGGAAGTATGATACCTTTGCTCACCTTCTAGATAACCACAAAGGAAGACTTGATATTTGGCAAACCATTTTTATTTCACCCCCTGGTAGAACTGTTATGAATCAGTCAGTCTTAGGTAGCCTTGCTAGTCACCACCTAGCTGTCTTTCCTATGCCTAAGGAACTCACTGACAAAATGGATAGCATTCAAATGAAATTTTGGTGGGGGAAGAAGGAAGAAGAGAAAGGTTATTATCCAAAAAGATGGTATGACATATCTCTCCCAAAAGAATTAGGTGGCCTGAACATTAGGAAAACTGATATTATTAATCTTGCCATGTTGACCAAACTAGCTTGGAGATTGATCAACTCCCCAGATGCTCAATGGGCTATTATTTTAAGAGAAAAATATTTTGCTAATCTGAACCTGTTAAATGAATGCATTGGTAACCATGGTTCTTGGATATGGAATGGTATTTGCACTGGTTTGGGCATTGTGAAAAAACATTATGTTTGGGAGATTGGTGATGGTAATGATGTTCATATATGGAAAAACAACTGGATTCCACATATGCATAAACCCCCTCCATCAAAATTCAGTTCTACAGATATGACTCATGTTAATCAATTGATTGATGCTAATACAAATGATTGGAATGTTGATACTCTAAATGCTTTATTTGATGAGGTTACTGTCAAAAGTGTTACTAACATTAGAATTCCCATGTTTGGTCAGGACAATATTAGATGGGAACCTTCTAAGGATGGAAACTTCACAATTAAATCTGCATACAGAGCTATTCTAGAGGATCAGCTGAGAGTCAAACCTACTAAGAACAACTTAGAAATCAATTGGAAAATGTTCTGGAAACATAAGCTACCCCCTAGAATTCATACTTTTATATGGAAATTTTTACACCAATGTCTTCCAACTAAATCCAGATTATCTAGATTTACCAGGCACCAAGACAGTCACTGTCCTTTCTGTACAAATGCTCATGAAACTCCCCAACACCTGTTCTATGATTGCCCTGTAATCAACCCTATTTGGAACAATGTGCATTCTAACTTTACTTCTATTCTGCAGAATCAGAGTTTATACCAATGGGTCTCAGGTTTTTTTCTTCTTGCAAACAATCATATGCAAAGAGATTTATCTCTCTATGATATGGCTTGTTTTACTTTGTGGTTGATTTGGAAGGCAAGATGTGCCCTTGTCTTTGAGAATAAAAAGATTAACACCACTGAACTAGTTAGTAATGCTAGAATGCAAGTAGAAGACTGGAATAGAGCTACTTCTCTAAGAATCATAGATAATGCTTCTTCTGGTCAGATTGTTAAACAATGGAAAACTCCATATAGGGGAGTAATTAAAATTAATTTTGATGCCTCTTATATTGATGGGAACATTATGACAGGATGGGGTCTAATAGCTAGAAATTTTGCAGGTGATAGCAATGGATTGCGAGGAGGAGCATGTAGTGCAGTAGATCCTGAACAGGCAGAAGCTCATGCAGTACTGGAAGCTGTGAAATGGGATAAACAGGAGGGATGGGAAAACATTGAACTGGAAGGTGATTGCCAGAATGTAATAACAGCAATAAATGGGAAGCTTGATGCAGTGAAATGGACTACACAGAATGTAGTAACGGATACAATTTTTCTTCTTAGATCCTTTAATTCTTGGAAATGCAGTAAAACTCATAGAGATGCAAACCATTTAGCTGACACTTTAGCCAAATATGCAAGAGCTAGCTTTTTATGTTTTAATTGGATGAATAACTGTCCAGAATGGGTTGCGTGCCTCATTCAAAAGGACAAGAACAATTTGTAACACTTCATTTTCAATCCATTTATTTTTCCTATTAAAAAAAAAAGATAAATATCCGGATCCGATGGGTAAATAAAGTTTTTAACGGGTCTAGTTCCGAATCCATCAATTTAGGAACTGGAACAGGACCCGGAACCAACTAAAATTAACGGTTCTGAATTCGGTAGGACCCGTTGGCATCCGGATTCCCTGGACAACACGTATCTTCAACTTGTTATATTTCGCTAACTCTTACCGAACCAGTTCCCTCAATGAAGTGTATACTTATGTACACAAAGGCCATTATCGGGAAGCAGTTCCCTTTTCATTCGGGTTGCTGTTTTTGTTTTTTTTGGGCTGAGTCACGCGATTTTTATTAGACTTTTAAAATATAATACATTCATTAATTAGAGACAGAATAAAACCACCAAAACACCGTAGAACTAAACTAAATCAAACCAATTACATAGGCCCACTTAAACAAGAATCGTATTATTGGGGGTTTAAACAACCGTTTTTTTTTTTTGGGCTGTATAGGGTCATGAAATAGAAACCCATAGAACCTCTTATCCTGATATTTAATGTAATACATAATCTACCCTCAATTTGATTAGTTAAAATGATTCAGATAATTAATCAGTATTAGTTAATAGATTAGACCAATCAAATGATTAATTTTTTGGAAATCAAAACTTGATTTTCCTTGATTTTGAAGAAGGAAAAATGATGATTTGGGTGAATTTTTTTTGAAAGTCTTTGAAGAAAAATGATGAAATCCTTCGTCACAAAACTCGGGATAACCTTATAATCAGCTCCCAATAGTAATTTTATCGATTCAAATCCGTTAAAAATCATAGCACAATCTGAATTTTTTACCTGTTACAGCTGGGAAAATGTGTCGAACCAGCCGTAAATAGGCAATTACGGTTGGAAACTGAGGAACTCCCAGCCGTGAATACGAATAACGAATGGGAAGTGAAAAACTTCTGGCCATTATTTTTCCCAGAATCGCCTGAGTCTGTATTACGGCTGGGTTAACATGTTTAGAAGGCAATTTTTCCCGTCCGTAAATGAATGTATAAGTTAAGAAATTTTGAGTTTCATTATGAATACATACTACGATTGAAAAGTAATAATACTTTCATTAATTAGACCATAATAAAACCCATTACATACTTAAAAAATCCATATTACATAGTTGGTTTTAATAACATCCCTTTAGATGTATCATGAAATCTTTGATGATGGCGAATTGATCTTCGAAGTTGAAATTATAACCTTCCATTTTCTCCATTCCTTCTTAGCCTGAGCTACGACTTCTTCATCACTCCCACCTCTAAGTAGAAGATGCTTGCACATACGAAGTAAAGCCATATATTCTTCTACTTTTTTGCGTATGTCTGAAAATCGAAGATACAATTCAACTCCATCGCGGTTGTTAGTATTACCTGTTTCACTACAAATAAATTCAAAATTCTTACTCCAATACGATTGATTGGCTAAACCACCTTTCCTTCATTCTTATCCTTTTGAGTACATTGCATTGAGTTTGTAGGGGTTTTATTGGAGATTATTGATGTAGAAGATGTGATTTTGGTTTGAATGGGTGTTTATA
This sequence comes from Papaver bracteatum, assembly GCA_023529315.1. Lineage (NCBI taxonomy): Eukaryota > Viridiplantae > Streptophyta > Magnoliopsida > Ranunculales > Papaveraceae > Papaver > Papaver bracteatum. The sequence goes on from JAJJWX010001877.1 coordinate 6,170,719, forward strand.
TAGAGGTGGAGTTATTTCAAGTTTAAGTAAGTGGTTGAACAAATAGAACTTTCTAGATCAGTCTTCAAACAAATCTATTTTCAAAATTAAAAAAACTAGTCGATATGATGTGGTACAAAAGTAACTTATAAGTGTTTACGACTAGAAAATCGGCAGGTCGACCAAGGCGTAATTAAGTATAATCCTGCAGGTTTTGTGGATTGTCAGATTTACGTCTAGGATTACGGCCTGGATATATAGCCGTAACCAGGAGTCAATTTCTTTATGGGTTATCATGGAAATATACGGCCAGGTCATTCCCAACCGTAAACATATTACAGATGTTGTTCCTAACCGTTCTTCGGTTACGTCCAGGAACTAGAAAGGTCGACCAAGCCGTAAACCAGAGTTGTTGCTTTATGTCAGAATTACGGTTTGGAGTCCTAACCGTAACACAAATACACGGCTTGGATATCTAGCCGTAACCAGAAGTCATTTTCTTTTTGGGTTATTAGAGTAATATAGGGCTAGGTATTTCCCAACCGTAAACTATTAAGGATGGTTTTCCTAACCGTTGTTGGGTAACGGCCGAGATTTTCTAACCGAAAACCTGTGCAGTTTTTTTTACAACAATTATATGCATTTATGGCTAGGTTATGTGAAGCATCGACCTAGCAGAAAGTGCCCAAAAGTTTCAATAATGTTGATTTTTCCCTCATTGTTCTTAGATTATACAAATGAAAAGACTAACATTCATTCGTACATGCAAAGTAATCAAAATTCATCTGTCCAAATCCATAACCAAATAAAGAGAATAGTAAAGTATTAGGTAGTAAAAAATCCATGAAGTAAAATACTAAAAAGCCACTACATCTCCCTTAGTCATCCACTGGATTCCTCCTCCGAATCGGAGCGTAAAATTTCATACAAATCGTCGTCATCTTTATCCTCTTCCACAACCTGTTCTACAACTCTACAATTTTTACCTCTTCCACTACCACCTTGAATTGGAGTCTTTTTACCTCCACCACGTACACCTCGAGCACTTGTTCTAGCACGGACACCTTTATCACCTCGACCACAACCACCTTATTTACCCCCACCTCGACCGCCTCGACCACCTTTTCCTTGCTTTGATTGAACATGCTCATCAGAGGGAGTATACGAGTCATCTATAGAAGAAGGAGACCTAGCCCTCTTACTTATCCTTGGTCGGTCCTCCTCATAAACATATAGACCTCCTTTATCAAGGATTATTATTCCTTTAACTCGATTCCAGAGTAATCTTAGTTCAGGGACCATTAAATTCTCACCCGAATTAGTGATACATGCCATGTCCTCGACTACCCAATTAACTCGTTCAACCTATTTTTTCATGTCAAATACACAAATTGTAATTATTCATAGATAATTAAAAAATAAATAAACATATATAAACATAATTAGTAGTATACGTACCACCATCTTCCTCCAATCACTTTCTTCATTCCTTGATGTCCTTGATTTTGAACTCTCTCCCTTCTTGAAGTGTCACTTCACTTCCAAATCCAAATTTTCCACATAAGAATGAGACCGCTCTTGATACCATTCCATGTAATTCTCATATGCATCAGAAGTTCCATGAGAAGATTCAAGCCCTCTTCTACTCATTTGGTTTACTTCTTCCGAATGAGCATTCCAATGATCGATTGACGGTGCTGGTTCATAGGTCAATCTGACAACTTTGTCCTTAAATTTGGAGTTGGTTATTCTCAGTTTAAAACAAGAATCTCCAGGTATTATTTTCTGAAAAATACCAATTTGACGGAGCATTATACGGGGATCTAAAATGACGAACCCAGTTGAATGAACAAAGGTACTACGTAGGTCACCACATTAGAAAATACTCTATCACCAACTTCATTTTCTTCATCCTCTTTAAATTATAAATACGGATAAAAAAAACATCATCGATTGTCAAAGTATCCAACATTTTCCTCATGTCGACCATTTCCATATCTTTAGTCTTGTGTTGAGTCTCTCGAAAGGGGTATCTTCCACCTGTAGGTTACTCTAGAGCTCAATTCTTATCCCAAGAAGGCCTCAAGCATTTAAAATAGTCGTAAGCCCATGCCTAGCGGGAAAATAATTATAAATAAGATATTACAAAACAAATATATAAGTAAAAAAATAATTTGTTATATGGAAACAAAAAGATACTTGGATATGAGCAACACGTCCTGTAATTTGTGTTATGTTACACCTAGAAGTTTTGCAAAGATTTTTCATCACACTAACAAGGATGGCGGTGCCACATGAGTACCTAAGTACCTTATTTTTTTCCGGATCGAGACTGCGAGTTTTCAACCACTGCAAATAACAAGCATTTACCTTATTTCCCGAGAAATCGGGAACAAAGACGGTGCCAAGAGAGTGCAACAAGTAAGCTATAGTTGTATGTCTAGCTCTATCTCCGTCCATCACCAGCTGTACACTAGCAGTATTGGGGCCAGAATCCTCAAACTTCTCCCTCATACGAACCAGGTTAATCTTCTTTGTCATGTTAACTATTTCATGACGTTCACCCGGTACACTGAATGGCCTTTTAGCTCTAACCAAGGCTTCGCCACCTATCTCAAACTCTTCTTTGGTTTCAATTTTGCCCTACCCAAGACAGTTTTCCGCCAAGACATAAAGCTTATCAAAAGGAATAAAATTGTTAAAACCCTCAAACACAGCTTTTCCTTCCAAAGCAAGACCGGTAATTTGCTTTGCATCATCCGGACTGATAGTCATCTCGCCGAATGGGAGTAAAAAGTTATGGCCTCGTGCCAGAATCTCTCTTTAAACCCACAAACAGCTACAACATCATAGGTCTTCTGCAAAGCCTCGATTCCAGACCATAACCTTGAAGCTTTTGCCAAGGATACCACATATGGATTCTCTCTCTTCAACGGCCAAAACTTTCCTTGTTGGTGCTTAAGGCTAGGGACCGCTTTATCGGGAAACTACAAAGAATATAAAATTTTGGTTGTTACAATTAAATATCCACAGTAAAATGAAAATAATATATATATTAAATTTGATTTATTACCTTTGCGGCACAGACCCTAGCAGCTCATGATGACTGGCAACCAAACATGACTGATCTATCTTTTGGCTCAGCCCAAGGTCTCTCATTCTTACTGGAAGGTAAAAGCACCATAGCAACAATGATTTGTCTTTCCGTCTCTTTTAGTGGATACTTCTTCTTTTCCTTATTTTCCTCCTCCACTACGGATTTACCTTTATCAATAGTAGCATCACTTGTTTCGGCCAAGTTTTCTTCTTATTATTCATGTGGTTCTTCTTTATTTCTTCCAGCAATGACAACTCCACCTTCACTTCCTCCACCTATGTAAACTCCAAATTCACTTCCTCCAGTAACACAAAGTCTACCTACACTTGTGGAAACTCCAACTTCACTTCCTCCAGTAACACCAAGTCCACCTTCACTTCCTTCAGAAAATCCATCTCCAACTCCACTTGCATTCCTTGCGTTTTCACCCCAATGGTTTTGTGTGACGAGGTTGCGGAGTCGGGACATTACAATGTGTTACTTCTTGTGTTATTTTCTTCCTCATTTCATTTGCTATGTTCAAATACAAACAAGACCAAAAAAACAAAAGAAAGTAAGTAAATATGGTTGGGAAATCTAGAAATAACCAAGCCGTGACAACAAACACGGCTAGGAAAAATTGACAAGTCCCAGACACAACAACATTTGCGGATGGGATATTTAGTAATCGACCAAGACGTAACACTAATAACGGCTAGGAAACATAATTTGTGGCTTGGTTACTTAAATAATGGATAGGAAAAACCAAGACGTGAACAATACCGCTGAATTAAATTTCCTACACAGAAGAAGATACAACTAGTTTTTTTTTGAAAGATATGGATGAGACTTTGAGGTATCGACCAATCCATTACACATAAAACGGCTAGGAAATAAAATTTATGGTTAGGAAATAATATTACAGATAGGAAAAAGCTAGACGTAAACACTATCGCTGAATTAAATTTCGAACAAATAATAAGATACGACTCGGAATAATCTACCTAAGTGACAATTTGTTTCAATTGAAACTATGTTTAATCTTTGTATAGTTTCCTTATTTGTGCATTCTTTATGCACATGTATAAAATGTCAATGTCATTTTGCCTACCACTGTACATCTGATTATTTGTCATCTAAAGAATACTATTAAATCTCCAAGATTGAGCATGTCTAATGTAAAATTACGAAGGCAAAAAAATTGATAAGAATAAGTAGATCACTACCCACAAAAGGCAAAAAAAATTAAATAGTTTTAACATGCATCAAATTCGAGTCAGCTAAGTTGTAAGATTATTTATTGATTTTAGATCAAGAACTTACCTCTACAAGAACAGTAAATAACATGGAAAAAAAGTTTTAGGTTTTAATATTTAATCAAATTATTTAGTAAGATAAACGGAAAATTTTAATATAATTAGGGCACCTATTATTACATGAGAATTGAGATGGTATGTTTTTCCCCTTTTACGATCGAGAGACTTTGTGTAGACGTTAATTTAGGTTAGTTATTATGTTTCGATAATTAATAAGATTACCGATATATAAAGGAAGTAAATTAGGAGTATACAATCACGTTAGAAATCGTCCAAAAATAAAAGAATAATTGATGGCTTCTTATTGGTCCCCCATCGGATTTTTCTCCCATCAAAATTTTCTCATTTTTAACTAACTCTAATTGAACCTATAATAGTCAACTCCAGGCATTTCTATTCTTGCTAGAAGAGATTGGTCTTCCAAAGTAAATTTGTTTTTCACTTGCCATTAACTGAGCACCCTTCTTGGCCACTGCATATGCGGAGGAATTTTCCTCTCTGTAACTACGACATAATTTAATTGATTCAATTCTACAACTGCTCTAGTCCATCACATTTTATTGAACCTTGGCCCTAAATTTTAAAAATAAATAAATTACATGTAGATCACCATTTTGATTCCATTTATTTCCTTTCACTATAAGGCCTCCTTCAAACACCATCTTTTTAATTTTACTTTTGAACTTCTGAGCATTAGGCTTGACTTCATCAAACATTCTTTTGTTCTTTTGAAACCAAAGTTCCTTCAAAACGGAACAACTGACAGTAATCCACACTTCTTTGATGAGAGAGCTTTTATTCTTTGCACTTTTCCATATGTCACTGAATGCTTATGGAGGATCAAAACTAAAAACTACACATAACCATTTCCAGATATCTACACTGAATTTACATTTCCATAGCAGGTGATACATACTGTCTTGCTCTTCCTCACAGATGCATCATCTAGATAACATGTCATAACCTTTCCCAGTCATCATAGAATCATCTACATAGTCATGTATAATTTTCCATGCATTAATATATGTACTTGGATGCCGAAATAAAATCAAGGTTTTCCTTGGCCATTGCAGCTCATGTTCTTTGCTTCCTATTTTCGTAATTGCAGTTGAAGTAGTAAAAACTCCCTTTAAGTCACAACTCCAAAACATTTCATCCTTAACCCCCTACATCAGGCATATTTAAAGATGCTAATGTTGAATTTGATGAGGTATCATCCATTTACCATCCTTGAGGATATAAACCACCTTCAAATGCATATTGCTTTTAACAAAAGAAATATAACCAATTTTATCAATAAGTGAAGATTCACCTACCCAAATGTCAAAACAAACACAAATTTCTTGACCATTCCCAAAACACCATTTAATATTTTCTCTATAAAAATCCCAAGCCCATTTTAATCTTGTCTAGACTGTAGACATTTTCCATTTTATTACTCAATTGTTCATATTTGTCTTGAAACTTTTCCTTGGTAAAAAGTGTCAATTCTTCATTAGACTTAATAATTTTCCACATCATTTTTCATCAATAGTGCTTTTTTGATTACCTCTAATATTTAAATGCCCAAACTTCCTTCATTGTATTGTGTGCAAACTTTTTTCCAAGAAAGGGTAACGTACTTTCTAGTTTCTCAATTTACAGACCAAACAAAGTTTCTATTTAACTTGTCACATATTTTTATCACTGATTCAGGACACTTGTACAATGTCATATTATAAATGGCGATGCTACAAAGAATTGATTTATAAGAACTAATCTTTCCTGAAATGATAACAATTTTCCTTTCCATGCGACAAGATTTTTTTGAATCATTTCAACCATTGGCCATACTGTAGAAACTTTAACTCCGCTTGAATGAAGAATAACACCTAAATATTTATTTGGAAAAACACTCAGCTCCATTTGCATAATATATTTTATTTGAAGTCTTATTAATTCTGAAGTACCATCAACAAATAACTTACTCTTTATTTTATTAATAATTTGGCCAGAGCTCCTTTGGTATTCATCCAAAAGATTTCAAAAGATTCTCTATGTTTTTTTGTTTGTATGCTCTATTGTAGAAAATAAAAACATCATCTGCAAAAAAACAAATGAGTTGGATGAACACCTTTTCTTATAACCATTGGAAATATTGAACCATTCTGAACTAATTGTGATAATTTTCTGTTTAGCACATCTTCCATGAGAAAAAAGTAAGATTGGAGATAAGCGATCACCTTTTCTTAATCCCCTTCTAACAGAGAAAAAACCTTGAGGTCCACCATTGATCATCAATTATATCTTAGCATACTTAAGAATTGTATGAATCCATTCACACCCAGAACTAGAAAAACCATATTTACCAAGAACTTGAAATGAGAATTCCTAGCTAACTGAATCATAAGCCTAAGAAATATCTAATTTGAGTCCCAGATTTCCACACCTTCTTTTCCTTTTCATCTTATTAACTAATTCATTAGCTAGCATTATATGTTATTGATTACATCTTCCTTTTATATAAGCAACTTGTTGAGAAGATATGATTTTTGACATGAGAGTACTCATTCTTATTGTAATGATCTTAGTAAAAAATATTAAAACTCACATTATCTATACTAATTGGTTTAAACCAATTAAAAGTTTTAACACCCCTCTTATTTAACAAGAAGGATAAGAAAGTTATAATTCAAACCTTTTGGAATAAATCTCCTTCTCCAACAAAATTTCACTGCATTAACTATATCTTGATGAATAATGTTCCAACATTCTCTATAAAAATAACCTGAAAAACCTATCAGGCCCTGGACAACTATCAGGGTCCATATTGAAGAGAGTTGTTTTGATTTCCTCCTCATTTGGAATGGCATACAACATCTCTTGATCTTCGGTAGTTATAACTGTAGGAATGAGTTCTAACAGAGAATCAACTTTTTCAATATCTTGATATTCAATTTTTTTTCAAAATGAGGAACTAGAACTTCTGCAATTTTCTTTTGATGTGAAATGATATCACCATTTGTATCCTCAAGCTCAATAATGAAGTTTCTGGATTGCCTTATTGTAAGAGAAGTATGACAAAAATTAGTGTTTGATGCACCATATTTGATCCATCTAATCCTTGATTTTTGCTTCAACATAGTACTTAACTGCACCTTCTTTTGAATTACAGATATTTTCATCTTGCATCAACTTATCCAAAACTTCAGTGTCAAAAGGACTACTATCTGAATTCAATATTGCTTCCAGAACTTTAACTTCAGCTTCCTTTATTTGCACATCTACATTACTAAAAACCTTCCAATTCCATTCATGTAATATTTTTTTAAACATTTTCAGCTTACTTTGAAAGACAAAAGCAGGATCCCCCATAATGTATTGAGACCAATAATTTTGAACAACTTCCATGAATTAAGGATGAGATAACCACATCTTCAGAAATTTATAAGGAATATTGGATGGTTTTTGGATTCAGCACAACTACCAAGTAGGGGAGCATGATCAGAAGCTATTCCTAACCTCACCTTATATCCCCAATCTGGATAGTTTTGAAGCCACATTTGATTGTACATTGCTCTGTCCAAATTGCACAGAGTTCTTCTATTACCATATTGACAATTTGACCATGAGAACTGAAGTCATGTTTTTGGAGCTTGCAGCAATTCACAATTATTTAGACATTCAATAAAATACATCATAGATCTTCTATTTGGAGCTCTACCGCCCAGTTTCTCATCATAAGAAGTAAAAGTATTAAAGTCACCAAGAATTAACCAAGGCATCTTGAGATCACTAATTATCTCCATTTCACACCATAAAAATCTTGTTTGAATCATACCAACATGAGCATGCACACCAGAGACCAGAGTGCCTACAATAGTAATTATTATCATTTGACTAGACATTGAAACCACTGTAGGTGTAGGAAAAGTTTTATTCCAAAATAACCATATATTCCCCTTTTATGAGATACTGAGTTATGAATTACCATACTTTGCATACCTGGTAAATTCAACTTATTACAAAAAGAAGCATCACAAATATCTTTGGTTCAGCTACCCAAACTAATGAAGGACTAAATTGATTCACTAAAGGCCAATATTTATTTTGAACCATAGGTCTTCTAAGGCCCCTTAAATTCCAAAATAGAATTCATTGTTTGTATTGGAGGCCTTTAGTGCCTCTTTTTCCAGGGTTTTTCCTAAAATTGTACTTTACTTGAGCTTGAGTAGTTACCACTTTTGTCCGTTCAGTATATTGCTAGAAGATGCAATAGGTACATGAGATGAAGGCCTTTAAACCAATCTAGACCAAGATGTTGTTGTAATTATTGAAAAATGTGGGGGTCTAATAACCACACCCAATATTTCGCTTAGCAATCTGTATGAAAAAACTCCAATATACTTTTATGAGAATCAACTAGACAGTCAGACTCAATCAATAAAAAAGTGTATCAAAGAGTTTATATCAATATCTCTCAATTAAATTCTTACTCAAGCAAACTGCTATTCTCGATTAAATACAAGAGAGATAACTTGGATGGTACCAAAGACTAATATCCAAGTGTTAATCAATTTAAATCAACAACCAAAAGGCCGGATATTCTAATTAATTGAACAACGCACATGCCTGTATTATTTCAATTATATAACAAATATAATGCAGAAAAGAAATAACACAGACATCAGAATTTTGTTAACGAGGAAACCACAAATGAAGAAAACCCCCGAGACCTAATACAGATTGAGCATACACTGTGTTAAGACGCTACAGACACTATCATACTCCAAACTAACTTCGGTCTGAACTGTAGTTGAACCCCAACCAATATCACACTGATCCAAGGTACATTTATGCACCTACGTCTCTGATCCCAGCATGATACTACATACTTGATTCCCTTAGCTGATCTCACCCATAACTAAGAGTTGCTACGACCCAAAGTCAAAGACTTTAATAAAAAAATATGTATCACATAGAAAAGTCTACGGTAATAGATAAATCCATCTCCCACGAATATACCTACGAGTTTTGTTCCGTATTTTGATAAATCGAGGTCAACAGGAACCAATTAATAAACCAGACTTATATTCCCGAAGAATAACCTAGTATTATCAATTACCTCACAATAGTCTTAATCGACGTAGCGAAAAAAGATATTGTGGAATCACAAACGATGAGACGAATATGTTTGTGACTACTTTTTATCTTGCCTATTGGAGATAGAAATCTCAAGCCAATTATTACAATTGTACTCGTATGATAGAAACAACAAGATCAAATCACACAACTACAAGAAAAGTAGTATCGGTCTGGCTTCACAATCCCAATGAAGTCTTTAAGTCGTTAACCTGGTTTAGAAGATGAAACCAAAGGTTAAAGGAGAATCAACTCTAGCTTCGCACAACTAGCATCACACAGAATGTGTGGGGACTAGGTTTCCCAATTGTTAGAGTTCTCCCATATATAGTCTTTCAAATCAGGGTTTACAATCAATGTTAGTTTGGCAACAAAGCATTCAATATTCACCGTCAGATGAAAACCTGATTAGATTCAAGCTAATATTTATCAACCGTTAGATAGAAAACATAGCTTGTTATACACAAATGAAATGCATGTTTGTAGGCTTATGTAACCGTACCCAAACTTATACATTAGTTGGTTCAACAATAGTTAACCAAATGGTTAGCCATATGATAATTTTCATATCAACCATAATTCTTCTTCACCATAACTAGTTCAAATAACTCAAATGAACTAGTTAAAGAGTTGTTCATTTGCAAGGAAATATCATGTACTACACAAGATACAATTGAAGCAAAAACTATTTGATTCACTCGAATCAGTTCATGAACTATATAGCCACGGTTTGCAATAGCATTCCTTAGTTTATAAATATAAGTTCACAAACATCGTTTTTAGACATAACCTACTCAAGTTCGCGGACTTAAGTTCCCGGATGGAGTTCACAAACTCCAGCAGAAATTCTCGAGTTTGAGAACTTCACCAGTTCGCGGACTTAGCTCACGCACTTCTCCGGTTTCACTTGATCAACAAAGTTCACAAACTTTGGTTCAATCAATAAAGACTTATACATATATGTATTTCCACAACATTGCTTATATCGTCCAATAGTTATATAATCTAAACTCTCATTTCAATCATTGAAAAATTCTCAGAGGATGTTATATAGTTGTTATTCACAAACCATTTTTCGTTAGAGCAATTTTCAAAGTGATTGAAACTTAACATGACTTTCGTCACTAGGTAAATATGAGCATGGCTAAAGCTAAATCTTTACTGACACATATTTCTAGAAATAGATAGGCGAGATATACTCGTCTCGAAATTCCAAATGTGTATAATCTAAGTCTATATAGCAAAACGACTTTTGTCTCAAGATAAGAGATAAATAGACTTTTGAGTGATAGATAAGTTCAAGTCTCCACATACCTTTTAGTCGATGAAGATCCATTAGTTCCTTGAGTAGTCCTTCTTATTGTATGATGATTACCATGGAGTTCTTGAGCTCAACTACACTTTCTATCCTAGTCCGAGACCTTAGCTATAGTAGACTAGAAATCAAGACGTATAGTTTTGATCACTAACATTGACAAACATGCTTGAGATAGCAATGCATGCGAGTTCGACCGAGCAATTCTCTAACAATTATTTCAATATAAATTGTTCATTTTGTTCCATTTACGTACTTCACTACACTTTTATCCAGAGCATTTTCTTCAACTATTTGAATGACTTTTTCAATGTCTAAAGTTTCGGGTACCTCAATTTCTTTGATTATTTATTCATCACTTGAAACATCATTATCATTTTGCAGTGGATTATACTTGCTTTTAGATATATCTGCTCTCATATTTTTATTGCGAACTGCATCCTTGCTTTAAGGATTTTGAATTATTAGAGTTTGACAAATATCAAACGGCTCAATAACTTACTTGGGTGAATTTAAGTTATCCTGCATCCTTTTTGAGTTAGATTTTTCTTAGTTTTTTTTTTTTTTTTTTTTTTTTTTGAGTTTGATTTTTATTGAACCTACATTCAGATTGCAAATGACCTACAATTTTACATGTATGACAAAACTTAGGCAAATTTGTAAGAGGAACACCTAAGAAAAACTACCATGCTTTTATTGGGAATTTTCTTTGATAAAACAATCTCAATCAACATCTTTGCATAGTGAAAAAGCGGGGGGTCTAACAATAACACCCAATATTTTGTTCGGCAATCTGTACGGACTAAACCTTAATAATATTCTGAGAGTAAAAACTCAATCAAAGAATAATACTAAAGATTTTATCTCTTTTTCTCAAATCAATCAGCAAATCCAATAGATAGAAATCTATGATCCTGATTGGACGGTACCAGAGACTAATATCCAAGATCAATCAAAGTCCTATCCAACAAACAAGGTCGGATTTATCAACGATAATTGATTAACGCACAACCTGTGATATTTCAATTATAAAGATAAACAATATAATGCGGAAAAGAAATAACATAGACGCCAGAAATTTTGTTAACAAGGAAACCGCAAATGCAGAAAAACCCGGGGACCTAGTCCAAAATAAACACATATTTATTATACGTTGTTACCCCAATTTCCTACTACCTATTCGGACTAGATGTAATACCTGCTTCAGCTGTATTCAAGCACTTGTAGAACTCCTAGCAGAATACCGATTCTCTTTAGGAATTCTTCTCATAAGACTTCTAGCAGAACCTAAATTCTCTATAGAAGTTATTCTCGAAAATCTTCTAGCAGAACAAGGTGTAGTTGCAGGAAATCCTACAATACATCCCTCACAATAATTCATAATAATCAACACATCTTTATGATCAAAAACTACACCTTTTATTAATAGATTCCATAAATGTTATAAAAAGGAAATGAAATCAAGAATACAACATTGTTTTGGATTTTCTCTCTCTTCAAAACTTTCTCAACACTCCAAAAAGATCTCTCCCTTCCTTACGCATATTCGGCTCTTTATATAGGATATTGCATAGTGGATGACAGCTAAGTTGTCCTTTATTTTCGGATCTGGTTTACGATATTCTCGCAAGTATTCAAGTGTTGATGTTCGCGATATTCTTAAATATCACAAGGTCTTCACATCTTTCTCGTGTTTAAGCTATCGTCATCTGTTATGTCATTTATGTAGTTAGTCTGTGATGGCTTCGCAATGTATTAATGATGATGACTTCGCAAGGGTGTTGCTGTTGCGATATTCTGATCCTACATCTTGCCTCTTCTCATGTATTCTCTGCAAATGGGAGAATGTCATGAGAAATTATATTTCCAAAATGCCGCAACTGTTCGCAATGTCATATTTTTCTAGTACTGACACGATTATGTATCTTATGCAGTATTTATTACACGTATTTCTTCTTCCATTTATTTCTCGACACGTCCTTTTCAACCGTCATTCTCAACCATGCACGTCCACTCTTCGCATTAATGAGTTTATTTTCTCGAGAACTCTTCTCTCTCTATATATTCTTCTTATTCTTCTCTTTTTCTCTTTTCACTTTCTTCTATTCTTCTCTGCAATTTTTCTGTTTCTCCGCAATTTTCGCTTCTGCCACTGTAAATTTTCATCTTTCTTTTTCTTTTGATCTTCATTCCTTCATTTCCATACTCAGATATGACTCCAAGAGGTCACAAAGCTAAAACTTCTTTTGAGGGAATGAAGAAACTTCTCAAAGAGAAAGGTTTTACGCTATCCACCATTCCCAATCAAGAAGCTACCTCCATTCTTTCTGCTAAACTATTTTCTGATCATCATTGTGATGATAAAGAAATCATAGTTTCACTCGGTCAAATTCTCGTTGGCCTTTCTATCCCTCTTTATGATCCTAGCATTCCGTTATTTTATGAGATACTCTCTCATGCGAATTTCTCGCGAGCAATATATCAATTAAGTGGGGATTGCATTTGCCCGATGCTTGAATTCGCCAACCGCGGTGCAGGCAAGGGATCTTTCAAAAAACGTTAGGTATCTTGAATTTGAGGATCTAGAAATTCTCGCCGAAAAATACACCGCAGAGAGCTTCTTTGAAAATTATGAATTAATACCTATGAAGAATGTCAAAACTCGCTGGGGTATTCACTTGAAGAGGAAAGAAAATATTTGCGACGATAAAAAACTTATGCATGACATTGATTGGCATTCTGGCAAGAATAACATTCCTCGCCAATCTAAAGATGAGAAATGGTGTGTCTTTCCACTGATTCTGAGGGGTCCTTATATTTCTAGTTCAAACGTGCTTCCTGTGAATCTCACTACTTACCAACCTTAGGTATTTAATTGGACTGAGAAGGAGAAGGAGGTATGTTTCTTTCATTCAGTTTATTGTCTTCACTTTTCACCATGTTTATTAATCTTGCGAAAATTTCAGATTAACAAATTAAGAAAAGCTACAAAAGAACTAGCAAATCAAGTACTGTAGCAGCACTTCTTCGATCACGGATGAAGTAAGAAATACTTTGTTTTATTATTTTTAACAATATTGTTGCCTCTGTTTCTTATCTTCATTCGTGTGTGAAGATTGGTGTTGTAGTTTTTGAAGAGGAAGGATCTAAAGCTGCGAAGACCAAAGGAAAAGGTAAAAGTGCTCTTCGTAAGGAGAAATCTGTTTCCGCATCTTCAAAGAAAAGAAAAATTTGCTCTCCTTCTCCCTCAAGCTCCCATTCTGATGAGAGTACAGATGAAGATGTTGTATTCGCTAAAGAAGGTGCCTCTTCTGAATCTTCAATGGCACAACTATCCAGCATATTCTCTGATTCTATGCAAGGAATTGGTGATACTCCTCTAACTAATGCCTGCAAGTCTATAGATGCTATCTGTGATGCCCCCTTCTTAGAGAATAATGAGTCTCTTCGCGGACTTTCCATATTTGTATCCCCAAGTTTCTTACATTCGCTTAATAGTTTGGTAAATTTTCATACTTGTATTTTTCTTCTTTTACTTTTTGATTCGAAATTGTAGTTTATTTTGAAAATTCACCTTATTCTTTCGCAGGCTGGAAAAGCTTCTTACGCGCTCAATTCTGACTTAGTTAGGAGATGTGGGAATTTTGAGAAGAAAAATATGCAGCTTCGCAAAAAGAATGAAGAATTGGAAGTTGAGGCTGTCAGTCTTCGCGAGAAGAATAAACAATTAGAATCTGAAACTGCTGTTCAGGAGAATAAAATTTCTAGCCTCCAGAATACAAATCAACAACTATATGGTATGAACTTTTCCTTCTTCCCCTTGATTCCTTTATCCCATTATTTTATCTTATTTAATCAACCATTTTTGCAGACATTTATGGTCTTTCTGATGAAGCTACACTCCTTCGTTCTTTTCCCGACCCTATAGATGATAATACCCTTCTCGAGCGTCTTAATAGTTCTTTAAATAGTTTTTCCAATGATAAAATTAAATCTCTTTCCATAAATGAACTCAGATCCAAACTTCGCCTCTTAGAAATTGACCATAGATCCAGTTTGGGTTTAGCCAACAAATTTAAGCGTTTTTACCATAGATCTAAAGAGGAAATCAATACCTTAAGGACCAAGAACAATGATCTCATAGATGATAAAGATCGCATTGCTAACCAAGGCGCTCAAGCCTTAGAGAAATTTCAAGAAACTCTTCTTGGGGTTTAAATTGAACGAGATGAACTTAAATGCAAAAATATTGTGCTTAGCGAGAGAGAGAGAGTCAAATTCGTTCCCGTCTTCTCATAACTAATGATGATGAATTCGCTTGGGCTGCGGAAATTTTAGATGACGCCAGAAATAGTCTAGGTGTAGACGTTAGTCTCCACACTGAGCACACAGCCTTGGTTAGAGATATGATTTCTGACAAAGAAGGTTGTTAACTGTTCTTTCTTATTTAATCATCTATTTTTCATAAATTTTCATCAAGTTATTGACTCATTGTTATATGTTCGCAGAGGCTGAAGAAAGATTTCGCAAAAGAATTGAAGAACTTGAGGATGAAAAATAGAAGCTCGCAAAGAATCTTTCTTCTCGCAATGATAAGTGTTCGAGATTCAAGAATCAGTTAAGGATTACTGTTGCGAATTTTAAGAATGATGCTATTCTTTTCCGCAACCAAACTATTAAGATGGTTTGTAATGATAATAACATTCTTCATTCCACATATCCCTGCCTCTCGGAAGAAATTCCGAAGAACGTTCATGATCTGGTTATCTCTGATAGTGATGCTAGCGAAGAAGAATCTGATAAAGATGAAGAAGAAGAATCTGATGATGACGAAGAAGAAGAATCCGGTGAAGATGATGAAGAATCAAACAAGAAATAATTGTTGCTTCATTCTTCAACTTTTTGTAATATCTGTATATTTGTTCTTTGATATTCTGTTCTTGTAATCTATCACTGCGAATTTCGCCATCTTCCAATACAAATTTTATCTCTTTTGCGTCTTTCTGCTAGCGTAAATCTTTGATATGGAGAGAAATAACATTTTCTCATTCTATGCATTCCCATACTTTCCTCTGTTATTTGTATTCAAATGAAAGATTAAGCAAATTATTTTTGAATATTAAGATTGTTGCGTAATCTTTTGGTAAATTTATGCCTCAGTTTCGCAGATATCTCTGCATAATCTCGAAATCATATAATTTGAGAGATAATTCTTGGTTTTTTCATTCTTATGTGGTCTTATTTTTCCTTCCTAAGTAAAGGTCTTATTTTGCCACCTTTTGTCATGGCGACAAAATCGCAGGACGTCTTTGCACTCTCATGCATAAACCCATTGATCTTGCCTTAACTTATTCTCTCTTGTCATTTTTGTCGCGACAATATGATAGGTCTAAATATTCTTGCGAAAATAAAGCCCCATGACATTGCCGTCTTGCGATGAAATCGCAGGATGTCCTTACACTTTCATGTAATGACCCTTTGATCTCGTCTTATCTTTCTGTTTTATATTATTGCCTCTTCAGGATTGTCGCACAAATATGACAAGCCTAAATTTTCTTCCGAAAATAAAGCCTCATGACATTTGCGTCTTAAGACACTTATCAGCTCCCTAATAGAGGGTGATGCCCTTATCTCCCCCCTGGTTGCTCCTTCAAGGAGACGTACCTCTACCATACAAGGTTGGCTCCTCCCATCCGGTCTTAACAACAACCAGTTTTTTTCGCAGCCTCTTATCCCTTTTGCCTATATGTCTTATGGTTACGAGACTGCACCCAAAGTGGGGTTTTCTTCAGGCCGAGTGTATCATAGTCAAGACTTGCCAATAATGGCCAGGTACGTTCCAGACTCCTCGGTCACTCTTGGCTAAATAGTGTAACTCGGCGCCTTGATCATATTCTGCACTCCTTAGAAGAGACCCTCAGTCGTCCAACCTAAGTAACAATCTTAGGTTGAAAATCCAAGGTACCTCTCCTGGATGGGATTTATTGACCCCAAATCTCCATGACTCAAGTTCCAGGGGCGGTGTAACCTTTTCCCTGAGTCATGCAACTGGTACCCCCCTTCTATGACGTACTTTAGGTCTTACATTTGCTTCTTGCAAAATTTTAATCCCGCGAACTAGGGTGTACGCCATAGTAGGTTTTCCCCTTTCTGACGATTATTCTGCTTCTTCTTTTGTATTTCAGCTCTGTTGTAATTTCTCAATCTCTTCTTTGTCATTAAGTAAAATATTTTTTTGAAATTTTTTTGCAATGAATTAGCCATACATATCTCTTTCTTTTCTCATTTCACAGTTTAAATTTTTTACCTTTGCTTTCTGCCTCAGCATTGTTGTTATGTTTTGTAACTTTCTTACCTTCTGCGAGATTTTTGCCACTTCTTATTTTCAGCAAGCATTGGCTTCGCATAATTTCTTCTTCTCCCTGCCATATTGCATCTACCATTAATCTCTCAGTTCTTTGTCTTTCTTCGACGTTATATTTCCAATTCTCCTTCTTTGCAGTTCGTTCTTCGCATGATTTTATATCAATTTCATAACACTTCTTTCCTTCAATCCAATCTCCTTTTATAATGCCAATTCTACTTGGATTTGATGCATTGATGAAATGTTGACGCTACGCCTAGAATCCCATGTAACCAAGGTCTGCCTATCAAAGCATTATATGGAGACTCTACATCGACAACAAAGAATATAACTTCAGAAGATAATCCTTTCAATGGAATTCGCATATCAACCTCTCCTTTTGTGTTATTTGCAGTACCGTTAATGCCATAGATTTTATAGGTTGAGGGTATTAAATCTTCATCTTTCCCTCCCATAGTTTTATATGCATTATAGAACAGGATGCCCACGGAACTTCCAGTGTCAATTAAAACTCTATTGATTGCCCATGAATCCTCTGCTTCATCATCTCTTGGTCTCGGGTTGATCTCTAGTCTTACCACCAATGGGTTTTCATGCATTTCGCCAGCCTCAGATGCTTCTTCTGCAGTGAAGGAGATGGTTTGATTTTGCCATTATTTTAACGGCGAAGTCTTCGCAATATTCATTATTTCTCTCCCATCAGCATCTATTGCGAATACTCTGCTCAGAACGTTATCATGAAAATCCTCAATAGTTTTGTATGAGTGCACAATAGAGTTACAAAACAGATTTTTTTTCCTTCGCTCCAACTTCTATTACAAATGTTTGTCTTTCCTTTGTTGTATTAGATCTGCGAATTTCTGGTGGAGGTGGTAATGGTTGAGATTGTGGTTTCCATATTAGAAAATGATTTAGCTTTCCCTGATCAATCATTCTGAGGATGATTCTCTATATATTTCTGCAATCATTTGTCGAATGTCCATGGAAATGGTGATAAGAACAAAATTCATGACTTCTGTGGTTTGGATGTGGTTCACTCCCCATGTTCCATGGTGCTGGTATGTTTTCCATCAAGATTATAGCTTCCCATATTTTCTCCACACTAGCATTTAAAGGTGGCATTTTGATTTCTTCCCATATTATCTTATTACTTTCTTGTCCCCTATGATGATTTTGCATCTGACCTCCATAAGTTTCTAGTGGTTGATCAAGTCTTTGAATTTTGTTGTTTCCACCTCGGCTATAGAAGTTCATTTCTCTCTCGAATTCTTCTTGGTCACGACTTCCCATAGCTACTATTTTCTGCTGACTATTCTCTATTATCTTCTCTTGTTGTCCTTGCGAAGTGCTCGCCACTGTGTTTATCAACTTAGGTAACAAGCTTGTGTTTTCTGCTTTTGAACTTGTATTCTGATGCGTGTCGTAACCACAACAAATTAATTAATATTTTACTACCTAATTAATAAGTAATATAGGGTAGTCAAGATCGATCCCACGAGGAGCACGAGATTCTAGTTGTCTTATAATGTCACAAAAGGGGGGTATGTTTTAGATAAGTAAAATAAAATAAAATAAAATAAATAAACAAAACAATTAAAAAGATAAGAGAAATCAATAAGAGAGATTAGATCAAGGAATCCTTCTTCGCTGCAAAACAATGATTAAAGTTATGTTCTTTTCTACTTTTTATTAGTCACAGATTATCACCAACCGTAGGATAGAAGGTTCGCTTAGCTAACCCCAAAATTCCTTATTTCACTGAGTAACAGGTCCGCTTAGTTATCAGATTCTATTCAAAAGAACCACCTTGAGGTTCGCTTACAAGATGTAATTCCCCGAACGCATTAAGATTTATGAACTTAGGTTTAGTACTAGTAGTTAGACTCGGTTCGCTTGATCCACTTTCTAGCGTTGTTTTCACACACAATTGATCCACGGAATCCCTCCGCAAGGTCTTGTGTTTTCTACCTGTGTAAAGAGTCAAGAAACTATTACGTATTCCCTAACTTTCACTAGCTTTAGATAAATTAACAAATCAATTTAGTATGCATCCTAAACAACCTATCAATCAATCATAAACACTAATATTAGTAAAAACAAACGATAATCATGTAAAAATTCAAAGTAGATTTAAAACAAAACTCAAAACATGTTAATCAAATTAGTTACTCATGCTAAGAGTTCACACAAAGAATAAAGAAAAGAAAAGTGTTGTGTGTGTAGAAGTGTGCAAAGATGTGCACAAAAGTGTATCTAAGTGTATATAAGTGTGTATATAAAAGTAGAGCACTTCTCTATTTATAGGCTTCAATGTTCTCCATATCTTCCAAGGAATAGAATCCCTTTCCTTTAGCACTTCAATTTCCAAATCCAAGCCTTTCTCAAATCTCCCATCTTCTCTTTCCATATTCAAACCAAATTCTCCATCCAATTCCAAGTCTAATTCTTCACATCCCATGAGAGAAATCCACACAAAATTCTGCAACTTTGGCTCGCCGGAAAACTGTGTTTTTGGCCAGAACTAGCCCGGAATCCGTCACCGCCGACCACCTGAGATTTTCCACCGGTAATAGAATATTCCGTCAGTCAGCCGTTAGAGTTAATGGTCAGTATGGTCAGACCGTCAGTCAATGGGTCAAGGGATAGAGTGAGTTAGCCACCGATTCAGCATCTTACTCGGCTAACTGGGATTACTCAACTGAGTTGCACGGCTGGATCAGTTAACGGGCTCACTGATTTAACTCGCCGGGAATAAAATCCGGCAGAGTTTCGTTCGTTTATATGACTTTCTCAGGCCAAATTTCAGGCCGATCTTTTCTGTCTTCTCCTGTGACAACCTACACATACATCTATAGTATCATTTGTAGCATTTCATTCACTGCCTGTAATTAACACAAACATCACTGCAACTTCACATCTCTTCTTAGTTTCATACACAACTCATTCTCAAACTTGCCTTTGCAGTTTTCTTTGTCTCACTCCTGATTCCAATCTGACTGAACTCCACCATCAAATCCATCATTCACATTTTCTTACCTTCCCTGTATCTGACCACCAACTTAGCTCTCGATCTGTTAAAATAGCGACCGCAATTAGCACCATCCAAACTCAAATTCTGGTACTTAATTCGACAACCCATCTTCTCAACTGTGTCAAATGAATACCACCCTCATTCCATCTTAAATCACCAGAATCAAACCCATCTTCTGTTCTTCCGTTCACTCGATTCAAAAACCAAATCTGAGAGAAACCCTTTATTCATCAATTCTTTCTTTCAACACCAAATCAAGACAACAGAAATAATACCCGTCTTCAATTTGTTCTCGTATAACTCCGGAACATATATATCTCCAAATTTTCAGTTATCTTCCAACCCTAACTCTTCTGTTCTTTAATTTCACCTCAATTTAATCAACAACAGATTCAATTTCACCCTACTAATCCCTGTACTTGATCTTCCTTTTCACAATTTCGCTCGATCTCTCATCATTCATCCTCAGTTTCAGTACCACCTCACAGAACCCATTTTCACTATCTCGTTTTCGATCTCTCGGATTTACATCGGCTGCTGTTCTTTTCTCAGCTGCAAAGGGAAGAACAAGTGAGGAAAGAAAATGGGAATTGATTCCCATTCTCTCGACCTAATTTTTGTCTTAAAGGTAGGATGGTTATTTGCACCCACTGTTAATTACACCCTCTGATAAATGATAAGGGACACCCAGATGGAAACCCCCTAACCTCAGCTGATCTGTGTTTAACACTGCTCTAAAAGAGTTTCCCCTTAACCTTAACTTGGCTCCAGATAGTGTTCTCCCATTAAATGACAATTTTTCCCTTTTTACTCAAATTGGGTAGTTTCTCCTTCTTTTCGTCCGTGCGACTCCAGAGTACCTAATAGCTCAAAAACACACGTAAAATACATAATTTACAATAAAAATAACAAAGAAAGCATAAACTACTAGATAGTAAATTAGGTGTATTCTACACCTATCAAATTCCCCCACACTTAGACTTTGATAGTCCTCGAGCAAATCAAACTAAAACTTACAACTTCAAAGCGTTCTAGCGTCCCAAGCATCCAAAGAGTTATGAGGACATAGAGTTTCTGCATGCTAGTAATAAGAAGTTAGAAATACTAAAGAACATATTCTCATTCTTAAATGTTGAGTGAGAAATAACCACACCATAATGAGAGAACGCGTGTTTAAGAAACGATCAATAAGCATTTCGCCTCGACTTCTGCCTCACCAAAAAGGATTTTATGATAATTGCACTCAAAAAGATGGTTTTTTTATGGGTCTCACATGTGTGCAGGTAGGAATGAAGAGAGAATTCCTGCAACACGTTGAATTGTAGGAAGGATAACTTCCGAAATTTTGAAAAACCCACATCTTTTAATATTTTGAAAAACCATTTTTCTAACGATCTCTAAGAAAGTAAATCAACCACTTATATCGAGGATGAGATTACTTACTTACCTTCACATCCGATTGCCAATTATGATAACACCACTCTCACGGAATCCAATAGAAACGTCTTCCGCTCCTTGTCTTCATCTTCTTGGTCTTCGACTTCAACTATTGATGATAAACACTTGAACTTCATAAATCCTTGACAATTTGTAACCTTTTTCCTTAAAATCCATGTCGCTTGAAACTTCCTTATAGATTTTCCTTCCCCACGGCTTATTCAAAACAAAACAATAATAGATATTTCTCTTGTCTCATATTTTTCAATATTTTTTTTTCTTTTCTTTTTCATTTTTCATTTATTATTATTATTATTATTATTATATTTTATTTTTCAAGACAAGAGAAACAAAATACAAAATAAAGTGAAAAATAAAACAACCATGGCCGTGGAAAAGTACTTTACCGCTTGATTCTTCACAACTTGTATCGTCTCGAATCAAAAACTTCAATAATTCTCACCTTTTACTTTCTTCGCTCTTGTAAATAAGTCTTCAAGTTGGATATAGAATTACCTCATTGTATTGTAAGATTTCAACTTGCATGTAAAAATCTGCTCATTGTATGTTGCTTTACTTGAATATGAAATTTTCTCTTTTTCTTGTTCCATTGTTGCTTGCAAACCTCAAACGCTTTCAACTTTCCTTGTAGATTTTGATGTCGCTCCCTTGTTGTTGATGATTGTGGTGTTTCTATGGACCCGTTGTTGAGATAATGGTGTTAACTGCAAATCGAACTACAAGGAGGCTTTCATCCATAGACGTCACCCTCATGATTGACAAAAATTAGCACTCAAGAGATCAAAATAGTGCTGAAATTGGTGTGAAGTTGGGTAGCTCACCATTCTACCCGGAATTAACATACGGTGACACACACTCAAAAGAAGCTCTTTAGTAAAGGAAGAATTTTTGGTCGGTGCCTCGGTTGATATAAAAACGGGTAGTCTCCACTAATGATTGATCAGCAACTCTAATAATGCATTCTTCTCTGCTCCTAATTTGCATCACCGGCATGATTAAATCCATTATTTAACACTCTAACAAGTAAGAAATCCGAACGTAGTTCCCTAACACTTCCAAGTTCAGTTATGTCGGTCACAATTCTCTATGTAAACATACCTAGAAGTATGCTAGTGACTCTAAAATCTCTACAAGTTGGAGTTTTTATGCAATTTTTTTTTTTTTAAAAATATGCTTAGCCACTCCCCCACACTTAAACCTTACATTGTCCTCAATGTAATTGAATCGTCCAAGTAAAGTCAAGGTGGTAAATCCTAATATGATATGGAACAAGAAAAATAAATAAACAAAACAAAAAGCAAATAAAAACAAAAGGATAAGAAATACAAAACCGGTGGGTTGCCTCCCACTTAGCGCTTGTTTTAAAGTCGACGACCCGATTTGGCTCTTGTAAGATTCACTCCCCATATACTAACAATCGAAAAATTTGGGGATCCTCCCATGGTACCTGTTTTGCAAACAATAGCTTCATACAAATATTAGCACAAGAAAATAATAGTGAAATTATCGCTCGATAGAAATTTCCCCCACACTTATTCTTGTCCACACCCTGAAGTGTATAAAGAACATAGAATTTGGGAATTTCTATGTATTTCTCTTGGAAAACCTGCATAGTGTTAGCATCAAGTGTTTCCAATGGCGGATATCGAGAAACAAAGTCATCCAAAAATACTTTCGAAGCACATACATTCAATCCAATAAGAGGTAAAGGAGAAGAATCAATATGCAAAGGGTTAGACAAACCTTGCATAATTTCTTGTATCACGGTATCCTCCTCATCCTTAAAAAATTCAAGTGAATTACTTACCTCTTGCATATCATGGTCCTCTATCAAACTTTGCAACCATTCTTCATCATTTTCTACCTTAACCAAAGTCTCGGC
This sequence comes from Papaver bracteatum, assembly GCA_023529315.1. Taxonomy (NCBI): domain Eukaryota; kingdom Viridiplantae; phylum Streptophyta; class Magnoliopsida; order Ranunculales; family Papaveraceae; genus Papaver; species Papaver bracteatum. The sequence goes on from JAJJWX010001877.1 coordinate 6,194,261, forward strand.
ATCATTAAAATCATTAGCAAGTTCAATTGGGTCTTCCACAATATCATTCAATTCGGTTTCATTATCGAGCATCATCTCTTCAACATCTTCATCATCGGAATCGGGCCATTTACTAAAATGATTCTCATCGGTATAGATTGTAGGATCTTCTTGTGAGGGTGTTATACCGTTTACAACAATAGGCAAGTCACACCCAATCTCCTCCTTTTAAATAGGTGAAGGATCGTTATTATGATCCGGAGTTGGAATAACTTCCTCATTGTTGCAACGCTCATACACTTCCGCGGACTCATATCTTTCCCTAAGGAATTTTTTTCAAGCACTAAATGCATCTTCCTCAAGCTCTACCTTTTGAATAGGTGATTGATCATTATTAAGATCAAGGCTCGAGTAAGCTACACTAGCGTCATCAAAAGTTTCCAAAGGTTGGTCCTTTTCAACACAATCATCTTCATTATTGGAATCACCATAATAAGAATCTTCATCGGTTTCATAGCCTTTATCCCGACGTCGTTTAAGTTCCATATGAATGGTCCTACTAATTTTTGCGACAATCTCTTCCGAATCTCCATCATCTTCCAATTTGTATAACTTTTGTGCAAGTTTCCAGAAGTTTACACGCTTACCACCGTGTATAGAGTTTCTAGATTGTATATCTTTAAAAAGTGAAGGAAAAACACGATGAAGAGGAGTATATTCCCAATTCTCTGTCTGCACATTACTAGAAAACAATGTATTAGAAGCATAATTATCCATCCATCCTTGTGATTGTCTACTTACATACCCGTCATAAGGTTGTTGATATGTATGATAATATCCATAAGGCTCCGAAGGATATTGATCATAGCCAAAAGATTGGTTTTGATTCTATCCTAAGGATGGTTGGAAGTTGCCATGATGTTGAGGTTGAAAACCGCATTGATTGTTGTAATATGCTTGCTCTTGTCCACCATTCATGGAAAACCGGTACCTGAAAAACAATTCTCAAAAACTAAGTTAGACACGATAAATAATCCAACAAAGCATGAATAATGCAAAAAGTAAAAAGAAAACAACTAAAATCATCCGATGCTCCCCGGCAACGGCGCCAAAATTTGATGCGTGTCGTAACCACAACAAATTGATTAATATTTTACTACCTAATTAATAAGTAATATAGGGTAGTCAAGATCGATCCCACGAGGAGCACGAGATTCTAGTTGTCTTATAATGTCACAAAAGGGGGGTATGTTTTAGATAAGTAAAAGAAAATAAAATAAATAAACAAAACAATTAAAAAGATAAGAGAAATCAATAAGAGAGATTAGATCAAGGAATCCTTATTCGCTGCAAAACAATGATTAAAGTTATGTTCTTTTCCACTTTTTATTAGTCACAGATTATCACCAACCGTAGGATAGAAGGTTCGCTTAGCTAACCCCAAAATTCCTTATTTCACTGAGTAACAGGTCCGCTTAGTTATCAGATTCTATTCAAAAGAACCACCTTGAGGTTCGCTTACAAGATGTAATTCCCCGAACGCATTAAGATTTATGAACTTAGGTTTAGTACTAGTAGTTAGACTCGGTTCGCTTGGTCCACTTTCTAGCGTTGTTTTCACACACAATTGCTCCACGGAATCCCTCCGCAAGGTCTTGTGTTTTCTACCTGTGTAAAGAGTCAAGAAACTATTACGTATTCCCTAACTTTCACTAGCTTTAGATCAATTAACAAATCAATTTAGTATGCATCCTAAACAACCTATCAATCAATCATAAACACTAATATTTGTAAAAACAAACGATAATCATGTGAAAATTCAAAGTAGATTTAAAACAAAACTCAAAACATGTTAAGAACTAGTAATTCATCCTTAATCAAATTAGTTACTCATGCTAAGAGTTCACACAAAGAATAAAGAAAAGAAAAGTGTTGTGTGTGTAGAAGTTTGCAAAGATGTACACAAAAGTGTATCTAAGTGTATATAAGTGTGTATAGAAAAGTAGATCACTTCTCTATTTATAGGCTTCAATGTTCTCCATATCTTCCAAGGAATAGAATCCTTTCCTTTAGCACTTCAATTTCCAAATCCAAGCCTTTCTCAAATCTCCCATCTTCTCTTTCCATATTCAAACCAAATTCTCCATCCAATTACAAGTCTAATTCTTCACATCCCATGAGAGAAATCCACACAAAATTCTGCAACTTTGGCTCGCCGGAAAACTGTGTTTTTGGCCGGAACTAGCCCGGAATCCGTCACCGCCGACCACCTGAGATTCTCCACCGGTAATAGAATATTCCGTAAGTCAGTCGTTAGAGTTAACGGTCAGTCTGGTCAGACCGTCAGTCAATGGGTCAAGGGAGAGAGTGAGTTAGCCTCCGAGTCAGCATATTACTCGGCTAACTGGGCTTACTCAACTGAGTTGCACGGCTGGATCAGTTAACGGGCTCACTGAGTTAACTCGCCGGGAATAAAATCCGGCAGAGTTTCGTTCGTTTATATGACTTTCTCAGGCCAAATTTTAGGCCGATCTTTTCTGTCTTCTCCTGTGACAACCTACACATACATCTATAGTATCATTTGTAGCATTTCATTCACTGCCTGTAATCAACACAAACATCACTGCAACTTCACATCTCTTCTTAGTTTCATACACAACTCATTCTCAAACTTTCCTTTGCAGTTTTCTTTGTCTCACTCCTGATTCCAATCTGACTGAACTCCACCATCAAATCCATCATTCACATTTTCTTACCTTCCCTGTATCTGATCACCAACTTAGGTCTCGATCTGTTAAAACAGCAACCGCCATTAGCACCATCCAAACTCAAATTCTGGTACTTAATTCGACAACCCATCTTCTCAACTGTGTCAAATGAATACCACCCTCATTCCATCTTAAATCACCAGAATCAAACCTATCTTTTGTTCTTCCGTTCACTCGATTAAAAAACCAAATCTGAGAGAAACCCTTTATTCATCAATTCTTTCTTTCAACACCAAATCAAGACAACAGAAACAATACCCATCTTCAATTTGTTCTCGTATAACTCTGGAACATATATATCCCCAATTTTTCAGTTATCTTCCAACCCTAACTCTTCTTTTCTTTAATTTCACCTCAATTTAATCAACATCAGCTTCAATTTCACCGTGCTAATCCCTGTACTTGATCTTCCTTTTCAAAATTCCGCTCGATCTCTCATCATTCATCCTCAGTTTCAGTACCACCTCACAGAACCCATTTTCACTATCTCGTTTTCGATCTCTCGGATTTACAGCGGCTGTTGTTCTTTTCTCAGCTGCAAAGGGAAGAACAAGTGAGGAAAGAAAATGGGAATTGATTCCCATTCTCTCGACCTAATTTTTGTCTTAAAGGTAGGTGTTTGTGGGAGAAAACTACTTCTGCCGGTTTAGGTAATTTTGGGTGTGTGTGGATGAGAAGTGAGTTTAAACCTTCAACAAATGTGTTGCACGATGAGCACTTTGATTCGAGAGATAATCTATACAATTCTGGCCTAAACCGAAGACACGGCCGTTCCAGATTTGTTTCGGTCACAGGTGAAGGATGTGAGGTTGATCTTAGGGAGGGAAGCGAAGAAGGTGTTGAGAGTATGAAGGTGAAGGCTATTTGATGACTTGTTAACAGAAGGTTGAGCAGGCGAGCAAATGTTGCAGGCAGGCTCTGGGTGTTGAATACGATGGTATTAACACTTGGTGTTCTGTGTTGTTCGAACTTCTGTTTTTTGAAATAGGGAGGAGAACCTATTTATACAAGTCATTAAGCCTTCTTCACGTCTCTCGTGGGAAGTGGAGGAAGTGGAGTGAGGGAAGAGTGGAGTTGTGTGTGAGTGTCACACGATCAGAAATGCCCACTTCTCCCATATTGACTTAACCGCCCATGTCTTCCTAACACGTTCTTGTGATGGCGTGTTGCACGCTGCACGCTGTAAACCGCCAGACCAATACCCCAGTTTGTATCCCCCAGTTGTGACGTGATTAATATCTCGAGTTTGTGGATCGCGGGACCCACAGAAAATAGTGCAGGGTGAACCATGAACTTGGTATAACATCGCATGCAGCCGTCTTCGGGTAACCGTTTGGAGGCTGTATATACAGGACATGCCTTGGTCGGTTACCTTGTGAAGAAGAGTGATGGATGGTGGTCATAGTGATACCTTGTTTGCTGGTTGATTCACACCCTAAGACATTCGTCCAAGCTTGCAAAGCTGGACGGACGAGATGACTCGTAGCCTTGCTTGCGACCGTTGGATGGGAGGCGCGCATGCTGCCTCTTTCGGCCCAAACATTTGCATGATTAGAGAGTTCCAATGGAGGAACCGATCATCCCTTCATGGAGGTAGTACAATGGTGTTCACGCCCATGCCTGCTTGACTCGCAAAGATTTAATCTAAGCCACTCGACTCAGGCGGCAAAGACGAGTGGTCGAGATTAGAATTTATGGAGGGGCCGTGACATGTCACCTTTGAGCGCGCGTACCGAGGAGCTTGACCACTGCCGGTCTTGGCCGATCATCTAGACGTGAAGCTGGGCCCACGGTGGTCATGCTAGCATGCTCGGTTCCTTCTAAGTCTCCATCTTGGCCTTCCGTCCAAGCCCGCGAAGATGGACGCTCGAGATGTTTCTGCGCCGCAAACCCTAATTAGGGCTTTAGACCGGCCACTTTGAGCGATCGGCTTTGGGTTGCGCGCGCCTCCTTTGGGGATACCGACCATGTATTCAGCATCTTGGGTCGATAGTGAGCATGTACATGCTTGCTCTATGACCCTGGGCGCAATCTAAGCCATCCAACTACGCCTGTGAAGTCGGATGGTCGTGATCGTTTTGGATCTTCTCAACCTGCATAAGGCGTTAATCTAGCCTTGTTTGGGCAATCGTTTCTTACACCACGGCTTGCCTATGAGGGAGTCGGTCATGTAGGTAGAAAGTGGGCCCTCCAATGGTGTACCATCACTTCACTACTTGTTTTAGGGTATAATCTAAGCCGTCCAACTATGCCGGCGAAGTTGGACGCTTACGATTAAAAGAAACCCTAGCCGTGCGTCATGCTCACTTTGAGCGCACGTTTTGGAAGGACCAACCGTAGTTGGTCTTGAACGTTCGGTCATGTGTGAAGGTGGGTCCGAGGTGATCATGGTAGCATGCTCAGGACCCCCTGAATCTATATCTACACCCTCCATCTATGCCTGCAAAGTTGGAAGGATGAGATATATTTTTGGGTTTGTTTTCAGCAAGTGAGACTAATATGGGTAGTCTTGCATGCGTTCAACGGGGCTAGTATAACCTTACTTCAGGTAGCCTACGGGTGTTTGCACGTCGAACACAAGGCTTTAATTAAAGCATTAATAGTAATGCTGTATACCTACAGAAAACCGGGATGGTTGCTACATGCTCCGTCGGGATGGTTGCCACATGCTCCGTTTTGGGTAGGTTTTAATTCTCAGGGATGGTTTCACATGCTCCAATGAATTAATATGGCGAGAAGTGTTCATCGCCTGAAGGCTTTATCCTTTGCAAGACGTCAGCTTACAAAAATTGGCTTTTTACAATTTTAGCCTTTAAATAGAAATCCACCATCAACATTAAGTCCCTTGCCTAGCATGCAATGGTTACACTATTGTAGGGTAGGCATGAGATGGTGACAAATATACGTAAAAGAAATAAAGGTAACTAACCTTGGAAGGCAGCCGCTAGTGATTGTCCATGTGAACGCATCGTTGCAGGCATGAAACCTTTGGTGGGCCGTTTCCCTTCTTGGTTTTTTGGAAGCAAAAGGGAATCCTTCTCTAATAAGAATTCTTCAAATTTTGCCTATAAAAGGGAGAACCCTTTTTGTTTTCCCTTCACAATTTTTTTTTGTGTGAACGTTCAGCTCTCTGCTCGTGCTGCCGCCATCGCCATTGCCATTCTTCACGGAGTCATTTGCCGGATTTGTTGTCGCTTTGCATTGTTAATCAGGTACGTGCAAAAATATATTTTTTTATTTTTATTTTTTTGCAAAACCTAATTATTTAGTTAGAGTTTCTTTTGCATTTTGAGAGGATTGTAGGTGCAGCAAAACATACCATAATTAATTCCTTTACTGCCTGTTAGGGTTGCGTAGTAAAAGAAATCATAAACATGTCGTTTGTTCCCTTTATCCTTGCATGTCAAAACCCAGGTTGTAGCTTGGTAGAACCGTTGTCTTGAACTTGTAGACATGATAAACAACTGTAGAAAAATATGTTGACATGTTGGCTTAGCTTTAGGGATACGCATGCAAACTTTAGTGCCCGCCTGCGTGATTTTGAGGTACTCCTGCGCTTGCGTTTACCGATATTGCTGTAGAATCTTCATACAAACTCGGATTTCGACGTTCCGCATACGTAACTTCAAGCCCAGAAAATTTCCAAGCTTTAACAAAGAAGCTTTTTGTATTTTGAGCGTGTTTAGGGGATAAAAACCGCGAAATAGTAAACTTCCAGGAGGTTTTCAGAATTTTTTCAGGCTGCGTGTATTCTGATGTTTTGGCCACCCATTCTTGCTCTTTCATCCGATTGTCGTGAAATTTTGATATGTTTTAGGTAACTTCCATATGAAGAGAATGGCACATAACATAACACTAGATTTCATACCCATTGCTTCCAGCTCATAATCGAACACAGGGTAGTGTAAATTCCCTCAACTGAGTTTGTTTGGAGGATGCTTGAACCATCCCAATCCCATGTAATCTCCGTATTAGGTGCCTAACAACGAAGTTGGGAATCGCGAGAATCTTTTATTGCTATACGACTCCTTGGAAACATGCTAACACTTCCAATCTTATTGCAGTTGCTCAATGATGAACGCGGAGGATAGTGTTGTGAAGGGAGGTGTCGACTCTTTCAGAGATGTGCCAAGTATAAATGATGGAATGCTTACCAAGTCTTTTCCAATCGTCAGGAGGCACCCCAGACATAATATAATCCTTATTACCGGTTCAGAAAGTGAAGAGAGTCTACCATCGTCTTTAGCAGGCGTGATGAGGTTTTGCATCCAGAAGAAAGAATATCTACCTTCCCCTATTGACTTCAGAATTTTCCAGAATCCACTTGAATCATACGAAGGATGGATGTGGCGCATGTTGGGTAATGAAGAGATTAGAGGCAACTTAACCAGGGCGTGAATTCTTGATGCTATTAAGGCATCTGCAATTTTTCATGTCAAGAAGGATATCCCAGGTTTGGTCGCTTTTGCTGCTCGATGGCGTCCTTCTACGAACACATCTTTATGCACGTGGGGTGAAATGACTATCACTCTTGAGAGAGTGTCTGCATTAATGAGACTTCCTATCGCTGGCATTCTTAATTGCAAGCTGTCTGAAGGCAAAGACACCATTTATCAGGCTATAATTCATAAGGTGAACGAATACGATCAGTTGGAGAAGAAGCCGAAATGTTTCTACACTTGGTGGGTAGGTGAATGGTCTTCCATGCAAGGTAATGATGATCTTAGCACAGCTGCATTCTTGTCCTTGTGGTTTTCTAGAGATATCCTTGATGACGGCTCCGGCACGAAAACTATTAGAAAGAAAATCATCGTATTCGCCATTAAGCTAGGAAAATGTATAACTCTCCCTTTGGCTTCGTTATTCCTAGGCTCGTTGTATGGTCACCTGAATTATTTAGTGGAGGAGATGTATATTTCCAATGGGTACATGAAGGTAGATACATATGTGCACGTCGCCTTTCTTCAGGCATTTTTGTGGGAACACTTTAAGGATTACGCTCCCACTACTACAACCTCAGTCCCCAGCTTGTATGGTGATTCAAGAATACTCCGTTGGTAGAATAGACGTCCAAAAGCTGGGGTGAGGCTTGTAGATTTGCTCGATAGTGTGAGTTCCATAGACTTTCGTCCTTGGGGGCCGGTTCATCCTTCTTCCATCATCCCTGTCATTGATCTGCCGCCTAAGGGGAGAGATATGAGCCCTGAAGAAGTCGTTTTCCTGTGGATCTGTATACCAGGGTATGTTCCTTCTTTTTGTGATGACAGGCTAAGCATTATTCCATATAATATTGATAGAGCCGCTCGTCAAATGGGTTTTGATCAAGGTGTCCCATTTCGTCGTCCCGCAACGCCTTCAGAAGAACTTAAGTCATCATGCCTCAATGTTGATGTTTTCTCGCCGGAGATGAAACTTCCTTTTCCTTCCCCGGGGATAAAGCCGGTAGCTACTTTTGGTTACAAAGATTTTTGGAGGGGGCAATTACTGCTCTTTAAATCATTTGCCAGCGAAGTGGTAGCTGACCTTCGTGATAAACCTCTTGATGACGTCTTGGCTGGTCATAGGTGATTGAAACCCCTTCCAGGGAAGCGAGGCAGGGTTAATGCCACCGACTGCGATCTTAAGTCCAAGAAAAAGAAGCAAGCATGTAGTCCAGTAATTCTCAACTCTTCCAATATACAGGTATTCTGAATTCTTTATGCTTAATTTTCAGTTTCAACTTCCATGAGCAGCTTTTACTAATCCTTGTTGGTGATCAGGGGATTCCTGAAGAAAATTCCTTTTCCACACTGGCACGAGTTTACAATGAGGAGCGTGGAGGTAACGGGAAGTCTGGAAATCTTCATGCTGAGAAGCCTGGAAATAATGACCTTCATGTAGAATAGTCTGGGAACACTGATCCTTATGCGGAGAAGTCTGGAAACATCGATCTTCATGTAGACGAGTCTGGTAACACTGATCCTATCATATACAACAATGAAGATGGTGCAAGCTCGATTGAAGAGAATGCCTTTCAGAGCGGTAATTTTAATGAGCTTGTAGATGAGGCCGTGTCAGCAATCCAGACCAGAACTTTGAGGAGTTTGGAAGGGACATCTGCTGCGATGGTTCCTTCCAAAGAGATGTTGTCGCCAGAAGTCGTTCCTGGTGGTATGTTCGACCTTCCCTTTGATAATCCATGTCCTGATCATGTGTTGGTTGGAGGGTTCAGCGTGCCGGCCCAGTTTGAGGAGTTGTACACCACAATATGGAAGAAATATGGCCACATTGCTACCACCACGAATCTGAAGAGTCGTCTTGCTTTGGTAAATCGCGTTCAGGAGGCCTTACCCTCTATTTGGGAGATGAGTGTCGCAATCAGTCGTGATGTTTCTGAATACGTGATGGAAGACTGGCAGTGCCACTTGGATGTGTTTGCGCAGTATGACTTCAATGCTCCTTGGTTCTTCAAAGGGTTTCATGAGATTCAGAAGAAGCAAGGTACGGTGCTTTCCATTGAATGCGTCGTCCGTCAGAAACAAAAGGTTGGTAGGTTGGCCGAGGAGTTGAAATCTCAGCAAGCCGTTCTCCGGAAGATGGAAGCCGCTCTTGCTCAGAAGGATGAGGTGTTGCTGAAAGATTTTCCCTAAAGTATTCATGCTGTCTACTTGTGTTTTCTCTTTAGATGCTTTTCGAGTGATTGTGATGATTTCCTTTCACACAGTTTGGTTTTAGGTTTTGAATTGATAGGTGATTGAATCTTGGACTGGTTTATTTACGACATGCTTTTATGAATGTTTGACTTTCGGAAAAGATTATTCTAAAATAGGATCTGAATCTTATATTATGAGTGATCATACATGTCATGTGAAATTGAAAATGCAGTGTGAAAGGGAAAGGTAAGGGGTGGTGAGCATGTATGGCGCTTGCTCATTGAGTATCCTGTTCATATATGTAGGATTCCAAGTCCCCAGTAGGATATATAATTATCTTACAATAACGTTTGTTGTGACTTACTTGTCTTTCGAAATCCGTGTATGAGAATGAGCACTCCCGAATACCCTCTCCCCAAAGAGCGCGTGCTAATTTTTTGAGGGGAAATATTGCTTCTCCGAATTTATCTTATCGTGGACAATGCGTTTCAATCCGTGGCACTCGCTGGTGGGGTGATGGAGAAATCGATGGTAATGACAATACCTCGGGTTGGCTGTCTCTTGATCGGTGGGCGGACGCCGCGCCGGCGGCAGTTGTACCTCTCCATCACGTACCCATATCTCCAATAACTCCACAATCATACTTATGGGAAACGGGAATCGTGGATCTTTTGAGTCTAAGATTTCATGCGTCGGCGTGTGTCGTGGCTCTTCCCTTAGGTTTCGGTGTGAAGCACGCTTTGGAGACGGAATTGATGCGTTGTCTCGTGTCACTGCATCCGCGACCCTCTTGGTCGGGAGATTCTACTGAAACATGGGGGATGTTGCGCTGGCGATGGCATTGTCGTTGAGCTGGTGATTTGAAGGCTGCAAGCTCCTACGTTCATATGCTCTCTGATTGATTTCTCCTTCCTCCAGCATTTCTTCCCCTGGATGAAGAGTCAGCACGGGTTGGGCATTATTCTGAGTTCTGGCAAGAGTCTTGAGGTATAAATCTTCTAACAAGGCTTTGTATGTAGTTGGTTCTCTGTTTTCATCCGGAAAGCGTCGTAATTATTCATGCTGGTCGATCCGTCTCAAGCTCCCGTTTCCAGGTGAAAGGTTTTGTTCGTCTCTGGGCTCTCTGGGGCCATGTGTTCCGCCAGTTCTTCTGAAAATCTGACCTCCAGAACTTCTTGCGTTATTAGTGATACTTCCCGGGTAGCTTCTTGCAAAGCCCTCATGTAATTGAGCCGATATGTCGTTCAAGAGACGGAAGGTTTCACTCTGCCTTCTGGAAATTCCTGCTTGATTTGCCGGACGTCTTCCAGCATCCTGGTCACATTTTCGATGACACTTGAATTATCCATGGCTTCTGAAGAATTCAACGAATGGGAGTACATCTCGGGATGAACTTCTGGGATTTGGTGAAGAGTGAATTAATGATCAAATCAAATCTAAAATCTACCTCTCCAAAGTCAAATAAAAGCTGGTAGACTTTAAAGATTCGAGTTTTGCAACCGAGAGACTAACCTCCCGCTGTGGTCGCCAATTGTTTATGGGAGAAAACTACTTCTGCCGGTTTAGGTAATTTTGGGTGTGTGTGGATGAGAAGTGAGTTTAAACCTTCAACAAATGTGTTTCACGATGAGCACTTTGATTCGAGAGATAATCTATACAATTCTGGCCTAAACCGAAGATACGGCCGTTCCATATTTGTTTCGGTCACAGGTGAAGGATGTGAGGTTGATCTTAGGGAGGGAAGCGAAGAAGGTGTTGAGAGTATGAAGGTGAAGGCTATTTGATGACTTGTTAACAGAAGGTTGAGCAGGCGATCAAATGTTGCAGGCAGACTCTGGGTGTTGAATACGATGGTATTAACACTTGGTGTTATGTGTTGTTCGAACTTCTGTTTTTGGAAATAGGGAGGAGAACCTATTTATACAAGTCATTAAGCCTTCTTCACGTCTCTCGTGGGAAGTTAAGGAAGTGGAGTGAGGGAAGAGTGGAGTTGTGTGTGAGTGTCACACGATCAGAACTGCCCACTTCTCCCATCTTGACTTAACCGCCCATGTCTTCCTAACACGTTCTTGTGATGGCGCGTTGAACGCTGCACGCTGTAAACCGCAAGACCAATACCCCAGTTTGTATCCCCCAGTTGTGACGTGATTAATGTCTCGAGTGTCTTCGGGTAACCGTTTGGAGGCTGTATAGACAGGCCATGCCTTGGTCGGTTACCTTGTGAAGAATAGTGACGGATGGTTGTTATAGTGATACCTTGTTTGCTGGTTGATTCGCACCCTAAGCCATTCGTCCAAGCTTGCAAAGCTGGACGGACGAGATGACTCGTAGCCTTGCTTGCGACCGTTGGATGGGAGGCGCGCATGCTGCCTATTTCTCCCCAAACATTTGCATGCTTAGAGAGTTCCAATGGAGGAACCGATCAGACCTGCATGGAGGTAGTACAATGGTGTTCACGCCCATGCCTGCTTGACTCGCAAAGATTTAATCTAAGCCACTCGACTCAGGCGGCAAAGACGAGTGGTCGAGATTAGAATTTATGGAGGGGACGTGACATGTCACCTTTGGGCACGCGTACCGAGGAGCTTGACCACTGCCGGTCTTGGCCGATCAGCTAGACGTGAAGCCGGGACCACGGTGGTCATGCTAGCATGCTCGTTTCCTTCTAAGTATCCATCTTGGCCTTCCGTCCAAGCCTTCGAAGATGGACGCTCGATATGTTTCTGCGCCGCAAACCCTAATTAGGGATTTAGACCGGCCACTTTGAGCGATCGGCTTTGGGTTGCGCGCGCCTCCTTTGGGGAGACCGACCATGTATGCAGCATCTTGGGTCGATAGTGAGCATGTACATGATTGCTCTATGACCCTGGGCGCAATCTAATCCATCCAACTACGCCTGAGAAGTCGGATGGTCGTGATCGTTTTGGATCTTCTCAACCTGCATAAGGCATTAATCTAGCCTTGTTTGGGCAATCATTTCTTACACCATGGCTTGCCTATGAGGGAGTCGGTCATGTAGGTAGAAATTGGGCCCGCCAATGGTGTACCATCACTTCACTACTTGTTTTAGGGTATAATCTAAGCCGTCCAACTATGCCGGCGAAGTTGGACGCTTACGATTAAAAGAAACCCTAGATGTGCGTCATGCTCACTTTGAGCGCACGTTTTGGAAGGACCAACCGTAGTTGGTCTTGACCGTTTGGTCATGTCTGAAGGTGGGTCCTAGGTGATCATGGTAGCATGCTCAGGACCCCCTGAATCTATATCTATACCCTCCATCTATGCCTGCAAAGTTGGACGGATGAGATATATTTTTGGGTTTGTTTTCAGCAAGTGAGACTAACATGGGTAGTCTTGCATGCGTTCAACGGGGCTAGTATAACCTGCCGTCAGGTAGCCTACGGGTGTTTGCATGTCGAACACAAGGCTTTAATTAAAGCATTAATAGTAATGCTGTATACCTACAGAAAACCGGGATGGTTGCTACATGCTCCGTCGGGATGGTTGCCACATGCTCCATTCTGGGTAGGTTTTAATTCTCAGGGATGGTTGCATATGCTCCAATGAATTAATATGGCGAGAAGTGTTCATCGCCTGAAGGCTTTATCCTTTGAAGGACGTCAGCTTACAAAAATTGGCTTTTTACAATTTTAGACTTTAAATAGAAATCCACCATCAACAGTAGGATGGTTATTTTTACCCACTGTTAATTACACCCTCTGATAAATGATAAGGGACACCCAGATGGAAACCCCCTAACCTCAGCTGATCTGTGTTTAACACTCCTCCAAAAGAGTTGCCCCTTAACCTTAACTTGGCTCCAGATAGTGTTCTCCCATTAAATGACAATTTTTCCCTTTTTACTCATATTAGGTAGTTTCTCCTTCTTTTCGTCCGTGCGACTCCAGAGTACCTAATAGCTCAAAAACACACGTAAAATACATAATTTACAAGAAAAATAACGAAGAAAGCATAAACTACTAGATAGTAAATTAGGTGTATTCTACACCTATCATATTCGCAACTGGGTATGATTCCATCTCATTTTGTTTTTATTCAAGAGCAATATACTCCTCCTGCAGCTATCGCAACTCAATCATCGTGATTGTATTCTGGATTCTGAAAATTTGAATGTACAACAAATTGGTTGCGAACATTGCGTTAATGAATGATAAAATGAGGTATCTCTCATCTACTCGTCCATCCATATCGCTACATATTGTCTTTCACCTCATAGTTAAATGCTTCAAGCTTTCTCCAACTCTTTGTTTTAACCCAAATACATCTTCAATGCCAGGTCGCGATGAATTATTACTTATATACGCCCCTAAGAACGTAGTCTGCAAATGATTAAAAGATGTTATAGTATTCTTTGGTAAACCCTCATACCATTTCAATGCATCTCCTATTAAGCTGGATGCGAAATACTTGCATAATACATCATCATGGTTTTCCCACTATAGCATACATCTCACATACGCTTTGATGTGTTGAACTGCACAAGTTGTTCCGTCAAATATACTAGTTAATGCAGGCAGATTGCACTTTGGAAGTATACCTCTCAATTGCACTTCTTGTGTGAATGGAGTTTTCACAACTTCTTCTATGGCTTCGTCTAATTGTCTCATGCCTCCCTCTCTTATGTTATTTAACATTCCTCTCATCTCCGCCAATTCTCTTAAGATTTGTTCATTTACACCAGGTGCTGATTCCATTGGTCTTTTTAATTATGCTTCTCTTCTCCCGCGTTCTTGCCTGTTTTGTTTTGCAAAATTTTGATTTTCCTTTTTATCATTTTGTTCTTGTCTTTCCCTGCGATCTCCTCTTTCATATCTTTCATGAATTCACACATGATTATACTTCTCATTTTTTCCTCTGCGATTTTGTTCATTCCTCCTCAATTCTCTTTGTTGCCTTTCAGCTCTCCTTTGTACTCTACCATATTCTTCATTGATATTAAAATTATTGCGATTTTGTTCGCGTCTTCTATCTCGATTGTCATGATTGTTCTATCGTATTTCCTCTTGGAGCTCTCTTTCCTCCACTTCTGCTCTTAACCTTTCCCTTTTGCAAGATATACGTGCTTGTTCAGCATAATGTATCTCAATTTCGTCTTCAATCACATGTTGATTTCTTTGAATTTCTCTCTCATGTAATATTCTTCTTCTTTCTTCTTGATTTTCTTCACCATCTTGATTATTTCGTTCCTGACGTTGCATATTCCCCTGATTCCCATTATTTTGTTCATTTTGGGGAATTTCACCATGTGGAATGTAACGATCTTCAATCATTTCCCTTCTTTCACGACGTTCTTCATCTAGATTTTGTATTTCCTCTCGAGTATCTTCATTAGCATTTTATCTCGGCGAATTTCGTCTTATTTCTCCTCTAGTTGACCTTGAACTTGATCTTGTAGTGCTTTTTGACCTTTTATTATGCAGTCTCATGTTTTCCATCCTCAACTCATGATTTTGCCTTGTCAAATTTACATGTTCTTCTGCCTCTAATCTTCTTTCTTCATGTATTCTCTGCCTCAACGCCTCTAATGCCTCAATCTCTTCATTTCCATGAATTATTCCTCCAACTTCTTCTCGGTTTCTCTCTTCTTGTCTATCATTTCTTAATTGATGTTCTTCTTATGCTTCGTCTGCTGAATCTGACAGTCAAGTATGTACACTCACTCTGTCATAATATATAGTTCTATTTTGTGCTGGTGTACGTTGAATTGGTTATTGAATTTGATTTTCTCCATTGTTTCTTTCATTCATTCTTGAAGATTCCTCAATTTCATTTCTCCTTTCTCCAGCAAGCCTCTTACTCCTTCCAACAGTTGTTGGTTGTCTTGAAGCATTTCTTCTTCTAGCCATTTCTTCAATCTTAATGAATTGTTGAAAATTATATGAAACTCTTCACCAACTACTCCAAATTCTTTCAAATCACAATACCAATTTTCACACTAAGACCACATCATCCCTGTTTCTAGCGCCATTATGTAGTTGCAGGAAATCCTACAATACATCCCTCACAAGAATTCATAATAATCGACACATCTTTATGATCAAAAACTGCACCTTTTATTAATAGATTCCAAAATGAAATCAAGAATACAATACTGTTTTGGACTTTCTCTCTCTTCAAAACTTTCTCAACACTCCAAAAAGATCTCTCTCTTCCTTACGCCTATTCGTCTCTTTATATAGGATATTGCATAGTGGATGACATCTAAGTTGTCCTTTATTTTCGGATATGGTTTGAGATATTCTCGCAAGTATTCAAGTGTTGATGTTCGCAACATTCTTAAATGTCGCAAGGTCTTCACATCTTTCTCGTGTTTAAGTTGTCGTCACCTGTTACGTCATTTCTGTAGTTAGTCTGCGAAGGCTTCGCAATGTATTAATGATGATGACTTCGTAAGGGTGTTGATGTTGCGATATTATGATCCTACACAAGGTTCTCTTCATAAGCACTCTCAAAAATCTTCTAGCAGAATGTTAGTTCTCTTTAGAAGAAGCAACAACACCGTTGATACTTTTTGATCTTTTGTTTTCACAAAACACCGATTTGATTTCCCTTTAGATGTGAATCAAGGTTTTGGAAATCTTGTGTTTGTTTTGAGAAAAATAATTACTAGGTAAAAGTAATATCAAAACAAACTTGTAGATTAAGGTTTATTATACTTTTCAAAAATGGAAGAGAACCCTAATTATTCTACAACAAGAACAACTAGAATAAATCTAGAGATATCTTGTTTAAAACTTCTTAAGTATTTTTACGAGATAACTTAATCGAAGTTTTCTTTCTAGTTACGATTTGGAATAACAAGTGTTGGTATACGATTGAAAACTGAAATCTATCAAAACCTAGGGTTTATGATCAACAACTCTTGAATGGTCTTATATTAGAAGAGAAGACCTTAGAATAGACAAGAGGTGAAAAACCTAGATTACAAGTTGTGTAACGATCACGAAGATTATTACTAACTCGGCTTTGTGATCCCCAAAACAAATACTTTTATCTCACTCTTGTTCACGAAGAACATAAGACATGGAAAACAACCTTATGAAGCTTAAAAAAAGTGTAACGCCCATGAACCCTTTATTTATAGTGAACAAGGTTAAAGCTAAGCAAAGTTATTTTCCTTTTTCAAGACTTTCCTAATTTTGGGAGTCTTTCCTAAGTTACAAATCTTGCCAAAGTAATTAAATAAATAATTAATTTAGCAAATATTGTATTTATGTGAATAAATCACAATTTATCTTAGGAAGGAACTAAAAGATATCACAAGCACTTTAATATGGTAATCAAATATTTTTGGAGTGTTAAATCAAAGCTCGGTTGAACCCACCAAGCGTTGGTATGTCAAGTTTGGTTGTCATTTTTTAGTGAATCAAAACTCATTTAAAGAGTAGCTTGATTATATACTAGAGTCAACATCATATAGGTTAGCTTGAAAGTGTTAGGATATGAGACTTACAAGTATTACATGAAGACTTGAAGAATGTGAAGAAGTATGGAGCTACATCGACAACATCATCCTTCCTCTTGAGGTTAGTAATATTTGACTTGAACCGTTTCCTTCCCTAACATATCTTTCAAGTCATGCATATTGAAAACATAAATGCGAAGCTGTGTTTGATACTCTAGTTAGACATAGTATTAAGGAATACAATTCGAGGTTTATTTCTTAACCATTAAACTTTGTATATAAGACATCGACATGATCATATGAATACTATTGTGATTATGTATAGATATAAGTGAATATTTCATCCTAGGAAACAATGTTTTACATTCGTTTAAAGGAAGTAAGCTCATAAACTTGTTTTGTGAATCACAAGGGAAATCACTAGGCTTATTGGTATTATTATTCATTGCAAATCTATTTTGAATTACCAATATGTGTGTTTAGTATAACCGCTCATAAACTTGTTTATGTATCTTGGTAAAACTATTTACAAGGCCCGACTTATGTATTGTTATGACTTTTATTAGTGAAACTGATCTTAAGTAATCACTCAAGATGGTATGATCGATGCCTTGTAAATAACAACTTTTACCTAGTCATTGGGGAACTGATCCTAGTAAGTGGTCGGTTGTCAGCCGACGCAAATATAATTTCACTTTCTTACTTCCTAAAATAAATTAGTATGCGATAAGAAAGAGTTCGTATCCACGGAGAGGCTTTTTGTTGTTATGCAAATTTTCAGTTTCTTAGTAACCAAAGGGGGGATGTTGTTTTATCAAAGCAATAAAAATAAATTGAAAGCAATAAAGTATGAAAATAATCAATATGGAGAAAGTATTGGTCACGGGATAGTTTCATTCACAAATACATATTTTCATCAATGACTAGAATTGATATTTAATCTCTCATTTACTAAAAGTCCTAGGATACCTTGATCGTAAGAATATCCCGCTAATTCCCTGATTTCATCACAACCACATTAAAAGATGCATATGTGAATTCTTCCTAGAAAGCAACCTAAAGTGTAAAAGCAAATTAGATTTAACTCCCTAGAAGCAATAATCTATATGGAATAAGACTAATCAAGGCAATCGAAATGTGTAAAAGCACTAAATCAATTTAACCCAAGTTATGATTCATATGTGACTAGTAGGATATATCTCTACAAGCACTACCCACATTTATGCTACTTAGAATCAGGGATGAACAACGTTTTCGTATTGAAAACCCTAATATAGCTCTAGATATGAATGCAAATCGGATTGATTCCGGACTCAACCAAATAAAAAATCAAATCATATATCAATATCAACAATGAAACATAAACAATAAACTTGAGACAAAACTAATGCATTGAATCAGATTTTATTTGTGAAATCCACTTATTATCCCATAATCAATATTAAGAATTTAGCTACTCATGGTTTTTGAACTCAACATAATTATTATTAAAAATAAAATGAAGAACATAAAAATAAATGGAAGCAAACCCTAGTCGCTGCTCTCCTCCAAAAACCCAGTAGAAAGATTTTGATAAGTCCTATCTCAAAAGAATAGAAACTCCTTCTTTTATAGCTTTCCAACTTTCCAAATTAGGTCTTCAAAGCCCACGGTCCAATACCAAGAAATCCACCAAGCCCATGAACCAAGTGAGAAAAACCCATGTGAAAATATGACCCAAAAATTGTTAGCCGGAAAACTGTGTTTTTGGCCGGAATTGGGCCGGAATCCGGCGCGGAAAGTCGTCGTTCATCATCTGAAAATCACTGACGTCGAAGGAATATTCCGTCCGATTCCATTAACGTCAACCGTTGACCTAACGGTCATCGTTAGTCACCGAGTCAAGGCACTGAGTCAGCTCAGGTCAAACTTTAGTCTAGTGTTGAGTCAACTCACTGACTGGCCATGGCCTAGCCATTGCATATGCCAAAATCTGTGATGGCCAACAACTATTATCCAGCCATGATGGATGAGGATTACAGCTGCAACTTCCTACTGTCTAACCCATTACAGTTCATACTCCAACTGCACTTCAACCAACCAACACCATCTGTAATTCATCCATGGCTCCACTCCATTCCTCTCAGTCCAGCTGAACCTCCTCCAACATTGCAGAACCACCTGAACTGCGCAACTTCCCAGCTCTGCAAATCTGTAGAAATGTATTCCAACACACACACACAAGCCAACCTCCTGCAACATAGGTAACTGATTGCACTTGTTCACTGCAATCATATCTAGCTTCAAATTCTCAGACTCCTTGTCATTCACAGGTTCCGGCATCGTTCTTATTGAACTGCACTTGCCTGCAACTCCATCTTAGTCAGTCCACTAAACCATTAGCACCACTTCAACCATCACCAGAAAACAATGCAGTTCACCTGCAATATCAACAGCAGCATCACATCATCAATTCCTTCTTGGCTGCTTCATACTCATCCTAGTTATGTCTCAGCTGCATCCATCCATAATCTACAACAGAGCTTCATCTTCTTGTAACCCTGCAACTACAGCTAGCATTACTTCCCTGCAACCAGCTCTCTTCCCTTCCCTGCAGCACCAAGCACTTTTGTTCCTTCTTTGAATTAATCCATGCAAGACAATAATCAACATCATACAATCTCCAACTGATGAACCTTCAACTGCAACCACCTTCATAAACCTAGCTGCACCATTCCAGGCAACTCAGACCTTCATAATCACCATATTCCCATTTAAGCCCTTGTTCTCTCTAGCACCAGCATCCATAACTGCCTAGCCTGCAATCTCAAGCATAGGACACACCACCAACACTTGCTCCTGTAATTCCACAACCTCCAGTTGTGCAACCCCCTGCAATCTCAAGACAATACCAGTTCAGCCCTGCTACACAGATCATCACCAGAAACTGCAACTCCACTAGCCTCAGGCACAACTGCACTTCCCAGTAACCAACAGCTGCATTCTTTCCAATACAGCATCTTGCCACTTCAGAACCCATCTCAAACCCATATCAGCTATTAAGCTCAATTCTTCCTCCATTCCAACATCAACCTAGACTACCAACAGCTTCATCCAAAACAGTTGACCTAAATCCATGGAAAAAACTCCATTCCTTCCAGTTCTTCAGTGATTTTAGAAAAAACTCATCTCTCACAGAACCCATTGAATCTCCTCTCCCATTACACATCTCAGATTCACCTTCAACCACCAAACCCTAACTACTCCACCACAAGATAAATCCCAATCTCCCATTTAATCACCAACAGATCATCTCTTGCTTCTGAGTTTACACAACCAATCAATCACCCACTAAATCTCTTCTTCATCAATTCCTCCCCCAGCAGAAACTCTCGAATTAACAGAATCAACCTACCTGATTTCTCTCGACTGAAATCTCACATCTGTTCTTCCATTCACATCCCCATCTCACTGTGTTGATCACTCAAACACCAGCAGAACTCGAGCCTCCCTCATGAATTTTCGATTTCTTTCTCAATTTCAGCAGCAAAAGTAGCTGCTTGTGTTTTCTTCTGTATGAATTTCAGGTGAATGAGAGAAATATCTCTCATTGAATTCGTGGTTGTAATGAAACAAGGTTGGATAATGACAATCCCAACACCCAGATAAGGGACACCCAAATGAAATAGATAAAGGCAACCAAAGATGTCTTTTCCTTGCTTCTCTAGACTAAGCTGTAATAGTTGGCTCGGCACGGCTCCGCTCCCTACAATAGTTGCACATGAAAATTTACGCTTTTTGCTCCTTTTCGCTCCAGTTGAACGTTTTCTCCTTCTTTCGAGTTCCTCCGCTAACAGCAACCGTCCCTTATTTATCATATTCACTTATGCTCTTCAATGAGAGTCATCACTAAAGTTGTTGTGCTTTTTAGACAGAATTTGCATCACTAAAGCCGACATACTTTTCAGATAGGGATGAAGAAATAAAAGCAAATATGAGAAATAATCGCCTCCAATAACATTTGCACCTTTTGCATCAAACGACTCCAAAGTACCTAACAAACTCAAATTCATACATAAGATACATAATTTACATGAAAAATCGCAAAGAAAGCATAAATACTAGATATAAAATCAGGTATTTATCACACCAATCAAATTCCCCCACACTTAGACTTTCCTAGTCCTCGAGCAAATCAAACAAAAATAATTCTAAAAGATACATACAACTCCCGTGAGCATTTTCTAGAGAAATACCCACACAACCTACATTCCCAACTTACAAGTTCTCCGAAAAGATAGTATCCAACGCGCTAAGAAGACATAAAGATTCTGCACACTAGTCATAAGAAGTTAGACACATAAATGAAAACAATCTCATTCTTAAAAGTTGAGAGAGAAATAACCATCCCTTATCGAAAGAAATTCGGGTTCGGAGTGATCAAAAAGTCTCGACTCTGCCTCACAAGAAAGGGTTTTATGAAATTGCAATCAATAATAAATAGCTCTTTATGGGTCACACATGTGTCCAGGTAGGAATGAAGAGAGAATCCTGCGACACGTTGAATAGTAGGAAGGCAAACCCTCCGAAATGTTTTGAAAACCCACATCTTTTATTCATTTTGAAATCCCTTTTTTTTGACGATCTCTTAGAAAGGAAATCAACCACTTAACAAAGGTGGGGATATTCTTACTTACCTCGTTATCTGTTCGGCGTGCAGCTAGCACCACTCTCACAACATCCATAGAAACGTCTTCGGTCTTCAATCCTTGTCTTCGTCTTCGGTCTTCAACTCTTGATGATAACTCTTGAACTTCGTAGAATCTTGACAATGTGATTCTTTCCATTGGCTTTATTGAATGAATACAAAACCAAAAATGAACTAAACAAACCAAAATATGATGCAATGAATAATTTTTTTTTTAAGGGAACTAGCATAATGATAACTATGTTCCAATATTTTTTTTATTAGACAAGAGAATATAATACAAATAAATAAAAATAAAAATAAAATAAAATAAAAATGCAAGTACAAATGCCATGGTGTGAGTATTTTACCGCTTGATTCTTCACAACTTGTATGTCTCGATATCATAAACTTCTTGAATTCTCATCTTGATAATCTTCACTCTTGTACAATAGTCTTCAACTTATAAAAATTCTGCCCTTGTCTTGTTGTTATACTTGAATCTGAAATCTGCTCATTTTTGTACCGTTGCTTGTAAACCTAAAACGTCTTCAACTTTGCTTCGAACTTGTGATGCTTCCCTTGTTGATGATGATGGTGTTTCTATGGACCTGTTGGTGTAGAGAGAGATAAAGTGGATGGTGCTAACTGCGAACAAGATTACAAGTGGTATGTAAGTTAGCAATTCGATGTCACCATTCATGATTGATAAAATAGCACTCAAGAGATCAAAATAGTGCTTCTATTGGTGGGAGGTTGGGTAGCTCACCATTCTACCCAGAGTTTACGTACGGTGACACACACTCTAAAAGCACAAATTTAGACAGGTACAAAGAAATGAAGGTCGGTGCCTCTCATGATGTAACATGGGTAGTCTCCACTATAGGGGACCACTACTCTACTACCGAATTCAGTCTGCACCATATTTTCCACTGGCATGGTTAAATCCAACTTTAACTCTCATACAAGTAAGAAACCCGATCATGTTCTCTGTCATCTCTAAGTTCAGTCACTCTTATGAGAATCTCGATGTAATCTTAGCGACATGGATACTATGTGACTCTAAACTAACTACAAGTTGGATTTTTTCATGCACTAATTTACACAAAAGTTGAAAATTTTGAAAAATTTACAATGCAAATACTTAACCACTCCCCCACAATTAAACTTTACATTGTCCTCAATGTAAATTGAGTCATCCAAAGTAAGAAAAGGTGGGAAATTATGCATGAAAAATGACAAGAAATCAGAAAAATAAAATCAATATAATACAAGAAAAAGCTAAAAACAAAACAAGAAAATGAAAATAAGACAAGAGATACTCATCCTATGGGTTGCCTCCCATTTAGCGCTTGGTTTAAAGTCGTCATCCCGACTATCTCCTTGCTTTCTACGACTCCTCCAGAGGGAGTGCATCCACAAAATTCGCTCCTTCCACCACTTCGGAAGTGAAATTCTCATAATATGGTTTCAACCGGTGCCCATTAACTTTAAGTTCCTTGCATGTAGCTATGCTACGAATTTCTACTGCACCATGAGAAAACACATTAGTAACAATGAAAGGTCCGATCCAACAAAAGCACTTTCTTCCCAACACAAAATTGTTTTCTAGAAATCATAGTATCATGAAAGGCCTTCGTTTTCTCCTTATAAATGCGAGAGCTTTCAAATGCATCATTTCGAAGCTCTTCTAGCTCTTGGAGTTGTAGCTTCCTTTGCTTTCCATCCCCATCCATCTCCATATTGCATTGCTTAATCTCCCAAAACGCCTTATACTCAATCTCCACGGGTAAGTGACAAGGTTTACCATACACAAGCCTAAAAGGAGACATCCCAATAGGTGTCTTGTATGCGGTTCTATACGCCCACAAAGCATCATTAAGTCGCAAGCTCCAATCTTTCCTTGTTGGATTCACCGTCTTCTCTAGTATGGATTTCACCTCCCGGTTGGAAACCTCGGCTTGTCCATTTGTTTGAGGATGATAAGGTGTTGCAACCTTATGTGACACATTGTACTTCTTCAACAAGCTTTACAAAGTACTGTTGTTGAAGTGAGAACCCCCATCGCTAATTATGGCTTTCGGAATTCCAAACCTTCCAAAAATGTTAGCTTGCACAAAATCTGAAACAACCTTGGAATCACTAGTAGGGGTGGCCTTAGCTTCCACCCATTTAGAGACATAATCAACAGCAAGTAAGATGTAAAAATTCCCATGAGAGTTGACAAAAGGACCCATAAAATCAATACCCTCATACATCAAAAACTTCAATAAATTGAATAAAGGTTTGTGGCATTTGATTTCGGGCACCTAGATTGCATGTTCTTTGGCACCTATCACAAGTTGTGAAAAATATATGTGCATCCTTAAACAAGGTTGGCCAATAGAAACCTCTTTCAAGTACCTTGTGAGCGGTTCTTTTACTTCCAAAATGTCCTCCGCAAGCATAAGAGTGACAAAATGACAAGATAGAATTAAACTCAGATTCGGGAACGCACCTTCTCATTACTTGGTCGCTGCCATGTTTCCATAAGTATGGATCATCCCATATGTATTGGTTCCCTAACCTCTTTACTTTGTCCCTCTCAGCACGAGACAAGTTCCTTGGGATTTGTTTAGTTACCAAGTAATTCACAATATCCGCATACCATGGTTCTCCACATGCAATTGAGAAGAGTTGTTCATCCGGGAAACTTTCACGCAATGGGATAACTTCCTTGTCCACATCAAGACGGCTCAAGTGATCCGCAACGGTGTTCTCAATTCCTTTCTTGTCTTTGATTTCAATATCAAACTCTTGCAAGAGTAAAATCCAGCGTATGAGCCTCGGTTTCGCTTCTTTCTTCATTAGCAAGTACCTAAGAGCTGCATGGTCAGAATAAACAACAACTTTTGTACTAATTAGATAAGAGCGAAATTTCTCCAATGCAAATACAATAGCTAAAAACTCTTTTTCAGTGGTTGTGTAGTTTTGTTGAGCCTCATTTAATGTTCTAGAAGCATAATAAATGGCATGAGGTATCTTCCCCACACGCTGCCCAAGCACCGCACCAACCGCGTAGTCACTAGCATCACACATTAGCTCAAAAGGCTTGTTCCAATCCGGTGGTTTAATGATAGGGGCTGAAATCAAAAGTTCTTTCAAACGATTGAATGCCGCCATACACTTCTCATCAAAGTTAAAAACCACATCTTTTTGCAATAAGTTGCAAAGTGGTGATGCTATCTTGGAAAAATCCTTGATAAACCTACGATAGAAACCTGCATGACCAAGAAAAGAACGTATCTCCCTCACCGTAGTGGGAGGGGTTAGAGCACGAATAAGGTCTATCTTAGATTTATCAACTTCCAAGCCCTTAGAAGATATAATATGGCCTAAAACTATGCCATGAGTTACCATGAAATGGCACTTCTCCCAATTCAGCACAAGGTTTGTTTCAACACATCGTTCAAGGATTAAAGATAAGTTGTTCAAACAAAGGTCAAATGAATCACCAAAGACACTAAAGTCATCCATAAACACTTCAATGATGTTTTCAACATACTCGGAAAAGATACTTACCATACACCTTTGAAAGGTAGCTGGAGCATTGCATAAGCCAAAAGGCATCCTTCTATACGCAAAAGTATCGAAAGGACAAGTGAAAGTGGTTTTCTCTTGGTCCTCCGGTGCTATCACAATCTGATTGTAACCTAAATAACCATCAAGGAAACAATAATAAGCATGTCCAGCTAAACGTTCAAGCATTTGATCAATAAAAGGTAAAGGAAAATGATCCTTCCTAGTAGTAGCATTCAACTTTCTATAATCAATACAAACCCTCCAACCGGTTTGCACACGAGTTGGGACGAGTTCGTTCTCATCATTCTCTACCACCGTTACCCCTGATTTCTTTGGTACAACTTGTACCAGGCTTACCCACTTACTATCGTATATGGGGTAGATAACACCCACTTCCAAAAGCTTGAGTATCTCCTTTTTCACAACTTCCATCATGGGAGGGTTCAAATGACGTTGTGCTTCCCTTGTAGGATTTGCATCATCCTCCAAACGAATCTTATGCATACAAACGGCAGGGCTTATACCCTTGATATCGGCGATTGTCCATCCTATGGCCGTCTTGTGCTTCCTTAGCACCCTTAGAAATTTTTTCTCCTGTAATTCACTAAGCTCATTAGAAACAATCACAAGTAACTCTTCATTGTCACCCAAGTACAAGTACTTTAAGTGACTTGGAAGAGGTTTCAATTCCAACTTTGGAGATTTAACAATAGAAGGTAAAAGCTTTTCATCACTGCATGGTAAAGAAATAAAAGAGACATTATGAGTTTCTGGACATCCTTGTAGTGAGTTGAGATCACCAAGGGCTTCCTTAACTTCGTTACCACACTCTACTCCATCATCCATAGATGTAGTTAAAACAGTTTCCAAAGCATCATCACCATTTAATTCAAACACTTTTTGCGCCAATGCATCCATAACATCAACGGAGAAACAAGAGTGGACATCACTAGGATATCTCATCGTCTTGAAAATGTTGAAACGTATTATTTCTCCGTAAAACTCCATAGTCAACGTTCCCTTGTCTACATCAATGATCGTCTTAGCCGTTTTCATGAAGGGACGCCCAAGTAGCAATGGAAGAGACGAGTCCGGTGCACCTTCATCCATCTCTAACACACAAAAGTCAGCTGGAAATACAAGTTGATTAACATGTACAAGAACATCCTCAACAATACCCATTGGGTAAACATTAGAGCGATCGGCTAATTGCAACACAATTTCAGCCTTTTTCAAAGGACCTAGATTAAGTGAATTATACATGGATGCCGGCATAACATTAACGGATGCACCTAAGTCTAACATTGCTTTGTTAAAAGTGGTGTTACCAATTGTGACGGGAATGTCAAAGCTATCGGGATCCTTGCATTTCAGTGGGAGTTTGTGTTGTAAGATTGCCGAAGCATTATCCC
Organism: Papaver bracteatum; assembly: GCA_023529315.1. Classification (NCBI taxonomy): domain Eukaryota; kingdom Viridiplantae; phylum Streptophyta; class Magnoliopsida; order Ranunculales; family Papaveraceae; genus Papaver; species Papaver bracteatum. Next base: position 6,220,705 of record JAJJWX010001877.1, read on the forward strand.
TCACACTTAGCACTTCATTGCCTTTAAGACTTTGATTGTTGGTACACAAGTCCTTCAACACTTTCGCATACTTTGGAACTTGCTTGATAGCATCAATGAGCGGTATATTCACATAAATCTTCTTAAGAACGTCTAAAATCTCCTTTTCTAGTTACGCCTTCTTAGAACTTGCAAATCTGCGAGGAAAAGGTATAGGAGGAACATAAGTAGGAATATGAGTTTTAGAGTTAGAAATTGGTACCTCGGGTGTTTGGGGAATTTCATCCCTCTTTTCCTCCAAAACCGGCTCCTTTGGAACTTCCTCTTCACCCAAATCAGCAACTTTGGGTTGCTCAAGTTGTGTACCACTTCTCAACGTAATATCATTGACACCCTCTTTTGGGTTGATAGGTTGAGAAGGGAGTCTCCCACTATTTTGTGCCTTTAATTTGTTGATATCAATCGCCATGGAGCCCACTTGAGTCTTCAAATCCTTAATCGCACTCTTGGTTTCTTGTTGGCTCTCCTTGAACATGGTAGAAATACCTTGCATAAAAGTTTGTAGCTTGGCATCGATATCGGAACCTTGATTTTGTACCGATTGTTGTGGTTGCTGAAATTTCTGCTGTTGTTGTTGAAATTGTTGTTGTTGTTGCGGTTGAAATTGTTGTTGTTGTTGTTGTTCTTGGATTCTGCATACTCTTCCTAGTTATGTCTCAGCTGCATCCATCCATAATCTGCAACAGAGATTCATCTGCTTGTAACCCTGCAACTCCATCTAGCATTACTTCCCTGCAACCAGCTCTCTTCCCTGCCCTGCAGCACCAAGCACTTTTGTTCCTTCTTTGAATTAATCCCTGCAAGACAAGAATCAACATCATACAATCTCCAACTGATCCACCTTCAACTGCAACCACCTTAATAAACCTAGCTGCACCATTCCAGGAAACTCAGCCCTTCATAATCACCATATTCCCATTTAAGCCCTTGTTCTCTCTAGCACCAGCATCCATAACTGCCTAGCCTGCAATCTCAAGCATAGGCCACACCACAAACACTTTCTCCTGTAATTCCACAACCTCCAGTTGTGCAACCCCCTGTAATCTCAAGACAATACCAGTTCAGCCCTGCTACACAGATCATCACCAGAAACTGCAACTCCACTAGCCTCATGCACAACTGCACTTCCCATTAACCAACAGCTGCATTCTTTCTAATACAGAATCTTGCCACTTCATAACCCATCTCAAACCCATATCATCTATTGAGCTCAATTCTTCCACCATTCCAACATCAACCTAGACTACCAACAACTTCATCCAAAACAGTTGACCTAAATCCATGGAACAAACTCCATTCCTTCCAGTTCTTCAGTGATTTTAGAACAAACCCATCTCTCACAGAACCCATTGAATCTCCTCTCCCATTACACATCTCAGATTCACCTTCAACCACCAAACCCTAACTACTCCACCACAAGATAAATCCCAATCTCCCATTTAATCACCAGGAGATCATCTCTTGCTTCTGAGTTTACACAACCAATCAATCACCCACTAAATCTCTTCTTCATCAATTCCTCCCCCAGCAGAAACTCTCGATTTAACAGAATCAACCTACCTGATTTCTCTCAACTGAAATCTCACATCTGTTCTTCCATTCACATCCCCATCTCAATGTGTTGATCACTCAAACACCAGCAGAACTCGAGCCTCCCTCATGAATTTTCGATTTCTTTCTCAATTTCAGCAGCAAAAAGTAGCTGCTTGTGTTTTCTTCTGTCTGAATTTCAGGTGAATGAGAGAAATATCTCTCATTGAATTCGTGGTTGTAATGAAACAAGGTTGGATAATGACAATCCCAACACCCAGATAAGGGCCACCCAAATGAAATAGATAAGGGCCAACCAAAGATGTCTTTTCCTTGCTTCTCTAGACTAAGCTGTAATAGTTGGCTCGGCACGGCTCCGCTCCCTACAATAGTTGCACATGAGAATTTACGCTTTTTGCTGCTTTTCGCTCCAGTTGAACGCTTTCTCCTTCTTTCGAGTTCCTCCGCTAACAGAAACCGTCCCTTATTTCTCATATTCACTTATGATCTTCAATGAGAGTCATCACTAAAGTTGTCGTGCTTTTCAGACAGAATTTGCATCACTAAAGCCGACATACTTTTCAGATAGGGATGAAGAAATAAAAGAAAATATGAGAAATAATCGCCTCCAATAACATTTGCACCTTTTGCCCTGTTTCTTCTTCTTTTGCTTCAAACGAATCCAAAGTACCTAACAAACTCAAATTCATACATAAGATACATAATTTACATGAAAATTCTCAAAGAAAGCATAAATACTAGATATAAAATCAGGTGTTTATCACACCTATCAGTAAGAGGTGCAACAAATTTACAAGAGGGAATCGATCCCTGTAAGAGGTGCATCGCGTTTTTAGTAGATGGGGGAACTGATCCTATGAACATTTGCAACAAGTTTGTAGTTTTGGGGGAACCGATCCTATGGACATGTGCAACCGAATATAGGTAGTTACCATAAGTTGTAGGGAAACGATCCTAGTACCTAGTCAACCAAATTTTGGTAACTAGCATGACTATGCATAATACTCACATGGAGGTAGAACCAAACTTGCTTTAGTAGAACAGTGAAACCCATGATTGGTGATTTGATAGGATAATCAATCACATATTTATTGGAATTCAGTCGAACCAATTATTTGGAAGTGTGGAAAATCGTTTCCAAGATTGTGAGTATGAAAAAAGGACTTATAAATTAAAGATGTCGACATACTTTGAACATGTGCAGTAACTCTTATCATTAATTGTTCTAATATATTCCTTAATAGCTAAAGGAGAATCCCAGGATCGAAATAAATTGAAAATCTTTTATTTAAGGTTTCTTAGTTTTTATATGATATTTATTCTCCAGCAAATACATGCATATCTTTATAAAATAATAATTTGTAATGTGCATATACTGATTATAGATTTTTCTATTGGGATTTCAGTCAATATTTGGACAGTGCATTTCCAGGAGTTATGAAAATCGATTTTGTGTTTATTGCATATCTTTGAGAATATTCGGTTTTGGAAATTCCTTGGTGTCCAAACTTCCTTGTCTATAAATATTGAAGTTTGCATTTTGAGAAAACTAATCCTCAGAGCCATCAAAACTACCTACTTGTGTTGTTACTAGTGGAGCCGCCTATTCGGAGAGGAAGGTAACCTAATTAGGAGAAATCTCTCACGACCGCTCGGTTTAAAGACTTCTTTGGGATTGAGAAGCTCTATTAGTATCATTGGTGGGAAACTAGATAATTGTGGTTTATTATTAGTTTTCGATTGATTTGATTGACTAACAGTTGTTGAAATTTGATTTCATCTAATTTGTTTATGCTTGGAATCTTCTTTTCTGATATACGATTCACTCAAATTAGATCGAAGTTTCGACGGGGATCTTTAGACTGTTTGTATATCTAAGGATGTCTTGTGATAATCTAATGTTAATAGACTCCTTTTTGTATGTTAGTGATCACAAGAGATTCAAGTTGATTGTGTGCATGTGCTGATTGAAGATTAAAGAAGATTTGAAGATAATAAGACTTTTTGGGTTCATAATCTTTGGTGTGCACAATACTTGTTTCGGCTTGAAAGGGATCCAACTATAATCGGTTTATCTTTGTGATAGATTTGATTGATTAGTTGAGTAGAACGGCATGAATTCACTTCTTTGTGATTAATAGTATTGATTGCATAGTCTAATAATTACTTCAGTAGTTGTTGAGAGATTTATCTAAGGACCCGATAAAGGAGTTTAATGGTTAAACGGAAGATCCTTTGTCAAACTCATATCACGTTGTTTCAAAAGAGTTGTTACCGAGCAGATTTGTTGTTCCTTTACTGTTTGGAATATGAACCAAAGGAATTGTTCCAAGCACTTGACTTATTACAAGTTGGAGGCGTGGGAATACTGAGGGAACTAGGTGAACTATATGTTTAGTTGCTTGGTCTCAACTATGCGAAGTTGGTATGATTTTATATAGCTTCTTAATTCTTAGAGTATTCAATTCTGGACACAAAATCTTGTTGTGTCTTTTACTTTTCTATTTTCTCAATTATAATTATTTTATTATAATTAGAAGTAAAATACACAAACGTTAATTCCTATTTTACTTGATAGATAATCCCTAGAATTTGGTTATTTCTGAACCTATTATCAAGTAAACATACTTCGTTATTGTATTGTCTCAGTCTTCTTGTATCCATAGATGATCACATGAAGTATGAACCGATTAGTTGTATTGTCGACTCAGTCCATAGACAATCACTTTCAAAAAAGGACTTATAGGTGGAAAAGTTTTAGATTGAGGTATATTTGGGTACCATTGTCGTTTCAAATGTGTTAGAGCATTGGTCGGTCGAACTCGTATGCGTTGTTATCTCAAGTCTTAGTTTATTATAGCTAAGGTCTCAGACTAGGATGGAAAGTGTAGTTGATCTCAAGAACTCCATGGAAATCATCATACAAGACAAATGACTACTAAAGGAACTGGTGGATCTTCATCGACTAAAAGGTATGTGGAGACTTGGACTTATCTATCACTCAAAAGTATATTTATCTCATATCTTGAGATAAAAGTCGTTTTTCTATATCGACTTAGATTATACACATTTGGTATTTCGAGCCGAGTATATGTTTCCTATCTATTTCTCGAAATATGTGTTGGTAAATCTTTCGCTTTAGCCATGTTCATCTTTACCTAGTGACCAAAGTCATGTTAAGTTTCAATCACTTTGAAAATTGCTCTGATGAAAAATGGTTTGTGAATAACAACTATATAATCCTTTGAGAATGTTTCAATGATTGAAATGAGAGTTTAGACTATATAACCATTGGATTATATAAACATTGTTGTGGAAACGCATATATGTATAAGTCCTTATTGCTTGAACCAAAGTTTGCGAACTTTGTTGATCAAGGGAAACCGGAGAAGTGCGTGAGCTCAGTCCGCGAACTGGCGAAGTTCTCAAACCCGAGAATTTCTGCTGGAGTTTGTGAACTCCATCCGGGAACTTAAGTCCGCGAACTTGAGTAGGTTATGTCTAAAAATGATGTTTGTGAACTTATATTTATAAACTAAGGAATGCAATTGCAAACCGTGGATATATATTTCATGAACCGATTCGAGTGAATCAAATCGTTTTGCTTCAATTGTGTCTTGTGTAGTACATGAGATTTCCTTGTAATTGAACAACTCTCTAACTAGTTCATTTGAGTCATTTGAACTAGTTATGGTGAAGAAGAATATGGTTGATATGAAAGTTATCATATGGTTAACCATTTGGTTAACTATTGTTGAACCAACTAATGTACAATTTTGGGTACGATTACATAAGCTTACAAACGTGCATTTCATTTGTGTATAACAAGCTATGTTTCGATCTAATGGTTGATAAATATTAGCTTGAATCTAATCAGGTTTTCATCTAATGGTGAATATTGAATGCTTTGTTACCAAGCTAACATTGATTGCAAACCCTGATTTGAAAGACTATATAAGGGAAAACTCTAGCAACTAGGAAACCTAATCCCCACATATTCTGTATGATACTAGTTGTTCTAAGCTAGAGTCGATTCTCCATTAACCTTTGGTTTCTTCTTCTAAACCAGGTTAACGACTTAAAGACTGCATTGGGATTATGAAGCCAGATCGATACTACTTTCTTGTAATTGTGTCATCTGATCTTGCTGTTTTTATCGTACGAGTACAATTGTAATAATTGTATTGAGATTTCTATCTCCGATAGGCAAGATAAAAAGTAGTCACAAAAATCTTCGTCTCATCGTTTGTGATTCCACAATATCTTTTTTCGGTGCGTCAATTAAGATTATTGTGAGGTGATTGATAATACTAGGTTGTTCTTCGGGAATACTAGGTGATTGAAAAAGCGGGGGTCTAAAAACCACACCCAATATTTCGAATTAGCAATCCGTATGGGCAAACTCCAATATACTTTTATGAGAATCAACTAGACAGTTAGACTCAATCAATAGAAAAGTATATCAAAGAGTTTATATCTTTATCTCATTTAAAACTTACTCATGCAAATTACGAGTCTCGATTTAAATACAAGAGAGATAAACTTGGATGGTACCAAAGACCAATATCCAAGTGTCAATCAATTTAAATCAACAACCAAAAGGTCGGATATTCTAATTGATTGAACAACGCACAACCTGTATTATTTCAATTATATAACAAATATAATGCGGAAAAGAAATAACACAGACACCAGAATTTTGTTAACGAGGAAACCGCAAATGCATAAAAATCTCGGGACCTAGTCCAGATTGAACATACACTGTATCAAGACGCTACAGACACTAGCATACTCCAAACTAACTTCGGTCTGAACTGTAGTTGAACCCCAACCAATCTCACACTGATCCAAGGTAAAGTTATGCTCCTATGTCTATGATCCCAGCAAGATATTATGTACTTGATTCCCTTAGCTAATCTCACCCACAACTAAGAGTTGATACGACCCAAAGTAGAAGACTTTAATAAAAAAATCTGTATCACATAGAAAAGTCTACGGTAATAGATAAATCCGTCTCCCACAAATATACCTACGTGTTTTGTTCTGTCTTTTGATAAATCAAGGTGAATAGGAACCAATTGATAAACCAGACTTATATTCCCGAAGAACATCTCAGTATCATCAATCACCTAACAATTGTCTTAATCGACGCAGCGAAAAAAGATATTGTGGAATCACAAACGATGAGACGAAGATGTTTGTGATTACTTTTTATCTTTCCTATCGGAGATAGAAATCTCAATCCAATTATTACAATTGTACTTGTACGATAGAAACATCAAGATCAGATCACACAACTATAAGAAAAGTAGTATCGGTTTGGCTTCACAATCCCAATAAAGTTTTTAAGTCGTTAACCTGGTTTAGAAGAAGAAACCAAAGGTTAAAGGAGAATCGACTCTAGATTAGCACAACTAGTATCACACATAATGTGTGGGGATTAGGTTTCCCAGTTGCTAGAGTTCTCCCTTATATAGTCTTTCAAATCAGGGTATCCAATCAATGTTAGCTTAGTAACAAAGCATTCAATATTCACCATTAGATGAAAACCTGATTAGATTCAAGCTAATATTTATCAACCGTTAGATCAAAAACATAGATTGTTATACACACATGTAGTGCATGTTTGTAGGCTTGTGTAACCGTACCCAAACTTGTACATTAGTTGGTTCAACAATAGTTAACCAAGTGGTTAGACATATGATAACTTTCATATCAACCATAACTAGTTCAAATGACTCAAATGAACTAGTTAGAAAGTTGTTCAATTGCAAGGAAATCTCATGTATTTTACAAGACACAATTGAAGTAAAAAAAATTTGATTCACTCGAATCGGTTCATGAAATATATAGCCACGGTTTGAAATAGAATTCCTTAGTTTATAAAGATAAGTTCACAAATATCGTTTTTAGACATAACCTACTCAAGTTCGCGTACTGAGTTTGCGTACTTAAGTTCCAGGATGGAGTTCACAAACTCTAGCAGAAATTCTCGGGTTTGAGAACTTCGCCAGTTCACGGACTGAAGCTCACGCACTTCTCCGGTTGTCTTGATCAACAAAGTTCGTAAACTTTGGTTCAAGGAATAAGGACTTATACATATATGTGTTTCCACAACAATGCTTATATACTCCATTGGTTATATTGTCTAAACTCTCATTTCAATCATTGAAACATTCTCAGAGGAAATTATATAGTTGTTATTCACAAACCATTTTTCTTCAGATCAATTTTCAAAGTGATTGAAACTTAACATGACTTTCGTTACTAGGTAAATATGAACTTGGCTAAAGCGAAAGCTTTACCAACACATATTTCGAGAAATAGATAGGCGAGGTAAACTCGGCTCGAAATACCAAATGTGTATAATTTTAGTCTATACAACAAAATAATTTTTATCTCAAGATAGGAGATATATAGACTTTTGAGTGATAGATAAGTTCAAGTCTCCAGATACCTTTTAGTCGATGAAGATCCACCAGTTTCTTGAGTAGTCCTTTGTCTTGTATGATGATTTCCATGGAGTTCTTGAGCTCAACTACACTTTTTATCCTAGTCCGAGACATTATCTATAGTATACTATAAATCAAGACTTATAGTTTTGATCACTAATATTAACAAACATGCTTGAGATAGAAACGCATGCGAGTTCGACTGAGCAATGCTCTAACAAACTTCATGGTACACATATCAGGTGTTAATACCATCATTTGAAATCAAAATCCAGGGGTTTAAGTATGCATACCCGCATGCATACTTGCATGTATACGTCGATACTCGGTAAACATGTTTTGGCCGTAACTTCTTCGTCCGAACTCGGAATGACCTCATTATTTTTGAATTCTCTTTCTATTTGAATTCTTTTTAAATTGGAGATGAGAATTCTTGAATTTGGATGAGTTAAGATTGGTATTTGTCATGTCTCTTGTTTTTGAGTGTTTTGCTCCGTTTTGTCGCACTTGTTCCACTTCTCTTGGACTTGGGCACTTGAATTCATGGATTACTGCTCTTCTAAGATCATTTGTAGCTTTTACAAGAATGTTGTTAGTGAATCACAAAGAAGGAAGTTCAATAATGGGCAGTAGTATGCATTACTATGGGATTCTTGATTGTTCACAATCATTTTATGTGAACTATGGTGCATGGTTGTTAATGACTTTGTATGTTCTTCTTTGTTAATAAAATCTTTTTATATACCTTTGGTAGCTTTTCTTGGTATAAATCCGGGTGAAAAAAATTGATTCTACCCTCTAAGGACAAATCATCTTATATGTGCATTACGAGTTTGTCTTGATGCATAGGGAACTTCTTATGAGAAGTTATTCTTGCTTTTGAGAAGGATTACTAGAATTTGTAATAGACATTATTGTGAGTACACATAGCTATGTCCAATGTTTTCATCTTCATGTTTTTAGGTTTATTTGTTTAAATTCTAAAACTATTTGGAAATTATATCTAAACCTCCATCAGGTTTAAAATCCCTTGAAGTGTTTTCAGGGCTTGAAAAGAAGCTTGAGAGCTTATCTCTTGATGATGAGTTATACCTCTAGAAAGAGCAAGAATCTTTTGACAGGCTAAATCAAGTTATGATGAATAATATTCATGAGGAGGTTGATATTGATTTACTAATCAGTGAGAGCAATACTCCTCCTCTGCGTAATCTAATTAGTTGTGATAAACTAAATGAATTACAAGAGGAGTTTAAATCTCAGTCATCTGAGTGTATCACCTCAAAGAATGAATTGATTCGTTGCTTAATTCCTGATACTTCCTATCAAGATAGTAGTATTGTCTTCTTTTATGAAGAATCTAGGACGTCTCTTTTTATTAAAAGAGCTTCCTTTGCAGTACTAAAAACTATCTGCATAAACTGTTTTTTATAAGTTGGAAAACAAGAAATCAGAAACACAAATCTTTTTGGGTTCTCTTGAAGTTCTTTGATAGACTTATAAAAACAGTTCCTTGGGTGTTTCTCAACAGTTCCTTGGGTGTTTCTCAACACTACAAGATTTAAGAGTTGTTGGAAAGAAACTATTTCTTGGTTCCATGGTGAGCAAGACATTGTTCACCTCAACACAACTTGCTTGTGTTGAAAGTGCATCCTCACCAAGAAATGTCCTGCTATGTATACTGTGAGGAAAGCACAACAACTAGGGGGCACATATTATATTCGGTAAGGCTGTAGAATTCAATTGAACGTTTCTAAAAAAGTATGTCTATAAACTTGAGCGAGTTTTATGTTTTTATTACTTGTTTGAGTACTTATAATGATTCATGTACCTTGATTATCGTTCATTTCTACCTAAATTGATCTGTGTTTAAGGTTCTTAAAATTTTAGGTTTGAAAACATTAGTGCGGGATGTTTGGACTTCATGGTACACATACCAAGTATGCATAACATCATTTAAAACCAAAATCCAGGGGCTTAAGTTCGCAAACCCCATATGCATACTTCTCCTGGACTTGAAAATTCGTGTGCAAACCCATAAGTTCGCGGACTTGCCTGTAGACGTCGATAGTCGGTTGACTTGTTTTGGCCGTAACTTCTTCGTCCGAACTCGGAATGAACTCATTCTTTTTGAATTATCTTCCTCTTTGAATTATCTTCAAAATGGAGATGACAAACCTTGAACTTGAATGAGTTAAGATTGATATTTGTCATGATTCTTGTTTTTAAGTATTTTGCTCTGTTTATTTGCACTTGTTCCACTTCTCTTGAACTTGGGAACTTGGAGCACTACTCTTCTAAGATAATTTGTAGCTTTTACAAGAATGTTGTTGGTGAATTACAAAGAACGAAGTTCAAGAATGGAAAGTAGTACGCAGTGCTATAGAATTCTTGAATGTTCACAATCATCCTATGTGAACTATGATGCATAGTCATTATTGACTTTGTATGTTCTTCTTTGTTAAGAAAATCTTTTTATACGCCTTTGGTAGCTATTATTGGTATAAATCCGGGAGGAAAATATTGATTCTACCCTCTAAGGACAAATCATCTTATTTATGAGAATTCATTCTTGTTTTTGAGAAGGATTACTAGAGTTTGGAATAGAAATTATTGTGATTACACATAGATATGTCCAACATTTTCATCTTCATATTTTTAGGTTTATTTGTTTAAATTCTATACTTGTTTGGAAGATGATGGTTGCAGTATTAATCTTTATGGTTTTATATATTGCAATATTGTGATGTGATTTGTGTGTTTACGTCCGTGAACTTGATTGTCCCATATTTTGTCAAAAGTAAAGACATTCGTGAATTGATATGCATATATTGATAAAAGGATGAATAGACTTTTGACAAACACAAAAGTTAAGCCTATATTGTCAATTATTGATGTAAGATAGGTTAAAATCTTTTGTGATTCAAGGATTGTGTCTATTGTATGTCATTGTGCAAATGGTGATAGAAACATAGAATGAATCCTTGTGTTATCCATGGTATAGATCCTTATTGATCCATTTTTTATGTATTACCGTGAAGGCTCCATTGTATATCTTATGTTGAGCACGATGCGACTAAGTCGATTCCTTATTGGCATGGTTGGTTGTTCCATGAGATGCTATATGTTGATCATTAAGAACTAAATTAATCAACTTGTGTGGTTATTTAGTTTGTATTCCATAAGTTTTCTTATGTTGAGTACATGTATGGTTAATGTTGTCATATCTTATGATAATCTTAGTCGGGGTTCCATAATCTCTTATGTTGAGCCCAAATGAACTAAATCAATCATCTAGTATGGTTATTTAGTCAACACTCCGTAATTTCTTCTCATGTTGAGCATGATTGACTAGGATGGTTATTTTTATGATTAACTTAGTCATTGCTCCATAGATATTATTATGTCGAGTATGGACAATTAAATTGGTTACTCTTGTGATTAGTTTGGTTGAGTATGACAATTAGATTATTTGTGAGTTTTCTTGTGGTCAATCTAATTGATTTTTTAAGTCTCCATAAGTTTACTTGTGTTGAGCATATTTAGTCAAATTAATCTTGGTTCGGTTTGGTTAATTTGATTGAATATTTCTTGTTGGATTCCAAATTCATACTTGTATGCAATTTGTTGAGTCTAAAGAAATCTTTCTTTTCTTTTGAAATTAAGGTCGCTCTTGTTGTTCCCTTGGGAATAACATATTATGGGGGAGAGTTTTTTTGAACTTGTGCTTAATTGCCAAATCTTTGAGGGGAGTGCGGCTGTGGAATATTAGAGGGGTTATCTTGCGTCTTTATAAACTCCTTGATGAATGCATTTAGCTTTGGATTTATGGTTACATCTAAACAAGATGATATACATTTACCTTTGGTCATGAAATGTATCTTACGGAAATTTCATTAGGATCTCGTTCTTGTACCTTTGCCAATTTTATTGTCAAAAAGGGGGAGAATTAATATGTAGTTCACACTACAAATATATATGGTTTTCGGATCATTATGTAAGGGAGAGTGGTTTCCATGTGAGATGGAGTATTGACTAAGGGGGAGTGAAGTATAACCATAGTATTTTTGTTGAAGTTGTGATGCAATTGGACTTTGACGTTTTGTAATAATACTATGACTCTGTATAACAATGATTGAGAACCGAAACTTTTCTCATTGTTATAGCTATGGATTTTCAACAACGATGATGCTAAACTTACAACCTTTGGGATCATTGGACTACTTGGAAGTGATGAAGATTTCAAGTATTGTTGAAGATTAGACATGTGGAATAAGAGCTACAAAGTTTATTTATATACTTTTTGTATTCCATATGTATTAATAGTTTTGCCACTAAAATTGAAAAAGGGGGAGATTGTTAGAGAAATGCTCGGTCGAACTCGCATGTGTTGCTATATCAAGCATGTTTGTCAATGTTAGTGATCAAAACTATAAAGTCTTGATTTTTAGTCTACTATAGCTAATGTCTCGGACTAGGATAGAAAGTGTAGTTGAGCTCAAGAACTCCATGGCAATCATCATACAAGACGAAGGACTACTCAAGGAACCAGTGGATCTTCATCGACTAAAAGGTATGTGGAGACTTGAACTTATCTATCACTCAAAAGTTTATCTACTCTATCTCCTATCTTGAGACAAAAGTCGTTTTACTATATAGACTAAAGATATACACATGTGACATTTAGAGATGAGTATATCTCGCTTATCTATTTCTCGAAATGTGTGTTGGTAAAGCTTTCACTTTAGCCAAGTTCATCTTTGCCTAGTGACGAAAGTCATGTATGTTTCAATCACTTTGGAAATTACTCTGACGAAAACTAGTTTGTGAATAACAACTATATGACGTCCTTTGATAATGTTTTAATGATTGAAATGAGAGTTTAGACAATATTACCACTGGGGGATATAAACATTGTTGTGGCAACACATATATGTATAAGTCCTTAGCACTTGAACCGAAGTTTGTGAACTCTATTGATCAAGTGAAAACCGGAACTTGAGCAGTCAACCCAGTCCTCGAATGTGCGTAATTCTCGAACCCGAGAATTTTCGCTGGAGTTGTAGCTCGGTTTCAGCCCGAGAACTCAGTCCGCAAACTGACGGAAGTTCTCGAACCCGAGAATTTCTGTTGGAGTTTGTGAACTCCAACCGGTTACTTAATTCCGCCAACCCAGTCAGCGAACTTGAGTGGTTATGTCTAAAAACGATGTTCGTGAACTTATTTAAATTATCTAAGGAATGCTATTGCAAATCGTGGCTTTATAGTTCATGAATCGATTCGAGTGAATCACATCGTTTTTGCTTCAATTGTGTCTTGTGTAGTACATAAGATCTCATAGGAATTGAACAACTCTCTAACTAGTTTATTTGGGCTAGTTATGGTGAAGAAGAATATGGTTGATATGAAATTTATCATTTGGATAACCATTTGGTTGACTATTATTGAACCAACTATTGTACACGTTTGGGTATGGTTACACAAACTCAAAATCGTCAAGTACATGTGTGTATGGCAAGCTAAGTTTTCGATATAACGGTTGAGAGATATTAGCTTGTATCTAATTAGGTTTTCATCTAACGGTGAATATTGAATGCTTTGTTACTAAGCTAACATTGATTGCAAACCCTGATTTGAAAGACTATATAATGGAGAACTCTAGCAATTGGGAAACCTAATCCCCACACATTATGTGTGATACTAGTTTGCTAAGATAGAGTCGACTCTCCTTTAACCTTTGGTTTTCTTCTTCTAAAACCATGTTAATGACTTAAAGACTTCATTGGGATTGTGAAGCCAGGCCGATACTACTTTTCTTGTAGTTGTGTGATCTGATCTTGTTGTTTCTATCATACGAGTATCTTTCTTTATAATAAGAGACCCCCAAATTGCCACATGTCGCACCCATAATCAATATTGATTCTGGTGAAGCCATGTCAACATTTATTTTCCATGTCATTGGCATCTTATTGGTCATTCCAACAGTTGCTACGAATTGGCAGTCCAGTTGGCAACTTGAAGGGTCGCTATGAGAATTGAAAAGTAGCCATCGTTTCGCAATTGCAAGAATACACAAAATTGCATATGTTCACACTTTAATATACGACCATTGTGTATCCAATCATAATTTTAGAGGGTATATATTTGATGTACCGATTCAGATCTTCAACAACCCCGCATAAGAAAACATATACATATTTGGTTGCACCAACAGTTTTTTGGAAGAATCCAAACGACACACCCCATAATGGTTATACCTATGAGATAACCACAAATTCGTATTTCTCTCAAAATTATCTCTCACAAAATCAACAAACCATCACAATCTTTTGTAATACAGTCATAACCTTTAAGTAGTGCCATTTAGGATATCAGGTCAATTCACACACTAACCACCACAAAGTACCAAAACCACATTTTTACATTTTAAAAATCCCAGAAGAATGGACGACACAAAGACAGGAAAGAAGCGATGGAACATGCAGGTACTTCACATCCAGCAAGATCACATTAGATGTTCACAACACTGTTACTGTACTGCAAAATAAAAATGCTAGAAAAACATTCAAACGGACATTGGAGATGATATTCTGCATCGAAATAGATAAACATACAAAAGAAATTTAGATCGTGGAAGAACAACACAAAAACTATGTTTCATTTGAAATAGATGAATGAATTAACCTAATCAACGGGTTTCTTAAAGAATTCCCAAACCTTCCTTACTGTTATCAAATAAAAAAAAAAAAGACTCATCCCTGAAGATTTCTGAGAATTTCTTACGGCTTCACAAGGATTGAACATCATGCAATGAAACGTACTTACGGCTGTAGTTGGAAGCGGTGAGACGGGAAAAACATATTTGTTGAAAACATTGGCATCCGGACTAAGATCAAGATCAATAATTCTTCATCAAGAATAATATCACTCTCATTGCCTTGAGGGAGGACAACACATCCAACATTTAAATTACCCCTAGAGCTTGGTGAAAACTTGGCCTGTGACATATTAAAGGGAATGCATTTGGTGGCGTTAATGTGCAGGGTAGACGTGATAATATGGGATGAAGCAAAGATAGTGCATAAACATGCCTTCGAAAGATCTGATGGGCAATCCGACAAAGACATTTGGAGGAAAAAAATTAGTTTTGTGGGGAAATTTTTGGCAGATATTACCCACGACTCTTGGAACAAGGAAATGAAGGTGGAAGCATCCACAAATAGATCAAACGAGTGGAGTCATTTCCGAGTCTTCAAACTAGATGAGAATATGCGAGCAACTTTTGGAGCATCATCTGTAAGGAAAGTAAAATATTCTCCTACCATCATATTCCTGAAAAAATATCCAGTTAGAAATTTATAATTAACACATATAGATTCATATATATACAAGTAAACCCTGGACTCACAGACATTTTACACAGCATTTTTTTATTATGCTATATCATTAACAAACAAAAACTCATTGAGTCTTATACCATGGAGATTGGGTGATAGCCAGTATTAATGAAGAAGGGTTCTTCAATTCGCAGTACTAATGCGAAATGTTTATGAAGACATTGCAATAGAAAACTCCACTATGTTAATTGATGATGAACAAAGCCTGCTTATGGTTACGTAGGTGGTTCACATCAACCAAATCCGACCGACATAGACGATCGAAACAATTTTTGATTTTCATGTGTCAGTGTGGCCGAATTAATGGGAAAAGGAAACATTGTTTACCTACTCCTGAAGTACACATGAGATCATAGGCTTCGACATAATTACTGGAAATTGAGCGTACCGTTTTTTGAATTCTAACTTCTATACAACAAATTCCACATGAATGTTAACGACCTTTCAAATTCAAACATTAGAAGAGTTCAGCTGCAGCCATGACAGTAGATGCTCCTTAGCATTCTGACAAATCTGATCACTATCATTGGAAATTGGAATGAAATCCTTTTAACGGTTTAGACAAAATTGAAACAACCGGTGCGTATGCACCGGGTAAGATGCTTGTAATTGTAATAATTGGCTTGAGATTTCTATCTCCGATAGTCAAGATATAAAAGTAATCACAAACATCTTCATCTCATCATTTGTGATTCCACAATATCTTTTTTCGCTGTGTCAATTAAGACTATTGTGAGGTGATTGATAAAACTGAACTGTTCTTCGGAAATATAAGTCTGGTTTTATTGATTGGATCATGTTCACCTTGATTTATCAAAAGACGGAACAAAACTCATAGGTTTTGTAGATGGGGAAAAATGATTTGCTGGTTTTTACGGAATTGAAGAGTCGACCGTGTGGAGACTCCTTGAACCGAGCAAAATGTTGAACCTCACACAGATGCACTGCAAGAAGGGAGTACTTTAAGTTTGAGAGATCAATATGTAAGACTCCGGCCTAAACCAAGAACAATGTCCGTTCCAGAGTCAATTCGGTCACAAGAGAGGATGGGATGATGTGTAGGAGGGAAGCTGAGAAATGCGTGAGATCAATGGTGATCCGAGAATATAGGTGTGTTGTGAATTCAGCGTGAAAATACTCTGAATGATTGAAATTTGCTCAATTGAGAGTGATTTCTCTAAGTTCATATAGACGAAAGATTGTCTGTATGAACTTTGATGAGAAATTGCTAGACGAATGTGCGAATCTTTTCCTTTCAATCAGGATTTAGAGACATTTTATAATGACGAAGTTGAAAACACCGTGATCCCATGAAGTGTGATAGTTGCTGGAATCAGAGAGTGGGGAAGTAGGAAATCGTGTTAAACCAATTACTCATCGTGCAGAGACTTGGTTAATTTTCCACCTACTACTTTGCTGACTCTTCCAACTGATTGCATGACTTGCTCACATTCTCATCGTGGGTGAACACACATGTCGTAGACCTCCAGACCAAAACCCTAGTTAATATCCCCCCATGTGACACGATTGAAATCTCATGATTGCGGAGTCAGTTGCTGACTTTATGGGACAATGAGTCCATGTATTGCTGAGTTGAACATGATTAAAAAATATTCTGAAACTCATGAATTTAACGTGTCTGCTGAGACGAGGTATCATTATAACCTAAGATGAGCAAACTGTGTTGCCAAACTGTTGAACATTGATAGTTGAACAAATATTCTTTGATCTGAGCAAATATTGCTAGTCTGAGCGAATATTGCTAATTTGAATAAACATTGCCGGTTTGAGCGAATATTGCTAGTTTGAGCAAATATTGCTTTTAATGAATCGTTGGTAGTAAGACCAAATAAAATATTAATTTAAGTTACGGACTGCTGGGTCGAGCAAAATAAATAAAGTGTTGATTATGGAATCAACATAAAATTATCAGAGTTTTTGAATCTGCTCAAAATCACGTTTCTGCAGAGCTCTGGATTCAAAACCCTTATTTTACCGAAATGATGATTTATTTCAAATAAATACAGAGTGACATAGGGACCGGATACATGGGATGACGGGTTCACCATATATCGCCCAAATGCTCGAATGAGCAAAAATACCAAAGTCTCCCGAGGACTAGTTAGTGAAAGAATGATTAAATGCTGGTTTAATCACTGAAATAATGCTCGTGTGAGCGAAAAATAAAACCTGATATTATGGAAATATGAAGGACCGACCAAGAGGTCATGACACCGGCTCTTGGTGGGCGTGGGACCAGTGGATGGTCGTTTGAGCAAACTTCCAATTGTTTGGAAAGAGTTTGAACCTAATATGAGCAACTGAGAAAATTAGGTTAAAATCATTAAAACATGCGGGACCAGCTGTTTGCAAGCCTCAGGGTCACCCTTGGTCGGTCAAGGGGATTTTCCCGTGTCACCATGGTGTTCACGCTTCAGTCCTGAGAATTTTGATATTTTCTGGTGTACGTTTGAGCAACATTTTGAGAAAATATGCAAAATCCATGGTTTTGCTGAAACTGGGAAAAATACATGAGATGATGAAAATAATAAATAAAACTGGAAATTACAAGGTGTGGGACCGGCCAAGGCTAGGGAATGGCCGGCCGGTTGACAAACACGGTCCCACATGCTTTCCTAGTTTTATGTAATTGTATGTATTTTCTCTGATTTGAGGGAAATTCCATGAAACATGAGAGTTGGATGAAATTAGGGAACTTCTGTGAGATGAGAGAAATAAATTAATAATAAAATAGGGAATGGGAGTGTGGGACCGGAAATGGCCGGCCGGCCGGGCGCGGGTCCCAAGCCACTCTTCCCAATTTTACCAAATTTTGATGATTTTAGAGAATTTTCATAAAATCAAAGGGATTTGTTGAAAACCAAGATATTTTGTTGAAATCAGGGAGTTTTCCTGAAACCAGGAAACAAAACACCAAATAACAATAAATAATGGGTGTGTGGGACCGGCTAGAGCCCGGTCCCACAAGTTTTCCCTAATTTTTTAATATTTTCTATGGTTTTAGAGAAAATACATGAAATTAGGTAATTTTGGGGAAAATTCATAAAATCAAGGAATTTTCATAATTTGAGAAGAAATAATAAAATAATAGATACGTGAGGTGTGGGACCGGCCACGGCCAAGGCATGACCGGCCGGCCGGCGGTCCCATGACACCTTTCCCAAATTTATTATTTTTTGATAAAATCATGTGATTTAGATAAAAATACATGAAATTAGGTAATTTTCATGATTTTAGGGAAAATTCATAAAATCAAGGAATTTTCATAATTTGAGAGAAAGAATAAAATAATGGAGATGTGAGGTGTGGGACCGGCCAAGGCCAAGGCATGACCGGATGGCCGGCGGTCCCATGACACCTTTCCCTAATTTTATTATTTTTGATAAAATCATGTGATTTAGATAATTTCTTTGAAATAAAGAAAATTTGCTCGAACGAGAGGATTTTCATGAGATCAGGAAAATAGTAAAAGTATGATAAAATATAAAATTGGGATCGGGACTGGTCACGACATGACTGGCCGGCTGGTGAGCCCAGTCCCCTGGCGCTTTTGCTAATATTTTATTATTATTATTTTTCCTTCTTATTTTGCATAGGTTTCTCGTTCGTTCGTATTTTTTGAAATGCTCGTTCGTGCATTCAAAATGCTGGTATGTGCATTATTTGCTAATTACACTTGCACCATTTTTGTGTCAGGGCTTATTCGATGCTCAGATGCCTGTTTCGTTGGATATTTATCACTAACCCGTGGCATTCTGCTGGGAAGAACCACGAATTGAAGTGACGAAATATAACGAAGAATCGTAGAATATTGCTGGATATTCAGACGATGGTTCGTAGAATATTGCTGGATATTCAGACGATGGTTCGTAGAATATTGTTGGATATTCAGACGATTTCGGACAATTATTGGATGGCTCTATACCAGAAGGGCTTCCTGTCTAGGAACATTAATCATCTGAGGGTTGAGCAATATGAACTTACTGGAGTGTCATATTCCTCTTGCATATTCGGGGAAAACCTGGTTGCATCCAGAAGAAGTTGTCGCTCTATACTAGTAGGCACGCTGTCTAGGAGCCGCCCAATCTTTTGATTCTATACATAATGAGATATGTCGTGGCCTCAGCTGGAAATCTACACATCTACATCTTCTCTGAGAGACTTTCTCCATCAGAGGTGGCATGAGATTTCTTGCATGGAGACATGGGTCTCGATATTCATCCGTTTGCCGGATCCGAAGTAATTACTGAAATTGCTCAGTATTCATGAGATGTGTCGTGGCCTCATTTGAGAGACTACACATTCACATGTACTCTGAGAGATAGCCTTCTCAGTCAGAGATTTTATGGCATAGCTTTCATGCTTTAACGAGAGACATGAGCCTCAATACTCATCCGGTTACCGAATCTGGAGTATAGTTTTACAATTCTACCCTTTTTCGAAAATATACCATCTACATTAAGTCCCTTACTTAGTGAGGAACAGTCGTATTCCTCACTCAGCATTGAATGGTGATTTTCCAGGTACAAATAGAAATAAGTAATTGAACTTAGTTATAAGATAAGATATTACCAGATTTCGACCGAATGAGAAAACCATGGTTTGAGCAGAAACCCCAGTGGCATAATAGAGCGTTATCCAGTGAACATGAATTGGTGTAGAACCGCTGATCCGATGGTGGAACCTTGGTTGGTTTAGGATTCACGGGCCAGGCACAAAGAGGAAATCCTTAAGGAATTAGGTTTTGGAAATAAAATTAGGTATAAAAGGAATTAATCCCTTTGTTTTTTTTTCACGATTGACCACCATAATCATCTCCTCCCTCCCCTCACGTCGTAGCAGCAGTAGAAAACATGAGGATTTTCGCTGGAGCATCACCAGCCGCCGACCGCAGATAGCACCGTCCGTCCGGCGCCGACCAAGGTGCGTAAAAAAAAATTATTTATTTTTCCAGAAGTTTGATGATTCCATGAGTTTTTCATGCTTCCATCATGTCAAAATTTTATATATGTATATATATTAACGTGAGTTTCGGAGAAAAAATCCTTATTTTGTTAAACGTATGTTCGTTCAATCGTTAGATTAGGAAACTAGCAACAATCCCTAACTTGAGAGAGATTTTTCTTTGAAAATAGACCTGTGTCCAGTGGTAAAATTTTGTTTATGAGCTTTCATGGGAAACAAAACTTTATGTTAAGAGTTGTGAGCTTTCACAAAACCGAAGTAAACCTCGTTTTAGAAAATAGTGTTCATTCGAGGAAAAATAGATATTTTTTTATGTATATAAACTTATGTTCAGTGATAAAACATTATTTATGAGCTTTCATGAGAACTAATATTTTATCACAAGAGGTGTGAGCTTTCACAAAACTAGCATAAACCTTCGTTTTAAAGAAAATGCCAATACGAAGGAAAATAGATTTTTTTTTTAATATATATGTAGCCGTGACATATTATGTGGGATATGATGACATATTTCATTCACATAGATTTGTTCTCATTAAAATAAATTTTTGAAAATTTACGTGAACAAATTATACTAGCTATTGCTTTGTAAAATCAAGACGCGGGTTTTGAGTAACCTTCGAAACTAGACAATTTATTTATCATGAAATAATGTCTTGTTGTAAATTTCATAGGTCAGTTGTGTGAATGTTCACATTATGAAAATTATGTCCATGATTTTATGAGAAAATCATCTTTTATGAACTAATGAAGTCTTGTTCATTACTGCAGGTTTCAAGGAACGAACTAATTTTACGTGCTAACTCTTGTGGCACAATCACTATTGTTAGTGAAATTAAAAGAGGTAAAAGTTTAGAATTACCATTTTTAGATGCTGGAATTCCCGTTTGCATTAATCCATCATCTCGTCAAATTTGCATTCAGATGACTGAAAATAAATATCGTGTGATTTTTACAGATGCTTTGCAAAGATGTCTGATCTCCCAGCCAATGATGCTTCCAGAGATGAAATGTGTGTAGATGATGACATCTCCATGGAGGAAGCATGTATGGATGAGGCTTCCGTTGGTGAAGAAGACGAAATACCTGGAGTCAAGAACGTCTCGAACATAGATGACGCATTCTTTGAGGTTCAAGATACCGAAAATCGTCTCAAGTCCCCGGTATATCGCATTATGATTAATCCCAAGACGGTCAGTCAAAAGAAATTGGTGACTCCTCGTGCTGCTATTTGGTTCTGTCTTGAACGAGGACTATTCCAGGCTTCAATGATTGAGTTCAATCTCTCTCGGCGTCCCTTAGAGAAGTTTTCTGGGTGGTATAGACACATGCTGGGATTTCCTCGTGTTAGAGCTATGCTGGATAGAGCACAAATTACCAGGGCCATTCAAATATCTGGAGATTTGTATATCTTTCATGACGCACGAGGTATTTTAGCTCTTCTTACTCGCTGGTGCATCCAAACTCACACATTTATATGCAGCTGGGGAGAGTTCACTATTACCTTGGAAGATGTAGTTGCTTTATTGCATCTTCCAATTACCGGTAACTTTCCTGAAAAACTCAGGACGACGGAGGAAAAGCATTTTCCAAAAATTTAACAGCTGAGATGGAGAGAATCAACAAGGTCTTTGGTAAAGGCTGTCATGCTCATTGGTTGACACATTGGTGGCCACGAGACGTCCCTCTTGATGAACCCGACTGTATGTTGTCTATTGCTTCTTTCTTGTGCTTGTGGCTATCCAGGGACATGTTTGAAGATGATGATACCTTGTTGAAGACATTTGTAATCCCTTTCACTATTAAGCTGGCTCAAGGTGAACAACTTCCGCTAGGTAGCTTATTCTTGGGCTCTTTGTATTCTAACCTGGACTCTTTAGTCGTAGACTCCAGTGTTTTGAACGGCTTCATGAAGATTGAATTCTACGCCAGTACGATGTTCCTCCAGGCTCTGATGTGGGAACATTTCGGAAACTATGCACCCATTCCCCGTAGTATCTTACAAAGTCTGAACTCTGCTGATTCTCGACATATTTTCCATGAGAAAGACAACGCTAGGATTATGTGCTGGTATACAAAGCAAATTCAATCCAAGATGCGCTTCGTTGATGTTTTGGATGATGAGTCTGAGTTCAACTTCCGCCCTTGGGTGATGGTTCCTTCTCACGTTTCTCAATCGACGACTTTGAATACTGGAGAAAGTAAGTATTTGAGATCCGGTGCTGATTTGAGCGATGGAGAAAGATCTTT
This sequence comes from Papaver bracteatum, assembly GCA_023529315.1. Lineage (NCBI taxonomy): Eukaryota > Viridiplantae > Streptophyta > Magnoliopsida > Ranunculales > Papaveraceae > Papaver > Papaver bracteatum. The sequence continues at coordinate 6,243,377 of JAJJWX010001877.1, forward strand.
CATGCTGAGTTGCACTCCCGGTTATCTATTATCAGCAACGTATGGATATTTTTCGGTGGAGGAGTATAATATTGACAGAACCGCCTGTCATATGGGTATGGACCAATGTGTCCAACTTTTCAAAGGAGAAAACCATCAGTAGAACAACTTAAAGATTGTTTAGATCATACATATGATGAATGGAGCTCTTATTGGTTCCCTTGTGTTGATCGAACTACGTATGTGACTCCAGGTTACATAGAATTCTGGGATCAGCATCTTGAGCGTCTAAATGATTACGTGACGGCTGCCCAACCCTTAGTGAAAGAACCTCCTTCTTATGAGATGAGTGCCTCTCGTCCAAGATTAAGGAGTATCTCTGGTGGTGATAAGCGAAATACATCTCCAAGAAGTTCACCGGTATGTATTCTCTTGTGTATTCCTTACACAACTTGTATAATTGTCTTTAACTATCACATCAATTTCCTCTTACAGGATGGTCATGCTGTGAGACCTCGAATTGAAGTGAATTTCTCAAAAGAAGAGGCAATTGTTCACGGAGGAGAAGGTAGGAGAAAGAATTGCAAGTTGTTTCCCAACACCATAAAGTCCCCAGTTGCCTTTTTGGTGAGTTGTTGACATTTTTCTGCCCTGTCTTCTTCTATCCGCTTTACCAGGATCACAAAATTAATATTTGTTATTTGGTTGTAGAATTTTGCTCCGTGTGTTATTGATGGTCTTCATTTCACTCCTGGTCGAACAACACATGGATACAATACTGACGAGGAAGTCGATGTAAGCATTCTCTTTTCATGTTAAACCAGTGTAACATGCCTCTGAATCATTTGATGATGACCATTGTTGATGTATTCAGGAGGAACTTATTGTGGATGAGGAGGATGTTAATGCACCTCACTCCTCATTGGGTGATAAGAATGTGGAAAGATCCCGAAATCCCGAATCGAATGAAAATATGGAGAGTTCTCAAAATCCAGATTCGAATGAAGATAACGAAGTTGCTAATGGAGATTCCAACATTGCTGAGTCTTCAAATGGTTTGGAGACTCCCTTAGTAAGTTTCTTATCTTGTAGTTTCTTCATAGAAGTATTAAATTGATGATTTGTGCATGAATGAATGAAAATTCATGTGAATATGCACATAATTTCGGTGAAATATGTCGTCAGAAAATTTCAGGCTTAAGTTTTTTAATGAAAACCCCGTAAAACCTTCGTCCGGAATCGAATTTTCAATGTCTGGATATGCATTCTCATGCCCAGGAAATTTCCAAGATTTTATAAAGAATATTTTTAAGTTCTGAGCACGTTTAGAGCCTGAAAAAGGCGAAATAGTAAACTTCCAGGAGACTTTCAGAAATTTTCCAGATTACGGGTTGCTTAATGTTTTGGCCACATCTCCTTACTCGTTTATCCAATCATCATGAAATTTTGATATGTTGTAGAGGACTTACATATGGATAGAATGGTGTACAACTTAACTCCATACTCTATACCAATTTCTCCCAGTTAGTCGTTGAACACAAGGAAGTGTAAATTTTTCTTCAGGTGAGTTTCTTCAAAAACGTGTTTCATGACTTTGATGCTACTTGCACATATCTTAAATGCATAATAAGGAACTTAGATGATGTTAGTTCACTTAATTTCTTAATTTTATGATTGTATTGGCCTTCCACTCTTGAATCATTCTAATCCCATGTAATCTTTGCATTAGGTACCGAACAACGAAGTTGGGAATCATGGATCCAATAATGATGGTTTGGGAAATCCAGGAGCTGTTGGTGACAAGACTTCCACATATGCGCCTCAAAATTATGAAGTGCTGGTCTTTGATGCCACGGAGGTGGTGGAAACTCCAATTGTGCCTCAGATGGTGGAACCCGAACCCGAAATAGCAGAAGCTACTTCCTCTGAACTCATCTCTATGGTTGTCAAAACTGCTCCAGTAACTGAGAACCATATGATAGTGCATGAATATCCCACTGCAGGGATTTCCTTTGACCCTCAATTTGGTGTGTTACTCCCATATCACCAGCTTATTGGAGGATTTAGCGTTCCCATCGGATATGCTGTTATTTACAAGGAACTGTGGGAAATGTATGGACACATTTTTATTACTCGGGATCCAGGATGCAGTTATTTCTTGACGAAACAAGTAGAGGCCATCTTGCGTGTTATAGATGATATTCGGACTATATCCAGAAATGATGTTTCTCAAGATGTAATCTTTGATTGGGAGTACAACTTGAAGAATGCTGAAGATCTTGGCTTCAACCTGAGGTGGCTCCGTCAAAGACTTGAAGCTATCAAGAAAGAAGTAAAGGGTAATGCTCCTTTCCCTACTAGTGATGTCGTGTTGAATAATATGAATGAGGTTACTGAGCTTACCAGGAAGCTGGAGGTGGAAAAGGCAGCCTTGAAAGTTTTTGAGGAGGCAGAGGAGCAAAAATATTTCTTTGATGGCTTTCTTTAGTTTCTTTTCCGTAATCTCATGAACATGAACTCTGTGAGAGATGTGAGATTTTATTTGGGTTTTGTATTTTTGGTAGGTGTTGAGTCAATGACTAAGGATTTTCTTTTGATTTTGGATTTGATAAAGATTTTTCTTTAAGTAAGGTGAATTGAATTTTTGATAAATTGCTGAATTCAATTACTGGTTGCAAGTATTTCAAACGTTTTGGAGGAATTGAAATACAATGAAAGAAAATCCTAAATACTAAATCCAGACGTCATGAGTGCTTAAACGTCCAGTACCTCAAATGCCCAATAATTTCAGACAAATGCCTTAAGCCAATTCCCATGAATTACTGGTAGGGTTCTTCCATCTATGTTGATCAATTTGTCGTATCCCCCAGTTATGGACTTAACAACCATAAACGGTGGCCCAATTGGATCTCCTTGCATAATGGAGATCTCGTTTAGTTGCCTTTAAAACCAAATCTCCCTCCTCGAATTTTTTAGGCTTTGCAGTTCGCGCCTTGAATATCTTGCGCTGATTCCATGGTTGTGGCACATATAGACACTCGTGCAGAGGAGAGTATCCAGCATACTATTTGCCATGCTTAGCCAAGTATTCAGTAATAAACCTTTTGATAGAATAATCAACATAGAGATGCTCTTAACCTAACCACTGGGTATAGTATTTCCGAGGTGAAGTTATCCATTCGTAACTCTTAGTCATTACTAAATTATTCATGGGGAGAAGTCCCTGGATCAACATAGCATGTTTGAACATTGGTAATATTGGATCATGAGGAGGAATAATATTTGCCTGATCTTTAAACCTTTTTAATGAAGGTGTGTGGACTTTTTCCAGGTTCTTGCGTAAGTCCCATCAAGGTTTTAACTTCCTCCAGATGCTCAAATGGTGGGGCATCTTATGCTCCTTCTTCTGACTTAGAGTCCTTGTCGGTGATAGAGTGTGTTGAATGCATCAGAGTTATCCTTCCAGCATGAATCCAAGTTCTTCCAAGGATCATGTCATATCCAGGATCTTCCCGGATTATGTAAAACTTGGTCTCAGTGCAAACCAAACTTTCTGTAACCTTGAGAGTAATGAATCCATACACGTCTCTGGTGATTCCTCCATGGTCTATGATTGCTATGGGAGCGTGAGTGGCTTCATGTCGAGTGATGCCGGCGGCTCTGAGAGTTATCAAAGGGACGATGTTAACGGCAGTACCAACATCGACAAATGCCCTTTTGAATTCATTTCCTTTAATGTGCACTGTGGTGAGCAGTCCCCAGTCGTACATTTCTTTGTCAGTGGATGAAGGTTCAGGAGGTACGTCTGGGATCAGCAGGCGTTTCCCAGAAACTATGTGGTTCAAAGCCGTGAACATGTCTCCCCTTTGTGCTTTCGATAGTTAGAGCAATTCACAGACATGCTCTATCAATGACTGAACTGCTTCCTTGACTGGTGCTTCAGAAATAAAGAAAGTTCTGACGGGAAGAGGACCTCTGTACACCCCTTCGGATCCAAGGTTAAGCTCTCCTGACTCAACCTTTTCTCTGAATATGCGTTTCAAAACTTTGCAATTGCTTGTTGGATGATTCACGAACCTGTGGAATCAGCAATAACGAGGATTTTCCATGTCTTCCTCAGTTGGGTCTCTCCTGACGTATGGAAATTTGATTGCACCATCTTGGATCCATGCATCTAACAGTTCGAGCACTTCTCCAATGGGGAGAGGAAAATCAGGGGCATCATTAAGAGCTTCTGTGCGTTGGCCAGAATCTGTGTCTCTGGTTTGTCCTTCTTTTGCATCTTTGGAGGAGCTGTTATAGGATCCAAATATCGCACAACAGTAAAAGCTCGCGAGAATATAGCAGAGCCTGAGAGAACATAGCAGAGCTTGAGAGTTTATGAGCTGTCATCCACTATGTAAACACCTATATAAAGAGAAAGGCAGGAGAGAGAAATGGAGGATACACATTTTTGTAAATCAGAGACACACTTTGTAAGAGAGAGAGAGAGATTTATTTTCTTTATCATCTTCTTTCCCAAAAATTATATCTAGAACTCCAAATACTCATTAATGGAGATTCTAGATGTAATACTTATGTAATTACAACAATCATTGTGAAGAACCATGGATGTAGATCACATTGATCGAACCATGTAAAAAATCTTGTGTCCATTTTATAATTTTAGCACTTTTATCATCATTTTTATGATTAGATCCAGAAATTATTATCATGATATTATATGGGGTGTGTTGTGGGATTTCCTGCAACTTGTTAGATTGAAGAAGATTCAAAGAAATTAGCTATTGGGAGAATTAGACCTCGCTGGATCTAAAACTTTTGAGAGGGAAAGTGGAAATTTCAATGGAGAAATTGTGTTTTCAAGCAAACATCGACAAAACAGTTAAAGAAAATAAAAGAAAAAAAATGAAGATACAAAGCTATGTCAAAAGAACGAGTTTCTACGTCAACAGAATATACATCCGCTATGAATCTAAAAAGGACAATCTCTTACCACTCTATCTTATTTTATACTTCAGATTTGGAATTTTGGGGAAAATTAATTTGGTCATTGCAGCGAGAAGTAGATTCAATTCAGTAGAACGGAGAATTTTAAACTCTAGTCACAACACTAAGGAATCATAACATCGAAAAAACAAACATAGTCCGCATCAACAATTGATTTTAACAGGATGAATTCTTCTTCTTTAATTCTTTTTTATTCATTAGCTTTCCGATCCAGGGATTTACAAACAAATATTTTGAAAGAATTTTTTTATGAAAACTTTATTTATTCCTCAACATGAATTAGATTTTCTTTCCAAAAACCCTTGATTCATAACGACTTTTAATTGTAAATTTGCTTTCAATAAATCATGATCTATAAACCCACAAAAGGAATTCAGAAACCATTGAGTAATAAGTATCCGGCGATGTTTTCACTCTTCGTACGTAAATTAGATTAAAGCTTTTATAATCATTGAATTGCTTTGTGGTTCGCAGCGATATATTCAAAGGGTGAAGTACAATCGTGCCGACAGTATAATTTCCCATACATGAGGAAAGGCTAAGAAATACTACACAGTAGCAAAGTTTCTGCGAAGAGGAATACGATAACAAAGACCAGAGAATGCAGTTCACAAAGAAGCATTAGCCGCAAAGAATGATGAGTAGTGTTGTTTATTATACGAAGTATCAAGGACGAAGAAAGAAAAATAGCTATTGAGTCATAAAGCTCCAAAGGAAGCGAGAATAAGAATTGTAGAAGAAAGAAGAAAAGGGACGAAGAGCAACCTTTTGCAACTGTTGCTTCATGGGAAAAGAATTATAGATATTAGCAAAGAAAACTCGTAAACTCAATATTACACAACTTCAAGTTGGTAACAACAAAGTCTCAGCGAAGTTGCCGCAGTTCCAGCGAAGTTGTCGTAGTACCAGCGAAGATAATTTTCCATAATTGATCGTCAAGACAACCCAGTTCAAATGAAGATAGAATGGAATTCCATTCTCATCAATAATGAATGGGAAAACATTAGGTGCATCTTCATGAGAAATAGGTGACTTGTTAATAATAAAGGAAGAAATGAATTGGTCCGGAGATAATGTGAAAATTCAATTCTAGTGACTACTCGTCAAAGAAGACACGACAATCGCGGAGAGATATGAGCTTAAGGAAGCAGTAGAGACCTTGGAAGATATCCTCAAAGAGTAAAGAAGCTTATTACATGAGGATAAGTCAACTCTCGTTATTACAATTCCCTCAAGTCACATAGAAAAAGAAGACGAAGTAAACCATCATCACTTCGTCAGCCGAACCAACGAAGAAAATTAACTACATCACCGGCGATGAAATGTCATTCCAACGAAGAAAAGTACCAGCACTAACCCAACTGCAGCCAATATAAAGATTAATAAATAACTCACAGTACCTTACTTCGCTGAGAAACTTCAAAGACCAATCATCTCGAGCAAGACAAACAAAAGAGCTGAAAAATTTAGATGAACGAAGCCAAGTAAAGCAGATTAAAGCAACTTGCAAAGTAAAACAACTCACAACTTATGAAGGGAGTCTAAGAAGATTCTTAGAGAAACGAAGCAACCAACATGATGGAGAGAAGGCAGCAAATTTGAACTATGTTGGCGAAGCAAGGAATTCAGAGGGAAGTTTAGGCAGAAACTACATAATGTTCTAAATGAATGCATAAAAGGAATTACGACGCAAAGCATCAAAAGCGTCAGTTTTGTGTCTATTAATTTTGACAAAAGGAGTTTCATCGCATGAGGTGTGAATTCTGCGAAAACATAGAAATGAAGTCAATAGCATATTTTGCCAAAGCGTAGAGATTACAGTCCTGCGAAAGCATCCCTACTCATGTTCTGCGAAGTTCAGTTTTCCAAAACCCACGTTCAGATCTATTACTTCGCAGCAGCAAGTTAAGATAACTTGCTTTATCATTGACTCAACGAAATGTCATCATCAGTGACCAACCAATCTAAAGCGAATATTTGCAGCCCACCTTTTCAATCAACCACTCTAGTGAAGACAGAAGAAGATCAATAAACAACCATCCCACTACAAAGATAGTAGGCGAAATTAAACAAAGTAAATAACAAATATAAGCAAAGTTTACCTCATCAAAAAACCAGCGAAGCCAAGCCAATCATGGGAAAACGAAGGAAAGTCCGCATTTTCGCAGAAAAATCTACATTTGTGAAGAAAAATCTACATCATTCAGCAGCCGGGAACACAGAGATGAAGATGTTCAAGCCGCATCAAAATCCAAAAATGAAAGAAAGTTGCAGAAAATGGCAAAGAAGTATTATGGCACCCAGTATTTCGTCGAAATCAGATTCCATAAATTTTACACGATATTAAACTTCACTCATCAGATTCGAAGTGAAAATCTTCACCAACCACAGTAATTCAAGGGAATAACAACAAAATAATAAGCAGGTGAGGAAATACACTAAAAGGGAATTTTGTCCAAGCCCAGTTCGTCCAAGCCCACTAAAGCTCACCCAACAGTAAACAAGCCATCAAATGCTTAAGTTCGCATAGTAGTTGTGCAGTTGCGAATTTCTAGAACAATTAGTTGGTCAGAGGCATGAATTTGGTATTTCATTATTTCTCAAGGTCTTTGACTATTCCGCAAAGAAGAGAGTTGATGATTATTCTGCACAGATATCTCGCAAAGAAATGACTGGAATGAAATGAATGAATGCAAAAAATTTATGAAAGAGAAGATGCGAGATTACAAATATCAAAAGCAGAATGAAAATATGCGAAACTTTCGCAAGAGACGATCTAAGATCCATAAAAATCTAAGATCAAGAATGGGGCAAACCTTAATGGCGTACACCTTAGTCGCGAATAAAATTTTGCAAAAGAGGCAAATGTAAGACCTAAAGTACGTCATAGGAGGGGGTACCTCTTGCATGGCTCAGTGATAAGGTTACACCGCTATTGGAACCTGAGTCATGGAGATTTGGGGTCAATAAAGCCCATACAGGAGAGGCACCTTGGATTCTAAACTTAAGCATCCGACTTGAGTTGGGCGACTAAGGTAATAAGGACTCTCTTAAGGAGTGCAGAGTATGATCAAGGCGCTGAGGTACACGGTTGATCCAAGAGTTCCTGGGGCGTATGAAACTACCCTGGCCATTCTTGGAAAGTCTTGACTACAATGCACTCGGCCCGAAGAAAACCCCACTTAAGGTGCAATCTCATAACCATAAGCCATATGAGCAAAAAGGATAAGAGGCTGCGAAAAAAACTGGTTGTTGTCAAGACTGGATGGGAGGAGATAGTCTTGTATGGCAGAAGTACGTATCCTTCAAGGGGAAACCAGGGGAAAGATAAGGGCGACACCCTCCATTAGGGAGATGATAAGAGTCTTAAGACGCAAATGTCATGATGCTTTTTACTCACGGGAGTATTAAGGCTTGTCATATTTGTGCAACAATCCTAAAGAAGCAATAATACAAAAGAGAAAGATAAGGCGAGATCAATGGGTCAATACATGAAAGTGTAAAGACGTCCTGCGATTTCGTCGCAAGACGGCAATGTCATGGGGCTTTAGTTTCGCAAGAAAATTTAGGCCTATCATATTGTCACAACAAAAATTGACAAAAGAAAAAGTTAAGGCAAAATCAATGGGTTTCTGCATGAAAGTGCAGAGACGTCCTGCGATTTTGTCGCAATGACAAGAGGTGGAAAAATAAGACCTTTAACTAGGAAGTCAAAATATGACCATACAATAAAATGAGTAAGCAAATAAGCTTGCGAAAATGATTATATGTAAGCAAATAAGTTTGCGAATATATGCATGGAAATGAATCTGAGACAGCGAAAATAACAAATAAGTATTATTCAGAATCTCTCAGAAGTATTATTTAGAATCTCTCAGAAGTATTATTCAGAATCTCTCAGGAGTATTATTCAGAATCTCTCAGGAGTCAGAATTTCTCAGAAGTATTATTCAGAATTTCTTAGAAGTATTCATAATTTTGCAGTATGTGCCAGAATTTCGCAGAATGTGTCAGAATTTCTCAGAATGTGATTATTTTGCAGAATATGGCTATTTCTCTCAATTATTTCGCACAATTAAAAGCAACTTGAAGAGATTATACTATCGCATGAGCACAAAACAAGAGACATGACCAAGATAAGAATGAATAAACAACTTGCTCATTCAATATTTTGCAAGGATTCTACCTTCATAGATAAAGAACAGAGGCAACTAGGATTATCAAGAAAATATTTTATGTTCTTTATCTTCTCGGCAAGAATCCTCACCAAAAATGGAGTAATAATTTCTCATGAATAGAGGCAATACTTATGAATCTCATTCAAGGACGAATACTTCTTATATTTTGAGGATTGAGTACTTCTTATACTTCTCAAAGGATACTGCATACTTCATACTTCACATACTTCAAGAGATTATACTTCTCAAAGCTTCAGAACTTCACAAAAGAATAGAGGCAAGTACGTACTTTTCAAGTCCAATATTCTTTCGCTCGTTCCTCTAACAACTACAGCAAAATGGATTTTTCCTTAAAGATCACTCTTCAAGCAATATTCAAGGAAAAAGAGGAAAGATGTAGGATCCAAATATCGCACAATAGTAAAAGCCTGAGAGAACGTAACGGAGCTTGAGAGTTTATGAGTTGTCATCCATTATGTAAACACCTATATAAAGAGAAAAGCAAGAGAGAGAAAGGGAGGATAAATATTTTTGTAAATCAGAGACACACTTTGTAAGAGAGAGAGAGATTTATTTTCTTTATCACCTTCTTTCCCAAAAATTAGATCTAAAACTCCAAATACTCATTCATGGAGATTCTAGATGTAACACTTATGTAATTACAACAATCATAGTGAAGAACCATGGATGTAGATCACATTGATCGAACCATGTAAAAAATCTTGTGTCCATTTTATAATTTTAGCACTTTTATCATCATTTTAATGATTAGATCCAGAAATTATTATCATGATATTATATGGGGTGTGTTGTGGGATTTCCTGCAACTACAGCTGCAGCATGCATTTTCGGGGATTCAGCCTTGCGCTTTATCCCTTTTGTATCAACGTTTGTAGAGGGATGCATGTTGTACTGCTTGTTGATCAGACGTCTGCTTCCTCAAGTGTCGCGCACTTCCTCAGTCTTTGCAGATTTGCTCTTTCCAACAGAGCAGGTGCAATAGTTGCTGATCTCTTCGCAACTTCATGAAGTTCTGAGAAAGTCTGGAATCGAAGATTCTCCAGTAGAGCTCTGTAAACCGGGAGCATGCCGTTGATGCACAAATCGACCGACTGCTGTTCTGTGAAGTTTGGGTCATGACAATCCAGGGCTTGGACTCGGAATCTTTTCACATAGTCATTGGGATTATCACTGACCCTCTGAAACATCCTTCCAAGTTCAGAGAGAGTGACTTGATCTGACACAAAGAAGTATTTCATATAGAAGGCGTTGATCATTCCCCCCCAATTGTTGATCGTCCCCGGTGCAATGTTGTTGTACCAGGTGTATGCTCTACCTTTCAAGGAATTTGAAAACTCCTTGAGCCGAACAACATGGTTATGTTCATGCTCTCCCAAGGCTTCGAGGAAATGAGAGACGTTTTTTCGAGCGTTGCCAGTTCTATCATATAGAGTAAAAGTTGGAGAAATGTAACCTTTAGGAAGAGGAATCCTCTGCGTAACGGAAGGATAAGGAGGTTGGTGAAGATGGACATGTGATGTATTTCCCTTTCCACGGTTCTCCAGAAGACGCTCCAAGTCTTCATGAGTAATGAAATTTGATGACTCCTTTGCTGATGGATCGCCCGCAGCTTTGCCGGCTTCATCATCATCCACTGTATGAAATGGAATTACCTCAGGATCATCATCTGAGGATTTATCCTTCTCTTTTACCTTTCCTTGAATTTTCTCTGACATCTTGTCAGTGAGATTTTTCAACTGATCAAATAGATTTTTCTGGGATGCAGCCATATCTGTCCGATTCTATGCAATGATTTCCTACGCTTTGATGAGATCAACAATGGTAGGTGGTTGGTTTCCTCTGAGTTCCTCAGGGTGTCGGCCGAACAAAGGATGACCCTCTGTTTAAGGAGGAGTAATATCACCACCATCAGTATTTGTGGTCGAAATTGTTTCCGGAATGTCATCATTGCCGTTGATGTTGTTGTTTTCGTTGTTGCTAGTTCTACCACCGTTGGTATTGGAACCTGTGACTAACCCAGAGCTAAGACCAGCCATCTTGTGAAATTGTGAGATTGCAACCGAGAGATTAACCTCCCACTGTGGTCTCCAATCTGTAGATAGGGAAAAATGATTTTCTGGTTTTTACGGAATTGAAGAGTCGACCATGTGGAGACTCCTTGAACCGAGCGAAATGTTGAACCTCACACTGATGCACTGCAAGAAGGGAGTGCTTTAGGTTTGAGAGATCAATCTGTAAGACTCCGGCCTAAACCAGGAACAATGGCCGTTCCATAGTCAATTCGGTCACAAGAGAGGATGGGTTGATCTGTAGGAGGGAAGCTGAGAAATGCGTGAGATCAATGGTGATCTGAGATTGTAGGTGTGTTGTGAATTCAGCGTGAAAATGATCTGAATGATTGAAATTTGCTCAATTGAGAGTGATTTCTCTGAGTTCGTGTAGACGAAAGATTGTCTGTATGAACTTTGATGAGAAATTTCTAGACGAATGTTCGAGTATTCGAATCTTGTCCTTTCAATCGGGATTTAGAGATATTTTATAATGCCGGAGTTGAAAACACCATGATCCCATGAAGTGTGACAGTTGCTAGAATCAGAGAGTGGGGAAGTGGGAAATCATGTTAAAACAATTACTCATCGTGCGGAGACTTGGTTAATTTTCCACCCACTACTTTGCTGACTCTTCCAACTGATTGCACGACTTGCTCACATTCTCATATTAGATGAACACACGTGTCGTAGATCGCCATACCAAAACCCTAGTTAATATCCCCCATGTGACACGATTGAAATCTCATGATTGCAGAGTCAGTTGCTGACTTTATGGGGCGATGAGTCCATGTATTGCTGAGTTGAACATGATTAGCAAATGTTCTGAAACTCATGAATTTAACGTGTCTGCTGAGATGAGGTATCATTATAACCTAAGATGAGCAAACTGTGTTTCCGAACTGTTGAACATTGATAGTTGAACCAATATTGTAGTTGCAGGAATTCCTACACTACACCCCACACAAGAATCCAAAATCATCAACACATATTTGTAGATTAAGAACAACACTTTTATTGATTAATTCTCAGAAATGTTACAAGAAATGGAAGAAATCAAGAATACAATCGCTCACAAGAATTTTCTCTCTCCTCAAGGCTTTCTCCACACTCTAAAAATTATCTTTCCCTCTCAAGATTACTCATCCCCTATATATAGGGTATTACATAATGGATGACAGCTCACAGACAGCTAAGCTATCCATTAATTTGGGATTTATCTTGCGATATCTTCGCGAGTGCAATAATGTTAATCTCGCAAACACTCTAATCTTCGCAAGATCTTTAAGTTTTCTTCATGTTTCTACCATCGTTATTTGTTGCGTCGTTCTTTTAATCTTTTCAGCGATTCTCCCAGTGTCTTTAATGAAAACTTCGCAAGAATGTTCTTGTTGCGATATTCTGATCCTACATCTTGCCTCTTTTTCCTTGAATATTGCTTGAAAAGCGATTTTAAGGAAAAATCTTTTTTGCTGTAACTGTTGAAGGAACGAGTGAAAGAATATTTGGACTTAAAAAGTACGTACTTTCCTCTATTCTTTTGCGAAGTTCTAGAATATTGCTTCTACTCTTTCGAAATTATCACTTTAACTTGTCCACTTTGGAAATGATTCTTTCCGAGAAGATAAAGAATATATGATGTTTTCCTAATAATCCATACTAGCCTCTATTCTTTATCTTATAAGAGTAGAATCTTTGAGAAAGTGAATTAGTGATTTCTTCACCCTTATCTTGCCTCTGTCTCAGGGTAATATGATCCTTTAAGGATGTCTTTAACTTTGCAAAATAACCATACTCTGCGAATCTCTTACATATTCTGCGAGGTTGTAGCCATTTCTGCGAAATAATGTTTCTCAAAAAACTTTAATAATATTTCTACGAAATTCTGACATATTTGCGAGACTACAAATAATACTTCTGACATATATTTTTATAATTTTCACAGAATATATCACACGTATCTTTTCTTCCATCCAATTCTTAACACGTCTTTTTCAACCGCAATTTTTCAACCATTCATGTGTCTCCTCGCATTAATTGCGTTTATCTTTTCGAGAACTTTCCATCTTTATAAATATCCCTTTCATTCTCCTTTTTTCTTGTTTTTTATCTTCTTCCCAATCTCTCTACAATTTTACTATTCCTCTGTAATTTGCGCTTCTGCTACTGTAACTCTTCATTCTTTTCTTTCTTCCAAATTTCATCCCCATTCTTTAAATATGGCTCCTGCTGGTCGCAGAAACGAAATTGCTTTTGAAAAAGTTCAGAAGAAACTTCAAAGTAAGGGTTTTACTTTATCCACTATCCCTGGTCAAGGCCCTAAATATGAACTCACTGCAAAGTTATTTTCTGATCATCAATCCCATCAAAGTAAGATCATAATATCGCTGGCTCAACTTCTATCCGGCCTTCCCATTCCTCTATATGATCCCGAACTTCCCTTGTTTTATGAGATACTTTCTCATAAGAAATTCTCACGATCTATATATCAACTAAGTGGTGATTGCATTCGTCTAATGCATGAGTTTGCCACTCACGGTGTAGGTAAAAAATCTCTTTACTCTGATGACGCCAAAAACCCTAAATTCAAAGATATTGCGATTGTTCCTGCGAAATATACCGTGGAAATTTTTTTTCTGAATTATGAGATAATTTCCATGAAGAGAGATAGCACTTGTTGGGGAGTTCGTTCAAACAAGAAAAGTAATGTTGCTGCTGAAAAGATCTTGATGCAAGACATTGACTAGCATCCTGGTAATAATCCATGCCCACGTCACTCTAATGATGATAGATGGCATATTTTCCCCATAATCCTAGAAGTTCCATATATTTCTGGCACTCTTGCTTTACCTGCGAACCTCGCAGAGTATAATCCTTGGGAATTCTATTGTCCTGATAGAGATTTGGAGGTATATTTATGAACTCCTCTTGAATTATTATCTTCTGTACTCTTTATCTCTTTTTGCTTATTACTTTTATATCTTCATATGTTTACAAAATTGTCAGATTGAGAGATTAAAGAAGAATTATAGCAATAATGGGAAACCCAGCATTTTATCTGCTCTTCATTCTATCACAGATGAGGTAAGAAATTTTCTTTCATAATTCTTAATAATATATTGTTGCCTCCATTCTCTCTGTTTTCTATCTTTATTTTTGGTATAGGTTATCACTGAGATAGAACCTATCGAAATTACGAAGACCACTAATAAAGGTAAAGTCAATAGTTCTCATTGCAAAGAGAAATACAGTAAAGATGTTACTCGCAAGGATAAATCTGCTGCTCCTCCTTCAAAGAAAAGAAAAACTTGTTCCCCCTCCCCTTCAAATTCTCAATCTGGAGAAAGTTCTACTAAGGATAATGTTGATGATAGTGATGATGATGGTAATGATGATATTTCTTCTGCGAATGAAACTTATCAACCTGATTCTTCTATGGCTATACTATCCGACATATTCTCAGATTCATTGCATGGCATTAGAGATGATAGTGAGGCTCTTACTAATCCTTGCCAAGCTCTCGTAAATATCTGCGATGCTCCCCTGCTGACCAACAATGATTCACTTCGCGGAGTTTTTAAATCAGTATCTCCCAGCCTTTTAAACTCCCTTGGTGCTCTGGTATGTTCTTATCTCTTTGATTCTTCTTGATTTTAAAAATTTCAACTATATATATGTCCTTGTAATTCCTCTTTTTTTTTTTAGGTTGGTAGAGCTGCTTTCGCAGTTTCTTCATATTTGAATAAGAGACGATCAACTCTTGTAAAGAAAAATGTCGACCTTCACAAGGAGAACGAAAATCTAAAATCTGAATCTGCCAATCTTCGCGAGCAGTTAAAATCTGAATCTTCCAATCTTCGCGAGGAAAACAAGCGATTGGGGATTGAACTATCCTCTTCGCAAGATAAAATTGCTAACCTTCAAGCTACGAACGATCAACTTTATGGTATGAAATTTTCCCTCTTTCTTTGTTCCTCTTATCCTTTTACTTCATCTTATTTGATCAACCACTCTTGCAGACATTTATGGTTTATCTGATGAAGCTGCGACCCTTCGTTTTTTTCCCAATTCTATAGATGATGATACCCTTCTTGAACGTCTGAATAAATCTTTGAATAGTTTTTCTAATGACCGAATTACTTCCCTCTCCATAGATGAACTTAGATCAAAATTTCGCCTTTTAGAGATTGAACACAGATCCAATATAGGGCTAGCCAATAAGTATAAGCGTTTTTATGTTGATTCCAAAGAGGATATTGGTCAATCTAGATCCAAATACAGTAATCTTATTGATGAAAAGGATCGTATTACTAAACAAGGTGTTCAATCTTTAGCGGAATTCCACAAGACTCTTCTCGAAACTCAAATTGGGAGAGATCGGATTTTCAGCGAGAATTCAACTCTTGTTGAGAGGGAAACCCGAGTTCGCTCTCGTCTTCTTATAAATGATGATGATGAATTTGCTTGGGCTGCGAAAGTATTAGACGATGCTAGAAGTAATCCAGGTGTAAATGTTAGTCTTCACGCTGACCAAACATCCTTGATTAAAGATTTGGTTTCTGAGAGAGAAGGTTGTCAACTATTCTTTCCTACTTACTCTTTGTCTTTCATAAATTTTCATCTAATTACTGATTCATTATTATACGTTAGCAGATTCTGAAAAGAGACTCCGTCAAAGAATTGAAGAACTAGAAAATGAAAAAGGAATTCTCACGAACTCCCTTTCTTCTCGCAATGATAAGTGCTTAAGATTGAAGAATCAACTGAAGATAACTATCACCAACTTTAAGAATGATGCTCTTACTTATCGCAATAATACTATCAGGTCGATCTGCAATAATCACGACATTCCTCTCTCTAATTACCCTTGTATAGAAGACAAAGTTCCGGAAAATGTTCCTTCTTTAGTGATTTCTGATAGTGAAGCTGATGAAGATGAAGAAGAATCTGAAGATAAAGGATCTGATAATATAGAAAAATCTGATGAAGAGGAAAATGAATCAACCAAGAAGTAATTCTTCTTTGTTGAATATAAAACTTGTAAAACTTGTATATTCGTTCTTTAATCTCCCTATCTTTTTGCTGCGAATTTCTCTTCCTTCCTGCATGTGTTAGTAAAACAACTCTTTCTTGCGATATAATTAATCAATATATAATTAACTTTTTCAATCTATGTATAAATCTGCGTAAATCTATCATGCGGAGTCAAAAAATACTTTCTCATGATAAAAATTAATCATATATTCCCATATTTGCCTCTGTTTTTTATATCCAAATGAGAGATTAAGCAATTTGTAAAGTGAATATTGCACAATCTCGCAATTCTTTACTTATATTCTTATGTGGTCTTATTTTGCCTTCCTAAGTAAAGGTTTTATTTATCCACTCTTTCTTTTGCGACAAAATCGCAGGACATTTTTGCATTTTCATGCAAAAACCCATTGATCTTGCCTTATCTTTTTGTATTCTTTTGCCGCGACAATATGATAGGCCTAAATTTTCTTGCGAAAATAAAGCCCCATGACATTGTCGTCTTGCGATAAAATCGCAGGACGTCATTACATTTTCATGCAATGACCCATTGATCTCATCTTATATTTTTCTCTTGGCTTTTTGCCTCTTTTGATATTTGTTGCACAAATACGACAAGCCTAAATTTTCTTGCGAAAATAAAGCCTCATGATATTTGCGTCTTAAGACACTTATCATCTCCCTAATGGAGAGTGCCGCCCTTATCTCCCCCTGGTTGCCCCTTCAAGGAGGCGTACATCGTCCATACAAGACTAGCTCCTCCCATCCGGATTCACCAACAACCAGTAATTTTTCGCAGCCTATTATCCTTTCTGCCTATATGGCTTATAGTTACGAGATTGTATCCTAAGTGGGGTTTTATTCAGGCTGAGTGCATCATAGTCAAGACTTTCCAAGAATGGTTAGGGTAGGTTCATCCGCCCCATGCACTCTTAGATCAACCAAAAGAGAAGAAAGTGTCCGCGCGCGCCTTGATCATATTCATTGGATTCTTTCCAAAACATCCACCACTCCATTAGAAGAGACCCTCGGATCGTCCAACATCAGCTTGGTATAACCTTATATATAGTTGAAAATCCAAGGTATCTCTCCCTTGAAAGTTTAGAATTGTTTAAAGATATAATTTAATAGGCTTTCTTGAGCCCCACATCTCCATGACTCAAGTTCCAAATATTGATCTTTAGATTAGTTGTGCTTAATTAGACAATTAATGCTTTGGAGAAATACTTTAGTTTTGATAACCATTATCTTTGAGCCATGCAATTGATCCCCTTTAAATGACGTACGATTTATACAATAGTAGGTATCTTTCCGAGCCTACCAGTCTTACATTTTAGGTCTTACATTTGCCTCTTGCTTGATGTTGTGAAATTTTAAATTGACGCGAACTCGTGAATCCCCGTTAGCGAGTTCCGTATTCCTTCGGTTGCATATATGTTGAGGGCCTTAGGAAAACGATACATACGCGAACCTAAGCTTTAAAATTTGAAGTAGAACAAGTACGCCATAAAGGTTCGTCCTAGTTGTTATCCACATATGTATCACTCACATCCAGGGGATGGGAGCAATTCTATACTCCCCCGAGCCCTTATATGCAACTGTGATGGAAAATCTCTGACACCAATGAAACTATGCATGGAAATAACTTTAATGTGTCGATTCTACGCCTAAGTCACAATGTGAAGTTTCTTGTGATATTCCTATGCATGAAACTGAAGTTCTAGGAGATGATTGTGAATCGGGGCTTATTGATTTGTTTTATGAGCATGAGCATGATGTTGTACTTGTGTCCGACATAGGTAATTTTGAATCTCAGTCGACACTAATGATCTTAAGCATCAAAATATAATTGGCGTGTCGATTCTCTACCTAGGTCACAACATTGTGATGTCTCTTTGGATTTGTATATGCATGAGAATAAAACTTTGAATGATGATGATTATGAACTAGGTCTTGATGAATTGTTCTATGAATGTGAGCATCTTGTCACACTTGTAGATTGGACCTAAAAATTGTTCCTTTTAAGTGTGTTGAATCAATGTTGTTGACAATTCCAAACCTACGGTTAGAGTTATATGCATCTCAAATTCTTTTGTACTTTTTTCCACTAAATATCCCGTTATTGAGAAGTCATATCCGGAATACCCTCATGTTTTTTCTCGCCCATCCCGACAAAATCCACTTTGAACTCTTAACCAAACTTTTTGTCTTGCGCTCATATTGTTTGCTCTCAAAGCATTCATTCAATTATGGTTAGCACCACCCTTTTCGCACGGGTAATCTCTTTCCTTTAAATCTTCTCTACCTTGTTCTCTTGATATGTGTTCTTATCATCTTTTGAAACATTGAGGACAATGTTAGATTTAGGTTTGGGGGTTTTTTTTGCATATAGAGTTTTTAGTCTTTTATTAAAAAAAATCAAATTAGTCTTTTATTAAAAAAAAAAAAAAAAAAAAATCAAAATTTTTTTGATGACACTGGTATGTAAGCGGGTCTTTTGTAGGATTTTTTTTTTAGTCTTTTGTATTTTATTTGTTGTTGTTTTTAGGATGACATTTGGAGCGGGTCTTTTGTATGTTTTTTTTCCTTTGTAGTCTTTTGCATTTTTTTTATGACAGTTTGTGTAGCGGGTCGTGTAGCGGATCTTTTGTAGGATTTTTTTTGTAGTGTTTTGCATATAGATTTTTTAGTCTTTTATTAAAAAATAAATAAATCAAAAATCAATTTTTTTATGATGACCAAATGTGTAAGCGGGTCTTGTGTTTGGTATCGATGATCAGTTGTGTGGGGTCACTAAAACAAAAATGATGATCAGCTGTGTAGCGGGTCACTAAAAAAAAATGATGATGTTGTAGCGGGTCTTAAAAAAAATGGTTACAAATTATCAAGGTTCTACGAAATTAAGTTCATCATCTGAGTTGAAGACCGAAGTCAAAGACATTTCTATGGATGCTACGATATTGGAGAAGGGTTTGTGGGTACTTCTTTGGTAGGCCCTCACGAGACTACAACTCGTCCACTAGGGACACCTGGGGTTTAAAGGGTTAGTGCATACGCTAAATGCATTCGAGAGGCGGACGGTGGTATAGTTAGGATTTCGGATTGCTGTTTCACTTGAGGACAAGTAAAATTCAGGTTGGGGGTATTTGATGAGTGCCAAATATTGCATATTCATACACCTTTTCATCGGCACTTAACTCATCTTTCGCACTTCAAAGTCATATATTATCCCAAATTCTGCATTTTTACCATTTTCAAGAATAAATATTTGTATTAATTAATTTTGTGTTTTTAAGTACTAAATAAAGCTTGGAAGAATTGAGAAGACAAAGAGAAGAAAGTTGGAAGCGTTGCAACCCGCTCGCGCATCAGTGGCAACCTGTTTACAAATTCATGGGATTAAACAACCCATGATCCAAAACCCATGATCCAAAACCCAAGACCCAAAACATCCACCTCACCCCCATTGGATTCTTTCCAAAACATCCACCTCACCCCTTTCCAAAACATCCACCTCACCCCCATTGGATTCTTTCCAAAACATCCACCTCACCCCCATTCTCTCAATCACTCCCAATTTGTTTCCCACAACCAAATATATTCCATCAATTAAGAAAACATGTTTTGTTGAGTGGATGAGTGCCAAAATTCGGATCCAAGTGCTTGAGGGAATTTTGTGTATAAATAGAGAGGGTTGTTGTGTTGAAAAACCATCCAAGAATAGCTTGTTCATGTTAGTTTATCAAATTTCAATTTTGTTGTAATGTTCTTCATGTTCTAATTTCATTTACTAGGGTTTAGATGAAGCCCTAATCTCATTGGTATGTATTCATATCTTGTATCTTGTTCTTGAAAGTTTAGAATTGTTTAAAGATATAATTTAATCCAAGTTTGTCAACATCTTGCTCTCACAATGTATGCCATGTATCCATTGTAGTTAGAATATCTCTATGTTGATTATGCTACAACTCATGCTTAACCAAATATTGATCTTTAGATTAGTTGTGCTTAATTAGACAATTAATGCTTTGGAGAAATTTCTTGAATCTACTATTGAATAATATTACAAGTTGAATGCATATCATAGGTTATTAGTGGATTTGAATACCCTAGTATCCATATTATCATTGTTTACATATCTTGTTATTTGCATCTTTTACGTCACTTGAACTTTCACATATTATTGCTTCAACTTTCACATATTATTGCTTCAATGCTGGTGTAATTTCACAATCTCATATTTTTCATTAAGCAACAATCTGTGAGTCACATCATTCATACATATCTTTAAATATCATTTCAGTATCATAATTTGAAATCCTTTACCTTTACTTTATTTTGCCCTTGGGATTTTGTTGCGCTTTGCTATGTTTCCCTTGCAAGTCATTCACTAGATATTATTTTCATTCTTTCTCAGATTTTCTTCTTCTCGTAGCTCTATGGCATCCACCATTAATCTGTCACATCTTTGTCTTTGCTTGATGTTGTGCTTCCAATTGCTATGCTTCGCAGCTCTCTCTTCGCAAGATTTTATATCAATCTCATAACACTTTCTTCTTTCACTCCAATCTCCTTTTATGACTCCAACACCATTTTGATATGGAAAATTAATGTACTGATGGTAGGTGAATGCCACACCTAGAATCCCATGCAACCAAGGTCTTCCAGTTAAGGCATTGTAGGGTGACTCCACATCCACTACACAGAATAAGACTTTAGATGTTATTCCTTTTAATGGGATTATCATTGTGATCTCTCCCTTTGGTTTATTGGCGGTACCATTGAAACCATAGATCTTATAGGTTGACGGTATAAGATCCTCGTCTCTTCCACCCATGGTTTTGTAAGTATGATAAAATAAGATATCAACTGAACTTCCAGTATATATTAGAACTCTGTTAATGGCCCAAGAATCTTCAGTTTCACCGTCATCATTTTCTTTACCTTCTTCTTCTATTTATTTTGGATTTACTTCTAATCTTACCACCAGTGGGTTGTCATGCATCTCACCAGGCTCTGGTACTTCTTGTGTAGTGAAAGAAATAGTTTGTTTTTTCCACTCCTCTAATGGATAAACTCTCGCAATATTCATTATCTCTCTTCCATCCGCGTCTCTCGCCAGGACTCTGATTAGGACATTGTCGTGGAAATTCTCAATAGCTTTGATGAATGTATGATGGAATTACAGAACAAATTCTTCGCCTTGGCTCCAACCTCTATCACAAATGTTTCTGCTCCTTTTACAGTATTCACTCTGTGAATATCTGGTGCTGGTGGTAACTGCTGAGATTGCGGATGTCCTATTAAAAAATGATTTAACTTTCCTTGATCAATCATCCTCAAAATGATCTTCTTTATTTTCTTGCATTCATTTGTTGAGTGACCATGAAAATGATGATAAGAGCAAAATTCTTGACTTTGGTTATTTGGGTGTGGTTATTTTCCCATGTTCCAGGGTGCTTGTATATTTTCCATTAAGATTATTGCTTCCCAAATTTTTTCTACACTTGCATTCAAATGTGGCATTTTGATTTCTTCCCATATCATCTTCTGATTTCCCTGACCTCTTTGATAATTTTGTCTATGTCCACCATAAGTCTCCTGCGGTTAATCAAGTCTTTGAATTTTATTATTTCCCCCGCGATAAAAGTTTCTCTGTCTTTCAAACTCTTCTTGATCTCGACTTCCCATAGCTACTAATTTTTGTAGACCATCATCCACATTCTTTTCTTGTTTTGCCTGCGAGGTGCTCGCTACTGTATTTATCATCTTGGGAAGTAAACTTGCACTCGCTGTAACTGAACTAGTGTTCGCAATAGGATACGACTCCATCTCATTTTGTTTTTCCTCCAACGTAATGTATTCTTCCTGCAATTCTCGCATCTCTGTCATAGTGATCGTATTTTTGATTCTAAAAATTTGTATATATAACAGGTTGGTTGCGAACATAGCATTAATGGAGGACAAAATGAGGTATCTCTCATCTACTCTTCCAGCCATCTCACTGCACATTGTCTTCCATCTTATGGTTAGGTGTTTCAAATTTTCGCCAATCCTCTGTTTTAACCCAAATAAATCTTCAATACCGGGCCGCGAAGAATTGTTGCTTATATATGCTCCCAAAAATGTAGCTTGCAGATGGTCGAAAGAAGTTATAGTATTTTTAGGTAAACCTTCGAACCATTTTAACGCCTCGCCAGTTAAGATAGATGCAAAGTATTTGCATAATACAACATCATGGTTTTCCCTCTGTAGCATACACCTAACATAAGCCTTTACATGTTGAATAGCACATGTAGTCCCATCGAAGATACTGGTAAATTGCATTTTGGGGGTATTCCTCCTAATTGTAATTCTTGAGTGAATGGAGTTCTCGCAGATTCTTCAATGGCTTCACCAAGTTTCCTTCTGCCTCCTTCTCTTCTGTTACTCAACATTCCCCTCATTTCTACTAGCTCTCTTAAGATTTGTTCATTCCCAGCTGAGCTTTGCTCCATTGGTATTTTCAGCACAGCTTCCCTTCTCATGCGTTCTTGCCTATCTTGTGTTGCGAGATTTTGATTTCCGCCTCCATTATTTTCTTCTTGTCTTTCTCCGCTATCTTCTCTTACATTTCTTTCATGAATGCGCACACCATTATATCTCTCATTTTCTCTTCTGTGATTTTCTTCTGCTCTTCTTTGCACCCTATCGTATTCTTCGCTAATATTACCATTATTGCGGTTTTGTTCGCGTCTTCTTTCTCGATTGTCATGATTATTCTGGCGAATTGCCTCTTGGAATTATTTCTCTTTCACTTCTGCTCTCAATCTTTCCCTTTCGCAATCTAAGCGTGTTTGTTCAGCATAATGTCTCTCGATTTCCCTTTCAATTATCTGCTGATTTCTTAGAGTTTCTCTTCCATGCAATATCCTCCTCCCTTCCTCTGGATTTTCTTCGCCATCTTGGTTATTTCGTGTCTGACGCTGTTCATTCTCTTGTCTTTTATTGTTTTGTTCGTTTTGTTGAATTTCACCATGTGGTATATAACGATCTTCCCTTATTTCTTACCTTTCGCGACGTTCCCCATTTGGATCATGATTTTCTTCTTCAATATTTGCCATAGGTGATCTTCTTATTATCTCACTTCAGATTGTTCTCGAACTTGATCTCGTTGTACTTATTGATCTTCTATTTTGTAACCTCATGTTTTCCATTCTCAATTCATGGTTTTGTCTTGCCAAATTTGCACGTTCTTCCGCCTCTAATCTCCTTTCTTCTTGTATTCTTTGTCTTAAAACCTCTACTGTTTCATTTTCGTCATCACCATGTATTAATCCTCCATTTAACTCTTGATTTCTTCCCTCTCGTATTTCATCTCTGAATTGTCGATCTTCTGGTTCTTCCATTGAATTTGATCGCCAAGTATGCACGCTTACTCTATCATAATTCACAGCTCTATCTTGTATAGGTGTTTGCTAATTCGGCGGTCGAACCTGATTTTCTCCATCATTCCTTGTTCCATTTCTTCTTGTTCTTACTCTTGAAGATTCTCCCATTTCACTTGTTTCTCCACCTGAAAGTATTTTACTCCTCCTTAAGGTTGTTGGTGGTTCTGACGTATTTCTTCTTCTTCTAGCCATTAATCTGAGTGAACTATTGAAAATTACGTAAAATCTTGCACTAATTATTCCAAATTCCTTCCAATCACAATATCAATTTTTATCTTTTTCTTCAAATAATCAACAATTCATCCCTATTTCGGGCGCCAAAAATGTAGTTGCAGGAATTCCTACACTACACCCCACACAAGAATCCATAATCATCAACACATATTTGTAGATTAAGCACAACACTTTTATTGATTAATTCTCAGAAATGTTACAAGAAATGGAAGAAATCAAGAATACAATCGCTCACAAGAATTTTCTCTCTCCTCAAGGCTTTCTCCACACTTTAAAAATTATCTCTCCCTCTCAAGATTACTCATCCCCTATATATAGGGTATTACATAATGGATGATAGCTAATAGACATCTAAGCTATCCCTTAATTTTAGATTTATCTTGCGATATCTTCGCGAGTGCAATAATGTTAATCTCGAAAACACTCTAATATTCGCAAGATCTTTAAGTTTTCTTCATGTTTCTACCATCGTTATTTATTGCGTCGTTCTTTTAATCTTTTCTGTGACGCTCGCCAGTGTCTTTAATGAAAACTTCGCAAGAATGTTCTTGCTGCGATATTCTGATCCTACAAATATTCTTTGATCTGAGCAAATATTGCTAGTCTGAGCGAATATTGCTAATTTGAATAAACATTGCCGGTTTGAGCGAATATTACTAGTTTGAGCAAATATTGCTTTTGATGAATCGTTGGTAGCAAGACCAAATAAAATATAAATTTAAGTTGCTAACTGCTAGGTCGAACATAATAAATAAAGTGTTGATTATGCAATCAACATAAAATTATCAGAGTGTTTGAATCTGCTCAGAATCACGTTTCTGCAGAGCTCTGGATTCAAAACCCTAATTTTACCGAAATGATGATTTATTGCAAATCAATACATAGTGACACATGTACCGGATACATGGGATGACGGGTTCACCATATATCTCCCAAATGCTCGAATGAGAAAAAATACCAAAGACTCCTGAGGACCAGTTGGTGAAAGAATGATTAAATGCTGGTTTAATCACTGAAATAATGCTCGTATGAGCGGAAAATAAAACCTGGTATTATGGAAATATGAAGGACCGACCAAGAGGTCATGAGACATGCTCTTGGTGGGCGTGGGACCAGTAGATGGTCGTTTGAGCAAACTTCCAATTGTTTGGAAAGAGTTTGAACCTAATATGAGCAACTGAGCAAATTAGGTTAAAATCATTAAAACATGCAGGACCAGATGTTTGCAAGCCTCAGGGTCACCCTTGGTCGGTCAAGGGAATGTGCCCGTGTCACCATGGTGTCCGCGCTTTAGTCCTGAGAATTTTGATATTTTCTGGTGTATGTTTGAGCAACATTTTGAGAAAATATGCAAAATCCATGGTTTTGCTGAAACTGGAAAAAATACCTGAGATGATGAAAATAATAAATAAAACATGGAATTACAAGGTGTGGGACCGGCCACGGCTAGGGCATGGCCGGCCAGTTGAAAACACGGTCCCACATGCTTTCCCAGTTTTATGTAACTTTATGTATTTTCTCTGATTTGAGGGAAATTCCATGAAACAGGAGAGTTTGATGAAATTAAGGAACTTCCGTGAGATGAGAGAAATAAATTAATAATAAAATATGGAATGGGAGTGTGGGACCGGCAATGGCCGAGGCATGGCCGGTCGCGGGTCCCAATCCACTCTTCCCAATTTTACCAATTTTTGATGATTTTAGAGAATTTTCATAAAATCAAAGGGATTTGTTGAAAACTAAGATATTTTGTTGAAATTAGGGAGTTTTCATGAAATCATGAAACAAAACACCAAATAATAATAAAATAATAGGCGAGTGGGACCGGCTAGGGCATGGCACACATGTTCGAAATATTGGGCGAGTGGGATCGGCTAGGGCATGGCACACACGTTCGAAACCTATTATGTCTCCTTTAACCTTTGGTTTCTTCTTCTAAACCATGTTAACGACTTAAAGACTTCATTGGGATTGTTAAACCAGACCGATACTACTTTCTATATCTGATAGGCAAGATAAAAAGTAATCACAAACATCTATTACCTGTAGACTATGGGAGACGTATTTATCTATTACCTGTAGATTTTTCTGTGTGAGACAAATTTGTTTATTAAAGTCTTCGAATTTGGGTCGTAGAAACTCTTGGTTGTGGGTGAGATCAGATAAGGGAATCAAGTGCGCAGTATCCTGCTGGGATCAGAGGCGTAGGAGCATAACTATACCTTGGATCAGTGTGAGATTGGTTGGGGTTCAACTACAATCCAGACCGAAGTTAATTTGGAGTAGGTTAGTGTCTGTAGCGGCTTAATACAGTGTATGTTTAATTTGGACTAGGTCCCGGGTTTTTTCTGCATTCGCGGTTTCCTCATTATCAAAATTCTGGTATCTGTGTTATTTCTTTTCCGCATTATATTTTTATATAATTGAAATAATACAGGTTGTGCGTTGTTCAATCAATTAGAATATCCGACCATTTTGGTTGTTGATTTAAATTGATTGACACTTGGATATTGGTCTTTGGTATCATCCAAGTTATATCTCTTTGATTAGACTCGTGAATCATATTTTCTTGAGTAAATCAAATCGAGAGATTGAGATAATAACTCCTTGAGTATTTTCTATTGATTGAGTCTAACTGTCTAGTTGATTCTCTAGAAAACAACTCGGAGTTGTCCATACAGATTGCTAATCTAAATATTGGGTGGTGTTGTTAGACCGCCCCCCCCCCCGCTTTTTCAATTGGTATTAGAGCAGGCAAACACGTTAAAGACCTCACAAGTCTGTGTTTGTAGCAATATGACTCTATGGACAGAGGTGATATCTCAATAAACGTACCACCAGTCTTCGATGGCTCTAATTACTTATGGTGGAAAATTGTTATGCGAGATTTTCTTCAAGCACATGATTTTCAATCATGGGTATATGTTGTTAATGGCTATGATCCTCCCATTGCTGCAAAAGGAGAAAATGTTCCAAAGAATATTGCTGAATATACTCCTGCAGAAATTCTTGTTGCAAAGAAAAACTTCGACGGTTTGAATGCGATCATACATGCCATTACCCAAAATCTTCAGCACCATGTGTCTAATTGCACTAAGTCGCAAGAAGCTTGGGATATCCTAGCAACCATATTCAAAGGAAACTCTAGTGAAAAGGATGCAAGGCTTCAGTACCTAAATTCCGATTGGGAAAACCTTCGTATGGCAGATGGAGAAACATTTGATGAGTTTAATCACAAAGTGTCTGAAATTGTTAATGCATTTTTTGCATTGGGTAAGACTATTCCTGAAAAGGACATTGTGATGAAAATTCTCAGATCTATGCCATCTAGATATGATGCTAAGAAGCATGCCATCGTTGAGGTAAATAACCTAGATACTCTCTCCAGAAACACGCTGGTTGGTAAGCTTAAGATATTTGATCACGAACTTTCATCCAAGGCTAAGGATGTTGCGTTCAAAGCACTAAAGGACACTAAATTACTTGATAAAAGTAAAAAAGTGTATATCTCTGAAGATGATCACTCTGAGATAGATTCATCAGATGAATATCTTGACAAATCGGTCTCGATGATCACAAGACAATTTAGGGATCTTCTATTGAAGAGAAGTAAATTGTTCTTCAGAGATAAGCCTAAGGCATCAGTCAAACCTCATAATCGTGTTCCTCCTAAAAACAGGGATATTTATGAAACTGATGATGAGGATATTCCTCAGTGTTGTAAGTGTAAGGGATTTGGTCATTTTGTAAATGAGTGTCCAAATCGGAGAAAATACACTGGGAAAAAAGGTCTTGCTGTAACTCTTGATGAATTATCTGACGACTATTATTCAAATGAAGATGAGAAATCACGTGTTGCACTTCTTGGTGAAAATATTGATTTTGATAATTGTAGGAATACACATATCAATCTTAATATTCTTTCAGGAGATAATCCAACCATTCTGGAAAAAAAAGTTGACTCCCTTCTTGGAAACACTGTTTGTAATGACTTAGGATCCACTATGTGCCTAGATGCTTGCACAATTCAGAAGCCTGATTATCATCCAAGTGTGACATGCTCATATTGTTCATTAAAAGGTCATGAACTTTCAAGGTGTTACAAGTTCAAACACAAGCAAAGACACATCAAAAAACTTCAACGAAGAGCAAATCATTTAGCAAGAAAGCTCAAACTTGCTCAGAAGACCGCATAGATATGTAAGATTTTATCTTCGTATAAGAAGTTAGTTTCCAAGGAAAAATCAAGACCATTTGAAAATAAAATATGGTCAAATTTTTTTGATAGACAAAGGTCTATGGATTCCTCTCAAGAGGAAATTGGTGGACAAATTGTTGTTCACCACATCACAACTTAATTGTGTTGTTTCTAAAAACTTGTCTCATGTGTCTATCAAACAAAAGAAAAAGGGTATTATCGATAACTTTACTCTTGATAGGGATAAGAGTTGATCCTTTACGAACCTATTTTAGGTTTCGAACCCTACATTCCTTTTCCTTCTCTAAAACCTCTTTTTATCTGTAGACTACTTGTTGAGCCAATTGTGAATTCCTCTCACAAACCCATTCGTTGATGGACGCTCCAAGAATGATGTCTTGCGATAGAAAAGAAGGTAATGTGATTTTTAAGCCATCAATCATGAAGGAAAAAGAAAAATCTCCATTTCCTCCAACCTTGAAAAGAAAAATAAAGAATATGAGGAAACCAAGGGTTGTTCCTTTAAATTCTCAGAAGTTTTCTGATGTTCTTGAAGTGTTGAAGGAGCTGCGTAAGGGGATTCAAAAAATAAAGGCTTTTGTGTATAAGACTCATGAGATTCAGAAGGCCCTGGTTCGACAACAGCAACCAAGAAGGTTCATTGATATAAATCCCTTTCTTAATGAACCCTATGTTCCAATGGATGTTGACAACAAGGAGTTCAGGAACGATAATGAATTCTTCAAAGGTCTTATTAATGTCTAGTAAATCTTCTATGTTTTCTGTTTTGTTTTAGAAGAATAACTAGTGTTTTGGAATAGCCATGATTGTGATTACACATAGCTATATCCAATGATTTCATCTTCTTGTTTTTAGATTTATTGGTTTTAATTCTAAACTTGTTTGGAAGATGATGGTTGCAGTATTAATCTTTATGGTTTTATATATTGCAATATTTTGATGGAATATGTGTGTTTATGTCCGTGAACTTGATTGTCCCATATTTTGTCAAAAGTAAAGTCGTTCACGTATTGGTATGAAAATATTGATAAAGGAATGAATGGACTTTTGGAAAAACACAAAAGTTAAGCCTATATTGTCAATCTTTGATGTAAGATAGGTTAAAATCTTTTGTTATTTAAGGATAAAGTCTATTATGTCACTTTGTGATGGAAAAATAGAATAGGTCCTTGTTTTGTAAACCATGGTTTAGAGCTTAATTGTTTCATATTATTATGTATTACCGTGAAGGTTCCATCTTGTATCTTATGTTGAGCACTATACGACTAAGTCGATTTCTTATTGGCATGGTTGGTTGTTCCATAAAGATGAAATATGTTGAGCATTAAGAACTAAATTAATGAACTTGTGTGGTTATTTAGTTTAAATTCCGTAAGTTCTCTCATGTCGAGTACATGGACGGTTAAGGTTGTCATTTTCTATGATAATCTTAGTCGGGGTTCCATAATCTATTATGTTGATCCCAAATGAACTAAGTCAATCATCTAGTGAGATTATTTAGTTAGCATTCCATAGATTTTTCTCATGTCGAGTGTGGACAATTGAATTGATTACTTTGTGATTATTTTAATTGTGCAATCCGGTTAGAATATTTATGGTTTCTCTTGTGAATAATCTAATTTATGTATTAAGTCTCCATAAGTTTACTTGTGTTGAGCATATTTATTCAAATTAATCTTGGTTCACTTTGGTTAATATGATTGAATATTTTGGATTCCAAATTCATACTTGTATGTAATTTGTTGAGTCTAAATAAATCCTTCTTTTCTCTTGAAAATAAGGTCGCTTTTGTTGTTCCCGTGGGAATGACATATTATGGGGGAGAGTTCTTTTGAACTTGCGCTTAATTTCCAAATCTTTGTGGGCAGTGCAGTTGTGGAATTTTTAGGGGTTATCTTGTATCTTAATAAACTCCTTGATGAATGCATTTAGCCTCGGCTTGATGATTGCATCTAAACAATATGATAGAACATTTACCTTTGGTCATGAAATGTCTATTACGGAAATTTCATTAGGATCCCGTTCTTGTACTTTGCCAATTTTATTGACAAAAAGGGGGAGAATTAATTGTAGTTCATACTACAAATACATATGGTTTTCGGATCATTATGTAAGGGGGAGTGGTTTCCGTGTGAGATGGAGTATTGACTAAGGGGGAGTGAAGTATCACCATAATATTGTTATTGAAGTTGTGATGTAATTGGACTTTGACGCTGTGTAATAATACTATGACACTGTATAACAATGATTGAGAACAGATGCTTTTATCATTGTTATATCTACGGATTTTCAACAACGATGATGTTAAACTTACAACCTTTGGTATCATTGGACTACTTGGAAGTGACGAAGATTTCGAGTATTGTTGAAGATTAGGCATGTGGAATAGGAGCTACAAAGTTTATTTATATTATTTTTTTTATTTTATATGTATTAATAGTTTTGCCACTAAATTTGACAAAGGGGGAGATTGTTAGAGCACTGCTCGGTCAAACTCGCATGCGTTGCTATCTCAAGCATGTTTGTCAATCTTAGTGATAAAAACTATGAAGTCTTGATTTCTGGTCTACTATAGATAAGGTCTCGGACTAGGATAGAAAGTGTAGTTGATCTCAAGAACTCCATGGAGATCATCATACAAGACGAAGGACTACTCAAGGAACTAGTAGATCTTCATCGACTAAAAGGTATGAGGAGACTTGAACTTATCTATCACTCAAAAGTCTATCTACTCTATCTCCTATCTTGAGACAAAAGTCGTTTACTATATTGACTAAGAATATGCACATGTGACATTTTGAGCTGAGTATATCTTGCTTATCTATTTCTCGAAATGGGTGTTGATAAAGCTTTCGCGTTAGCCAAGTTCATCTTTGCTTAGTAACGAAAGTCATGTTAGGTTTCAATCACTTTGGAAATCGCTCTGACGAAAAATAGTTTGTGAATAACAACTATATAACCATTGTGGGATATAAACATTGTTATGGTAACACATATATGTATAAGTCCTTAGCACTTGAATCGAAGTTTGCGAACTTTGTTAATCAAGTGGAACCGGAACGTGAGCAGTCAACTCAGTCCGTGAACCCAGTCCGCGAACTGGCGTAAGTTCTCGAACCCGAGAATATCTGCTGAAGTTGAAGCTCAGGTGCATTCCGCGAACTGACGGAAGTTCTCGACCCGAGAAATTCTTTTGGAGTTTATTAACTTCAACCGGTTAGCTTGAGTCCGCGAACTCAAGAGGTTATGTCTGAAAACGTTGTTCGTGAACTTATTTTAAATTACTAAGGAATGCTTTTTCAAACCGTGGATTTATAGTTCATGAAATTATTCTAGGGAATCACATCATTTTAGATTTAATTGTGTCTTGTGTAGTACATGAGATCTCATAGCAATTGAATAACTCTCTAACTAGTTCATTTGAGTCATTTGGGCTAGTTATGGTGAAGATGAATATGGTTGATATGAAAGTTATCATTTGGCTAACCATTTGGTTGACTATTATTGAACCAACCATTGTACACGTTTGGGTACGGTTACACAAACCCAAAACGTTAAGTACATGTGTGTATGGAAAGATAAGTTTTCGATATAACGGTTGAGAGATATTAGCTTGTATCTAATCAGGTTTTCATCTAACGGTGAATATTGAATGCTTTGTTAGTAAGCTAACATTGATTGCAAACCCTGATTTGAAAGACTATATAAAGGATAACTCTAGCAACTGGGAAACCTAATCCCCATACATTCTGTGTGATACTAGTATGCTAAAGCTAGAGTCGATTCTCCTTTAACCTTCGGTTTTCTTCTTCTAAAACCAGGTTAAAGACTTAAAGACTTCATTGGGATTGTGAATCCAGACCGATACTATTTTCTTGTAGTTGTGTGATCTGATCTTGCTGTTTATATCGTACGATTACAATTATAATAATTTTCTTGAGATTTCTATCTCCGATAGGCAAGATAAAAGTAGTCACAAACATCTTCGTCTCATTGTTTGTGACTCCTCAATAATCTTCTTCGCTGCGTCGATTAAGTTTATTGTGAGGTGATTGATGAAACTGAGCTGTTCTTCGGGAATATAAGTCTGGTTTTATCGATTAGTTCCTGTTCACCTTGATTTATCAAAATATGGAACAAAACTTGTAGGTTTATTCGTGGGAGACGAATTTATCTATTACCTGTAGACTTTTCTGTGTGAGACAGATTTGTTTATTAAAGTCTTCGACTTTGGGTCGTAGCAACTCTTGGTTATGGGTGAGATCAGCTAAGGGAATCAAGTGCGCAGTATCCTGCTGGGATCAGAGGCGTATGAGCATAACTATTCCTTGGATCAGTGTGATATTGGTTGGGGTTCAACTACAGTCCAGACCGAAGTTAATTTGGAGTAGGATAGTGTCTGTAGCGGCTTAATACAATATATGTTTAATCTGGACTAGGTGCTCGGGTTTTTCTGCATATGCGGTTTCCTCGTTAACAAAATTCTGGTGTCTGTGTTAGTTCTTTTCCGCATTATATTTTTATATAATTGAAATAATACAGGTTGTGCGTTGTTCAATCAATTAGAATATTCGACCATTTTGGTTTTTGATTTAAATTGATTGACACTTGGATATTGGTCTTTGGCACCATCCAAGTTATCTCTCTTTGATTAGACTCGCGAATCATATTTGCTTGAGTAAATCAAATCGAGAGATTGAGATAATAACTCATTGAGTATTTTCTATTGATTGTGTCTAAATGTCCAGTTCATTCTCTAGAAAATAACTCAGAGTTTTCCATACAGATTGCTAATCAAAATATTGGGTGGTGTTGTTAGACCCACGCTTTTTCACAAGTGGTTAGCCATATGGTAACTTTCATATCAACCATATTATTCTTCACCATAACTAGTTCAAATGACTCAAATGAACTAGTTAGAGAGTTGTTCAATTGCAAGAAAATCTCTTGTACTATACAAGACACAATTGAAGCAAAAATGATTTGATTCACTCGAATCGGTTCATGAAATATATATAGCCACGGTTTGCAATAGCATTTCTTTGTTTATAAAGATAAGCTCACAAACATCATTTTTAGACATAACCTACTCAAGTTCGCGGACTGGGTTCGCAGACTTAAGTTCCCAGATGGAGTTCACAAACTCCAGCAGAATTTCTCCGGTTTGAGAACTTCGCCAGTCCGTGGACTGAAGCTCACGCACTTCTCTAGTTCTCTTGATCAACAAAGTTCTCAAACTTTGGTTCAAGGAATAAGGACTTATACATATATGTGTTTCCACAACAATGCTTATATCCTCCATTGGTTATATTGTCTAAATTCTCATTTTAATCATTGAAACATTCTCAGAGGACGTTATATAGTTGTTATTCACAAACCATTTTTCGTCAGAGAAATTTTCAAAGTGATTAAAACTTAACATGATCACTAGGTAAAGATGAACTTGGATAAAGCGAAATCTTTACCAACACATATTTCGAGAAATAGATAGGCGAGGCAAACTCGGCTCGAAATACCAAATATGTATAATCTTTGTCTATACAACAAAACGACTTTTGTCTCAAGATAGGAGATAAATAGACTTTTGAGTGATAGTTAAGTTCAAGTTTCCACATACCTTTTAGTCGATGAAGATCCACCGGTTCCTTGAGTAGTCCTTCGTCTTGTATGATGATTTCCATGGAGTTCTTGAGCTCAGCTACACTTTATATCCTAGTCCGAGACCTTAGCTATGGTAGACAAGAAATCAAGACTTATAGTTTTGATCACTAACATTGACAAACATGCTTTAGATAGCAACACATGCGAGTTCGACCGAGCAATGCTCTAACAAAAGCTACAAATTCTTCTAAACCAGAAGCTTCCATTGATGTCAGAAATGATACTATTTCTTGTAAAGAAGTAAAGCCAGTCAAGCCTAAGAATTCTGTTGAAACTTCAGTAATCAAAGAGAGCATTTCTGCTAATGTCAAGATAGCAACAACGTTGAACAAGGATAAGAAGAAGAAGAAGAAGAAGAAGAAGAAGAAGAAGAAAACTCGTCGAGCTCCAATGCAAGGAAATCCACAAAAAGGTAACACTAATACTCATACTTCATATATTTATACTAAGCATTGTTATTATTGCGGTAATAAAGGACACTTGCAATGGGGATGCAAAGTTCGTAAGCTGCTCGATGCACTTTCATTTGTATCAAAAGAATTGTCTAAGATTGCTCCCCAAAGGAACTCAGATCAGTATTGTCATATGTTTAGGCAAAATAATTATTAAAATGATAGTTCAAATTTTGCATATCACCCGACAAGGTCATTTAATAAAAGACCCAATTATAGAAAGAGATATGACTTTATAAATGTAAAAACAAGATCTGATGTTCCAAATTGGAGAAAGGGTATTTCGCAAAATATTCAAAAGGATAATGATCCTAATGGTATGAAGGAGAAAGCTGCTCCTACGAAACCCAACTCTAAATGGGTCCCATAGTCCTCCATAGCCAAGAAGGGATCAAAAGTTGGTCACATGAATGACTCTCAACTATTGATTTTTTGGTGACAATAATTACAAGAAGAATAATATAATAATTTTGAAAATATTGTATAACAAAACCCTACTCTATTGGGTTTGAAAATATTCTCCAGAGGCATATTTTAAATGAATCAGCTTAAAGAAGAACAATACAATAATGTTTTTTAAAACCTAGCCAGAATAACATCAAGAATAAAAATAACTCATAAAAAAAGGGGAACCCTTCTAATCTTAGGGATGTGGCAGGGCCCGCCGTGCGCCTAAAAACTTTAAGAGTCAAGTTTTTTTTTTTTTGATGTATGTGTAGAACTACTACTGAAAGAAGAAATTGCAAAAATTATTCTAACGAAAACCTTCAACATATGTATTATATTTCATCTCAGTTGACTACTGAATTTTTTACTACTGAAACTGTTCAAAATATTAAATATTAAAAATTAAAAATTGTGAATTCAAATTAAATGTATAATGATTCAATTTTGTATTCAGATTCATTTTTAATCTAAACTTTGATTGATTTTGAAACTTAAAGAGTTTCTTAGTTTTATTTTTATGGTTAATTTTGAGTTTAAGTTTCACGCATTTTTGATTGATTAAATATCAAGACCTAAAGATTCATTTAATATGGTATCCATATGTTGCAAATATTTTCGTAATTTGTGTTCAAGATCTCCTTCTTTTTAGGTTTAAATTTCTGGTAGTTTTGATTTGAAGATCTGTTTTTTAGTTGATGATGATGAGAATCATACGTTAGTTTTACATTGATATTTTCTGCAGTTCAGAAGACAAGGATCACATATCATTCTTACCCTTGATCTTTGTTATAGTTGAATAATCGATAGTCAAGTCGCTAAATCAAATCTTTAAAATTATTTTCAAAAATTATGAAACTGATTTTACTTCGATTTTTCTTGATTTGGATTAATTCTTAGATCTGTAAATAAGAGAGAGATAAAAATAAAATAAAATAAATTATAGCTGGTGGAGACGATTATATATGGAGGTTATTTTAGTAATATAGTTTATGAATTTACTAAGGCTTCTAGAAGAACGCTCAATTGGGGGATAGTAAAACTAAGAACATGCAATTGGGGGATACTTTTATTAATTGGGGATATGAATAGTACTGTTAATGTTCATACCATCATAGTAAATTATTATTTTTGTGTAGAAAAACCATGCCGGTATGAACAGTAACATTACTATTTCATATCCCCCAATTAATCCTTCAAAACTAATTGGGGGATATAAATTAAATCCCCCAACCCATGGTGTCTGTTAAGGGGTGACTTCTGAGGCCGGAAATACTAAAATACCCTTTGGTTAATTAAAAAACATTATGAAAATACTATACTACCCTTTTCCCTAAAACTTAAAATCTAAAAACCAAATTCATATCCCCATTCTCCCACATCTGTTCCGGCACTAGGGTTAGTTTTTGAAAAAAAATATTGTTCCATCGTTCTTCATTTGTTCTTCGTCGACGATTAATCGTTGATTCAAAAATTTCTTCA
Organism: Papaver bracteatum; assembly: GCA_023529315.1. NCBI lineage: Eukaryota > Viridiplantae > Streptophyta > Magnoliopsida > Ranunculales > Papaveraceae > Papaver > Papaver bracteatum. The sequence continues at coordinate 6,279,566 of JAJJWX010001877.1, forward strand.
TCGATTAACCTACCCGAAAGAAATCAGATGCCCAATCAAAGTCAAAATCGGTTGCTCAACAAAAATTGCAACAAAGGCTTGCTTTGATTGCTAAAGAGCAAGAAGAAAAAGAACAAGAGGCTTCGGACAATCAACTTCTCGTAAACATGGCTTCCGTGAGAAGGTAAGTGATTTTGAACTATTTTATAAGTGTTTGAACCGATTTATGGCAGTGTGTTTGGGTTAGAATCGTCAAAATCTCGAACCCTAAGTCAAACAGTTGATTTTTAGAGAGTACCGACATTGATTTTAGTATGAATTCAGTGCCGATACTAGTTTACGACATTCAATCTATAATGAATACAATGCCGATATTAAGTTACGACAATGATTTTGGTATGAATACAATGTCGTTTTCAAACCAGAGTCATCTGAAAACTAATAGTTAAGTAACGTCAATGAAATTAGGTGGAATATTATGCCGGTAGAAGGTTACGACATTGGTTTACATTTATTCGAGTATGCCGGTAGTGAATTTTTTGTATCCAGGTGTTTGTGGGTAAAAATGGTTTCTGCTGATTTCGGTAATTTCGGGTGCGTGGGTGAGAAACGAATTTAAACCCTAAACAATGTACTACAAGGGAGTACTTTAGATTCGAGAGATCAATCTGTACAAGTCCGGCCTAAACCAAGAAATGGCCGTTCCAGGCTTGCTTCGGTCACAAAGTGGAGGAGAATGGGTTGGTTTTGGGGAGGGAAGCAAGGAAAGTCATGAGACCATAATAGTTGATTCTGGAAGAGTAGTTGTGTTACGACTTGTATTAGAAATTGGGAAGCTAGTAAACATTTTCTGAGTGGTGTATGCTCCTGACTGAACTTATTGTTCGGTGGAAATAGGTAAGACCTATTTATACAAGTCGAAGTGAAACGTACTCTGGTATCATTAAGGAATGGAAAAATGGGTGAGTAAATGGGAGGAGGTGGTAACCGTTAACGTATGGAATTTATGTTCCATAAAACCGTTAACGTATAGAATTGATGTTCCATAAAATCGTGAACACATGGAATTGATGTTCCATAAAAAGAGCGTTTCACCATTAACTCCCGGTATTTACTAACCGCCTCATCCTTATGACACTTCCTTATGACGGGCGTAGTGTACGCCGCACGCTGTAAACCGCCAAACCAATACCCAAAGAGGATCCCCCAGTTTGTGATATGTGTTGATGTCTCGAATATTTTTGTGGAAAACATGTAGCACGTTTCTTGTTTTCCGGAAAGTTGAGCTTGGGATACTTGCTAGCTTGGTGACCTCCGACGGTCGAGATTTTGCATCTTAAGACGAAAGGTAGTCGTTGATCGTCGCACGTTTTCGCCTTTGGTGGCCAATAGGGAAGGCCAGCATGGTGGCGCGGCTAGGTCGGCATGCAATTGGCGCGGTTTGGTGTATCCAAACTAGGGTTTCGGGTCAAAGGTTACCATATGTTGTCTGGTAACCCTGGACGGCTAGGATTTGTTCCTGGGATTGAAGGGCGACCGTAGATTGTCGCACGCCTTCGTTTTGGTAGTCGCGTAGGGAAGGTCAGCATGGTGGCGCGGCTAGGTTGGCATGGTGACGCGGCTAGGTTGGCATGTCATTGGCGTGGCATGCCTTGGCGCTGTTTGGCGTGAACAAACTAGGGTTTCGGGTCAAAGGTTACCATGTGTTGTCTGGTAACCTTGGACGGCAAGGATTTTCTCCTGGGATTTAAGGGCGGCCGTAGATTGTCGTACGCCTTTATTTTTATAGCCGCGTAGGGAAGGCTAGCATGGTGGTGTGGCTAGGTTGGCATGCCATTGGCGCGGCCAAATTTTGATTTTAGGTCAAAGGTTATCATGTGTTTGTCTGGTAACCTTGGAAGGATAGGATTTGCTCCTGTGATTGAAGGGGGACCATTGATTGTCGCACGCCTTCGTTTTGGTAGCCGCGTAGGGAAGGCTAGCATGGTGGCGCGGCTAGGTTGGAATAGGGCCATGGTAAGGTGCGTTTGGCTTGGCACGGTGGGGCCAAGGATTTGGCATGCCATTGGCACATGGTGCGGCTAGCATGGCTAGGGCCAAGGCAAGGTGCGGTTTGGCTTAGCATGGTGGGGCTAAGGGTTTGGAATGTCGTTGGTACATGGTGCGTCTAGTATGGCTAGGGCCAAGGCAAGGGGCGGTTTGGCTTGGCATGGTGGGGCCAAGGGTTTGGCATGTCGTTGGCACATGGTGCGGCTAGCATGGCTAGGGCCAAGGCGAGGTGCGGTTTGGCTTGGCATGGTGGGTCAAAGGGTTTAGCGTGACCAAGCTAGGATCATGACCATGCTAGGGTTTTTGGGTTAAAGGTTACCATGCCTTGTATGGTAACCTTGGACGGCTAAGATTTGAGTCTTAGATGGAAAGATGGCCGGTGATTGTTGCAGGCCTTTGTTTTGGAAACCAGCGTTGTGCATGACGTGTTGGAACGACAAGCATGGTTGGCATGCTTTATAGAGAAGATAAGGCTGGCATGGTTTGCCATTAGCACAATGGTGCAGCTAGCATGGCTGGCATGCCTTGGCACGGTAGGTGTGGCTGGCACGGTTTGCCATTGGCACATGGGTGTGGATAGCATGGTTGGCATGCCTTGGCGCGGTGGGTGTGGCTATCATGGTTTTCCATTGGCACATGGGTGCGGCTAGCATGCTTGGCATGCCTTGGCGCGGTGAGTGTGGCTGGCATGGTTTGCCATTGGCACAGGGGTGCGGCTAGCATAGTTGGCATGCCTTGGCGCGGTGGGTGTGGCTGGCATGGTTTTCCATTGGCATAGGGGTGCGGCTAGCATGGTTGGCATGCCTTGGCGCGGTGGGTGTGGCCGGCATGGTTTTCCATTGGTACAGGGGTGTGGCTAGCATGGTTGGCATGCCTTGGTGCGGTGAGTGTGGTTGGCATGGTTTGCCATTTGTACATGGGTGCGGCTAGCATGGTTGGCATGCCTTGGCGTGGTGGGTGTGGCTGACATGGTTTTCCATTGGCACATGGGAGCGGCTAGCATGGTTGGCATGCCTTGGCGCGGTAGGTGTGGCTGGCATGGTTTGCTATTGGCACAGGTGTTGTAGGAATTAGGGTTTTGGCCTATCGAAATCGTAATCAATAATTAATTAAAAAAGGTACCCTAGTAATTTCCTCGCATACATATTAAAGGGTACAATAAATGCATTCATTGGAGTTATTATTACTCGAACCCTATGATGCCACTGTCTTGCCTAGGGTTTTACGATTTTAACCCTAATCTAAAAACCACCATCAACATTAAGTCCCCTGGTTAGCTCGGAACTAGAGCATTGTTGCGAGGTAAGCACAAGATGGTGACCGACAAGGATGAAATCGTGACGTAATTCATGCAAAGATGGTTAGGAAAGTCCAACTAACCTTTTTCGAGAGGTGAAGAAAGTTTTTTGCTTCCCGTGTTGGAAGCCTTGCATAAATTGTACTGGGATGCAAGCCGTGGAGTGGTGAGACGAAGATTTCTAGCTTGGTCTGGCTGCACATCACCTTGACTGGGCTAGGGAACATCATGATGCTGACTTGGCGAATTTTTTGGTATTGTCAAGTCACAGCGCGGACGACTTGGAGAGGCAAAGCACGGAGGTCGGTTTGGCATGTGGGTCCAGGAAAGTGGCGCGGACTGTCTTGGCGTGATGAGGCCACGGCAATGAAACGAACAACTTGGCGCGGTGCGGTCATGGTAAGGTGCGGTTTGGTGAGGCAAGGCGCGTATGGACGGATTGGCGTGGTAATTTAGTCTCCGCGGGACTAGTTGCCTCTTTTGCTTACTTGGCTAAAAATAGGAAATCCTTTCATTGTTCAAAACTCCCAAGTATCACGCCTTTTTCGAGAAGTAAGTAGAATCCGTGATTTTCGCGCCTAGCAGCTTTGCGTAAATCCTGCTTGTGGCATTGCCAGTCAGGATGCGGAGTGATGGAGGATGGTTGAGATACAAGTTGTTGTCTTTTAATTTAGCATGGTCATGTGTCTACAGGGCTAGGTTTCGGAATACGAGGTGGAGCCACTAGCGTAAACTTGGTGTGAAAAGAAACCATTAGCATTGATTAACTTGAAACATGCGTTGACTTAGCATTGTGTTGGCGTAGAAATGGCGCGGACTGCTTAGTAAAGGTGTTGTCAAGGGAAAGACGCGGACTTCTTGGCAAGGGTGCAGACTGCTCGGCACGGTGGTGGCTTATCTTTGCAGACCCGATTGCCTCTCCTCTTTACTTATCTAAAATAGGAAATCCTTCCTCATTCAAATTTCGAGAGTATTATGCTTTCCGCGTTTCTCACCAAACCCTAATCATCTTGCGTGGACAGATGTGAAATTTTCCTCATGTTTGCTGGTAGAATAGGGTTTAATTAAAAAATATAATGTCACGCCTTAATTCACGGCTGGTAAAAGTCTTCGATTTTCGGGACCTTATTGCCTTGTTGTTTATAAGAGATGATATTCGATCCCTCGTTCGCACAAGTAATCTTGAAATCATGCCCATCTTCTTTCACAGGTACCGTCTCGTATTTTCTACTGGTTTCTCATTTTGTCTTCTTTCTTATGTAGGTTTCCGATGTGGACAGGGTGAAAACTTATCATTTTCTTTGGTTTTGTAGCACGTAATGGGATCTTCCAGCAATGATCATACCCCTAAATCATTCGAAGAGAAATTTTGGGATCGGCGAAGAACAGTTTTCTTCTCATGAGGAGGCATTATGTAGAATTGAATCTCTGTTCCGTGAAGCTGGCGAAATTCGGGACATACCTTATTCCTATCTAGGCGAGGTGCGGGTGTGTGTCCAGACCCTCTTAGCTTCGGTGAACATGGAGGAAGAGTGGGAAAGACGATGAAGTATCCCAGTGCATTGAGAGGCTTCAGTGTAACAAAACTTCTTCACATCCATGTGCTAGGGCGGAACGGTCCGCCTTTCAGTTGAAATAGCAGAAAACTCAGTTTGTAAAACTTGTAGGAGAAGGACGTCATAACCTCCCTTTCCAAGACGGTGTCATAGTCCTTGATTCTGATGCGGATGAGTCGAAGAATTCTCTTCAAGAGGTGGCTGAGGAGATTTTCGAGGAAGATGACGCTGCGATTGACGATAAAACTGAAACTTCTTACGGAGTGGACAACAAAACTGTTGTTGCTGTCGATGGGGGAGTCATGGTAGCCTATGTTGGGTCAGATGTTGAATCGGATGTCAGGAAAAAGACGGATGATGTTGTCGCTGAGACGGTTTCCAGGTGGGATGTTGAGGTGCCGGCTACTGCTGATGCTGCTTTCGGATGGAAACTTTACTTCTCGAGATATTGTTGGGGTAAATGCTTGGAGAATCTCTAACAGAGGAGTTTGGCAACTCGTGCGTCTGCTTTTGATGTCCAGTTTCCCCTTTTTTGTTGTTTCTCTTTGTTGCATAGACATCTTGATGCTTCTGCAGACTTATTGTTATCTTCTTTGTATTCATGGAGAAGTTAGGGTTTCGCCAATTAGCATCCCTCTTGTGGTTCCACATCTTCGAATAAAACTTCTCATTTGACATACCTCAATCTTCCATTATAATAGGTTGTTCGACCTTCCGTTCCCTTTAGAGCTCTTGAGTAATTGAATAAGGAATTTCCTGTATGTTTTCGGCTTTTCTGATCGTGATTTGATGGTTGATCATGTCTTCTGAGCTTCAATAGTGAAGGGATCCCATGTAGATTCCCAGTCCCCAAGTATGGTTTACATGTTTCCATCTTTGTAGTGATTACTGCTGTGGTGAAGCTCTGGCTGGTATCAACAAATGAGCGGCAACAGTTCTTGGTAGTAGATGTAATCAGCAGAGACTACATTATCGTGGTAACAAAGTAGGTTGCCTAGAAATGTATGGGCTTTCGTGGAAATAGAAGGATTGTCTGAATGCGTAAGCGAGCAAACTTTCCATGATCACGAGTTTTGGCGAGATGGATCAATAGGTGGCCATGACTAAAAAGATTGGTTGGATGTGATCATGATCCTTGACATGGGGAGGGTGGTGGTATGACCCTTTGCAGGAAGAAACGACATTGAGGCAGCTTCGGCTCTTGGAGAGGATGTTGAAACTTAGGAAGTCAAACGCTGAATTTTCGGCTTCGGATCCTAGAGCAGCTTACAAAGAGAATGCTGAAGTGAAGCGGCTGCTGGAGCGAGCGTTGAAGCGAAGCAGCCATTGGGGTGAACGTTGAAGCGGAGCGGCTGCGTTAATTAGTGTGATGTGAAACTGGACACCCTTCAAGTGAACAATGGTTAGGAATCCCTAGTTCCTTCTATCAATCGTGTTTTTTAGGAGAGGTTGGGGTTTGGGAACAACTTCCATGGTTGGAATCAGCTGCTTCCCTGATGCAATGCGATTGAGGGCTGCAAATATTCTTTCACGTTGCACCTTGGGAAATATAGAATCTCACATAAATGTCTCATCATAAACTGCACGATTTTGTGGGCGAAGTCCCCAGAAATCATACATTTCCTGACATGAAGAGAGTCTTTGTGAACTCAGGGGGTTATTGATTTTCTTTGCCTCGATTTTGGAAAAACCATTCCTGATCTTTACGCGTTATAAAATTGGATTGCTGATTTCCTTCTACTGGGAGTTCAGAAACAACGCTGGAAGAATGTAAGATGCTAGTGCTGGGAAGATGCAAGCCGTTAGCGCTGGATTGGATTGGAATAGGCGATGGCTTGGCACGGCGTTGTCTTAGCGTGGCGCGGAAGCAATAAATTGGTCAAGCATATTCCAGGTATGTACTCCAGCGTTTCTCTTCCAATTTGTTTTCTTGTGTTGGTGCATACCCTAGCCATAGTATGCCTTCCATAAATATGTAGAAATATTATTCTTCCGAACTGGTGTAAACCTTAGTCGTCGGTATGTCATTCATAAACTTGTAGAAGTACTTTTTCTTCTCTTCGAATATCACTATACTAGTGTCGGCTACCTCATGAATAGTGACTGGTAATCGTTATTACATAAAGTAGGTATGTACGGGTAGGTGACAGATTCCATGAAGAACTGGGCGTTATGGTTTCTCTGAGATCCAAAAGTTGCAGGTCGAGGTGACCGAAGGTCCTTCTGCGAACATGGTCAAACAACAAGAAGCGGAGGTCGAAAGGTTATCCAAAAAGTTGGAGATGAAATAGGCGGTCCTCCAAATGACGAATGACACTTTCTTCGAGAAGAGCAAAACACTGTTGAATGGCTTCCTTTGAATGCACTTCTGTTTTTTGAAATTCTTCTGTTTTTTTTTTAAGGAAAATAAAATTGTTGGCTTATGGTTTTGATTTTCTGGATTTTTGGGTTGATAGACAAGTGTTACCTATGAGGGTTTTGGATTATTATTCTGGATGAACTGTTTTAGGATGATGTCATTTTTGGTTATGATTGTAAGTAACACAAACATCCCAGGGAAGATATGCAAACATGAACGTTGTGTGTTGGTAGATGACATGGGATGAAACATAACATGGCTATCGGTTTTATCATTCCCGTGAAAACTTGAAAAAGTAAACCAATGTATTTTGTCTAGGAAAGACTTACTCGGTTTTTTGGATCTGCTAACGAAAAATGAGTCTGGGCAAGCCCGACTTTTGTGGGAAACGCCGCCGATTAGGGAAAGTCCCCAGTCGTCCCAGGGTCACTTGATAAGAGTCGTCGGTACCTGAGCGGATCGTTTTCTTTTAACCTCTGGGAAGTCCCCAGTCATCCCTTGCCGTGTCAGGATTGATTATCGGGTCATCTGGTTACTGAGTCGTTGATCCTTGAGAGGATCGCCTGCTTCTTCCGTCTTGATGTCTAGGTCAAAGCATGAGGTCGATGGTCGAAAATTGACATTGTAACCGAAAGATCAATCTCCCACCGTGGTCGCCAATTGTTTGTGGGTGAAAATGGTTTCTGCTGATTTCGGTAATTTCAGGTGTGTGGGTGAGAAACGAATTTAAATCCTAAATAATGTACTGCAAGGGAGTACTTTAGATTCGAGAGATCAATCTGTACAAGTCTGGCCTAAACCAAGAAATGGTCGTTCCAGACTTGCTTCGGTCACAAAGTGGAGGATAATAGGTTGGTTTTGGGTAGGGAAGCAAGGAAAGTGATGAGACCAGAATAGTTGATTCTGGAAGAGTAGTTGTGTTACGACTTGTATCCGAAAGTGGGAAGCTAGCAGATGGGAAGCTAGTAAACGTTTTCTGAGCGGTGTATGCCCCTGACTGAACTTGTTATTCAGTGGAAATAGGTAAAACTTATTTATACAAGTCGAAGTGAAACGTACTCTAGTCTCATTAAGGAATGGAAAAATGGGTGAGTAAATGGGAGGAGGTGGTAACTATTAACGCATGGAATTGATGTTCCATAAAACCGTTAACGTACGGAATTGATGTTCCATAAAACCGTGAACGCGTGGAATTGATGTTCCATAAAAAGAGTGTTTCACCATTAACTCCTGGTATTTACTAATCGCCTCATCCTTATGACACTTCCTTATGACGGGCTTAGTGTACGCCGCACGTTGTAAACCGCCAAACCAATACCCAAAGAGGATCCCCCAGTTTGTGATATGTGTTGATGTCTCGAATATTTTTGTGGAAAACATGTAGCACATTTGTTGTTATCTGGCAAGTTGAGCTTGGGAGACTTGCTATCTTGGTGACCTCCGACGGTCGAGATTTTTCATCTTAAGATGAAAGGTAGTCGTTGATCGTCGCAGCTTTCTCCTTTGGTGGCCGTTTAGGGAAGGCCAGCATGGTGGCGCGGCTAGGTCGGCATGCAATTGGCATGGAATGCCTTGGCGCGGTTTGGCATGGCCAAACTAGGGTTTCGGGTCAAATGTTACCATGTGTTGTCTGGTAACCTTGGATGGCTAGGATTTTCTCCTGGGATTGAAGGGCGACTGTAGATTGTCGCACGCCTTCGTTTTGGTAGCCGTGTGGGGAAGGCCATCATGGTGGCGCGGATAGGTTGGCATGCCATTGGCGCGGTTTGGCGTGACCAAACTAGGGTTTCGGGTCAAAGCTTACCATGTGTTGTCTAGTAACCTTGGACGGCTAGGATTTTCTCCTGAGATTGAAGGGCGACCGTAGATTGTCGCAAACCTTCGTTTTGGTAGCCGCGTATGGAAGGCCAGCATGGTGGCGCGTCTAGGTGGGCATGGCATGCCTTGGCGCGGTTTGGCGCGGCCAAATTTGGGTTTTAGGTCAAAGGTTACCATGTGTTTGTCTGGTAACCTTGGACGGCAAGGATTTGCTCCTATAATTGAAGGGGGACCGTTGATTATCGCACGCCTTCATTTTGGTAGCCGCGTAGGGAAGTCCAGCATGGTGGCACGGTTAGGTTGGCATAGGTCCATGGTAAGGTGCGTTTGGCTTGGCATGGTGGGACCAAGGAGTTGGAATGCCATTGGCACATGGTTCGGCTAGCATGGCTAGGGCCAAGACAAGGTGCGGTTTGGGTTGGCATGGTGGGGCAAAGGGTTTGGCATGTCGTTGGCACATGGTGCGGCTAGCATGGATAGGGCCAAGGCGAGGTGCGGCTTGGCTTGGCATGGTGGGGCAAGGGTTTAGCGTGACCAAGATAGGACCGTGACCAAGCTAGGGTTTTGGGTTGAAGGTTACCATGCGTTGTCTGGTAACCTTAGACGACTAAGATTTGCATCTTAGATGGAAAGATGGTCGTTGATTGTTGCAGGCCTTTGTTTTGGAAACTAGCGTTGTGCATGGCGTGTTGGAACGGCAAGCATGGTTGGCATGCTTTAGCGAGAAGATGTGGCTGGCATGGTTTTCCATTAGCACAGTGGTGCGGCTAGCATGGCTGGCATTCCTTGGCATGGTAGGTGTGGCTGGCACGGTTTTCCATTGGCACAGGGGTGCGGCTAGCATGGTTGGAATGCCTTGGCGCGGTGGGTGTGGCTGGCATGGTTTGCCATTAGCACATGGGTGCGGCTAGCATGGTTGGCATGCCTTGGCGCGGTGAGTGTGGCTGGCATGGTTTGCTATTGTCACAGGGGTGCGGATAGCATGGTTGGCATGCCTTGGCGCGGTGGGTGTGGCTGGCATGGTTTTCCATTGGCACAGGGGTGCGGCTAGCATGGTTTTCATGCCTTGGCTCGGTGGGTGTGGATGGCATGGTTTTCCATTGGCACAGGGGTGCGTCTAGCATGGTTGGCATGCCTTGGCACGGTGAGTGTGGATGGCATGGTTTGTCATTGGCACAAGGGTGCGGCTAGCATGGTTGGCATACCTTGGCGCGGTGTGTGTGGCTGGAATGGTTTGCCATTGGCACGTGGGTACGGCTAGCATGGTTGGCATGCCTTTGCGCGGTAGGTGTGGCTAGCGTGTAGTAGAAGGCTCGAGTAATACGGTGTTTTTCCATATCACTATAAATATTCGTAGAAGTACAAATACTATTTCGGAGCTGGTTTCTGAGGAGGGGGTCACCATCTCAGACCCGGAAGGCCTTCGTGATCATGTAGTAGGTTACTACGAAGCTAAGTTTAATGGGGAGGACACACCGATTGATAACAATCTTTTTGATTATGATCATGAGAAGATTACTGTGGAGGAAAGTCAGATGTTGGATGCCTTGCCAACTTTGGAGGAACTGAAAACTGCAGTTTTTGATTTGGGAGCAGATAGCGCTCCAGGCCCGGATGGGTTCTCTGGTTGCTTTTACAGGCATTTTTGGAATTTGATTCATTTAAATCTCTTGACTGCTGTTATTTTTTGCTGGAATAATAAATATGTTCCTAATGGTGCTAATTCAAGCTTAATTTTTTTGATTGCTAAGGTAAGATGGGCGGACAGTTTAAGGAATTTTAGGTTGATTGGTCTAACTAACTTCTTTTTTAAAATCTTCACCAAAATTCTAGCTTCAAGACTTGGTAAGGTTTTGGATAAATTGGTTTCGGAAGAGCAGGTGGCTTTCATGAAAGGTAGAAATATTCATGAGAATATTAGTTTGGCTTCGGAGATGGTGAATGAACTGCATATTAAAAGGAAAGATGGTAATTTGGGTCTTAAGCAAGATATTTCGCAATCTTTCGATATTGTGAGTTGGCCTTTCGTTTTGGAGGTGTTTACTAGATATGGGTTCTCGGAAAATCGGTGTCTTTGGATTCATAATATTCTGAAATCGGCGCATATTTCAATTCTTCTAAATGGTAGTCCGGAAGGTTTTTTCAAAATTAATAGAGGTTTGCGGCAGGGCGACCCTCTTTCTCCTCTTATTTTTGTTTTGATAGAGGATGTTCTTTGCAGAAACATAATCAAACTGTTTGAAAATAAAAGTATGAAGTATATGGTTAAAAGAAACGGAGTGGCTCCTACTCATATGTTTTTTGCAGACGATATAATGATTTTTTTCAAGGTTAATATGAACAGCTTGAGAAATTTGGTGAAGTTGTTAGAGGATTATCATATAGCTGCAGGTCAGAGAGTTTTTAAAGAGAAAATCAAAATCTATTTTGGAGGGGGGTCTTTAAGTAGACATCAAAATATTGCGGCTTTCTTGGGAATGGGTGTTACTTTCTTCCCGGATCGGTATTTGGGGGTGAAGGTAATGCCAGGGGTGGTGAAGTATAGTCATATTAGCAATATTGTTGAGAAGTTAAAGGATCAGCTGACGGTCTATAAAGGTAAGATGCTTTCCTTTCAAGATCGAGTGGTTCTTATCAAAACTGTTCTCTCTAGCTACGCAATTCATAACATGGCTGTTTACAAATGGCCTGTTAAATTTATTATGCAATGTGAAAGAGTGATTCTTAATTTTCTATGGTCGGGAGATTCAAATTTGTCTAGAGCTTTTGTTGTGGGGTATGAAAAGATTTGCAGTCCGGTGACGGAAGGTGGTCTTGGTTTATCTGGTTTACGGACTATGAATAAGGCTCTAATCATGAAGTTGTGGTGGAGTATAAAATCTTCAGAGAAGAAATGGGCGAGATTCTTGGAGTCGAAGTTCACTTGTAGGGACGGCCGCCTGAATATGACTGGTGTTAAATCTTCAATTCTTCCGGGGATTCGATGGGTGCACCAGGATGTGATTCGCAACACAAAATCTATGATTGGTGATGGGAGGACAACATCACTTTTCTACGACGTTTGGTATGGTAATGAATCTTTGGTGGAGGTTTTAAATCAAACTGACCTAGACATAAATGCAAGGGTCAATGATATTATAGTGCATGGTCAGTGGAGGTTGGAGGGAACTCACCTGCAAAACCTAACAAATGTTGGTGTGACGCTGGATAGGCTTCCGAATCATAGAAATGGTGGTGATAAATTTATCTGGATGCCGAATCTTAAGGGGATATTTACTGTAAAGTCTGCTAGGGATTTGGTGAGAACTAAATTCCAAAATCTGGAGGAAGCTAGGCTGCTGTGGAGGAGAGTGGTGCACCCTTCTTTGGCGGCTCAAAATTGGAAAAAAAAATTCGGGGAGCTTGTGCTACTTTAGACAAAGTAAGGAGCAGATTTAAGATTGCTTTGGAAGCTAGATGCAGCATTTGCAAGAATGAAGAGGAGACGTTAGAGCATGTCCTTTGGAGTTGTACATATGCGAAACAAGCTTGGGAATGGCTGGCAGCTATTTTCAATCTTCATCCTAATTACAATCTGATGGCAGCTAACAAGGTGGCCAAAGGGTGTAGTAGAATGGTAAAGGACCTGTGGTTGGTATCTATTTTGGTGATTCGCTCAGAGATGTGGTTTCAACGAAACAAAATGGTGTATGAGAACAAAAAGTCGAGCTGGATTTTCTTCCAAAAACGTGTTTTCAACCTCATTCATGAGTATTCGTCGTGAATGAATGGAAACATGTTTAACTCTACTGAAGAATTGCAGATTCTGAATTTTTTCAGAGTTAATTTCCGTAGGGTGAAAATTATAGAACCTGTTGAGTGTAACTGGTTTCCTCCAACGCACAACCAATTGATGTTGTGTTGTGACGGCGCTTCTAGGGGGAATCCGGGCGTGGCAGGGGCAGGCGTGGTGGCTAGAAATGAGAGTTGTGAAGTGGTTGGTGCAATGTGCGTTGGTCTGGGTGTTACCTATAATTACTTGGAGGAACTTTATGGAATTATTTTTGGGCTAGATTGGGTAGTTCAGTTTGGTTATAGAAATATTTTGATTCGTTCTGATTCGAATAGTGTGATAAAAGCTTTGAAGGAAGATGGTGTGCCCTGGTTTTCTCTTCAATGTTGGGAAGAGGCAAAGAAGTTGTATGACTCCATTATTTTTATTCATACTTATCGAGAAGAAAATTTTGCTGCTGATAAAATGGCGAAGATTGGATGCTTATTGGACTCTGGTTTAAGGATTAGCTATATTGGTCATCCAGTTTTTCTAAATGCTATTGAATTTCCAAATGTTTCTTATTTTCGTTTTAAATAGCTTAGTGAGTTTTTGAGGTAGATGCGACCTCTTTTCTCATTAACTTTCTTGTAATTCTTTTGCTATCTTAATACAAATTTTTGACTTATCAAAAAAAAAAAAAAAAAAAGTGGCTGGCATGGTTTGCCATTGGCACAGGTGTTGTAGGAATTAGGGTTTCGGCCTATCGAAACCCTAATCAGTAATTAATTAAAAAAGGTACCCTGGTAATTTTCTCGCAGACATATTAAAAGGTACAATAAATGCATTCATTGGAGATATTATTACTCGAACCCTATGATGTCACTATCTTGCCTAGGGTTTTACGATTTTAACCCTAAGCTAAAAATCACCATCAATACCAGGAAACCCCTATAATTTGTTATCAGTACCGGCATGAATGTTAGGTTGCCTTGAGTGCCGGTACTTAGTTACGGCATAGATTTGTTTTTTATGTATGTGCCGGTAGTTCTCTTTTAGTATCCATGAACATCCTAGGAGTTACCGAAATTGTCGATAGTTATTGTTTACTGCCAGAATTCTGTACTGGCATTCTGTTTTTTCAAAATTACTATGCCATTACTTGTCCCGGCATGGTTAATTTTTCGTTAATATATGCCGGTATGAAAGTGAATTGTCTTATATTCATTTCGTTTGTCTTTTTATATAGGGATAAAGCCAAGGCTATCAAAGGAAAAACTAAAGGTCATGTCATTAAGAGAAGAATGAAGGACGGTCTAAATACTCCTCAGTCTCTGCCTCCTCGAGGGAAAGATGAAGGTCGCAAAAAGCGTTTGGGGGCTGATACAAGAGGTATAATTTGGGAGAGTGGTGTTGACCGTAGTCGACTTGTAATCCATGAACCTACTGGAACAGTTGAGCACGATGAACAAGATGAAGAGGAAAGTGAGGAGGAAGATAATGAGGTTCATCCAAATCAATTAGCAAGCCAAAGCGAAGTTGGTGGGCCAAGTCAACAACCGACACTAGGCAAAGCCAAAGTCAAGGGAAAATTAAAAGTTAAAGTTTCGCACCTTCCTCATGTTGATGACATGATACCTGACCTTGCTCATGGTAGAATTTGGGGTGAAGCTCCCAATCCGGAATTTCTATTTGGCTACAAGGACACGTGGGCTCATATTATCTATCAAACCTATGTAAGATTTTTTTTATCTTATGCATATGTATTCTTGTGCATTTATGTAAAATTCTTTAATCGTAATATCTCCTAATTGTAGGATCACAATAAGGATGTGTGTGTTTTCCGAAACCAAGCTGCGTCTGATTGGGATTTATCTTTGGAATGTGAAGAGGTCCAAACATTAGTAAGAGATTCTGGTCTATATACTTTGGTTGAAAATTATGTGAAGTGTGATTATGTGACAGTCAATTGCTTTGTCAAAAGGTATCATGGCGAAAGTGATACCATGCACTTCCTGTTTTGGGAGATGACCTTGATCCCGGATGATTCTTAGAACATTTTAGGCTTGAATGTTATCGGCAAATCAATAGCAGAAGGAGATAATTCTCCGGACCTAAAATGGTCGAAGTTGCACGCTTTGACTAACAAGTTGTTGGGTTGGGACTACAAAACTTCTGTGGGAAGCTTCTATGTATCAAAGTGTAGTACGACAAAGATAATCAAGCTGACGTTGCTTAAGAAGAAGTTTGAAAAAACGCAAGAAAGAAGTTTTAAGGATGGATGGGACCCTACACAGATTCCTTATACAGCCGTTGCGTACCTTTTATTCATCTTGGGCACTAAGGTATTCCCTGACACTAGTGGCAACAGGGTTAGCGCAAGCCTCTTTCAATACTTGGATCCATTGGAAGATATCTATAACTATTCTTGGGGCACCGTGGTAATGGCAGGTTTGATGACGGAGATGAGAAGGGCCTCTAAGGCTGTTACAAACCAATTTGTCGGGAATTTCACTCTGCTCCAGGTAATTTTGTTTTTAAACTTATGTTCTTATGTATATTGTTCGAATATACCCTTTTTATGAACTCGAAAACAAAATTTACTGCTTCTTATATGTATCATTCCACATTGGTATAGGTGTGGGCTTATGAACACTTCCTAACATTGTTCAAGGACTACCCCTACTTGAAGATTATAGACCTTCTTAAACCTGAGGCACCAAGAGCTAAGAGATACTAGTTCAATAATACTCTGATTCCCGGTAACAATGGTCGGCTGATAGATATGAGATTGGATCTGGACGCGATGACTACCAAAGACGTTGTGTTCGACCCTTACAAGGAGACTAGAGAAAACCACCAAATTATGAGGTATCCTAACATTGGATTCTACAATGGACCGTTGTTCCACCCAAAGGGATACGTTATGGCTGATCCTCGACGTGTGATGCGGCAACTTGGATATAAAAAATTACCTTGTTTCATGACAGCCTCTACTTCAAGGTACATTCTTGACTTGGGTGAGTGCATTACAAGTCCCTCAAAGTTGAGGGTAGTGTATGATCCAGTTCCAAAACCAACACATTGGAGGGATAGGTAACCAAGTCGTTTGGTATATATCAGTAATTGGGAGCTTGTGAAAAACGATGATAAAGCCGATCCCTCCTACATTAATAATTACTTTGAATGGTCACATCCTTTTTCGTGCTCCCGGATGACGTCCAAGTTCCACCTAAGAAAAACCCTCATGTTCCAACTCCTATAGAGACACCAATGAAGTCTTTAAGTCGTTAACCTGGTTTCTGAAGAAGAAAACCAAAGGTTAAAGGAGAACCGACTCTATCTTAGAACAACTAGTATCACACAGAATGTGTGGGGATTAGGTTTCCTAGTTTCTAGAGTTCTCCCTTATATAGTCTTCAAATCAGGGTTTGCAATCAATGTTAGCTTAGTAACAAAGCATTCAATATTCACCGTTAGATGAAAACCTGATTATATTTAAGCTAATATTTATCAATCGTTAGATCGAAAACATAGCTTGTTATACACACATGTACTTGACATTTTTAGGTTTGTGTAACCGTACCCAAACTTGTACATTAGTTGGTTCAACAATAGTTAACCAAATGGTTAGCCATATGATAACTTTCATATCAACCATATTCTTTTTCACCATAATTAGTCCAAATGACTCAAATGAACTAGTTATAGAGTTGTTCAATTGCAAGGAAATCTCATGTACTAAACAAGACACAATTGAAGCAAAAATGATGTGATTCACTCGAATCGATTCATGAACTATAAATCCACGGTTTGCAATAGCATTCTTTAGTTTATTAAGATAAGTTTACAAACATCGTTTTTAGACATAACCTACTCAAGTTCGCGGACGGAGTTCACAAACTCCAGCAGAAATTCTCAGGTTCAAGAACTACGCTAGTTCGCAGACTGAGTTCGCGGACTGGGTTCGCGGACTGAAGTTCACATGCTTCTCCGGTCTCACTTGATCAGCAAAGTTCGTAAACTTCGGTTCAAGCAATAAGGACTTATACATATATGTGTTACCACAACAATGCTTATATCCTCCAATGGTTATAATGTCTAAACTCTCATTTTAATCATTGAAACATTTTCAGAGGGCGTTATATAGTTATTATTCACAAACTATTTTTCGTCAGAGCGATTTCCAAAATGATTGAAACATAACATGACTTTCGTCACTAGGTAAAGATGAACTTGGTTAAACCAAAAGCTTTACCTACACATATTTCGTGAAATAGATAAACGAGATATACTCATCTAGAAATATCCATATGTGTATAATCTAAGTCTATATAGCAAAATGACTTTTGTCTCAAGATGGGAGATAGAGTAGATAGACTTTTGAGTGATAGATAAGTTCAAGTATCCACATACCTTTTAGTCGATGAAGATCCACTGGTTCCTTGAGTAGTCTTTCATCTTGTATGATGATTGCCATGGAGTTCTTGAGCTCAACTACACTTTCTATCCTAGTCCGAGACCTTAGCTATAGTAGACTAGAAATCAAAGACTTTATAGTTTTGATCACTAATATTGACAAACATGCTTGAGATAGCAACGCATGCGAGTTCGACCGAGCAATGCTCTAACATATATATATATATATATATACATATATGTATGTATGTATTGCTTATATTATGAGATTTATTCTTTGCTATCATATTTCTGGTGATTATAATAGATATCTCATACGTTCTCATAGGTTAACCTATTAACTCATTGTCTTGGTCACTGGATAAAATAGAAGTAAACTACTTTGAGAATTGTGATATTGATTTTCCCACGATTACACTTTTTGTGAATATTTTTCATGGACTCTAGTTGTCTCCTTTCCTCCCCAAAATCGTAACTAGAAGCGAACAAGATCGAGAACTTTAATCTCTACCTCCTTACTTATGTTGAGTCATGTCGCTAAAATTATTCTCTTTGTTCGTAATCGGCCTAGTATTTAGTTTTTGTCGATGATTATTTTTCTCGCGAAAGTAATGTACCTTAGCGCCTTTAACATTAAGATTGTTGTTTTTAACTTCTTTGTTCGTAACTGACGAGAAGAGAAAAAATATTTGTGTTGCATATCTACTTTGTTCATAACTTGCACATAAATTTTTTAATATGCAAGAAAATCCTTCTCTTATTATTAGAGAAAGGTCGCTCATGTTTTTCTTCCGGGAATGATATCAAATGGGGGAGTGAAATTTGAACATATGCTTAGTTGACATATCTTGGTGGGGAGTGCGACTGTGAAATTGTAGGGGATGATTGTACCTTTATATATCCTTGATGAAGACACTAAGTTTACTTGGTAAAATCATCCAAATAAAAATCTGGTATGTTATCTCTAGTCTTGATAACTTTTTTGTGTTATTCATTACGATTCCTTTTTTTTTTATTTGCCAATTTTGTTGACAAAAAATGGGGAAATTATTTAGCAGCTGTATTCTACTATAACGTATGAATTTTCAAAGCATTATGTAAGTGGGGTGGTGTTAGAGCACTACTCGGTCGAACTCGCAAGTGTTTCTATCTCAAGCTTGTTGTCAAGTCTAGTTGCCAAAACTATAAGTCTTGATATCTAGTCTACTTATAGCTAAGTCTCGAAGTATGATAGAAAGTGTAGTTGAGCTCTAGACTCCACGGAGTTCATCATACAAAGACGAAGAACTACTCAAGGAACTGGTGGAACTTTATCGACTAAAAGGTATGCGGAGACTTGAACTTATCTATCACTAAAAAAATTCTATCTACTCTATCTCTTATCTTGTGTATGGCATTTGTCATGACCAGCTGTGTAGTGGGTCTAACTCTCTCTTATTATATGACCAGTTGTGTAGCGGGTCAATTTTCTGTTTTGCTCGAGGACTAGCAAAATGTAAGTGTGGGGGAATTTGATGAGCATGCAAGTGTGACGCATTTTCACCCATAAATACATTAGCTGGGACTCATTTTATCACTAATAAATTTGTTTGCAGGTATTTTTGGGCAATAAACATTTTTGGAAAATTTGGCACCAAAAGTTGTTAAAGATACCCTTGAGGACAACTACTAAACGAAACCCCGCTTTGGATAAGGGGCACTCAATTACTAAGTGGAACCTCAATTTTTATTTGCACCCCCAGGCGCCAACTGTTATTCGCACCCCTGGTCTGGATAAGGGGCACTTTCTTCCACCATTTGAATTTCATGTTTTGGCGGGAATAATGCTTGCAACGAGAACAGTATTAGGGATGGATTTTTGGGGTATCTCGAGAAATATTCAATCGTTGGAATCAGTTGCAATCAGCCTGTTTCGGCTTAACAGGCTTGGTATATCTTCTTGGATCGAGTAAATTGGGCTGGATAATCGTTTCTCGATGAAACAGAGATGGAGGATAAAGTTGGATTCCCTGTATTTATTATGGGGGGATTTAGTGTGACTTAATCGGCAAAATTGGTTGGATATGTCTTATTTCGTTCAAACAGGAATGGTATGTCATTTGGAATCGTAAAATAAGGAAGGAAATCATGAATCTCGATGCAACAGGGGAAGAATATTTTGAGGATATTACTCGGGATTTTGTGGCTATTTTTGGAGAGTTTAGTTGCTGCTGAAACTTGTTTCAACGTGTAGGAGTATGTGGAATGCAGGAAAAGACGGTAGAATCAACAGAATTCGCGTGCAAGAGATAAACAGAAAATTATTTCCCGTGAATACCCGAGAGCATTAAAGAGAAGATATTCGCATTTACTTGGAGATTGGATGTGTCTGTTGAGTATAAAATGGCTTGTGGGAGCAGTAGAAGAGGGCATGGAGTGATATGGGAGCGATCAGAGGGTTGAGGATGGAGAAAAATAAAGTTGCAGAAATGAACCAGTTTTGCTGATGAAGAAGAACACGAAGAACATTAGACGATACAAGACAGTCATATTGCTACAGTACCATCGACACTTCATATTTATTGTTCTCTGTAACAGTTCGGTTTGTTACAAATATAATTGTTGCAAACCCGATTTTAATTATTTTTCTTCCATTTCATTATTGTGAACACCCTTTAAGCAATAAAAATAAATTTTGAATGTGTTTGCATCATGAGAAGCTAGATCCCATCACTGGGATAACGGAGGAAGCAACTTTTCATGATTGTGGTAAATGAATTAATTCTTTTATTGACTTTTTGCATAGATTTAATTGTTTTATGATTCCTATTAATTACTTGTTATATTTTCTGATGTCGCATGCTTAGTTTAAATTACTTTTGATGCGCCATGCTTATAACTTACAAATAATGTTTTATGAAATCTATTTTTGGCAAATAATTTGAGTCACAACTTCTTTTGTTTGAGATATATTGTCTAGATTTAATGATTAAACCACAATAATATGAAGAGTAGTGAAATCCTATGTCTCAGTGTCTCTTCATCTTATCACCATATTTGTATTTATTTTCCTTATTTTCTTTATTAAATCTTAAACAAATTCTCAACAAGTCTGAGTAAACGACAACCTTTTTACCACTATCTAAAATCCGATTAATGGATACTTCAAGCATCATGTCTTCTGATGGAAAATATGTTAATATGATTGTTAAGCCATCAATCACGAAGGAAAAGATAGAGATCTTTGTTACCTCCAACCTTGAAAAGAAAAAGAAGGAATGAGAGGAAGCCAAGGGTTGTTCCTTCAAATTCTCAGAAGTTTTCTGATGTTCTTGAAGAGTTGAAGGAGACAAGAAAGGAGATTCAGAAAATAAAGGCTA
This sequence comes from Papaver bracteatum, assembly GCA_023529315.1. NCBI lineage: Eukaryota > Viridiplantae > Streptophyta > Magnoliopsida > Ranunculales > Papaveraceae > Papaver > Papaver bracteatum. Next base: position 6,300,153 of record JAJJWX010001877.1, read on the forward strand.
TTGTTTTGAGAACTCTAGAGATTCAGAAGGCCCTGGTTCGACATCTTCAACCTAGAAAGTTTGTTGGAATTGACTCCTTTTTCCATGAACCATATATTCCTATGGATGTTGACGACAAGGAGTTCGGGGATGATAAAGAATTTTTCAGAGGTCTCAATGTCTAGGAAGTCTTCTTATGAGAATTTTATCCTTGTGTTTTTAATAAGAATAACTAGAGTTTGGAATAGCCATTATTGTGACTACACATAGCTATGTCCAACGATTTTCATCTTTAATGTTTTTTAGATTTATTTGTTTAAATTATAAATTATTTTTGTTTAGAAGATGATTTTTGTAGTATTAATCTTTATGGTTTTATATATTGCAATTTGTTATGGGATATGTGTGTTTGCGTCTGTGAACTATGATTGTCCCATACGTTGTCAAAAGTTAAGTCTTTCGTACGTCGATATGCAAGTATTGATAAAAGAATGAATGAACTTTTGACAAAAACAACAGTTAATCCTTTTATGTCATTATGCAAATTTTGATGGAAGAAAGGATGAGCTTTTGTTTACAAAGATTAAGTCTACTGTATGTCATTGTGCAAATAATGAAGGAAGATAGAATGAATCGTTGTCTATTCCGCAGTATTGATCTTCCCTGATCCATATTCTTTTATGTACATACTGTGTGACTTCGTAAGTCTTCTTATGATGAGAATTTCCAATTAGATTAATCACGGGTTCCCTTGTGGTTAATTTAGTTGAGTATTCCAGTTGAATTAATCATGGGTTCACTTGTGGTTAATTCAATTGAGTATTTTGGATACAATTTCATATTCTTATATGATTTATTGTTGTCCAAAGAAATCCTTTTTTTCTTGTAAAAGTAAGGTCGCTCTTGTTGTTCTTTTGGGAATGACATTATATGGGGTAGAGTTCTTATTTGAACTTGTGCTTTATTGCCAAATCTTTGTAGGAAGTGCGGTTGTGGAATATTATTGGGGTTATCTTGTATCTTTATAAACTCCTTGATGAATGTATTTAGTTTCGGCTATATGATTGCATCTAAAAAGTTGATATGTGCTTTCTTTTGGTCATGAAATGTCTCTATGGAAATTTTCATTAGGACCCACTAGTTTTTGTACTTTTGTCAATTTTATTGACAAAAAGGGGGAAAATTAATTTGTAGTTCACACTACAAATACATATGGTTTTCGGATCATTATGTAAGGGGGAGTGGTTTCCATGTGAGATGGAGTATTGACTAAGGGGGAGTGATACATATCACCATAGTATTGTTGTCAAAGTTGTGATACAATTGAACTTTGATGTTGTGTAATAATATTATGACACTGTGTAACAATAATTGAGAGCTTTTATTTTCTCATTGTTATGGATACGGATTTTCAACAATGATGATGCTAAACTTACAGCCTTTGGAATCATTGGAGTACTTAGAAGTGACGAAGATTTCGAGTAATGTTGAAGAACCAAGGAGATCAAGCATGTGGAAGAGAAGCTGTAAAGTTTATTTTTTGTAATTCATATGTATTGATAGTTTTGTCACTAAAATTGATACAAGGGGGAGATTGTAATAGCACTGCTCGGTCGAACTCGCAAGCATTGCTATCTCAAGCTTGTTGTCAAGTTTAGTTTCCAAAACTATAAGTCTTGATTTCTAGTTTACTTATAGCTAAGTCTCAAACTAGGATAGAAAGTGTAGTTGAGCTCTAGACTCCACGACATTCATCATACAAAGATGAAGAACTACTCAAGTAACTGGCGGAACTTCATCGACTAATGTGGAGACTTGAACTTATCTATCACTCAAAAAGTCTATCTACTTTATCTCCTATCTTGAGACAAAAGTCGTATTACTATATAGACTTCGATTATACACATTTGCTATTTCAATTCGAGTTTATCTCTATCTCGAAATATGTGTTAGTAAGCTTTGGCTTTGGCCAAGTTCATCTTTATTCGTGACGAAAGTCATGTTGATTATTTCAATATCTTGAAAATTGCTTTGATGAAAAATAGTGTGTGAATAACCTATATTTAACATCCTCTAAGAATGTTTCAATGATTGAAATAAAGAGTTTATAATATGTAACCATCTTTGGATATAATCATATATAGTGTGTTCGCACATTAGTGTATAAGTCCAAAACCGGAAACCAAATGTATGCATACTTGTGTGTATACAAAATGGTTGATGGAGACTGGGTAAGTATGCGTACCCGTACGCATACTATCTGAAGTTCATGTCCGTGAATTTCTGCTGAGTTTGGATTTTAAAACCAACTCAATCTGGTTACCTAAATACACGTACCCGTACACATATTGGCGGAAAGTTCACGTCCGTGAATTTCTGATGAGTTTGAAAACCAAATCAAACTCAAAACCGGTTACTTAAGTACGCATACTTAAGTGTGTTACTTTCTAAAATTGGTTTATTCGTGAACTTAAATTTATATAAACTAAGGAATGCATATTTTCAAACCGTGGATATAAAGTTCATGAATCGATTAGAGTGAATCAAAACCAATTTTTCTTCGATTGTGTCTTGTATACTTCTATGAGATCTAAGCAATTAAACAACTCTTGAACTAGTTTATTTGAGTCGTTTGAACTAATTATGGTGAAGATGAATAAGGTTGATATGAAAGTGCTCATATGGATAACCATTTGGTTAACTACTATTGAACCAACGACTTGTACACGTTTAGGTACGGTTACACAAACCGAAACGATATATAGTTTATTTGTGTATAACAAGCTAAGTTCGATCTAACGGTAAAGATATTAGCTTGAATCTAATCAAGTTTTCATCTAACATGAATATTAAATGCTTTTTTACCAAGGTAACTTAGATTACAAACCCTGATTTGGAGACTATATGTGACGGACCGGAAAATTATGCCTGGAGCGCCTGGGCGCGCAGGCCATAACTTCCTCGATGCGCCATGATGATGCTACGATCCGGGCCTTTAAGCTAGGCAAATGCACGTTCAATTCCCCTTGAAAGCATGCTCGTGGAGCAGCTAAGTTAGCTTCCACACTGTTCCAACTTACCCTTGTTCCGCAAAGGGTTTATATTAATAAAATAAAAACTTTCTTAAAACGGTAAAAACGGCCTTTTGAGACCCTAAACGATGGAATTTGGCTAAATTCTGGTGACCATGTGGATCTATAGATCGACATGTCTTGATATTTGGGTCGTTTCCCATCAAAATGGACTCCTCTTGAGCTAAATTACGACACTTTGGTTTTTAGCCCATGTCGAACGCCTTGATAGGAAGTATGAGCATCCAGTGAATGGAATGAAACTTGCCTCATCAAGTTTGGCCACAATCATCTCTTGCATCGCATCACCGAGCCAGATGATATGTGAGGCCAAAGTGCCGCAATCATCTCCCAATCAGATGATATGAGCAACATCGTGCTGGACCGGCAATGCTGCAACTCATTTCGGCTGCCTACGTACCCTTCCCTACTCTAAAGGGATCAAGCACTGACCGTAGTTCATCAAAGGTACACTAACTTAATCCAAACTCGTTTGCAAGGTTGTGGCCTAGCAATAATGGTTATGGCGTGATCCATATAGGCCATTCCCTCAAGATGCACAATAATTATGCATCATCGTGTCCGTGACATGGCATAGTGGTTCCTAAGAACCAAATGCCCTATTCGAAAGGCTACGCAACTGCAAATGATCCTTAGGCATCATTTATACTCTTTCGTCTAAGCTATGAAGCTTACTTGGTACATAGTCCGCATATGCACCTTCAACCAACTACCCCTCCCTATATATGTTTATTTGACATTTTTACAACTTTGATTAGGGGAGCAAAAATCATTCATCAACTCCAACTTTTATTGTTCATGTGCAATAATTGCATTCTAGCATAATGATTGCGTGTTTGGCCAGCCCTCTCTGGCCCGATGCACAATGATTGTGCGATATTGGCTCAAGGCCAATAGCCTCCATAATGTGCAATGATTACGCTGCAATCTCGAGGCCACCTACCCAACTGGCCTAATGCATCATGATGGTGCAAGATTTCACTCTTGGCCAAATTCCAAACACAATGCGCCATTTTGACATGGTATCGGCCTTAAGCCAATATGCTTCTTACCACGCAACGGAAGATTTGGATGAAGCTTCATCTCGGGCCATGGCGCATATTTCAGCATGTGCTATGCTAAAAAAACACGGGGTGTTAGACTATATAAAGGAGAACTCTAGCAACTGGAAAAGGTAATCCCCACACCTCCTGTGTGATACTGGTTGTATAAGCTAGAGTTGATTCTACTTTAACCTTAGGTTTCTTCTCGAGATCCTATCGGTTAACGACTTGAAGACTTCATTGGGATTGTGAAGCTAGGACCAACTATTTTCTTTTTAGTTGCGTGATCTGATATTTCCCAATTCTATCGTATTGAGTACAATTGAAATAATCGACTCGAGGTTAATTTCTCCGATAGGCAAGATAAAATAAATCACAAACATCTCCGTCTCATCGTTTGTGATTCCACAATATCTAGTTTCGCTATCATACGATTTAGATTATTGTGAGGTGATTGATAATTCTAAGATGTTCTTCAGGAATATAAGTCCGGGTTATCGATTGGTTCTTGTTCACCTTGATTTATTAAAATACGGAACTAAACTTGTAGGTATTTCTGTGGGAGACAGATTTATCTATTCTTGTAGACTTTTCTGTATGAGACAGATTTGTTTACTAAAGTCTTCGACTTTGGGTCGTGACAACTCTTAGTTGTTGGTGAGATCAGCTAAGGGAATCAAGTGTGTAGTATCCTGCTGGGATCATAGACGTAAGGAGTGCAACTGTACCTTGGATCAGTGTGATATTGATTGGGGTTCAACTACAGTCCAGACCGAAGTTAGTTTGTAGTAGGCTAGTGTCTGTAGCGGCTTAATACAATGTGTGTTCAATCAGGACTAGGTACCGGGGTTTTTCTTCATTTGCGGTTTCCTCGTTAACAAAACTTTTGGTGTTTGTGTTATTTCTTTTCCGCGTTATATTTTGTTATATGATTGAAATATCACAGGTTGTGCGTTGAATCAATCAATTGGGAAATACGACCTTTGGTTGTTGATTGAAATTGATTGATACTTGAACATTGGTATTTGGTACCGTTCAAGTTAATTTCTCTTGTATTCAACTAGACTCACACATTTCTATTTTCTTGAGTAAGGATTGAATCGAGAAATTGAGATATAACTCTTTGATATAGTTTTTATTAAGATTGAGTCTGACATACTAGTTGATTCTCTTAAAAGTATATTGGAGTTAGTCCATACAGATTGCTAAGCGAATTATTGGGTGAGTTTGTTGTACCCCCACATTTTCGGGTGAATTATATACTATAAGTTTTACCTATTATGCAAAAGAAGTAAGTAATGACTGAAGGGGAGAACATATCAGCGTAGTATTGCTTCAAAGTTGTGGTGCAATTGAACTTTGAGTAAGGTAACAATACTATGTTTTGGTATAACAACCATTGATTTGAGTGATTTTATCATTCTAAAAAAGCTCTAAACGAGCATTCTCATAAGTTTTTATCGCTATGGATCTTCAACAACAAATGAGCCAAAACGATCATATGCAGAACCATGGAAGAACTTAGAGAGCGAAGGATTTTGAGATGAAAGATCTGTTTATTTTGTATCCATGTCTATTGATAATTTTGTCCCTAAAATTCACAAAGGGGGAGATTGTTAGAGTACTGCTCGGTCGAACTCGTAAGCTTTGTTATCTCAAGCATGTTGTCAATGTTAGTAGCACAGAACTATATCTTGATTTCTAGTCTTGGAAACTCAAGTCTCGGACTAGGATAAGAGTATGGTAGTTGAGCATCAGACATTACTGAATAAACCTCGAAGATTGAAGAATGAAGATCAGACGAAGATATTTGGAGAACTTCATCAACAAAGAGGTATGTGAAGACCAAACTATCCTATTTACTCACGACATTACCAATATAGTCTATATGAGACTATGGTGTATGACTTCTTCTTCTTCTTTCTTTGTACAACTTTCATGGATTTTAGTAAATACATGCATAACTAAATTTATTTGACAGTTTCATCGTTCAACCCACCCATCCATAGAAGATAACTTCTGCAAATCGCCAATGAAGATGCCAATGGAAGCTACTTCAGGCCTTCAGGGGATGGATTTAAAGTCCTAGACATAATTATTCAATTAATGAAATAAGTTTTATTATTTTATTTTTCCTTCATATTCTTTATGTTATACATTACAAATAACGTTTGTGTGATTTTTTACTTGGTTGTTTAACTGGCATTTTGAATAAAAACGACCACATGTCTAATGCTATACTAGGTTATAGAGATATCTAAAAGTCGAAAAACCATGTAATAACAGCGAGATGTTGCCATGTAATTACATCTAGAAGATTAAATTGAGTTATCTGAGTGACTCTTGCATCAAGTTGTGTTGAATAACCTAACTCGCCAAAACCATTGCTTTCATTTGGCTAAATTAAGTGGCTCTAGCGCCAACCTATTTAGTGGGAAGGATTCTTGTACTAGTTTTTGCAATACTTGATGATATTAGGAATTTCGTCGAAGTATGCTCGCGATAAGGTACTCTAGAGTTACTGGTAAGAACAGAGATTCAATGTTAATTTTGTAACAAATTTGATGATGGACGATGAAATCTCTTAACAATAGTTTCTCTCATTGATTACAGTCTTAATTTACTTTGTTTTTTTTTAGTTTAAATTAGTCATGAAAACTCATTAAAACTCACTTTCATTACTTAAAAATTAGAGAGAGAACAAAAATTTCTTACTCTATATGGGAACGAGCTCTTGCTAACATTATACTCTAAAAAAAATATTTGTGAGCAATAAATTTTTTTTTTAACTGGTTGACAACTGATCAGTAATGAATTTGAACCCATTAAAAAAACATTCTAGTCAACTTGGATCCGGATATGCCAGGCGAGTCGTGAAGTTTGGACAAACTTAGCCCTCCTGGTTGAGTAAAGATAGCCAAGTTAACATTTGGTTACAGTAAATAAGCGGTATATTCGTGTATCACTCGTATTGGAATTTGTTGTAATTTTGTACAGACTTTGCATATCGATATCCATATCTATAACCCCTTTTATCTCTCTCCAAAATAGTGAATTAAAGTATAGCAGAATGATTCGACTGAAACTCCGTAAGATCCCTTATTAATGTGTCTGTTTTTTGATCGTCTTAATTTACTCTTATTGAAGTAGAGAAGAATGGTGAGTGCGAAAATAGAATTGAACATTAACAAAGATAATCATAAACAATTCAAGTATTGTGAATGTGTATATCCAGGTTGTAAGGCTGGAAACTCTCAAGTTCATGATAATTCTATCTTTATAATGTTTGATGTAGCTTTTCAGAAAAGTTTAGTAGATATGCCTATAGGATAGTCATGATGGACAATGAAGGATTTGTTTATGACTTGGCAGGAAAAACGTGGAGATGTTCTTGCCCAAAAGAAGCTGAATCAAAAGCCTGTAGAGGAACAACAAAATAGGCCCATTGTTGCAGACAAGAAAATCTAACCTTCCTTAATAACAACCAGGATGTCATGAGAGGAATGGAGAATGACCATTTTGCTTTGTATCGGAGATACAAAGCTATTTTTCTTAAAACTTTGGAATATTATTTTGCTAGTTCTTTTTTTATACTATTATATTATAAGGTGTTGTAACAATATATCAGACATATTAACTATGTACCTTAATAAGCTTAATGATGTAGCAGTAGACTATGAGTTGGGATAGTCAGAGAAATTTTATATGGTTAAAAAAAACTTTGTAATCGAAAAAAACAAATAAAAGGTTGCAAACAAGTTATACCCTAAATTTTTATTGTCCCAAAACATTCAATACACAATCTAAAGTTAAATTCAGGGTCTAAAAATGATAAACCCTTTTGTAAATAGTGAATCATACGTAAAAGCTATGTTACAAAATGTTTGGGTAGAGTTTGGAGCATGATCTTACGGGGGTTTACTCAATAAATACTTTTATCGATTTCCAAAGAGTTTAATGGATTTACAAAGTATTGTGTTATTGGTTGTATACTTTTAAAATCTCTTTCAAAGTTTATGTTACTCGTTGTAGATTCTCAAAAGGTCTTCTAAAGTTTGTGTTACTCGTTGTAAACTTGAAAATTCAAAGACTTTGCATACTTATCTATTTTCAAGACTTTGAGTGACTTTTGGGTATATATTTGCCTTGATAAAAGTCTTGCAAAATATGTAAGATTTTGGAAGACTTCTAATTTTTTTATAAAGATGTTTTTTACTCTATCTTATTTTTTTTCATGAATACACAATCTATAAAACTCTTATTATAGATGAGTATAAATTATATGATATGATTAAACATTTTTTTTAATTTTAATTATTATGTACAAATGTACAATAATAATTATTTTAATTTATTGTTACACTTTATTGTATTTCATTGAACCAAAGAAATAAGTTATATATATATATATAAAATAATAGTAATAATTTAGTTGAAGTTACTATAATAAATAAGCTACAATAAATTTTATATTTATGCCTATCATGCATATTTTCATATAAAATTTGTTTATACAACTCTTCTAGACTCTACAAATATCTGCAAAACATTAGACAACTCTGCATAACTCCGCAAAAGTTTGCTCAATTCTGTATAATTCTCGCAAAGTTATTAATTTTCATGACTCTTTTTAAATCTCTACAAATTTATAAATGTATTTATTGAGTAAACCCCCGTTAGTATATACAAAGTGTTTTAGTATCAAAAGAATATAGAAAGCCATCAAAAAAAAAAAAAAAAAGGTTAAACTTTATCCGACCCAAAATTACCAAAACATTACTACTATTAGGTTTTAGGGTATGACTTGTTTTTATTTTTGATCAACTCTTTTGATAGGTTTAGATTATGACTTCAAAAATGAGATAGCATCATAGCAGGCTTTTTTACTGTGCAAGGTTCTAGACTTTCCCGCGAAATCAAAAGATTACAAAAATAAAGGAGATAAGGTTTACGAAACTGATAATATTTCCACGTTATATTCAATTTCTCCAAAACAAAAACTCCTTTATCATTTTTCTTCTTTTCAATTTCTCAAAGCATATATTTCTTCATTTAATGTAAAGACATCGAATTCGCCCAAAAGTCCAGCATCAAATTGAGAAACAGCTTCCACAATTTCATACAGTAAATAATTAAGAAAACCAACTGCAGTAGCAGTACAGCAGCCTTCAAATTACCAAAGAAAATATTAACTGCAAGTGAGCCAAGAATGAGAGAGAGAGAGATTAACTTGCCACTTTCATCACTTCCTTCCAAGTTTGGGTGAACAAGAAAACCCTAGATAACTCAAACGGCTATATTACAGGGGTCGGTAGGTTGGTTTTGATTAAAGTGTTTGATGAGACTCATCACCCCCATCCAAGGGTGATTAGTCCAAACCTTGGGAACCAGAATGACTAGATTATCTTTTAAAAAAACAACCATTTCTAAATCTGATTAATTAGATCACCTGATCTTCGCATTGAGATTGATTCATTCACCTTTTGTCTCTCTCACATTCTCTTTGTGTGCGTGTGACTTGTAGTACATCATCACAGTAATCCCATAAGCTAACGTTATCTCAACATAACCGCAACAACTATTAACAGCACGTTAATATTTGAAAGAAAATAGCCATGCATCATAAACAAATCTGATCCGAACTAAGATGAAAATGGAGAGAATTTTATTTTTTAATGACTAATGGGAAGGAGTTTCTCTTGCAATACACAGACATCTCATTTTCTTTTGACAATCTAACAACAAATAATTCCTTCCTGTATCTCCTCTCCTTAACTCAAAAATCAAACCAATTTGGGCTAAAAATTGTAATCTATTTGCTCATTCTGAATCACTGTCCATACTTCCCATGGCCTTTAATCCTCTTGGTCTCTGCATCATAAAAAAAATATAATAATAATAATAATCTTAATAACAATCAAAATTGAAAAATTAAAACCAAAATTAAAAAATCAGAATGCAAATTGATTAGTAAAAATACCTTCTTTGCAGTCTTCTTCTCTCTAACTTCATACCTCTCCTGACAAAGATCGGATAACCAGGTACCAGGACTAACCAACTGCACATAAAACCACCCCAAAATCAAAAACCGGTTCAATCTTTAAAACAGAACCCACTCAAATTAGAAAACAGAATTAGGGTTTTTTCAATTTCATACTTAGATTTGTGAAAAATGGAAATTGGGGATAACAGATTATGATGTAGATACTTACAAGTAAGCTCCTTTGAACAAATTTAGCTCTTTTTTTAGGCCTTTGGGGGAGTTTACACCCTTTCATAGCCATGAAATCTTCTTCCTTTTCTTTGTTAGATAGAGAAATGAACAACTTAGGCCAAACAAATCCTTTATCTTCTGTTCCTGGTGTTGCTGCTGCTGCTTCCATGAAGATCTTACCATTATCATCAAAACCCAACACTGAGCCTCTTGTACTATAATACCTATCTTCTTTTTCTGGTGAACAAGACTGTGATTTCCGATTCTCACTTACCCCATTGGATCTAGGGGTTGCAGCACTTGCGTTCCTGAAAAAAACATAATCAAAATTACAAATTTAGTCTCTATAATTTTGGGTTTTTTTCTTCAATGGGTTTATTCAGATTTTTACTCACTTGTTGCTAATAACACGATTTGGAGAGGAGATTGAAGATGGGGTTTCTTTATCTGCCCTCACAACACGACGATCTATTCTAGATTTGATTCTCTTTCTACTAACACCATCAGATTTCTCTGAAACTTCTTCATCTTTTATCTTAAAACATCTTAGCCTCTTTGTGTTTCCCCACTGTAATGGAAATTCTGGTTCAAGAACTCTACTGAATGTTGTTACTCTTTGATTTCTACCTTCTTCTTTCTCCATATCTGCCAATAAAATACAACAATCTCATTAAAAATCCAAACTTTTTTTAAGAGATGTACATAAACATAAGAAAAATCAACCAAAAAAATAACTTGGTTTTTGTTCAAAGACTTTGTTTACCTCAAGATCTAAGCCTTTGAAACAACAAATCCAAAGCAAAATCCTTAAAAATCAACCTGCAATTCCAAAAACAGGAATTTTATCATCAAAAATCCAAATACATATACTAAATCAATTTGATAAATCAGAAACAAAATACAATGCAAAAGAAGAAAGACTTACAGAAATAAAACTTCATTCACAGAGCAAAAACCAAAGATAATGAGTAATTTTTCTCAATACAGGATGAAACTGAGATGATTTTTGTTATTAGATTAAATCTTTTGTTAAGCTACTGCTAACAATTTATCTTCTCTAATCAATGACTATTTCCCTCTCTCTCTCTCTCTTTCTCAGGAAATTCTGTGTTATTTGAGTTGTTGTTCCTCTTCTTCTCTTCTGAAAAAATGGTGCCTTTTTTTCTTCTTCTGTATCTCTATTACCCACTTTTCCTCCCATTTACTACTGCTTTCATATAAATACAATAACTGTGCAAGGACGATCGTTGATTATAATCTACGGTCATAATCTACTCCCTCCAACAATACCTCCTTGATTAAACAGCGGAGGTACAACCTCGCTATGGCCTTCTGCCTTGGGCGCTTTTTACTTCCCTTTCGCATCAAAACCTAATCATATCTGCCGGGCGTTAGATTTACATGCCGCACAGCACAATACTCGTATAGTCATGTTAAGGCCTATTCCTATGTACATGCCAAAAAAATGGTGTTTGGCATGCCAAACCATTTGCGCTACTATGAGGAAACCTCTGAGCGATCGAATTCTTAGCGAGCGATATTCACTCTAGCGTCAACGGCTAGTTCTTCATCGCTATAAATATGTAACTTTCAAACTCAAAAATTACACCAAATTTTTTACACAAAAAATTTCTCTTCTTCTCAATCTATTTCTCTTTTCTTCTATTTTCTCCAAATGGCAGAATTAAGCCAACTTGATTCGGCAACGTAACTTGATTTTTCTGGAGTAGTGCTGGAAGGTGCCGTTGAGAAGATATGTGATAGATTTAAAGCAATAAGTAAGAAGCAAAGAAGTCTCCAAGTTTTTGATATCAACCAAGTCAAAACCGCAACTAAGAGAAGACAAAGAAGGTTAAAAGCAATGAAAATCAAGGCAAAACAAATTTGAAGCCAAAGAAGAAGATAAACAAAGGAGACTCCGTTCATGAGCGCATTGATCAGAAATTTGGTGAAATGAAGAAGATTAACAAGATGAAGAACATTGTCCCAAATTTTTATTTTTGAAGTCTAATTATATTTTTTTGGAACTTATATGGTCTAGTTTTTATGTCTTGTAAAAATTACTATTAAGAAATTTGAATTTGAAGTTTGAAATTTGAATTTGAAAATTTGAGTATTGTTTAAAATTAAGCTTAATTATATTCGTAATCCAATCTTGAATTTTAATTATAGTGAAAATATTAAAACTTTTAGGACTTGACAAATAAGTGGACAATTAAGAAATTTTAGGAATTGACATATAACTTTTACCACTTATAAATTGGACAATATTTGGGCAAACAACTTAATATCTCTAAACAACTTCCATATTCGAAGTCTTGTTTGTAGATGCGACGATATTCCGCACGACACATTTGTTTAAGTTCCAAATAGGTTTCACCACTCCTTAGATTTGGACCTTCTTGCTGAAGTAAAGCAAGATACTTAGTAACTTGATGACTGATTATAGTGAAGCAATCACTCAACCCTTTAACATCCCGATTGTTGGGGTTCATTGTTTGTTCTTCAAATCTCCTCAAAATCATATCCCAAAAAATAACTTGACAAGATTCTTTTGCGAATAAAGTCTCAATACAATGAACATAACTTCTGCAAATACATTCATCTTCTGTAATTGTAAATTTTGGTACTCTCCTCCTAATTCGAACTCTTTGAATTTCCGCAGCATGTTGGTTTGCTATGAAATCATCCATACTCGCATTAGAAGATCATAAAAGAATTGGAGATTGAGAAATTCAAGAGAGATTTAGAATTTCTGGGGTGAGTTGAAATGAGTTTGAAATTAGGTATTTATAGAGGGGAGAAATTGTAGCCGTTAGATGAAGATCTGATGAGCGATTATAATACTAGCGAGCGATAGCTTGATTGTCGCTGGCGTGTTGAAGACTAACGAGCGATTTTTTTACCATCGAGCGACCAAGACTCTATCGCTCGCTGGAAACTCTGTCGTGTATGCCAATATGCCAGAAATAACATATTGGCATATGAGTTTGGCATTTTGGCATACCCATAGTGGGTGCATATATGCCAAATACATGAGTTTGGCATACCCATAGGAATAGGCCTAACTAGGTGTGTACAAACTCAACCTGCTCCGGCTACCATTAATGGAAATAGTATGGGTATTGTTTTATGGGCCGTCTTACAGTTCGGAATGCCCTGGGCGAACTTAAAATTTTGGGACTTTTTTTTATGTGATACCAGTAAGAACACATGTGCGATACATATGCTTGAATTTGTCTCATTAACGAAATTAAATTTGAAAGCAAGGAAATTTTTTGCGTAAAATAAAAATTTGCGAATCTTATTTGTACTCGTTACTTAGATAATTGATAAAGCTCTTCAAATATATAAATTTTATAAAAATCGGGTGTATATTTTGAAAGATATGAAGTTTTTAAATATTTTGATCTATTTTTAAAACAATGATATTTCTGCAAATATGTACATTTTTAAGGGCTTTTTAATCCAGTGTTATTTAATATCATTTCTACCTTTAATTTTGATTGAAAATACATGATATATAGTAGAGATTAATATTTAAAATGAGGGCAATTTAGTAATTTAAGGGGTCTCCTACCAAAAATGCCTCTTTTCTTTATATTAGTATATATATATATATAAGAATAAGATAAGATAAGATTAAGCCAAGAATAGAGACAAAATTTTAATTTGGGAGATAAGTTTATATACTATTAAAAGCGATAATTTGGATTTAACTTGGCAGACGAAGGCTGCGATTTTTTTACTTCATTTTTTAGGTTAGACTTTGGGTTAGTAAATTTTCAATTTGACATTACATATCCTGAAATAAACAGCTAAAAGATACTTAGTGATTCTTATAGGCGTAACCAAATATAACAAACATATGTTATGTAAAAACTAATAAATGTAACAAAAATATTTGGTGACAATATGACTGTTAGAAAAACTTTTTTGGTTGCCCTAGGCGAGCACCTAGCTCGCCTAGCCCTTAAGACGGCCCTGATTGTTTTAATTCAGAAGACTCAAAACTTGAAGACGAGGGTTTGAGAACATAAGTATTTTTTACTCGGTCAATAAAAAATCTTTTAAAAGGAAGAATATGTACAAGGATTAGACATATGAAAGCAAAGGTAGCCATATGGCTATCAAAACCTCCACATACTATTTGAAACGATAATAAAATCTACCAAGCCATTCCACATACGGAGCGAAATCTAGCCTACCCTCACAGAATTCAAATATATTCACAGCCAACGAACAAGCTCGTTTGGCCAAGTTATTTGGTGCAAAATTTAACCTCCCATAGTTGTATACATAGCGAACATTTTCATAAAAGCCATAAGCCACTTTCCACTTCTGAACTAACTCCTGTTTCAAGGCTTGTATACATCTCATAGAGTCCGACCTTACACAAATTTTCTTCACGTTCCATCTCCTTGTTAGCATCAAACCATAAATAACAACACTAACTTCTGCAATATAGTTTGTTTGCCAACCTAAACCAACACACAAATCACCCAAAACAGAATAACTAGCATCTCTAAAACAAATCCCTGCACTAGCTTGGCATGAATTGCCACGAGATGCACCATCAGAGCATATCATAAACTCATCCTGTTTTGGAGGAGACCAGTTGATCTCAATAAACTTAGAGGTCTTGGAAACTCTATGCTTAAACTTGAAATAATTCAGAATGCGAAGGTCCTCCATAGTGTTAAACATGTAACCCTTCATACGAATAGAGTTATCATGTATGACTTGATAAACTCTACTTTTAAAACCAACCCAATTAACTTCAGCACCTTCAAAGAAAACTTTATTACGAAGTTTCCATAATTCAGTGCATATTGCCAGATTCGTAACTAACCATGAGTCTTTAATCATCCAAATTCTACCAAAAGTAGCCTTGTATGAGCTCACCAGATCCAACGATGGTTGCAAATTAAAAATCCTTGATGCACATGCGCAAATCCTCTTGGTAATTTTTTTTTTTTTATAAACTCGAACCTGAACATAAGACCTCATGGTTATAAAGTTCATCTTAATGGAGAGAGTTTGCGTGAAGAGGGCTAACATGAAGTTTGAAGTTGCTATTAAGATCATGTTAGATCAGTGAAAGCTTAAAGAAGGATGCATTGCTATGCTGAAAGGATATTTCATGATGTCTTTTGGTAACGAAGATGATATGAAGAAGGTCATGGATGAAGGTTTATTGATTCTTGAGACTAAGATAGACGGAAAATAAGTGATTCATGTCGTTTATATCCAAGAATGGTTTCCTAATTTTGATCCAGAAAATTAGAAAGTCACCACAACTCTGGTTCGGGAGTAATTTCCTGGGCCGAGCTTAAAATACTGGATGAAGAAAGTTATTTTGGCAATGGGAAGAACACTAGGTCATCCGGTGAAAATAGATGAAGTAACTTTGTGGATGGAGTTTGGGTACTATGCTTCTTTGTTGGTACTTGGTAGAGATTGAATTTGTTCAACTTATTCTTGAATCCACATGGATTAACTCTAGATGGAGTTCAGAGGGATATGAGCTAGAAGTATTTTTACCAAAGAGACCAACATACTATAAGCATTACAAGGTGTTAGGTCATTAGTTTGTTGAATGTCATGATGCCTTGAAAATAAACCTAAGGAGAATCTCACTGAAGAGAAAATACGTATGAACAAGGATAGATTAGAGGAGGAGGGTTTGATAATTCTGAATTATGCTCAAGAAGTTATAGATACTTCAGCAAAAAATCTCATTGATGAACTGGCAAAGAAGATGACTAACGACTCTCCAGTTACGTAGTTCAGGTAGATATGACGCTTTGAAAGAGATAGATGATGATATGTTTGAGGGGTTGGATGGTGAAGATGACGGGAAAAGTGAAAAGGATTTTGATGAGTGGATGGAGGTTGATACTAATCACCATCTGATGTAAATCCTATGTCAACTATGGCTCCAAAACTAATGGTTCTGAAATTAAACTCTTCCAGCACAAGTAGAGTGTTTGACCCTTTTATGGAGTAAGAAGCTCAGAGAGTCTTGAAGTGCGCAAATATGATGATGGAAAATGATGAAGTGAAAGTCGGGAAAAGGGAAAAGAAGAAGGCTATAACAACAGTTGATGGTAATACTTTTAAGAGTGGCAAGTCTCGTGGTCATTTGCATCATCTCTGTCAGCTTCTTCGTCGCTTAAGACAACGCCAAAGACCTTTCCACCTCCTATCACTGGCTAGTAATAGTGGCATCATCATCTTCCATCGCTAGATAGTGTGGACGATATCATCATATTTATCACTTTCTAATGCCAGCGACTTTATCACCTCGCTGCAAACAATGATATCACTAACATTGCTTGTGTAACAACGTTGTGGACAACGCCAACGATGTTCGCGCTAGCGCCTATGACAATACCAGCAGCACTAGCGCCAATGCTTTATTCTGTTACTTGGTTGGTACCTTTTTGCCGCAATCTCATGATGCTTGTCTTGTTAATTGATGCATGTTATGCCTGTTGCTACTTCTTAATGCTTAGACTGTTGCATTCAATACCCATAGCTACTGGCGTCTCATCCTGATACTGTAAGTTGATGTCCTTCCATGAATGACTACTCTAACTGGATGTGTCAATTATTCTTGGAATCATCTGCAAGAAATAACAATAAGCGCAAATGGTTAGCATCATTAAAGAATTAACGCTAATATTTGGTATTGTCACAGGATTGATTCCTACGTCTAGAATTATCGACACAAGCAAAACCGTCGATGCCAATGTACTACAGTTATCTTCTACATCTTTCGGGTGTTCATCTCAATTTTTTGTTGACACCAATTTCTCTGTAATCCTTCATGTTCACTTGTCATCTCATATTGATACCAGGAAATGCTAATGTTGATGATCAATACCCTAGCATATTCAATACCAACGTCTGACATCATCTACTAGCAAAGTCATCATATGCCAATGTCATACATAGTATAAATTGATGCACATCATCAATGAGAATGTCACTTGAGCTCGGTACTAACCTGAACTTGTAAAAGGTCTATATAGATCTAGTCAACAACAAATTTCTTTCAACTCTTTAGTTCATCAAGTCTCTACTAGCCTTACTTTTTTAATTAAAACTGACATTTGTCAGTCTAATTAATCGAAAAGTTATATATTAAGTCGTGGGTCAAATACTTGACTAAGTAGTCTTTGTTAGTTTCAATCAATTTGATTATAACAATGCTTTGCTCCGTAAATCCTTTTCTACTAGATATCAACTACGTCAAATGAAGGGATATCTTTAGGTTTTTGGCATGGAGTCTATAACACGTTCAATTTAATGGGTACATTTATAACAGTACAAAACAAATTCACATGAACGTTGCAAGGATAAATGGAGTAGTGGGCATATGGTTCTTCTTAGATTTTTATGTAGTTATTATCATGGATCATGTCCTCAAAACTTTTTCCTTTGGAGCTAGAGGTAGGGAAAACTCTACACATTGTATAAGAAGTGTTAAACTCAGATTAATTCATTACATTTTGGACTACCTATTAACGATGTAGTAGAACCTTGAGTCAGATTTTTCTATATTAACTCTTAACTTTTTGTAGGTGCTTATAAAATAATTATGACAACCACTTTGGGAATTATAGTCATAAACCATTAGCAAGAGTCACATATATTTTAAAATTAAAACTTATATCTTGAACAAGAGTGTTCAATATAAAGCAGATGAATATTATTGTCTTCCGGATATAGGTTTTTAAATAAAAGAGTAGTTCTTTTAAATTCAATCATAAAATACACTAGGATCACGCCAAAAAACTCAGAGAAGCACAATTATAAAAAATTCCTAGAACTCCCTAAGACTTAGTAAACATCAGCACAACAGGCATCCTGATGTTTGTATGATCCTCAACATATTTAGAAGATGAGGATCAACACCCTTAATACAATTAAGTAGTAGTACGATGAGAACAAGTCCCACCACTGGTGTCAAGTACTGAAGTATCAAAATTTTATATTTTCTTATCTTGAAAAAAATTAAAGTGTTCATTACCCTTTTTGACTTTTCTTTTATATCTGGTGAAATGGATTGAGGATTTACTCCCTTCTTTCCTCCAGTGAGATTCCTTATATCTTCTTCCATATTCATAGAGATTTTTTATAATATTATTGTTTCTCCCGGCGTTTCAACATTTTTCTTGACATCTCTTGTCTTGTCACAACGAGAATGATTCTTATAATTGTCATCTTCTTGAACTTGTGTACTTTCTTTGGCACCAAAATCAACTTTAACTTTCTCATCCACATGAGGTGAAAATCCAAAAGAATAAATGTGTTATTTTCTGCATTTATGATCGATCACACATAGAACGGAGTCAGTTATCAGTGGATAATCATAAGTCAATGTCGGATCTAAAATCAAATCTGAACTAGCGCTAATTTATCAATCTAGTTTGAGTGAACTTATATCAGAAGAGAAGGCTCTCAAGAATAATCAAACTAGTCGTAAGAAGAACAAACTTTACTATTTATTTGGACACCAAGGAGTTTCCATAACCGAAAATATTATCAAGATATGCAATAAAGCACCTAAATTCGATTTTTTCCAATTCCAACCAATATTAGCTAGCCCTTAACTAATATATCTTTCAAGAGATATGTTTTATTTGCTGGTAAAACAAAAACATATACATTCAAAAATCTCAAAAGATTCTCAAGTATTTTAGTTTGGGATCTCACCTTGAGTATCAAGGAATATCTTTGAACAATAAAATATAAGATTTGTGCTCATGTTAAAATTACTCATACTCATTGTGTCGACGTCTTGAACTTTCCTATTTTGCAAACTCAATTTCCAAATCACAAAAACCCTAAAGTGTACATAACTAAGGAAATCGGTTTTGCCAATTGGGACCAGTTTTACCTTGAATTCCAACATTGGTTAGGATCAGTTCTTCCTTGACTCCCAATATAGGTAGGATGGGTTCTACCTAGACTCCCAACATAAGTTAGGATCGGTTCATCCTTGATTCCTTATATAGGTTAGGGTTGGTTTTACCTTAGATCTTCAATGAAAACCGGAACTTCAATCATATTGATTTTTTTCAACTATGAAGCAAGTTTGTAAGTCTACTTCCTTAAACTCATGTAACTATATATAGTTTTCTAGGCATAAAATCAAACATATATTCACTACATAAGCTAGTAACGAGTCATAAAGATTATGTTGATGTCACAATTACGAAGTTCAAAAGATACGCATTATACTTTGTAATATAATATATCAATATAAAACATTTACAAGTATTAATATATTCTTCCTTGAAACTTTGATCATAATAAGATGATCAAGTCTCTAATACTAGAGTTTCATGTATATAACTCCGCATGTTATGTTTTCATTCAGAAACGACTTGAAAGCTTACGATATATAAATGGAAACAAGTCAAGTCATGTATGTTAGAGCACTGCTCGGTCGAACTCACATGCGTTGCTATCTCAAGCATGTTTGTCAATGTTAGTGATCAAAACTATAAGTCTTAATTTCTAGCCTATTTATAGATGTCTCGGACTAGGACATAGATTGTGTAATTGAGCATTAGACTTCACGGTGTTCATCATTTGAAGATGAAGAACTACTAAGGGGAGCATGTGGAACTTCATCAACAAAAGGTATGTAGAAACTAAAACTCATCTATCACTTGGAAAGTCTATTTATACTCTATATCCTATATTGATACGTAAGTCGTATTACGATATAGTTTTCTGTTATACACATTTGAGATTTCGAGCTGAGTTTATCCCGCTTACATATTTCTCGAAATATATGTTAGAAAGCTTTCGCTTCGACCAAGTTCATCTTATATTCTTTACGAAAGTCAGAATATGATCATGTGAAAATTGTCGAGTAACATCTTATATGGTTTGTGTGATACAATCATTTGATGTAGACTTGGAATGTTTCGTTATGATTATTTCAATATCTTAAAAATTGCTTTGATGCTAATAGTGTGTGAAAACGGCTATTGTCTAAGAAAGTTTCAATGATTGAAATAAAGAGTTTAGAATCAAGTAACCATGTTTGGATATAAACATAGTGTGTTCTCACATTTGTGTATAAGTCCAAAACTGGGAACCTGAAGTATGCGTACCCGTACGCGTACTCGCGGTTGTTGGATGTCTGGGCAAGTATGCATTCCCGTACGCATATTGGTGGAAGTCTCATGTCTATGAATTTCTGCTAGAGTTTGGAAGTGTGAATAGGTATGCGCACCCGTACGCATACTAGCGTAACCAAACTTGGTCCGACTACTTAAGTATGTGTACCCGTTTGCATACTTTAGTTGGTTACTTTCTAAAAACGGTTGTACATGAACTTAAACATTTATAAAAATAAGGAATGCAATCTTTGCAAACCGTGGCTATAATGTTCATGAATTGATTCGAGTGAATCAAATAGATTTTGCTTCAATTGTGTTCTTGTATACTTCTATGAGAATATAGCAATTGAGCGGCTATTTAACTAGTTTCATTTGAGTCATTTGAACTAGTTATGGTTAAGATGAATAAGGTTAATATCAAAGTACTCATATGGCTAACTTCGGTTCACTATTGTCGAGCCAACATGATGTACATGTTTGGGTACGGTTACATAAACCTAAATGAGGGTACATTTCATTTGTGTGTAACAAGCTAAGTTCGATCTAACGGTTGAAAGATATTAGCTTGGTTGAATCAGGTTTTTCATCTAACGGTGAATATTGAATGCTTTATTACCAAGGTAACTTGGATTGCAAACCCTGATTTGAAAACTATATAAAAGAGAACTCTAGCAACAGGGAAACCTAATCCCCACACCTCCTATGTGTTACTAGTTGCATCAACTAGAGTCGATTCTCCTTTAACCTTAGGTTTCTATCCAGACCCTGTAGGTTAACGACTTCAAAGACTTCATTGGCATTGTGAAGCAAGACTCAACTATTTTCTTTATAGTTGCGTGTTCTGATCTTGCCTGATTCTATCTGAAAAAGCGGGGGTCTAACAACCACACCCAATATTTCGATTAGAAATCTGTACGGACAACTCCGAGTTACCTTCTAGAGAATCAACTAGACAGTCAGACTTAATCAATAGAAAATATCTCCAGGATTTTATTATATCTATCTCTCAATTTGATATTTACTCAAGCAAATACAATATGCGAGTCTTTATCAAAGAGAGATAACATGGATGGTGCCAAAGACCAATATCCAAGTGTCGATCAATTTAAATCAACAACCAAGAAGGTCGGATATTCTAATTGATTGAACAACTCACAACCTGTATTATTTCAATTATATAACAAAATATAATGCGAAAAAGAAATAACACAGACACCAGAATTTTGTTAACGAGGAAACCGCAAATGCAGAAAAACCCCGGGACCTAGTCTAGATTAAACATACACTATATTAAGCAGCTACAGACACTAGCCTACTCCAAATTAACTTCGGCTTGGACTGTAGTTGAACCCCAACCAATGTCATACTGATCCAAGGTACAGTTATGCTCCTACGCCTCTGATCCCAACAAGATACTACGCACTTGATTCCCTTAGCTGATCTCACCCACAACCAAGAGTTGATACGACCCAAAGTCGAAGATTTTAATAAACAAATCTGTCTCACACAGAAAAGTCTACAAGATAGATAAATTCGTCTCCCACGAATAAACCTATGAGTTTTGTTCCGTCTTTTGATAAATCAAGGTGAACAAGAACCAATCAATAAAACCAGACTTATATTCCCGAAGAACAGCTCAGTTTTATCAATCACCTCACAATAATCTTAATCGACGCAGCGAAAAAAACTGAGCTCACGTTCCGGTTTCACTTGATCAACAAAGTTCGCAAACTTTGGTTCAAACAATAAGGACTTATACATATATGTGTTACCACAATAATGTTTATATCCTTCAATGATTATATTGTCTAAACTCTCATTTCAATCATTGAAACATTCTCAGAGGGTGTTATATAGTTGTTATTCACAAACTATTTTTCGTCAGAGCGCTTTCCAAAATGATTGAAACATAACATGACTTTCGTCACTAGGTAAAGATGAAATTGGCTAAATCGAAAGCTTTACCAACATTTATTTCGATAAATAGATAAGCGAAATATACTCAGCTCGAAATGTCATATGTGTATATCCTTAGTATATATAGTAATACGCCTTTTGTCTCAAGATAGGAGATAGAGTATATAGACTTTTAAGTGATAGAAAAGTTCAAGTCTCCACATAACTTTTAGTCGATGAAGATCCACTGGTTCCTTGAGTAGTCCTTCATCTTGTATGATGTTCGCCATGGAGTTCTTGAGCTCAACTACACTTTCTATCTTAGTCTGAGACCTTAGCTATAGTAGACTGGAAATCAAGACTTTATAGTTTTGATCACTAACATTGACAGACATGCTTGAGATAGCAACGCATGCGAGTTCGACCGAGTAATGCTCTAACAATCCCCCCCTTTGTCAATTTTAGTGGCAAAACTATTAATAAATATGGAACACAAAATATATATAAATAAACTTTGTATCTCCTATTCCACATGTCTAATCTTCAACAATACTCGAAATCTTCGTCACTTCCAAGTAGTCCAATGATCCCAAAGGTTGTATGTTTAGCACCATCGTTGTTGAAAATCCGTAGCTATAACAATGAGAAAAGCAATGGTTCTCAATCATTGTTATACATTGTCAATGTGTCATAGTATCATTACACAACATCAAAGTCCAATTGCATCACAACTTCAACAACAATACTATGGTGATACTTCACTCCCCCTTAGTTAATACTCCATCTCACATGGAAACCACTCCCCCTTATATAATGATCCGAAAACCATATGTATTTGTAGTATGAACTACATATTAATTCTCCCCCTTTATGTCAATAAAATTGGCAAAGGTACAAGAACGGGATCCTAATGAAATTTACGTAAGAGACATTTCATGACCAAAGGTAAATGTATATCATCTTGTTTAGATGCAATCAAACATCCTAAGCTAAATGCATTCACCAATGAGTTTTAAAAGATACAAGATAACCCCTATAATATTCCATAGCCGCATTCCCCACAAAGATTTGGCAATTAAGCACAAGTTCAAAAGAACACTCCCTCATAATATGTCATTCCCAAGGGAACAACAAGAGCGACCTTAATTTCAAAAGAAAAGAAGGATTTCGTTAGACTCAACAAATTGCATACAAGTACGAATTTGGAATCCAACGAGAAATATTCAATCAAATTAATCAAAGCGAACCAAGATTAACATAACTAAATATGCTCAACACAAGTAAACTTATGGAGACTTAAATCAATTAGATTAATCACAAGAAAACTCGCAAATAATCTAATTGTCATACTCAACGAAACTAATTACAAAAGTAATCAATTTAATTGGTCACACTCGACAGAAGAAATTCTATGGAGCAATGACTAAGTTAATCATGAATAACCAACTCAGTCGGGAAAGGCTCAAAACATAAGAAAACTTATGGAGTGCTAACTAAATAACCACGCAAGATGATTAATTTAGTTTATCATGTTCAACATAAAGTACCTTATGGAACAACAACTAAATTAATCACAAAAACAATCAACTTTTGTTGTTTTAGTGCTCAACATAAGACACTTCATGGAACAACACAGTATTTACACAAAAATTGTGGATCAGAAATCGACCTTATACCGTGGAATAAGCAAGGATTCATTCTATTTCCATCACTATTTGCACAATGAGACACAATAGACATAATCCTTGAATCACAAAAGATTTTAACCTATCTTACGTCAATAATTGACAATATAGGCTTAACTTTTGTGTTTTTCCAAAAGTATATTCATTCTTTTATCAATATTTGCATATCAATTCACGAACGACTTTACTTTTGATAAAATATGGGACAATCAAGTTCACGGACGTAAACACACATATCCCATCAGAATATTGCAATATATAAAACCATAAAGATTAATACTGCAACCATCATCTTCCAACACATATTTCGATAAATAGATAAGCGAGATATACTCAGCTCGAAATGACATATGTGTATATCCTTAGTCTATATAGTAATACGACTTTTGTCTCAAGATAGGAGATAGAGTTGATAGACTTTTGAGTGATAGAAAAGTTCAAGTATCCACATACATTTTAGTCGATGAAGATCCACTGGTTCCTTGAGTAGTCCTTCATCTTGTATGATGATCTCCATGGAGTTCTTGAGCTCAACTACACTTTTTATCCTAGTCCGAGACCTTAACTATAATAGACTAGAAATCAAGACTTTATAGTTTCGATCACTAACATTGACAAACATGCTTGAGATAACAACGAATGCGAGTTCGACCGAGCAATGCTCTAACAATCTCCCCCTTTGTCAATTTTAGTGGCAAAACTATTAACACATATGGAATACAAAATATATATAAATAAACTTTGTAGCTCTTATTACACATGTCTGATCTTCAACAATACTCGAAATCTTCGTCACTTCCAAGTAGTCCAATGATCCCAAAGGTTGTATGTTTAGCACCGTCGTTGTTCAAAATATGTAGCTATAATAATGAGAAAAGCAATGGTTCTCAATCATTGTTATACAGTGTCATCGTATCATTACACATCGTCAAAGTCCAATTGCATCACTGTTAGAGCACTGCTCGGTTGAACCCACTAGCGTTGGTATGTCAAGTTAGTTGTCAATTTTAGTTGCCAAAATGCATTCTTGATTTAGCATACTAAAGATAGTTTCGGACTAGATTAGGTCTAAGAAGGTGAATCGAAGCTATCCTTAAAGGTTGAAGATTGGAGGTTGAAGACTACAAGAAGACATCAAAAAGTACTTCATCAACAAAGGTATGTGACTGATTTCATTTGTATTCTTGTTCAATTGTACCTTTCTAATCTATCAACATATATGCTCACTCTATGGAACAATTCCAATGACGGTAAATGTACATTTATGTATATATACTTGAGGTTATTTGGGCCACGACCTTTGTGACAATAACCTTTGTCCTTGGAAAGGATCTCATGTTATAGTGAATGAGCTTGAGAATCTAATGAGCCAAGAATCACTCAATTCTGAGTTGTAATGATCAAGTTATGAGTGATTTAAGTTCATTAGTAGGAAACATTCCATGGGCCTTTGAGTCCGCGAACTTGGGCCCAATACGTGACTAAAAGGCATTTTTGGTCATGTTGGTGATGTTTCCTCATCTAGGCAAGTTAGCTATTGGTCCAAACACTTTTGATTACCATATCAAAGTGTTTGTGATTCCTGCCTAAGTTAAAATGTGGTTTATTCACATAAATATAATTTTTGCTAAATAAGTTATTTATTTAATTATTTTGGCAAGAGTTTTAACTTGGGAAAGACTCCCTTATTTAGGAGAGTCTTGTAAAAGGAAAATAGCTTTGCTTAGCTTCCAAGCTATTGTTCATTATAAATATTGAGTTCGTGAGTTTACAAGTTTTTCATCCCCTTTGGAAAATTGGCGTAAGCTCTGCAGGTTGTTTTCCACGTCTTCTGTTCTTCGTGAACAAGAGTGAGATAAAAGTCTTTGTATTGGGGATCACAAAGCTGAGTTGGATTAATCTTCGTGATTGATTATACAACTTGTAATTTAGGTTTTTCACCTCTTGTCTATTCTAAGGTTTTCTCTTCTGATATAAAACCATTTAAGAGTTGTTGATCATAAACCCTAGGTTTTGATAGATTTCAGTTTCCGATCGTATACCAACACTTGTTAGTCGAAATAGGAGACTAGAAAGAAAAACTTCTATTGAGGCATCTCGTAAAATCCTTGAGAAGTTTTAAACAAAATACATCTAGATTTATTCTAGTTGTTCTTGTTGTAGAATTATTAGGGTTTACTTAAATTGGAAATTGATCTTTGGAATCACCCAAGTTCACTTACGAAAATCAGGTTCACGGACTTCTTGTGAGTACGCATATTGATTGTAAGTTAAAACCCTAATCTACAAGATTTCCAAAACCTTGATTTTTATCTAAAGGGAAATCAAACTGGTATTTTGTGCAAACAAAATATCATATCGTATCAATCGTGTTGTTGTATCTTCTAAAGAGAGCCTTGGGTTCTGCTAGAAGATTAAGGAGAAAAATTCCTAAAGAGAATCGGTATTCTGCTAGGAGTTCTATTTGTGCTGAAGAAGTTATTACATCTAGTCCGAATAGGTAGTAGGAAATTGGTGTAACATCTTATTATTAGTGTGTGTTTATTCTGGACTAGGTCCCGGGGTTTTCTGCATTTGCAGTTTCCTCGTTAACAAAATTTCTTGTGTCTGTGTTATTTCATTTTCCGCATTATATTGTTTATCTTTATAATTGAAATAATACAAGTTGTACGTTAATCAATCATAGTTATTAAATCCGACCTTGTTTGTTGGATACGACTTGATTGATCTTGAACAATTGATTTTGTTATTGTCACATTGTTAGACCAGTCTGGACTAAACCTATTTCAAGTGGACACTGTGTAGAAATATTCCTTTAGTGATTGTTTCTTAAAGAGGTTTATACATGGTTAATATTGAATAGGTTGTGATTAAAAGAAAATACTTTGTTTCAAGAGTTTCACACTAAAATCAAGTTTACGGACTTGTTTCTGTTTAACTTTGATTGTGTTGAAATAGAGATATTAATCTTTGATATACTTTACTCTAGATTGAGTCTGACTATCTAGTTGATTCTCTAGAAAGTGTATTGGAGTAAGTCCTCTCAGATTGCCAAACGAATTGTTGGGTGTGGTTGTTAGACCCCCGCTTTTTGAATCACAACTTCAACAAAAATACTATGGTGATACTTCACTCCCCCTTAGTCAATACTCCATCTCACATGGAAACCACTCCCCCTTACATAATGATCCGAAAACCATATGTATTTGTATTATGAACTACATATTAATTCTCCCCCTTTTTGTCAATAAAATTGGCAAATATACAAGAACGGGATCCTAATGAAATTTTCGTAAGAGACATTTCATGACCAAAGGTAAATATATATCATCTTGTTTAGATGCAATCATAAAGCCTAAGTTAATGCATTCATCAAGGAGTTTTAAAAGATACAAGATAACCCCTATAATATTTCACAGCCGCACTCCCCACAAAGATTTGTCAATTAAGCACAAGTTCAAAAGAACTCTCCCCCATAATATGTTATTCCCAAGGGAACAACAAGAGCGACCTTAATTTCAAAAGAAAAGAAGGATTTCGTTAGACTAAACAAATTGCATACAAGTATGAATTTGGAATCCAACAAGAAATATTCAATCAAATTAATCAAAGCGAACCAAGATTAACATAACTAAATATGCTCAACACAAGTAAACTTATGGAGACTTAAATCAATTAGATTAATTACAAGAAAAACTCGCAAATAATCTAATTTTCATACTCAACCAAACTAATTACAAAAGTAATCAATTTAATTGGTCACACTCAAGGTAGTCAATATCGGTTGTACATGCCGATATTACAGGTTTTTATCGGATATCGGAAAATATCTATACGATATCGAAAATATCGGTGATACGAAGATGAAATGATAAAAACGTTCGTACAGGCCGATAATATCGGTTTTACCGATACACCGATAATATCGGTTCCAATATCATCTTTGGTTAGGATGAAACCTAAGAAGGTAAAATTAGGCATTCCAGTATCATTTGTGGTAAAGATGAATTCTATAAAGGGAAAACTAGGCACCATCAAGTATAATCAACTATCAAAATCACCACCAAATAAAGTAAATAAGTTTTTCGAGCAACATGCATCTAGTCTTTACATACAAGTACAACGTAAATTAGAAAATGTTAAAAACCCTAATATATTTAAGATATAAAAACAATGATTATTCGTAAGATATAAGTTGGATACCATACATACTCGAGGAAGAACTTGAATGGTTTTGGGTTTTGCTGTGAATGGCATAAGATAGTGGAGAATTTGAGCGGTTGTTATTGACAACGTAGTTGTATTTGTGATTGTTTTGATTATAAAGCAAGGATAATAAGAAATATTTTACCGGCAAAATTGGACAACAGTCCCAACGCGTAAGATTTTGCCGCCTTATGTTTTAGAAATTTGAGATACGTGTATCATTTTTATTTTTATTTTTATGATCTTATAAATAATTGAAATTATAATTTTAATGATGTATCACCGATAAAAACAGGTAATATCTTTTGTATAGGTGTATCGGACCCGGCCGATACGATACCGATACGCGATATTAACTACCTTGGTCACACTCGATAGAAGAAATTCTAT
This sequence comes from Papaver bracteatum, assembly GCA_023529315.1. Classification (NCBI taxonomy): domain Eukaryota; kingdom Viridiplantae; phylum Streptophyta; class Magnoliopsida; order Ranunculales; family Papaveraceae; genus Papaver; species Papaver bracteatum. The sequence continues at coordinate 6,328,803 of JAJJWX010001877.1, forward strand.
GGAGCAATGACTAAATTAATCATGAATAACCAACTCGGTCGGGAAATGCTCAAAACATAAGAAAACTTATGGGGTGCTAACTAAATAACCACGCAAGATGATTAATTTAGTTTATCATGTTCAACATAAAGTACCTTACAGAACAACAACTAAGCTAATCACAAAAGCAATCAACTTTTGTTGTTTTAGTGCTCAACATAAGACACTTCATGGAACAACACAGTATTTACACAAAAATTGTGGATCGGAGAATCAACCTTATACTGTGGAATAAGCAAGGATTTATTCTATTTCCATCACTATTTGCACAATGACACACAATAGACACAATCCTTGAATCACAAAAGATTTTAACCTATCTTACGTCAATAATTGACAATATAGGCTTAACTTTTGTGTTTTGCCAAAAGTCTATTCATTCTTTTATCAATATTTGCATATCAATTCACGAACGACTTTACTTTTGACAAAATATGGGACAATCAAGTTCACGGACGTAAACACACATATCCCATTAGAATATTGCAATATATAAAACCTAAAGATTAATACTGCAACCATCATCTTCCAAACAAGTTTAGAATTAAACAAATAAATCTAAAAACAAGAAGATGAAAACTTTGGACATAGCTATGTGTAATCACAAAAATGGATATTCCAAACTCTAGTAATCCTTCTCAAAAACAAGAATAAATTCTCATAAGAAGTTTCCTAGGCATCAAGACAAACTCGTAATGCACATATAAGATGATTTTTCCTTAGAGGGTAGAATCAATCTTTTTCGCCCGAATTTACACCAATAATAGCTACCAAAGGCGTATACAAAGATTTTTCAATAAAATTCTTGTAAAAGCTATAAATTAGCTTAGAATAGTAGTACTCCAAGAATCCAAGTGCCCAAGTTCAAGAGAAGTGGAACAAGTGCAACGAAAAAGAGCAAAATACTCAAAAACAAGAGACAGGACAAATACCAATCTTAACTCATCCAAATTCAAGGTCTCTCATCTTCATTTGAAATATAATTCAAATAGTAAGAGAGTGCAAAAATAATGAGGTCATTCCGAGTTCGGACGAAGAAATTATGGCCAAGACGAGTTTACCGAATATCGACGTCTACAGGCAAGTATGCATACGGGTTTGCAAACGAATTTTCATAACTTTGAGCAGTTTGCAAACTGGGTTTGCGAACTTAAACCCCTGGATTTTGATTTTAAAAGATGTTATGCATACTTGGTATGTCTACCATGAAGTTCAAACATCCCGAACTATTATTTTCAAACCTACACATATAAGAACCTTAAACACAGATCAAGTTAGGTAGAAATGAATGATAATCAAGGTACATGGATCATTATAAGTACTTAAACAAGTTATAAAAACATAAAACTTGCTAAAGTTTATAGACATACCTTTTTAGAAAAGTCCAATTGAATTCTACAGCCTTACGAAACATAATATGTGCTCCCCAATTCTCGTGCTTCCCTCACCGTATACATAGCAAGGCATTCCTTCGTGAGGATGCACTTACAACACAATCAAGTTGTGTTGGGGTGAACAATATCTTTCTCACCACAAGTGACCTTTGGATTATCATGAAAGAGATCGCTTTTAGAACCTTTCACATCCAATTCCATTTTTCCAAAAAACTTTTTAAGTTCCGACATCATGGATATTGCCTTCTCCATAGTCATGTAATTTTCTGGAAGATCAGTCCTCTTCACACTCAAGGCATCATTGGATTTCTTTGGTACCCATTTCTGAGTGCGTTTAGGAATAACCAGATCCTTCTTCATATTACTCTTTTCAAGATTTTTCGGAAGAGAATTGGATTGACTATTCTTTTGCAAGTTAGTCTTTCTCTAATTGGGAGCATCAGATCTTGTCTTAGTCTTTACAAAGTTATCCTTTTGATAACCATTACAATTATGAAAAGACTTTGTATGACGTTTATAGGCAAATCTAGGATTATCATAGCATTGATTCCTTTGCCCAAAGGTTGGACAGTTACAACCTGTAACATTAAGGGGATTAGTCTTAACATATGATCTTGGTTTCACAACTTTTTTTGATGCCCAAACAAGAACATCATGAAGTTTCTCATTCCTTATACGGAAACAACATCTCCTTTCCAGGTGACCTTTGATTCCACAATAGTGGCAAACATAAGGAATGTTCTTACCTCGATCTGTGTATGCTAACTTTGGAGGTTGATATACTTTGCACTTTTGAACTTTAACTGCCGGTGAAGGTATTTCACTTTTTCCATCAGTGGAAACCTTTTGTGGAGAAGAATCACTATCCTTGAAAAACTTTACCTCTTTGCTAATAATTGGAGCATCTATTCCCTTATAGCCCAATCCTCATGTATCACGATGATTTTTACTTGCTCCTAGCATAGTGGTTAATTTGGTTGAACTAGTATTGAACTTTTTCAAGTCATCTTCCAACATCTTGATTTTATCAAGAGCAGCAACTAAATCAGCCTCAAGGCATTTTTCTCGAGCGAGAAAATCACTTTCTCTGTCATCAAAACTTTCTTGCTGAGAGTTAATCATTCCTTCAGTTTCTGCAAGTTTCTCTTCCAACCAGAAGTATTTTTGATATACACGATCACATTCAAGTGATTTTATACTCAGGTTTTCCTCGGTATCTTTGAGGACCGCTTCACAAGAGCGATTCTGACCATAAAGGCCACCGTAGATCCTTTTTAATTTCTTGTTTTCTCGACATATAGGAGTCAGAAGAGATGTGACGTGAGAAGTTGTAATCTTCTTCATTTTCAACGAATCCAAAAACTTTTCATACTCTGAGACTTCCTCATCAACATATCTATCAATATCTGAATCACCTTCATCAGAAAGTTCATCCAATTGTTCTTCTAGGAGTGTTTCCCAATCAACAGTTTTTACATCAAGAGAATGTTTAGATATTAACTTAGATATGACAGTTCTCTCAGGTGAATCCAAGCTTTCAGAATCATCTGGTAATTTCTAAACTTGTACGGTATTAGAGATAGACACGTCCATAATCAGATCGCTACAAACACAGACTTGTAAGGTTTTGAACGTGTTTGCCTGATCTGATACCAATTGAAAAAGCGGGGATCTAACAACCACACCCAATATTTCGATTAGCAATCTGTATGGACAACTCCGAGTTACCTTCTAGAGAATCAACTAGACAGTCAGACTCAATCAATAGAAAATATCTCAAGGAGTTTATTATCTCTATCTCTCAATTTGATATTTATTCAAGCAAGTACAATATGCGAGTTTTTATCAAAGAGAGATAACTTGGATGGTACCAAATACCAATATCCAAGTGTCAATCAATTTAAATCAACAACCAAGAAGGTTGGATATTCTAATTAATTGAACAACGCACAACCTGTATTATTTAAATTATATAACAAAATATAATGCGAAAAAGAAATAATACAGACACCAGAATTTTGTTAACGAGGAAACCGCAAATGCAGAAAAACTCAGGGACCCAGTCCAGATTAAACATACACTGTATTAAGCCGTTACAGACACTAGCCTACTCCAAATTAACTTCAGTCTGGACTGTAGTTGGACCCCAACCAATATCACACTGATCCAAGGTACAGTTATGCTCCTACGCTCCTGATCCCAGCAGGATACTGCGCACTTGATTCCATTAGCTGATCTTACCCACAACCAAGAGTTGCTACGACCCAAAGTCAAAGATTTTAATAAATAAATCAGTCTCATACAGAAAAGTCTACAAGATAGATAAATTCGTCTCCCATGAATAAACCTATGAGTTTTGTTCCGTCTTTTGATAAATCAAGGTGAACAGGAACCAATCAATAAAACCATACTTATATTCTCGAAGAATAACTCAGTTATATCAATCACCTCACAATAATCTTAATCGACGCAGCGAAAAAAGATATTGTGGAATCACAAACGATGAGTCGAAGATGTTTGTGATTACTTTTATATCTTGCCTATCGGAGATAGAAATCTCAAGCCAATTATTACAATACGATATAAGATGCAATATCAGATCACGCAACTACGATAAAAGTAGTATCGGTCTGGCTTCACAATCCCAATGAAGTCTTTAAGTCATTAACCTGGTTTTAGAAGAAGAAAACCAAAGGTTAAAGGAGAATCCACTCTATCTTAGCATACTAGTATCACACAGAATGTGTGGGGATTAGATTTCCCAGTTGCTAGAGTTCTCCCTTATAAAGTCTTTCAAATCATGGTTTGCAATCAATGTTAGCTTGGTAACAAAGCATTCAATATTCACCGTTAGATGAAAACCTGATTAGATACAAGCTAATATTTATCAACCGTTAGATCAAAAACTTAGCTTGTCATACACACATGTACTTGACGATTTTTTATTTGTGTAACCGTACCCAAACTTTTACATTAGTTGGTTCAACACTAGTAAACCAAATGGTTAGCCAAATAATAACTTTCAAATCAACCATATTCTTCTTCACCATAACTAGTCCAAATGACTCAAATGAACTAGTTAGAGAGTTGTTCAATTGCTATGAGATCCCATGAACTACACAAGACACAATTGAAGAAAAAACGATATGATTCACTCGAATTGAGTCATGAACTATAAAGCCACGGTTTGCAATAGAATTCCTTAGTTTATTAAGATAAGTTCACAAACATCGTTTTTAGACATAACCTACTCAAGTTTGCAGACTGGGTTCGCGTACTCAAGTCAACCGGTTGGAGTTTACAAACTCCAGCCGAAATTCTCGAGTCGAGAACTTCTGTCAGTTTGCGGACTGGGTTCGCGGACTCAAGTCAACCGGTTGGAGTTTACAAACTCCAGCAGAAATTCTCGGGTTGAGAACTTCCGTCAGTTCGCGGACTGAAATAGAGCTACAACTCCAGCAAAAATTCTCGGGTTCAAGAACTACGCCAGTTCACGGACTGGGATCATGGACTGATTTCACGGACTGAGTTGATGGCTCGCGTTCCGGTTTCACTTTATCAACAAAGTTCGGAAACTTTGGTTCAAGCAATAAGGACTTATACATATATGTGTTACCACAACAATGTTTATATCCTCCAATGGTTATATTGTCTAAACTCTTATTTCAATCATTGAAACATTCTCAGAGGGCGTTATATAGTTGTTATTCACAAGCTATTTTTCGTCAGAGCACTTTCCAAAATGATTGAAACATAACATGACTTTCGTCACTAGGTAAATATGAACTTGGCTAAAGCGAAAGCTTTACCAACACATATTTTGAGAAATAGATAAGCGAGATATACTCAGCTCGAAACGACATATGTGTATATCCTTAGTCTATATAGTAATACGACTTTTATCTTAAGATAGGAGATAGAGTAGATAGACTTTTGAGTGATAGATAAGTTCAAATCTCCACATACCTTTTAGTCGATGAAGATCCACTGGTTCCTTGAATAGTCATTCGTCTTGTATGATGATCGCCATGGAGTTCTTGAGCTCAACTATACTTCATATCCTAGTCTGAGACCTTAGCTATAGTAGACTAGAAATCAAGAATTTATAGTTTTGATCACTAACATTGACAAACATGCTTGAGATAGCAACGCATACGAGTTCGACCGAGCAATGCTCTAACACTATCGTTTGAGTATTATCTTCTCTAAGATTTGCTCGAGATTTAATCTCCGATAGGCAAGATAAAAAGTAATCACAAACATCTTCGTCTCATCGTTTGTGATTCCACAATATCTAGTTTCACCATACAATTTAGATTATTGTGAGGTGATTGATAATACTAGGATGTTCTTTGGGAATATAAGACCGATTTATCAATTGGTTCCTGTTCACCTTGATTTATCAAAAGACGGAACAAAAACTCATAGATATTTATATGGGAGACAGATTTATCTATTCCAATAGACTTTTCTGTATGAGACAAAATTGTTTATCAAGTCTTCGACTTGGGGTGGTAGAAACTCTTAGTTGTGGGTGAGATCAGCTAAGGGAATCAAGTGTGTAGTATCCTGCTAGGATCATATACGTAAGGAACACAAGTGTACCTTGAATCAATGTGAGATTGATTAGGGTTCAACTATAGTCCAGTCCGAAGTTCATTGGTAGTAGGCTAGTGTCTTTAGCGACTTAATATTGTTAGAGCATAGCTCGGTTGAACCCACCAAGAGTTAGTATGTCAAGTTTGGCTGTCATATTTTAGTGATCCAAAACTCATTTAAGAGTCACTTGATTTAAATATACTAGAGTCAACTTCGTATAGGTTATCTTGAAAGTATTAGGATGAGACATTACAAGTATTGCGAAGACTTGAAGAAGTGAAGAAGTAAGGAGCTACAACCACAACATCATCCTTCCACTTGAGGTTAGTGATATTTGAATTGAATAGTTTCATTCCCTAACGTATCTTTCAAGTCGTGCATATTGAAAACATAAAACTGCGAAGCATGAACACTCTAGATAGACATAGTATTAAGGAATACAATATGGGGTTTATTGCTTAATCATTAAACTTTGTATATAAGACATATACATAATCGTATGAATGTTATTGTGATTATGTATGGGTATGAGGTGAGGATTTTATTCTAGGAAACAATGTTTTTACATGTGTTTTAAGGAAGTAAGTTCATGGTATGTGTTGTGAACCGAAAAGGAAATCGTCAGGCGTTATTGGGGTTGTTCTTCATTGCATATCTTATGAACGACCAATATGTGTGATTAGTATAACCTCTCATGACTTGTTTGTATTCTTGGTAAAACTATTCACCTGAGGCCTGACTTATGTATTGGTATGACTTTTATTAGTGAAACCGATCTTAAGTAATCACCTGGGGTATGATCGGGTTTGTGCGTGTCTAAGAAAATTTGGGAGAGGGGAACCGATCCTGGTAAGAGGTGAATTACATCACAAGGCGAACCGATCCTTGTATGAGGTGCAACAAGGTTTATAGAAGAAAAGGGAACCGATCCTATGAACATGTGCAACACGTTTTTAGGCAAAGGGTAACTGATCCTATGGACATGTGCACCACATACAAGTTAGATACCAAATATATGTGGGAAACCAATCCTAGTACCTAGTTAGTCGAATCTTTGGTAAGATAGTGTAACTATGCATAGTACTCACATGGAGGTAGAACCGAAACTTGTTTTGGTAGAACCGTTACACCCATGACTTGTGATTGAGTGTTACTTGATCAATCACATAGTTCTTGAAAGTAAGATGAACCAATTCTAAACTTGTTTGGAAGTGTGGTAAATCGGTTTCAAGTGAGTAAGTATGAAAAAGGACTTACAAGAGGAAATATGTCGACACACTTTGACCACGCGCATTAATGTGTATCTTTTATTATTCAGAGATATTCCTTAACAGCTAAGAAGGAAGGAAATCCCAAGTACGAATTTAAATAAGTTAAGAATCTTTTAATTAAGGTTTTTAATTATATATGGAAAATAAGAATTAGTAATGTGCATTTGCTAGTTAAAGATTTACCAAGGAGATTTCGATCATGAATTTGGACAGTGCATTCTCAGGAATTGTGAAAACCGAATTTGGAAAATATTGAATATCTTGAGAATATTTTCGGTTTTGGAAATTCCTTGGTGTCTAAACTTCCTTGTCTATAAATACTTTGAGTTTGCATTTATATAAAACTAATCCTTTGTGACAGTAAACTTCCTATGTTGTACTGTTACTAGTGAAGCTGCCTATTCGGAGAGGAGAGTAACCTAATTAGGAGAAATCTCTTATGACCGCTCAGTTTAAAGTCTTCTTTGGGATTGAGAATCTCTAGTGCGTACCGTTGGTGGGAAACTATATAATTGCGGTTTATCTTTAGTTTTCATACTGATTTTATTGACTAACGGTGGTTGAACTTTGATTGCACCTAGTTTGTTTATGCTTGAGAATATTCTCTTCTGATATAAGATTCACTCAAACTAGTTCAAGGTTTCGACAGGGATCTTTAGACTGCTGTTAGATCTAAAGACGATCTTGTGATAATCCATTGTTAATAGACTCCGTTCTGTGTGTAATTGATCACAAGAGATTCAAGTAGTTGTGTGCAGGTGTTTATTGAAGATCTAATAAGATTTGAAGACAAAAAAGAGATAGAAGATTTCTTACTTGGTTTTATAATCTTTGGTGTGCACAATACTTGTTTCGGTAATAGAGGATCCAACTATAGTCGATTTATCCTTGTGGTATTTTGATAGAATAGTTATGTAGATCGGCATCAATACATTTCCTTGGGATTAGATGTATTGATTGCAAAATCTTAACAATTACCTTTTGGTGATTGAATATAAGATAAATCTTGGAACCTGGCAAAGGAGTTTATGTTAAGATAAACAGAAGAACCTTTGTGCAACTCATATCACTTGGTTGAAGAGAGTTGATACCAAACAAATTTGTTGTTCCTTTACTGTGTGAAATATGAACCAAAGATATTGGTCCAAGTATGTGACTTGTTTACAGGTTGGAGGCATGGGAATACAGACGGAACTAGGTGAACTATAGGTTTAGTTGCTTGGTCTCAACTATACGAAGTTGGTTTATTTTGTACAACGGCTTAATCCTGAGAGTATTCAATTCTGGACTAGGTCCCGGGTTTTTTTTTTTGCATTTGCGGTTTCCTCGTTAAAAAAATCTTTTCATTTACTTTATATTTCCGCATTATAATCTATGTTATAAAAAGACATGCACTTTGACTCTTTGATCAAAGAGTCAAAGAACGGACAAGATTGGCCGAAAAGGGTCATCTCGCGGTCGGGATTATCCTGGTTTCGTTTGACTTGGACGGCCAGGAATGATAGGGGCCAAAGTTATTAAACACACCAGAAACCAGGAAAATCCTTCTTCTCGCTGTTGTCTGGCGGAAAAAACCTTTAATCTCAATCTTCGCATAATTTTTGGGTCCTTTAATTTTTGTTTCTATTTCGTGATTCATCTCTGCTTATACGGCTTGGTGATCTTTTCAGGGTTTTTTGGTTTTTTTTATTTGTGATTAAAGAGGCGAAGTTGAATCATAAAGACGACGAGTAGCAGAAAAGAGGTAAACATAAATCTATAATCTTAAGTTTATGTAAATTATAGTATCAGAGATATGTTTTCGAACCCTAATTTTGGGTTTAAAAAATTAAAGGAGAACATGTTTTATTGGTTTCGAGGTGATGTTGCTGGTGTTTTAGGTGAGGATTATTTTTCGTTTGCCTTTTTTCATTGTTTTAGAAAAACAAAATGGGTATAGCTATGTTCTGTTACATTGACTGATCCCTAACCCTATCCATTTTATTTTCATCTTCTCTTTTTACGGCTTCTTCTTTATTCCTTTTTTTTTTGTCCAGCGATATGAACTTTGTCATCGGAGCGGAAATTGATATGGGTTTGATCTGAGATTGATGATTAAGGGCTCTTCTTCAATTTCGACATTATCTCCATGTTCATCTTCTCTGTCGAATCTGTGGATACCTAACGAATGTTGCACTTCCATTCATCTCTGCAACTCTAAAAATCGATTATTGATTAATATTCTTTGGGTTTTTCTTTCCTTCGTACGATTTATTTATTGGTTAGAGCATGTTAGATTTATATTCTGGATCAAATTCTCATATTTTCAATTGAATTTTTGTTAGTTACTGAAGTAATTATTCATTATCAATTTGTTTGTTTTTTGTCCTCTTAACACTTTTGTTAAAATTAGGGCAAATTATTCGTCAGGTTTTGTGATCATGACATAATAAAGAATGGGTAAGTTGATATCTGCCGCAATTATTCCTCTGAGTTACATTAACAACCACAATTATTACCGCCGGAAAAGCAAACCAGGTGTATGATTTTTTATGTGGAGATAAAGAGTTGTGAAGAACAAATATGAGAGATGTGAAGGTGTGTATGATTTAGTTGAATTTTCAATTAGGTAAAGTATTTTGATAAATTAATCCAGAGGTCAAAACAGGTCAAAACATGTTCAATAATTTTGATAGTGGGTTTTGTTATTCAGCACATCTCGGTCTGCAAGTAGAGCTATTTGACCATATTCATTATGCTAATAGAGAACCAATTGAACTTCCAGCACATATTTCTTTGGTTAATACCCTATTTTCTGCTTTTGTTTGTGTTCAACAAATTTCGTTGCCTAATGAAGTTTTTTCATTTTTGATGAATGAGAAAGCCAATTGAAATCAGCAGCAAGAAATCCATAGGGAGGTTTATGGTAGGTATTTCAAATTCTTGAATAAATGTTAACATTATTATTTTTATGCTACAATTTTATTGAAATTTGTTGGAGTGTTTAGGAGTTTCAGTTAGGTTGAGGGAGGATAATAATTGTAGAGGTGATTACTTAGCTACGGTTTAAGGTTTTTTGTGTAACGCAACTTTCATAACTGTAATTGCTGCTTAAAAATAAAAGTAAACATTTTTAAAAGGATTGTTTCTTTGTATAATTGGTTTACCACACTATTACTACTTCAGATTTCATGTAGACACAACCCTTCCAAAAGAGAGTGGTTACTACTACTTAAGATTTCAGAACTTTAGGCTATGTATGCTGTCAAATTAGGATACTTATGATTTGTGGATTCTTAATTATAACTTGATATTTTTTATATATTTAAAGATCTTCCCTTTTTTTGCAGAATGATTACTTTAACAAATGAACTTTCTGCTGCTAACCCCTAGAAGAATGGGAATAGTGTCGATGAGGAGATAAAAAATTATCTACGAGCAACTGAGAAATCCACGACAAACGCATCGTGGACCAGATTACGCAGAGATGCATGCAGAGGGGCTTTGCTTAGTTATTAAAGATATACAAATAATTTTTATATCACTCTGGGTACCTTTATCATCTTTACTTTTTTTTGTTTCATAAGTTCTTTAATGAGAAGATAATAGATTCTTCAAATTAGAAGAAGTTAGATTTTTCTGTTGGTTGGTACTTTGTGTTCTTCAAAATCAAATTACAGACTTGTGGTAATTATAGTTTTAGATGAGCCTGGAAAATAAGAAGGCTGGTGGTGTTGGTCTTAAGTTGATTTGGATTTTTCAGTTGAAAGTTTCCCCGTAGCTGAGCACTATACTCAACAGAGGTACTAGAGCTTCCATGTGAAAAACAGATCATGTTCTAAGGGAAGAAAAATATATTATGACTTCCGTGTGAGGCGAGCAGTATTGAAATAGCTTCCCGAAGGAGGATTATCTATTAATTGCAGGTGAAATATGACTTCAGTGAGAATAGTGTCGATAGTTGTTCTTACCATTGCATTGCGTGTGAGTGTGTTTCATGAAGGAGCACAAAATATGTTTTTTTCTCTGCAGAATACGATATGGTAATGAAGTTTGGTTTGTTAATTTTTTTATAGGTTTCAAAGTTGAATCAGAAGGATGTGATGCTTTTTATGGTTGTTATAATCGGATTGATGCAGCAAAACGATTAGGTATAAAATTTATTAGTTTTTTCTTTGTTTGGAAATTGATTGATTAATGGCAAGGTTGAGATGATGTTAGGTTGAATTTTTATGCGTGTGTTGATCGAAATTCTGCAGGGAAGGATCTGTGTGCAAGCATAAGAATCAAATTAAACTCATCCCATCATCTCCAGCAACGGGCACATAAGCTGTTTGTATAAATGCTTAATGCTGGAAGTCCAGCTATTATCCTAGAGGTTGTTAACTCTCAACAGACCTTTTTTCAGGTTTGTCTTCTTAATATGTAGAGTCTATTTTTGAGTATTGATGTCAACTATAATCCTTATTTTCGATTAATAATCTGACTAATTCCTTAGATTACTATTTTGGCATGGGACTGATGTACCAGCAGGTACGGATTGAAGCACAACTACACCCCATTGTAAGTTTGGTTGTCCTACATGTATCCTTACACAGTTACTTGACGCAATTAAGAAACCAAAGTATGTGAGAATTATCAACAGTAATTAACCAAAAGCAGAAGTTGGTTGTACCTTGAGTCAATTGGTGTACACTTGGATGTTGTATGCTTATTTATATCCTTTTCCGTTTATAGATATTTTTTTGGCATTTTGAAATCTTCTATTGCTTAGCTTACTTGGGAGCAGTGGTATAGAGAGAAAATAATCCTAGGAAGACTGAAAAGATTATATACTTATGTGCATTAACTAACTCGCTTTTGATGTTCCTTTCTCATGCAAAGACAAAAGAAGTCGATAAGACAGTTCCAAATCATTAATCAACTGTCTTTTTATATATTTTTGTATATATATATATATATATATATATTATCCAAAAGAATCTGATTTGCTCTATTTTAACTTTCTGATGTATGCAAGGCAATGCCACAAGGGTTATATATTTTGTACTCTCGCGATGACCTGGTGATTCTGACTTATTTCAACATTGCAACTAGACGAGTTACACATGTGCATCCTATTAAATGAATGCAGGTGGGAGCCTAGGTGATGCACATAGACTGTACATACCCCGCGGTGGGTGTGATTATGTGAAAAGACTGACTTTTTAATGAGAGCATATGAAGAAAATAAGGTGTTTAATCCCAAGGAAAAGTTTCCAGTGATGACATGCTTAAAAGTGAATGATTAATTTTGAATATTGTGTGAAAAAGTTCGCTTGCTTATGTTTGTAGAGCAACTCGATGATCTCACTGCTATAAGCTCAAGCATGAGTCCGTTGTAACTTCAGACCATACAACTGCCCTACGCCAATGACATTTCGTCTCTAATCACTGTGAAATTGAAACTGCCACATGGTGCTGACTGTAAGTGTGATTTCCTCTTCATTCTATTTTTTTGTCACTCTTATTTAATTCAAAGTAAAACATGGTAATTTTTTGAGTATATAATTAATTTTCTTAGGTGTCCAGAACGTCATGAGATTTATTACAGCTCAATGCAGATGGAAACTGAAATAATACCACCACTGTTGAACTGTTGTTTTTCGATAGTAAGAGTTGTTTATTATCACTCAAGATATATAATAATGTAATATACCATTAATCAATATAGAACAATAATGATACGATTTTATAGAATTTACCATTTATTTTCACTTGCTAAGGTCTCAAATTGTTTTGTTTTTTTATGCTTTTGCACTTCAGGTCTTCAACTGTTTTGGTCAGTAATTACGCCTACCACAACTCGCAATGGTCCATTCATGGGAGACGACACCAATGCTAGGAACTACTGCTACAGTTTCGAAGTAGGAACAAATAGTAGAAAACTCAATTTGGAAGGTACACTAACTCTTGAGCGTACATGAAAGTCGGACACAACCATGATGGACTAAAATCCAGTGAAAAGTCCCTCACTTTTTCTCAGGTGGACATAGGAAAGAGATGAAATCCAGGATTGCATAGAGGATATGGAAGGAATAACGGAACCAAGAAGCTGGGGTGCACACCAAACCTTTGTATTTGAGAATAGTGTATAAGAGACTGCCATCAAGATTGTGTTGCATGTGGGATAATATAGAGTTGTAGTAATACTCCATATATTAATATATTTAACACCTAAATTGTCATGTGAACTTCTACTGCTGCCAATAATGACACTGCCGGTGATTAAGATGAATTTTTTTCTATCCAGAGTTGGTTCAATTTTAAGAAACAAAGATTAGTGTAAGCTATCTCTCATTTATCTAACGTGTTAGGATATTTAGACTTTTGTACATGGAATTACCTTTTTTGGTTTGGCGTTTTCAAACTGTTTTGTTGTGTATAGGTGGATAGAAATCATTGAAGGGTGTTTTGAAAAAAAAAATTATATTTTCTTGAACTCTTGGACACTAATGAGGGAAATCGAGAGGTCGCTTTTGTCAACTGGGTTAGTGTGTCCGAACATAAAATGAATGATAATAACCGGGGACAATGGAATATATTCCAAGTATTGGTTCACTTCTTTTTGTTTGATTTCTAAACTGTTCATTGTGTAAATTTTGCAGGTATTAGGTGAAAAAATTATTTCCGTTTCAAAGCTGTGAATTTCTGAACTTACTTGATTTTAATATATCTGTCGTATATTTTGTATCTTATGTTTCAGGGATTTCAGAGAGTAGCCATAGGATTTTATATTCAGGTACATTGCAGATAAAGAAGAAGATACCAATGGAGGTTTGGTATGACTGCCAGAATTAATTGCAAGTCCATAACATATGGGAAAAGCAGACTAGCTATCAACTAACTTTAATTGTGACACCAAATTATAGCAAGATCACCAAGTTTTTTATTTTCTCTTTCGATTAGAATAGAGTATGTTTTAATGTATGTAAATTGAATGCTACCACGAGAGGTTGATCCGGGGCCGTAAGGCCCCGGTGATACCTAGTTATTTTATTATAATTAAAGTAAATTGCACAAACGTTAATTCATATTTACTTGATATGCAATCCTATTGAGTTTGGTTAAGTCTGAATCTTTGTATCAAGTATATACACTTCGTTGTTGTATTGTCTCGATCTTGTATCCATAGAAAATCACACGAAGTGTGAATTGATTTGTTGTATTGTCTCGACTCAGTCTGTAGACAATCACTTTCGAAGAAAGGACTTATAGGAAGGAAAAGTTATAGTTTGAGGTATATTTGGATACCCTCGCCTTTTCAATTGGTATCAAAGCAGGAAAACACGAAAATATCTAACAATCTGTGTTTGGTGCGATCCATCCTATAAGAATTGAATATTGTTTATGATTTAATTAACGTAATGACAGGATTTGACTACTTCAGGAGTTCGTGGTGGAAAACACTTATGTAGTATGTAATACTTTTATTCCTAAACCTGTTTGTAATTATGCATATATATGTCGTGAATGACTTACATAATCCTTTGATTGTCATAGGATTATACATCATTAAGATAAATAATGATTTAATGGTCAATGACACAGATTGTATCTTCAAGATGCATAAGATTCTATTTAGAATTTTATGAACCTCGGCTATTGTGTTCTTGTGAAATCTGGAATCTTAAATATATTTTGGATAGACTATCAAAGTATATTCGTATACATTTTCAGATCAAAGACTGCCAATGTTTCTCTTTCTTGGATGCGTTTTTGGAAAATATGTAATCCTCCATGGATTGAGCTTTTAGTTAATAATTCTATTAACTATGGATTGCTTCATATACCTCACAACTGTTTTAATGAAGCAAGTGATCTTTTAAAATTCTACAGGGTTTATGATTCAAATGGTATTTTTAACAAACATCATATTTTGTTCAATCATATATCTATATACTCTCTAAAATTCTTGAGCATGTTTCAAGTGATATTATCAATCTCTGCTAATAAAAGAGTAAACAGACTATTGGACAAAAACATGGAACCAATCCAAAATAAAGATCCATTCCATGAAAAATCGGTTTTCCAAAAGAAAGACATTGAAACAATATCGGAATTGTCTCCTCACAAGTCTCAGTTTCCGATTTTGCTAGTATTTCCTAAAACTAGTTATTTACGATTTTTGATCTCAAGTCTTCCTATAAAAGACAATCTCTTTCTATGTGTTCGAACATATTTGGGAAGACTAGTCAAAACCGTAACTAGGGTTTTTCATATTTTCGCAAATATGGGAAAAAGGAAATCAAGGACTAAGTCTGCTGATAATCGGGTCAGAATTGATAATGTTGAAAGGATCAGATTTCCTAACAGTATGGGAATACAATTTACTGCTGAGAAAAGGTTTGATCATGAAGTCCGAAATAAGTACTATGTGAAGTTTGTTCAAGATCGGAACTGGGGAAATCTTTTTGATCTTGAAGAATATTCACCTGATATGGCAAGAGATTTCTATGGCAATATGCACAATATTGATCACAAAAAACTCAGTTTTGTGACTCTTGTTGGTCGAGGAATCTATTACATTGATCGTTCAACAATTTCAAAGGCTATTAAGTACAATGTGGAATGTAATCACCTGATTACTAGAGTTGAAATTGAACACGATTAGATTTGAACATGCATCATTGGAAAAAGGCTACTTGGGAAAATGATAGATTACTGTAGGTGTAAATTATACACAGATCCAGGTGGCGATATCCTAGGCCTGATACACTCAGATACGAAGAAACGCGAAGCATAGAAGGAAGATTAGGGGGCGCGAGATTTAAGGAGCCATGTGGATCGGGCGTGCAGACATCGGACAAGACTTGATCTGGACTTATGATAAAGCTGATACAGACAAGACAGGGCGGGTCAAACAAGGTGATATGGTCAAAAGGATAAGAAAGTAGGAGACGCATCGGCCAATAGTAAGGACGGCAACCAAGACAAGCGACATCGGGCCATCGGAACACCAGACGAGGTCGGCTTGGATAAGAGACATGCGAGGGATGAAGTCACATCGGCCACACGAGACAGCAGAAGTCGGCCCAACAACAGAACAACAACTAGATGTAATGTGAACAACACCCTAACTTAGTTGTATGTAACCTCTTCTATAAATAAAGCGACTCGAATTCAAGAAGGGGCGGGTTGTAATCTTTGGGGAGAGAAAGAGAGAGAAACCCGAGTTAGCATTAGAGAGAAGTGAATGAGAAGTAAGTGCATCTTGTAAGGAAATCCCACTAAGAGCAACACCATTGTAACACCGCAAAGTAATAAGATTCATCCTTTCACCCCCGTGGACGTAGGTAATCATACCGAACCACGTATATCTTGTGTTCATGGTTGAGCGTTTACTTTCGTTTGAGAAGAGTAGTACATTTCTATCCTTTGGATGTAGTTTGTAGTAAAATGCATCTACATTCTGGCGCCGACTAAGGGGACACGACTAAGATCTCTGGATACCTTGCCATTAAAGTCTTCAGAGACGATCAACAGCTCCTCAATACACGTTAATGTGTTGGAGTAGAAACTACTATGAACTCTGTTGGCTGAAGTAATGGATGTTTTGAGTCATTTACTGAGCATCTAAAGTCATAGTAGTAGCAGCGTCCTCTTAGCGTCTTCAACAGTTTGATCGACAGAGAAACTTCACGAGCTCACCAGCGACTAACAGTTCGGGTTAGAAGCTACGTGAAGAATCTGTTGAAGGGACGACTGTTTGTTCTTGATAATTGTGTGTTTGTTAGCGTTAAGTGAGTTTTTTTTAGATGCGGTAAGAAGTTGGGTGCTCGGAGTTACCAAAAGTTAGCGTTTTAGATGTTTCATCGTATAGTGAACTGTCGATCAAGTATAATTTTTAGCCGACGGTGAAGGGTAGGTCGTCGGAAAGGTCGTAATTAAATCTCGAGAAAGTGGAGTTAGTACAAGTTCAAATTAATTCTAGGGGATACTTGCCGTACTTTCTAAGCATCACGTGCATAAGATCAATGATTTGGAGCATGTAGAACAAAGGACAAACTAACTTAAATGCATAGGTCGAGTACGGAGAGCGACGTCGTACGGAGTGATAGTGACGGGGAAGTGAGTACAGCTGCAGATTCAGCATAAGACCAAAATAGGGAAGATAAACGGAACCCACCTGATAACCAAAGTTGACCCTGCATAGTGACAGTAGTCGTAGGGTCGAACGTTTCGCCTTTTTTGTCCGTGCATTTTGTTAGAAAATTCAGGTCGAAGTAAGGGGTTCTTTTTCGTATTTGCTGACGTAGGTACGGGCGATACTCGGCTTATCACGCGACGTAACTAATGGCTAGCACATGAGGGATGATAAGGATGTTAAGGAATCGCACGGTCACTAGAAGCAGCATGCAGGCAGGGATAACGGGGCCGAGGCAAGGGAACAGTCGACAACCACCGCCCGAGGAATCTCATGCGGTGGCGAGGATTCCCTGTTGTAAACGAGGAAGTAGATGTGGGACGGACGATAACACCTTACCTCGCACCAGATTATATTAACTCATAGAAGAGCCGATCAAGTCGATGGACTTACATCTTCGGACACCGATGACGATGAGGAAGCACTTGCGGGCGCGAGCTCAGAGGCAATCAACGAGGCGACAAATTGAACACCAGGAAGCTTTGGGAAGGGAACAAGAGCGTCTTAGGAAGATTCAGTTGGGGCGAGCAATAGCAAGTGACATCGGCCCGACAACCATTCAAACTTCCAATCATATAACCAATCCAATACCGCCCCCACCACCCACATCAGCACCATTACAACCTCGGCCATACCAATCCAATGGACATTCCAGTCATGAAAGTACAGACCCGACGTTGTTGGCCATTTTGGAGAGTCGAGAGGAGACAAGAAGCGGACCGAGGGAACTCCGGCAGGCGGAATTTAGCCTTGGAGTATGAGAACTACCAACTGAGGAACCAACGGACCAGATCAAGAGGGTCGTCAAGCCGAGGAACATCGGGTTATCATGGCCGATCCGATCACATGCCACCCATGATAGGGCAGAGTAACATTAATCGGCCCAATCAGTCAGGTCAGCCGCCATTACCTCCGGTTCCCCCAACGCAGAGATATGGACCACCCGAGGACTCGTCCACCGATGAAGAAATGCGAGGAAGGGACGGGCGACAAGATCAGATAACTCAAGCCAAGCTTAAGGAGTTGGAAGCAAAAATCAAGCAACTTTCGGGCGGAAGCGAAGAGGATAAGCTGGCCGAGATTATGAGTGAAGCCGAGAAAACGCCTTTCTCTCAAGAATTGGAACAAATGTCGTTCCCACCTAAGTGTGCTTTACCTTCATTCCCCTCTAGATTCGATGGAACTGGCGATGCGACCGAACACCTTAAGATGTATACCATGTCACTGATCCAGTGGAGAAGTAACCAGGTAGTCATGTGTAAATTCTTTCCAGCTAGTTTGGAGGGCGAGGCGCGAGATTGGTTTTATTCGCTCGCACTGGTTCGATCAATGGGGCGATGCGCTAGTTGAGGCCTTCCTTGAGACCTATATGCATAACAGTCGACCTCGGCCAAGAATGAACAAGCTGTTTACCCTCGCCCGAAGATTCAGAGAGCCATTGAGAACCTTGACCGACAGATGGAGGAAAATGTGTACCGAAATCGAGAAGGTACCGGTGGACCAAGCCATCTTTGGGTTTGAAAACGCGTTGGGGAGATCGGACCCCATTTGGATTTCCATGTTTTCTGAAAAACCTAAGACCTTAAAGGAGATGAGAAGAATGCAAGAACACTACATCGCCTTGGAAGAAATTCAGGCCGAATCAAGATATAGAGGGGTACAAGAAGCCGATCTTGAAGTCGTCTTTGAAACTAAAACGGTCACGGACGACCATATCGAGCGATCGAAGAAAGATTGGACCCTCCCCCGAGGAGCAATGAGAAGAGGGAATGGATGGCCAAAGGGAAGAAGCCGAAGCAGGAAGCCCGATCGTATACCCCACTAAACGCTTCTTTGGAAGAGGTGTTCAAGGAAGTTGAGAAGAGGAGCGACATCAACTACCCAACATCGAGGGGGTACAGTTCAAGAGACCAGAGATCACCCCGAATCTGTCACTACCATCAAAGATAGGGGCAATTCCACCAATAACTGTCGAGAGGTGAAAGATATTGTTCAACACCTTATCCGCGATGGATATTTGAGGCAAGTATGTCCGCCACCCCTTCGGCCGAAAGCACCCGATGCGCCAGTTCATCAAGTCCGCATCGATATGGCGAACCAATTCGTAAACACCATTTCACATTCGGCTATGCAAAACTACGCTCTCGGCCCAGTAATCACCACTAGGATCCATAAAAGGGATCGTGATGGTAAAGAGGTATTTAGCGTATCCAAGTCTCTTCCCATGGAACCCTGGATGACGGTGCCCATATCGTTCTCGGCTAAGGATGTCCCAGCAAACGGACAGGCACACAGCGATCCACTAGTCATCATATTGTTGATTGAAAAGTGGGGAGTAAGAAGGATTCTTGTAGATAGTGGGAGTTCAGTTGAGGTATTGTTCTACGAAACGTTCAGAAGAATGAAACTCTCAGACGATATGCTCGTCCCATCCACATACCGTATCTATGGATTCAATGGCACAGTAACCATCCCGAAGGGCGAAGTAACTTTAAGAGTTTCAGATGGTGGTGGCTACCTCGACTCACTAACCACTTTCTGCGTAGTCGACGTCGCTTCACCTTATGAAGCTATTATCGGGCGCCCATGGGTTGCGGGGATAAAGGGCGTGGCATCGGCCTACCATCAAAGGTTAAGGTTCCCGACTTGCAAGGGAATAGCGGAAGTTATGGGCGACTTTCAGGCGGCATGACAATGCATGAAAGTTGACATAGAAATAAATGAGCATCGGCGAGCTCGGCAAAGGCAAGAAAAGAACAAAGAAAAGGAAGTGAAGGAAGCAAAAGAATTGGAGGAGGCAATTTCTCAAGTGGTCCTGGCACACGAAACGCGAGAACAGGACCCTTTATAGCAATTAAAGGAAGCATCCCCAGTCGGGGAGACCAAGTCAAACTTCTCGACAGTTGAGCCGACTAAAGAAGTAAACTTGGGAACGATAGAGGAACCTAAAGTAGTGAGAATCGGGGTATTACTATCGGATGAAGAAACCAGTAAACTCACGACGTTGTTAAAAGAAAACCTGGAGGTATTCGCTTGGGAAGTGCATGATTTGGAGGGTACCGACCCAAAGGTCTGCTGTCATCACTTAAAAATTGATCCAAAGTTCAAACCGGTTAGACAAAAAATGATGTGTATCGCGCCAGAGTTACAAGCGGCGGTCGAGGTCGAGCTGAAGAAATTACAAGAATCCGGAATAATAAGGAAGTCCCACTACCCACAGTGGATATCTAACATGGTCGTGGTACCAAAAAAGAAAGGGGGAGTCCGAATATGTATTGATTTCAGCGACTTGAACAAGGCCTGCCGAAAGACAGCTTCCCCCTTCCCAGTATAGATCAATTAGTAGAATCAATAGTAGGATACGAGGCGATGACTTTAATGGACGGATACATGGGATACAACCAAATACCACTGGCGCCCGAGGACCAGGAACACACATCCTTCTTCACGCCAAGGGGATTGTATTTTTACACCAAGATGCCATTCGGACTTAGGAATTCTGGGGCTACATACCAGCGATTGGTAGGCGATATGTTCGAAGACAAGATTCACGATACCATAGAAGTTTACGTGGACGACATGTTAGTTAAGAGTCGGAAATCAAAAAACCACGTCCGAGACCTTCGAGAGATCTTTCAAACAATGAGGAAACACAAGATGAAGATTAATCCTGCCAAGTGTGACTTCTGGGTCACATCGTGGAAATTCTTGGGCTACATCATCACTCCCAGGGGAATAGAAGCGGATCCCGAGAAGGTACGAGCCATCATTGACATGCCATATCCCGCGACGGTGAAAGACGTGCAGAAACTAAACGGGTGCATAGCCGCATTGGGGCGATTTGTGTCACGATCATCGGACAAATGCAAGGCTTTTTACGACATCTTGAAGAAAGGAGAAAATTTCCGATGGACGGACGCAAGCGAAGAAGCTTTTCAAAATATCAAGCTACACCTAGCTAGCCTCCCGGTACTTCAAAGGCCCTGAGCCATCGAAATTCTCACTTTATACTTAGGCGCGACACCCTATGCCATAAGTGCGGTATTGGTTAAAACAGAGATGGGCGTGGAAAAGCCGGTGTACTTCGCTTGATAAAACTTTAAGTCCGGCAGATAAAAACTACACTAGAATGGAGCAGATGGTGCTCGCGCTAGCCTTTGCTGCCTCTAAACTACGAACGTATTTTCAAGCTCATCGAATACGGGTGCTCACCAAATCGCCTATCGAAGCGGTCTTGGATAGTACTGGGCGATCGGGGAGAATCTCCAAGTGGGGAGCCATAGTCAAACAATATGATGTGATATACGAGACAAGAACCGCGATCAAGGGACAAGTAGTGGTCGATTTCTTGGCAGACTTCCCCCTCAGTGATGAGGACGAGGTAGAAGATATATAGGGAATGACAGAAGAACAGGAGGGGCCGACGGACCTGCTAGACGCTAGTAGCCCAACGCGATGGGAAGTATTTGTTGATGGGGAATCTAACAAAGACGGATCGGGTCTCGGTTTGGTGTTCACCACGCCAAAGGGGAGGAAGATTGTGCATTCGTTCAGGTTAGAATTCAAGGCAATGAACAACGTCACCGAATACGAGGCGGTGATCCATGCCTTACGGATAATTGTGGAAATGGGGTTGCATGAGGTTCGACTGACTAGTGACTCTTAACTAGTGATCCGGCAAATTACGGGCCAATACGCTACACACGATCCGGTGCTTCAAAAATATTGGGAGCTCACCCAGTTTTACATTAAGCAAATCCCAGATATTAAATTCCTCCACATCTGCCGAAAGGATAACAGACACTCGGATGCTCTATCATACATCGCCTCATAGTTAGTAGACCCGAGCATTGAAGGGATACGCGTTATGAGGCTGCTTAACCCGTCTATCCCTGAAACACCAGAATCACGAATCGAAGTGGCCGTTAACACAGCCGAGAGATACAAAGAAGGCGACTGGAGAAAGCCGATACATCAATACTTAGAGACGGGTGAGCTACCTAAGAGTCGGCCCGAGATGAACAATATCAAAAGTAAATCGGGTGCCTACGAGTTAAGGGAGGGGATCTTATATCGAAATTCCTACCTAGGGCCACTCCTACGATGCTTAAGCATGGAAGAAGGCCATATAATCCTACATGAGCTACACTATGGGGCGGCTGGAAATCACAACTCGGGAAGAAGCTTGTCGGCTAAGGCAAAAACAATGGGCTACTTTTGGATATATATGAACGAGTACGCGAAGCAAATGGCAAGAGCTTGTGAAGAATGTCAGCGTTTCGGGAAGAAAATCCATGCTCCCGGAGTACCGTTAAACTCGATCATAAGTCCGTGGCCTTTTGCTAAATGGGGAGTGGATATTGTCGGGCCGTTACATGTAGGAACAGGGCAAAGGAAGTATTTGATCGTGGCTACAGATTATTTTACCAAGTGGGTCGGCGGCACCACTGAGGCATATTCGAGATAAAGATGTTTTTAAGTTCATTTGGGATCATATCATTTGTCGCTTCGGGGTCCCGGCTACCATCGTCTCTGATAATGGAAAACAACTACAGGGCGAGAACATTGATCTTCTATTTAACACTTACAACATCATGAAGATCAAAGCTACCCCAATTTACCCCCAGTGCAATGGGCAGGCCGAGATCACTAATAAGACCATCGCCGATAATATGAAGAAGAAACTGGACGGGGAATATGGCAACTGGTGCGAGGAATTATATAACGTCCTATGGGCATACAGAACCACACGGAGGGAAGCTACGGGGTTCTCCCTTTTATGCTTACCTACGGGACCGAGGCGATTCTACCAACGAAGCAATGATACCTACCACAAGAAGCGAAGCGTGGAGGCGAAACGTGTCATCCGATCTGATCTTGGCTAAACTCGACGATTTGGAAGAAACGAGAGAGATGGCGCTACAAAAAATGGAAAATTATCAGAGGAGGTTACAACGGGAGTACAACAAGCGCGTTCGACCAAGAGAGTTTAATCCTAGGCAAGCAGGTATTGAAATTTCTAGCTGAATGGGAGCGCGACAAAAGGGAGGAAAACTAGCACCAAAATGGGGCGGGCCATATATAATTGAATCTAAGGCGGGCGAGGGATCGTATCGACTACTGCGACTCGACGGAACCAGAGAGCTCAAACCATGGAACATCCGATTCCTTAAACTCTATCATCCTTGACGGGCAATGCAAAAAAACACGGTAAGCAAACGTGTCTTCTATCTCTTTGAAACCGTGAGGGGTATGGGATAGGGCACAAGCGTCTAATGGTCATTCGTACTCGGGGCAATGCCAGTGTTGAAGTGCCGAGGTGACTTACACTCGAATGGTCATTCGTACTCGGGGAAAAGCCAGTGTGGAATTGCCGAGGTGACTTACACTCGAATGGGCATTCGTACTCGGGGCAACTCCAGTGTGGAAGTGCCGAGGTGCCTTACAGTCGCCTGGATATTCAAACTCGTGGCAGTGGCAGTGTGCAAGTGCCGAGGTAGCCTAAGGGTTCTGGTGGTTGGAAACCAGTTCCAAAGGTTGTTTATACGCGAGGTCTACTCAGCTAGGTGGCCTACTTACATATGAAAGGTCACCACCATCGCAAGTGGGCGTGCCCACTTGCCCGAGATCGGTTGATCGATAACCACTCGGGACCATCGGACCTAGAACTAGGATGACTGGTACCCTTCCACTGAATCCAAAGAGATAGTGATGAGATACCCCGATCAGGACATGGCATAGGGCCCGATGACCCTCCTTGTTGGGTGTGTTCGACAGAAATGGTTAGAGTTCTAACATATAAAAGCAACAATTGCAGGGCATAACACCAGGAACAAAAGAGAAACAAACAACGTCGGGCGTTAATCAACAAACGGTCGGGGTAACATGTGGAACAAGAAACAAATCGATAGTGTCGTGCAACAACCAACACCTAGAGGAGCAACATTCAAAACGAAAACCACATCGATCGCATGGTACATCAAGCAACAATAGCCAGAATAACATAAGAAACAAAATCTAAATCAATAACACCAAGCGTATGATAACAAAGTACGAAAAGCGTCGCGCGGACGTACGAAATGAAAAGTTTAGCGGAAATGAAACAAACAACATCGGTGACGCAGCACCCCCATTAAAACAAACAAGCAAGGTAGCGAAATTAAAAAAGGGGAGAAGTGTTTAGAGCGATTTACAACCCGATGGAAGGGGCAACATAGTGACGCATCACCACAAAAATAAAGTTTAAACCTTGGGAGGAGCCGCGTCGGCCTTCCTCTGCGCGACCTCGAGCCGCTTCTTCTCCACCCAGTCCATAATGCCAGCTTAAACTTTCTGATCTAACTCCTCCACATGGGCGACCCGTTCTTCCTCAAGTTGTTGGGTAATCTGGGAAGCGTTTTCTTCAGCCTCAGCTAACTTGAATCCCAAATCGACCTCGGCCTATTTCAATTAGCGAACCTCCAAATCAAGCTCCTGCGAACGTTTTTGCGCGGCTACAAAACCACAAATATAGGATGTTATTCATCGGATATAACTTAACATTTTTGCAAGAATAAAGCATGATCTGGATCTAAAAAATGGCCTCAACACATCGGCTAAGAGACCTGACAGGGCGGGTAACACCGACTGAAGCGACTCTACCGACTTGGACAACTCATCCTCGGTCCTAGACAACTTCATGGTTAATTCGTTATAATGTTGCTCGTTGAACTCGTTACTAGGGCAATACTTCTTATGCTCGGACCAATCGTTCATTAACCGATTACGCGACGCTTGGAGAACCGCAAGCTGCGATCTACTCCACTCTAAATCGCCCATAACTTTATCAAATTCACGCACTCGGCCCAGTAAATCGCTGTTAGCTCGCTCCACCACATCCTTATCTCTCAATATTCGCCGGCGATCCTCGTGAAGATCTCGATTCTGCAATTGAAGAGCGTTTACCCTTTGCTCCAAACTCGTGGCTAAAGCGCTTTTTCGGCAACAAGAGCTGAGAAGATCCCAAATGAGCCCGTAAATTTTCCATCTCGGAAGGATCATAATCAAACCGGCGATGTCGTTCTAACTCGTCCTCAAGACCTGCAATATCCTCAATTTGACGGTCTATTTTGTCGTCTTTGTTTTCCATTCGTTGACGAAGATTTTCCACAAGGTCTTTCTTAATATCCCATTTTCTCTTCAGAATCCTAAACTCTGAAGTAGCGTCTATACTTATACTAGATACCTCGGCTAAGAAGAAGGATACCCGACTCAGGATACTGGCACGATAAACTCAATCAACACAAGTCAAGAAGAGTCATATACCTTGAGCATCGGCAAGTTTGATCTCCAGCTCGTTCGCGCGACCCTTCTCATTCTGAAGTTCAAGTTGGATATACTCTATCAACTGTTTATCTCGAAGGCGATTGGTGGCATCCAAGCGTACACGGTTCATGATCTAACACAAACAAACGAATTTGCATCATAAGCGACACTAAGGATAGAAATCAGAAGTGGGGCATTACTATACATAATCGAGTCGCTCACCACAGTGTCAAGTGTCAAGGCGATGTCGCCATAACATGGTACAACATTCAACATGTCTTCACCAGTATACTTCCCAAAGTCGGAGGAAGTAAGCGCACCCAAGGAATTCATGATCGGGCCAAAAACAGTGAAGCAGGTCTCGGCGCTAGAAGACGATCCTCGAAACCAGGGCACACAGGGAAGCTCTACCGGAACATTAGTAACAACCTTCTCTACGGCGGGGCGTCTCCGAGGGCTCCTGCTGGTCGCCCACACCTTGTTCACCGGCTTTTTCACCCGGCACAGTCTCTCCAAACAACTCATCCTCATCGGAAAGATCAATGAGGGGGCTCGTTTTCGGTGGTGGCTTAGCAATATCTTTACCTCTGCCAGGATTACGCCTAAGCGGAGTAGGGTCGACATCGTCAATGTCATCATCATCGCGCCTCGGGTGTTTCTGCACAAGTGTCTCGTCAGAACATGTGAAGGAAAAAAACAGGGGCAAGTACATGTACTTATAAGGGAATCATTATGTTTGTTACCTTCCCCGGGTCTTCCTCAACCCTTGTGCTAGCACCTCTTTTCCTAGACCCGAGAGTCTTTGTGGAACCGACCGAGATTTGCAAACAACAACAAGTGACTAACCGACGCCCGAAGCTAACAAGATAGAAATCAAGAAAAGCGCGTACCTTATCGGCCTTGTCATCATTAACCACCCGGAAAAGAATAGGGCTCGGCGGGAAAAGTAGGCGACGGGAAGTCACCATGAAGGATAGGACCTCGGACAAGAAGCGGAACTCGGGGATAGGTCGGATCATTAGAATGTCGGGCTCGCCTGTTGGAACCATGGCCGACAGGATCGGCATCCAGCATCATTCTTTCGACACCCTCGGGCATAGTTTTAACACGATGAGGACTTGCAACAAACCCAACAAGATCGCCCAGGGTCGAAGTACCAGCTCGATAGTTGACAAGTAAATTGGCAACGGTATACTCAGGAGTGTCCTCGGGCTTGTAGGTCGACCACTCGGCAGTAGAACCATGACCATCGCGGCGATCCCTCCACTCGTTCATAATTCGGAAAGTATTGCCAGTCCATTGAGCTAAAGCACGAGAAGGCCGAATCTGGGACAAAACTTCGTAATAAAATGGGCTATCAGGGTTGTATAAGGGAAGATGGAGACCTAGCTCTAGTTGACCCAGGGTGATAACCACACAATCGGCCGATTGCTCGTATTTCTTCATGTCCGCCTTCTTCAATATACCATTTCGGCCCGAGAGAAGGGTCACCTCGTAATTTTGGAGATCATATTTCTCCTTCAGTTGCTCGATAAATTCCTCATCAGAGAGATCTTTCACCACCCTTTTCTCGGACCTGCACGAAATAGAAGAAGAGCTATCAGCAAAAATAGATCTCATCGCGTGATCATCATGCCTAGAGGGGCTCTCAAGAAAAAACAAAGAAACAAGCGAAGGGTCTTAGAACTCAGAAAAAACGTCATCAACGGACCTTTTCTCAGCCATGGAAGGAGAAGAAGCCATTAACAGAGATAGTGCAGAGCTTGGTATTCGATAGATAAAGACAAGGCGACTAACAGCTACGGTGACGATTAGTGAGGGGGAATTGAAGGAAGAAAAATCAAGAAAGTTAGGGTTTTTCAGAAGCGCAAAGCAGTGAAGGAATCCGGGGAGAAAAGCTACGATTTGGGGAAGGTAAAA
This sequence comes from Papaver bracteatum, assembly GCA_023529315.1. Taxonomy (NCBI): domain Eukaryota; kingdom Viridiplantae; phylum Streptophyta; class Magnoliopsida; order Ranunculales; family Papaveraceae; genus Papaver; species Papaver bracteatum. Next base: position 6,356,495 of record JAJJWX010001877.1, read on the forward strand.
GAAAATGACAGAGAAGAAGAAGGAAGAAAGAGGCGGGCTATTTAAAGGAGAGGAACCATAACCGACGTCGACGGTTACCAGTCATAAAGTGGAGTTAGTGGGGCGCTGCATGGCGGAATTCGCGGCATGACCAAAGATGTGGGCAGTTAGAACGAGGTTCTCCCACTCGTGTATCCCACACGAGCGGAAGAAGGGGCATAAATGTAGGTGTAAATTATACACAGATCCAGGTGGCGATATCCTAGGCCTGATACACTCAGATATGAAGAAACGCGAAGCATAGAAGGAAGATTAGGGGGCGCGAGATTTAAGGAGCCACGTGGATCGGGCGTGCAGACATCAGACAAGACTTGATCTGGACTTCTGATAAAGCTGATACAGACAAGACAGGGTGGGTCAAACAAGGTGATATGGTCAAAATGGTAAGAAAGTAGGAGACGCATCGGCCAATCGTAAGGACGGCAACCAAGACAAGCGACATCGGGCCATCGGAACACCAGACGAGGTCGGCTTGGATAAGAGACAGGCGAGGGATGAAGTCACATCGGCCACACGAGACAGCAGAAGTCTGCCCAACAACAGAACAACAACTAGATGTAATGTGACCAACACCCTAACTTAGTTGTATGTAACCTCTTCTATAAATAGAGCGACTCGAATTTAAGAAGGGGCGAGTTGTAATCTTTGGGGAGATAAAGAGAGAGAAACCCGAGTTAGCATTAGAGAGAAGTGAATGAGAAGTAAGTGCATCTTGTAAGGAAATCCCACTAAGAGCAACACCATTGTAACACCGCAAAGTAATAAGATTCATCCTTTCACCCCCGTGGACGTAGGTAATCATACCGAACCACGTATATCTTGCGTTCATGGTTGAGCGTTTACTTTCGTTTGAGAAGATTAGTACATTTCTATCCTTTGGATGTAGTTTGTAGTAAAATGCATCTACAATTACCAACAAAGGATATACCCTTTCATCTGAAGGTTTTTGGTAAACTTGCACTAGCAACTATATTTGCAAGTACAAGAGATAAGTCAGTTTGGGACAAGACATTTGTTGAATTTGTTTATTTCCTGTTAAAAGAAGATTCCCATATAGATATCTGAGGGATAATTGTCAGTCAAATGATAAAGATATCAGATTCTATTTCGTCTTTTGGAATCAAGAGACATCTTGGGTTTCCGTGTATAATCACCAGAATTTGTTAAAATACTTGAGAAGATAACTTTATGATAGGCTTATAAAGATACCTACAACTATGTATACTGTAAGTGCACAGTGTCGACAAGCAACACAGGGCAAGCACAGGTCGAACCACAGAGACTTGGAGAGTGTAGAAGTTGATTCTAAATCCTTACTAAGAACTGATTCAGAGGGTAACCAAAAGGGGTTTGATTTTGTCGATACGACGAGATATTGGCAAAGACTTAAACAGAAAGTAATTTGAATTAAAATATGCAATTAACTCAAGGTGTAAATACTGAGAATATGGATACTAGGGTATTCAAATCCACCACTAATCTATGATATGCGTTCAACTTGTAATATTATTCTTGTCCTTACAGTAGATTCAAGTCTACCGTGTATCTAAGGTGTTTCTCCAATGGATAATTTAATCACAACTAAAGTATTTCTCCAAAGCATTAACTGTCTAATTAAAGCACAACTAATCTGAGGATCAATATTTGGTTAAGCATGAGTTGCAGCATAATCAACATAGAGATATTCTAGCTACAATGGATACATGGAATACATTGTGAGAGCAAGATGTTGACAAACTTGGATTAAATTATATCTTTAAACAATTCTAAACTTTAAGGAACAATATACAAGATATATGAATACATAACAATAAGTTACAGATTCATCTAAACCCTAGCAAATGAAACTAGAACATGAATAACATTATAAAACCACTGAAATTAAGAAACTAGTATGAACAAGCTATTCTTCGATGGCTCTTCAACACAACAACACCCTCTATTTATACATAACCTTCCTTGGATTCGAAAAATCAAGTTTAAACCCATGTATTTGTACAAATATTTACTCTTCCAAAGACGCTAGCAGAACTCAAATTTCTGTTTCTTTTGGCTTCTCAATTCATCCAAGCTTTATTTACTACCTAAAAAACACAAAATTAATTAGTACAAATATTTATTCTTGAAAAGCTTTATTTACTACCTAAAAACACAAAATTAATTAGTAAATATTTCCTTGAAAGGAAGACAGAATTTGGGATAAAATATGAAAATAAAGCGCGAAAGATGAGTTAAGTGCCAATAAAAAGGTGTATGAATATGCAATATTTGGCACTCATCAAATACCCCCAAAACTGAATTTTACTTGTCCTCAAGTGAAACATAATTTAAAAACTCCTAACTATACCACTGTCGCTGGTCTCTCGAATGCATTTAGCGTATGCACTAATCCTTTAAACCCCTAGGTGTCCCTAGTTGGACGAGTTGTAGTCTCGTGAGGGCCTACCAGAGATGTACCCACAAAACCTTCTCCAATTTCAGAGCATAATAGAGTCCTAAGCATCCAAGGAGCTATGAGGACATAGAGTTTCTGCATGCTAGTAACTAGAAGTTAGAATTACCAACAAACGCAATCTCATCCTTAAAAGTTGAGCGAGAAATAACCATACCATATGAAAGATTTTGGGTTCGAGATTGATCACAAGTTTCGACTTATGCCTTACCAACAGGGTTTTATGATAATTGCACTCAAAAAGATCGCTTTTATAGTCTCTCTCATGTGTGCAGGCAGGAATAAAGAGTGAAATCCTGCACACATTGAATGGTGGGAAGGAAAACCTTCCGAAATAATTTCTGGAGACCCCACACCACTGTGGACAAAAAGAATCTTTTTCTGATGATTAACTATGGGAGGATCAGAGTACTAACTTACCTTCACTTACCTGATTGGTAAACAACACCACTCTTTCAGCATCCATAGAAACGTCTTCGTCTTCGGTCTTCAACTGTTGATGATGAACTTCGGAATTTCGTAGAACCTTGACAATTTCTAACCATTTTTTTTTTGACATAATACTCGAGCCATGGGTCGGATAAAATCGCAACGGGTCGGGTTTTATTTCTGATGCCTGAAAACGTTGCTCGATGGAGCCCTAATTTTTTTATTTTTTCCTTTAAATACTTCGCTTCTTTTCTTCTTCGCACATCTTCTTTTCTTCTATTCTCTGTTATTCTCATCTTCTTCTTCTTCTCTGCACATCTTCTTCTTCTCTTAACCACCATCATCATGTTTTTCTACGTCCTGCTTGCTTGGTTCATTGGCATAATAATCGTTTATTGGTGGAGTATGCAAGATGCAGTTTGAGATGTATTTGATGTAATCTCAATATAGATCTGTAATTATTTTTTTATAAGAACAGATCTATATTAATGTTCGGCTCTGGTGTTTGAATATGTAATAAAAAGATGCATTCTGATAAGTGTGGATGATGAAGATGCGTGGATCGGTCAACACTTAGATAAAATCACCTCCTTTCTTTATTGGTTCTTCATTTATTTTTCTTTGATTCCTCTTCAGATTGTTTTTTTTTTTTCTGTTGTTTTTGTTTGTAAACCTCGGACTGTTTAACTTTCTTCAAATATTCTGATGTTGCTTTGCTCATTGTTGTTGATGTGTTTCTATGGATCTGATTGATGTTGTTGAGAGAGAGAGAGTGGTGCTAATCGCAAACATTCCTGTATGGTGACACAGATACTCTGAAAGATTTTTATATGGTCACAAAACTGAAACTTGGTGCCTCACTTGATAAAAAAAAAGAAGGTAGTCTCCACTCAACTCTACTACCAAAAATCTTTGCAGCACCTAATTCGCCCTCCGGTATGGTTAGATCCAATTTTAACGCTCTAACAACTAAGAAATCCAATTGTGTTCTCCAGTAATTCTAAGTTTAGGTATTTCGGTCAGACTCTCTATGTAATCCGATAGTGACTCTAAGATCTCTGAGAATTGGAGGTTTTATGCAAATATTTGCAAAAGATTTTTTTTTTTTTGATTTTTCAAAAGTTTTTTTTGTTTTTGTTGAAAAAAATGCAAAAGACTAACAACTCTATATGCAGATACTCCCCCAAACCTAAATCTAACATTGTCCTCAATGTTTCAAGAGATAACGGAAACAACAACAAACCATGAGAACAAAACAGATTCAAAGGAAAGAGATTACCAGATGCCAAACCAAAGACAGTAGAGTATGTCCAAAGAAACCAGCAGGGAAGATATCTCGATAACAAAGATTATATACAACAAAATCTAATCTATCAAACTGAAATCAAAAGAAAACAAGGAGAGCTAATGGAATTCTAAACCTGTGGTATGTACAGGGGGTGAATTTTTCAGTCCACATAGATCGGATCATCAAGATCAGTTGTTTCAATTTCAGGTGGAATTGGTTCAAGGAACGGCTTCAGTCTCTTCCCATTGACCTTGAAGACATTCTTGGTTGTTACATTTTCTAATTCTACAGCCCCATGGGGGAAAATTGTGTGCACCAAGAATGGGCCTGTCCATCTAGAACGTAATTTACCTGGAAAAAGGTGCAAACGTGAGTTGTACAATAAAACTTTCTGGCCTGGAGTGAATGACTTGCGCAGAATGTGCTTGTCATGGAACACCTTCATTCTATATTTGTACAACTTTGAACTGTCATAAGCATCATTTCTCAGCTCTTCCAACTTATTGAGTTGGAGTTTCCGTTATGTACCCGCCTTATCAAGAGCTCATTGAGTTGGAGTTTCCGTTGTGTACCCGCCTTATCAAGAGAAAAGTTAAGCTTTTTAATAGCCCAATATGCACGATGTTCAAGCTCAACGGGTAAATGGAAAGGCTTCCCATACACAAGTCGGTAAGGGGACATGCCAATAAGGGTTTTATATGCTGTTCTATAAGCCCATAAAGCATCATTCAATCTTAAAGACCAATCTTTTCTAGACGGGTTAACCGTCTTTTCTAGAATGTGCTTAATCTCCCTATTTGAAACCTCTACATGGCCACTGGTCTGTGGATGATATGGGGTTGCGACTTTATGAGTTATGCCATACTTGCGAACTAATGACTCAAAAGGCCTATTGCAGAAATGTGAACCACCGTCACTGATTATAGCTCTAGGGGTGCCAAAATGAGAAAATATGTTTTCCATTAAGAACGAAAGTGCCACCTTGTGGTCATTAGTTTTGGTTGCTATTGCTTCTACCCACTTAGAAACATAATCAATAGCAACAAGAATGTACAACTTTCCCTCAGAGTTAGGAAATGGACCCATGAAATCAATACCCCATACATCAAATAGCTCAACAATCAAAATGGGTTGTAAGGGCATCATGTTTCGTTTTGATATACTTCCCAATTTCTGGCACCGGTCACAAGAAACACAGAAGGCATGGCTATCCTTAAACAATGTTGGCCAGTAAAAACCACTCTGCAAGATCTTTGCAGTAGTTTTCTTGGCGCTAAAATGTCCTCCACATGCTTGATCATGAAAAAAAGAGATGACATCCCTTTGTTCAGAATTGGGGACACATTTCCTAATGATTTGGTCTTGGTAGTACTTAAATAGATATGGGTCATCCCAAAGGAAATGTTTAACTTCGGCCAAGAATTTAGACCGATCTTGTTTGGACCAATGTAGCGGCATTCTACCTGTAGCAAGGTAGTTCACGATATCAGCAAACCATGGCATTTCAGAAACCAACATCAGTTGTTCATCTGAGAAAGATTCTTTAATAATCTCTGATTCATCAGAAGATTCGACATTCAATCTAGATAAGTGATCAACAACAACATTCTCGGACCCTTTTTTATATCGAATTTCGAGGTGGAACTCTTGTAATAAGAGTATCCATCGAATTAGACGAGCCTTAGCATCTTTTTTAGATAAAATAAATCTTAATGCGGCATGGTAAGTATATATGATGATTTTAGATCCTATCAAATAAGATCTAAACTTATTTAATGCAAACACAACATATAGTAGCTCTTTTTCGGTTGTTGAATAATTAATTTGATCCTCATTCAGTGTCTTACTAGCATAGTAGATCACATAGGGGTGTTTGTCAACTCATTTGACCTAAGACAGTCCAATAAAGCAAAATCGGATCGTCACACATGATTTCAAATGGAAATTTCCAATCAGGAGGTCGGACTATAGGGGCTAAAGTTAGAAGAGTTTTGAGCTCCTCCCAAGCATGCACACAAGCATCATCAAACACAAATGCAACATCTTTACTGAGTAGATTACACAGTGGCCTTGAGATCTTACTAAAATCTTTAATGAATCTACGGTAGAAACCAGCATGGCCTAGAAATGATCTAATCTCCCTCACAGAGCGAGGTTGCGGCAAGTGTTGAATGAGGTCAACTTTAGCTTTATCCACTTCAATGCCTTTTTCAGAGATGATGTGTCCTAGAACTATGCCTGAGTTCACCATAAAATGACATTTTTCCCAATTCAACACCAAATCTTTTTCTTTACATCTAATCAGCACGCGAGTGAGATGGTTCAAACATTCATCAAAAGATGATCCAAACACAGAGAAATCATCCATAAAGATCTCAAGGAAGTTATCTATCATATCAGAAAAAATGCTCATCATACAGCGCTGAAATGTGGCGGGTGCATTACACAACCCAAAGGGCATACGGCGATAGGCAAACGTTCCAAATGGACATGTAAATGTAGTCTTTTCCTGATCTTCGGGTGAAATATGAATCTGGTTGTAACCAGAAAAACCATCCAAGAAACAATAGAATCTACGCCCAGACAATCGTTCAAGCATTTGATCTATGAATGGAAGAGGGAAGTGATCTTTCCTTGTAACTGCATTCAACTTCCTATAATCAATGCAAACTCGCCACCCTATGGTTACTCGAGTAGGGATTAACTCATCTTTATCGTTTTGAACTACAGTAACTCCTGACTTTTTCGGCACAACCTGAATGGGGCTAACCCATTTGCTATCTGAGATTAGGTATATGATACCCGCAACAAGAAGTTTTATAATCTCACTCTTAACAACCTCTTTCATGTTAGGATTGAGTCGCCTTTTCATCTCCCTATATGGTTTAGCATTTTACTCAAGGTTTATATGGTGCATGAAATCAGTGGGGCTTATGCCTTTAAGATCCGAGATGGACCAACCTAAGGCTTCCTTATGCTCCTTAAGTACTTATAAAAGTTTACTTTCCTGTTTTGTATCTAAGGCGGATGAAATGATGACAGACAAAGTATTAGAAGGTCCGTAAATGCATATTTCGAGTATCGTGCAATGGTTTTAGTTCGAGCTTTGGTGGTTCAACAAGAGAGGAAACAAACTTGGATTCCAAGAGTGGGAGTGATTCCACTCTAGCTTTCCACTTAGACGTGTCCATGAGAGGTGTGGATTCAAGCAAAGTGTTTACTTCACTTATGTATTCATCATCAAACAGATCCAGGTTAAAATTATTCAAACAAGCCTGCAAAGGGTCAACAGACATGCTACTAGACAACGAATCCTAAATCAAACTTTCAATCATGTTGATTTCATGCACATCATTATCATCATCAAGATCTAAATGTTGTTGGCTAGTATTGAAAACATTCAACTCCACAGTCATATTACCAAATGACAACTTTAGCACTCCATTACGGCAGTTAATGATTGCATTGTACGTCGCTAATAAAGGACGTCCCAAAATGACAGAAATGTGACTGTCAGGGTTTTGCACAGGTTGAGTATCTAAAACGATGAAGTCCACAGGAAAATAAAAATTATCAACCTTAATCAAAACATCTTCTACCACACCACGTGGCACTTTGACGGATCTTTCCGCAAATTGCAGAGTTATATGTGTTGCCTTCAACTCTCCAAGACCTAAATGCACATATACCGAATATGGTAGTAAATTCACACTTGCCCCTAAGTCTAGCAATACCTTATTAACCGTCCGGTCACCTATTTTGCATGTGATAGTTGGACTACCTGGGTCTTTAAACTTAGGTGGTGTGTTGCTTTGAATGATTGCACTCACCTGCTCAGTGATAAAAGCACACTTATGCACATGAAGCTTTCGCTTTTGTGTGCACAGATCCTTAAGGAATTTAGCATAAGCAGGGACTTGCTTGATTGCATCAAGAAATGGGATGTTGATGTTAACTCGTTTGAACATTTCCAAAATCTCGTTGTACTGGATACTCTCTTTTTGCTGCACCAATCTTAGTGGGAATGGAGCAACAGGCCCAGAACATGGTGTAGGAACATTGACATTAGTAGAATTCCTATCTTTCCTAGATTTTTTTTCTACAATAGGTGTTTTCTGTGGAGTTGTATGCACTGGTGAGTCCGATTTAGACTCACTCGACTCTGGTACACCTACATTGTTCTCAACAACCTTACCATTACGAAGAGTGGTGACAGCATTCACAGGGCTATGTGAAGTTTCATTGCAAGTTGAAGTATTTGCCTGAAATACATTCTTTGGATTTTGTATGGGCTGGCTGGGAAGTTTTACTTTCTCTCTCTCATTCAAAGTATCACAAATTTGGCCCATTTTAAGCTCTAAACTTGCGAAACGTTGGTCGGTTGTCTTTTGAAGTTGTACCGAATTTTGGGTCAACAAACCGAAACTTTCTTCGAAGCTAGTCTTTTTCTCTGCAGGGTACTGCACATGTGGTTGCACTTGGGGGTTTCTAGGATAAGGGTATCCTTGGTTATTATTTGTTGTTCCCCCTTGCACAAGCCCCTTAGACCATGAAAAGTTAGGGTGATTTCTCCACCCTGGGTTGTAGGTCTGAGAATATGGGTTGTTCTCTTTCCTTTGGTACAAAACATTGGCTTGCTCTGTTTTAGATTCTTGAAAAGCATGAAGATCTGGACAACTATCCACCAGATGGTCTGAACTATGGCATGCGGCACAAGTGGCCATTTCAATTTGACTACAAAGAGTAGGGATATTAGTTTTTTCATTCTTTTCTAGCTCTAGCTTTTCTATTCTCCTGGACAAGGATGCCATTTTTTCACTTCCTTCTAAGTCAGAGTCAATTCTATGAATATTAGATACAGGGGTAGTCCTTTTTGGTTCACGGGTGGATTCCCACTGCTGAGTCTTTTCAGCGACTTCGATTAAGAAAGTCCAAGACTCATCAGCAGTTTTGTCAATAAATAGACCATTGCACATGGACTCAACTGTAGTTCGGTTCTTGACATCTAAGCCTTCATACAAAATTTGCACAAGTCTCCATTTTTCAAAACCATGGTGAGGACACTGGAGCAATAATTCATTGAATCTTTCCAAATATTTTGCCAAAGTTTCCTCCTCTAATTGCACAAAACTATTCAGACCTTGACGAATTGTTGCAGTCTTATGGTTTGGGAAGAACTTTTTGAAGAACTCTTTCGTAAGAGCATCCCATGTATGAAATGACTGTGGTTGTTGAGCATACAACCAAGACTTGGCCTTTTCTTGTAAAGAAAAAGGAAATAGTCTCAATTTGAGGGACTCTTCTGGCATTTGGTTGAAACGCAGAGTCCCACAAATTTCTTCAAAGTCTCTGATATGATGATAGGGATTTTCAGCATCAACCCCTCTAAATTTAGGCAACATCTGCATGGTGCTTGAATTTAGTTCAAACTGACCAGCAGCAGCTGGTAAAACAATGCATGATGGTTGACTTACCCTTGTTGGGTACATGTAGTCCTTTAGACTACGGACTGGGTTTACTGGTTCTCCCATTGTCTCGGATGGGTCGGGACTGTCTATCTCAGAACTATGTATTTCAACTAAGTCTTCTTGACTGATTCTAACTAGTCAATTTGTTTGGTCTCTAAAAGACACAATCATATCCTAGATAGCATATTAAGCATGTTACCCACTCATCAGTGAGGGAAGTTCTATGCAATCACAAATAAGGCTGACTCCACCATAGTAAACCTACTGATCTCTAGCAAACAAAAAGCATGATGGCTCCACTTAGATTGTTTTCTAGACCAGCTTCTAATCCTTCGAAATGGAATTCGTTATAATCTGAGCAAACTCCTCTGCAATCAATCCGAGTTTAAGTGAATTGAATAGAGGTGAGGGAAGCTGCTGGAGCTTTGATACCCAAGGCCTCACCGCAATACAAGGCGGCGCAGTCACGCATTCAACTCACAGAAACCATCAAAAACTTCGAATTGTGCTTAAAGAGAAACCAATATTTTTCGAATGATTTTCCTACTAAGCTCGTTACCCTATAGGTCTCGTTCTATTTCAAATTTGATAGCTTAGGTTCGCGTTTGGTATCGGTTTCCTAAGGCGGGAAATAAGAGAACGGTGATGAAATCCGAACCCTTATCTTGTATGGCCAGTCCTTGCCCTTTACTAAGAAATTAAATCATCCGTATTCAAGTCCTCGATATATATGCAAACCAAGGAATACAGTAACTCGCTAACAGGGGATTCACGAGTGTTTCGACAAACTTACCTCCCGTACAAGACGGGGGATGAACCTTTGTAGTCGACTCGGGCCACGACTCATATGTCATGTACGAACTCTAGGGGCCGAGGTGATATCGTAATCACCGTCCTTCTCTGCAAACAGTTTAATATTTAAAACTACCCTTCCGTAGGGTTTAAAAAAAATAAAAGAATGTCCAAGTGTCCAAGTCCAAAAAGATAAAATGCAAAAGAAAAAGAAAATTACAAGAATAGAGAAATCCTAATACAATCTAAAAATAAATAAATAAATAAAATAAACTCTCTCTTTTTTTTTTATATATATATAAAAATAATATCTTCTCTTTCGCTCCTTTCCTTTGTCTTTTCAACAGCTACTCAGGTACCTGGTGAGCTCAAAAGAGGTAGTTAGGGCAAAATCAAAGAGTATCAATATTAATTACGTTGCTACAGTAAAATATAATCTCAAGTCTTTCTATAAAAGATAATCTCTTTCTATGTGTTCGAACATATTTGGGAAGACTAGTCAAAACCGTAACTAGGGTTTTTCATATTTTCGCAAATAAGGGAAAAAGGAAATCAAGGACTAAGTCTGCTGATAATCGGGTCAGAATTGATAATGTTGAAAGGATCAGATTTCCTAAGAGTATGGGAATACAATTTACTACTGAGAAAAGGTTTGATCATGAAGTCCGAAATAAGGACTATGTGAAGTTTGTTCAAGATCGGAACTGGGGAAATCTTTTTGATCTTGAAGAATATTCACCTGATATGGCAAGAGTTTTCTATGGCAATATGCACAATATTGATCACAAAAAACTCAGTTTTGTAACTCTTGTTTTGTAACTCTTGTTGGTCGAGGAATCTATTACACTGATCGTTCAACAATTTCAAAGGCTATTAAGTACAATGTGGAATGTAATCACCTGATTACTAGAGTTGAAATTGAACACGATTAGATTTGAACATGCATCATTGGAAAAAGTCTACTTGGGAAATGATAGATTACCAACAAAGGATATACCCTTTCATCTGAAGGTTTTTGGTAAACTTGCACTAGCAACTATATTTGCAAGTACAAGAGATAAGTCAGTTTGGGACAAGACATTTGCTGAATTTGTTTATTTCCTGTTAAAAGAAGATTCCCATATAGATATCTGAGGGATAATTGTCAGTCAAATGATAAAGATATCAGATTCTATTTCGTCTTCTGGAATCAAGAGACATCTTGGGTTTCCGTGTATAATCACCAGAATTTGTTAAAATACTTGAGAAGATAACTTTATGATAGGCTTATAAAGATACCTACAACTATGTATACTGCAAGTGCACAGTGTCGACAAGCAACACATGGCAAGTACAGGTCGAACCACAGATACTTGGAGAGTGTAGAAGTTGATTCTAAATCCTTACTAAGAATTGATTCAGAGGGTAACCAAAATGGGTTTGATTTTGTCGATACGACGAGATATTGGCAAAGACTTAAACAGGAAGTAATTTGAATTAAAATATGCAATTAACTCAAGGTGCAATTAACTCAAAGTAATTTGAATACTAGGGTATTCAAATCCACCACTAACCTATGATATGCATTCAACTTGTAATATTATTCTTGTCCTTACAGCAGATTCAAGTCTACCGTGTATCTAAGGTGTTTCTCCAATGGATAATTTAATCACAACTAAAGTATTTCTCCAAATCATTAACTATCTAATTAAAGCACAACTAATCTGAGGATCAATATTTGGTTAAGCATGAGTTGCAGCATAATCAACATAGAGATATTCTAGCTACAATGGATACATGGCATACATTTTGAGAGCAAGGTGTTGACAAACTTGGATTAAATTATATCTTTAAACAATTCTAAACTTTTAGGAACAATATGCAAGATATGAATACATAACAATAAGTTACGGCTTCATCTAAACCCTATAAAATGAAACTAGAACATGAATAACATTATAACACCACTGAAATTAAGAAACTAGTATGAACAAGCTATTCTTCAATGGCTCTTCAACACAACAACACCCTCTATTTATACATAACCTTCCTTGGATTCGAAAATGAGAGAGAGACACCAATTCAAAACTTCAATCTTCTCCTTAATTGATGCTTGCTTTTTCTATTTATTAGAATATAATTCTAATTTTCCTTAATTGATTGAGTGATTGAAGGGGAGGCGCCTCTTTTGGGGACAAGGAAAACGGATTTGTTGGGTCTTTTATGCGATTTGGGAGGATAAGATAGGCTGTTAGGGTGTGAGACGGGAGCAACGAGAGTTGATGCATTGATTGGAGATGCCGTTGGATGCACGTTGGTTATATCAAATCCGATGGATCAAGATGGAAACGGGCTTGGGTCTTGAATCATGGGTAGTTTAAACCCATGTATTTGTAAACAGGTTGCCACTGATGCACAAGCGGGTTGCAACTCTTCCAAAGACGCTAGCCTCCAAATTTCTGTTCTTTTGGCTTCTCAATTCATCCAAGCTTTATTTACTACCTAAAAAAACACAAAATTAATTAGTACAAATATTTATTCTTGAAAACAGTAAATATACAGAATTTGGGATAAAATATGAAAATAAAGCACGAAAGATGAGTTAAGTGCCAATAAAAAGGTGTATGAATATGCAATATTTGGCACTCATCACTTTACTTATATGAAAAGCATTAGTACTATAACTTATAAGATTATGAGCCAAATGATAGGAGGACAAGCCTCCTAGGATGTGGTTGAAATAATTCCATCTAAGTTTTTCAAGAAGTCTCTCGGTATTCTTTTTGAAAAGATTGGTAAAACAACTTGATTGTTTTCAAAAATAGATGGCATTTGCTGCCAGAAGGAATCCAGAAACTTATAAAGGAATCCTTAGCATTGAATCCGAGTTCTGGAATATAGAATCAAAAATTGAAGAAAAACGTCAAAAAGCTCTCAATGGGAAAACAAATGAAGTTTGATTTTTTATTTTCTTCAAAGAATAAAAGTAGACATTAGTTGTTGATTGATTTCAATTTTTGATTAAGTATCTATTATGAATAAAGTTATTTGATTTATAATTTTTCTTGTGATAGTTTTTGATTTACATATCATGTGCTTGAATGCTTTATCATTTGCTATGGATGTTTATAGGATGTTTGATTTCGGTTTTATTACCTTGATATTCGATCTCATAATATGTTGTGAACCCTTATAGTTTGGGTGACTTTTTGATTTAGCAGGATTAAGTTCTAGCCCATGTTGGTAGGCTTTATCAAAGGATCATGAGGGGTTCCTGTAGAAACAATATGTGAAAAATTCACAATATGTTGAATAGGTTTTGGTTTAGCATAAAAGCATTTGTGTTTCGACGGTTTTCAACTTTTTCTTGCAATTGTTAAAACCGATTTTCAACCTTTATATGGTAAAGGTTGGTTGTTGTTATTCTTTTGTTTTTGCATAAGGATGACAACATAATGGTATTTCGATACCAATTCTCCCTGGAAGAAGAAGATGCGATCATATTGGAGAAGTTGGATGCGAAATTGAGGCAACAATCTTATTAGTTAATTGTTTTCCTGTTTAAGAAAAGCCTATTTTTATTTGATATATATATTGCTTTTGCTTAAACGAAATTTTCGGTACAATTGATGTGTATATTCCATTATGAATGTGTGATTCAATTGGTTCCGGTTAAGTAAAACTATTGTTATCTTTCTTTGTTGTGTGATATCAATCGTTTAGGCTTACAAAAGTTTGGTGCAATTGCGGTGCTTTAATGTCTATGTTATTTCAATTGCTTCAAGTTAAGTAAAACAATTGTTATTTTGCTTTATTGTGTAGTATCAATTGTTTAGGCTTACAAAATTTCGGTGCAATAGTGGAACTTTTTATATGTTATTTCAATTGCTTCCGGTTGAGGTGAATAATTATGCAAGTTGATTTATTAGTTTGTATGAATTATTTATGGCTTAACGAATGAATATATTGACGGGATGAGTTGTTTAGTCGAATTCGATTCCGGATAAGATAAACTAAGTTAATTCTGATCTAAGTTAGACTTATCAAAGTGGAGGTTTCGGTTATTTAAGTCTATCTGAATTCCTAAACAAGGAAATGCTAGTTAACTAACCTAGTATTTGGCTTGTTTAAAATATAAAGGTCTAAGTTATATGGATAATTAGAACCTGATGAGAAAAATGGAGTTTATCTTTGTTTAGGTCTTATCAAATGAAGCGGTTGTATTTATACAATCGGTTTAGCAAAGGAACTAAGTTGTTTAGTTGATTTTTGGTTTGCTAGACTAGTTGTGAAAATTGCTTTAGGTAATTATTTCCATGATAACATATCAAAACATAATTACTTTGTAGTTTTGGTTTTGATATTGGTTATCAAAAATGGTATGTGGAACCCTCGTGCTTGACTCAACAGGTTGCAAGTCTATTTTGAGATTTGTAAGATCCTTTTCGTGTTGTCCTATATTTTTTCATTTCTTTGTCATTTTTTGTGACAAAAAGGGGGAGAAATATATGGAGTAAACAGGTGATGCTGGTATCAATTTTATATTGATTGGTGTCACTAGGGAAGATGACAATGTTGCTTGAACGTTTATCTTACGAAAGAGGAAAAGCACAGACTAAGGGGGACTAACATATCATATGATTGGTATAACAAAGACGCGAGGATTGAAAATCTACCTATCTCACCTTTAGGGGGAGTATGAGCTTTGTTATTATAATGTCAACAGCGGCATTTTAAAGATTTGATTAATGCATGTTATGTGCTGTTGAATTTGGGAATCAAGCGTATGTGTAATGAATTATTGTAATTTGTTTATCCATATGATTGTAAGAGTTTTGTCACTAAAATTGACAAAGGGGGAGATTGTTAGAGCATAGCTCGGTTGAACCCACCAAGCATTGGTATGTCAAGTTTGGTTGTCATATTTTAGTGAGCCAAAACTCATTTAAGAGTCGCTTGATTTAAATGTACTAGAGTCAACTTCGTATATGTTAGTTTGAAAGTATTAGGATGAGACATTACAAGTATTGCGAAGACTTGAAGAAGTACGGAGCTACAACCACAACATCATCCTTTCACTTGAGGTTAGTGATATTTGACTTGAACTGTTTCATTCCCTAACGTATCTTTCAAGTCGTGCATATTGAAAACATAAAACTATGAAGCATGAACACTCTAGATAGACATAGTATTAAGGAATAGAATATGAGGTTTATTGCTTAACCATTAAACTTTGTATATAAGACATCAACATAATCGTATGAATGCTATTGTGATTATGTATGGGTATGAGGTGAGGATTTTATCCTAGGAAACAATGTTTTTACATGTGTTTTAAGGAAGTAAGTTCATGATATGTGTTATGAACCGAAAAGGAAATCTCCAGGCGTTATTGGGGATGTTCTTCATTGCATATCTTATGAACGACCAATATGTGTGATTAGTATAACCGCTCATGACTTGTTTGTGTTCTTGGTAAAACTATTCACATGAGGCCTGACTTTTGTATTGGTATGACTTTTATTATTGAAATCGATCTTAAGTAATCACCTAGGGTATGATCGGGTTTGTGTGTGTCTGGACAAATTTGGGAGAGGGGAACCGATCCTAGTAAGAGGTGCAGTACATCACAAGGGGAACCGATCCTTATATGAGGTGCAACAAGGTTTATAGAAGAAAGGGGAACTGATCCTATGAACATGTGCAACATGTTTTTAGGCAAAGGGGAATCGATCCTATGGATATGTGCAACACATACAAGTTAGATACCAAATATATGTGGGGAACCGATCCTAGTACCTAGTCAGCTGAATCTTTGGAAAGCTAGTGTAACTATGCACAGTAATCACATAGAGGTAGAACCGAAACATGTTTTGGTAGAACCGTTACACGCATGACTTGTGATTGAGTGTTACTTGATCAATTACATAGTTCTTGAAAGTCAGATGAACCAATTATAAACTTGTTTGGAAGTGTGGTAAATCGGTTTCAAGTGAGCAAGTATGAAAAAGGACTTACAAGAGGAAATATGTCGACACACTTTGAACACGCACATTAATGTGTATCTTTTTTTGTTCAAAGATATTCCTTAATAGCTAAGAAGGAAGGAAATCCCAAGATCGAATTTAAATAAGTTAAGAATCTTTTAATTAAGGTTTTTAATTATATATGGAAAATAAGAATTAGTAATGTGGATTTGCTAGTTAAAGATTTTCCAAGGAGATTTCGATCATAAATTTGGACAGTTCATTCTCATGAATTATGACAACCGAATTTGGAAAATATTAAATATCTTGAGAATATTTTCGGTTTTGGAAATTCCTTGGTGTCCAAACTTCCTTGTCTATAAATACTTTGAGTTTGCATTTCTAGAAAACTAATCCTTCGTGATAGTAAACTTCCTCTGTTGTACTGTTACTGGTGAAGCCGCCTATTTGGAGAGAAGAGTAGCCTAATTAGGCAAAATCTCTTATGTCCGCTCAGTTTAAAGTCTTCTTTGGGATTGAGAAGATCTAGTGCATACCGTTAGTGGGAAACTAGATAATTGCGGTTTATCTTTAGTTTTCATATTGATTTGATTGACTAACGGTGGTTGAACTTTGATTGCACCTAGTTTGTTTATGCTTGAGAATTTTCTCTTCTGATATAAGATTCACTCAAACTAGTTCAAGGTTTCGAAAGGGATCTTTATACTGTTGTTAGATCTAAAGATGATCTTGTGATAATTTATTGTTAACAGACTCGGTTCTGTGTGTGATTGATCACAAGAGATTCAAGTAGTTGTGTGCAGGTGTTTATTGAAGATCTAAGAACATTTGAAGACAAAGAAGAGATAGAAGATTTCTGACTTGGTTTTATAATCTTTGGTGTGCACAATACTTGTTTCGGTAATAGAGGATCCAACTATAATCGATTTATCCTTGTGGTATTTTAATAGAATAGTTGTGTAGATCGACATCAATACATTTCCTTGGGATTAGAAGTATTGATTGCAAAATCTTAATGATTACCTTTTGGTGATTGAACATAAGATAGATCTTGGAACCTGGCAAAGGATTTTATATTAAGATAAACAGAAGAGCCTTTGTGCAACTCATATCACTTGGTTGAAGATAGTTGATACCAAACATATTTGTTGTTCCTTTACTGTTTGGAATACGAACCAAAGGAATTGGTCCAAGTACGTGACTTGTTTACAGGTTTGAGGCATGGGAATACAGACGGAACTAGGTGAACTATTGGTTTAGTTGCTTGGTCTCAACTATATGAAGTTGGTTTATTTTGTATAGCGGCTTAATCCTAAGAGTATTCAATTCTGGACTAGGTCCCGGGGTTTTTCTGCATTTGCGGTTTCCTCGTTAACAAAATCTTTCCATGTCATTTACTTTATATTTCCACATTATAATTGTTTATTATAATTAAAGTAAATTGCACAAACTTAATTCCTATTTACTTGATATGCAATCATATTGAGTTTGGTTAAGTCCGAACCTTTTTATCAAGTAAACACACTTCATTGTTGTATTGTCTCGATCTTGTATCCATAGACAATCACACGAAGTGTGAACCGATTTGTTGTATTGTTTCGACTCAGTCTATAGACAATCAATAGAGAAAGGACTTATAGGAAGGAAAAGTTATAGCTTGAGGTATATTTGGATACCCTCGCCTTTTCAAATACAGTGTGGTGTTCAAACTGGACTAGGTCCCGTGATTTTTCTGCATTTGCGGTTTTCCTCGTTAATAAAATTCTGGTGTCTGTGTTATTTCTTTTCCTCACTATGTTTTGTTATATAATTGAAATATCACAGGTTGTGCGTTAAGATCAATCAATTAGATAATCCAACCTTTGGTTGTTGATTTAAATTGATTGACACTTGAACATTGGTCTTTGGTACAGTTCAAGTTGTTTCACATAATAATCAGGCTCGCGGATTTCTATCTGTTTGATTTGATGATTCCTTTGTGAAACAGAGATATAAACTCTTTGATATACTTTTCTCTAGATTGAGTCTAAATGTCTAGTGGATTCTCTAGAAAGTATATTGGAGTAAGTCCTCTCAGATTTCCAAACGAATTGTTGGGTGTGGTTGTTAGACCCCCGCATTTTCAATGTATTACTAACCTCAAGTGGAAGGATGATGTCTTCGTTGATGTCAATACGTCTTCGGATTCTTTAGGTTTTTAGAGTAATACTTGCATGTTTCAACATTTCTAAACTTCCTAGTCTAACCTAGCGAAGTTGAATTTAGTAATTTAATCAAGCGACTTATGAGTTTTTATACCCAAATATGAC
Organism: Papaver bracteatum; assembly: GCA_023529315.1. Classification (NCBI taxonomy): domain Eukaryota; kingdom Viridiplantae; phylum Streptophyta; class Magnoliopsida; order Ranunculales; family Papaveraceae; genus Papaver; species Papaver bracteatum. Next base: position 6,375,238 of record JAJJWX010001877.1, read on the forward strand.
AACCAACCTTGACATACCAACACTTGGCGGGTTCAACCGATCAGTGCTCTAACAAAATACACTTGTGGATCATCTATCATCTAGATTTCCAGCCCATTCATAATATGAGTAAGAAAAAAATAATATGCATACCTTTCTGAAGTACAATGCCAAAATCTATTGTCTATTTGAGATATTTAAGAATCGTCTTAGCAAAAATAATATATGTAGTGGTTGGATTACTCATGTGCTGACAAACCCAATTCACTGCATAACATATTTCAGGTCTGGTCCAAGTGACATATTGCAATGTTCAACTAGATACATATATTTTATAGGGTCTATAAGAATATATCAATCAGTAACAATCATTTTAGTATCTGAAATGGTTGGAGAAGCACATGGATCGGCCCCCATCATGCATATTGGTTTTCTTTAGCAGATCCAGAATATTATTTGGACTGAGATAAATGCAATGCAACAACATTACTTTTAACCTCAAGACCTAATAAATAATGTATAGGTCCTAAATATTTCACAGGAAAAATAATACCCAACTGTGTAATGACTTCATTACAGAATGAGCTAGAAGAGCCATCGATAAGAATATCATCTACATAAATTAAGAGAATAGTGATCCAAGAGCCAGCCTTATGCGTAAACAGAGAAGTATCGACTAAATAAGTATTAAAACTAAAAGCAATCAAGGTGTCCATGATCTTTTCATACCAAGCCCTAGGAGCTTGCTTAATGCCATAAATGGATTTATGGATTTTACACACATAATCGGGATTATCATTATCTTGAAAAGGAAAAGGAAAAGGATGAGTCAAATATATAGTTTCTTTCAAATCACCATGTAAGAAAGCATTGCTAATGTCTAGCTGCTTAGGCTAAGTCCTATGGTCTTCCAATCTAACAGCTAGATTAGCAGTCCATGTCAGCTAGGGAAACCTCCTAAGTCCTATGAGAGTGCTAATCTAGCATCTAGATTAGCAGTCCACGTCAGCTGGGACCACTGACCAACGTTGTTTGGTTCAGCGCTTTAAATTTCAGCCAATCATGATAAACATCCAAAGAAAGAACAACACTGATGCTTGTTTGTGTAGAAACAGGGATAAATGTTGCACCATAATCTATACCCTCCTGTTGATGATGATAACCTTGTCAATAAGTCTAGATTTATATCTCTAAATAGAACCATCAGGATTATGCTTCGCTTTGAATACTCATTTATCGCTAGCCATATTTTGAGAAGGATCTAGTGGAACCAGTGACCAAGTGACATCATCCTTAAGTGCAACGTATTCATTCTTCATGGGCAGTATCCACGTAGGATCTTTAATAGATTGAGAATAAAAAGTAGGTATTGGTGAAGTATTATTTGTGAGAAAAGCACCAGGCAAAGGATATTTAGTTGCAAAATACACTTTTGGTTTAAAGATTCCATCATTTAGTTGTTGGTTGCATGTTATGAGTTGATGTAACTATTGGAGCGGTATTAAATGCTAAGGAAGAAGCTAAAATGGGTGTTTCATATGTGCTTGTAGGTGAAAAGGAGAGGGCACCAAGTACAACACTAACTTTTTTGTTCGGAAACATGTATAAAAAAAGCCTAATACAAATGCAAGTAGACCAAATTAATGATCGTTGACAATATGTATATAGAGTTTATATCTCTGTCACTCTCAATCCGAAAGTCTAGACAATTAAATCCGTGAACCTGATTGTTAAGAAGAATACCTTGACGATCCCAAAAATCAATATCCAAATAAATCTAGTCGTATCCAAATAATCCAATTGGAATTCTGCCAATCATGAAACTTGTTATCTATCTTTCAAGATACGAGTTCTACAAGAACGAGTCCCGTAATTGATCACAACTAATATGGATGTATCTACTAAGATTGAATACATACAACTTATGTAAATCCAATTATAAAGATAAACAAGACACAAGGAGTTTTCTTAACAAGGAAACCGTAATAGCTGAAAAACCTCGGGACCTCGTCCATATTTGAACACCAAACTGTATCGAGCCGCTACATACACTAGCCTACTATCATACTTCGGACTGGAATGTTGTTAAGACCAAATCTGCCCTTCAAGCGATTCAGTTACATTCACGCTCCTTACGTCTCTTGAACCTCGCAAGCTCTACGCAATTCATTCCCTCAGCTTACGTCCTTTATATCCTAAGAGTTGTTTCAACCTAAGTGAAGACTTTTAATACCAATATGCCTCTAACAGTTAAGCCTATTTTATTTCCCTTTAGATCAAAGATCGAGGCTTGGAAATATATTTGCAATAAACGAAGCTAGCAAACCTCGCAATCTAGAACACTTATACTCAGTTAACTGAGAACCATGGATCTTTAACCACCTCTTAAGAAAAATCTTGAACTAATCAATTAACAGAAGTTTTCATATATCTATCTCGAGGAATCACAAAGTATGATACAAAGAGAACTTTGTGATTTCTTTATATCTTGCCTGAAAGAGATTACGAAAACCTCGATAACAGAACAACAAGATCAGGATGCACAAACCATCAAGATAAAATATAGTCGGACAAAGCAAAGTCTTTTAGTCGTAGACCTAATTATGTTTCTCATAGGAAACCTAGGTTAATATATGATGACTCTGGCTATCAACTAGGAAATAAAGTGTCATGGATTTAATTTCCCAGTTGAAAGAGCATCTATATTTATAGATAGTTAAGACATAGGGTTGCTTAGATTCAAGCTAAGACAATGTGAGTTTCAAGGAAACACTTTCTCGATTTAGATGAAACTATAATTAGGGTTTCAAGTAAGCATATGAGAATTAGTCTTGAAATCACATAGAAAAATATACACACTGTTCCGGTTATGGAAACATGTATAATGACCTTTGGAAAATATGTTTTATGATTATAAGCAATGTGATGTTCATTTAACACTTAATAATCTAATCATGATGCACATACACAAGTGTTTTAGTGACCAATGATATATTAGAGCTATTTATGAGAGTTGTTAGAGCACTGCTCAGTCGAACTCGCAAGCGTTGCTATCTCAAGCTTGTTTGTCAAGTTTAGTTATCAAAACTATAAGTCTTGATTTCTAGTCTACTTATAGTTATGTCTTGGATTAGCATAGAATGTGTAGTCAAGCTTTATACTTCACGACGTTCATCGATTGAAGACGAAGAACTACTAAGGGGAATTTGTGGAACTTCATCAACAAAAGGTATGTGGAGGCTTAAACTCATCTATCACTCAGAAGTTTATCTTTATTTTATCTCCTATTGAGACAAAAGTTGTATATCTATATAAACTTTACTTTATACACATTTGATATTACGAGATGAGTTTAACTAGCTTACACATTTCTCGAAATGTGTGTTGGTAAGCTTTCTCTTTAACCAAGTTCATCTTTATTCTTGAAGAAATTCAAAATATGGTCATGTGAAAATTTCCTGGTAACATCTTACATGATTTGTGTGAGATAGTCATTTGATATAGACTCAGAATGTTTCATATTGATCTATTGATCACTTAAAAATTGATTTGAAGCTAATAGTTTGTGTGAGACAGCTATTCCCATCTTCCAAGAATGTTTCAATGATTAAAATGGAGTTTAAAACAACTAACCAATGATTGGATATAGCACAGTATGCGTACTTGTATGCTAACTGTTGCAAGTTATTCCAAATCCGGGAACCATAGTACGCATACCCGTATGCGTATTGGTTTAATAGTTGAAGCCCATGAACTTAGTATGCATACCTGTATGCGTACCGGATTAACAGTCCAAGTCAGGAATTCAACTGAGTTTGGTCGTGAACGACAATATGCATACCCGTTCGCATACTGGCAAACCCATACCAAGCCCGTCTACTTAGGTATGCGTACCCATTTGCATACTTGAGTGGGTTAAGTTCTAAAATCGGTTTATTCTTGAACAAATAAATTTATATAATAAGGAATGCAATCTTTTGCAAACTGTGGATATAATATTCATGAATCGATTCGAGTGAATCAAAATTGATTTTTCTTCAATTACGTCTTGTATACTTCTATGAGATTATAAACAATTGAACAACTCTATAACTAGTTTCATTTGAGTTATTTGAACTAGTTGTGACTAAGATGAACTAGGTTGATGTGAAGGTGTTCATATGGCTAACTTCGGTTAACTATTGTTGAGCAAACTAAGTGTACACTTTTAGGTATGGTTACCCATATCTAAATGAAGTCACATTTCATTTGTGTATAACAAGCTAAGTTCGATCCAACGGTTGAAAGATATAAGCTTGAATCGAATCAGGTTTTCATCTAACGTGAATATTGAATGCTTTGTTACCAAGGTAACATTGATTGTAAACCCTGATTTGTAGACTATATAAGGGAGAACTCTAGCAACTGGGAAACCTAATCCCCACACCTCATGTGTGATACTAGTTGCAACTAGAGTCGATTCTCCTTTAACCTAGGTTTTTCTAAAACCATTATAGGTTAACGACTTAAAGACTTCATTGGGATTGTGAAGCCAGACCCAACTATTTTCTATATAGTTGCATGTTCTGATCTTACTTTTTTTAATCATATTGAGTACTATCTTCTCTAAGATTTGTTCGAGATTCAATCTCCGATAGGTAAGATAAAAAGTAGTTACAAACATCTTCGTCTCATCGTTTGTGATTCCGCAATATCTTGTTCCGCTTCCATACGGTTAATATAATTGTGAGGTGATTGATATTACTAGGCTGTTCTTTGGGAATATAGGTCTGGTGTATCAATTGGTTCATGTTCACCTGGATTTATCAAAAGATGGAACAAAAAATCGTAGGTATTTCTTTGGGAGACAGATTTATCTATTCATTAGACTTTTCTGTATGAGACAGATTTTTTTATCAAGTCTTCGACTTTGGGCTGTAGCAACTCTTAGTTGTGGGTGAGATCAGCTAAGAGAATCAAGTGCGTAGAGTCATGCTAGGATTCAGAGTCGTAAGGAACTGTACCTTAATCAGTGTGAGATTGCTTAGGGTTATACTACATTCCAATACAAAGTGAACTTGTGGTAGGCTAGAGTCTGTCACGGCTTAATACAATATGGTGTTCAAATATGGACTAGGCCCCGGGGTTTTTCTGCATTTTCGGTTTCCTCGTTAACAAAATTTATGGTGTCTGTGTTGTTTATTTTCTGCATTATATTTTCTATATAATTGAAATATCACAGGTCGTGCGTAATTCAATCATTTAGATAATCCAACCTTTGATTGTTGATATAAATTGATTGGAACTTGAAAATTGGTCTTTGGTACCATTCAAGTTATTTCTCATAATAATCAGGCTCGCGGATTTCTATCTGTTTGATTTTCTGATTACATTAAGAAATAAAGATATAACTCTTGGATGTATTTTCCTTGATTGAGTCTGACTGTCTAGTTGATTCTCTTGGAAGTATATTGGAGTTAGTCCATACAGATTGCATAAACAAAATATTGGGTGTGGTTGTTAGACCCCCTCTTTTTCAATTTGTATCAGAGCAGGCAAACACGTTTAAGACCTCATAAGTTTGTGTTCGTAGCAATCCGACTCTATGGACAGTTGTGTTATCTCAATAAACGCACCACCAGATCCACAGATTTCAGAATTCTCTTATCTGACTGATTTAATAAAATATATAGAAGAAATTCTATCTAAACCTCCACCAGGTTTAAAACCCCTTGAAGTGTTTTCAGGGATTAAAAATAAGCTTGGGAGGTTATCTCTTGATGTTGAGTTATATCTCCAGAAAGAGCAAGAATCTCTTAATAAGCTAAATCAAGTTATGATGAATAATATTCATGTTGAGGTTAATCTTGATTCACTATTTAGTGAGAGCAATGCTCCTTCTCTAGGTAATTTAATTAGTTGTAACAAACTAAACGATTTACAAGAAGAGTTTAAATCTCAGTCTTTAGACTATATCATCTCAAAGCATGATTCAGTTCATCAGTCAAACCCTGATACACCTTCTTATGATAATGGTATTGCCTTCTTTTGTGAGAAAGTCAGGATATTGATTTTTATCAAAAGAGTTTCCATGTGTAGTACTGAATATTATCTGCAGAGACTGTTTGTTACAAGTTGTAAACGAAGAAATTAGGAACACAAATTGTCATGTGCTCTTTTTAAGTTCTTTGAAAAACTTGTAAAAACAGTTCCTTGGGTTTCCCTCAATACTGTAGGATGTAAGGGTTGTTAGAGCACTGCTCGATCAAACTCGCAAGCGTTGCTATATCAAGCTTGTTTGTCAATGTTAGTGATCAAAACTATAAGTCTTGATTTCTAGTCTACTTATAGTAATGTCTCGAACTAGGATAAATTGTGTAGTTGAGCATTATACTTCACGACGTTCATCAAATGAAGACGAAGAACTACTAAGGAGATCTTGTGGAACTTCATCAACAAAAGGTATGTGGAGACTAAAACTCATCTATCACCTGGAAAGTCTATTTATACTATATCTCCTATATTGAGACAAAAGTCGTATTACTATATAGTTTTCGATTATACACATTTGAGATTTCGAGTTGAGTTTTACTCGCTTACATATTTCTCGGAATATGTGTTGGTAAGCTTTCGCTTCAACCAAGTTCATCTTATATTCTTGACGAAAGTCAAAAGATGATCATGTGAAAATCGCCGAGTAACATCTTACATGGTTTGTGTGATAAAATCATTTGGTGTAGACTTGGAATATTTCGTTATGATTATTTCAATAACTTGAAAATTGCTTTGATGCTAATAGTGTGTGAAAACGGCTATTGTCATCCTCTAAGAAAGTTTTAATGATTGAAATAAGAGTTTAGAATAATTAAGCATCATTGGATTGATTATAAACATAGTGTGCTTTCTTGCATGTATGTGATCCATGACCGGAACTAAAGTATGCATACCCGTATGCGTACTAGTAGTTGTGAAATTCCGTGTACCAAGTACACATACCGGTACGCATACTTGCGTAAGGTATAGGTCCGGGAATTTCGGATGGGGTTTGAAAGTATACCAAGTATGCGTACCCGTTTTCATATTGGCGAACCCAAACTCAGACCGGCTACTTAAGTATGCTTACCCGTTTGCATACTTGAGTGGTTAAAGTTCTAAAATCAATTGGCTCATAAACTAATACATTTATATATTAAGGAATGCATTCTTTGCAAACCGTGACTATAATGTTCATGAATTGATTCGAGTGAATCAAACCGATTTTACTTCAATTGTGTTCGTGTATACTCCTATGAGAATATAGCAATTGAACAACTCTTTAACTAGTTTTATTTGAGTTATTTGAACTAGTTTCGGTTAAGATGAATAAGGTTGATATGAGAGTGTTCATATAGCTAACCTCGGTTAACTACGGTTGAGCCAACATGGTGTACACGTTTAGGTACATTTACTAAACCTAAATGAGGGTACATTTCATTTGTGTATAACAAGCTAAGTTCGATCTAACGATTGAATGCTTTGTTACCAAGGTAACTTAGATTGCAAACCCTATATAAAGGAGAACTCTAGCAACTGGGAAACCTAATCCCCACACTTCCTGTGTGATACTAGTTGTATAAGCTAGAGTCGATTCTCCTTTAACCTTAGCTTTTTCACGTAACCCTGTAGGTTAACGACTTAAAGACTTCATTGGGATTGTGAAGCCAGACCCAACTATTTTCTCTGTAGTTGCGTGATCTGATCTTGTTGTTTCTATTGTGTTTGAATACTATCTTCTTTAAGATTGGCTCGAGATTTAATCTCTGATAGGCAAGATAAAAAGTAGTCACAAACATCTTCGTCTCATCGTTTGTGATTCTATAGTATCTTGTTTCACCCATTTAAGCGTGTCTGCCGGTCTCCGTAGCTGCTATATCTGAAATTGCTTGGGTTCTTCCCTGTAGTCACAAAGAGTTGATCTTGTTAATTTAAACCCATCATCGTATGGTCTGGCCGTGGCTCCTTGAGCTGGTAATTAAAGGTTGGAGATTAGGGAGAGAACTATTGGAGAGAACAGGTGCGAACTGATTTCCCTTCTAAGCAGTCACATTCGTTCTGTGCAAAGCTTTGTAGTTGATTGCCACAATATTCGAAATAAATTGGAGTTGTTCTTCAGGCCGGGTTGTCCATCTTTTATTAGTGTTCCCTTCCACTAAGCAGTCACAATTCCGCAAAGAACCCAACTATTTTCTGTAGTTGCGTGATCGATCTTGTTGTTTCTATTGTGTTTGAATACTATCTTCTTTAAGATTGGCTAGATTTAATCTCTCGATAGGCAAGATAAAAGTAGTCACAAACATCTTAATCATCGTTTGTGATTCTATAGTATCTTGTTTCACCCATGTTTTGTTTTTAATGAACCTTATCTTCTTCAGGCCGGGTTGTCCATCTTTTATTAGTGATCCTTATCATGTTCCTGTGCTTCATATTGTTGCTCGGTGGTTCTTGGTCGTTGGTGTTGTTGGGTTCTCAGATGTGATCTCCGACAGACTATCGCCTTGTGTTGTTTTCAGATGTATACACATTTAATTTGCATAGATGTATCCATAAGTACACCAGTTTTGGTTCCCCATTATGTTTGAGTAAATTTTGGCACCCTTTCTTACGGATTTCTGGAACTATTTGTATCACTCGAACCTCAAACTTTTTCATATATACCTGACTTTTGATCTTGTTCGCCTAGTCGATTTTTTAAACCTTTCGCATAGTCGATCCTATGCCAATGACCAGTTTCTTTAAACACTAGTGGGATGCAGCTGTATTATATTAGCAATCGAACTTAATAACTTGTTGGACATTGTAGTTATTGTTGAGCTGCGGACAACTAGTTGATCGATGTAATCAATTTATCACCTGATTCAGAATCTCGGGCGCAGAGTTCTGCAAATGTGTGTGTTAGAATATGGGCATCCAACTCAAAACCAATTGGCTATGAGTGGAGAGGCCCTAAGAGATTATAAACCGCAAGATCTTAGATGCCCAGACAATGTGGGACTAATAATCTCAACATGCCCCCTCACGTGTAGCCTCGTTGGGTCTAACACGTGGACAATTAAATCGGGTGACGCGGAGTAACGGCGCGGTCAAATGACTCGTCGCAAATAGCCTGCTCTGATACCATGTTAGAATACGGGCATCCAACTCAAAACCAATTGGCTATGAATGGAGAGGCCCTAAGAGATTATAAACCGCAGGATCTTAGATGCCCAGACAATGTGGGACTAATAATCTCAACAGTGTGAATGGACTGTCTTCCCACTCCCACTGGAAACGAAGTCCTCAAATGCATTCTATTAAGTCCGGAAATAATCCATTGTCGCCACAGGAAACTTAGTGTAAAATTACAATATCACTCCAGTTGGAAATTGAGCTTGTCGTAAACTAAATCCAGTCCTTGTTGTGAGAAGTATGGAAATGAAAGATTAGATAATTAAATCTTTTTTTATAAATAGCTAGGAATCTTCTTCGGCTTCTTCACTTGCATTGAAATAAAGATCAGGGCCACTGCAAGGTAATAGCGACCATGTGTGGCCAACATTAACTTTGTGCTCATTCCGTAATTTTTTTTATTGCCAAACATTGTTTGTAAGGCGATGGCACAGTATAGGAACGCCCCAATCCGATTCTTGTTTACACTCTCTCGAATGCAGTGAGTCTAGACAAAAGGATCTCTGAAATACTAAGCTTCTAGGAGGTACTGACTTCCTTCCGGGCGGATAAACTTAGTGGGGCTGATCCGACCTTTTCGTTATCCAGAATCTGCAGCAGTTTTCTTCATCGTAAAGCTGTATTTATGAACTCTCAAGTAGAGTTTTTGGCAGAGCATCTCCTGATATTTTGGGCGTGAATCCTCCATCCTTTTGTACATGAAGCAACGGTGCTCGAACTAATTATATATGTAGTTTTGGTGATGACGGCAATGGTGGCCCATAGTAAGCGAGTCCTGATAGTGTTGAGATATATATCTACTCTCTAACTAGTATTTATGATACTCAGTTTTGGTAAAAATTGCCTGCAATCACTTGTGAAGTGATGGCCTTCGCAAGGATTTTAACCTTCTGTTGGAAAAAATTTTAAGATGACTGGATAGCTTGGTTGACTGCAGCTCTGAAACGCTCATATGGATCTTGCCGTCTGTAGTATTATATTCGCCCCCACTAGCATATATAAGTAAATTCGAATGTAAGTAGTTGTTTATGCTAGTAATTTCACCTTCAAATAATCAGCTTGGTTTCATCATCATAAGGGTAGAAATATTTCTTCCTTCCTCTTAACTCTTGAAATGTAACTCCAGTATGGGAAGTTTAGACTTTCAGGGCACTAATCTCTTAACAACAGCAACAAACACTTCTTGACGTGTCGGTGCAACGAATTAGTCCGAGTTTCTTGATGCGAATAATGATACTCAATAAAATGACTTGGACATTATCATTATCTGGAACAAGCTTTTTCACCTCTTTGTGTCTCTTAATTTATGGCCATCTTCGATGCCACACCGTTCATAAGTTAATCAAAGTAGAGATAATCAAATAAGGCTCTCAAGAACTAGCAAAACACCAATAGTGATTCCACACCAAATAGATGCAATTATGCAATTTAAGAAGGAATGCAATAGCTTCAAATAATCCATTATGGACTAAGTACTCAAGTTGCGGGAGAACATCTCAAACAGCAACGTAACGAACTTCGAACCCGATCGAGTTGCAGACAAGATATCTACGCAACAAATTCAATGAAACATGGACTCGGTCACACTGTGGATTCAAAATCAACACAATAAATCCCATGAACGCCCTTACAAGGGCTTAAACGAAACTCGAACTCGGTCTCGGCGTGGATTTGATTTGACTGCACACTTGTTTATCAAACCTAAACAATGTGTTGACGCGTGAATTTTGCATTATATTTAGGTGCCATTTAACTCGCCCCCAACCATGATGTTTGGAGTGTCACACGGCTCGCCCCAAAAAATTGTTGTTTGTACCAAGGTGTTACGTATCTCGCCCCCAAATAACAATCGTTGTGGTTGGAGTGATACATAACTCGCCCCCAGCAAGTGTCATGCTGCTAAATGCTCGCACAAGGGTGCACCTCCTTGCTGCATCTCGCTCGCACATGAATTGAAAATTTGAGTTTTCTGCTACCTTGAATTCGCGTACGGGGGCAATCCCACTATTCAAGATTCGCGCAGAATTGTAAGAGATCGAGTAGGACCAGGGTCGCTACAACTCTTAATATGCGTGGGAAGACTAATTCTACTTCTAGAACTCGCGTAGGACTCGAACCATCGCTACTGTTCTCAGCTCACGTAGAAATGCCTAAATCTTTCTGCCAGAACTCGCGTAGGACTCAAACCGTCGCTACTGTTCTTGAGCAGTTTATGTTTGAACTATTGCTGAAATTCAATATTCTGCATGGGTAAGATTGGAGCTAAATTTTATCTGCACTGGTTAGCTTTTTTTACATTCCCCATAGTATAGAGACATGGCTAAAGGTGTTATCCAAATATGAATATATACTGAACAAATTTAGTAAGGTGCAGTATGTGATAATCAATTAATCAGCGTGATTAATGAAATAGACTCACAGTGAGGGTGGTGTAAATGTCGTCTATCCTCTTCTTCCGTTAGTGGATCTTTGTCTTTTGATTTGTTTTTTTCGTCCCACTTTCAAGCTAGTACAAGTTGGTGGACTGCTGGCCTCCAATTGGATAAGATTGGTACTCTTTCGCTGGGACAACATGTAGGCTTCCTCCTTTTGATGAGTCTGTGAAGGCTTGTACTTGAGAATCCGGTTATTACTGATGCAAAGGATGAGTTTGCTCTTGTTCCTTAAATTGTAGCTTTTCCTTAACATAACAACACGGTAGGCGCAGTTAGTTTGTTGGTTTTGCAGCTATCTTTGTCGTACGCCTACAACCGAGAGAAGAGCTCCTTTTTTTTCAGCAAAATATTGTTAACTTAATTGAACTTTGGTACTGTCAACCATTAGGTGGCTAATCAGATTTCTCGAACTAGTTGGGTGCTCTAAGTTGAGCTGCGGACTTTGAACTTGTTTGCAATGTAGGCCCTCGAACTTTTGCATAGTCGATCATATGCCAGCAAAGAGTTTCATAACAGGGTGATCACCAATATGTTTTTGAACTATTGAACTCCAGGGAGTTGAGTGGTAATGAAAGCTTACTCCGGTCTATGTCCCGATATTTTTGACAATACATCAAAAGCCAAGAATTAATCTTTAAGTCAGCAACAAATGTTGGACCAAAAGTTCTTGATAGAGTGAGTATCTTTTTCTTTGCCGCAGCAGTGACGACGTCGGGCTGTAGTACGGGTCTTGCATCAGGCTTTACTGAATGCAGTGTCTCATTAAACAAAGTTGAAGTAATAACCACTCCTCGGGCACAAGGGTATCAATGATCTACCAGCTTCTTGCATGTTTGCAACATCTTAATTTTGTTTATTAGGTATTTGTGTTATTTTATGACCATGTGAACGTAGCTGATGTAATAAGACTTGTTTCCCTGGATTGCTGCTCGCTGTGAGAATGCCGGTACTTAGTCCGGCCAATCTACTGAAGTGTTGTCGTTTTCCGTATTTCATAATAGTCTGATACGGATGATAGCTAGTTCCTTAAATCAGCAGGTTGGAGCGTTGAGGATCGCTCTAATTACTTGAACCCGTACAAGACTCTATTGACACTGTTTATCGAACATAAATAATGTACTGATGCTGGTGATAATTAAGGTCCAAATTGGAAACTGAACCATTTACTTTTTATGCGACTTAATAATCTCCACTTTTGTTATACTGCTTGTTTACTTCACATCTGCTGTAGGTGCTCATAGTACTGAGATACCATCTTCTCTCTCTAGTTATATGTAGTTAGTATCCATTTCTTGTAGTGGTCCGCACCCATTAGAGATTTGCTCAATTATGAGGTAAATTGGAATGAAAGATATTCAATCCCAATAGAAATATACTGCGATCATTGTGAAGTATTGGCCCTTGTAATGACATTAACCTTGTGCTTGGAAATAAATTAGGTTGAGCATCAACTGCTAAATACCCAATTTTCGCCCCCACTAGCATTTAGCTTATGAAGTAAATTGGTCAAATATATGGCAATTTTGCAAAATTGTGGTAGTCGAGACGCATAACACTGGGTCTTTCTTTGCATAGTAGACCTGCTTCCTGGATGTATCATCGGTGTCGCAATAGCCTGTTGTGGGTTCTTGAACGCCAATTTCAACGATCAAGTGTGGACTAGGTTGAGGATTCCTCCAGATTGTATGTTCGTGATACGGCATTATAAACTTCACGACTGGAGCTAGTGGTGAATTGAGGTTTTAACTAGTACAAGATAGGCTGTGAGTTGCGAGCACGCAAGCTGGACCGCAGCTTATACCCCATCGTAGTCTTCCCTGGCGTATTCAGCTCCGGTCACATCTAGTGTAGACGTGAGGCTTCTGGTACTCACAGCAAGGGTGAGGCTTTGATGTGGTCATGGCAAGAATGAGGCTTATTCTGTGCAGCAGTGATGATCACTAATTATTTAGTGAATTTCCTTAGAAAGAGACGTCAGTATAGAAATAACAGACCCATTACATCATCAATAATGTATACATGATAATATGGCAGACATTTTTATTGAACTTTTAATAATATGACATGATATGCTAATAGATCCATAGGTTTAGTCGTTCACATTATCCAGACAACCCAGAATCTGTAAAACAATAATTATTTAGGACAGATGATACTTAGCTTGTTTTTGTGATAACTGAAGCCTTATTCCTTTGTCGTTCTCGCTTAACCCTTCGTTCATAGTTGCCTCCATTTCAAGACCCGCAAATACCCGGGATTTAATGGAAGTTGGTATTCATGTTTTCAACGATGACTTTTTTGATTGTGGAAAAATCTTTTCCCCTTAGTCGGCGCCAATGTTTGTACCCAAAATTACTTTTAGACACAAACTCGATGATTTGATGATGATTATTGAAAATTAGGATAAAATTAGAGTTAGGAACGAATTGAGGGAAAATGAAGGAGACACATAATTTAACGTGGTTCGGCAAATTATGCCTACATCCACGGATGAAACCCCTTGGGGAGATGTATTTTATTAATATCAATTACAATGTTTTTTTCTCCTGGTTGTGAAAACCTCCTTCCCCCCTTTTGGGACTGTAATTCCCTCTATTTATGCAAATGCGAATTAGGGTCTTCCCCTAATTGCCTCCTGGTCATAAATTATATTAAGTTTCCCTGCATGCCTCCTGTCATAAACTGCCCTGCATTGATTCTGCATGAAACTTCCCTCCTTATTAAGTCTGCATGAAACTTCCATGCATGCCTATTGACTTGCCATGCATGCCTCCTGACATTAATTTTCGGGCCTCCCGTGTATTTTATACACTGTACAAACAGTAACTTAAATTGCAAACCCTGATTTGAAAACTATATAAAGAAGAACTCTAGCAACGGGGAAACCTAATCCCCACACCTCATGTGTGATACTAGTTGTATAAGATAGAGTTGATTCCCCTTTAACCTTAGGTTTTTCACGAAACCCTGTAGGTTAACGACTTAAAGACTTCATTGGGATTATGAAGCCAGACCCAACTATTTTCTCTGTAGTTGCGTTATCTGATCTTGCTGTTTCTATCGTGTTTGAGTACTATCTTCTTTAAGATTGACTCGAGATTTAATCTCCGATAGGCAAGATAAAAAGTAGTCACAAACATCTTCGTCTCATTGTTTGTGATTCCACAATATCTTGTTTCGCTACCATACGATTATCACAAGTTGTGCGTTGAATCGATCAATTGGTAAATCCAACCCTTGGTTGTTGATTGATCCTTGAATATTGGTCTTTGGTACTGTTCAAGTGGTTTCACATAATAATCAGGCTCGCGGATTTCTATTTGTTTGATTTGCTGATTACATTGTGAAATAGAGATATAAACTCTTTGATATACTTTTCTCTAGATTAAGTCTAACTATCTATTTAATTCTATTGAAAGTATATTGAAGTTTGTTTATTCAGATTGCCAAACGAAATATTGGGTGTGGTTGTTAGACCCCCGTTTTTTCAAGGGTAGTTGGAAAGAAACTCTCTCCTGGTGTCATGTTGTGCAATGCTATGTTTCTCTGTGTTTACAGAGAATTTCTCCTTAAACTTTGTTGAGTTTTTCTCCAAATTTCTCATCCATATTTTTGTTTAATCAAAATATGTTATTTCTTAAAACAAACAAGCCCTTGCTTGCACACGTACTCTGAACCATTAAGTGTTTGAACCGCGTTCCAGAACGTGTTTAAGCCGGTTCATATACCACCGTTTGACACATAAAAAGATGAAGAATTTACTTCGTTCTCTCCACCTTTTCTTCCCTAACAGTTCAAGTACGAAAGAGAAAAACCCAAGAGTTCGCAAACTCTCAATCTCTAAAACCTCAATTCTCAATCTTTTTGAATGTTCTTGGTATCATTGGATTCACAGAAAAAATCTACTTCACGGGTTTGTCTTTGATTCTTCTCCCTCTCCAAGTTCCCAAGCTTTGCCATTGACGACAGTTCGTGTACCAAGTAAGTTTCTCATATTACTTTGTGTTTTTCCTCTCAACAATGGCATCTAGGAAGAGATTAAGCCGTGGTGAAAGTTCAGGTGGTTATGCTAGTGAAGAAACTTTTTATGATGCTAGTTTTCGAGCTAGGTTTGTTAGCAAAGAGGCTCGCGACCACTTTTTGGAATATAAGAAGAAAGCACCTACCATGGAAAGATTTTATGATCCTTCAAAAATTAATATAGAACATCTCTCTAGGTTCTTTGGAGATTTTGCATGGGGCATAATACATCAACCTATGGGAACTGCTCATCCTGAAATGACTGCATAATTTTATGCTAATTTACATGAACCTGGCACTGTCAACTGCACCTTTAAGACTATTGTAGGAAATGAAATTATTTCGATGAATCGTCATGTTATTGGTGAACTTTTGAACTTAACCTGGTTTGGTAGCTTCCAATTTCCACCACCTGAGAATGAAAGATTGTCTCCAAATGTGTTGTCAAACAATCTTCTTATTAAAGACATTACCTGGAAAGATGGCAAGATTGATGTTCATGGTGCTGAGCTATTTCTTAAAGTTGCTGGAAAAATGGTCATGACTAACATGATGAAGCAGATGATGTTGGAGGTCTTGATGATGAAGACATAGGTGATGAAGATCGAAATGGCGATGGAGATCTTGGATGATAGTAAGAATTAGGAGGATAATGGCGATAAGATTGAAAGAAAGGTTTATTTGGTCTAAAAGCAGCAAAAGCCTTCGATTCATCAGGATGAACAAACGATTTTGACCTTTCTTGTAATACAATTTCGTCACTAATTAACAAATTATACAATTCTCCTATAGTAACTGGTGTATTACTAACTCTAATAGAAGTGGAGAAAGAATCAAAACTTGAATTGGGACTATTAAGTAAACAAACAAGAATTTCACTATGATTAACGATAGATCCAACAGCAGCAAGGGAATCTGTGATTTTGTTGATCTCACTCAGGAAACTAATAACAAGAGTATTACCTTGTTTGAGATTGTAAAGTTTAGTGCGAAGTTGTATGCATGAGTTGCTGATGTAGCAACAAATCTTTCTTCAATAGCTTTCCATAACTCAAATGATGTAGTTGGACCAGCTATATAAGGAAAAACGTTATATCTGAGATTGTACACTGGATCTAGAGAAGGAAAGTTTGATCTTCATCATTCTAGTGAATGAAATCTGGATTTATTGTATCTTTAGGCTGACCTCCAACTATAGCATATATGTATTTATTTAGAAAAGGAATAGACACATCTATGAAACCTAGAACCTTGAATTTCTCGAACAAAGGAAGTTGTAAAGATTTCCAGGTAATGAAATTGTGATCTTGAAATTTGCAATGAATAATATTTACAATGTGTTTAAAGGAACTTTAAAAATATTTGATTCCATGATGAATCAAAAAAAATAAAAAACGGGAAGAAAAATACTGAGTTTTAATGTCGGAAAACGTGATAGAAAAAGAAAAGATTTTCAGGTCCTCATCGGCTCTGATACCATGGAGAAATGGTATTGGATTGAAAACAAGAAAATGAATTACAAGACCAATAGACATAACAAGAAAGAGCCTGTACAGATGAGTCTGTACAGACAGGGTGGCATATACAATCTGGCACTAACTGTCACACCTGACAGGTACAGTTAACTAACTACAGACACTAAAATAATACAGGTAGCCTACTATACTAGTGTTAGAGCATTGCTCGGTCAAACTCTCATGCGTTGCTATCTCAATCATGTTTGTCGATGTTAGTGATCAAAACTATAAAGTCTTGATTTCTAGTCTACTATAGCTAAGGTCTCGGACTATGATAGAAAGTGTAGTTGAGCTCAAGAACTCCATGGAAATCATCATACAAGATGAAGGACTACTCAAGGAACCAGTGGATCTTCATCGACTAAGTGGAGACTTGAACTTATCTATCACTCAAAAGTCTATCTACTCTATCTCCTATCTTGAGACAAAAGTCGTTTTACTATATAGACTAAAGATATACACATGTGATATTTTGAGCTGAGTATATCTCACTTATCTATTTCTCGAAATGTAAGTTGGTAAAGCTTTCGCCTTAGCCAAGTTCATCTTTGCCTAGTGACGAAAATCATGTTATGTTTCAATGACTTTGGAAATTGCTCTGACAAAAACTGGTTTGTGAATAACAACTATATGACGTTATCTGAGAATGTTTCAATGGTTGAAACGAGATTTTAGACAATATAACCACTGGGGGATATAAAAATTGTTGTGGTAACACATATATGTATAAGTCCTTAGCACTTGAACCGAAATTTGAGAACTTTGTTGATCAAGTGAAAACCGGAACTTGAGAAGTCAACCTAGTCCGCGAACTCAGTCTGTGAACGTGCGTAGTTCTTGAACCCGAGAATTTCTACTGGAGTTTTATCTCAGTTTCAGTCCGCGAACTCAGTCCATGAACTGACATAAGTTCTCGAACCCGATAATTTCTGCTGGAGTTTTTGAACTCCAATCGGTTACTTACGTCCGCGAACTCAGTCCGCGAACTTGAGTGGTTATGTCTAAAAACGATGTTCGTGAACTTATTTAAATTATGTAAGGAATGCTATTGCAAACCGTGTCATGAATCGATTCGAGTGAATCACATCGGTTTTTCTTCAATTGTGTCTTGTGTGGTACATAAGATCTCATAGCAATTGAACAACTCTCTAACTAGTTCATTTGAGTCATTTGGATTATTTATGGTTGATATGAAAGTTATCATTTGGCTAACCATTTGGTTGACTAATATTGAACCAACTATTGTACACGTTTGGGTACGGTTACACAAACCCAAAATTGTCAAGTACATGTGTGTATGTCAAGCTAAGTTTTTGATCTAACGGTTGAGAGATATTAGCTTGTATCTAATCAGGTTTTCATCTAACGGTGAATATTGAATGCTTTGTTACTAAGCTAACATTGATTGCAAACCCAGATTTAAAAGACTATATAAGGGAGAACTCTAGCAACTGGGAAAGCTAATCCCCACACATTTTGTGTGATACTAGTTTGCTAAGCTAGAGTCGATTCTCCTTTAATCTTTGGGTTTCTTATTCTAAAACCAGGTTAACGACTTAAAGACTTTATTGGGATTGTGAAGCCAGACCGATACTACTTTTCTTGTAGTTGTATGATCTGATCTTGCTATTTCTATCGTACGAGTACAATTGTAATAATTGGCTTGTGATTTCTATCTCCGATAGGAAAGATATAAAAGTAATCACAAACATCTTCGTCTCGTCGTTTGTGATTCCACAATATCTTTTTTCGCTGCGTCGATTAAGACTATTGTGAGGTGATTAATAAAATTGAGTTGTTCTTCGGGAATATAAGTCTGGTTTTATTGATTGGTTCCTATTCACCTTGATTTATCAAAAAACGGAACAAAACTCATAGGTTTATTCGTGGGAGACGAATTTAACTATCTTGTAGACTTTTCTGTGTGAGACATATTTGTTTGCTAAAGTCTTCGACTTTGGGTCGTATAAACTCTTGGTTGTGGGTGAGATAAGCTAAGGGAATCAAGTGCGCAGTATCCTGCTGGGATCAGAGGTGTCGGGGCATAACTGTACCTTGGATCAGTGTGAGATTGATTGGGGTCCAACTACAGTCCAGACCAAAGTTAATTTGGAGTAGGCTAGTGTCTGTAGTGGCTTAATACAGTGTATGTTTAATCTAGATTAGGTCCCGTGGTTTTTCTGCATTTGCGGTTTCCTCGTTAACAAAATTCTGGTATCTGTGTTATTTCTTTTTCAATTACATTTTTATATAATTGAAAAAATACAGGTTGTGCGTTGTTCAATCAATTAGAATATCCGACCTTATTGGTTGTTGATTTAAATTGATTAACACTTGGATATTGGTCTTTGGTACCATCCAAGTTATCTCTCTTTGATTAGACTCGCGAATCATATTTTCTCGAGTAAATCAAATTGAGAGATTGTGATAATAACTCCTTGAGTATTTTCTATTGATTGAGTCTAGTTGATTCTCTAGAAAACAACTCGGAGTTGTCCATACAGATTGCTAATCGAAATATTGGGTGTGGTTGTTAGACCCCCGCTTTTTCAATTGGTATCAGAGAAGGCAAACACGTTCAAGACCTTATAAGTCTATGTTTGTAGCGATATGGACGAGTCTATCTCTAATAACGTACCAGTTCATAAATTACCAGATGATTTTAAAGCTTGGATTCACCTGAGAAAATTGTCACATCTAGGTCATTATATAAACATTCTCTTAATGTAGAACCTGTTGAAGTCTGGGAAATACGCCTAGAAGAACAGTTGGATGAACTTTATGATGAAGGTGATTTAGATATTGATAGATATGTTGATGAGGAGGTCTCAGAGTATGTTAAGGTTTTGAATTCATTAGAAAAGAAGAAGATGATAACTTCTCATGTCACACCTCTTCTGACTCCTCTCTGTCGAGAAAACAAGAAATTGAGAAGATGTTACGCAAGTGTTTATGTTTCGAATCGTTCTAACGAATCGATCCTCAAGGATTCTGAGGAAAACCTGCATATAAAGTCACTTGAATGTGATAATCTTTATCAAAAGTATTTTTTGTTGAAAGAAAAACTTGCAGAATCTGAAGCAAGGTTTAATTCTCAACAAATTAGTTTTGATGACAGAGAAAGTGCTTGTCTCGCTAGATAAAAACGCCTTGAGGATGATTTAGCTGCTGCTCTTGATAAAATCAAGATGTTGGAAGATGACTTGAAAAAGTTCAATACTAGTTCAAGCAAATTAACCACTATGCTAGGAGAAAGAAAAAATCATCGTGATACACGAGGATTGGGATATAAGGGAATAGATGCTCCAATTATTAGCAAAGAGGTAAAAAATTTCAAGGCTAGTGATTCTTCTCAACAAAATGTTTCCACTAATGGCAAAAGTGAAATACCTTCACCGGCAGTTAAGGTTCGAAATGGCAAAGTATATCAACCTCCAAAGTCAGCACATACGGATCGAGGTAAGAACATTCCTTATGTTTGCCACTATTGCGGGAATAAAGGTCAACTGGAAAGGAGATGTCGTTACTGTATAAGGAATGAGAAACTTCACGATGTTCTTGTTGGGAATCACAAGAAGTTGTGAAACCAAGATCATATGTTAAGGCTAATCCCCTTAATGATATAGGTTGTAATTGTCCAACCTTTAGGCAAATGAATCAGTGCTGTGATAAACCTATTTTTGCTTATAAACGTCATATGAAGCCTTTTCACAATCGTAATGGTTATCAGAAGGATAACTTTGATAGACGCATTTATGTGTCTAATTTGTCCTCAATGTTCCGTATTGTTAGTACTCATTTTCGTCCTTATTATGGTGTTTTGTGTGTTTGTAGGTATTTTGGAAAATAAAGATTGTTGGAAAATTCGGCTCAAAAAGTTGCTCGGAACACCCCCCGGAGGACATTTTCTATTCGGACTCCCACTTTGGATAAGGGGTAACCCAATTGCTAAGGGGAAACCCAGTGCTATTCGCACCCCCGGTTTGGTTAGGGGGACACCACCTTCTTCATTTGAATTTCATTTTTGGCGAGAAATTATTCAACAGAACTTGCAGATTCTTGGTCCGTGATTTGGAGGAGTTCTAGTGCGACTCAATAGCTGAAATCATTTGGGAAGATTTGATTAAGCTTAACAAGCGTGGTATAATCATTGGTTTGGATTAGAATTGGCTGGAGATTCAGATTGAAGAAATCAGGGAGTTACGAGTCTTGTGAACACCCGACATTGTTGTTTTGGGATTGGACGACTTTCGGGGTGTGTTTACAGCGTGTTCAACACAATCTGAGACGTGTACACAACATGTTAATGCAAGATTCGATCGTGTTGACATCAATATGCTCGTGAAGAAGAAAAAAAGGGAAAGTATTTCACGTATGAAGAGTTAAGGGTAGTTTTAGAGCAACAAAAATCGCTGCAGGGCGATTCTGCAGTAAAAGCAGAGAAGAGGAAGAAGAGAGTTGCAGACGACGCACAGAAAGTGTCGTTGTGAAGAACACGAAGAACAGACTAACAAAAGATGTCGTTTATGAACAGTGAAGCAGCAGAAAATTGTAACGGGCCTTGTTAGGTATTGTAACGCTTATATTCGTTAGCAACACTTCTTTAAGTATTATTTGTAACAGTGGGTTCTGTGACGCTCGTACATCATTCCGAATCTCTGTTTTATCTTATTTATTCAATAAAAACACCATTCGAGTTATGAATTATTTTTTTTGAGTGTGTTTTCACAATGCGAAGCTAGAACCCATCACTGGGACAATGGAGGAAGCAACTTTTCATGATTGTGGTAAATAAATTAATTCTTTATATGACTTTTTGCATAGATTTAATTGCTTTATGATTTCTATTAATTATTTGTTATTTTGTCTGATGTCGCATGCTTGGTTTTAATTACTTTTGATGCGTCATGCTTACGACTTACATATAATGTTTTATGAAATTTATTTTTGGAAAAGAATTAGAGTCACAATTTCTTTTGTTTGAGCTATATTGTATAGAGTTAATGACTGAACCACAAGAATATGAAAAGTAGTGAAATCTTGCGTCCTAGTGTCTCTTCATCCCGTGACAATATTTTGTATATATTTTTTTCTATTATTTTAGTTTATTAAGTCTAAAAATCTACTTACACAAGTCTTGAACGAATCTTTTTACTACAACATCATTGAAAATACCATCAAACTTCGTAAAGACGAAGACAAGATCTGATGCTCCTAATTGGCGAAAGACTAACTTGCAAAAGAATAGTCAATCCAATTCTCTTACGAGAAATCTCGAAGAGAGAAATGGGAAGAAGGTTCCGGTTGTTCCTAAACACACTCATAAGTGGGTACCAAAGAAATCCAATGATGCTTTGAGTGTGAAAAGGAATGATCTTCCAGAAAATTCCATGACTATTGAGAAGACAGTATCCATGATGTTGGAACTTAACAAGTTTTTTGGAAAAATGGAATTGGATGTGAAAGGTTCTAAAAGCGATCTCTTTCATGATAATCCAAAGGTCACTTGTGGTGAGAAAGAAATTATTCACCCCAACACAACTTGATTGTGTTGTAAGTGCATCCTCACCAAGGAATGCCCTGCTATGTATACGGTAAGGGAAGCACGAGAATTGGGGCGCACAAATTATATTTGGTAAGGCTATAGAATTCAATTGGACTTTTCTAAAAAGGTATGTCTATAAACTTGAGCAATTTTTATGTTTTTATTACTTGTTTAAGTACTTATAATGATCCATGTACCTTGATTATCGTTCATTTCTACCTAACTTGATCTGTGTTTAAGGTTCTTAAATGTTTAGGTTTGGAAACATTAGTTCGGGATGTTTGGACTTCATGGTACACATACCAAGTATGCATAACATTATTTCAAACCAAAATATAGGGGATTAAGTTCGCAAACCCCGTCTGCATACTGCTCCAGGATATGAAAATTCGTGTGCAAACCCGTAAGTTTGCGGACTTGCCTGTAGACGTCGATATTCATTCGACTTGTTTTGGCCGCAACTTCTTCGTCCGAACTCGGAATGAACTCATTCTTTTTTCATTCTCTTCCTATTTGAATTATCTTTAAAATAGATATGAGAAACCTTGAATTTGGATGAGTTAATATTTTTATTTGTCCTGTCTCTTGTTTTTTAGCATTTTGCTCCGTTTCGTTGCACTTGTCCCAATTCTCTTGAACTTGGGCACTTGGTTCTTGGAGTACTACTATTATAATCTAATTTATAGCTTTTACAAGAATGTTGTTGGAAAATCTTTTTATACGCCTTTGGTAGCTATTATTGGTATAAATCCGGGCGAAAAAGATTGATTCTACCCTCTAAGGACAAATCATCTTATATGTGCATTACGAGTTTGTCTTGATGCCTAGGAAACTTCTTATGAGAATTTATTCTTGTTATTGATAAGGATAACTAGAGTTTGGAATATCAATTATTGTGATTTCACATATCTATATCCAAAGTTTTCATCTCATTGTTTTTAGATTTATCGGTTTTAAATTCTAAACTTGTTTGGAAGATGATGGTTGCAGCATTAATCTTTTGATTTCATATATTGCAATATTTTGATGGGATATGTCTGTTTACGTCCATGAACTTGATTGTCCCATATTTTGTCAAAAGTAAAGTCGTTCGTGAATTGATATGCAAATATTGATAAAAGGATGAATATACTTTTGACAAACACAAAAGGTAAGCCTATATTGTCAATTATTGATGTAAGATAGGTTAAAATCTTTTGTGATTCAAGGATTATGTCTATTGTGTGTTATTATGAAAATGGTGATGGAAACATAGAATGAATCCTTGTGAATTCCGCAGTAATTGAGCTTCCCGGTTCTTAATTTTGTGTATTACTGTAAGACTCAGTATTGTGACTTATGTTGAGCATTAGACAACCAAAGTTGATTATTTTGTGATTAGCTTAGTTGTGTTCCGTAAGGAACTTTACGTTGAGTATTTAGAACTAAATCAATCATCTAGCATGGTTATTTAGTTAGCACTCCGTAAGCCTTCTTATGTTGAGCGTCTCTTCGACTTAGTTGGTTATTCGTGATTAACTTAGTCATTGCTCCATAGAAGTTCTTATTCGAGTGTGGCCAATTCAATTGATTACTCTTGTAATTAGTTTGGTTGAGTATGCCAATTAGATTATTTACGATTTTTCTTGTGAATCAATCGAATTGATTTTTAAAGTCTCCATAAGTTACTTGTGTTGAGCATGTTTAGTCAAATTAATCTTGGTTCGCTTTGGTTAATTTGATTGAATATTTATTGTTGGATTCCAAATTCATACTAGTATGTAATTTGTTGAGTCTAAAGAAAAATCCTTCTTTTCTTTTTGAAATTAAGGTCGCTCTTGTTGTTCCTTATGGAATGACATATTATAGGGGAGAGTTATTTTGAACTTGTGCTTAATTGCCAAATATTTGTGGGGAGTGCAGCTGTGGAATATTAGAGGGGTTATCTTGCGTCTTTATAAACTCCTTGATGTATGCATTTAGCTTCGGCTTTATGATTGCATCTAAACAAGATGATATACATTTACCTTTGGTTATGAAATATCTCTTACGGAAATTTCATTAGGATCCCGTTCTTATACCTTTGCCAATTTTATTGACAAAAAGGGGGAGAATTAATATGTAGTTCACACTACAAATACATATGGTTTTCGGATCATTAGGAGTGGTTTCCATGTGAGATGGAGTATTGACTAAGGGGGAGTGAAGTATCACCATAGTATTGTTATTGAAGTTGTGATGCGATTGGACTTTGACGCTGTGTAATAATACTATGACACTGTACAATAATGATTGAGAACCGATGCTTTTCTCATTGTTATAAATACGGATTTTCAACAACGATGATGCTAAACTTACAACCTTTGGGATCATTGGACTACTTGGAAGTGACGAAGATTTCGAGTATTGTTGAAGATTAGACATGTGGAATAGGAGCTACAAAGTTTATTTATATATTTTTTGTATTCCATATGTATTAATAGTTTTGCCACTAAAATTGACAAAGGGGGAGATTGTTAGAGCATTGCTCGGTCGAACTCGCATGCATTGCTATCTCAAGCATGTTTGTCAATGTTAGTGATCAAGACTATAAAGTCTTGATTTCTAGTCTACTATAGCTAAGGTCTCGGACTAGGATAGAAAGTGTAGTTGAGCTCAAGAACTCCATGGAAATCATCATACAAAACGAAGGACTACTCAAGGAACCAGTGGATATTCATCGACTAAAAGGTATGTGGAGACTTGAACTTATCTATCACTCAAAAGTCTATCTACTCTATCTCTTATCTTGAGACAAAAGTCGTATTACTATATAGACTAAAGATATACACATATGACATTTCGATCTGAGTATATCTCGCTTATCTATTTATCGAAATGTGTGTTGGTAAAGCTTTCGCTTTAGCCAAGTTCATCTTTGCCTAGTGACGAAAGTCATGTTATGTTTCAATCACTTTGAAAATTTCTCTGACGAAAACTAGTTTGTGAATAACAACTATATGCGTCCTCTGAGAATGTTTCAATGGTTGAAATGAGAGTTTAGACAATATAACCACTGGGGAATATAAACATTGTTGTGGTAACACATATCCTTAGAACTTGAACCTAAGTTTGCGAACTTTGTTGATCAAGTGAAAACCGGAACTTGAGCAGTCAACCCAGTCCGCGAACTCAGTCTGCGAACGTGCATAATTCTTGAACCCGAGAATTTCTGCTGGAGTTATAGCTCAGTTTCAGTTCGCGAACTCAGTCCGCGAACTGACGGAAGTTCTCGAACCCGATAATTTCTGCTGGAGTTTGTGAACTCCAACCGGTTACTTAAGTCCGCGAACTTGAGTGGTTATGTCTAAAAATGATGTTCATGAACTTATTTAAATTATCTAAGAAATGTTATTGCAAACTGTGGATTTATAGTTCATAAACCGATTCGAGTGAATCACATCGTTTTTGCTTCAATTGTGTCTTATGTAGCACATAAGATCTCATAGCAATTGAACAACTCTCTAACTAGTTCATTTGAGTCATTTGGACTAGTTATGGTGAAGAAGAATATGATTGATAAGAAAGTTATCATTTGGATAACCATTTGGTTGACTAATATTGAACCAACTATTGTACACATTTGGGTATAGTTACACAAACCCAAAATCGTCAAGTAAATGTGTGTATGGAAAGATAAGTTTTCTATCTAACGGTTGAGAGATATTAGCTTGTATCTAATCATGTTTTCATTTAACGGTGAATATTGAATGCTTTGTTACTAAGCTAACATTGATTGCAAACCCTGATTTGAAAGACTATATAAGGGAAAACTCTAGCAACTGGGAAACCTAATCCTCACACATTCTATGTGATACTAGTTTGCTAAGCTAGAGTCGATTCTCCTTTAATCTTTGGTTTTCTTCTTCTAAAACTAGGTTAACGACTTAAAGACTTCATTGGGATTGTGAAGCCAGACCGATACTACTTTTCTTATAGTTGTGTGATCTGATCTTGATGTTTCTATCGTACGAGTACAATTGTAATAATTGGCTTGAGATTTATATCTACGATAGGCAAGATATAAAAGTAATCACAAACATCTTCGTTTCATCGTTTGTGATTTCACGATATATTTTTTCGCTGCGTCGATTAAGACTATTGTGAGGTGATTTATAAAACTGAGCCGTTCTTAGGGAATATAAGTCTAGTTTTATTGATTCGTTCATGTTCACCTTGATTTATCAAAAGACTGAATAAAACTCATAGGTTTATTCGTGGGAGACAAATTTATCTATCTTGTAGACTTTTCTGTGTGAGACAGATTTGTTTGCTAAAGTCTTCGACTTTGGGTCGTAGCAACTCTTGGTTGTAGGTGAGATCAGCTAAGGGAATCAAGTGCGCAGTATCCTGTTGGGATCAGAGGTGTAGGAGCATAAATGTACCTTGGATCAATGTAAGATTGATTGGGGTTAAACTACAGTCCATACCGAAGTTAATTTGGAGTAGGCTAGTTTTTGTAGTGGCTTAATACAGTGTATGTTTAATCTGGACTAGGTCCCGGGGTTTTTCTGTATTTGCGGTTTCCTCGTTAACAAAATTATGGTATATGTGTTATTTCTTTTCCGCATTATATTTTTATATAATTGAAAAAATACAGGTTGTGCGTTGTTCAATCAATTAGAATATCCGACCTTATTGGTTGTTGATTTAAATTGATTGACACTTGGATATTGGTCTTTGGTACCATCCAAGTTATCTCTCTTTGATTAGACTCGCGAATCATATTTTCTTGAGTAAATCAAATTGAGAGATTGAGATAATAGTTCCTTGAGTATTTTCTATTGATTGAGTCTAGTTGATTCTCTAGAAAACAACTCGGAGTTGTCCATACATATTGCTAATCGAAATATTGGGTGTGGTTGTTAGACCCCTGCTTTTTCAACTAGTATCTGCTGATAATCCTTACAGCCTCTTCAATATATGGCCATTGAAAAGATGTACATGAAGAAGCCTAATGAAATTTAAAACTCATAGCCATTAATCTTGTTAGCCATCTCTTTTTCGGTATTACCTTAGCGATTTTGTAATTTGCATGATGAATACACAAAAAAAATGATGCAATGATGAATACACAAATGCTTTGACAAATTTTTTATGAGCTTCAGAGTTGCATATATGGCGTTTCAGCAATGTCCTACAAGAAGATATATAGATATGTAACCAAATTTCTGAAACTGACTTTTCAGGCGGTATTCACTTTATATCCATTGGGAGCGAAAAATTAAGCCGAGGGCATATTTATGAACCAGTCAGACCATAATTCAGCCTCACGGAGAACCATTACGGGGAATAAAAGACCAATTCAGGAGAATGATGATACTAGATTTCCCTAAGAAGTTGACAAAAAACCAAAGAGAAGAAAAGAAAATAAATTACACAGATTTGCAGGCAAATGTTGCTCACAGAGAAGCAACAAGCGTGTCGGCAACGAACTAGAATAACAATTGGATGCGAACAACATACTAGAGTACGATAAGAGATAATTAATGCAAGGAAACAGTAGCTATTGAAAATTACATACGTGTAATTTTCATTTCCAGTCTGTAAAGAGTTTTCATTGTACATAAAGACTAAAAGATTATCAAAGATACTGAGTTATTGAGAATTACTTCCATATATCTTCACTTCAAGACTAAAGCCTGTCATGAGAAAGGCTAAATATTTACAATATCCAAATATATAACTCATGGAATGGAAAGAAGACACCTAAGAAGATACTAAACCGATTAATTATGTAAACTAGGATTATATGTATTCATTGTGAATATTTTTGTTTCTATATTTATGTAAATTCTTCCTTGTATTCATGTATTAGTACAATATAAATAGACTTGAAGTTTTCCTCTTCCATCATCACGGAAGAAACCAATATTTGTGTTTTAGTTTAATCTTTAGTTATCAATTATCAAATTTAAGAGTAGCAGTAATCATCAACTGGAATATCATAAATAAGGTTTTAGCCTGGCTTACATACTGAAACAGGCTAATGACAATAATTTATTTGACCAACTACCAAATTACTTCATTTGGTAGTCAGTAGATAACAAAAAAATATACTAGACATCATTCATAATGGTGTTATTCCTCAGGCTCCGGGGTTGCATGTGCGGGAGGAGATGAACAAGCAGTAAGAACATCAATTGGTTGGGGTCGTCTTACGTTTTCTGTCACACTAAAAAGAGTTCCATTATTCACCAGTAAAACATAGCCTTGGCCACGTATGACATATTCGAAAGTGGACATCGAATAAAAAACCACCCTGGCAGAGAGTAGAGTGCGACACTTACAGATTTCACACAATCAACCCCATAGTTCCTGCACATTTGTTAGAATATATTTTGCAGAAAGATTAGTAATCAACAAATTTCAGAAGTGATAATAATGTAGAAGTGGTACTTCGTTGACACTGGAAATATAGTAATAAATTAACACGTACGAACGAAAGTAATCTCTGATCTCCTCTCTGGTAACTGCTCGTCCTCCACGGGCAAATATCATAATCACCGATCCATCATTCTCGGTAAGTTGATGATTCCTTATATTTACCATTATAATTGTTGTGTCTAATAATGCATTGAAGGAATAGACTGGCTTGTTCACACAAAATCAACAAACTTAATTTCATCTTTTATAGTGAAAAAGTGTCTGTTCGTAAGTGACTTTTGATCGCGAAACTCGATGTGAACAGTTGCAAGTGAAAAGATTAGTTTTTGTTAGCTTGAAGAAATGATCGCGACCTCTGGGTATCAGGCTCTTCGTTCACTCTTCAGGGGTTGCCAACCCTCAATAGTTTTATTCAGAAACCAACTTAAATGAACCAGGGCATTTTTTCATTTTCTCACTCATAGTGCAGGTCCTAACCCCCCCCTTTGGCATTTATTTTGTGTTTATGGTCCACCATAGTTAGCAGATAGAGCAACATTCTGGAGAGATTTAACTGTCTATTCTCATCAATTCCCTGGAAAGAAATGCGATGATTTCAATGCAATCACTTGAAGTAGAGAAACGTTGGGGGTTGCCTGTTTTCAAATAGGTTTTTGTTATCTTGTGCACCCATGCACAAGATAACAAAACCCAAATAAATATACTCCAGGTTGGAGTTGAAAACAGACAATCCCCAACATTTCTCTACTTCAAGTGATTGCATTGAAATCATCACATTTCTTTCCAGGGAAGTGATAACAAAACCCTATTTATTATTTCAACAACTTCATTTAGCACAATCATCTCCATGATTTGGGATACAGTGAAACCGCATATACCTGGAATAACGGTCGAAATATTGACAACCAAACTCTATATGATCGAGTGTACTTTCAACACCTGATTGGTGTCTTGCATTTGAACATTCACCTATTCTCGTAAGCATATAGCAGAAACATTTCAAGATCCCCTCTTCTTGCAAATCCAAAGCCTATTGATGTTCTCATTCAGACCACCACCACTTAGAGGACTTCTCGGGATGTGAATATGATATTTTTCACCACAACCAACATAAGCATATTTCTGCATCGTTTTGGAGATTCATGTGAACTGTGAAGAACCCATGATTCTTCTATATGGCCATTGAAAAGGTCTATATATATGAAGTATTATGGAGTTTAAAACTCATAGCCACCGACGTTGTTACCCATTAATGTTTTGCAAATATGTTGGATAAATATATTCGTTACCGATTCTCCAATAATACAACTCGTGTATTATCTACCGATCCGTTACAACTCTTTGTAACACGGTTTTTATTTATGTATTACGTTTTGTAATACCAACAACAAAACAAGAAAAGAAGGATAGAAAAAGATGATCAATCACAAACTTACTTGGATGTATTGAGGCGAGTAATCTCGTTGCTTAAGACATTTGATGCCCTGTATATAATGTTGTTACAGATTTAGCGGCACATGTCTCCAACATTCAACAATACCTCGATGTTTTTCGCAGCACTTCGATAACACCGAACAGCGAACGCGAATGGATGTAGAAAAAACTCTTCTTTAACTCTTGAAGACACATGCAGACTCTAAAATTTCTAGTACTAGTTTTATGACTCTAAAAACATACACTTTCAATGGAGAATGAGTGGGGTTTATATAGGCTAGAGGTGACTCTTGGAGAAGTCATTTCATGAAGAATCACAACCCTTAATGGGGAGTCATATCCCTTGGGATAAGACACCAATGTTGAAAAGACTCAAGTGAGTTGACACACCTATTCATATTTCTATTCAAAAATTCCAACAATCCCCCACATTGAATAGAAATTCATGTAAGTTTAATGCAGACACTAGAAAGAGTTTGTGCGCGGAACATCACCGCATCGGGAGAGATAGATTTTGGATTTTAATCTTCCGTAGTGAATACCTACCGGGTTTACTAGATGTTCGGTGAACGCGATGTATTGAACCGCCCAACTTTATGATGTAAACCGATGCAATAGATATCACACTGTTTATTTCCTTACATATCCGATTCTCGGTTGTGTTCATTTCGGCCCTGAACGATGTTGGTTTTTCATGAGTGCTCTAGATTAACTTAGCCTTATATTTATCATAGAAGCGGCACCACTTCACACTCATATAGGTGATCTCCTATTTGAAAGTATCCTGCCATACTTTTCTTAGTCAAACTAAGCCATATGAATCATTAAGATAAAATCTCAACCTCTCACTTGACAGGCAACACTGTTTCATCATAGAAATGGGAAAGAGAGTAAACTCTCACAGTGTTTCCGGTGAGTATAAATTTATAAATTGGTTGTCCCTTTTGAACCTAGATAACCATGGGATGTCCAATCGCTAGGTTAGGTGTCCGCTATAAATACTACTCTATATAGGCTATCCCATTTCCTTCGATGACGCAATTATACGCTCTCTAGAATTCGTATCATTTTCCGGCTTGATACAATTCATATACACTATTTATTTTCGATGTGTGCATTTGAGAAAAATTGCTTTATGGTACTATATCATCGATCTATTTACCGAGACATACCATAATCTCAAACTATGTGTTTCTTCCAAAATAATTGTTTGATCAGAACAATCTATTTTTAGTATACATATACTTTGGCCATTAGTATATACTCAAGGAAATTCCAAGGCTACACTTCTAATCCAACTTTGCGTCCAAAGCTACGGAATTCGTAGTTGATCTTGCTATCAACTTTTATTTGGATCATTTCCATGGTAGCACATTTTCTCTACCACAAACACATATTTCTTTCTTGATGACTTGTTAAATCATTTATATCTAAGATTCACAAAATGAATAATGAAACCCTTCCTCTTTAATACTAGATACCAGTTCAAATTTCAAAAGAAACTGACCTTCTGCATAGGTGATCAGATGCCTTGATCTGATTCCAACCAAAATTTAATCCGGATCGCATTCCCAGAGGACCGATCATTTTTCTCTTAAACAATCAACAAAATCGCCATCCAGTAATTATGCTACTTTAAGCAACAACTACAATTTTCCGATAAAGAACTCAATCTGACATACTGGGCGGTTTCGTTTACTTCACATGTATCTTAGATTTTCAAACCATACCTTGTCCATGAGTTGTATAAACTATTAGTATAAATTTACCTTCAACTCATTATCTAATATAACAACCGTGTACATTCAATTTCCAACTAGCACCCCCTACATTTTGAAAAAGTTCACTGGTTAGTCTTTAAAAACTTTATTCCTTACTAGTGTCACGAACCATTTTGAGATGTCACTACATCTTATCAGTAGGATGTTATTTTCGCCAACGGGTGCCATTAGAAATTCATGTCATTTCCAGTTTTGAAAGGCAATCAATAAATTATTCATCTGATGATTCCAATTGCAATCCTTTCCAAGCAAAAATAAATTACTTAATTTAAACGAGACATAAGCCAATCCAAACAGTGAACCATTGTTGCAAGCCAGAGACAAACCCAATGACAAGTACAACCCAGAAATCCGGAATACCAAAGAAAAATCTCTGCTGCGAGATTTATGTATTCTTCAGCTGGGTACTGATATGTTTACAACCATACGTACTCTTTTTCCGTATATCCAATATGTTGCACCATTTTCCCTTTTCAAAAATACCGACCAAACGGGATCTGACCAAGCATTTCCCCTTAGAAAAATCCATACTTGAATGCCTTATGTGCAACCATGTTGTTGGTGATCCAATTAATCTGGATTTCAAAGGAAGTCCATCATACTCTCTAGAATCAGTTCAGGATAAACCGAAAGGAGAAGTTCTTATTAAAACAAACAGGACAACAAGCTTTAAACGTGCAAGTTCACATGGGCAGTTATCATGATCAGCCACATGAAAAGGTACATCATTTGTGTGCCATTGTGAATTCAAGTGTAAGTATTTATTGTTAGAAAAAACAATGTTTTGTTTTAATCAAAAAATGCATGGACCATGTTTTGATCCCAAGACCTATTACTCCCTAGATGTTTTTTCATGTGAATGAATAAAACATTAGTCCCATATAGACTAAAACACTTAGAGTTTTAGACTTAAATAGCATTGGTTTAGCCTTAAGGGTATGGCCCTTTGGGTCTTTAGACCTTTGTGTATGGGGAAAGCCCTAGACTATGGCAAGGTTGCCTAAACCTTATTGCATTTCTTATTGCCTTTCCTAGTTGACTTAGCATCGCTCGGCTGCGGTGCTTCGCGTGGGCGTACAGGGCACGCGAGGGAGAGGGGGCGAGGAGAGGGTGAGGGTGAGGGTGTGGGTGGGTGTGGGTTTATCCGACCCTATCTTTTTACTCGAATTTTTCCACACGTTTCTCCCACACATATAAAGAATTTTATTCTTTGCCTTCTCGGTTTTGGGTGTCCGACCGTGTGCAAAAAACCTCGTGAAGCATCTTTGAGAAAATGTCGTTGTAACACCTGTGCACCTCGAGAAGAATCTCGAAAAAATTTGAATTCGACAAAACATTTTACCGTATTTTTAACGGATGCTTTTACTCGTCCGACAAAAGTGAAGCGTGAATCACGGACAATCTGTCGCACATTGGATTCTTGGTCGAACGTTGAAATGTTTTTTGCTATAAATACGAGAGAAGAATTTCATTTGAAACCATACCTTTCGAACTCTTCTCTCCGAAATTCTTCTTCTTCTTTTATTCTTTCGTAAATTTTATTTAAGTTTACGAAACATTAAATAGAGTTCTTAGTTTACGAAACATAAAAAACGAGTTGTAGTTTACGAAACATAATTTTGTAATACTACTTCTCTCGTTTACAAAAACATAGTTAGTTTACGAAACATAAATTACTTTTTACATTTCTCTAAACCTGGTTGTAGTTTCGATTTATGTTTTTGTTTTCATTATTTCTTCGCCAAG
Source organism: Papaver bracteatum (assembly GCA_023529315.1). NCBI lineage: Eukaryota > Viridiplantae > Streptophyta > Magnoliopsida > Ranunculales > Papaveraceae > Papaver > Papaver bracteatum. The sequence goes on from JAJJWX010001877.1 coordinate 6,409,283, forward strand.
TTCTAAGGGTTCTCTGTGTATGCTACACATAGAGGAGAACTAACGATAGTTGTATCCTGGAGGTAATTTGTTAATTGTTATAGCATCTCGGAGGAGTAGCGAGGCAATATTACCTTTAGCTCAAGCGTATCTCATACGTGCCTCTACTAAGTTTTAAATACTATCATCAGTGCATCTCCGGTATAACAATAACACATCAGTGAGTGTTAAGTATTTTTCTCATGTTTCTTGAGTTGTTTGTTACTATTATCAGTGTAATCAAAGTATTTATTTCTCAGTTGCATACGAAATTGTAACTTATTTCCAACATTTATTCCTTGGCCAATTAAAGTCACAAGTACACACCAGTACGTAACTTTTAATAACACCTTGACGATAATATTAAATGGTGCCTTTCCTGTTTCCTCAGACAACAAAATTCTAGCTATCAAATGAAGCCATTTCATGAAGAGGTGCGTTTGACAGACAACCGCAACAATTTTGTAACTGTTGTAACTTTCGCATCTTGACTCCATATATAGATTTTCAAAAATGGGGATCGAAGATAAGAAACATATCTACAAGTTCTATCTTGACCAGAATATCAATACATGCATCCAAATAAGTTTGTGATTGATCATCTTTTTCTATCCTTCTTTTCTTTTTTTATTGTTGGTATTACAAAACATAATACATAAATGAAAAGATAATACACGAGTTGTATTATTGGAGAATCGGTAACGAAAATATTTATCCAACAAAATATCTCTGTGATTTTTTAATACACAAATGGTTTGACAAATTTGTTATGAGCTTTAAAGTTGCATGTCCTATCAGCTATGTAACAGTAAGAAATATACAAATACAAGTGTTTTTTTTCTTCCTTTGATTCAATAATACAATGAAGTTAGCAAACAAAAATTTAGACCCATTATACTATTTTTATAGTGCAGTTGCCTCTGAGCATGAACTTGTTATGCTAGAATCATAATTTTCATCACGCTGGTATTCATCTTAAATTCACTGGGTGCAAGCCGAAAGCATATGTATCAACCACCCAGCCTCAGGAATAATCAAATTGTCAAATTCAATGTTTTTGTTATTCCATTGCGGGGTATAAAAAACTAAAATCAGGACACTGAATGGCCATAAGAAGTTAAGATAGAAACAAAAAAGAAGAACAAGAAAACACCTTACATATATATTCAGAGGCAAATGTTGTTCATAGAGAAGCAACAAGCATGTTGTCTACCAACTAAAGTAAATATAATTTGAGGTGTACACTGTGCGATAACGAACAGAAGTACGGTAAGAGATAAGTAATAAGGAAACAATATCATTAATCATAAATTGGAATATCATGATTCATTCATGGATAAGGTTTTATCCTGGTTTTACATTTTAAAACAGGTTAATGAACTATAAATTTATTTTTAATCGGGAAGTCTGTAGATAACACAAAAAGAGACTAGACAGCACTCATAGTGATGTTATTCGTCATGCTCCAGGGTATCAGGTGCAGGAGAAGGTCAGCTAGAAGCAACGACATCAATTTTTCTGGGACATCTTATGTATGCATTCGCCATAGCACGTAAGCCATTAATAACCAGTAAAACACAAGTTTGGTCACGAATGACAGATTCAATTTATATCCCCCAATTAGTTTTGATATCCCAAAAAAGGGATAAAAAAATGAGAAGAAGAAAACAAATCATGGAAACAACAGATATTAGATTTGGTATAATCTTAATTTTGATTTAACATGAAAAATAGAATTTTAATTAAAAAATGTTGATTAGGATGAATAGACATCCTCTTGGTGAACCTCTGAATAAGAGGCTGAACAAAAAGATGTCTATATAAAAGTATGCCATGTCAACTGCATATTTATTAGTCAAAGAGGTAAGGGTTGGACTTCGAGACATATTCGAGGAAAAACTAAGAGTTTATCCTAGGTGGATGAGGATTTTTTCCCACACATCATTGGAGAAGCTCTAAACGATGAAAGCTTGCCTCCGCAGTCTGCGTTTAAAACTTGGAAGCCCACAAGACACAATGACGCAAAAGCCCATGACACAATCAGATGCAAATGCGGACTTGTTTTTAGCTGATATGCTCCCGGATTAAACTCGATTGCAAACCCGTCACTGTCATTTATCAAACACGATAAGTGATGAGTGCATCTCACGGTTTCCTACGTGCTACCGAAACACTTGATCATGGGTTAGCATAACTCGTTTCTCTTCCGAGTTATTCAGATTTAAGTTACAAACCTTGATCTTGTGTTGTTGCTTATCTATACGAGAAAGACTGCAAAAAATCAATTTATGCTTTTTTTAATATGAAATTTTGAAAATGACTTCACCATGGGTCCTGGTCCTCTCAAATCTCATCTCGTTCAACCACCAATTAACTGATGGTCATGTGTGTACTTGTCTAAGCTATCTAGTTAACTTTTTTCAAGAGTTCGATAATGTTCCATGGGTGATGGGTCCATAATTATATGCCGGAAGCTTCATTCTTTTGCATGATTGCATCACTTGATCCGGTTAATGCATACCAACGAATGTGATTCTTTTTTCCTCGATTGCATCAAAGCATCTCCTGACTTCAACAAACTATATGTCATGATTGAATTTTACAGAGATTGTTACAGCCTTTTAAAACAAGGCGACAGAATTTGGAAAACTCTAGAACTTGGACAACTACCATAGTCCAAAATTTGGACAACAGATCCAAGCCTTTGATCATTCCCTTCTTCACCCCATTATCAATCTCGATGCTAGAATTATTTCCCTCTCTACCGCTCAGATTGTGCCACATCATATCCAAATTTTAGACTATAACAATTGTCCCAGCTGTAGTCACTCCCCAAGAATTTACACACAAAAAGTTGAGGAGAACAGCAACATTACGGGACCCTCTCAAAATACCTAAATGATGATAAGTCCAACAGCTGTTTGGCACCACAAGAATAAAAACATGCTCTGTCAAACAACGGACACATAACCCTCAGAAATAGTAAAATACGAAGCGATCTTTACGGGCAGATTCCTATTCGCAATAACTGCCCGTAATTTCCTCTCCTATTCCCTTTTATAAAAGCCCTTCCAATTCTCTTCATCTTCCTCCAACATCTGCAACTTTCTCTCTTTGCAATACAAAACTTCCTTTGTATTCCAAAAGAGAAATTTGCAGAACTCCAAATAAATCCATATCTTTCCAAATGGCCTCAATGAAGATGAGAGTTTTGGTTGCAGTTTCTTCCTTGGTCATGGCTGCCTCGGCTGTCCAAAATGTTGCTGCTGCTGATGCACCAGCTCCTAGCCCTACTTCTGATGCAACCTCATTCGCTCCTGCTGTCTTTGCTTCAATGGCCGCAGTTGCCATCGGATACCTTTTCTAAATTTGATTTATCGGAGGAGACGGATTCTGCATCTGAATTTCTACTAGGGATTCTGATGATGGGTTTGTTTCGTTTTATTTTACATTTTTATTTTGTGATCTAATTATTTGAGGAGTGAAGAAAATGCATTTCGACTTCAATCTCAGTTTTTGAGGTTGAGGTTGATAGGTATTTGATTCGCTCTGATAATATCAATTTGATGTAAATCCAAAACTTATTGGTTGTAGATCTCAAAAGAATTCAATAAATATATTTGTTTGGTTCCATAAACAGCTTTTAATTATCTTGCAATTTATTGCCGGGCGATTTGATTGTTCTTAGGATAGCAACTTAATTGTAGCATTAGAGAAATTTTAAGCTCAACCATTAGCAGGAAAATGTTATCCTGAAAACAGCTACAACCTTTTCGATCACTTTTAGGAAACAACTGAAAATATGAATCCTCTTGTTGTCCGCAATATATACGACTGATTCTAAGATATTGTTCTGCAGTTCTTGAGCTATCAAATCCAATCAAGTCCCGGGGTTCATTTTAACCAGAAAACCCTTATTCCCAATTTCACCGGGGACGGTCCGCCTAAAACCAATTAGATGAAGACGTTGTTGCCCACACAATTCCAACCGGTTGCACGCTCATCAAAAGTATACATGTGCAGCCGAATCAACTTTCCTAAATTGAGGCCTATAAATTTCTTCATCCCATTAAAAAATAATAAGGGGTGTCCAAAAAATTATAAAATTATAAAATTAAACCTTCATTATTCTAACACAAACACAAAATTAAAACTTAATTAATAAATAACAAAATTATTAATCAAAACTCCCATCGCCTCATGTTGGGATCATATTTTTTTAGCCACTCCTTGGTGACCTCTGAGACCTCATGAAACCCATAAACCGGTGGTAATGGACAATCATCACGTACTCTAAGACCGATATAATGTATGTTGTTATGGTTGAATAAAACAATTCTCCGATCCTTGAGCGATTCATCCCAAATGGCATATTTTGGTGCGTATGTATAACATGATCCCTTACCAAAAAGATGAACAACGCAACTCCACGTTTCTGCCAAGAGATGTCCACATAGAGGCATCTGCATCCAATGCTCTCGGGTAATTGGTCCATTCCCCTTTGGCCCTTGTACTCTAGCAACCATTTTTTCAAAAATCACTTCTTTGTCTTGTCTTGTTTTTTTTTCCTTCGTCATCGATATGTAAAATTCATTGTCTTCTTGTAGGCGCAAGGCCATCATCTTTCTAAAGTATTGACATTGGGTTAGGTTCTCATCGTCCGCCAAACTTATATGGCATATTTGTTCCGACTCAACGTGGTAACCACAATTCCCATCCGCATCCACGTCGGCGGTGGATAATACATAGGGCTTGATGATTTCAGGAAGTTTCGAGTAATACTCCTCGAATATGGTGTAATCAACCGACTGTGTTCCTTGTAGCTTGTGATGATTTTCATCCTACTCTCTTCCATTTGAGCGGTTATCTTGATTATATCGGCCTAGGTGTATTCATGGATGGCTTCTTGTAATGTAACCACGGTGTTTTGGCTCTCTCGAAGCAAACTTTTCAAACGTCAATGAGATCCTTCCGCGATACTTGTCGCCTCATTCTTGTAATGCATGTATTGGTACGAGTAAGCATACACAAATTTTTCTTTGTACGGATCCAACAATTCCTTTAAGCAATAAACCACACATTTCTCGTAATATTTCTTCCATAGCCCAATAAAACTCTCCAAGTGGCAATCGAACTCGGGCACGGACATTGAGTGTACCATTGAATCCCAATGATGTTGAAAAGCCTTCCATAGTATCCCATTCGCTTCATACTCCGATTTGGTTTTCTTCTTGTCCTCATCTCTTTGTTCCGAAGTTAGTTTTTGAAGACGCTCATCTTCGGCTTTTTCACAAGCAGTACCTTTTTGTGGCTTTGGATTTTGGATATGACCCCTACAATTACTTTTAATATTGCATTGTATGTGACATGTGCAAAGAAAATGATTAGCATTTGGAAAAACAACTCCAATGGCATTCATTAGTTCTTAGTCCTTATCCGTTACTATGATCCTCGGAGTTTGATCGCCACGGTATATCTCCTTCAAGGTCTCTAGTATCCAAGTAAAACTCACATCATTCTCCCGATCCATAACCTCCATGCTACCGTGAAAGTTTGCTTGTCGGAAGTATGGCAAGCAATGTTTAACAACGACATGTTGTACTTGTTGGTCTTGTACATACAATCTATTAACAAAATTTGATAGAAGCATTGTGCCAACTTGATCATCTCCGGATGCGCCAAGAAAATACGAGTCACTTTTCCTTAAAATACTTGCTTCCTCATTGTGTATCCGTGTTGATTGGCTAACCATTGAGATTGTTCCATAACCGCTCTACCATCCCATGACTTCCTCTTAAAGGCTTCTCTTGCCGTGTATATTTGCCTCAAATTGGACAAGTTATCCTTATCATCTTCCTTAATCTTCCTAAGCATATCACTTGGTTTACACGATTTCATCATCCTCACCGTTTCCCATTGATGTGGTTTCACCCCACAAACGGCCGCGTGTCCAACAAGAGATTCCGGATCATCATGATTATGACAATCATTCAACACTTTAGAGAGCTTGTATACCTTACTATCATCGGGTTTCTTGCGTGTATTAACTATAGTCTTAAACGGGCAACCATACTTCTTTGATAATGTATTCCCTTGTCGTTTTCTTCACGTACAGTCTGTCCTTTTCCCAGTGACTTTCTTGCTTTCCACCTCTCTCACAAACAAGTTACAAACGATCTTCACTTGAGCGACGGCCTAAAACTAACGCGCATTTGATATCTATTCCCTTGTCTATAAACCATTTCTTTGCATCGTTTCTGTCTTTCCATTCCAAATAGGTGAAATAGTGGGCAGAAGTATCAGGACCCAACAGAGATACGACTTTGGGTTGATCTTCATCAAACGCCACAACAATCTACAACAAATATCAAAAAGTTGATGATTCAAAATCGGTTTATATGTTACAGTCGATTAACCCGATTAACGTAATCGGTTTATATGTGCAATCATAAAGACCAATTAAAGAATTGGCGAAAAAATTTAAAGGAATACAATCGGTTCACGTCTCGTGTAATATAATCCGATTGTTGTTCACATTTTCTCCTGGATCTTTTTTTCTCCAAAATCGGATTACATATTCTCGAAAATAAACCGAATGTCAACTTTGTGTATTCTACGTGATTATTCTAGTCAAGAAATCGGATTATGCACAATACCAACAAAAACAGATTCTCGTCACGTACCCATCGCGCCAAAAATTTACTACAATCAGTTTATTTGGTGATGAACAAACACCGATTCATGTACCTAATTTGGGGATTTTACCCAGAATCGGTTTATGGAATGCTATCGAATAAACCGATTCTGGTTTAAAGTTTTGAAATTTTTTTCCTTATTCGGCAATTGGGACATGCAAATACATGTTTTTATATCGTTACAACTCATACCTGTTTATTGGAAGCATTATCATCTTCTTCCTACCGACGAAAGTGTTCTTGTGCTTGAATAATATCCTCAACCATTCTTTGGTTCACTTTATCTTCTTCAGTCAACAAATTTTCCAACTCGGTAAGATCGAAATCATTATAATCTGATGCACCCCCTTCTTCATCACTACTAGAGTCTTCATCATCATTATAAAGTTTCATTTTTGCTAAGAAAATCACAAATCCTAATTTTTACTTTTTTCCCTCTACTTCTTTCCCTCCCTACCTTAAAGAAGAAAAATGATCTTCTACTCTAATCCAAACATTATAATCCTACTCAAACACTTATTAATTTAATAAACATTAATTGGTGATGGCCCGGGTTATGGGTTGTTGCAACATAGGCTTGTTACTCTCCCGCTCAAATATGGTGGTTTGGGTACATATTCTATGTCTGACACGCGCACCTACTGCTACTTGGCTTCTTGCCTCCAGACTTTTCCTCTGCAGAGATCTATTTTGCGCCATTCATGTATCGACCCTGTTGATTCCTGCTTCACTAATGCCTTACATGACTTTAACACAACTTGTAGTGCATCCATTCCTATCCCCGGTTTAGAAGATGTTGCACCCGCCCACTCCATGAGTTCCCTTGCAACTATTTACTTTGATAATGTGGTTAATACGTTGCCTACCCGACTTAGGATGATGACCGTGATAGGGCTTTGTGGCGGTGTAATCGTGACCAGCATGCCCAGGATTTTTTCTGTTGGCTATACCCATTGAAGGGTTGGGGCAGAAAATCGGTCCGAGACACTTCAGCGCAATACTCAAGTATAAGCTTGGAATTCCTTTCTTCGACGAGGATGGGATTTTCCCTAGTTGCTCAACTACAATGGACAAATTTGGAGATCACGCCGTGCATTGCAAAAATGATTTGGGCTTGAAGTTTAGACATGACTCCCTCCGTGACACTTTTGCAGATATTTGTTATCGTTTGGGTGTTCCAGCCGGAAAGGAGGTTGATCTTGGGCTTGTTTCTGACAATGGCTCCGGTCTTATTCCAGTTGACATTATGGTTTATAATTGGGATAATGGTCGTGATGTTTGCTTTGATGTGACTGTCGTTTCCCCATTCACATGGAATAGTGTCCGTTCCTTTGTGCGCGGTCAAGCAATTGACAAAGTTGTCTCCCTCAAGCGTAAGAAGTATTTGGAAAAGTGTTCTGCTCAAGGTTTCGGTTTTGGTACCCTAGCTTTCACCACTTTGGGTGGACTGGGTGATGAGACTATTAAATTTCTTAAGAGGTTACGTAATTTTTCGGCTAGCCACGATGCTAATGTTAGAGTTGGGAATTTTCTTTTTCATAGAATAGGGGTAGCTCTTCAGAGAGGGGTTGGTACACAACTTGTGTCTCGTGTGCCAACTAACTTCTTGAAAGAACCTGTCTTGGATTGATGCACATAAAAATTACGCAATATTTAGTAACGATACTTAATTAATCATCACTAATTTAATGAAGGTATATTAGGCATTAAAATAAATAATGGATAAGAAGTTCCTACAAATTACTTCCTAGTGATTCTATTTCGTCATGTTTATAGACCCCAATTAAGTTGACTAGGCCCCATTTCTGAAAAGGATTTCTCTTTACATGCTAAACACATTTACTAGGTAACTTTTTATTGGCGTGTAATTGATTTCGTTGGATTTGAAGAATTTAAATGGAAAAAGCACAAATATTTTTCAACCTACTGTGTTTTGAGTCTTTTGAAGAATTTTAACTTTCGGTGATACTGGGGCGATGCAGTAAAAATTCACGAAAAGAAAGCTTTGCCTAATGATGAAAGGTAAGTCAAGTTCTAATGAGCCAAGCCAGCAGGAGTTCGTTCTACGCAAGTGGTGAAATATCCAAAACCAAAATGACGAAACACTGTAAGAACGTGTTTTGGAAAGTCGGGAACTACCTAGAAGATGATTTTTGACCTGACCATTGACTAATATATGGAGAAATGAGCCAACTTCTAGAAGTTACTTCTCCTTGGGGAAGTGTAAAAGATACGGCCAAACAAGGTGATAGCCGTGTAGATTCGTTCTACGGTTCCTATCCTTTCCAGTAAAACGCGACATGTTCGAATGATCTGAAGAACGTGACTATTGTATGACGTATGGACTATATCCCCTGTCATTCCACTTTATAGTTTATAGAGGACGTTGCCGAATATTTGGATTTTCTAAAGTTGGCTAAGGTCCAAAATAAATGTGGAGTGGAGCTATAAGACTTTAGTTACTCTTGACTCACTGTTGGAGATTAGTGGTTGATATTTTTTGTGCTAAACCATTGTATGCACATATTTTATCACCCGCCACGTGCCCGTGGCTAAACACGTGGGAGGCATATAATTCGGAGCATCAAGATATGAGGCCACACGTGGATAGCTAAGAGACATATCTCATCCATGCAAGATCATCATCGGACAGATCCGACAGTCAAGGATCGAGGAGCATCAAGATACTAGGATACCGCGAAGTACTGAAAAGCACCCAAAGACTCACTTTACCCCATCTCAAGGAAGATCAAAGATCGACGGCTGGGGTTAGCCCAACCGACACAGACGTGACAGTGGCGGAAGACCGTTGTCTGCGCATGCAGATGACCCAACCACCCGCATTAAACACCCTGAGCAGCATACGTGTCGGCCGACCTATGGAAGATATGACAGTACTCTTCGACAATGAGCATAGAACGTGGGGGGCATCGTAGAAGACGAAGAGGTTCGCGGTACTGGCACATAGCACAAGACGATAAGGATACAACGTCCCTCAGAAGTGGACCCTACGTTGTGACCCCTATAAATACCCCTCCCCATTAAGAGAGGGGGAAGATCGGTTCGAGGAGAGAAGAGAGGAGAGAGAATTAGGAAGAGTAAGTAATTCTTCTAATCCCGCAGCCTCAGTTCTTACTCCAAAGTCATTCGATTATCTTTGTAATCAATCTACATATAATGAAACACCAACCCCGTGGATCTAGGCCTTAATGATGAACCACGTAAATACCTGTCTCATTTACATTCAACACTTATATTCCGCACTTTATATTCAGTATTTCATATGATAAGCTTTACATTGTGTTTCGATCTCTATTTATTCGATTATACGAGCATTGTTAGTGATAATATACGACTAGACAAGGGCGAGTCCGAAGACTCAGAGTCGATAAATCGATATAATCACCCCTCTTTACGCATACAACACATAATTTATAAACTTTAGTGTATGCGAACATTGTTTGTGAACACGTGGATGCCATCGTGATTTACACGTTCACAATCTGGCGCTAGAAACGGGACTCTGTCCTGGTAAAAGATTTATCTTATCATGTGATTTAAGCATTCTGTCCGTTCTGTGCACCGTCCTATAAAAACAATGGTGTTGGGAGCTTTATTTCTTACTTCAGTATTCATTAAAAACATCTTCGAAAGTGTTTTCATGCTTTTATCTTTTAAAAAATAAAACCCATGGATAGATCTACGTCCAACTCAGTAGGTTTACGTCTTCGAAAATGTTTTCATGCTTTTATCCCTTAAAGAATGAAACCCATGGATAGATCTACGTCCATCTCAGTAGGTTTTCGTCTTCGAAAATGTTTTCATGCTTTTATCCCTTAACGAATGAAACCTATGGATAGATCTACGTCCATCTCAGTAGGTTTACGTCTTCAAAAATGTTTTCAAGATTTTATCCCTTAAAGAATGAAACCCAAGGATAGATCTATGCCCATCCCAGTAGGTTTACGTCTTCGAAAATGTTTTCATGCTTTTATCCCTTAAAGAATGAAACCCATGGATAGATCTATGTCCATCCCAGTAGGTTTACGTCTTCGAAAGTGTTTTCTTGCTTTTATCTTTTAAAGAATAAAACCCATGGATAAATTTATGTCCATCTCAGTAGAGTTACGTATTCGAAAGTCTTTTCATGCTTTTATCTTTTAAAGAATAAAACCCATGGATAGATCTACGTCCATCTCAGTAGGTTTACGTATTCGAAAGTGTTTTCATGCTTTTATCTTTTAAAGAATAAAACCCATGGATAAATCTACGTCCATCTCAGTAGAGTTACATCTTCAAAAGTGTTTTCATGCTTTCATCTTTAAAAGAATAAAACTCATGGATAGATCCCTGATCATTTCATGCATTTATTAGAAGTTCCACACCTCATGAATGATTTTAAGAACTAGGGTAAACTACATCTTCGTCAACGGACTTTTCGTCATGTCTACATCTCCTTTTTCGAACTACGCATGTTTTTATCCAAACTTATAAAATTGAATTGGGGGTAATCAAGGGATCTGATACCCCTGAAAAGGGGAATAATAGCCAGATAATCTCTTCACGCCTCCGGGATCTGATTCCCATAACTCTGCTAATAGGTTCCCCGTGAACCGAACCTTTTTTTGTACTCTATACCTTTTTCAGAAGATATCAGAAATGGAGAAGAACAAAGATATAGGAAAAACAAAGGTATCGTCAAAAGAAACGCCGAGGACGACACCTGTAATGATTAGGAGCAAGAAAAAGGGTGAAAAGCTCAAAGCCGTAGACAAGACACGGGATAGAGCTGAAAGCACGAGGCATTTAGATGCCAGAGCTATTGCAGCGGAATCTCTAAAGGCCGCGACTGCCAAAGTCGGGACATCAAAAGACGGGGCATCCAAGGGGGGTGCCTTCAAAGTGACCGCTGCCACCCGACCACACGAACAACGTGAAGGGATGGCAGAGTCAGGGATACAATAACCTCTCTATGGGATGCCTCTCACCAATGAACAAAACATACCCCTCCAAGTCAATCAATCGCTCCTAATAACAAATCAACATGCGCAACAACCAGCGGAACAACAAAACCCGCAGACAGATCCACCAGAGACATTGATACAGATTATCGACGAAGATCGGACGATAGCAGTTGGAGGACAGATGCAGGAAGGAACGCCAAATCAAGAATCAAGTCACTCTGCTCGGATGAGGGCAGAGCTAGAAGAGTTGTGAAGGAATCAAAAGACATACGCGGACGCGGTAGCTCTGCTAGCTCAGGAAAACTAGCAACTCAAGGATATAATTACCCATAGCGTGGAATTGGGAGTTCAGCACGACGAAGCTAACTCTATGCCGCCAAGGCCGAATTAAGATCGAAGAATGATGGTTGCCAACAACCCGGAGCCATTGAACCTAAGAGACGCAATAGGAAGTCGAAGATCCGACCCAGATTACAACCCTGACAACTCGGACTATTTCAACAACGACACTCCCAGGGCGGGGATACCTTCATTTCTAGAGGAGCATCAGCGTGCAATGGAGGACCTTCAAACCGAGATGATGACAGAGATCAAGCATCTAAAATCTAGGAAAGGAGGCAGCAGGTTGGAACAAGTGATGAGGGAAGCGAACACTGCCCCATTAACGCAACACTTAGCCAAGGCTCTCATCCCGCAGAAATGCGAAGTCCCAGCTTTCGAGTGCTACGACGGATCTAGCGATCCCGCTGCCCATCTTCGATATTATAATCGAATGATAGCACGATGGAATTACGACGATGCCATATTATGCAGATACTTCCCTTCAAGTCTGAAAGGGTCGGCACTGTCTTGGTTCGACAACTTGCCTCCAAACTCCATTGATTCTTAAGACCAACTCACTGAGAATTTCTTGGAAACTTACATGTATAACAAAGTTGTCAACACTGGGATGTAAAAGCTCTTCTCACCAGCAATAAAGTACAAGGAAACCATCAGAGAATACACTGATAGGTGGCACAAAATATGTCAAGACATCGGAAACGTGGATCCTGTGGTTAGCATTAATTGCTACAAGTGGTGGCTTGACAGGATGAGCCCCATATTTGTCGAGATCCATGACACCATCCCTGCCACTGAAGGAGATCTTCGAGTGATCATAGAAAAGCATGCCGGATTACAGGAAATCCAACGAGAAAATCCCAGAGCTCAGACCCAGCGTCCACCACGCACAAACTCAGTGGAACAATCCATCATGCGAAAAGAGGCAACTCGGGTGAATGACCCAACGAAGACAGAAGGGAACGCAGGGATGTTCGAAAATTCGAAGACCATGTCTACATAAAGCTGAATGCCAATTACTCGCGCATTTTGAAGGAGATCAAGGGTCGAGAAAACCTAGATTGGCCTTGGTCTAAGGGGAAGCATCCCCCAAGATTAGAAAGGTCCAAAGAGTACTGTGAATATCACTGTTTCAATGGACACCTGATAGAAAAATGCAAGAATCTAAAGATAATGATCCAAAAGTTAGTTGACGCAGGAGATCTTAAACATTATGTGCAAAGGACTAATCGTTACTTTAATCAAGAATAAGGACCAAGAGAAGATAAGGCCAACCCCAAGAAGCAAGTCGGGTCATGACCTTCTTTATTTCTTTTCTATTTATTTCTTTAGCTTTCTCCCATAGCCCATTGACAACCCATGCTTGCTTGAAAGAAACTGATCTTCCCCGCACCCGAGACCACAACAAGTTCACTTACTTGCTCGAGGAAGGGGAAGAACATCATCTTAACACCATCTCATGTTACGAGGACCATCCCTAATCTTAAAGGATTTTATGATAATTGCACTCGAGTAGAGAACAAATAAATCCTAAATGGCAACTACAATAATAAAATTAACATGGCCATGAAAGAAGTACTTTACCACTTTGATCTTCACAACTTGTATTGTCTTCGTATCATAAACTTCAATAACATTTTCTCTTGTAAATAAGTCTTCATACTTAGATATAAAATTTGGTAAAGAAGACATAATGGTGGTCATTCTTAAGAATATGTGACAATTTTAATTTCTAAAATAATTAGGTTTAGTTCTAAAAACTATATAATGACACATTTCTAAATGAAATATTCCATCGGGTAAATAAAATATTGGTGGGACAACAAAATCAATTATGGTATCTTACCGGATGATAGGATGGGCGAGTTTCTTTTTGAACGTAACTAGGTTCTAGAAAACGTTGAAAATAGTCCTTAAGATGTAGAGGGTCAAGTCCCAATGGGGACCTTTGTAAGAGTCCGTGGTAAACCACGGGAGAATGATATTCACCCCAAACTGGAATAGATAAACTAGTCACATTTTCCTTAATTTCTTACATTATCGATTTAGGAAAATGGTCTTTTATTTCTTCTAGGTTGTAATCGCGTGGTTCTACATTTCTATAATCCTCGAAGGGACTATTGTTTAAGAATCACTAGACTCTAAAACACTAGTCTCAGGATAAACTCTTTTCTAATCCACCTTGAGCTTCATAGTCACAATGATATACTGCATCTCTAGTCAAATCCTCATCCTTTTGAATAGGTGATATTAAGATTTGAACTAAGAAACAACATTATCATCATAAGGTTCAATTAGTAATTCCTGTCACTATGACTATATATTTCAAATTCTTCATTGACACTATCCTCATCATCATAATAATATGAAGATGGTTGAAATGGTTGAATTAAAAATGTTTTGATCTAACCTCATCCTCTAAATTAGGTGAATAATTATATGTATTATCAAGGGTAAGATTGAAACACTATTTTGGAATTCAAATTCATTATGAGCAATTCTATTCATGTCCTCAACATATATGCAAACGAAGGAATCATTCTTTCGCTAGCCAAGGAGAGTGAGGGGAAGCATCCCCAAGTTTTAAAAAAATAAAAAATTAGAAAAGGTCCAAAGAATATAGAAATCCTAATACAATCAATAAAATAAAATAAACTCTTTTTTTTATGTAAAATTTTTTTTTTTTTCTTACCGTGAATAGTTTCAATAAATATAGAATATTACCTGCACAATAAAGATAAAGAACAAGAAAAAATACCCAAGTAAAATCAAAGAAAACAAAAAAATGCTGACTAATTATGTACAAAGAATCTAAAGATAATGATCCAAAAGTTAGTTGACGGACAAAAAGAGATTTTATCTTATAAAATAATGGAAATGCTTAAATTCTTGTGTTTATTATGTGCAAAGGACTAGCGACGAAGATAAGGCCAAATTTATAAATCAATTATCAAGCATCATAGGACACATGAAGAAAATCATTATCGTTACTAATCAAGAATAAGGACCAAGAGAATTATTATAGAAAATAGTCAAAACATTTTAGCACACATAGTAGGATTTTCCTCTAACCTAGATAGAAATTTAGCTACTCATAATTAAAAAGAAACTACAGGAAGAAGAAATAAAACTAAAACAGAAGAGGTGTGTGGGATTTGGGATGTAGAGATTGTGTTTTAACACCATCTCATGTTGCATGTTAGGTTTGTTGGTCCGCAGGCCGCGGGACCATCCCTAATGGAGCATTGCCAATTTACATTGATCCGTGGTGTGAATATCTTCCCGATCTTGGTTAAGAGACTGAGGAAGCAGTTTGAAGACTATTGTGAGCTTTAAAAAATCGATGGGGAAGAAGTGGATGAACACGAACAATAGATGGATGCGCCCATGGTCTTCGACGCTAATGATTTCGAAGGAGACATGGAAGATCATAACGACCCAATAGTTCTCACATTACCCGTGGCAGGGTGTAGAATCAAGAAAATCCTCATCGATGGCGGAAGCTCAGTCAATGTTCTTTTCTATGATACATTCAAATGAATGGAACTCAACGATGAACAGTTGTTGTCTTCGTATTATACTATTTACGGCTTCAACGAAGCAGCCACGAAGCCCTTAGGAGACATTGTCTTATAAGTAAATGCATGACCAATGAAGGTCGACACCCGGTTCAGTGTGGTGGATGCACCATCACCCTATGATGCCATAATTATACGAAGATGGGTGCACAAACTCAAGGGAGTGGCGGTTACATACCACTAATACCTTAGATTTCCAACTCCCCAAGGAGTAATGGAAATAAAATGAGACCAAGTCACTGCACGAGAATGTCAAACTTTGCAGAACTAGATTAACAACGAACAGGATGAACATCGAAAGAATCGAAGATCTCGAAATAAAGAAGCCGCGAAAGAAAAGGCCATCGATGCTTATCTAGAAGAAATCTCAGAGAGAAGCCTTTCAAATGGGAATATAGTTGGAAACACATAGGCAAGTACCTCATCCAAAAAAGAAGGCGAGGAGCCTACCAAATAACAATCAAAGAATATTTCTCTCTTGGGGGAATCAAAGCCCACGTTTACACCCGTAGAAGAAGTAAAAGAAATCAATGTAGGAACTAAAGGAGGAGCGAGAAACATCCTTAATAAAGTTGCTCAGGGACTACGCAGATGTCTTCGCATGGAAACTAGGAGACATGCCAGGAATCGATCCGAAGACAATCCATCATGAGATTCGTATAAAACCAGGTGCACCACCCTTCAGGCAAAAAGTGCAAAAAGTAGCCCCATAGTACCACAAAGAAGTTGGAATAGAGCTTTGTAAGTTACTAGAAGCTGGATTCATTAAAGAAGTCAAATATGCATCGACTTCACCAACATCAATAAGGCGTGCCCTAAAGATAGTTACCCGTTGCCGAGCATCGACCAACTGGTCGAAGTAGTTGAAGGGTACGAAGAGATGTCATTCATAGACGGGTACTCAAGGTAGAACCAGGTATTCTTAGCAGAAGAAGATCAACAACACACGACATTCTACACCCCACGTGGCCTCTATTGTTACGTAAGAATTCCCTTCGGACTTCGAAACGCAGGGGAAACGTACCAAAGGATGGTTGATGCTACCTTCAAACCATGGATTGGGAATACTGTGGAAGTTTATGTGGATGATATGCTAGTCAAGAGAAAGCTACGCAAGGATCACCACCAAGATCTGAAGGATATCTTCCAAGAAATGAGGGAACAAAACATGAAAGTAAACCTAGAGAAATGCACTTTCGGCGTCACTTCAGGTAAATTCCTCGAATACCTGGTGACGAAGAGGGGCATCGAAGTTGACCCTGCCAAAATTCAGGCCATTGCAGGAATGCCATCTCCAAGGAACCTGAAAGAAGTCCAAAAACTCAATGGTTCCCTAGCGGCACTAGGAAGGTTCATATCCAGATCAAAAGACAGATGCAAGCCTTTCTTCAACATCCTTAAAAAAGGAAGCAAGTTTGAATGGACATCAGAGTGCGAATGAGCCTTCTAAAGATTCAAGGAATACCTGGCTGAGATCCCCATCTTGCAAAAACCTGACCCCGACGAGGTTTTGGCACTGTACATAGCGGCAACAAAGGATGCAGTCAGCGCGGTGCTGGTCAAAACCAACACGAATATAGAACAACCCATCTACTACGTCAGCAAAACTCTCAACACAGTAGAAAGAAATTACACGAAGATCGAGCAACTCATCTTTGCGTTAGTATGGGCAACCCAAAATTTAAGGACCTACTTCCTGACTCACTACATCCGCGTCCCATGCAAAGCCCCGCTAGAGGCCGTCCTCTAAAGCGCAGGGAAATTATGGAGAATTGCAAAATAGAACATTCATCTCGACCAGTTCAACATCATACATGAACTATAGCATTCCCAAAAATCACAAGTCCTAGCGGATTTCCTGGAAGATCTACCACTAAATGATGACGAAGAGATCTTCATCGACGGACTCAAGACAACAGGACTACCAGAAATCGACAAGAGCAAAGACCCCATCGACATTCTTGAGCCGAAAAACCCCAGGCAAATGGGAAGTCTTCGTTGATGGATCTAAGAACAGAGAAGTAGCAGGTATTGGCATCGTAATCACCACTCCCACGGGGGATAGGATCGTACATGCCTTCAGATTGGAGTTCAAGGGACATACCAACAACATAGTTGAATACAAAGCCGTTGTACATACTCTACGTCTAATAATAGAAATGGGTATAACCGAAGTACGCTTGACAAGTGATTCACAACTGGTCATCCGGCAAATAGGGTTGGAATATAATATCTATGATGAAACATTGTCAGCATACATGGCCTTAGTCCAGACACTGGCACCTCAAATACCGAACATTAAGTTCAGACACCTAAGTAGAAAGAAACTTAGGCACGCAGAGGCTTTGGCCTATGTATCATCTATGTTGAAAAACGAGGATGTCAAGGCAATCAAGGTCACTAGGTTTTACGAACCCTTAATCCCTTCCCAAGAACTCTGCGCTGCAAACCAGAAGGGCAATATGGGAAAAGATAAAGCAGACGATGATGTAGGAGAATACATCGCTGATGATTTCCAGGAGAATGACATCATGACAAGAGCAGACGAAGACGAAGATTTCAGCAAAGAATAGGACTGGAGATTTGAGATCCACCTCTTTCTCAAAGAAGGGACACTGCCCACATACCTAAAGCAGGCCGGGAAGGTACAATCAAAGGCAGGAAGGTACGACTTAAGGGAAGGGATCTTATACAAAAAATCTTTCCTCGGACCCTTGTTACGCTGCCTATCTAGATCCGAAGGCCACCTAGTGCTAAAGGATATTCATCGCGGGGACGTGGGAAATCACAGCGGGATGAGATCTCTGGCAGACAAGGCAAAGACCCAAGGGTATTACTGGACGACGATGATATGAGACGCTGCAAGAATGTCGAAAAGATACGAAGAATGCCAACGTTTCTCCAAAAGAATCCACGCACCAGGAACGATGATAAACTCGGTAGATAGTCCTTGTCCATTCTCAAAATGGGGCATAGACATTGTGGGTCCTCTGATCGAAGGGTCGGGAAAAAGAAGATTCTTGATAGTGGCCATGGACTATTTCAGTAAATGGGCAGAAGCTAAGGCTCTGGAAAGAATCAGCGACTCGGATGTCTTCATATTCATTTTTCAGAACATCATCTGCAGGTTCGGAATCCCAGCATAGATTGTCTCTGACAATGGTAAGCAGCTACAGGGCAAGAACATCGATTTACTCTTTGATACCTTCAAAATCCGAAAGAATAAGTCAACACCGATATACCCTCAAAGCAATGTCCAAGAACAATCCACAAACAAGACCCTCACTCTCAGTCTCAAGAAACAACTAGATGAGCAAAAGGGACGATGGTGTGAATAGTTACACAACGTTTTATGGGCATAACGGAAAACTCGAAAATCAGCCACAGGAGAATCTCCATTCCTGCTCACTTATGGAGCCGAAGCTGTCATCCCCACAGAGATCATCATGCCAACCACGAAGACCGAAGCATGGGAAAAGAACCGCACAACGGACATGATGTTGGAAAGACTCGACGATTTCGAGGAAAGAAGAGAAGCAGTGTTACAGAAAATGGAGAATTATCAAAGAAAGCTGGCAAGGGAGTACAATAAAAAGGTTAATCTTACAAATTTCGTAGAAGGACAGTATGTGCTGAGAACCATACCCCAATACCAACGAGAAAAGAAGTGGGTCAAGTTGGCACCAACATGGGGAGGACCTTTTGTCATACATGATATCGCAGGAAATGGATCATATTATCTACGCAACCTAAAAGGGGAAGTCCTCAGACATCCATGGAATGCTAAATATCTCAAGCCATACTATCCATAGATAGAAGCGCAACTCTGTAACTGCGTGGAGAGTACCAGAAGAATAAGATGATGCATCATATCGATATGTTTCTATATCTGGACGAGGAATAGCATACCTCAACAAATCAATCAAACAATCTCTTTTGCAAAAATTCTTGGGTAACAAGATAGCCTAATGCAAGGGGCAGCGTATTAGCAGAATGAATACTTGTAAATATGTTTGTAAATATGCTACAAAAACGCTGCGCCAATTGGGGAAAATAAATACCTACAATCTCTCAGGACTCCCATATCAGCGTCTATAAGTGTAAGACCATGGGGAAGACATCCAACATAAAGATATCTCCAACCATTTTAAGTCACCGGGTCGACGAAATGGGGACATGTAAATATTTCAAATTAACACCCCATATCTTAGAATGCTGCATCGACCCCCACCATCTGGGAATCCTCTGGCCAAGGATTATCTAGCGGGGTGACATGCCTCAAGACAATCACGAAGGTATTAACCTTCGACATCGCACTCAAACACTTCGTTTATAAATTTTGTCTCTAATTAATCTCGTTACCTCATCTGAATTCATTAACTAAATAATGCATCTAAATAATAATGCGGGTAAACAAAAATTGAACATAATCAATGAACGATGATCCATTCCATGAAAGTTTATTACAAGTTCGATAAAATAAACAAATCAAAAAGCATATCAACAAGCGGCACAAAGCCCCATAATTAACAAAGATCAACTTTTTATAACTGTAGATGCATTTTACTACCACCTACATCCAAATGATAGAAATCTTCTACTCATGCAAATGAAAGTGTAGACATGATGATAGACACAAAGATATACGTGGATCGGTATGATTACCTACGTCCACGGGGGTGAAAGGATGAATATTATTACTTCAAGGTGTTACAATGGTGTTGCTCTCTCAAGTGAACTCACTTACAAAGTGAACTATCTCTCAACTTTACTCCCTCCTTTTCTGATTACAAGTCTCTCTCCTCCCAATATGTCCTCCCCTTCTTTTGAATACAAGTTCTTCTATTTATAGGGGAGGCTTCATACAACCAAACTAGGGTGTTGGTCACAACATATATATCTTGAAGTCATGTTATCGGACCCGCCTGCGTCGTCCCTTCTTCCGCCACTATGGCCGATGTGCTTTGATCCCTTTCTAGTTCCTTGTCCGAGGCGATCCGTTCGGGTGTTCTCTTGGTGCGATGTCGCCCTTCCAACTTGTCGCCCTTGCATATGGACGATATGAAACGTATATTCTTATCCATTTGACTACCACTCCTCGGTTCACCCAATATGTCTTATCTGCCAGCTTTGTCAGAAGCCTGTGGCTGAGTCTTGTCCGACAGCTGTAGAGTGATCACGCCCGATCAACGTGGCTCCTTAAATTTTTCGCCTTCCAGCCTTTATCCCGTGCTTCTCATCTCTTCATGTTTGGGTATCTCATAGCTTGAGATGTTGCCACCTAGCCCTGGGGATAATTTACACCTACAATAACTAAGCAGAGGAATCTACTTGGATGATTCAGCTCCACCGCTGGGATCTTTCCTCTGCGATGAAGGTACGCTCCCACCAGAAGAAGGCCCTGAAGAACTAGCCAAGGGGGAGGCATAGGATGACGAGGATATTCCTTAACGATCCCATGATCAGTTTTGAGATCATGCTCGATTCTGGTCAGGACCTTATTGGTTTCCTCAGCTAACTGACAACGAGCCTTATACGTAATGGCAGTATTCCGCATCTCGGACTGTGACAACAAGGAGGACAAACGGTTCACTTTATTAAAGGCCACATTCGCTGCTTCATCCCGAGACGTAGCCAAACCCTTGTAGTGTGTGGTCTGACCCTCCTGGTATACTAAAGCAGTTTGAGCCTTCTCTACCTCAGATTGAGCCTTTTCAATCTTTTCATTTGCAGCGTGAAGCTGTCCCAGGAGCTCTGAAAATAAGAAATACAAAGGGTTCGGACGAAAGAGTTACGAAATCACACTCGACGAAGTCAATATATATCTTCGACTCTAGACGAAGCTATTTCATATTCGTTAACAACTGTATAGCGGGCTTCGTCAAGAAGGTTATACTCATCGGATATTTTCTCATAATCCATCTAAAGGGTGAAAAGAGAAAATTGACTAGCGCCTAATTCTACCTGCTTCATTGAATCCAAGTGACGAAGATGATTGACTTCATTATTCATCTCCTCTAACCCTTTATTGAGTCTGTACATGTTCACTTCGAGATTTCTCTCAGACTCAGCCTGGAGGGATACATCAGCCAGAGACGCGGCTAAGGATTTACTAAGGGCACCGGCCTCAGCCCTGGCATCGTCTCTTTCTTTGGCGAGGCGCTGCATATACTCTCTCACTTCGGAACCTTGAGAGGAACGAGCATGTCGTAACTCTTCCTCAAGAAGGTTCATTTTAGCTTCTAAAGACGAAGCATATTCGCGGGCTTCACGAAGATTATCCCGCATCCATAGAAGAGCTCCATTAAACTGACGACGATCAGTGTTATACTTATTTTGTATATCAACTATCTGAGTATGCCTCAGACGCCACAACTCGGCCTTGGCATCCCATCTCTCGGCCTCACTTTTTATTTGATCCACTAATTCAGCGATATGGGTTTTTTGCCGCTCTTTCTCATTTCGAAGCCATATCAACTCTAGGACTCCACCCACTGAAGATAGGGTAGGGAGACTCAAACATAACACTAATTGCTAGAAAATAGCGACGATGAGTGAAGTGAAGAAAGGAAACGAACCTGTAAAAGATGAAGCATTTTTCCGAACCTCCTCCAACTCACTACAGACCATAGAAAGCTCTAGATGAAGCTTTTCCTATTCGTTACCCAGTTGTTCCTTCCCTTTGAGACGACTCTCCAGCTCACTTATCTCCTTATCCATGGCAGAGATAACAACTTCAGCCGCAGATAGCTCATCTTCTCTGTGATTAAGTTTGGCCTCAAACTTGAGAGACTTGGCCTTAAAGAACTAGTACAAGGTGTGATTACAGTGTTCTCTCCTCATCACCTACGTTCCAGGAAAACAATGGGTATCGTAACAGAAATCTGTACAGTTCCAAAAGAGAAACATAAAGAGAAAAACATACATCTAGTACCCGCTGCTGAGGGTAACCATAATGATACCCATCAGCTATGGCCATCATATCAACAATGCTGGATGGAGGATCAACCGCCAGAGTATCCTTCAAGGTCCGCAGACAACCTTATCTTCGAAAAATAGTTGCATCATCCGACGAGTATAGGCGTTGGAATCCTTCTCACCAGCAAGCACGGGGAAAGGGTTCGGGACAAATATCAAATTCTTCTCCTTAAGCCAAGCAAGAATGGCATCGTCACCCTTCAACATCAAAGATTACGGGAAATCTTCCAAGGGAGACTCATTAAAAGCTTCTCCAACAACAACGGCCTTCCCAGCCGCAGACTTCTTCTTTGCTTATGCCTCCTGATTAGCAAGGATTTCAGCATCATCACCCACATCTACGATATTCTTTCCCGCGGTATTCCTCTGGCCAGAATTATCAAGCACATCCCAATCATCGTTTGGGGAAAGCAAAGAGAACTCCCTAGCAAGACCCATGGTAGTATTCATGTCGAAGGTCTCCACTACGGAGTAAATTCTGCCAAAGGAAAAGTCTTGGGACCCTACATGAATAGTACCAACATTACTATTACCACCGCCGGCGATGTTTTCTTCACCAACATCGCTGCCACCAGGTGCATTCTTCTCCCCACCCTCACCACCACCATCTTCGTGGTTAGGGGGAGAAGTTTTAGTACGCTCCGCCCCATAGGAAATATCCTCATCATCATCAAAGTCCTCGTTAGTAGGACTGGTAACCTCCTCATAAATCTCTGCCTCATCGGCCACAATGGTAGAAGATCGCATAGGACCAATCTTTATTTTCTTCGTTACCTACAAAATAATAAAGGATGATATCAGAGGGTTACTTTTTCCTTTACTTAAAAATTTATTTTTAACACAAGAAAAAAAAAGGGGCAAGTAGTATAGGAAAAAGCCATACCTTGGCAGTCGTAGTACTCTTCGAAGGAAGAATAACATCCGAACTCTATTCTTCATCACCGTCAACAACATCGAGAGGATAAGGAAAATTTATTCCTTCGAAGTTCAAACGCCAGGGGAAGAAATCTCCATAAAGAACAGGAGCAACCTCACTAGGTACACTATCAGCAGCTGGATGCCATCCATGTGGACCAGGAATCCAACCCCAAGCCCACAGACCAATAATATCGATAACAGTAGCATGCCACTCATAGTCATGATCACGCTTGATCCTCTCACGAGGAGGGAAAATCTTCTTATTAGCAGACCTCTCCGTACCATGAACGTACTTCAGCTTGGCGTCGCTCACCTCACTTAAAAGACGGATCTCACCACGAGGAGCAGCGATGTTACGAAGACCTACACTCCACGGCTTACGGTTCCTACTGTTAATATAATCCCCGAAGGAACTATCAAAATTCTGGGGAGTATACCATTCCGTCTCAGCAGGATCGGGGACATAGCAAGTCATCATTATTTCTCCCTTGCTCCGAAGATAGCACTCCCTCAGCGCACGAATATAATTCCCAGTCAATTGTGATACAGAACGACTATGGGTGTTCGTAGAAGAGCCCTCACGACCAGCCAATACGTCGTAATAAAATGAATCACCTGAATTGTATTGGGGCAACATGAGACCTACCTCGAAGGCTCCTACGGTAGTCAGAAGATGAAACTCATCGAATTGATACCTTGAGATAAGCTCATAAGTGATGTCATCATCAGGAGCGTAGAAGCGGACATCAAAGGCTTGAAGTTCATGTTTCTCCTTAAACACCTCCAAGTCAATATATTTGAATGTGACCTTGTTTTTACCAACCGAGACGCTTCGTATTATGGGGAAGCGTCTTCCTCGTCAATAGAATCCGGTGTGGATTCCTTCGGAGGACTCATGTCTGAGATCTTTCTCTTAGAAGAAACATGCTTGGGAGGATCAGTCTTCGAAGCGGTACCCTTAGTAGATTTCCCCTTGGAAGGGACCGCTGGAGGAGGAGGCAGAGGATTTTGTTGAGGCAGCGGAGGAGGAGCCATAAAACAAATAGGTGCAACATCCAACGCGTCACTACGAGGAGGATCCTGCATGCTTCTAGAGTCGTCGCGCGGGCGAGAAGAAGCGCGGGTAACAACAAACTTAGAGCCAAGGGGATCCTTTGGTGGATCTCCTCTCTTGGAAGACGAAGGTCTCTGACCAGGGGAAGACGGGATCCTTTGGGAACGAAGATCAGCCTGCGAAGATCTAGAACCTCCTGGCGGAGATATATCAGGGTCTCTGCGCGGAGAAGATCTACGAGGGCTAGACGACGAAGTCTGATAAGGAACCCGCTGATGATCAGCCATGTCTGCGGGACATACAAACAAGTTATAGTTTCCCTAGAATAACGAATAAATATCAAAAAGCTAAATTTCGGCTAGTTCATCACAGTTATCCAACAGAAGAAAATAAGGAAAACCCTAACTCAGTCGAAACACCAGAGAATATCCTCGAAACAAGAGAGAAACCCTAACTTAGTTGGGGTCGCCGGGCGAGAATCTTCAAATGAGAATTCAGGATATTTGTAATGAAGAACATGGGCAAGTATATATATATATACTTTGTATGTGTTCTTTATCACAAAGCCAAGAACACAGTAGTAGAAGATAAACAAATAGTTGAGATCAAAATCAAATAAAAACCCTTACCTATTATCAAGAGCTTCACCAACAGAAGAGCGCAGCCAGGAAACAACGAGCAACAGAAACTCGCGAGCACCAAAGAATCAAGGACATGCCGTATTCAAGACCAAGGCAGTAGCAGTTAAGAGTATCCAAACAAAAATGGAGAATAAAAGCTTCAGGAGGAAAAGAATGAAAAACTGACAAAGACGAATGAAATTTATTTCATGCTTTCCACATTCTATTTCTCACTTATAAGCATTGAAGGAGATAGAAACCGTCCCTTCACCCAAGGAGAAGTTATTGCAAGGAGTTATTGCATTTAGTGGGAAATGTGCCCTAAAATCTAGGGGAAGTTATTAAGAGAGAGGTGAGGAAAATGTGACGGTTTTCCTCTAACTTCAACTGACGCCTTAGTCAGAAGAAAATGGGCAAATTATATGCACATATTTCATCACCCGCCACGTGCCCGTGGCCAAACACGTGGGAGGCATACAACTCGGAGCATCAAGATATGATGCCACACGTGGATAGATAAAAGACATATCTCATCCATGCAAGATCATCATCGGATAGATACGACGGTCAAGGATCGAGGAGCATCAAGATACCAGGACACCGCGAAGTACTGAAAAGCACCCCAAGACTCAGTTTACCCCATATCAAGGAAGATCAAAGATCGACGGCTGGGGTTAGCCCCACCGACACAGACGTGACAGGGGCATAAGACCGTTGTCTGGCGCGTGCAGACGACCCAACCACCCGCATTAAACACCCTGAGCAGCATACGTGTCGGCCAACCTATGGAAGACATGACCGTATTCTTCGACAATGAGCATGGAACGCGGGGGGGCATCGTAGAAGACGAAGAGGTCTGCGGTACTGGCACAGAGCACAAGACGATAAGGATACAACGGCCCTCAGAAGTGGACCCCATGTTGTGACCCCTATAAATACCCCTCCCCATTAAGAGAGGGGGGCAAATCGATTCGAGGAGAGAAGAGAGAATTAGGAAGAGTAAGTAGTTCCTCTAATCCCGCAGCCTCAGTTCTTACTCCAAAGTCATTCGACTATCTTTGTAATCAATCTACATATAATGAAACACCAACCCCGTGGATGTAGGCCTTAGTGCCGAACCACGTAAATACCTGTCTCATTTACATTCAACACTTATATTCCGCACTTTATATTCAATATTTCGTATGATAAGCTTTACATTGTGTTTCGATCTCTATATATTCTATTATACACGACTAGACAAGGACGAGTCCGAAGACTCAGAGTCGATGAATCGATATAATCACCCCCTTTACGCATACATCACATAATTTATAAACTTTAGTGTGTGCGAACATTGTTTGTGAACACGTGGATGCCATGGTGCTTTACGCGTTCACAACCATTTAACGCATTTCAATTCTATTTTTGTTCGGGTATGATTGAGATCCGACGTTGTATCAATTCTATATGTATGCAACCATCTAGGTTGGTTTTTGAAGGAAAAACCTTAACGCATCAAGGAAATCGTTGTGTACACAAAGCAGTGAAAAGGTAGGTTTCATGGAAAATGCAGTTGTTTTCCTTCCAACCACATAGGCCTAGTAGGCCTAAGCTAGGTTCGCTTAATTTGACCGTATACTTCACTTTTGCAGATTACATCTTTCCGAGATAAAGGTGAGCACAAAGTTACTGCTGTTGGATGAACTAGGTCTAGCCTAGATGGATATAAAATGAAGGCTATTATTGGGGCGTCACATTTTATTAGAGGGGCGTCACCTAATAGGACAAAAATGGGTCACCCATAAGTAATTTCAAAAACCACTTATCTCAAATAATTTTGTAATGACCAAACAACCCTTATTAGTTAATTTTAATTTGATTTAATTAGATGATAATTAAACTAAAGAATTTTGTTATATAATTGGTGAATTCTAGGACAAATTTTTTGTGGGAAGAAAAACTAGAGAGAAGAGAAAAAAGAATTTTTTTAGAGATTTTGATTCACTCAACCAAAATGAATCAAAGTGAAGAACTAATGGTTGAAAATCAACAGGTATGCCTCTAAACTATCTCCCATGAGTTCAATTTCTCACAAAATTAACTAAAGTACGTTAAAAAAATCACATTTTTCCACTTACTGCTCATGTTACGGTTGGGTTGAAGCTTCGTTCCCAACCGTAATCTGTACTTACGGTTAGGTTTGGATGAACTCCAAACCGTAACTGGTTTTCAATATGACAAAAGACATATTACGGTTGGGAAGTTGTCATGCCAAACCCAACCGTAATTAATTTTTACGGTTGGAATTAATCCAAACCTGGACGTAAAAGATTCAAACTGTAAATTCATTTGTTAATTTGCGGTTAGCTTTTATAAGATTCAAACCGTAAATTCCAACCCTAAAAATTTACGGTTAGGTTTTAATTTACGGTTAGCTTTTAATTTACTAATTTACGGTTAGGTTTTAATTAAAAGCTAACCGTGAATTTACGGTTTAATTTACTAATTTACAGTTAGCTTTTATAAGATTCAAACCGTAAAGCTAACCATAAGTTCTTCCTGTATCTTCATTTTACGGTTAGATTTTATAAGATTCAAACCGTAAATTCATTTGTTACGGTTAGGTTTGGTCAAACCAAACCGTAAAATCACATTCAATTTATTTATTTTTTGAATTTACGGTACTGGGAGTTCTTAGTTTCCTAACCGTAATGATCTGAGAGAATAAATTTACGGTTAACAAATTAACAATACCTGATCGTAATGATCTTACAGAGATGGGTTTTGTTTAACGTTCTAATTAAGTTTTTATTTTAGTTAAAGGGTAATCTAGACATTTTGTATTTGTGTTAGGATATCCCATAACCATTTTTTTGGACACTAAGAATCCATGTGAAGCCCCTCTATTGAAGTGTGACGCCCCAATAATAGCCTTCTATAAAATTCAGATGCATAAACAATTTTTGTTTGATTTAGTTAGGTTATTACTGGTTAAAAGTGCGACAGAAAAAAAATGGAAGGCCGAAAAAGACGACAATTTCACAGCTGTGTGACAAACAATCCACTCCCACTCTGATCTATTCGTCACACTCAACAACTCGAACATTCCACTCTGTAATTACACCCCACCACGACCCTACCTTTTCAAAGTAATAACTGCCACTCTAAATTCCCTTTCAACTTTCAAATATAAAAACCCTCCCAATTCTCAAGCTTTTCCTCACCACAAAACCAAATCCGCCAGTTCCTCTTTGCATTTCAAACTTTCTTTTGTATCCAGAGATCCTAAAATCCCCTTCATACAAAGAAATGGCTTCAATGAAGATGAGAGTTTTGGTTGCAGTTTCTGCCTTGGTAATGGCTGCCTCGGCTGTCCAAAATGTTGCTGCTGCTGATGCACCAGCACCTAGCCCTACTTCTGATGCGACTGCCTTTGTTCCAGCCGTTGTTGCTTCGTTGACCGCAGTTGCCTTCGGATACCTTTTCTAAAGCAAAGACGGATTTAGCTTCTTCTTTGTCAATTGAAGGATTTGATGACAAGTTTGTTTCTTGTATTTAACATTTTATTTTGTGTCGCATTATTACTTTGAGGAGCAAAGAAAATGCAATTCAACTAGCATCTCGGTTTTTGAGGGTGAGGTTGATTGGCATCATTCTAGATCTGATGTCCGCTTGATGTAACTCCATAGCAAATTGTTTGTAGATCTCAAATTGTTTTCAATAAATATATTTGTTTCATTCCAAATTAATTTGTCTTTATCAATCTTACTGTTGTCTAAAAGGCTTGTTTATACCTGGTTATAATTGCTCTAGATTCATTTTCAAACAACAAAATACAGCCGATGTCACTATAATACAGTGACATTGGGTTACTTGAGGTTGAAATTCGTCAGCACCGATTCTTACCTATCCAAAAAATAATACAAACATATCAAAATTTTGATGCGTTATTTGAACTAGGAAATTTACATTCTCTGAACATTTACCAACAATTACAAGCCTACAATGTTTGGATCACTTCGGAGGAAGTGCTTTCTAGCTTGAATTACATGCTGTTGCAAAAATTCCAAAACTTTACAGTAGGATAATGTTATCTTTAGTATGGTATCTCAGGGTGCCTTCCTAAGCCCAGTTTCAACCGTAATAAATTGTAGACTTTGTAGTTCTATTGTCATATGCCATTGCCGACGTCATTGAAAAATCTAATTGAAGTCGCAGCGTGGATTAGTATGCAAAGTTTGAAACCGTGTTTTAAGAAGAAACTTGCAGCCTGCAGGCATTGGAACAGGAAATATGCATTCTGGAAGACAAAGACGTCAGTGCACACGTCTGTACTCCAGCCTTGTCAAACAAGCCCCACCCTCGCACTATAATCCTTGCCAAACTTTTCTAACGGTTCCTAATATATAATACCATTTCTTTTTCTCTATATGCCAACTAAAGTTGTATCGTTCATATCTAATTTCTTAGGCTAAGTGTAGTGGAGGAGGGGAGTATGCCCTTGTACAGTTGCTACACGTCATCAGGAGGGGAGCACTGAGCGTAGTGGTGAGGGGGGCAATTTCAATATTAGCGAGGTGCAAGACATCGCTTAGGCGAGGCCTACCACGTCGCCCACAAAAGCGACGTTCACCCCCTCGCTTGACCAGTCAACGCCAAGAAAAGCGATGTCTACCACCCTGCTCCAGTGAAATTCTATTTCAAGAAACCTTCCTTCCAGTTCTTTTTTCTTCCTTTTTTTTTCTTTCCCTGCGTGTTCTCCTCTTTAGGGTTTAAAATTTCATTCATCTTCTTAGTGTAGATTCGTCTCCTACTTCTTCTCTCTAGTGGGTTTTGTTGTTTGGGTTAAGATTATCAACGGATAATGAGTAGGAGGTGCTAATCAATTTGATTAACATTAAACCAAAGGTATGAATTTTAACCCCAATTTAATTTATGAATTTGACTGTAGCGTTTTTTGATTAAAATAGTTTATGGAGTAAGTTATATTTTGATGTTTTATTGATGCATGTTGTACGAATTTTGATTTTGATTTTGATTTTGTATTGGAGTTGGTATTTTAGGGTTTTAGGGTTATATGAAGCATGGGAATAATTTAGAAATTGATTAGAATTGTTCTTGATATTTTGATTAGAATGTTAATGATTTAGCATTGCAAACAACGGTAATGGAGATTGCAAATACTAATTTGTGTACAATATAATGTCTATGGTGTTTTCATGATCAATAAATTTATTTAATTTACAAGTAATCACCGTCGTTGTTGTTTCTCCCCGCTTCGATTGGTTTCAAAATAACTCAGGTGCATGGTGAAATTTAATTTAATTTTAATTCTATTCATGCCAAATAAAACCAAACACATGGGAGGATATTAAAATAACAGTGAGATGGTGTACTTTATTAAAAAAATTAATAAAGTTAGTCGATGTAATATAATAGTGTAGATCGAGATCAACAAAATCATTATAAATACCTTGATTCCACACCCAAAAATAAACCACATGGAATACAAACCATCTTCGTTCATACAACATTTCAATAATATTTGGGTACATAGTTAGGATGGTTATGGCGATCAAATTCACAACCGAGGAAGATACAGCTATAATCCAATCATGGATTAATGTCTTTGTGGCAGAAAACATTACGCAAAATCAGGTAAACGGAGTTAACCTATGGGATTTGGTTGTTCAACATCTGACAGTTAAAAACAGAAATCCAAACCAGAGAACTCCTCGGGTCTTACAAAATAGAGTCTCCACGATTAAAAAAAAATGTGAAACAATACTTGCCATTTCTGGTAAACTTATACCAAAACTGGCCTAGCGGATGGACTATGAATGAGTGTGTAAGTGGTTTATAAATTTGTAACTAATATTTTTAAATAACCATTTAAGTGGCACACTAATAATTTTGGGTTTGTTTATTGCACGAAAATCATGCGCAACGTAAATATTCTGAGGCCACCGACCAACATTTCAGATTCTATGAGTGTTATTTACTGCTAAAGGAAAGGATATCTGAGTTCAATCCGGATGAAATATGTCGTGAACTAGCTGGAGCTAGCGATGCAGATGATTAATTACACTGCTGATAGAGTTAAGGTTTTGTTGGTAAACCTCTTGTAAACCATCCCGAGACCCGACTCGGCCAAAAAGGGACACCTTTTGGTTTAAAGGACTGCTTTACCGTTTAATAAGAGTTGTCATTGGTCATTGTATTGGCTAAGGGAACATTAATACGTTCAACGTTGTATTGGCCAAAAAGGGACATAATCCATACGTTCAACGTTGTGTATTTAATTTTTATTTGGTACTAACGAAGAACATTAATATGTTATTGGATGAGGTAGCCTCACAAATTCTTTTACCCACACATGTACTAATGATGTCCCATCCTGAAATTAAAAAAAATTACGCATATGATAGATAACCGACCTCACACTCACCTGGGTAGTCGACCTAGAATCCTAGACTTCACCACCAAAGATTTCCAGGAGAGAAAGAATTAGAAACATAGAGTTGGAATTTTGTCGAAGGGTATAACGGGGTGTAACTCTAAAAAGGTCAAACAAATTATTTAAAAGAGGCGAGGTGGGTGTCCTCGCTATGACTTTCTGGGCGATGTGCAAGAACTCACCTAAAAGCGACATCCAAACCTTCGCTCATTTTGGGTAAAGTGATGCCCATAACGTCGCTTTATCTTATTTTCTGGCGATGTCCTACACCTCGCCTCTCTTCAAATCCCCTCTGAAGTCCCCTGCTTTCGAGCAGAGAGAAAATCAACACAATTCTTTCCGTGGCTCAGCCGAATCCGCCTGTCGCTATCATCCCCTAAAATCCATCCACTACACTCAGCCTTAATAGATGTAAATAACGAGTAAGAATCCCTTCACACTTTTATTATCACACTATCTCACATGTTGGACGTCATTTTGTGAATAAAAATCAAACCGTAACGTATTTGAAGTTAATACTTTGAGGATATGTTCCTCTTACCAAGTTCTACACGCCTATCAAAAATGAGCACATTCTGAAATATAAAACCTCAAATCTACCGGTTTTAATTTCGACGGTCAGAATTCTGTTAATTTTCAACGACTCATTTTCAAAGTAGTAGATGGTGGTGTTATAAGTCTCAGAATATGCTCATTTTTGGTAAGAACGTAGAGCAATGTAATAGTAACATATACCCAAAATATTAGCTTCAAATCAGTTACGGTTTGATTTTTATTCGCAAAAATGACGTCCAACGTGTGTGACAGTGTGATAATAAAAGTGTGAGGGGATCCTTGCTCGTAAATAATATGCAGATTGATAATAATATCTTTGGGTCTGATACACATACACCGCTTAATAAACAAGCAACATTCCTAGTTGTAGAATGTGGAATGAACTAGCCTTACCCACCACTTGATGCAGTTGAAACTTTAGTCGTTCATTTGGCTGTCAAGTGTCAATGCACACGGGGCCGTATCTGATGCTAGATGACTGAGATGAATCTCATATTCGTATACATGAACAAACTTTGGTTCCATAAACTATGATGGTGGTTAGTGGTTACCCTTAAAGAAATAAAGACAGCAAAAAGATGCAAGACCCGGCCAGGAATGAGTATTCAACAGCTGTGTGACAAACTGCTACTCCACCCCCAACTCATACATTCCACCCTGTTGAACATTTTTCATCCTCACACAACTATCTCGAATTCTTATAAAATCCTATTCCACTTCTCATACATTTTTCATCCGCACAACAACTATCTCTGTCTATCTCCATCTCGGCAGAACCTACAAACTCCTTAACTTTCTCTATCTCTCATTTTCTGATATATTCAAAACAATGGCAGCAATGAAAATGAGAATTTTGGTTGCAGTAACTGCCTTGGTTATGGCTGCCTCGACTGTTCAAAATGTTGCAGCTGCTGATGCACCTGCACCTAGCCCAACTTCTGATGCGTTTATGTTTGTTCCTGCTGTCTTTGCTTCTTTAACCGCAGTTGCCTTTGGTATTCTATTCTGATTCTGTGATAATTATGTGGGGTGCGAATTTTACCTTGTGACTTTAGGGATCTGTACGTTGATCATTTTATCTCTCAATAGTCAATTCTATTGTTTTTTTCTTTTAATTTCATATTGTACCGGTTCTACATTTCAAAATTCTTCAATAAAAGAGCATTTGTTCCATGGCAAATAATTGGCCCCACTGGTTGGCGCATCTTTATTTTTCTTTTCAAAAAGAAAAGCAAAGAATTCTGTTGATGATCTTTATTATAGACTACAATTATCTGTGGCAATGTCTATAACAATAATATCGTAAGAATTTCTAACTACGGTTACCTGGGGATTGGTCTCACTAGCTAAGAATCAAAATTAAAACTTTCTGGATTTCACTGCTAACACATTCTTTTTTTGATCGTAAGCTCGGGATTTAGCTGGCAAGTGGCCATAATTTTACATGTACACATTTAAATACGTGTTCACATACAATTGCAGTGTTTGATTCGATGACAACAACTACAAGAGTGTAATTTATCCACCACATTTTAAAAGTGTAGCCAGATGACACTCAAATTTGATTTATGGGAAAAGAGAACGGCATTTCAAATGTAAAGAGCACCACCTATGGGTAGTTTCATTTGGAGACTAAATCATTCATAGGAAGGAGGGAATCCACCATGCAAAATAAGAATAATTGAATTTGATCAATTAGAGACTAGACTACACGGCTGATGGTTTGCCTTGTAAGCTGCTTTTTCACCCCTGGCTGATGGGTTGCCGCGTATGTTGCTTTTTCTTCCCAAATGGTTTGCCTTGTAAGTTTTTTCTTTTTCAAATGGCACTTGAGAGAGGACGTCTTCCCATGTTTTGTAGACTTCACGATTTTTTTTCCTTTTCATACTGTATACAAGTTTTACTTCAATTTAGAAATGTCCTTCCATTTTTCTCTCTCTCTAGGCGTTTTTTTTCCGCCTGCTACAGTACCTAAAAATTGACTCTGGTAATCCTCATTCTTGATACTTTGTTCGGATTCTAGGTTTGTGTGATTCTTGTTACCGGATTCTTGTTACTTTGATTGGATTCTAGGTTTGTGTGATTCTTGTTACCGGATTCTTGTTACTTTGTTCGGATTCTAGGTTCTTGTGATTCTTGTTACTTTGATCTTGTTTGAACAGGGGTCTTTAGTCTCAAGACAGTTTTGGGTTAGGTGGTTTGCTTTTGATTTTATCTTAGCAGGTGGCGAAATCATTTTTGGTGTGGATTATTTTCTTCATAAACACCCGTTTTATTTCATTTTTGGCACACAAGGTGTTTGTTAAAACTCCCAATCCACAGTTCCAGTAGAATATTCATTTTTCACATGAATACGTCAATGTCAAACACAACATTATTACAGAGCCAAGGTGTTTCCAGGGATCCAAATCAACTTTCTTCCACCTATTTTCATTGCCCGTTCAGAGGATTCGATGGTTTTAAGAATGGTACGGGTGGAAGAGGTTTGGGAAAAGCTTATTTGATTCAGCATCTCAGAGATAAACACTTTGTTTATGGTAAGGAGAACGAACGTTGCAAACAGCGGATAGCTACAAATCGTGAAGTCTACAAAACATGGGAAGACGTCCTCTCTTAACTGCGAATGTGGTTATGTTTTAATGCATGCTTCTTCGTGCCGGAGAAGACCATGTAAATCTCATGCTGGAGATGGCTTATTCGGCCCTTTTAATAGCACAGACGCTCACTTGTTGGTTAATGGAATTATGTGTCCTCCTCCAACCTCTGACAACATTGCAGTTGATACTGATGCTCCTTTGCTTCCTTGCCTTAATGTGGAACTGCTCAACAAAGTGTTTCAGCAACATATTCAAACTGTCAAAATTATTCCTCCAAAGTGTAAATTGCAGTTCTCAAAAGTTTTGAAGTATGCGCTTGATAAGGTACGTGCAAATCCTGGTGAAGTTTCTGTGTGGATACAATTGCTGTTGTTACCTGTTTGTATTCTACACTTTCACATCCCCAAAAGAAGTAGTGAGGAAAAATCTGGAAACCGAAGGACTTTACAGATTAAATCAATCAATCAATCTATTGTGCAATGGTACGTGCCTGACGGTTGCATTCAATTAGTCCAAAAATTGCTCCTTGAACACACTCAAAGATAAAAACAAGCATTGCGGGAAGAACAACAATCAAGGAGGCTCTTAACTTGAGTATATGTAGAAAGAAAATACGTAATGGGCTTTTCACTGCTGCTATAAAAGTACTCACTTCGAATGGTATGGCTACTGATGAGGAGGATACTTTGAAAATATTGATTGATAAGCACCCGTTTTCCCCTCCACCTGACATACCTACTAGTCCAAGTGTGGTAAACAGTGTTGTTTCTTCAAATGAGATCATTCTTGGTAGGTTAATGAGCTTCCCCAAAGGCACATCTTGTGGGAGAGATGGTTTGAGGGTTCAACATCTACTTGATGCCCTGAATGGACCTGCCGCTGTGGTGGCTGATGATTTACTTACCTCCATAAAAGGTGTAGTCAATATATGGTTCGATGGCAGGTGTCCATCGTCTTTGGGAGAATTCGTGGCGAGCGCACCTCTTACGCCCTTGCTCAAACCGGATGGGGGAATTCGTCCGATAGTTGTTGGGACAGTGTGGAGGAGATTAGTATCCAAGGTTGTTGCCCAAACTGTAGGAAAGGATATGTGCACTTACCTCAAAGACTTCCAGTTTGGGGTAGGAGTACCATGTGGAGGGGAATCCATCTTACACTCCGTCAACATGATTCTACAACAGAAAGGTAATTCTTCCACTATGACTATGCTACTAGTTGATTTCAGCAACGCCTTTAACATGGTCGTAGGGTCCTGCTATGTTACAAGAAGTGAGAAACTACTGTCCCTCAATCTCTAAGTGGGTGGAGTTTTGTTACTCTAAGCCTCCTAAACTGTACTACAATGACTCCACATTGTCTTCTGCCCAAGGGGTTCAACAAGGCGACCCTCTTGGTCCCCTTCTTTTTTCTCTTACTCTACACCCTTTGGTCAAGAGGATTGAAACAGAATGCAATTTGGATTTACATGCTTGGTACTTGGATGATGGCACGATAATTGGAGACACTTTAATGGTTTCTAAAGCTCTCAACATCATCAAAAATTAGGGTAGCAAACTGGGTCTTAATCTTAACATCGCCAAGACAGAGATCTTTTGGCCTACGTTGGATATACGATGTCATGACAGGGCCGTCTTTTCTGCCCAAATTTGCAGACCAACTAAGGGGGTAAAGCTTTTAGGGGGGCCTGTAAGTTTAGACCATGAGTTGTGCAGCAGCATGATCAAGAGTAGAGTGGTCAAAACTAACAATTTAATGGACGCCGTTAGGAAGCTAGATGATCCCTAAAGTGAATTGTTATTGTTGCGTAGTTGTGCTGGAGTCTCTCGTCTGTATTTCTCTATGAGAACCACTAGGCCGGATTTTGTCATAGATGCTCAAGTTTTGTTTGATGCTCACCTATCGTTAAATCTGCGGCACATTGTTACTAATGACGGGCCTGGTATGGGGTTGCTGTAGTACCGTATGTCTTCTCTACCTCTCAGCTTGGGTGGTTTAGGTATCTACTTCATGGCTGATGCAATAAACTATTGCTACTTGGCATCTTGCATACAGACTCAGCCACTTCAGATCAGTATCCTTCGTAACGCTCAACTGCAGGGCCCTAATCACAACATGCAGCGCGCCATAGAGCTTTTCTCCAGCATATGTGGTCCGGACGTCAACATCGAGCTTATTGCCCCCCATCCCATGAAGACCTTGGCAGTGATTTACTTTGATGTTGTCATGAAGGATTTGCCGGTTAAATTTTCCATGTCATCTCGAGATTGTGCTATTTGGGAGTGCAATAAAGATATCCACGCACAAGACTACCTTAAGGCTATTCCTATCGAGGGGCTTAATCAGAGGGTTGGGGCTCAGGAATTTGGAGCAGTTTTACGGTATAGGCTTGGTATACCTCTTTTTGTGGAAGGTAGCCTTTGTGCTTTTTGCGGGAGGGATATGGACTGTTATGGGGATCATGCCTTACACTGCGCACATGAGGTAGGCATCAAATTTCGTCACGATCTCGTGCGTGACATATTTGCGGATATGTGTTTTCGTGTGGGGTGCGGGCAGAAAAGAAGCAGATGCGGGTTTGTTGCGAGATGATGGGGGTTCTCTCCGCCCGGCTGATATTTTAGTCCTTAATTGGGACAATGGGCGTGACAAGTGTTTGGATGTAACCGGTGTTTCGCCATTCACCGGAGGAGGGGTGCACACATATCGTCCAGGGTTAGCACTGAATAGGGAAGTCATACGCAAGCATAAGAAATATTTGGAAAAATGCTTAGCCCATGGTTACAACTTCGGCACTTTAGCATTTACTACTTTTGGGGAACTTTGCACTGAAACAATGGATTTCTTGAAAAGGCTTAATAATCAACTATCTAGATTTGATGTTAGTGCCAAGAAATGCAACTATTTCTTTCATAGATTAGGAATAGCAATACAAAAAGGGGTTGGAGCCCAGCTTGTCGCTAGGCTGACAACTAGTTACCTGTAATCCGTTTTTATTGAGTCGTTTTTAATAATTAAATTTAATCGTTTTTAATAATTAAATTTAATGGCACTTTGTTTGCCGTCTTTTCTTCTTTTACACCTTCATTTTGGAGGAGTAAAAATGTGACACTTAACCATAGTTGATGGAGTAACAGTGTGACACTACCCATGGGATTTGGTCTGAGAAAAAGTTGCGAACAGTGTGTAATCAAATTGCAAAATGATAAAAGTTATACTATTAAGAAACACAACAACATCATCATAGATTTTTCTCCATCGGGTACGTTTGACCGAAACCGTCCCAGCGTGTTTCACGGAACAGACCCGAACCTTCCCCATGCTCTAGCAACGGAAACTTCTCATCATTCTAAAATTTCAACATGCACACACTCAGTAGTAAAGTCAGAAAAATTATATTGAATCCGTTATGAACAACTTTTCTTCTTTTTGATTTTCTCTCTCATCTCTCTCGCTCCTTTTTTTTTCCCAACAAAACTATCAAAAATAATTTTTTTTTGCTCAGATTTATTTCATTTTTGGACTAGATCTGAGCATATTCCTTTATTTTTTCTTGCTTTTTAGGTTAGTTGGTAGATTAGTTTGGTTTTTATTATGTTTTTTCCTTATCTACACTATTTTGGTGGTTTTATCTACTCTTTTGAGGTTTATCTTCGCTTTAATGGCGATTCTTGGTTATTGGGTAGGGTTTTTAGATCGATAGTGATTCTCTCCAAGCTCTCCAACGACGAAATCTTTATCTTTGTTATCTTCGACGACAGAATCTTTATCGGAATCTTCATCATCAACTTATCCGGCGACGGAATCTCCATAAATGGTCTTTTTGACGACGTAAGCTTAATCACTAGCTATAATAGATTTGACCAAATCACTCCTATTTTTGGAGCATTTCTTTCTATAGAAGAAAAACAAACTAAATGGTTGGAATTTAATTCCGAGAAAAACCATCATTCTTCCGATTTAATCGGATCTTATTCATACTTGTATTTGACTTACTCCGGTAATCCTTTTCTTTCTCTTGTCAGATTTCTCGGTATTGTACTCTTACGGTATGTTCTTATTACTTTGTATTCTCTTATCTTCGATCTTAAAATCATTGTAACCTTGAAATCACATTAATAAAAAATGTTCCTTATTTATCAAAAAAAAGTGGTAAAGTCAGAAATCCCCATCAATGAAATTTCAAATTTTCTAGCGAAGGCGTAAAGTCAGAAATCCCCATCAATGAAATTTCAAAATTTCCTACTTTTTTGAAAGAGTTTTTTTTTTCGAAAGTGTTAACGGCCTGGCAACTTTTCTTTTAATTACAAATTTGAATTTGTTTCCATGGGAATGTGTTAGTTGTTATCGACAACATAGAAAGAAAGACAGCAAAAAGATGGAAGACCCACAAATGACAACTTCACAGCTGTGTGACAAACACTCCCCACCCCGACCGAACTCCATATCCAGTCTTGATTAAAGGTCACATTCATGCATTAACCCTTCCACCCTGTTAAACAACCTATGCATCCCCACAGCTACAGCCCTACTGGCCTTCCAAATAAGGTGATTTTCGCGATATGCCAAACTGTTAAAAGGGAATCTGTTGCATTGCCCTTATCCGATATACGGTGAGAGGTGTCCCTGGCTAATATTAGGAAGTTACAACGAATGATAAGTTGTTGAACGGTCCAACTATGATCACGGGCAGAATCATAATAACTGACCGCAAAACTCTCCTAATCAGTCCCTTCGTCCTTCCAATCCTCTATAAAATCCCATTTTGGTTCTCCACATTACTCCTCACAGAAAATCCTTTGCATTTCTTCTTTGCAATACAAAATATTTGGTATCACAAAGAAGTCTTGCAAAACCAAAAAAAAAAAAACAAAAAAATCGTTCCCAAAAACAAATCCGAAAACTAGGAAATGGAATCGACATTGAAGATGAGAATGTTCGTTGCAATGATCTTCATGGTCATGGCTGCTTCAGCTGTCCATAATGTTGCAGCTGCTGATGCACCTGCTCCCAGCCCTACCTCTGATGCTGGTGCTGTCGTTCCTGCTGTTTTTGCTTCATTTACAGCCCTTGTTTTTGGATTTCTTTTGTAAACTTGTTGCTTATCATAGAAGAAAGATTTATTTTCTCATTCTCACAGTGTCTCTCCAACTTGTTGGGGGTTGATACATTGTGATTTTCTGAGATGGTTACAATTCAATTTGTTTTGGGTGAAATTTCTTGGATTGTTTTGATAATACCAGTTTGATGTAAACATGAGAAAATTATATTAATGAAATTGGTAAATTAATTTTTTTTCAATTAAATTGTTTTGTTTCATTAGATAAGTCGGGCAGAATATATTCACTGGACTCACCACCAAAATTAATTTCTAATGCCAAGAACAATGTCTCAATTTCGTACTCTCCTTATAAATAGAATCTAGTTTGACCCATGTTTTCTTTGCTCATAGTAAATTGTTGATACTGTCAGAGGTCATTATTTTTATTGTTCTGATTATACAGGAGGATAAGATGTTAAAGATCTTTCCGGTTAAAGAAACTGTCTCGTAAGAGTGTTGCCCCCATATGGGGAAAGATATGTTTGGATGGGAAATTTCTAAATAATCAAGTTTAATAATTTTGGATAAATTTAGATTTATATCTATTATCACACCAAAATTGATTATTTAACTTATCCATCTTCTAACCACATCTACCAAAAATTATCCCTCCATTTTACTTTCAATAGCTAAAACTGTTTACAATGCTAATATGTCTTATTATTGTAAAATGGAAAATCTTGTTCTTTTTTTGTTGTCGAACGAAACATATTATATTTGAAATTAAGCCTCAGAAAATCTGAGACAGTGAATGATACAATTTGGTGGCTCATTACAGTTAAACCTCCATAATTTAATAGTTTTGCGGTCACTAAATTTTATTAATTTAAAGAAATATTAAATTATCGATAAATTAATAATATATTAATTTAGAGATTATTTTCTATTGATAACGTCAATAAATTGAATTTGAACGATTTGGAATTTGAAGTGACTACAAAAAATTAGATATTCATTCATTGGAAAATAATTTATTGCAATATAATAATGCAACTCCGGGTCTTATGAGTGCATTATGAACTATTACGGATGAAATACAATTAGATTTGAACTTCAAAGAAAAACAAGCAACTATTGATTCATAGTTTCCTAAAATTTGATATGTATAAAAAACTTTTCAATTTTCTTATTAGTAAATATTAATTTATATAATAATATTTGGGACCTATAAATACTTAAGGGAGATTTTTGAAACATATTAAATTATTATATTATCAAAATTATTATTTTAGCACTATAGGCCCATGAAGGGACTAAGAAATTTTATTATTTTATC
Organism: Papaver bracteatum; assembly: GCA_023529315.1. Taxonomy (NCBI): domain Eukaryota; kingdom Viridiplantae; phylum Streptophyta; class Magnoliopsida; order Ranunculales; family Papaveraceae; genus Papaver; species Papaver bracteatum. Next base: position 6,450,412 of record JAJJWX010001877.1, read on the forward strand.
GAGTATTAATTTACAGAGGTTCTACTGTATAAGCCCACCATCTGTTTACATTATTAGAAATTATACATTGAGCTAATTCATGCACAATAGAATTGGTTTCTTTAGGAACCGTCGTAAAACAAGACTCTTGAATCTTTTAAATAAGAAAAGAGGTTTTGCTTCGTGTTGCTGTGTCATTCCAATTTCCAAGTGCAAAACATGAAGTCTTATACCATGATATCCCTCCCAATAATTTTACTAATACAAATTCTAAACGAATGGAGTAACAATATTACCAAAAAATTTACCAGACAACCCGGATCCACATCGAAAAATATGACAATCGGTTTATTTTGGTGTTTTTTTGCGATCTGCAAGTCGGGCCTAAGGCAGAGCGAGAAAGACGACCGCGCAAGACCCGGTTCTGTTTTAGGACAAATTAGGGCCTTTTTTCCAAGTTAAAAGTTTAAATTAGAGGAGCTGCCAATATTCGACTAACTGACCTTTAAAGGGTTCAAGCGTGTGGCCAACCACTGAAATACGTGACCTCAATTGATGTTTAAAGTATATATATATATATATAAATTTACCATGAGTTACCGATTCAAGATAGTGTGACAGTTGATGTTTAAAATATATATATATAAAAATTTACCATGAGTTACCCATTCAACATAGTTTGACAGTTAATACGTCTTATGTTACAATTATAGTATAATCCCTAACTACTTTTTTTGAGATTTTTTTTTCCTTTTTACAAAAAGAAAGGAAAAAAAAATAATTAAAAAAGGAAAGGAAAGCTTAACCAATATCTACATTCCAGAGAGTAGCAAGGTTGTGGGGGATTTGAGAGTTTGTCCACATAGCTTTGACTTTGTTCAGTGCATGAGCTGTAATGGAATGAACAACATAGTTGGCCAATTTTGGCATAAATTTGATTGTACTGGTGTTGATCTTGGTGAGTCTTCCAAATTCTTCAGGGAGAATTTCTTGAAGCATCACTCAAACAGTTGACTACTACTTGGCAGTCTCCTTAAATTAATGTTGTTCAGGTTTAGCGATTCTGCCATTTCAGCGGCTAAAAGAAAACCATCAGCTTATGCGTAAACTAAGATCTTCAAAGTTTTTTCCCAATTCTGAAACTGAGGCCTTGACGGTTTCTTGCAATAGCGGGCACAAGCATACATTTCATCCTTCCAGGAAGTATCCACATTGATCTTGATGCACTGAGAGTATGGGGATTTCCAAGACTCAATCTCATTTTTTTTCTTCAATAGAAGTTGGGTTAACCTTCACCTCAATTTGAGAATCATCCTTGTAAGTCTAATAGAGGTTGAGCCAATATTGCGCAATCTTCAGCGTTCCCTACACATTGATAATCTTCCTCTCAAACACCATTAATTTCGATTTTTCCAGATGTCTTAACAAGTTGCCATGCCAAAAGAAAAAGAGTATTCATTATGGTTTATGTTCGACCAATGTGCACTAGGGTAGTAGAGACGCATCAACATGGTCTTGCAGTCGAAGTCTCTTAGGTGAAGCTAACCAAACTGCTTGAGAAAAGTTGCAGTGAAGAAATTGATAGTTCACTGTTTACATATCATTGTTACATAGAGAAGAATCTGAAGAAACTCCTTCTATGAATCTACCGATCTTTTATGCCACTACAGTACCATTATACTCTTTGGTGTTGGTTTCTTTATGATATAGAGCTTCTTCAAAGGTTAAGCAGTGTCAAGGTGTGGATTACCACATTGATCCAGCTTCTGAAAAATCTTTATGGTGAAAAGATTTTGGAGAAAAATCTTTATGGTTAATCAGCTTCCAGATGGATTTATCTTCAGCATGTGTGTATTGATGGGGGTATTAAGATTTGACTAGCAATATAATGATCAAGGTTTTGATGGATTATTTTCAAGTTCCAATTACCATTTACGTTGTCAATGAGCTGATGAACTTTTGTTATCTCTGGATTTCCGTGATCAAGTTTGGTGGGAGTGGCAGCAGTGATTGTCGGAATCCAAGGATCTATGAAGGCGGTTATAGACTATTCATTGCCGACCAACCAAATGCTAATTTTCTTTATATTTTTTGGCTTTCTAGAATAGCAGCCCACGTGGTAGAACAAATTTTTGGTTTTTTACTTCCCAAAAATAATTATCTCTCAAATACTTTGCCTGCAATATTCTTACCCAAAGAAAGTCATGATCATGAAAGAATCTGCATGCAAGCTTTGCCACCAGAGCTTGATTCAAGCCTGATAGAGAACGAAAACCAAGTTCTTCTTTTTCTTTTAGTAGGTTGAACCATTCCCACTTAAGGAAATGCATTTTCCTCTTATCCCTTGTGTGTCTTGATGAGTGCCAAATATTGCATATTTCTACACCTTTTTATTGGCATTTAACTCATCTTTTGCGCTTTAAAATCATATATTATCCCAAATTCTGTATTTTCATTGTTTTCAAGAATAAATTCTTGTACTAATTAACTTTGTGTTTTTAGGTACTAAATAAAGCTTGGATGAATTGATAAGCCAAAAGAGAAAAATAATGGTGACTAGAGACTATGCAAGAGAAGCCGCAACCCGCTTGCGCATCAATTACAATATGTTTGTAAATACATGGGCTTAAGTTATCCAAGACCCGAACCCATACCTAAACCCGTCTCCATCCTGAGCTGTTGGATTTGATTTAGCAGCTGCATCCAAAGCGTCTCCACACGGTACATCAGAGTTTTCTGCTCCCAACTCGCACCCCAGCTCCTATTTTTCTTCCCCAATTCGAACAGAAAGCCAAACATTCCTCTCCATTTCGTTCTCATCTTCCCCCCGACCATTTTTGCAAAACCAACAGTTTCTCCACCCCCCCCCCCCGACCAGCTCTGCTCTCAACCTATCCATCATCACAAACTCCTAATCACTATCTCTCTCCATCCTATCTTCCTCCCTAACCCTAGAAGCTAGGATTGAGAGGGATAATATTAGGGATTTTCTACAATGGAGGAAACAAAACATTAATGGCTTGCAGATAAGAATTGAAGAGGGGACAACGAATTCAGACTCGTTATGGGTGAGTGGGTTTGCATTTAGTTTCCGAATTGAAGGTAAATGGAGGGGATTTTTGTATAAATAGGGTTGTCTTCTTTGTAAGAAATTTGTAGGATCATAATATCGCAAGAAAGACACATTTGCGAAGTTGGACCAACAACATATTGTGAATGACGCAGGATGATTTGAAGAATGACGTAACAGATGACGATGACAGAAACATGGGAAAAAGCGTGATGATTCTGCGAAGTTTAGAGTGTTCGCGAAGATTAACATTAGAACTCTTGCGAGAACACCGCAAGTCAGATCCGAAATTAAAGGACAGCTTAGCTGTCATCCACTATGTAATTATCCTATATAATAAGCCGAATAGGCATAAGGAGAGAGAGATCTTTTTCGAGTGTTGAGCAAGTCATTAGTAGAGAGAAATTCCAGAGCAGCTGTTAATTTCTTAGTTTCATTTCTTTCATTTCTTGTAAAATTCAGAAGATTAATCAATAAAGATTGTGATTGTTCATCTTAAAATGACTTAATTGTATGAATTCTTGTGAGGGGTGTAGTGTGGGATTTCCTGCTACTACATATTGACGCTAGAAACAGGGACTGAAATTTGAAAATTGTGAAGATCGTTGTAAAGATTGTTCAAATCAAGAAAATGATGAAAGAAAACAACAAAGTGGTTGAGGAAGAGACAATCCAGATCGATGAAAGTAAAACAAGGTTGGAGTGTAGTGTAATCACAAAAACAATGATTAATGAATTTCATGAGAACATTAGAGGAAGGATACATAAACAAGACTTTGAAGGAAAGAAAATTATGACAGTAGAGAAGATATCTAATGTAGTTTTGAAAGTGGTAAGTAAAGGGTTTGATTCTCGGACCTCATGAGATTCGATTTTAGAAATAATAAACAAAATATCTACACAAAAGTTTGTCACAAGATCAAGAAGTACTGGGATTCAGGACTCCACCAATTCTCATTCATGTGGTTTAACTAATAACTCTAGACATTCATAGCTCAAATAATAACAATTTATTGACTCTATCTCTTTGCCAAGGTAGATTTTTGAAAAGCAATGACTGTAAATCTAAATCATGGGATATCAAATGACTTAACCTAAGTATAACCCATCAATTGAAATAACAATCACTCAATAAAAATCATAAATCAATTAAAAATCAATGCAAAAGTCATAAAAGAATTAATAGAATTACCACACGCGTGAAGAATGGCTTCCTCCTTCATCCCAGTGATGGGGTTTAGCTCCTTATGGTGAAAACACGCTCAAAATATTTTTCCATTGCTCAAAAGGTGTTTACAAAGGTGAAGAGACCCAAAAAGAATAAAACAGTATCAATCGCAACGTTTATAATAGTTGCAAAAAACTGTTACAAAGAACTACAGAGATATAAGACTGCAGTGTACGATACTTCTCTACTGCTGGAAATAAACAACACTTCTCTGCGACTGATTTTGGTTGTCCAATGTTCTTCGTAGGGTTCTTGAGAACGACACTTAGGTAGTGTCGTCTGTAACTCTTCTTTTTCCTCTTCTCTGCTGCTACTGCAGAATCGCTCTGCAGCGATTTCTGTTGCTCTAAACCTACCCCAAAATCTTGATAACTTCCCTGGAACTCGAACAATCCTTTTATACACCACAAACACCTCCAAATCCCGAAAATATTTGGCTTGTCCCTCCTCCTCAAGTTACGGATTTTTATTCCTGTTTTTATCCTCCTACGCGTCTTTGCCTTGATCAAAACTTTCCCAACCTCTCGGTTAAATGGAAAAAAATCTGTAGAAGATATTATTTCCTATTCTTCTACGTAACTACATAACTTCCAAGAATGATATCAAATCCTGTGAAACACTTGTCCGAGATTCTTCTCTGTTTTGGCAACAATTACCAAATATAACGAAGATTTTCTTTCCTTCTTTTGGTTCTTAAACACGTCATTATCCCTGTCTTGTCGTAACCAATTCAAACAGCATTCAAATCCGACTAAAACTCTACCGAAATTCTTCCAAATACAAACCCGAGAAAATACATTTCCCTATTTCTTCAAAGCTAGCCCAAGTCCGTTCATTTGAAGGCCTATACCAGACATGTTAAGTCCATACAGGTCCAATGATACCAATTCTGGCGGTTGAGTCTCTCCAAATATTGCCCAGAAATCGAACCCTAAAACTTGTTCGTGACTGCATATGTTTCCCGCCAATTTCATTTGTTTAAGAAAGGGGTGGACCTTATCCAACTGTTGGTTGCCCATAGCATTGGGGTGTAAATAACAATTAGGTTGCCCCTTAGTAATTGAAGTACCCCTTATCCAAACTAGGGATCCGAATAGCAGGTGTCCTCCGGGTGCCTTTATCAACTTTTTGAGCCGATTTCGCCGCAAAAGCTTATTTCTCCAAAAACACCTACAAATACACAAAACACCATAATAAGTAGGAAAATGGGTACTAACTTTACAGAGAATTGAGACTAATATAGACACATAAATGCATCTATCAATATCGCCCATAAGAGATTGGGAAAAGCATAAAATTACATTTACAACAGCAGAAATACCAAGAGAAAATTTGAGCCACACATCTCCTTTGGTAATCAAGGTAACCACACGGAAAGAAAAGAAGAAATCCGCAAAAAATATGGAAGAATGGGCGGTGAATAGAACTTTAGTAGATACATGAAGTTCAGTAGATATAATGTTTTATCATGCATACAGAGGGATGGGATAGAAAGATGAAGAAATGACTCATTCAATGTATCATATCCATGGCTTTGGAAAATCTACAACAAAACCTAAAGGAGAAATAATAAAGCGAATTTCGCTAGGAGAAATTGAAACACAAATAACACTGTGTGTGGTGGATGTGGAATCGCTATATAACATGTTGTTAGGAAGGCTATGTATACACGCAACTAAAGCCGCAGCATCAACATTACATCAATGATTAAATTTCCAATACCAAGCGAAATTGGTGAAATAAGGGGAGATATTGATAGTGCAAAATCATGTTATCAAATTGAAGTGAAACATTATGAAGAACGTCCAAAGAAAGTGAAATTTTTGCAGAAAGGTGGCGAATGAGGCAAAGAAAGAGGAAGAGTTTAAAATTTACATGATTAGAGAAAAAGAAGGGAAAGGAATACCCAGCGAAATTTCGGAAGAAGGAAACGAACTTGCGAAAGTGATAAAAGAACCAACACCCATGGAAGAACCTAAGGCCAGTTACACATAAAGAGAACCAACAAAGGAAGTAAATGTTGGAACTAAAGAAGAACCCAAAATACTAAGAATTGGAACTAAGATGGAGGCAGATGAAGAAGGAAGAACTATTAATCTTTTGCGAGAGTATAGAGATATTTTCGCATGGAACATGGATGAGATGCCTGAAATAGATCCGCCTGTGGCGTGTCATAAGTTGGAAATTGACAAAGGTGCAAGATCATTTAAACAAAGAATAAGAAAAATCGCAACGACATATCACTCCCAAATAGAAGAAGAGTTGCAGAAGATGCTTTATGCAGGAATTATAAGACAAGCCAAATACCCGGAGTGGATAGCAAACATGGTTATAGTCCCAAAGAAGAATAAGGGGATAAGAATTTGTATAGACTTTACTGATCTAAACAAAGATTGTCTGAAAGATAGTTTTCCATTACCAGATATTCCACAAATGGTTGAGTCAGCGGCGGGAAATGATAGAATATCTTCTCTAGATGGGTACAAAGGTTATAATCAAATTCCTCTTGCTGAAGAAGATCAAGAACATACTGTTTTTTTCGCTCCAAGAGGAATATATTGTTATACAAAAATGTCATTTGGTCTGCGAAATGTTGGAGCAACATATCAAAGAATGGTGGAGAAAGTGTTCTCAAAATGGATACACAAAACGTTATAAGTGTATGTAGATGACATGTTAGTAAAAAGTAAAGAAGCTAAAGATCATGTACAAGATCTAAAGGAAATTTTTGAACAGATGCGGCAATTTAATATCAAGGTGAATCCTGAAAAATGTGCTTTGGAGTTGCATCAGGAAATTTTTTAGGTTACATTGTATCCAAAGAAGGAATATAGCAAGTTGATCCAGAGAAAGTGCAAGCAGTTTGCGACATGCCAACACCAGCGACGGTGAAGGATGTACATAAGTTAAACGGACTCTTGGCTTCGATGGGAAGATTCATTTCGCGATCATCAGATAAATGTAAACATTTCTTCAACATACTCAAAAAGGGTACAAAATTCAGATGTACAGATGAATGTGAGAAAGCTTTCCAAGGAATAAAAGAATATCTGATGAATATATCTATTTTGCAAAAGGCGGAACCAGGAGAAGAATTATTAATTTACCTTGCGACAACTGTGCATGCATTAAGCGTTGTGCTATTATGAATGGACGCATGGGTTGAAAAACCAATTTATTACATCAGCAAAACATTCAATGCAATAGAAAGAAATTACTCAAAGATTGAAAATCTAATTCTAGCATTGGTATATGCAACATTTAAACTTCCATATATTTTCAGGCACATAAAGTCAAAGTATTGACAAAGGTAATAATTGAATCGGTAATGAAGAAATCAAAGAGATCAGGCAGAGTTGAGAGATGGAATGCGCAAGTAGGACATTTAGAAATTAAATATAAAGTATTATCTTCACCAAAATCACAAGTTGTCGCAGACTTTTTAGCAGAATTTCCTTTAGAAGATGATGAAGCTGTGGAGGAGATGATGGATATAGAGGAAGAGCGTGGAGATCCAAAAGATTTGTTAACAGAACCAAATAGATGGGAAATATTGGTGGATGGTTCCTCGAATTGGGAAGGTAATGGAATTGGAATTGTCTTAATTTCTCCGGAGGGAATGAAGATGGCTTTTTCGTTGAGATTGGAATTTGCATCCACTAATAATGAAACAGAATATGAAGTTGTGATACATGCACTAAAATTCCCAATAGAAATGAAATTAGAAAATGCTAGAATTACCAGTGATTCACAGCTGGTTATTCCCCAAATAAAAGGAGAATACACAACAAATGAACCATCTTTGAAGAAATACAAGAAACTTGTCGAAGAATTGTCAGCGAAAATCCCAAAAATAAAATGGAGGCATATATTGAGGAAGGATCATAGACTCGCAGATGCTTATGCTTTCATTTCAAGTATGATGACAGATCCAACTGCGAGATGCATAAAAATCTAGACACTTATATCACCATCAATCAATAAAGAAGAGGAAGAAGAGGTAGATGTAATGATAATAGAAAGTGGTGAAGACAATATCGCAGATTGGAGAACAGAACTTCATGCATATTTAGCAAGAGGGGAAACACCAAGAAACAGATTGGAGGCACACAAATTAAAGAGTCGTGCAACAAATTATGAACTAAGATATGGATATTATATCGAAAATCATTTAATGGACCATCACTTAGATGTTTGACACGAGAAGAGGGAGAAAAGGTTTTAAAAATGTTACACATCGGAGATGCTGGTAGTCATAATGGAGGAAGATCTTTGTCATGTAGAACAAAAATACAAGGTTATTATTGGCCATATATGCATGAAAATGCGAAGAAAATATCAATACGTTGCGAAGATTGTCAGCGGCACGGGAAGAAAATACATGCACCTGGAGCACCATTATCATCTTCAACAAGTGTATGGCCCTTTGGAAAGTGGGGCTTAGATATTGTGGGACCATTTGTACCAGGATCTGGACAAAAAAGATACTTGATTGTCGCAATAGATTATTTCACAAAATGGACAAAAGTAAAGGCAGTACAACACATTCGCGACAAAGACATCTTTACATTCATATTTGAAAATATCATTTGCAGATTTGGAATTCCAGCACAATTGGTATCTGACAATGGGAAAAAATTTGAAGGGCAGAACATAGAAATGTTACTCAATGTATTCAAGATAAAGTGTGGAAAATCAACCCCCTATATCCACAGGCCAATGGACAAACTGAAGCAACAAATAAGAAAATCGCAGACATATTGAAGAAAAAGTTAGAAGGACATCATAAAGCATGGTGCGAACAGGTACATAATGCAGTTTGGGCTTATAACACAACTAAGCGACAACCAACAGGAATGTCACCTTTCTGTTTGACATATGGAGTTGAGGCAGTATTACCAACAGAAGTTGTTATTCCCACAACAAAGAGGGAGGCTTGGGAGAAGAATCTTAGTGCTGGCATGATCCTAAACAAACTTGATGAGCTAGAAGAGAAGATAGAAAGAGATTTACAACATATGGAGAATTATCAGCGAAGATTAGCCCGAGAATACAATAAACGTGTCAAAGCACGTGAATTTCAACCAAGTGATTTAGTTTTTCGCGAGACGCCAATTTACCAGCGAGAAGGTGGTGGGAAACTAGCGAAAAAATGGGATGGACCGTACGTTATAAAAGAGATAATTGGAACGGGGGCATACAAATTGATGGATCCAGAGGGTAGAGATGTTGGTCAAAGACTTGACAGACCATGGAATAGAATATATTTAAATAAATATTACCCGTGAAGGACTTTGAGAAACCTTAGATAATGAAATAATGTATGATGCGACAAAATGAATATGAACAAAAAAAATTTATGAAAGAGCTGCTGCGAGATTATTCAAGATTAAGATAAAATGAGAATGTGCGAAAATTTCGCAAGAGAAAATCAGAAAATAATGACATATTAGAATGAGACGAACCTTTATGACGTACACCCTAGTTCGCGAATAAAATTTTGCAAGAGGCAAATGTAAGACCCAAAGTACGTCATAGAAGGGGGTATCTGTTGCATGGCTCAGGAATAAGGTTATACCGCTGCTGGAACCTGAGTCATGGAGATTTGGGGTCAATGAAAGCCCATCCAGGAGAGGCACCTTGGATTCTTAACTTGAGAATATGACTTAAGTTGGGCGACTAAGGTAATAAGGACTCTCCTAAGGAGTGCAGATTATGATCAAGGCGCCGAGGTACACGGTTGAGCCAAGAATTCCCGGGGAGTATGAAACTACCCTTTCCATTCTTGGAAAGTCTTGACTATGATGCACTCGGCCCGAAGAAAACCCCACTTAGGGTGCAGTCTCGTAACCATAAGTCATATAGGAAAAATGGATAAGAGGCTGCGAAAAACAACTGGTTGTTGTTAAGACTGGATGGGAGGAGCTAGTCCTGTATGGCAGAAGTATGTCTCTTTCAAAGGGAAACCAGGGGGAATATAAGGGCAACACCCTCCATTAGGGAGATGATAAGTGTCTTAAGATGCAAATGTCATGAGGATTTTTACTCACTGGAGTATTAAGACTTGTCATATTTGTGCAACAATCCTGAAGAGGCAATAATACAAAAGAAAAGATAAGACAAGATCAATGGGTCATTGCATGCAAGTGTAAAGACGTCATGCGATTTCGTCGCAAGACGACAATGTCACGGGACTTTAATTTCGCAAGAAAGTTTAGGCCTATCATATTGTCGCAACAAAAATTACAAAAGAACAAAAAGTTAAGGCAAGATCAATGGGTTTTTGCGTGAAAATGCAAAGACGTCCTGCGATTTATCGCAATAACAAGAGGTGGAAAAATAAGACCTTTAACTAGGAAGGAAAAATAAGACCACATGACAGAACAATTTTTTTATAAAATACTAACCATTCTTCATGCAGATCATTCATCACAAGAAAGATAATGAGAGGCAAGTATGGGAATTAATAAACAAGATGTCATTATTTCTCGCAAATGCTTAAAATATTAGAAGTATAATTGAACCCCAAAGTGGTCCAAAGTACATTATTCGCAAGAAAAGAAAGAGAAAAAATAACTCAAGAAAATAAAATAAGAACTCAGACTTCAGTATCCTCTTCGCCAGCTTTACCATCTTCGCCAATTTTATCATCTTCACCAGCTTTATCCTCTTTGCTAGTGTTCTCCTTATTCTGGTCGACTCCGGCTTCTTCTTCATTTGGATTATCGCCAGCAGTTGTTTTATCACCAGCATATGCTTCTTTAAGAGGGATTTATTTTTCTCCTTCTAAGTCTTCTTGAGAATCACTATCTTCACCACTTTCATAATCACAGCCACTATCAGCAGCACGGGGAATTTCATCATCGTCTACTTCCAGAGGTTTGATTGATACATGAGGAAGAGATTTGGACAGAAAAATGTCGTTCACAAGAACTTCATCACTAAGATGAGCTTGGAGAAGGATATATCTATCACGGTTTCTGATCTTCATGTCTTTGAAATAAGCAAGGTAGTCATATCTTCTTTCATCTCGATCGCGAAAACGGGCAAGGTGAGCAGCAAGTAATCCATTCTCTTTGCGAATCTTGGAAAGTTTAGAATCCAAAGTAGAAATGGAGGAATGAATATGTCTCTCAGATTCTATAAAAAATAAGAACAAATATTATTCGGGAGAATATTTCGCAAGGGAAATATTGCAAGGAAATTCAACAAAGAAAAAAAAAGGCTGAGGCAGTCAAAATGACTACCTTCCTTTTGCGAAATTAGATTTTAAATTAGTGCCAAGCAAGTATTCTCCCAATTAGAGCTGGAAAACGGGCGGGCCGGGGATGTCTTGTTACAGGTTCGGGTTAATGCATGTCCAAGCTTGCGGGTTGATATTCTTCACGGGTCGTCATTTCTCCAACCCGCGCCCGTAACGGGTAAAGCTTGCGGGTTAACGGGTTTCTAGTAAGTTAACTGGTCAGAAAAAGATTTTGACAGAGTTTCCTCTGTTTTATGGTTTATTTCCATCCAAAGTCAGGCCATCCAAAGCTCCCCTGCATTGTTCAATCATATTCATTCAACCTAAACATACATCTACTTTAGGCAATTCAATCATCTCCAACAACAACATCTCTTGCTTTCTATTTCTCCCTCTATCTGAATAACTAACTTTTTAGATTCATAATTCCCTGTAATCTCGGGCTCTCTCCAATCTTAATGCCCAACTCTATCTGATATTGTAGCACCAGTTCATACCACCATACTGCAGTAACAGTAACAGTAACAGTAAAAGCACCATCTGCAAGTTCAAACCCTTTTAAACATCCTTGACAAAGTACCCATGGAAGAAAACCAATTCAACACTCAGCTCAAATTGCAATTATATCTCCACAAGCAAACCACCAACACCTTCTTCTCTGAAATCCCATATCAGCATCATCAAAAGAAGCTAACACGACCAGCACCACCAAATCCATCACTGCAATTGAACACCACCACTAATATCAACTATAACAGTGCACAACATCATCTCTGATACTCCACTGCATATGTCAATCGATGTCTTTAACAAACACCATCAAAATTCCTTCATTTTCTACTTGAAACAACACCAAATTCAAACACCTCTCGATCTCCTGTAATTCCACCAAAAACCCATTCATTCAACATCTCAGATCCTCTTTCTTAGCTGAAGCTTGCTCAAAATTATCAAATCAACAGTTCCTGACCTAGCCTTAAATTCCATCACACAACCAAGCCACTTCTGGATCTGAAACTTCTCCAACCTTAAATTCAAGACATACCCCCTCCATATCTGATCCCATTCATTCTCACCACCATCACCTGCAACTGATTCAAATTAACTCCACCAGAGTCACATGTTCAATTGCTTCAAACCCCTAATTGTTCTTGTTCTTCTCTCTCCATCCACCTAAAAACCCTAATTTCTTCATCTGAAATCTTATATACTCATCAATTTCAGATCCCAGTTCACAAATCAAACCCTACTTCGTCCTATGAAACAATATATCAAACCCATCTTCTTCTTCCACTTCAATTGCAGATAATTTGTAGCTTCAATTTTTCTTATTTCTCCGAATCTCGACCATTTAATGGCATGTCTTTCACTTTATGTGAATCTCTCTGCAGACGAAGAAGAAGAAAGAAAAGAGAACATCGACGTGTTATACTGAGGTGAGTGAGACACACGGCGTAATACATTGTGGGTGGGGGAATGGAACTGCGGGTGTACGGGTTGCACCCGCGGGTTTACGGTCCGGTCCGGGTTTATCCGTTTTCCCACAAGCCGACATTTCTCCAACCCTAACCCGTCTTGTTTAGAAACCAACCAAGTCGGGTGCGGGTTTTCATGGTCCGGGCTGGGCGAACCCACGGGTTTTTGTCTTGTTTGCCAGCTCTACTCCCAATGATTCATTGCATCATCAAATTTATCTCCAACTAAACCCTTCAGGCGAGATTTTAAATTATTTTATTTAGAGATGAGAAAAGTGTTTTCCTCCGCAAGTGAAGAGTAAGATTCTTCTCATTTAGAATATTGTTCTTGGAGCTAACTTATCTTTACACTTAAAGTTATCCTACCCTGGATAAGTGTATTTTTCTCAGCAATAGATGATTCAGTTACTTCTTTAAGTTTATTTTTCAGTGAATGAAGAGATTGTTCTTGGTTATCACACACTCTTTGAAGAATATTTATTTTTTGTCAAGAGATCTCCACCGAGTTTAAGAGGCTTCTCTTTTCCTGAGATAAGGTTTTATTTTCATCTGATAAAGTTTCCATTGCCAAGTTAGCTTTGGTTAAAGAATAAGAGAGGCGAGAAATCTCACTACTTCATAAGTTTTGCTTCTGTACTAATTGAGCATTCTCTTTGGTAATATTATCTATTTGATCAATGGAATATGTATTAAGATTATCTAATTGGTTATATTTATCCATCCAAATGTCTCTGTCCACACTAACTTCTTCCGCGATAGATTCAAATTGGTATCTCTCCATTATTCGTTGTTGGTTTAAGACTTGAAGGGCGAACAAAGGGTTTTAAGAAAATAGAATATAGAAAGGATAAAATTATTAAAAGAGATGAATATGAAAGGTAAATACAAGACAAGAGAAGTTATACCTTTTAATTCTTTATTCTTCTTGCGAAGATTCTCACAGTCTAGCGAAGCATTTTGAAGCTTTTGATTTTCAAGGAAAAGAGTGCCACATTCTAAAGTCTTGACTTGGAGACTCCCCTTCAAAGATTCAATTTCTTTCTCTAAGGATGTTTGCAAAACCATCCTATCATAACCAAAATATTTACCCAAAATTTCGCAGACACCAAATTTGACAAGATCCACAGATGATTTCTTGACATCATCTAAAATATCAGATAAAACCTTGAAGGCAATATCTATTCCGTCTACAATTTATTTATAAAAAGGGAGAGACTCGCACGAAGTAGTAGCGATAACAGAAAGTTGATGATCATCATTCTTTGCTAAAGAGATGTCATTTGAGGGTGAAGTTTGAGGAAGATCAATGGTGGGGGTTATGATAGAATTAATTTGAAAAGTATTGGTCACAGGAGAAGAAAAAGTTTCATTCGCAACAAGATTTGCAGAGGGGATTTCATCCATAGAAATATTAGGTAAAATATTAGAACCTGTTGCGATATTATCGCAGACAGGAAGTAGAGGTTCAGTTTGCGAAGGTTCAGGAAGTAGAGCAAGTCTGGGAAAGGAAACAGAAGTTCCAACAGTTTTAGGTTGGCGAGATCTTTTGGGAGGTTTAGTGGCATCACCATCACCCTGCGAATCACAACTCAGATAAGAAACAAAGGTAATAATATTGTTATTAAATATAATAGTATTTCTTACTACCTTGTCATTCACAGACTTTCTCTTTTTCGCAAGAACCTTGGGATGCGACCCTTTGGGAGCATTAGGATTTTAAACTATAAATTTAGTATTTGAAGTGCTTTTGATGAAACAGAAACAATATGGGAATTACACAAAGAACAAACAAGATGATTCCAGTAAAACAAAATCAGTCTCAGCAAAAATCAAAGGGAGAAAAAGAAAGGAAAACAAACCTTGGAGATTCCATGGAAGCAGAAAAGAATAGTAGAAGGATGATGAATTCGATAAAAATGGCAGACGATGAAGATTTGCAGAGAATATAAAGATGAAGAAGATAAAGATGAAGTAAAAGAAGAAAGTTATCTTTCCACTAGATCCCTCTTTAAATAGGCAAAAGAAGATGACCGGTTAATGTTAAACGTGTCGGTGAATAAGGGAATATTCAACACATGTAGACAATCATGCTTAAGTCACGGAACCTTGTGGGTAGAGAAAGATGAAGAAAGAAAAGATGAACAGTTGCGGCATTTTTAAGAACGGTTTCTCATGATATTCTCCCATCACTACACCATTTTAAGGTATTTGCAACTCAGATTAGCAACGGCAGAAGCGCCGTTGCTAATTTTCCGTTGCTAATTTCGGTTGCAAATTTTTTGCAACGGCATGATGTTGTTGCTAATTTCTCAACGGCGAATAAGAAGTTGCGATTAGCAACTTCAGGGTCTTCAAGCGTGCGAAATACGCGTGTGGTCGGGAACACTATGGCTTGTAAATACACCCAAGTCAAAGTTTGGTCAAGTTATCTTGTTTTTGTTTCCACCCTTTAGATTAAGCAGTGGTCGGGCTTATCTTTCCATTCTCATTTTTCTTTATCTCATTTCTCAGCCACAAAATTTTTCCTTTCTTTCATTCTGGATCTGCAGCTCTGAAGAACTTCTATTCTCCGCCTGCGTCAATTCTAAAATTGATTCTGTTATGTGAGATTGTGATGAACACGAGCTGATGTAACAAATATGGGATTGGAATGGAGTTCAGTTGTAACTAGAATTGATAAAGAACAACTCTGGTGATGCTGTTATCGGTCGGGGAGAAGAAAACTAGGGTTTGGTAGAGGAAATAGAAGAATTAGTGAGAATAGTTGAGTGGCATGGATAATTGGTGGATGTAGTAGCCTCAAATCAAAGAAAAAACAAGATAGGGTGGACGAATTTAGAAATTAGGGTTAGGGTTTCGTAGGAAGAATTTAGAAAAGCTTTGGAAGATGAAATTGGAGTTTAAGAGAAATATTAGAGGCGAGATTGAAGTGAATTAGAGAATAAGGTTGAAGAAAAGAAATCTGAGTTAGGGTTTCTGAAGTTTATTAGAGCATTGACGTGAAATTGAATATGAAATATGACAGTTGATGAAGGCCAAGAGCAAGAGAGAAAATTATATCAACCAGAAGAGGTAATTCAGATAATTAAAATTATGGTTTATTAATAACTTTGTTAGATTGGGTATAATTGATAGTAGGGAGTTCAATTTTAGTTTAATTGTGAAATTTAGGGTCACAGATTTGGGGGAAAAGAAGAATCTTACCCGAGACAGCAATTTCTGAATCTCTCAATTATCCTTATCCAGGTTTGTAACGATTCCTTGTTTGCTTTTCGTTGATTAACATAACCCTGAGTTTATTTTCTTTGTTGAAAGACTAAATTGTGTTAGATAATTTAATTATAGATCAAAAATGTCGTTGGGGAAGACCAAGAATGAAGCAAACAACAATATAGCTGAAACCGTTATTTCTGATGTTGGTAGAAAAAAGAGTTCATGTGGTTATTGTAAATCATCTGCCCGTTCCAGTGTTACTCATGGTTAGTTTCAATCAATTTCTAGTACTTTTTTTTTGTCTGTAATTGTTGTTATTTTAGTAATGGATGATTTGAAGAAGGTTTTTAAATTTCCGTCTAACCTTTTCAATTACTATTGTTTGCGAATACCCTATGGAGAAAAAGAGGTGAAATTAAGAGGCAAATCCTAATACCTCCTGACTTTCTACTGGCTTCTTATGTTAATGATGTTTACAGTCATTTTTATTGATGCCATGTTTTATTTTTACATTTTGTTTGTAGGAAAGTGAGCGTCAGTGTGAGGAGCTGGTTACACAAGAACCTGAGTCTACGAGGCCACTCCTTATTTTCACATTTTTTTTCTGTCCCTGTGATATTGTAGTCATGAAATTCATTAATAAGGATTTGTACACCCGCTTAAATTATGGTTAGAGGAGGATGAGCTTTGAGCTTTGTCTATTTAATGAATGCTTGCAGGAGACTAACTTCTAGAAGGGCAGAAGCTTGGGCTAATGTGGAGCGATCCCTAACTCCAGGCTCCAGGTCATTTAAGTTCTTGGATTATTGCTGGAGGACTTATATGCGAGCATCATTCTAGGTCTCTGTTCTGGGCTTACATATACTAATTGATAGGAGGCAGAGGCCAAAGCAGCAGCAATCATGTAGGATGTCTGCCTCTCATCTGCTATGGAATTCTATCATGATGCCATAGATTTTTTATTTCTGTATGAAGCAATCATGCCTGTGAAGGTATGTATACAATGCAATTCCTCTAATTACACTTCAAAATGATAATTTTGCTTTTCCCCATTTCCCAAATGATGGAAAAGAGTTGGAAAAGACAAATTTAGTGTTGTTTCCAGAGTTATACTCATTAGTGAGCCATAACAAAGTATTTCCGTTCTGTTTATATCTTCAAAAGGTTTTTTGGATAAATTAAAGGAAATCCGCATCTTGAGAAGTAGTTTACAATCATTGAAAAGAATATTTGAGTATGTAAAGAATATTTTCATTGAAATTTTTGGTGCTTGTCATGTATCACTGCAAATACATTAGTTAGGCTTATAGTTTTCTTATCTCTAACTGTAGCTAGAGAAGCATCTTGATAATGTCACCCAAATTGCCGCACTCGTCCACAACGATTGTCTTTTTCTTGATCAGGAGGTTCTTGGGCTTGCCTTTGAGGTATATCTAACCACTTATATCTCAATACTATCGTTCTTGTACCCAGTATTATTGTGTACTTTAGTCAATTCACAATTAGAAAAATTATGTTTATTTGTTTAATGATTAAGCTTAATAAATGATAAACTTAGCACCGAGCCTTAAAAGCATCTAAGTATTTGGTCCTACTACTGTCTCCTTACTCTTTTAGTATAAGACTACTTAAAATGCATAAGTGACTTAAGTTTTATGGGCATATATGTATATTTTTGTACAACTAAAGGTACAGTGATGCTTGAGCTGAAGATTAGAAGAACAGATAGATATGCAGCTGATGGAGATGATCAAAATTGAGATGTTGTAGAAAAAAAATTTGGATGGTTATGAGAAACTGAATATAATGGAATTTCCAGTGTTCAGGTTCGGGGTTTTTAGGAAGTTTAATTTTTTTCTCAAAGTTGATGTTTGACCCGCCAGTAATATACTTGGGTTTGAAGACCTTTATTATTTCAATTGTCCCTCTCATCCTAATCCTACTATTATCTATTTCCGCTCTCAAGGATTCCTGTTACGATTGAAGTCATTTTGTTTTACTAATATCTGCATCAAAATATGTTTTCCTTCTACACTGATGCAGTTATGGATGCGTCTTCTTCTTATTTTTCTTTATGTTGCTTGAATACAGGTTGCACGCACAAGCTCTCACACTGGCAGCGTTAGCAGGATCCGCAGTTATCGAGTATTATGACCACAAGTCAGGAGCCAAAGCATAACGTTATGCAAAGTTCATTCCTCTAATGGAACACTCACATACACATAAAGATTGAAGCCAAAAAAACATGATGTGCCAAGTCAGGAGCCAAAGCAGAACGTTATGCAAATTTCATTCATAAAGATTAAATGAGAAATGATTCAAAAGCATATTTTTAAGGAGTGGACAATAAATTAGATAGATCAAAATCATGTCTTATATACCATTGTACTTTATTGGCTCACCAAATTATTGTTGCTTGTTCATGCCTGTAGGTATCAGCTGTGTCGAAACAAGTTGGGATGCGAGAAATGGGCGTTAATGATGGTGATTTTTATGATGATGATGGTGGAGGCTTGGTTAGTTATGATCACTTTTTATTTTCCTTTTTAAAGACTAATTTATCGATAGTGGCATGAAGCTGTTTTCAATGATGTCATTCTTGAATTAACCAATGGTAAATCTGAACACTTGATGCATGGATAATTATTGGTACCTGATATTTAGTTTCTTTCCATGTACAATATTTGAATGCCCGCTCTAAATCCATTCTCATGCAAAAGTTAGATCGAAGTGGCACCGCATCAAGGTTAGTTGCTGAGTAGATTTTATGTAAAGGTATTGATATGTGGACTAATCATTTATTTTCGTGTGGTAGATGGAGATAAGCCGGTACTTGAGGAAGCATGCACGGACAATAGCAGGGAAGTCTCGGCTGTTTATAAATTCTTTTGCCAAAATCTAGGGTTTAGTCTTTTGTTTGTGACCTCAGTACTGAAACATCTAATTGGTTATTATACAGGTATTTGGGATTAAGTCAAAAAGCAGTACTATAGTGATATTTTAGCAGCAGCTGAATCTACGTATAATTAGATGAGGAAATTGGTTAAGCAGGCGAAGTCTCGTGATATTTCTGGTGATATTTTAGTCTTTCTTTCCCTGTTTTTCAATGCTTATGTCGGTTGACACAAACTAGGTTACCCCTCCATTTATGAACATCAACATAGATCAAATATTTTATGTCAGTCACAACATACATAAGTTACTTGTGTACATTTGTATCAACTGAAGAATCCTTTATTTTATAATAAAATTATCTGGTGGTGATTCTCAACTACATTTGTATCTGTTTTGTATTGCCATTGTAGTTTGTATATCTATTTGGATGTTGAATATGGGGAACTGGGTAATTGCAGGGGGGGAATTTGGGGTAATGAATTTTGACTAGGTCAATAGAATGGGACTTGACCTTTTTTTTTTGAGGTTGCAAAAGATTAGCAACATCAGGGCTATGTTGCTAAAATAGAACCAGAACCAATACAGTAGAACCAGAACCAACAGTATCTGGTTCTGGGTAGTGGTATTCCTGTAATTAGCAACATATTAGCAACAATATACTGCTGTTTCTAATAAAAAAAATTGCAACGGCAACGACCGTTGCGAATGTCCGTTGCTGACCAAGATTCGCAACAAAGCTTATGCCGTTGCTAAAAATTGCGACACCGTGTTTAGCAATAGCGAAGTCCCGTTGCGACCCCGTTTAGCAACATCTATTGTATGTTGCTATATCCTTAAAATGGTGTAGTGCATTCACAGATAAGGCATGAGAAGAGGCAAGATGTAGAATCAGAATATCGCAAGAAAGGCACATTTGCGAAGTTTGACCAACAACATATTGCGAATGTCGCAGGATGATTTGAAGAATGACGTAACAGATGAAGATGACAGAAACATGAGAAAAAGCATGGTGATTCTGCGAAATTTAGAGTGTTCGCGAAGATTAACGCTAGAACTCTTGCGAGAACACCGCAAGTCAGATCCGAAATTAAAGGACAGCTTAGTTGTCATCCACTATGTAATTATCTTATATAAGAAGCCGAATAGGCATAAGGAGAGAGAGATCTTTTTCGAGTGTTGAGAAAGTCATTAGGAGAGAGAAAGTCCATAGCAGTTGTTAATTTCTTAGTTTCATTTCTTTCCTTTCTTGTAAAATTTAGAAGATAATCAATAAAGATTGTGATTGTTCATCTTAAAATGACTTAATTGTATGAATTCTTGTGAGGGGTGTAGTGTGGGATTTCCTGCTACTACAAAATTATCCAAGACTAGATGGTTCAATTAGTTTTAATATAATTTGTATTTTCGTCTTGTTTATCATGTTCTAAATTTGTCTGCTAGGGTTTTAGATGAAGCCTTAGTTTGCTACTTGTTATTCATATCAATGGAAGTAACCCTGTTGTGCTTAAATGTTCAGATTGAAATTCAATCTTAGGGCTCAACACTTTACTTTCACAGTGTATGTCAGGCATCCATTGTAGTTAGAATAATCCTGTGTTGCGAACTGCAACTCGTGCTTAATCCTATATGTTGATATTTTGATTAGCTGTGCCCTGAAAAGACAGTTAATGCTTAGGAGAAATACCTTAGTTGTGATTGAATCATTCATATAAAAGTAACCTTAGATACACAGAGGATTTACATCCCTTTTGTTATCAATTATAAGGACAAGGTTAGTATCATTGAAGGATAACTAGTGTAAGTTAGTGGTGGACTCAAAGTCCCTAGTACCTTCCTCATCATTTGTTTTACAACATCTTTCTTTGTATCATGTTTTACCATTTCTGTTACTTTCAAACATCATTGTCGTATCGTCACCCAACAAAACAACTCTTTTATGTTACTATCTTCTTATTTGAATCAGTAGAAAAATACCATAGCTTCAACTTTACACCCTCCAAGTCTCTGTGGGATCGACCTGTATTTTCACCTTACACAAACTGTCACGGTGCACTTGTAGTTTAATATTCTAGGTATCTTTCTAGTCCTACCAAGTTTTTGGCGCCGCTGCCGGGGAATCGGTAGCGGTGTTGTGATCTAAAGTTTCTCTTTACTGATTTACAGTTCAGTTTTGTAAATATTTGTTCGAATTCTACTTGTCTTCCAGTCACTGTTAGTCTAACTAAGTTGTTTAGTTATTTTTTCTGCTTCTGTATCTGTAGATTTTATTGCTGTAATCCTCTCAATCCTCTCATATCATGTTAGTGTAACTCCTTTGTGTTATATATCTTGCATTCTCATATCTGTTCATTCTAAATAAAAAAATTCTAGCTTTCTAGTTTGTTGACTGCATCTTAGTTATTTATTACCAGTAATATTTTTTAGTTTCTTCATTATATATCTGCATTTGTGAATGTATACATGTTTGTTTAGGTCCATAGTATAACTTGTATTTTTAATACCATTTGTAGCTTAGTTAGCACATCTGTATACTTCCATCAGTAAGCATTCATATAGGAATCTGCAAACATTTTTATGGTTAGTTGTTAATTGTCATCTTGGTTACTACCTGCTACCCAATATTATGTTTTGTCACAAGTGGATACAGTCACCTGCACTGGAACATTAAAGATGCAAGGTCTGAGTCTTCACATTTCACTCTGCAGCTTGGTCTATATTTTGGTTGAAACTGTTGGTTCTGTAACTCTCGATCTGTTGTGATTCTGAAACCTGTGCAACCGCAGCCTGTCACTAGTTCACTTAAATTGTTTGATCAGTTCATCATACTGAGTGCCTATACTATCTTTTCCCTGTTGTATATGTCCATTTTTGAGAAACTGAGACTTTTTATTGTAGTTACCCGGTACCTGAAGTTGAATAACACACTCAGGAAAAGGAGAACAAGAAGCATCATTATCTGAAATACATGATCTTGGTGTTTATGTGATTTGCATACCAGCCTGAGTACTGAACTAATAGATTCCTGGTCATTATAACACCTTGTCAACTAATGATATTGTTGTGAATAACCCTGTGATTTTTCCATGACTCTCTGCCACTGATAACTTAGTCTGTACTGGTTAGCAAATCAGTGGGTGATTCAAATTATTGTTATGCTTTAAAATCTTCTCAGTTTTTGACACCCAGTATCGATACACTTTATCTTTGCTCTAAGTTACACAATTCTGGGAATTGATAATTTCTCTCGAGAAAACCGGGTACTTGTGAAGCTGTTGGAGAATCCAAAGAAGGGGAGGACAAAGAGCAGGACAATTTGTGGAATTACCTAAACCCGGTTTTGCGCCGGCGGTTTGTTCTTCAACTTTTTATTACTCTTGATGCTTATGTGATTGACATACCATCTTTCTTACTGAGCTAGTGATACTTGACCATCATAAAATTTCTTCAACTGATGGTATTGTTGTGCATATTCCTGTGATATTCGATTAAAATTTTGGCATACTAAAATTGTTAAATTCTGGGTAACCCTTGCTTGTTTCTTCCTGCAACATAAGGTGTTAGTCAACGTGGCCCTGAGATTTTAAGTAATCCAATAGATAGCTAAGTTATCATTGAGTGTAACCCAATCCCGGCAGAAATCACATCTGGATACATTCATCCCTGAAATTGATTGCCATTTTCTTAAGCATTATTCTGTGGCACATCATGACAGTTTGTTGAACTAGTCGCCATGGTACCATTGTGCATAAATCTGTGATACTTGAATAGCATGTTTACCTGTTGTTTCTGTTGAGCCTTGTATGCTATCTAATTTCTGAGACAAACTGATCTGCATACACAAGCCCAACAAGTCATTACCTCCATGTTTTGTGCATTGATGCTTGTCTGTTTTGGAAGTACATATTAGTTCTGTGTGCATAGTTTGGTTCCTAGAGCTAGATTTTGATTCTCGCAAACATTATTTTCCCTATATTGCAATTTTCTTGTTTCTCTGGGTGTTATAACATGATTAGTATGAATGCTAGGCTATGATTGTATCCTATAGAGACCAAACTAATCGTCTAGTTAGAATCAGTCAAGAGGACATTGTTAATATTCCCATCTCTGAAGTAGATAGCCCTGACCAATCTGAGACAATGGGTGATGAACTGAACCAACCCCGTAGTCTCAAGGACTACATGTACCCAACAAGGGCAAGCCAGCCCTCGTGCATTATTCTACCAGCTAATTCTGTCCAATTTAAAATGAAAGCAAGCACGATTCATATGTTTCCTGTGTTTAGAGGGGTTGATGCTGAAAACCCTTACCACTATGTAAGAAAATTTGAGGAAATTTGTAGGAATCTGCGTTTCAACCAAATGATGGAAGAGTCCCTCAAACTGAGACTATTTCCTTTATCTTTGAAAGAAAAGGCCAAGTCTTGGTTGTATGCACTACAACCACGGTCCATTGCAACCTGGGATGCTCTTACGAAAGAGTTCTTCAAAAAGTTCTTCCCAAACCATAAGACTGCGATAATTCGTCAAAGTCTGAATAGTTTTGTGCAATTAGAGGGTGAAACTTTATCAAGATACATGGAGAGATTCAATGAATTATTGCTCCAATGTCCTCACCATGGTTTTGAAAAATGGAGACTTGTGCAAATTTTGTATGAAGGTTTAGATGTCAGAACTCGAACCACGGTTGAGTCAATGTGCAATGGTGCATTTATTGACAAAAACGTTGATGCGTCTTGGACCTTCTTAGTCGAAGTCACTGAAAAAACTTAGCAGTGGAAGTCCATCTGTGAACCTAAAAAGACCGCCCATGTAGCTAATGTTCATAGAACTGAGTCTGACTTTGAGGGAAATGCAAAGATTGCATCTTTGGCTAGGAGAGTAGAAGTGCTAGAGCTGCAGAAGAATGTGAAAACTACTGCCCCTACTCTCTGTGACCAAATTGAAATGTCCACTTATGCCACATGCCATAGTTCAGACCACTTAGTGGATAGCTGTACAGACTTGCAGGCATTTCAAGAGTCTTAAACCGAGCAAGCCAATGCTTTGTACCATAGGCAAGAGAACAACCCTTATTCTCAGACCTACAACCCAGGGTGGAGTAACCACCCTAAATTCTCATGGTCTAAAGGTCCTGTACAAGGGGGTGTAACCAGTAATAATCAAGGATACTCATATCCCAGAAACCCTCAAGTGCAATCACAGACACAATACCCTGTAGAGAAGATAGCTTTGAAGACAGTGTCGGTCTATTGACCCAAAATCTATTGCACCTTCAAAATACCATAGACCAATGTTTCTCAAGTTTAGAACTTAAAATGGGTCAAATTTGTGATGCATTGAATGAGAGAGAAAAAGGTAAACTCCCTAGTCAGCCCCAACAAAATCCAAAGAGTGCATTTAGACAAGTACTTCAACTTGCAATAAGTCCTCACATAATCAAGTAAATGCTGTCACCGCTCTTCGTAGTGGTAAAGTTGTTGAGAACAATGTAGGTGTACCACAGTCAAGCGAGTCTAAATCAGACTTACCAGTACACACAACACCACAGAAAACATCTAGTGTAGAAAATGAATCTGAGCATGATAGTGACTCTAAGAATTCCACTGATGTTAATGTCCCTGCACCATCTAATATGCATGTCGCCTCATTTCCCCAAAGATTGGTGCAGCAGAAGAAAGGTACCCAATACAATGAGATGTTAGAAATGTTTAAACGAGTCAATATAAACACCCCTTTTCTTGAAGTAATCAAGCATATTCCTGCATATGCTAAATTCTTGAAAGATCTATGCACACAAAAGCGAAAGCTTCATGTGCATAAGTGTGCCTTTATCACTGAGCAGGAAAGTTCAATTATTCAAAACAAGACCCCACCTAAGTTTAAAGACCCAGGTAGTCCAATTATCTCTTGCACTATAGGTGACCATACAATCGATAGGGCTTTGTTAGACTTAGGTGCAAGTGTGAACCTTTTTCCATATTCTGTATATGAGCAATTAGGTCTTGGGGAGCTAAAACCCACTCCTGTCACGCTACAGTTAGCAGACAGATCTGTGAAAATCCCTCCTGGTATTGTTGAAAATGTGTTGATCAAGGTTGATAAATTTTATTTCCCCGTGGACTTTATTATGTTAGATACTCAACCTGTGCAAAACCCAGATTGTCACATTCCTGTTATTTTAGGACGTCCTTTCCTAGCTACGTCCAATGCTATCATAAACTGTCGTAATGGAGTGTTGAATTTATCTTTTGGTAACATGACCGTAGAACTCAATATATTTAACATTAGTCAACAACCCATTGATTGTGATGATAATGAATTGCATGAGATTAACATGATTGAGAGTCTAATATAAGACTCATTGTCTGACATTTTGTTTGTGGATCCTTTGCAAGCATGCTTAGATAAATTTGACCTAGATCTATTTGATTCTAAGTACATTAGTGAAGTTCACTCTTTGCTTGAATCTGTGCCATCCATGGATATTCCTAAATGGCATACTGCAGTGGAACCACTTCCACTCTATGATTCTAAATCTGCCTCATCTCTTGATGAACCACCTAAGCTTGATTTAAAACCATTGCATGATACTTTGAAGTATGCTTTCTTAGGTTCTTCTGATACTTTTCATGTGATTATTGCATCATGTTTAGATACAGAACAGGAAAGCAAACTTTTATAAGTGCTTAAAGAACATAAAGAGGCCTTAGGTTGGACCATCTCATACCTTAAAGGCATAAGTCCCACAATTTGCATGCATCACATAAATCTTGAGGAATATACTAAACCATCTAGGGAAATGCAAAGGAGACTTAACCCCAACATGAGAGATGTTGTTAAAGGTGAGATTTTGAAATTACTTGATGCGGGTATCATATACCCAGTTCCAGATAGCCAGTGGGTCAGTCCCATTCAAGTTGTACCAAAAAAGTCTGGCATTACTGTAGTTCAAAATGAAATGAATGAGCTTGTCCCCACCCATGTGACCACATGGTGGCGAGTTTGTATTGACTATAGGAAATTGAACACAGTAACAAAGAAAAACCACTTTCCCCTTCCCTTTATTGACCAAATGCTAGAAAGGTTGTCGATACATAGTCACTATTTCTTCTTATATGGCTATTCGGGTTATAACCAAATTCACATAGCACCCGAAGACCAACAAAAGACCACATTTACCTGTCCTTATGGAATATTTGCTTATCATCGTATGCCTTTTGGGTTGTGTAATGCACCCGCTACTTTTCAACGTTGCATGATGAGCATATTTTTTGACATGGTAGATAAGTTTCTTGAAATTTTCATGGATGATTTTTCTATCTTTGGGTCTTCTTTTGATGAATATTTGCATCATCTCACTCTTGTGCTGATTCGATGTAAGAAAAAGAATTTGGTTTTGAACTGGGAAAAATGCCATTTCATGGTTAACTCGGGCATCGTTCTAGGGAATATCATCTCTGAAAAAGGAATAGAAGTAGATAAAGCCAAAGTTGATCTCATTCAACACTTTCCTCAACCTCGCTCTATGAGGGAGATAAGGTCATTCTTGGGCCATGCCGGTTTTTACCGACGATTCATCAAAGACTTTAGTAAAATTTCAAGACCCTTGTGTAGTCTTCTTACAAAATATATTGCATTTGTCTTTGATGACGCTTGTAAGGAAGCATGGGGCATTTGAAATCTCTTCTTACATATGCCCCTATAGTCAGACCACCGGACTGGACCTTACCATTTGAAATTATGTGTGATGCATCTGACTATGCTGTAGGAGCTGTTTTAGGTCAGCGAGTAGACAAACTCTCTTATGTTATCTACTATGCTAGTAAAACATTTAATGATGCTCAACTAAATTATTCAACAACTGAGAAAGAGTTGCTAGTTGTTGTGCTTGCATTGGATAAGTTTAGATCTTATTTGATAGGGTCTAAAGTCATTATATATTCTGACCATGCTGCATTGAAATATTGTTTGTCTAAAAAAGATGTTAAAGCTCGTCTAATTCGATGGATACTCTTGTTACAAGAGTTTAACCTCGAAATTCATGATAAGAAAGGGTCTGAAAATGTTGTTGTTGATCACTTGTCTAGGTTGAATGTTGACTTTATTGATGAATCTTTGCTGATTAGAGAATCATTCCCTGATGAACAATTGATGCTTGTGTCTGAAATGTCTTGGTTTGCTGATGTTGTAAACTAGCTTGCTACAGGTAGAATGTCGTTGCATTGGTCTAGACAAGACCGTTCTAAGTTCTTGGCTGAAGTTAAACACTTCTTTTGGGATGACCCATACATGTTTAAGTACTGCCCGGACCAAATCATTAGGAGATGTGTCCCCATGCATGTGGAGGCCATTTTAGTGCCAAGAAAACTGCTGCAAAGATCTTGCAGAGTGGTTTCTATTGGCCATCATTATTCAAAGATAGTCATGCATACTGTGTTGCTTGTGACCGATGATAGAAATTAGGAAGTATCTCAAGAAGAAACATGATTCCCTTACAACATATTTTGATTGTAGAATTATTTAATGTGTGGCGTATTGATTTCATGGGTCCCTTTCCTAACTCTGAAGGTAAGTCATACATTCTTATTGATGTTGATTATGTCTCTAAGTGGGTAGAAGCCATTTCCTCCAAAACAAATGTCCATAAAGTTGTTCTTTCTTTTCTTAAAGAAAATATTTTCTCCCATTTTGGAACACCTAGAGCAATAATCAGTGATGGTGGTACTCATTTTTGTAATAGACCTTTTGAATCACTTATGCGCAAGTATGGAATCAATCATAAGGTAGAAACACCATACCATCCACAAACCAGTGGCCAAGTAGAAGTTTCTAATAGATAAATTAAGCATATTCTTGAAAAGACTGTTAATCCTACTAGGAAAGATTGGTCTTTACGTTTAAATGATGCTTTGTGGGCCTATAGAACTATATACAAAACCCCTATTGGCATGTCCCCTTATAGACTTGTGTATGGTAAAGCTTGTCATCTACCTGTAGAGTTAGAGCATCATGCATACTGGGCTGTAAAGAAACTGAACTTTGATCTTGATAAGGCTGGTACCCAAAGAAAACTTCAACTCAATGAGTTAGAATAATTAAGAAATGATGCATATGATAGTTCCAAAATGTACAAACAAATAATGAAAGTGTTTCATGACAAGCGCATTTTGCGCAAATCTTTCACACCTGTTCAAAAAGTCTTATTGTACAACACTCGTTTGCATCTTTTTCCAGGAAAATTACGTTCTCGATGGTCAGGTCCATTCTTGGTTCGTACTATTTTCCCTCATGGGGTTGTTGAAATCGAAAATCCATCAAACAAGAACATCTTCAAGGTCAATGGTCAGAGATTGAAACCATTTCTGGAACATCTTCCACCAGAAGTACCATAGACTTGGGGGACCCCATCTATGTGGACTAAACTGGTTCGCTTGTGTACATACATATGGATTAAAACTCCATTTTCTTTCCCTTTTTCTTTATTTTTATATAGTTTTTATGTGTGCTAACCAAACTTTTGTCTTACCACTCTTGCTGTTTGCTTTCAAAGCATCCATCCATTTCTGGTTTAGCACCATCCTTTTTGCATCTGGTAATCTCTTCCCTTTTCTCTACTCAGCATAGTTCTCATGGTTTGTAGCTATTTAAATTCTTATCATATTTTGAAACATTGAGGACAATGTTGGATTTAGGCATGAGGGAGTATTTTGCATTTAGAGTTTTTAGTATTTTCTTGTACTTTTATTTTCACAAAAAAAATATCAAAAATCTTTGTAAAAAAAAAAACAATTACATAAAACCTCCAACTTTTAGAGGTCTTAGAGTCATTATCATGCTTCTAGCTATGTTTACATAGAGAGTTTGACCGAAATAACTGAACTTGTAAATACTAGAGAACACAATCAGGTTTCTTAGTTGTTAGAGCGTTAAAGTTAGATTTAACCATGCCGGTGGGCAAATTAGGTGTTGCAAAGATATTTGGTAGTAGAGTTGTGATCACCATTAGTGGAGACTACCTATTTTACATCAAGCGAGGCACCAACCCTCATTTTTGTGACTTTCAAAAAAAATCTTTTAGAGTGTGTGTCACCGTACGTCAATTCCGGGTAGGAATGGTGAGCTACCCAACTTCGCACCAATTTCAGCACTATTTTTGATCTCTTGAGTGCTAATTTTTTCAATCATGAGGATGACGTCTAAAGATGAAAACTCCTTATTGTAGTTTGATTTGCAGTTAGCACCATTCTCTCTCTCGACAACATCAAACAGATCCATAGAAACACATCATCATCAACGAGCAGAGCGACATCAGAATATTTGAAGAAAAGTTGAAATAGTCCAAGATTTACATGCAACAATGCAAGGAAAAGTAAAATTCTTATTCAAAGTGAAGATACAGTACAAAGAGCAGAATTTTATAATTTGAAGACTTATCTTACAAGAGCAAAGAAAATAAAATAAGATGAGAATTAGTGAAGTTTATGAAATCAAGACAACACAAGTTGTGAAGAATCAAGTGATAAAGTCCTTCATCCATGGCTTTAGTAGTTTTATTATTCAGTATGTTACTTTCAGTTTGTCATCTTATCTTAATCAAAATAAAATAAATAAGTACTATAGTTGTTTTTTTTTAGTTTGTTTAATAAGTATCATGGTAAAGAAGAAGAATTCAAAAGGAAAATTCAATCAACAAGGAAATTGATTGAAGAGAAGAATTAAAAATTATCAAGGTTCTACGAAGATCAAGAGTTCATCTTCAGCAGTTGAAGACCGAAGACGAAGACGTTTCTATGGATGTTGTGAGAGTGGTGTTGATTGCCGATCGGATGTGAAGGTAAGTGTAACACCCCGTATTTTTAGCATGGCGCATGCTGAAAGATGCGTCATGGCCTGAGATGAAGCTTCATCCAAAGCTTCCGTTGGTTGGTAATAGGTAGATTGGCCTAAGGCCAATACCGCGCCAAAGTGGCGCATTATGTTTGGAATTTGGCTGAGGGCCAATGTTGCATCATCATGATGCATTAGGCCAGATAGGTAGTGGCCTTGAGCTTGCAGCGCAATCATTGCACGCAATGATTGAGATGAATAGTGAAACGCAAAGATTGCGATGGGTGGAACGCAAAGATTGCGATGAACATTGAAACGCAAAGATTGCGATGGGTGGAACGCAAAGATTGCGATGAACAGTGAAACGCAAAGATTGCGGGGAGTTGATGAATGATTTTTGGTCTTCTTTCCATACTTGTAAAAATGTCATTTTTACATATATAGGGAAGGGTAGTTGGTTGAAGGTGCATATGCGGACTATGCACCAAGTAAGCTTCATAGCTTAGCCAGAAGAGTATAAATGATGCATAAGGCTCATTTATAGTTGCTTAGCCTTGAGAGAGGGAATTTGATGCTTAGGCATCACTATGCCATGTCGCGAACCCGATGATGCATAATCATTATGCATCATGACGGAACGGCCTATACGGACTAGGCCATTACCACTATTGCTTGGCCACGGCCTAGAAATCGAGTTGGAATAAGTTGTTTGTCCCTTCAGATGAACTAAGGTCTGCGATTGATCCCTTAAGAGTAGGGAAGGGTACGTAGGTAGCCGCAATGAGTTGTAGCATTGCCGGTCCAGCACGTTGTCGCTCATATCATCTAATTGTGAGATGATTGCGGCAGATTTCCCCCTCATATCATCTAATCTCGGTAGCTCGATGCAAGAGATGATTGTGGTCAAGCTTTATGAGGCTTAGTTGCATGCCAACAAGTGGATGCTCATACTTCCTATCAAGCTACAAAGAGCAAGTTATAGCCTATTTGGAGGCTAAAAACCCGAGTGTCGTAATTTA
This sequence comes from Papaver bracteatum, assembly GCA_023529315.1. Lineage (NCBI taxonomy): Eukaryota > Viridiplantae > Streptophyta > Magnoliopsida > Ranunculales > Papaveraceae > Papaver > Papaver bracteatum. The sequence goes on from JAJJWX010001877.1 coordinate 6,481,360, forward strand.
GCTCAAGAGGAGTCCATTTTGATGGGAAACGGCCCAAAGATCAAGACATGTTGATCTATACATAGATCCACATGGTCACCAGAATTTAGCCAAATTCCATCGTTTAGGGCTTCAAAAGGTCGTTTTTGCCGTTTTAAGAGAGTTTTTGGTTTTCTTAATAAACCCTTTTTCGGAACAAGGGTAAGTTGGAGCGGTGTGGAAGCTAATTTAGCTGCGTCATGCTCCACGAGCATGCTCGCAAGGGAAAGTGAGCGTGCATTTGCCTGGGGATGAGGCCCGGATCGTAGCTTCATCATCATGGCGCACCGGGGGAGTTACGGCCTGCGGGGCGACGCGCCAAAGGCGTAATTTTCTGGTCCGTCACAGTAAGTGAGTACTCCCATCCTTTCTAATGATTGATTTCCTTTATTAGAGATCATCAAAAAAAGATTCTTTTTGTCCAAGATTTTGTGGAGTCTCCAGAAATTATTTCGAAAGGTTTCCATTCCCACTTTATTCCTGTCTGCACACATGAGAGACTAAAAAATCTGTCTTTTTGAGTGCAATTATCATAAAATCCTATTGGTGAGGCAGAATTTGAGGCTTGTGATTACTCTCGAACTCGAATTCTTTCATATGGTATGAGAATGCGTTATTTGATAGTTCTAACTTCTTATTACTAGCATGCAGAAACTCTATGTCCTCATAGATCCTTGGATGATTGGGACTCTATTATGCTCTGAAGTTGGAGAAGGTTTTGTGGGTTCACCTCTAGTAGGCCCTCACGAGACTATAACTCGTCCACTAGGGACACCTAGGGGTTTAAAGGCTTAGTGCATATGCTAAATGCATTCGAGAGACCAGCGACAGTGGTATAGTTAAGATTTCAGATTTTCTAATTTCACTTGAGGACAAGTAAAATTCATGTTTGGGGGTATTTGATGAGTGCCAAATATTGCATATTTCTACACCTTTTTATTGGCATTTAACTCATCTTTTGCGCTTTCAAATCATATATTATCCCAAATTCTGTATTTTCATTGTTTTCAAGAATAAACTCTTGTACTAATTAACTTTATGTTTTTAGGTACTAAATAAAGCTTAGATGAATTGATAAGCCAAAAGAGCAGAAGAATGGTGACTAGCGACTATGCAAGAGAAGCCGCAACCCGCTTGCGCTTCAATTGCAATTTGTTTGCAAATACATGGGCTTAAGATATCGAAGACCCGAACCCATACCTAAACCGGTATCCATCTTGAGTCGTTGGATTTGATTTAGCAGCTGCATCCAAAGTGTCTCCACACGGTACATTAGAGTTTTATGCTCCCGAATTACACCCCAGCTCCTATTTTTCTTCCCCAAATCGAACAGAAATCCAAACACTCCTCTCCATTTCATTCTCATCTTCCCCCCGACCATCTCTGCTCTCAACACATCCATCACCACAAACTCCTAATCACTATCTTTCTCCATCCTATCTTCCTCCCTAACCCTAGAAGCTAGGATTGAGAGGAATAATATTATGGTTTTTCGAGAAGAATTGAAGAGGGGACAACGAATTCAGACTCATTTTGGGTGAGTGGGTTTGCATTTAATTTCCGAATTGAAGGTAAATAGAGGGGATTTTTTTATAAATAGGGTTGTCTTCTTTGTAACAAATTATCCAAGACTAGCTGGTTCAATTAGTTTTAATATAATTTGTATTTTCATCTTGTTTATCATGTTCTAAATTCGTCTGCTAGGGTTTTAGATGAAGCCTTGGTTTGCTGATTGTTATTTATATCAATGGAAGTAACCCTGTTGTGCTTAAATTTTCAGATTGAAATTCAATCTTAGGGCTCAACACTTTACTTTCACAGTGTATGTCAAGCATCCATTGTAGTTAGAATAATCATGTGTTACGAACTGCAACTCGTGCTTAATCCTATATGTTGATCTTTTGATTAGATGTGCCCTGAAAAGACAGTTAATGCTTAGGAGAAATACCTTAGTTGTGATTGAATCATTCATATCAAAGTAACCTTAGATACACAGAGGATTGACATCCCTTTTGTTATCAATTATAAGGACAAGGTTAGTATCATTGAAGGATAACTAGTGTAAGTTAGTGGTGGACTCAAAGGCCCTAGTACCTTCCTCATCATTTGTTTTACAACATCTTGCTTTGCATCCTGTTTTACCATTTCTGTTACTATCAAACATCATTGTCGTATCGACACCCAACAAAACAACTCTTTTGTGTTACTATCTTCTTATTTGAATCAGTATAAAAAGACCATAGCTTCAACTTTACACCCTCCAAGTCTCTGTGGGATCGACCTATATTTGCACCTTACACAAATTGTCATTGTACACTTGCAGTTTAATATTGTAGGTATCTTTCTAGTCCTACCATGTACCCACCATGAATCTTTTATAATCCGAGTTAATTAGATTTTACAATACATCCTTGGGAATGATCGAAGTGGTCATGTAAAAAATAGGTATGTGAACAAGAACTAACTGTATGAATGTTGTTATTCTCACATAGTTTAGGGTATTTATTTTCCACCTTGCCAGCTTTCATTGAATTTTTCAATGAGAAAATTGAGATTTGAATTTTTGTTTCCTTGTTGTAGAAACTTGACACCAAATATTTTTCATTTATTTTCAATCTTGATGACACCTACAATGTCTATGATTTTCTCTTCATGTGAGTCAGGTACTCTCTTACTGAAATTGATTGAGGACTTGCAGTAGTTCACAAGTTTCCCTGACACATTGCAATACATCTGGAGGATATAAGTAATTGAACTTATTATGGTAATGTTGGTGTTACCAAATAGCATGATGTCATCAGCAGACGTAATATGGCTGACACTTGGAGCTCATCTATTAAAAAATTTGCCATTTTACAATCCATTAGATTTCATCTTGTTATAATACCAGAAAGAGATTGAGAACATATTATGAAGAGCTAACGAGATTAGGCACACCCCTGTCTAAGTCCTCTTTCATCTCGAAAGAAACATTTCTGGTTGTCCGTTCAATAGAAGGAAAAAAAAATATAGTTGACTTTATACAACGCATAATAAGAGAATGAGCCTTATCAGTGATTCCATTGTTTCTCAAAACCTGGCTTAGAAAATTCTAATACACACTTATCCAGTTTTATGGAAAATGAGCCTAAATAATAGTTAAAGTTATGCACAGAGTGAAACAACTCTTTAGCAATTACAATATGTCAAGAATATGTCTGCTTGAGACAAAGGAAGATTAATTTTTTCTATCTAGACTATCAAGAAATGGACTTAGTCAATTGGTTATAATCTTAGTGACAATCTAGTAAAGAATATTACAAAGAGTTATGGGTCTATAATCTGAACAAATGAGAGAGTAGCTAAAGCAATCTTGAACCATTTGAACTACTTCCCAACATTTCTTGTAAAAGAGAGCAGGGCACCCATACGGTCTTGGGAATTTCAAAGACCCCGTCTTCTTTAAAACATTGATAAAAAAAAATTGCAGTTGGGATAACACTAATGGACTTAAAATCATCTTAGTTAAGTTTATTAGCATTGTCAACAATAAAAGGGTTATGGTCAACACTAGTGTTGATGGTGGATTTTAGTTCAAGGCTGAAGTTGTAAAACCAATTTTTTGCGCCGACGTTCTGCAAAGGATAAGGCTATTTGATAAGTGATGAATGATTCTCCGCTTTATTAATTCACCTAGAATGGGGCATGTAGCAACAATCCCCAAGTATTCTGTGAATTTTAGCATTATTAATTAATGCATAAAATCGCCTTGTATTTCCTGTGTTGTTCTCATCAGAACTCTCATTATTGGTGCGGCATGATGACTGATTTTTATTCTCAGCGGAGTAACATGAATATCCAAGTATCAATAGTGAGGCATGCACGAAATACCCGTATAGGATACAACATTCTCTAACAAAGAGAATCATCTCTCGGTGTGTTATACTATCCCGATTGAGCATATTTAAATATGGACTGTCCGTATCAGTCTCAGAAACAATCACGACCATGCAAGTTGGCTGCACGATTAACCAGCCTAGACGAACCCTAGAAGGAGCATGCTATCACCGCAATGACCACCAGCGGGCCTGTTTTTTCCCTAGCCGGTCGAATGCATATCATGCATCCTAAAAGCCACCAAACGCCAGCCTGAAAAGGATGGTTATGAAGTAGCTTGGAAGCTCGTACGAGCAAAGACCCCTAATGGCGGTCTCAAAACATCCATGGACGTCCAACTTCACCGGCACGGTTGGAAGGCATGGATTGCTTTAAGCACGGTCGGTCAAGTGCCATGGTACACACCAGCGGGGCCCCTTTCTACCTGCATAGCCGACCATCTCACGACCTAGCCAGGGAGGAGTAAACGTTCGCCCAGAGTTTGGACGGCGTGATGCTTTAAGGGTCTTAAAATAATCGCGACCATCCAACTTCACCGGCATGTTTGGATGGATAAGATCAGACCCATAACTGTCAGTCAGGTATCACCGTGTTCACCACCGACCCAATATGGGTCCCCCATGGTCGTCCATCCCAGACAAGGAGCATATCTTTCCAAATCGTTAGGTTGAAGTCGTGTACACACGACCGATCCAAAACCCTAATTAGGGTTTGCAGCATATCGCATGTGTCGCAAATCAGTCACAACCATCCATCTTCGCAAGCATAGATGGAGGGTGTAGATGTGGATTCAAAGGGTCCCAAGCATGTCAATACAATCACCGTGGGCCCCGTCTACATATGTCGATGATCGACCAAAGCCGGCCATGGCCGAGTGCCTCGATCCGTGCACCCAAACTAGGCATGGTCACACGGTTTCCAACTCCTTTATGACACATGATTCCTGTCACAAATCAATCTCAGCCACTCCTCTTTACCGGTAAAATTGAGTGGCCTAGATCGCACCTTCATGGGACAGTGAAGTATGGGCGTAGACACCAGCATGCCGTCTACACGCATGCCTGGTCGGTCTTCTTTAAAACACTTCCCATGCTTGGTTTCGACCAAGCTGAAGAGTGATGCTTGCGCACCTCTTCAAAACCTTAATCAACGGTCGCAGATGCGTCATCTCGTCCGTCCAACTCTACTAGCCTGGTTGGATAGCGCATGCTAGGAGTTAAACGGCCAATAAGATGTCGTGGTGACTACTATCTGTCACTCTACCACATGGAGTGATCGGCCAAGAGAGGGCTTGCTTGTACAACCTCCAAACGGTCACTCGAAAACGGCTAGGCATGCATATGTTTTAAGATGCTTAATCCACGACCTACTCCGTTAATCTTTAAAGCACCGATGCTTCATCCATGCTGAATATATTCGATGCATTACATGCACTGAATATGCACGATATTTCATAAATATCGACTTCCTATATAACTTAGCACCGTATGCTACCTTATGTGGGTCCCATGATCCACAAAATCGAGACATCAAACATGTCACAAACTGGGGGATACTTATTGGGGTATTAGTCAGGCGGTTTACATCATGCAGTGCACAACGCGCCATCACAAGAACATTTCAGGAAGACATAGACGGTTAGTGATGACGGGAGAAGTGGGAAAGACTGATCGTGTGACACCAGTACTCGATTCCACTACTCCATAGCTCCACTTTCTCCACTTCCCACGAGATACGAGGGTTGGGCTCAATGAATTGTATAAATAGGTTTTCCTCCCTATTTACAAGACAAGACAGACAGAAACCAAGTGTTAATACAACGTATTCAAACACCCAGAGTTGATTGCTTACATTATTTGTAAGTCAGTTCGGTATTCTGATACAAGTCATAAATAGCCTACACCTTCACAATCTCAACACCTTCTTCGCTTCTCTCCCTAAGATCAACCCCATCTCCTTCACTTTGTGACTGAAACAAGTCTGGAACGGCCATTTATTGGTATAGGCCAGAATTGTATAGATTGATCTCTCGAATCAAAATCACTCCCTTGCAGTGCATTTGTTTAGGGTTTAGATTCATTTCTCATCCACACACCCCAAATTACCAAAACCGGCAAAAATATTTTTCACCCATAAACAATTGGCGACCACAGTAGGAGATTAATCTCTCGGTTGCAATATCAGTTTCCAATCCTCAATTTCATCTTTTCAATACCCGGTTCAATTTCCTCAATTTCAAGGGGATAGATCTTAGATCCATTTCAATCATCAACCTGTTCATTTCTTTCGATCATAAAAGTCTGTCTCCTGTCTTATGATGTATCCTCACCAGCCGAGTTATCCAGAAGCCATGAATAATCCAAACCTCATGGAGAGTGTATACAGAATGCTAGAAGTTGGTATGGCCAGGGAGAGACGAACGGCATGATCCAGTTAACGAAGGGAAAGGACTTGTAAGGAACGCCACAACCTTTATTGGACAAAGGAAAAGGGACAGCTTATGAAGCCTTGCTGGGAGATTTATATATCAAAACCCTTGCTGAAGTACAAAAAGCTTCCCAATCTGCCGTAAATTTTCAGCCAAACGAAGAACCACCCGAAGAAGAAGAAATCAGTCAAGAATCACATGAATACAGAGGCTGGGAATACCTGACTCAGCCGCCTGACAATGATGCTCTCGTTGATACAAGGCCCTCGAATGCAGCTGTATCTCAGCATAGATGACCAACCAAGCGGACCGCGTATACATTGGCACACACTTGCGTCCCGACTCCGAAATGTTCTTCATATCAAGGTCAACAAGGGATATCACAACAACATCCGTCAATACAAGAAAAGCCTGGTTCAAGATGCCCGCACTTCCCATTTTCCATGAATAAAGTCTTGGAATTATTGGAAATATGGGTACGAGACAGAGAAGTTCAACGGCCTCAAGTATGGCGACAACCGACTGATCAAGAGATGATAGATCCGAGATATTTCCAATATCATCATTGTATGCACCACCTTACCAGTGAATGCAATGCCCTGAAGCGTATTTTCCAAAAGAAGCTTAGTTCAGAAGATTTTCCTCCTGTCTCCGAAGATTAGCACGTGCAATTTCTCGGAGCAAGCGCTAATGAAAGTCCAATTTCATGTAGATGGAATTTCGAAGAGCAAGTAAGTTCTATTAAACAAATTTATGGAGAGATAGTTTTAGAACCCACTGGGGACTTTACGCCCCATTAAGAAAGATATACAATGATGCAAACCACTGTAAACATCATGTTTTGTTTTTCCCTCTGACGTGTTCCTTTTCACACGATATTTGCAACTTTACGTGCCATGAATGATATCGTTAGAATAGTCACGTTATTTATAATCAGAATGCAAATTCCTTCTAAAAAATAAATCTCTTTTAGAAAAAACCATTTACAAAACTATCTCAAAACAAACCAATCCAAAATTCAATTACTTATTAATTCAATACCTAAAATAAAGTTGTGAAAGGAAACCCTCACATCACTCAAAACTCCTAAAAGGAAAATCATAAGTAGAAGGCATAAACCATTCAAGGAAAGTCCTTCAGCAACAACCCATCCTTCTGTGCAAGGACGGATTTCATTCTCTGGAGAACGGCATGTTCCAGCTTCAACTCATTAGATAACCTTTCGATCTCCTCTTCCTGGCAAGCGATACACTCTGTGGAAGGAATTTCACGCATTTTGCCTTGCAGCTTCTGGATTTCAGTAAGTCCTTCACAGAACCAGGAGGCGTTAAACTCATACTTCACGAACACGTCCCGGTGGAACTCCCAGTTTTCGATTACTTCTTCAGAAACAGTACACCCAGTCACGATACTCATGTCATAGATGGAAGATAAAGCTTCTTCGACGTTTTTGACTGATGCGAAGCGACTTTTATGTTTATGAGAGGTGGCGATGTGACCTTGCTTCTTCCATATTTTAGTATACAACTCCTCGAACCTGGCCGACACACTAAATCCTCCAACCAGCACATGACTTGTATAAGGAGTATTGAAATGAAGCTCAAAGACATCTCCAGGAACAACGGGTTGCATCACCAACACTTTGTCAGAAGCCTTCTCAGCTGTGAAAGATCCTATGATTGCTTTATCTATTGCCGGAGCTTGTTAAGAGGATTCTTTGGAGGGATTTACTTCAATCGTCATGGGTGTGGTCTCTCCTGCGTTCCTCGTGATGATTGTTTCACTCTGAAGACTGATTTCTACCACGGCCTCATCTACAAGCTCACTAAAGTTGCTGCACTGGGAATCATCTCTTTCAGTTGAGCTTACACCATCTATGTCATTGTCTTGAAGAGGGTTAGTGTTACCAGACTTCTCATCGTGAAGATCAGTATTACCGGACTTCTCCAAAGCTGCATCATGGCCGCGTGCCAGCCTCGTAAAAGTATTTTCTTTTAGGAGCCCCTGATTTCGAATAAGAATCATCCTTAGTAAAAAAAAATTAAGACAGACGGAGTTAGGAGATTGAAGTAAATAAATAGTAAGTACCTGCATATGAGAGAATCGAAGACCACGGGACCACATGCCTTCTTTTTATGTCTCACTCCTACTTGGGGACTACAGTCGTCAGCTCTGATCCATTTACGTGGGAGTGGTTTTAACCGAGGATGATCCTTCAAAACATCAGAAGATGGTTCGCCACGGGCATCTGTCACAACCTCCTTCGAGAATTTCTGAAAGGTTAAAAATTGCTCCCTCCAAAATTCCTTATACCTACTAGTTATCGTCGTATTTCTTTTGGAGCCTTCAACGGACGAAGAAATGGAACACCCTGGTCAAATCCCATCTGCCGAGCAGCCCTATCAATATTATACGGAGTCACAGTAAATTCTTCGTCAAATAAAGACGGGACATATCTCGGAGTGAAGCTTCGCAAGTAAATAAGTTCTCCAAGACTTGCGGATTCAGCATCAGTATGCAACACGGCATCGGGAATAGTAGCAAAAGTCTTTGGCTGAACAATGGAAGTATGGATCAACCCCCATGGACGAAAATCTATGGAGGACACATTATAGAAGACATCCACAAGCTTCACACCAGTTTTTGGACGCCTCTTCTGCCAACGAAGTATTCTTGAACCACCATACAAACTGCTGAGTGAAGTCGCAGGAACATGAGCATAGCTTTTGAAATGTTCCCACAAAAATGCCTGAAGAAAAGCAATGTGGATATGCGACTCCACCTTTTTATACCTATTAGAGGCATGCATGTCCGTCGCAAAGGAGTCCAGATGAGAATACAGTGATCCAAGAAACAAGGCACCTAGGGGAAGGACCTCACCTTTTGCCAGCCTTATAGAAAACATAACAAGGTCATCTCTTATGGTCTTCTTTCCAAAACCATCGTCAAATATGTCTCCGGATAGCCACAAAGATAAGAATGCACTCACGCTGAGCTCGTCTTCCAACTCCTGATCTGATTTCGGGTCTGCAGGAGACCACTCCGATACCCACCAAGTGTAAAAGCATTTCGTATCTTTCTTCTCCTTCTCCAGGTCATCAAATTCTCCCGCCTTTCAAAGTATAGCATTATAATCGTGATGTTCTGCATCATAAAGTTTATAAAAGAAGCTTCCAGCGACAGGCAGGTTCATCAATGCAGCCACGCTTTCCAGAGTTATGGTCATCTCTCCCCATCTACATATTTCTGTATGAGTAGATGGATACCACCAAGAAATGAAAGTGACCAAGCCTGCCGCATCTTTCTTAACTTGAAGAGTGGCGGATGCCATGACCGCATCAAGGATTTACGCTTTGATCAAATTAGCCTTAATACTTTTATTATTCAACATGCGTCTCATCCATCCTTCATAAGGACCCATCGGGGTATGACAAATCTTGAAGTCGATAGGTGAAGGTGGATACTCATTTCTCCGAAGACAGAATCTCATCACAAGTGCTGAAGAAGAGGATGAATCAACTTCCATATTTTCTGAACTAGAGAGCAGGACTATCTTGTGAGAGGGATGTTTTCTAATGTTCGGAAAAGGCACGGTGAACAACTCATCATCTATATTCGGCATATCTTTGAAGCTGACAACACTCCCTGACTTGGCATCAGCATTATTCCCAGAAGACATCTTAGCAGGAGCCTTTTTGTTTATTCTACAATAAAATAAGAAGCAGGGGAGTGAGTACTCGTATGAAAACGCGCATCATGGAATGTATAGTCCCAACCGAGCATGACACAAATTCACGTTTAAGTATACCAAGCTAGGCAAAGCGGGCAAGGCAGGTATTGGATTCAAACAAGGCCGGTATTAGGCCATGTTACCAAACGAGGCACGTGATGGTTAAATCCGCGAAGCCTGTGTTGGTCAAAATTACAGGACTAATATCCCCAAGCAAGACTGACACCACGTCAGTCAAGAAGTTATTGGGCCATAAAAGCAAGACTGATATCATGTCAATCAAGTAGGCTGGTGCTAGGTCACGTCAAGCCGATATTAGTCAAGGCCGATCAAGGTCACAAGTCTGGTATTGGTCCATGTCAGCAAACAAGACCGGACGAGGTCACGAAGTCGGTGTTGGTCGAGGTCACAAGGTTGGTATAAGGTCGATATTCGATCAAGCGTACACGGTGGGACCCACATTCAATCAAGCATGCATGGCGGGCCCGCATTCATTTGCACGTATCATAGCACGATTTTTCTTTATTCATGGGAATCTTGTCTACGAAATTCAAGCCAAGGGTTTTTCAAGCTGTAACCTAAAGCTAAATTTTTGCATGCAATAATGGAAAAGGAGCAAAAGCGTGGAGTTAATCATGATACATCTTGTGAAGAGGTTTCATCTACAATGGGATAATTCTCTTAAGAGCAAAAGATGTTTACCTAAGAAATTAGGGTTTGCAAAAAAAAAAAAAAAAAAACACGGAACGCTTACCTTGTTGACGGACGGCAGCGACTAGCTCCGGCGGCGGCGGCAAGGGATGCGCAAGGGGAGCTGGACGAACGGGAGAAGAATATAAAAAAAGGAGGGGGTCGGTCCCCTTTTTTAGACAAACAATTGGAAAATCCTTGTGGGAAAAGGATTCCTCTTTTATTTCAAACATCCAAGGAAGGAAACCGGTCCCACTCAGGATTCCATGCTTGCACCGTCATGTTCACATGTACAATTACTAGCGGTCGATCAAGGCTTTTCCGGGTAAGCTCCCTTCATCTCGTCTTCTCCCATGTATTTGTCACCATCTCATGCCTACCCCACAATAGTGTAACCATCATGTGTTAGGAATGGGACTTAATGTTGATGGTGGATTTTAGTTCAAGGCTGAAGTTGTAAAACCAATTTTTTGTGCCGACGTTCTGCAAAGGATAAGGCTATATGATAAGTGATGTATGCTTCTCCGCTTTATTAATTCACCTAGAATGGGGCATGTAGCAATAATCCCCAAGTATTCTGTGAGTTTTAGCATTATTAATTAATGCATAAAATCGCCTTGTATTTCTTGTGTTGTTCTCAGCAGAACTCTCATTATTGGTGCGGCATGATGACTGATTATTATTCTCAGCAGAGTAACATGAATATCCAAGTATCAATAGTGAGGCATGCACGAAATACCCGTACAGGCTACACCATTCTATAACAAATAGAATCATCTCTCAGTGTGTTATACTATCCCGATTAAACATATTTGAATCTGGACTGTCCGTATCAGTCTCAGAAACAATCAAGACCATGCAAGTTGGCCGCACGATTTAACCAGCCTAGACGAACCCTAGCAGGAGCATGCTATCACCACAATAACCACCAGCGGGCCCGTTTTTTCCATTGTCGGTCGAATGCATATCATGCATCCCAAAAGCCACCAAACGCTAGCCTGAAAAGGATGGTTATGAAGCATCTTGGAAGATCGTACGAGCAAAGACCCCTAATGGCGGTCTCAAAACATCCACAGACGTCCAACTTCACCGGCACGGTTGGACGACATGGATTGCTTTAAGCACGGTCGGACAAGTTCCATGGTACACACCAACGGGCCCCCTTTTTACTTGCATAGCCGACCATCTCACGACCTATCCAGGGAGGAGTAAACGTTCGCCCAGAGTTCGGCCGGCATGATGCTTTAAGGGGCTGCTAAAGGGTCTTAAATTGATCACGACCATCCAACTTCATCAGCATGTTTGGATGGCTTGGATCAGACCTATAATTGTCAGTCAGGTATCACTGTGTTCACCACCGACCCAATATGGGTCCCACATGGTCGTCCATCCCAGATAAGGAGCATAGCCTGCTAAACCGTTAGGTTGAAGTCGTGTACATATGACCGATTCAAAACCCTAACTAGGGTTTGCAGCATATCGCATGTGTCGCAAATCAGTCACAACCATCCATCTTCGCAAGCATAGATGGAGGGTGTAGATGTGGATTCAAAGGGTCCCAAGCATGTCAATACAATCACCGTGGGCTCGTCTACATATGTAACTGATCAAACAAGGCCGTCCATGGCCGAGCGCCTCGTCCGTGCACCCAAACTAGGCATGGTCACACGGTTTCCAACTCCTTTGCGGCACAGGATTCCTGTTGCAAATCAATCTCAGCCACTCCTTTTTACCGGTAAACTTGAGTGGCCTAGATCGCACCTTCATGGGACAGTGAAGTATAGGCGTGGATACCAGCATGCCGTTTACACGCATGCCTGGTCGGTCCTCTCTAAAACACTTCCATGCTTGGTTTCAACCAAGCTGAAGAGTGATGCTTGCGCACCTCTTTAAAACCCTATTCAACGGTTGTAGATGCGTCATCTCGTCCGTCTAACTCTACCAACCTGGTTGGACATCCCAGGCTAGGAGTTAAACGGCCAATAAGATGCCGTGGTGACTACCATACGTCACTCTACCACATGGAGTGATCGGCCAAGAGAGGGCTGGATTGTACAGCCTCCAAACGGTCACTCGAAAATGGCTAGGCATGCGTATGTTTTAAGATGCTTAATCCGCGGCCTACTCCGTAAATCCTTAAAGAAGCGATGCTTCATCCATGCTGAATATATTCGATGCATTACATGCATAGAATACGCACTATATTTCATAAATATCGACTTCCCAAATAACTTAGTTATTTAACCTAACATCGTATGCTATCTTTTGTGGGTCCCATGATCCAAACAATCGAGACATCAAACATGTCACAAACTGGGGGATACTTACTGGGGTATTGGTCTGGCGGTTTACAGTGTGCAGCGCACAACACGCCATCACATGAACGTGTCAGGAAGACATGGACGGTTAGTGATGACGGGAGAAGTGGGAAAGACTGATCGTGTGACACCAGCACACGACTCCACTACTCCATAGCTCCACTTTCTCCACTTCCCACGAGATACGAGGGTTGGGCTCAATGACTTGTATAAATAGGTTCCCCTCCCTATTTACAAGACAAGACAGACAGAAACCAAGTGTTAATACAACGTATTCAAACACCCAGAGCCGATTGCTTACATTATTTGTAAGTCAGTTCGGTATTCTGATATAAGTCATAAATAGCCTACACCTCACAATCTCAACATCTTCTTCGCTTCCCTCCCTAAGATCAACCCCATCTCTTTTACTTTGTGACCGAAACAATTCTGGAACGACCATTTCTTGGTTTAAGCCAGAATTGTATAGATTGATCTCTCAAATCAAAAGCACTCCCATGCAGTGCATTTGTTTAGGGTTTAGATTCATTTCTCATCCACACACCCCAAATTACCAAAACCGGCAGAAATAATTTTCACCCATAAACAACTAGTATCCATTGCGAATATGTTGTGAAAGTGATAGATGAGTACTTTTTTGACTTGGCCTTGTTCATATATCCATTCACCTTCTTTGTTTTTTAAATAAAAAATGTTATTTATTCTATTTTTATGGATTTGTAGGATGTGCCAGGCTAGTGGCTCACAATGATTGTGCATTACAGTGTTGCAGGCCAAGTCGGTGTGCAACCAGGATGGCGCAACACTGCATAGACTATCAAATGCTAAGAATAGCATAACCCTACAGGGCCAGTGAAGCGCAAAGGCGGCGTTATACTGAAAAAGACCTTGGATAACTAATGAAGCTTATTGTCCGACACAATGAGGCTTTATTGGGGGATTGGCAAGATATGGCCAAAGTGTCAGATGCAACATGCGATGTCGGTAATAAGGCATATCCGTGGAATTGAGTTAGCCCAAACCCAAGGATGATGCAAGAAAGTAGAAGAAGCCAAAAGTTGGTCTATGGCATTAGTTCAAGGCTGGCCACAGCTTGAACAGTGTAAATAAGCTAGCAATGCAAGAGTGGTATTGTTATTGTCAAGAAAATTGGCTAAGTAAAGCGTACGACGCATGAGCAACCAGAATGAGCTTAAAGAGTTGGCCTTGATGATTGAAGCACAAGGATTTTTTGTGCATTAACTTGGAGCAAGAAGTTTGTAGGTCCAAGGTTGTTGAATATTGGATAAAAGTTGAATTCAGTAAAGCGCTACAGTGGCGCAATACGGCTCAAGTGACGGTTAGGAGTTGGTTATTGGCTTTACAAGCATGCCAAATGTGTGAGACAAGGGAGAACGTTTATAAAGTATGTTTATAACCATATTAGAGTGTTCATAACCACCAAGAACATGTGTTGCACCAATTGTCATGACAACACAAAAGGTGGCAATTGAATTTGGCGGTTATGGAAACTACTTGGACACTTGGCTGTCTAAGGCTTGTGCAAGAGGTTGCACAAATTTTTTGGCATGATCCTAGTTAGTATAAATAGTCTAGGAATCAATAATGTTGGTGTTGTTCGTTTGAGAGAAGAACCACTGATTGTAGAGAGTGTTAGGAATTCACCAAGAGGGTGAATGGCCTGTTTTGGTCCATGTGATGGCCAAGTTTTGTAATCTTCCTTTAGTGCAGTAAAATGGGTTTGTTGCAGTATATATTTGTATTTATAATGTTGCTGATTTGTGTGATATTGTCAATTGGAATTGATGCATGGAAAACCTCTTATGCTAATGGGGGCATAGAGAGTTAGAGAGAAAGAAGATGAAGACTTCCGTTGCGTATTGCCTTAAGAGTGAAGGCAGATGTATACTTTAATGCAAGTTTGAAAGGTTGAGTACTTGTAGGTGAAGTTGATTCAATGAACCACATAGTATTGTCAGTCATGTCCCATGAAAATTTTAGTCGATTAAATGGGCGTGTGACAGCAGGTATCAGAGCTATGTTTGGGGACACAGTTCTTGATTTTTCTCTCTTTTACTCTAGTTGGTGTCATTTGTTTGTCAAATTCAGTAGTGAATTGTTTGGGTTTCACTAGTATGGAGACTAGAAGAAGTTGGTCTTATGTGTAAAGATCAATTGGAATGAACTTTGAAGCTTGAGGTAGCAACAGCCCATGAAAGTTTATGGCAAAGGTGTCAAAATTTCCTACCCAAAGTGTTAGACGAACACGTAAGAATCATTGAAAATCAGGTTTTCAAGTGATGGCATGACATAACTAAAGAGTATGTCGACTTCTATGGTGCAAGTCAGTTATTTTAAGTCCATGTTTATCAAAAGTATGCGAAGATTAAGCATTTGGAATACATAACTTCGTAGTGTTATCAGTAGCGAGTACATTACATATGATAATGGGAATTTTGCAAAAATTCTTGAATGCGAAGAAGTTGATGGCCTTTTCCGTGGAAAATTAGGTGAAAAAACTTTCTATGTGATAGATTTAAGGTGTTTTTATCGTATCCAGTTGATGGAAGATTAAAGTTATCTCTCTCGATGTATATACCTTGGTGGTAATGCAAAATCTGGTTGCGAACCAGCATTTTTGTGGCAATGTGATGCCATGAAAGAAGAATTGGATGGACAATTCTCATATAGCATAAAGCTAATGGAAAGTCTGAAGAAATAAGCGCGAGTTAGGGAAAAACCGATACACCACGGTCTTGCGTTTGCAAATTATTCTTCGTTGATGCTAGATGCACACAAGGAGTGTGTTTGCACCTGTTTTATGAGTGGGATCAATATGCCTAGATAAGGGTGTACAAAGACCTACATTTTATCATAACCACAAGCGGATGTTCTTGTTTACTACAAATCAGTACTGCTACAAAGCTAATTTTGGATAAGGGGAAATACAAGAGTGACCAATGGTGCATGGGCAGTGAAATGAGTTCTAAGTTTGAAGAAGAATGTGGTATTCTTGCTTCATGGAACGTAGGCAGTGATTGCCTCATTTGCAAGGATTATGGCCTTATTGATATTATCCAAGTGAATATGTCCGCGAAAGTCTTTAAGTGATGCTCAGGATCACCAAGATAAGTCCAATTCAATTGTGCAAAGGTGCACAAGTTTGTGTCAAGATTTGGGTGCTAATTAGCATAGAAGGTATGCAATAGTAGAATGTTGTTTGAGGGTGAAAACGGTTTTTGATGATTTCGGTAATTTCAGGTGTGTGGGTGAGAAACGAATTTAAACCCTAAACAATGTACTGCAAGGGAGTAATTTAGATTCGAGAGATCAATCTGTACAAATCCGGCCTAAACCAAGCAATGGTCATTCCAGGCTTGCTTCGGTCACAAAGTGAAGGAGAAAGGTTGGTTTTGGGGAGGGAAGCGAAGAAAGTGTTGAGACCAGAATAGTTGATTCTGGAAGAGTAGTTGTTTTACGACTTGTATCAGAAAGTGGGAAGCTAACAGATGGAGAGCTAGAAAATATTTTCTGAGTGTTGTATGCTTCTGACCTGAACTTGTTGTTCGGTGAAAATAGGGAATGCCTATTTATACAAGTTGAAGTGAAACGTATTCTGGTCTCATTAAGAAATAGAAAACGGGTGAGTAAATGGGAGGAGATGGTAACCAATAATGTCTGGAATTGATGTTCTATAAAAGAAAGCATTTCTCCATTACTCCATGTATTTACTAACCGCCTCATCTTTATGACACTTTCTTATAACGGGCGTAGTGTACGCCGCATGCTGTAAACCGCCAATCCAATACCCAATGAGCATCCCCTAGTTTGTGACATGCATTGATGTCTCGAGTGTTTTCGTAGAAAAATGTAGCTACATGTGTCGTGGCCAAAGGATTTGGCGTTTGTAGCCAAGTTGGTGTCGTGACCAAAGGATAGGCGTCGTAGCCAGGTTGGTGTCATGACCAAAGGATAGGTGTCGTAGCCAGGTTGGTTTCGTGACCAAAGGATAGGCGTCGTATCCAGGTTGGTGCCTTGACCAAAGGATTTTGGCGTGCCCAGGCTAGGATTTTGGCGTGCCCAGGCTAGGATTTGGCGTGACCAGGCTAGGATTTTGGCGTGGCCAGGCTAGGATTTTGGCGTGAACATGCTAGGATTTTGGCGTGTACAGACTAGGATTTTAGCGTTGGGCCAAAGGTATCCATGCGTTAGCTACTGACCTTGGACGGATAAGATCTGCATCTTAGACGGAAGGGTGGTCGTTGATCGTTGCAACCCTTCGTTTGGTGAAAGCATGGCTGGCATGGCTTTAATGTGGAGTGGATCCACTAGCAGCGTGCGGTTTTGAAGGGAAGCGCTTGCGGCTTGGAAGGGAAGCGGCTTTGTCTAAATTAGGGTTTGGTAGGATGAAACCCTAATTAGCGCCCTTTACTAGAATCGATGTATAATTCTCATACAGACTCGTATTTTGATGGTCCGCCCCTTCATTCTATACGAAAAAGAATTTTCTATCTCCCTTCGCGGGAATATTTAGGTTTTGAGCTCGTTAGGGAGTTGAAAACAGTCCGAAAGTAAAACTCAAGAAGAATTCAAGAGGAATGTTGGTAGCCAGCGGCATGGTGGCATGGCCGGCATGGCTTTGGCGTGGCTAAAACTAGGGTTTTGGGCCAAAGGTGACCATGCATTGTTTGGCGACCTTGGACGGCTAGGATTTTCATCTAGGATTGAAGGGTATCTGTTGATCATTGCACGCCTTCATTTTGGTAGCCGTATAGGGAAGGTCGGCATGGTATGGCGCGATAAGGTGGTTGGCATGCCTTGGCGTGGTTTGGGATGGACAAACCTAGGGTTTGGGGCCAAAGGTTACCATGCGTTGTTTTGCGACCTTGGACGGCTAGGATTTGCATCTAGGATTGAAGGGTGGTCGTTGATCGTCGCACGCCTTCGTTTTGGTAGCCACATAGGGAAGGCCGGCATGGTAATGCAAATGATGTGGATGGCTCGGCATAGTGTGGCCAAGGGTTTGTCACGGACGGCTTGGCATGGTGGGGCCAAGGCTAGGTACGGTTGGCTTGGCATGGTGGGGCCAAGGGTTTGGCATGCCGTTGGCGCATGGTGCGGCTAGCATGGTTGGGGCCAAGGAAAGGTGTGGTTGGCTTGGCATGGTGGGGCCAAGGGTTTGGCATGCCATTGGCGCATGGTGCGGCTAGCATGGTTAGCATGCCTTGGCACGGTAAACGTGACTAGCATGGTTTTCTATTGGCACAGTGGTGCGGCTGGCATGGTTGGCATGCATTGGCGCGGAGATGTGGCTGTCATGGTTTGCCATTGGCACAGTGGTGCGGCTGGCATGGTTGGAATTCCTTGGCGCGGAGATGTGGCTGGCATGGTTTTCCATTGGCACAGTGGTGTGTCTGGCATGCCTTGGCGTGGAGATATTGCTGGCATGGTTTTCCATTGGCACAGTGGTGCGACTGGCATGGTTGGCATGCCTTGGCGCGAAGGCCGTGGCTGGCATGGTTTTCCATTGACACAGTGGTGTGGATGGCATGGTTGGCATGCCTTGGCGCAGAGATGTGGCTGGCATGGTTTTCCATTGGCACAGTGGTGAGGATGGCATGGTTGGCATGCCTTAGCGCAGTAGCATGAGAATTAGGGTTTTGCATAGATGATGTCAGTCGATGTTAAGGGTTCTTCCATGGAACATGACTCATGTAAAAAAAAAAAGGTACCCCGGTAATTTTTGCGTAGGCATGCTGATCGATTCAATAAATGGTCATAGTGACATCATGTTAGATGTGCGGTTTTACGATTTCAACCCTAAGCTAAAAACCACTATCAACACATGCGCCAAATGGGATTTGGGCATGGCCAAGATGCATAATGCGTTTAGAGGTGCAAGTTAGGCTAAATTTTGGATGCGGGAAAGATAATAACAAAGTAGTGGTGATGCATGAGAATGACATGAGGTCGGTTTTGGAGAAATCTTCATGAAATCTAAAGCAACATGATAGCATCAGTTTTGAAGGAGTATTCAACTGAGTGTCAATTATATTATGCTTCATTATGGGAGTTGCATAAGAATGTTGATAAGTAGAAGAATGCATGTGGCAAAGTGAAATTCTATATTGGGGACAGTAGGTGATGTCTCGCTTCCTTGGTTGTTGCTTAGAAGCGAAGATGAAGTCAGTATTGCAAGGCTTGTTAGGTTTTACAAGTTGCAATCAGTTAGCGCGAGTATTTGCTCTAGTTTGAGTATACATTAGGTTTAGGGTCGAGTGGACCTTGGTGTTGGGAATTGTCTCTCTATGTAAGGTAGTAGTGAATGAGGGTATTTGAGACGAGAGTTCTTGTATCTTTCGTTCAAAGTAAATCTAGTTCACGTGGAAGATGCAACATAGCATATTAAGCCAAAATATGCAATAGAAGACGCTAAAAGTGAAACAAGCAAATAGAGGAGTTGGTGGCATAGTCAAGTTCGTTGTTGAGAGTTATGCGGAAGTGCAGCGATATTTGAAAGCGATAACATGGATTAAAGAAGCAAGAATGAAGATGTAACACCCCGTGTTTTTATCATGGCGCATGCTAAAAGATGCCCATGGCCCGAGATGAAGCTTCATCCAAAGTTTTCTTTGCGTATGAAAAGGAACATTGGCCCTTGGCCAATGCGTTGACAATGTTCAGCCATCACGGCTGGACATCCGGTTGGCAGTGAATAGCCATCACAGCTGGACATCGGGTTGACAAGTGGACAACCATCACAGCTGGACATTGGAGTGTCCCATAGGGCCAAAGCCAAAAATACAGCCATCACGGCCCTTTACTGGACATGGCTCAATAAATGTTCAGCCATCATGGACGGACATTGGAACTAGCATGTGAGCCAGAACTTAATGTACATGCATCACGTCCGTACATAGCATTTGTCCAGGGGAGTCATGTGCAGCTATCACAGCCTTGGGAGTTGATGAATGATTTTTTCTCCTCAAATCTAAGTTGTAAAAATGTCAAGTTAACATATATAGGGAGAGGTAGTTGGTTAAAGTTTCATATGTGGACCATGTACCAAGTAAGCTTCATAATTTTAGAGCATAGCTCGGTTGAACCCACTAGCGTTGGTATGTCAAGTTATTTATCAATTTTAGTTGTCAAAATTCATTCTTGATTTAGCATACTAAAGATAGTTTCGGACTAGATTAGGTCTAAGAAGTTGAATCGAAGTTATCCTTAAAGGATGAAGATTGAAGATTACAAGAATACATCAACAAGTACTTCATCAACAAAGGTATGTGATTGAATTCATTTGGATTCTTGTTCAATTCTACCTTTCTAATCTATCGAGATAAATGCTCACTCTATGGATCAATTCCTATGACGGTAAATGTACATTTATGTATATATACTTGAGGTTATTTGATTCATGACTTTGGTGACAATAACCTTTATCCCTATAGAGGATATCATGTTATGGTGAATGAGCTTGCGAATCCAACGAGCCAAGAGTCACTCAATTCCGAGTTATAACGATGAAGTTATGAGTGATTTATTAAAGTAACAATTATAAGTGTTGTTGTAATTGTTACATTTCGTTAGTTGGAAACAATCCGTGGACTGTTTGTAACAGTTCACGGACTTGGGCCCAATTACGTGACTAAAAGGCATTTTTGGTCAAATTGGTGATGTTTTCTTATCTAGGCAAGTTAGCTATTACTCCAAACATCTTTGATTACCATATTAAAGTGTTTGTGATTCCTTCCTAATTTAATTTGTGATTTATTCACATAAATACAATATTTGCTAATTAATTATTTTGGCAAGAGTTGTAACTTAGGAAAGACTCCCAAAATTAGGAGAGTCTTGAAAAAGGAAAATAGCTTTGCTTAGTTTTCAAGCTATGTTTCACTATAAATATTGAGTTCGTGAGTTTACATGTTTTTATCCCCTTTTGGAAAATTGGCGTAAGCTCTGCAGGTTGTTTTCCACGTTTTCTGTTCTTCGTGAACAAGAGTGAGATAAAAGTCTTTGTATTGGGGATCACAAAGCCAAGTTGGATTAAATCTTCGTGATTGATTATACAACTTGTAATGTAGGTTTTTCACCTCTTGTCTATTATAAGGTTTTCTCTTCTGATATAAAACCATTCAAGAGTTGTTGATCATAAACCCTGGGTTTTGATAGATTTCAGTTTCCGATCGTATACCAACACTTGTTAGTCGAAATCGGAGACTAGAAGAAAAACTTCTATTGAGGCATCTCGTAAAAATCCTTAAGAAGTTTTAAACAAGATATCTCTATATTTATCTAGTTGTTCTTGTTGTAGAATTATTAGGGTTTTCTTAACTTGGAAATTGATCATTGGAATCACCCAAGTTCACTTACGAAAATCAGGTTCACGGACTTCTTGTGAGTACGCATACTGATTGTAAGTTAAAACCCTAATCTACAAGATTTCCAAAACCTTGATTTACATCTAAAGGGAAATCAAACCAGTGTTTTGTGCAAACAAAATATCGAATCGTATCAATCATGTTGTTGTATCTTCTAAAGAGAGCCTTGGGTTTTGCTAGAAGATTTGTGTGAAGAGTTCCTAAAGAGAATCGGTGTTCTGCTAGGAGTTATATAAGAATATAGCTGAAGAAGGTATTACATCTAGTCTGAATAGGTAGTAGGAAATTGGTGTAACAACTTATAATCAGTGTGTGTTTATTCTGGACTAGGTCCCGGGGTTTTTCTGCATTTGCGGTTTCCTCGTTAACAAAATTTCTGGTGTCTGTGTTATTTGTTTTCCGCTTTATATTTTATTTATATAATTTAAATAATACAGGTTGTACGTTAATCAATCATAGTTGCTAAATCCGACCTTGTTTGTTGGATAAGACTTGATTGATCTTGAATAATTGTTTTTGTTATTTCCACATTGTTAGACCAGTCCGGACTAACCATGTTTCAAGTGGACATCATGTTGAAATATTCCTTTAGTGATTGTTACTTAAAGAGGTTTATACATTGTTCATATTTAATAGGTTGTGATTAACAAAAAGTTTGTTTTAAGAAACCTCAACTAAAATCAGGTTTACGGACTTGCTTCTGTTTAACTATCGATTGTGTTGAGAAGGAGATAAATCTCTTTAATATTATTTCTCAATTGAGTTTTTATTCTTGAGATTATACTAAAGTTTGTTCCATACAGATTTCCAAACGAAATATTGGGTGTGGTTGTTAGACCCACGCTTTCTCACATAGCTTATCTGAAAGAGTAAAAATGATGTGTAAGCCTCATTTATAGTTGTGTAGCCTTACCAATGGACCATATTAATCATGGCATCACTATGCCATGCAGTGGACCAAATATGCATCACTTGGATGCATTTTGACGGAACGGCCTATACGGACTAGGCCATTACCAGTATTGCTTGGCCACGGCCTCGCAAACGAGTTGGGTTAAGTTTCTGTCCCTTCGAGGATGAGCTACGATTTGTGCTTGATCCCTTTAGAGTATGGAAAGGTACGTAGGCAGTAGCAATGAGTTGCAGCATTTCCGGTCCAGCACTTTGTCGCTCATATCATCTATTTGAGAGATGATTGCGGCACATTGGCCTCTCATATCATCTGGCTTGGTAGCTCGACACAAGAGATGATTATGACCAAACTTGATGAGACAAGTTGATGCAGATGAGCAAGTTATAGCCTATCTGGAGGCTAAAAACTCAATTATCGTAATTTAGCTCAAGGCAGGTCTAAATTGATTGGAAACATCCCAACGATGAAGACGTGATACTACGCATCTTGGTCTTGGAATTTTAGCCAAATTCCATCATTTAGGGCCTCAATAGGTTGTTTCTTTGCCGTTTTAGGAAAGTTTTTGTGTTCTTAATAAACCCTTTGCAAAAAAAGGGTAAGTTGGAACGGTGTGGAAGCTAATTTAGCTGCATCATGCTCCCCGAGCATGCTTGCAAGGGAAAATGAACGTGTATTTTTCTATCTTTAAGGCCATGTAAGTAGTATCATCATGGCGCACCGGGGAAGTTATGGCATGCACGCCCAGGTAAATAAAAGCCTCGGGAATGATCACTTTTTAGTCTTAGGAGGTGGAGGACTGCTGCATCGGGAAATAAAATCCTCCAACTAGAGTCGCATAATACCCTGTCAAGTCTCTCGAAGATAACTTATTTTGGGCAACATTGTTTGACCAGGTAATAGCTGGACTCCGAGGTAAATTATATCCCTTTCTTTGATAAGATTCTTAAACTCATTGCAGCTTATATTTGTATCTGGAGAACCTCATTGTTTTCCATACTGATGCATGAGGACGTTAAGATCCCTAATCAAACACCATGGATCTTCAATAGCATCTACAATGTTGTTGGTGTATCTCCAGAATCCGTTTATTATTGGGTGAGCAGGTGGTGTGTGGACGGAAAGGAGATTTCATTTTGGAATGCATAGTTTGGATCCAAAACTGCAGTGAATTACGTTATGTGATTTTGAAACCACTAAAAGATCAATGTGCCTTTCCATAGGATGGCATGACCTCCACTTTTGACATTTTTAGATACAAAATCAAAATGCCTTAAAAGTGTTGCTTATTCTCTTACTTTTTACCTCGCTTGTTGAATTCATATCTTTAAATATAGATTACAAGACCTATTCTTTTTAGAATTCGGTTCGTGAAAAGTCTGGGGATATACTAGGTTTATCTTGTTAAAACAATCCTAAATAGCGTTTTATAACCAAACGTATAGATTGTATAAGGATTGTCCGTATAGGTTCCTGAACGAAAAAGTTAGTAGTGTACTAATGACCCTATCCTTTTCAAATATTATTATCAGACTCAGACCAATACCCCAATTTCTCTGCTAGCTTATAACACCTTCTCCCGTATCATCAAACCATTATTTCTTTATTCTTGAAATCACCTCCAACTCCAACAACATCAATCTCATTTTCCATTCTCAGTACCACCTTCTTTTTGTCTCTGAATTCAAGCATTTAACTCCTTCTTAACAAGTCCCTGCTCTTGTAACACCAAATAAACTCCATCATCTTCATAGCACCAACTCCCTCAAGAATATTCAATGTTTTTCCCTAATTATTTAAATTTTTCTCAGAACTACCCATTCATCAAGCACAAACCCTTGTCGACGATCTATCAATTCAAAAGTAGTTGTATTCACCCTGTATTACTCAACCAGTTCTAACACCACCAGTTTCACTACCATTTTCACTGATTTCATGTTAACCCGTCTTCTTATTCTCAAAAGCGAGCCCAATCCCTAAAATTCTAATTTAATTTCAAACCATAGATCATTCTGCATCAGTTTTTCATTTCAAGTTCATTTTCAAATTCCTTTTTATCTCGTTTAAAACTTCAATCGCTACCACAATTTATTAGAATCTCTGTAAATATCCATAGCGGCAACATTTTTCGGATCTAATTTCTCATCCTCATGAAAAATCGGCAGTAGCTTCACATGGCAACATTAGAAAAGTGAAGAGAAAAAAAATGATGAAAAATGGTTTCTTCAATCCATATTTAGGTTATAAGAAATGGGACCAATGAAGGCGTCCATACTCCCAGATATGGGCTTCCTTTAGCACTTCTGCTAGGATTTCAGCTATTTGCACCTTATCCTTGGCTTAACTTCTAATATCACTTGCGTATGAATGACCTATTTGCCATTTTTGCTCCAATTGGATGATTCTTTCTTCTTTCGCTTCAAATGACTCTAAAGTACCTAATAAGCTCAAAAAAAACATAAGATACACGATTTAGAAGAAAAATAACAAAGAAAACGTAAACAATAAATAATAATCAAAGTATTTAAGACATGTACACCTATCACTAGACCACGACAGTTCCAAGATTGCATGCAGGTGCGGAGCCAGAAATCAAGAAATGGGTGGGCACCTTATCAATTAATGCATGTTTGAAAGGGTGCAAAAGGGTTAAAATGACAAAAAATTGGATAAACTAGCTAAAATTAGGCTTGGGAGCTCACATTTGAGGGGGGGCAAGTGCACACCTACCTCTCCATGTGGCTCCGCCCCTGATTGCATGTACTAACATTTTTGCGGAGACTTTTGCAGGAAAATCGTCATAGCCTCTGTTTTATAGCAACAATATTGTTCCAGAGAGTCACGGTCCATAGGCTCAGGTTGTCTCTTGTGCCCCACTTGATGAACTTCTTCAAAAATACTCAGGTTTGATAAGTTTTTGGCTTGTATTTTCCACTGTATTGCCTTCTTAATATCTTCCGGATAAAATTTGGGGATATTTGGTGATGATGGCGTTGTAGTATCCAGAGTTCCTGGTGGGACAATGATTACATAAATTGGCTTTAAAAAACATGGTGATGATGGAATGGGTTATTCAAGTGTGTATGGGTGGTTTGGTTCTGGCTGGGTGGATATGGATTTATTGGTGGATACGGTAGCAAGTGTAGTGCTAGCCTACTAGGGTTTGTAGCTGGTTGCTTGGAAAACTTGAAATGGGTACACCGGTTTTATTATGAAGGATATTTGAAAATTTCCCTCCAAAGTTGCCAAAATTAGAGTTTGACTCGTTGTTGCACATTCGGAGGGGAATTTTGCATTGAATGGATACTGACAAAATTAAGACTTACTAGATTTATAGGAAATTTTAAGACTAAAATTGGGTTATGTATCTGGTTTTCCAGTTTTTGCGGTTGTATTTTTGAGTGATTGTAGAAATTGATTATGGTTTGTTTTTGACTGGATTCAACGCTGATGTGGAATTAGGGTTTGTTGTTGAGTTCATAGTTTCTTCATGGTTTCATGATTTTCTGGGTTTGCTTTCGATTTTTCACTAATGCTAAAGAGTATAGGTTTGAAACAAGCATTGATTTCTTTAGTGAGCCGACCTGTCTTCATATCTTTTACTTTATCCACCAAAGTTTCTGCTGAAAAGAAACTCATTTTCTTATATTCCTTGAATAACTCTGGACATTTTTTCATTATGTGATCAAACTTTCCACAGAAGAAGCAAACTTTAGGAAATTTTCATACCTCGTCGTAACTGTGCACTTTTTCATGGACCGAAGTGTTAGATTCAGCTCTTGCTTTAATGACTTAGTGACATCAATTCTGACTTTAACTTTGGAAATTTGGCTTGTTCTGTAAGTTGGATGGGAGTCGGAGTACAAATTTTTGAGATAATGAACTATATCATTTTTTTTCTTTTGAGTACTCATCGGTAAGCCATAACTTGGAACAGTGAAATCTTCATTCTTTAATTCATATATTCATGGGGTGGCTTGGCAGGATCACATAGTTCGAACAAAAGTAGATCCTCATTGAGTGCCATGGTGATCTTTTGATTATTGTGTTATGGTCACACCCAAACTCAAATTTGACCAAATATATAGCTTTGCCGAAACTAGATATCTCCATGTTGGCAAATGGTCTCCATGATCTTTATAGCATGTTGTATAGAAAATTGATTAGATGTTCAAGAGATAATTTATGGTCGTTGTTTGGTTCATCCACTTCTTCTGGGACCTCAAAAGATTCTTCACTATCTTTTAGAAGTAATGTCATTCGGGTGGCTAGGTCTTCACAGTCTGAATCTGTTGTTTATGAAGGAAAAGCCATGGGTATTTGAAAAGGAATACAACCTCACCACTGAGGAAGATGATAGAAATCTACGTGAAAAAAAAGGAGGCGAGCTTGTAGAAACTGAGAAACTTGCAAAAACACAAAAAAAAACTATTGCAAGGAAACTGATTAGAAAAAAATCTTCCTTCGTCGAGATATAAATATCCTAGACTAGAGAGAAAATTTTCTAATCGACAACATTTTGAATTTTTCGATCATACGGTGTTTTTGGTCGGTCAATAACACAAAGAAAAAAAAACTATCGTTATGTAATTACCGGACGAAAAAATATTTATTCGTATAAAATCACTCTAAATAAGTACGCACATGACCCTTCCTGACTTAGAACCAGCTCTATCGCTCTCAATAGAGCTACTGTTTTCCCTTTTTTTTCCTTCCCACTGTTTTACTTGAGCAGTAACCATACTACACTGATATTGCAACCGCGCACCGAATCAACCATCTAATTCCAGTTTCACATGCATATTTGATGACTTCCACTGTTTCCACATGCCATTTGTATTATCCTATTCCCATGGCTCGAGGGGTTCATGTCTGACTATAATTATTCATTAATGAATTGGTTCCTTGAATCTATTAAGTATTAAGGTCTATATTAACATGAATCATATCAAACACAATCCAACCAAAATAAATTTGGTTCAATTGATGGAAAATCTACTCCTTTAAACCCCTAAGCCATGCGAGGTCATGCGTTGTGCGGTGAGAATACCCACTCTTGGGTGAGCGTCACCGCCCCCTTGAAAATTCTCCCTTCCACTTTCTCTCAAATTATATGAATTTAACAGTAAAAAACTGTTTCGGTTGAAAAAAACGAGTACAACAAAAAAACAGTCCTTCCCTAAACAAAAATAAAAACAAAAAAAACATGAACATGAACAGTTTTTCTCATATGAAACTATGTTCTCCTTCTTCGTCTTTCTGTTCTCCTTCTCCGTCTTTCGGTTCTTCTGTTCTTTTTTGTTCATCATATCTGTTTTAAAGGAGAGATTTTTGTTGTAGCTATTGTTTGTTTGTTTTTATTTTGCAGGTATGGTTTTTGAAGATGAGATAACATTAGGGTTTAAGGCTTCGTCGATTGAAGGAAAGTTTGGGTACTTTTTTTTTATTGATCGATGAAAGTTTGGGTACTTGATACAATGGGTTGCAACAGATATCATATGGGGTCATTTGATTTTTGACATGATATACAATTATGGTCTTTTATGTTGTTTGTAGTATTATTTTGATTTTGTATTTCTCAAGTATTAAACTTTCACTTTTTTTTATTTTGTAGGTGTGGGTTATCAAACCGAATCAGACAGGGAATATGTGATTTTACTTTCTTGGATCAGTGGCGCATGTTTCTTAATTTTCTAATCACTTTTCTTCTTTTTTTTGACTTTGTAGGTTAGGTTCCAGGGTTTTTCATAATCGCCTCAGTGTGCCATTAGAAAAAATCTGAAGTTTTAAGGGTGCAGTGGAGATTGCAACAATGGTAATCTTTGACCTTCTTCCTAAATTTTTAAGTTGGCAGTTCAAGCTAAGTGATTTGTGGTGTGTATATTAGTTGGAATGCATACCATTGTTGCAATTCAAGCTAAGTGATTTGTGGTGTGTATATTTGGGCCGACCGAGCGAAGCGAGGGATGACCTTTATATGACCATTTTTTTGTAAAATGTAAGTGATCAATTGACACAAAAAGATTGAAAATGGTTAGGGCCAAAAAATCAAAAATGTCCCTCCATTTTAGTCTAATTACTATAACTCCTTGTGTATCCTATCTTTTCAGGGGTATAATTGGATAATAAACTTTAATATAACATATCTAAAAATCCGCACCTTGGAATTTTACAAATTTTATCTCGTTGGAAAGCTAATAAAAAAACCTATCCAACGAGCACAAACAACAATATCAAATTTTGAGTTTTTACGAAAAATTCAGAGGTATTTATCATTTTAGGCACAATTTTAGAAAATTAAGTGTATATCCATTATGCAAACCACCATAATAGTTTATGTAGCAAAATTTTGGTTTATTCATCAACTAATTTTCCGTTGCAACTAATAAAACGATGTACTCCCTCCGTTTCAAGAAAAATGATACTTTCATTTTAGGCACAATTCTCGAAAACTGAATGCATAGACATTATGCAAACCACCACAAAGGATGCATAACACATCATGCAACCATATTTTGGTTTATGGATCGACTAATTTTCCGTTTAAGAAAAGGTAATACTTTCACACCCCGTTTCAGGAAAAGTGATACTTTCACCCTTTTTCGGGAAAAGTGATACTTTCGCTCGGTTTTCGAAAAAATGATACTTTTTCCGAAACGGGGAGAAAGTATCACTTTTTCCGAAACGGGGAGAAAGTATCACTTTTTTCCGAAACGGGGAGAAAGTATCACTTTTTTCCCAAACGGGGCGAAAGTATCACTTTTTCGGAAACAGGGTGAAAGTATCACATTTTCTTAAACGGGACGAAAATAGTCGCAGACAAACCCCATCTTCAGATTCTTCTTCGGTCGGACCTCCCACTGTGGAAATGGTCGTACTAGTAGTTGGAATGCATTTACTGTTATGTTTTTTCTTTTTTCTTTTTTCTGAATCATATATTTGCATTGATTAAAAAAGCAAGCCCAAAAATTTGAGGTTACAAGAGATTGTAATGAAAAGAGAGCCAACTATATAGGCCCAAAAAAGAAAAATTAAAAAAGCCAACTTATAAGACCCAGTAAAGGATTCAACAACACTAACAACAGCTAAAGAAACATGCTAAAATGAACCTCTTAACAGATTCTATAATACTCAACATCTGGTTGTTCAACTCTTGCTAAAAAATTTGGTCTCCCCTCATAAACTAGTCTTTGTCGAGCAGCTAATCTTGAACCCCTTTTTGCAGTTGTGTCAGCTGCAAAGTTTGTCTCCATGTAGCTGTGACAGAATTTGATATCTTGAATCTGCTGAACTGCTTTCTTCCATCTCATCTTCACAAACCAGAGCATTTTGTTGCTTTCAAATTATGTTATGACTGTTTTGGAATCAGAAGATAAGATTATATTCTTCATTTTCCATTCAACAGCCAACTCCACTGCATTTATGACTGCATACACTTCTTCAATATAATTTGTAGTAATTCCAACTCCCCCAGATATCACCCCCAACACTTGGCTTAAATGATTTCTAATTACTACACCAAAACCAGCAACCCCAGGGTTTCCAATTGATGCCCCGTCACAACAGAACATGATGTATCAAATACAAGGAGGTCTCCAATAACAAACCTTAATATTTTGGAATTTAATATCTCTTGGCTCAAGTTTGAAATATTGTATTACCTGATTATCAGTGTCAGAGTTCCATTTATAGCATTTCTTTCTGAGGCTTCCTTCATATATTGTTTTCTTGATTCTTGCTTTGAAACCTTGCAAATTTGGCTTTATGTGGTCAAACCACAAGCTGTTTTTCTGGAACCAAAGTTCTTTCATTATTGCACAAGCTGTAAGAATCCAGCATTCTTTAATAAAAGGGCTTTTATATCTTGCACTGCTCCAAGTATCTTCAAAGGAATGAGGAATTTTAAAATTGAACACAGGGCATATCCATTGTCAAATCTGTTTGCTGAACTTACAGGTCCACAGCAAATGCATCATATTGTCATGCTCTTCTTCACAAATGAAACATCTGGAAGCTAGTTAAAAACCTTTTGTCGCCATTACAGAGTCATCTACATAAACACCTTGAACCAGTTTCCATATATTACTTGCTATAGCTGGATGTAAAAATGAATTCCATATTTTATTGTAGCAATGCAAAGGCTGTTCTTTGTTTCTTATTAAGTTGACTGCAGAAGAAGTAGTGAAATTACCTTTGATATCTCCATTCCATATTAAACAATCATTACCAACTCCAATTTCAGGTAGAGTATAATGAGCAAGCATTTGATTCAGTTCTTCAGGAAGATTCCATTTTCCTTCTTTAATCAATTCTGAAACTTTTAAATTGATATTCTGCTTGACATACTCAGTGAAACCAACTTCTTGAATGATGGGAGTATTATGTTCCATGGATCAAACCAGCAAGAAATTTTTTCTCCATCCCCTATACACCACCTTATGTTTTCTTTCAAATGATTCCAAGCCCATTTTAGACCTGGCCAAATAGATGAAAGTTGCCAGGTACTTTTCCACTGGTGTAGGTTATCTTGATATTTAGCTTTAATGAAAAGAGCCCATTCAGCTTCTGAGTTAAGGTCTCTCTAGAGAATTTTCATAATAAGATACTTGTTAAGAACCTCCAATCTTTGTAGTCCAAGGCCTCCTTCACTGTAAGGAGAACACACTTTCTTCCAAGATAGAGTCTTAAATTTTCTTATATCACCATCTCCAGACCACAAGAAGTTTCTGATTATCTTCTCACAGATTTTTATTACTGATTTTGGCCATTTATAAATTGCCATACTATAAATAGGAATACTGCATAGTACTGACTTGATTAGAATAATTTTATCATTGAATGAAAGTAATTTCCCTTTCCAACTAGCCAATTTCTTTTGCATCAACTCTACCATAGGCCACACTGTTGCAATTTTGACTCTTCCAGCACG
Source organism: Papaver bracteatum (assembly GCA_023529315.1). Taxonomy (NCBI): domain Eukaryota; kingdom Viridiplantae; phylum Streptophyta; class Magnoliopsida; order Ranunculales; family Papaveraceae; genus Papaver; species Papaver bracteatum. The sequence continues at coordinate 6,512,646 of JAJJWX010001877.1, forward strand.
TAAAATAATTCCCAAATACTTGTCAGGGAGAGTGCTTACTTCCATTTGCATAATATCTTTGATTTTTAGAATTCTTGCATTTGTTGTCCCATCACAAAAAGTTTACTTTTTATTTTGTTTATCACTTGGCCTGAGCTGTCTTGATATTCTTCAAGTAACTTCATCAGATTTTGAATGCTTCTTTTACCTCCATTGCAGAAAATAAATACATCATCTGCAAAAAACATATGAGAAGGATAAATCCCTTTCTTTATTACCATTGGCTGTATTTTCCCTTCCTCCACCAACTTTGTTATGTTTCTACTTAGAACATCTTCCATTAAGATAAATAGAATGGGGGATAGGGGGTCTCCCTGTCTTAACCCTCTACCCACTGAAAAAAAGCCATTTTGTCCTCCATTAAGCATGACTGAAATTCTTACTGATTCAAAGATAGTATTTATCCAATCACACCAATTATCTGAGAATCCATACTTTTTTAACACTTGAAAATGAAACTTCCAGCTCACAGTGTCATAAACTTGAGATATGTCCAGTTTAAGCCCCAAATTACCATTTCTTCTTTTCTTTTTCATTTCATTTATCATTTCTGATGCTAATAAGATTTGGTCTTGAATATTTCTTCCTTTGATATATGCTGCTTGTTGGGGAGAAATCAACTTCTGCATAAGACTTGACATTTAGTAAAAAATTTAAAACTCACATTACTTAGCCCAATTGGACTATAATGCTGGAACCTTCAACTTTTGGTAGAAGCACCAGAAAATTGGAGTTTAATCCTTTTGGAATAAATCTTCTTTTCCATCAAAAATGAACTGCTTTGACCACATCATCTTGAATTATATGCCAACATGCTCTGTAAAAACTGCCTGAAAAACCATCTGGACCTGGGGAGCTGTCTGGATCCATTTCAAAGATAATTTGCTTGATTTCTTCCATAGTTGGAATTGCATCCAACATTTCTTGGTCCTCAGATGTTATTAAATTTGGAATCACATCAAGTAAAGATTCTGATATATTAACTTCTTTGCACTTAAATTTTTCTTCAAAGAAATTCACAAGCAGTTCTGCTATTTTACCTTGATCAGTAAGGACTTCATTGTTATTATTCTCCATCTAACTGATAGAATTCCTTGCTTGCCTTACCTTGAATTTAGTATGAAATAATTTAGTGTTTGCTGATCCTTCTTTGACCCACTTGGTTGTATCTTTAAGTTTAAGCAATGTACTTAGCTGCACTTCTTTTGTGTTTAACTTATTCTCAGCCTTTACCAAATTGCCCAGTAATTCTTCATTCCCTGGATTTTCATCAGATATTTTCATTGCTTCTTGAACTTCTTTTGTGGCTTCTTGAATTTGTACATTCACATTGCCAAACACTTTCCAGTTCCATTCAACCAACACCTTTTTTAACTTTTTGAGTTTGCTTTGTAAAACAAAAGTTGGATCTCCTTCAACCTTTTCAGCCCATGTATTAGTGACAACTTCTATGAAATTGGGATGTTCAATCCAGATTTTTTGAAATTTTTGAGGTACATTTTTTTGTTTAGGACAGTTTACACAACCCCCTAATATAGGAGAGTGATTAGATGTTATTCTCAAGCCAACTTTATAACTCCATCCTTCATGTTTCTGAAGCCACAAATTGTTAATTACTGCTCTGTCTAGGTTGCATAGAATTCTTTTAGCTCCATGTTGACAGTTAGACCAACTGAATTCACAACCTGATTTGGAAGCTTGTTGTAGTTCACAGTTATCTAGACAGTTATTTAATTCCAGCATATTTCTTGTGTTAGGAGCTCTCCCCCCAACTTTTTCTTCTGCAGATAAAAAAGCATTAAAATCCCCAATAGCTAACCAGGGAAGATTGAACCCACTTATTACCTCCATTTCTGCCCATAAATTTCTTCTTTGAATTGCTCCAACATGAGCATGAACTCCAGATATTAGACTGCCTCCAATGTTGACTGTTATCATTTGAGTTGACATAGATACTACAGTAGGTGTGGGTAAATTCTTATTCCAAAAAAGCCATATATTCCCTTTTTTATTTGGCAAAGAGTTATGAATTGCCATATTCTGCATTCCTGGTAAGTCTAATTTGTTGCAAAATGCTGCATTGCAACTTATTCCTGGTTCTGCTATAAAAACTAGAGAAGGTTGAAATTGATTTATTAAAGACCTTAATTTCTCTTGAGCCCTAGGTCTTCTCAGGCCCATGAGATTCCAGACAATAACCTTCATTGTAAAAATTGGAGGTCCCTAGTACCCCCTTTACCTTGATTTTTCCTGAAATTATATTTGGAGTTGATCTGCCGAGCTTTGATCTTATTTGGAACTTCCTTCTGTTGAACTTCTGTAGTTTTGGTGTTTGAAGTAGAAGGTTTCTGAATTATTTTTGACCAAGTAGTTGTGGGAATTCTTTCCTTAGACATTGATCCATCTTTTCCATTGATAAAATTGATCACACTTTTGTCAACTGCATTATCCTCAATTATTTGTTGGATTCTAGCAGTAGAAAAGTTTCCATTAGATACATTTAAATTAAGATCAACCTCCTCCTCACTCACTGTATTAAGAGCCTCAAATCTTCCAGAAGGTATATTCACTGTTTCATGGCTTTTTTGAGGTGCTTCTGGTGCTGGAGTTAAGCAAATATCAAACTTGACTTGCTCTGTTGGAGAATAATTTTGGCCCTTATCCACTTCCACGGGTGATTTTGGCTTGGAATTAGATGTAGTTTTTCCATTATTCTGGTTGGTATCTGGTGTTGCTTCAGTTGAGGACTTCACTCTACATTCTGCTTGTAGGTGACCAACAATCTTACAATGATGGAAAAATTTGGGAAGTTTTGTCATCAGTACACTTTGCATAAATCCTCCAAACTTGGTCTTAATCCAAAGTTTATGTGGGATTTTCTTTCCTAAATCTATTTTCACAAGAACCCTTGCATATAAACCATTTTCAAAATTCAAAGTAGCTTCATCTACCTTTACTGGTTCTCACAAAGCCCTACATATTGTAAATAGAGTCTGTTCATCCCAGTATTCTAAACTTAGACCAGGAAAATGAACCCATGCTATTGATGTAGATGTTCTATGCAACTCTGGTCGAAAATCTGGAAACAATTTCGAATCCAAAGTGTTTGATGATAAACTTCCCACACCCCTGATTTGATATAACTTTGGTCTCTTTCATTATCTAATTTAATGGTGAAAAAAACCTTTCCCAGTGGAATCATTTTGCATTGACCTACTAATTTCCATTGTGATTTCAGATTTGTTACAGCATCAGAGAACTTTAAACAAAGTAAATCCAAATGACCTATAAGAGAAAATTTACATACAACACATCTTTCATCTGTTCCATTTATTAGATCAATTGAAGGACTATCTTCCACCATATTGTTTAGATCCACCACAAATGAATCCATTTCAAAATTTTGATTTGTTGCCATGATACAAACTTGAATAAGATTTAAGAATCGACTAACAGAATTAAAACACCAATCATTGATGTGTAGAGATTAAATTTCACCTGAATTAATGACGACGATCGATGTTAAAATTGGGAAAACGAAGAATGAAGACCGAGTTAATCTTCCGATTTGCAGAGCGCGACTCGGACGATTTCACTTCATCCTTTTGAAATCATTTGGAGTTATGTTGTTGTTACATTTGCAAGATATAATCTGTACTTATTTCTGATATCTTGCACTGTTATGTTGTTGTTAACATTGCATATATATCTTCTTTGAGTTCTATTATTTCTTTTTAATTTTTCTTTTGTGCTCCAAACTTGCTTTGGTTATTGTGATTATGTTTGTGGGTTCTTAAAATTCTCATGAAATTTCATATACTTGGTGTAGGCTCAAGTTTTGGAGTTGTTCAACCAATGCCCACAAGTCACAAATTGGAAGTGTTTCAAGGTATGAATCACTTCTACTAAATACAATGGTACTGCCTATTCCATGTTTTCTCAACAGTGTGGGGCGAAAAAAGGCTAGAGATAGTGGATAACAATGATGGAACCAATAGAGGTTTAAAAAAAAAATCAAATTGGATATTGCAGGGAAGAGACAAGTGCTGCTAGCCAGGTTTGTGTGAATGAGTATATGGGTTCTGGTGGCTGTGTTGGGATGTTCGGATTAAAGAAGTTTGTGTTGTATTTCAGCTAACAAAATCAAATTCTCACTGACCAGTTGAAGTATACTTCTCTCCCTAATTGTCTACAGCCTGTCCCTCTCTCTATTTTCCTCTCGAGTTTTCTTCTCCAGCAGAAACCATGTAATCTTTTATCTTTCATTACCATCTGTATCCAAGCAGTAAAGTCGCAATATGTAGATACTGGAACTGGTGTGGGTTGTGGGGGTGAATTTATATACGGCTATAGTGCTGATGGTGGTATAAGGGTTTCTGATGTTTTTTTTTTTTGTTTTTTTAGGACTAATAGTGAGTTAAAGGTGCTGGAAGTGGTACAGGTTATATGGCAAGTGGTGGTTTGATACTGGAACTGGTGTGGGCTGCGGGGGTGAATTTATATAAGGCTGTAGTGTTGATGGTGGTATAAGGGTTTCTGATGTTTTTTTTTTTAGGACTAATAGTGAATTAAAGGTGCTGGAAGTGGTACAAATTATATGGCAAATGGTGGTTTGATACTGGAACTGGTGTGGGCTGCGGGGGTAAATTCATATACGGCTGTAGTGTTGATGGTGGTATAAGGGTACAAGTTACATTTGATTTATTATAGTCAAATATTATCAATTGATTTTTAAATTTGTTCTAATTACATATTCTTTTACTTCTTTAGTTAATGCAATGCAAATGTTATATTTTTGAGTCTGTGAAGCAGAGGAGATGAGATATATATGTATACAGGTATTTGCCCTTTTGGTCAAGATCGTAAGCGTAATTGGTACTGGAATCCTCAAGGTGGTTGCTGGAGGCTTATCGACACAGAAGAGGTATTAATCTATCACAGATTGATTTACAAATTTTGGCTGTTAACAGCCTTGGCAGTAGAGAGTTTTGAAGTCTAGGAATGTCATTTGAACTGGGTATTTAACATTTAATTGAGTATTAAAATAAAATACAGTATAGACATGAATACTGATTATTGTTGGAAGAATTCGTCATGGATTCACAGTAGATCGTCGATAAAAAAATCTTTTCTTACATATAGCACTACTCTTTTTTTTTTTTTGATGCCAAAGATGAATTAATAGAAGCGCTAAACAGTTACACTGTCTGCTAGCAGAAGACTTTCCACAAAATCTGGAGGTTCATCTAAAAAAACCTTAACCAATCTGTTTTTCCTGCTGAATTTTGCTAACTTTGTCGGTGGGTTTATTACATAATCTAGGAACATAGTTGCATTCCCAGTGAGGGATGCGTTTTAAACCATCAATTGCGTCCAGAAGTATGTCTTCGTTCTCCCAAGAAATCACAGGTGCATGATTTTTGATATAGCTTTCGATACCTTGTAAATCAGTTTCAAATACTATATGTGTTTGCTGCAGTTTTCCACCCCATTTGACCGCTTCTAGAAACGCCAGACATTCTGCACGTTCGGAGTCCTTTATTCCTTCATAGCAATTTGTAGAGCCTCCCCTCCATTTGCCTGAAAAATCACGCAAAATTAGAGCAATTCCTGTTTGACCAGAATTTTTATCGAAAGAAGCATCACAGTTAATTGTGTAGAAAGGGAATTCAGGTGGTTTCCATTGTCTATTTGGTGCCTGATGCACCTGCATCATCTGTGGTTGTTGTTTATCATATAAACTTTCTATGTACGATGCAAAATTCATTGCTTTCCTAGCTACTGCTTCTGGATTAGCTTTCTTCTGCTGGAACTGCACTTCACACCTTTCATTCCATATAGTCCATGATACTATCATTGCCGTATTTAACCATTTTTTATTCAAACTGTTCTGTTTAGCTGATGTTAACCACGATTCAAAGACTGCTCCAATATCCCTGTAAGACCATGTTAAAGCACGAGAACCTCCTGGGATAATCGCCCAAACTGCCCTGGAGAAAGGGCATGCTAGCACAACATGCAAAACTTCTTCTTCGCATTGGTTACACAGGGGGCACATATAGCACTACTCTTTTTTGCATTTTTAGCTTATGGTGTTGCTTAAAAAAATCTTTTCTTACATATAGCACTAATCTTTTCTTACATATAGCACTACTCTTTTGTGATTATTGTGCATTTTCACCACCGCCTGTTCATGGTGCTGCTTAAAAAGTTCATTGGAATCTCATATGTAGGCCTTCGATATTCTTTTATTTCTCTTGACATACGAGGAATTGGGGAATCACATTTGCACTCAATGTTCCAAAAATGGAGGTATCACATAAGATGCAGTTAGACGGAATTCCAAATGCAGGGACCATTTGAACCCAGCTGAAGATTAAATTCAAACTGAAGTTTCTCAAATATTTTCAAGTCCTGATCATTTTACAGGAACTGAAAGTCCTAGCCATGGCAGTGAAGCGGGTACTGGATCTTAGTTCCATGGGGCCTTTAATGAGAAAGTTTGTTGCGTAGTCTTTGGATCCTCTGCTCATCCACTGAATATCCTTATGTGAATATCTAAGAATTTGAGAAGTTTATTTTTTGGACATGAGATGCAAATGTAATGAGCGACTTCTTTCCTAGAATGGTTCTACATTTCTCTAACAACAACGAAGCAACTGTAGTACTTGAGAATTGTATAGTAACTGATGTAATTGTTGTTACGGACGCATGATAAGTTCATTTAGTTGCTATAATTTTTGCTTAGTCATTTTCGGAATTTTGCACATAGATTGGCAAGCATGGTTACATATGCATTAGCCACTGACACGAAAGCAATAACGTCCATTGCATGATGTCACGATCCTTCTTTCTGTATATTTTTATTTGATTTGTTTTTGTAGAGACAACTGTCCTATCTCACAACAATGTTCACATAGCAACTCGGTTATTTATTAAAAATGCATCCGGATGGGACATGACAAATAAAAAATGCACGGGGATGGGGCGCGGAAAGTCGAAGCTGAGCAACACCAAATCAGAAATCCTAAACATGTATGGAGACGGGGCGAGGCGAAGCCGAGCCACACCAAATCAAAAAGTGTAAGGGGACGGGACAAGGAGAGGTGAAGCGAACCACACAAAATCAGAAATCCTAAGCATGCATTGGGACGGGACGAGACAAAGCCGAGCCACATCAAATCAAAAATACATCGTGATGGGGCGGTGTGAAGCCCCGCGACACCAAATAAAAAGGCACAACGGAGCGTGGCGATGGCACATCACATCAAACCAGAAATACGGTTAAAATTAAAATGGATGATTTTCGAGTCCGCCCGATACGTAGCACGGGCACAAAATCTAGTCTTAATTAGAAGATGCTTTTAAATAATCGAACCCATCCCATACCTAATTGTGATCTCCTACTGAACCAATGACAACCAAATTACCAAATCCCGGATCAATAGGACAGCGTTTCCAACTCAAACCAGGGCATTAAAAAAATAGACCGAATAGCCGGTGGTGCTCGAATTTGTGGGGCCGAGACGAAATGATTATTTGACAACTGTTTGGCGCCGTTTAAGGCTTTTTTAATGGCCAGATGGTCATCGCTACCCGCTCAATTGACGCTTGCTTTTCTTTTGTTATACTATAAAAAGCCTTCCATTTCCATATCGAATACATTACCTTTGACTCTTCTGCAATATTCCTCACAGTATTCAAGAAAAGTAAGCATCAAAGCTTTTTGACTCTCAGAAAGAACAGAGAAATGGAGGCAATGAAGATGAGAGTTTTGGTTGCAATCACCGTCGTAGTCATGGCTGCCTCATCCATTCAGAATGTTGCAGCTGCTGATGCACCTTCGCCAAGCCCTACTTCCAGTGCCGTCGCATTTGTTCCAGCTGCCGTTGCGTCGTTGACCGCTGTGGCTTTTGGGTTCCTTTTCTGAAGTTGTTCGCTATGATCGAATTCATAGTTTGTAGAAAACTAATCTGGCTTCTTAAATTCTCGCTCTCACATTATTTATCCGCTCGTCGCTTCTTCTAGTTTGGCCAGCCGGTAGATGATATGGTTGGGGTTTTGGGGTCCAGATCATTCTTCAGTTCATTTGTATTTGGGTGGAATTTTTACATTGTTTCGGTACCAAATTGATGTAAACATGAAAACATATCGATGAATTTGGTATTATAATTTTCAATAAACTATGTGTTTCAGAGTATATGGACTATAGTGCCCATTAATTTCTTAGTTTATGCAAAAAGAACAGCAACATCTCCAACGGGGTGTTTGGATATAAAAAGTTACATTTTCGACTTCGACACTCGAATTAATTATAATTTTTTTGACTTTTAGAAGTTGAACCTCTAATTATGATGTGCTATCCAAACAACCTACGATCATATCGAAATAAATATAAAATTCCTTAAAGACCCACAGCACCGTTTAGGGATTGCCCAAATGTGGACCAATCACTTCCACCACTAAGATCTATAGGAGTGAGGTTCTAATTAGGATTGAGTGAGACTTCAAAATCATTTTGGATGATTGAATTTCATTGGTTCACATTTGAATCATATAAATTGGTCCATGTTAATTGTTTTCGAAGACTAAAAACATAAAGAACGGTTATCCTTAAACCGTGCGTTAAGTTTGAACTAAAATGGAAAAACAATAACTACTCCCTCCGTCCCTACTATATAGGCGGAGTTTTGAAAATTTGCAGTCCCATTAAATAGGCGGAGTTTCAATTCCTAGATGGGTTTTTTCATATATTACCCTTAATTATTATAGGTAGTTATCACCATAATTAAGTTAATGTTTCTAATGTTGGAAATTGTACAAAGAGTAAAATAAGAAAGTTGATGGATATGTATGAAACTAATAAAATTTCTTATTCTAAGAGAAACTCACTTCTCCGCCTATATATCGGGGACGGAGGGAGTATTTTTTAGAAACCGAGGGAGTATTAACTAATTGGAACCATGAGCATTAATGTGGAACCAAGATATTCTTTGTTCTAGGGTTAATTAGTGTTTGGGTCGTAAGTTTTGGTACCCTTTAGTATTTGGGTCCTAAGTTTGTCCGTTATAGTGTTTGGGTCGTAGACCGTTAGTCAAACTGAAGTCAACTGGCTATTTGGTCAAACTGTTAGTTCAATTTAACCACAGTTAATATATATACACCGTTTGCCACTTCATCTAATCTACTCTTGTCTACTTCAACCAAACAAGCCCTACGATTTGTCTACAGTTCACCCATGACCACCGCCACCACTTCATCTTCTGCAACATACCACCACCGTCTTCTTGCTCCGACAGAATCATAATCCGCTTCTTCTTCTGCTCAATAGCTCTACTAAAGCAGAACCAAAACCTCTTTCTAGATTGAAAAAAATAGAAAATCAACAATCCCCACTAAGCACCAATTTCTTAATGGGGATTTGAAAGGTTTGTATGTAATGAAAAATCAGGATTTGGGATTTAGGTTTATGCTCTTCTTCTTAGCAACTGATTTCACAAATCTCAACTAGATATGTGAATTAAAGATTGGGATAGAGACATAGATGATTTCAAATTACAGAGACAGAGATAATTAAAGTAGTTAGATATCTTCATGCTTTCTACAGAGACAAAGATTGAGATTTGATTTGAGATTGGGTTTCTATTATAGAGTGAAGAAGAAGAAGAAGGAGGTTCCAACAACACAACAATTCACAAACTAAGCTCTGGAGGGTTTTCCTTGTTTTCCATAGATTTGTATATGGAGGGGGAGAAATTGGATATACCCAGATGGAGATTAGAGTTGGGTTTTTATTTTTTCCGAAGCAATTGATTACGTTCGGTCCCTTGATGATTTGGGGGTGAATCGAGTGATTTTGTGTGGATTGGAAAATCACCCCCAATTGATTTTATTCGTGTAAATTATTCACTCACGGAAGCTGATGGGAGTTAACGGATACTACTGAACACTAACAGTTTGACTATCTGACTGCTTAGACTAACGGATCTACGACCCAAATACTATAACGGACAAACTTAGGACCCAAACACTAAAGGGTACCAAAACTTACGACCCAAACACTAATTAACCATTTGTTCTATCCTTTCAAGCAGTCAGTGTGTTGCGCCAGTAACCAACAGTACAAATGTACAATGAGCACCATTTTACAACAAACATTTTTTAATCCCACGAACAGATAATCAAACATTATGTATTGTAGCCGAATTAGGTACAATCCCAATCACTAAAATAATGAGTTTGTTCTAGAGAATTCCTTAAGAGCAAGTCTTATGGCGGAAGAGTTCCATCTTCCACGCCACCTCAGCATTTGGAATGGTGGATGGAAGCACAAGTGTAGTGGTGTAACAACAAAAACGCTAATCTTAATAGCGTTGAGCGCTAATCAGTATAGCGATAAAAAACGCTAATCATAATAACACAAAACGCTATTAAGATTAGCGCTTTTTTTCTCAGCCATTAGATTTTCAATGGCTTGTTTTAAATCTACGGATAAATAAAAAGCGTTATTTTGAATAGCATTTTGTGATATTCTTATTAGCGTTGAGCGCTATTCTGATTGCGTTTTTCGTCTTCTAGTGCGCTATTCTGAATAGCGCACTACGCTAATTTGATTAGCGCTACCATGGACCATCCCGCGAAATCATGGAACACTGCTTGGATTTTCTGTGAAAGACCCCAACTTGGAAGCCACTAAACTTGACATTCCATAGTTTTTCCACACTTGGAATGGCTTGGATTCCACCATAAGACTTGCTCTAACCAGTACTAGCTAGTTTTGTTACTTCCGTAGTTGTTTTGCTTACTCCCCTTTATTATTAGTGGTTTCCACATGCCACTTGTTACGGCCATGTGTAACTGGTTCATGTGCATACTCATTAATTATCATCTTAAACTTCATTATCGGATACGGTTAGTATTAGATTCTTCTGAATAAGTATTAAAAACCATCCAACTTTTCGAGAAGGAAAGAAATATGTAAAATAAACAATATAAGATTATGTACCTAATATCGTTTATTTAGAATCAATCAATGAATGATAACACTCACATAGCCTAACCTGGATGGTTAGTAATTTCTACCAGAAGACAACAGTCACTATAATTTAACTCTTTAGTTTAAAAAGAGTTGATAAAAAAAATAAAGACATACCAGAAAGCGGTGGTGTTAGGGAATGTAGGACCTGAAATGTGATAATTGGACAATTGTCTGGTGCCGTTTAGAGACCCTACCCGCATGTGTGAACGATTATCCCTTGTTATGCTCCAAGTCTCAAACGGTCATATGGGGCAGCATAATCCAATTAGATACCCATTTGTTTTTCGTTTATATTATATAAAACCCTTCCATACTGACTGCCATTTATATCTACTGCTCTTGCAATATTCCTCGTTGTATTCAAGAGCAGCCATCCTAGAATTTCACAAAATCTATGTTGGAATACCGAGGATATCAAGGTGAGATATTCGGAAGACCAAGACCAAGTCATTAAGATCTAGTCAAATTTGTTATATCTAGGTTTACTGCTTTATCCTATGATCCTATAATAGGAATTATCATGTAAATGTAAATCATCTCTCTGAGTTCTATAGATCTCTAATACAATTCACCCTTATGGGTTTTATCAGTGGATGTAGGTCAAATGGACCGAACCACTTTAATCTTTGGTGTGTTCTCTATTTATGATGGTATCAGAGCTGGAAAAGATCCTTGCTTCCGCATCTATATCTTTCTTAGGTTGATGATGTTTTCCTTTTCCTAATTCGGTTTTCGTTATAGCGATCTCACCTAAATACTAGAAGAGTCTACATATTTAGATGAGTTTTTCACCGTTTTTTTTTTCCTAGGCATCATCATTCTTTTCCGATCATCAAAATCAATCATTGCTGCTTTCGGTTCTATTTTAATTTGGATTTCTTTGATGCAATATAATCATACGTTGCATGTTTAATTCGCTCTTTTTTTTTCCTGTTGTATGTATGGAGTTCCAAACACTACAGAGATAATTCCAATAACAAGATTTTAGAATGTTTTCAACAATCTACATAGAGAATAATGGAGGCAATGAAGATGAGAGTTTTGGTTGCAGTAATTTCCATGGTCATGGCTGCCTCATCCATTCAGAGTGTCACTGCTGCTGATGCACCTGCACCAAGCCCTACCTCGGATGCAGTCGCATTTGCTCCTGTTGTCTTCGCTTCATTAGATGCAACTGCCTTTGGATTACTTTTCTGAACTAAAGGTTAAGCATGGGTGCATTTAGTGATAAACAGTTTCAGCAGTACCTAAACAGACGATGTGACAGAAACGCACTATTAGGCGTGGTGGTGTGTTTCTGCCGATTCTTTTACCATTTAACTGGTTTTTTTTTTTATTTGCGTTCCGTATCTGTACCTCGAATTATTTTTTTTGTCTGGTTAATATTAGCATCGTAACACACATTTTGGTTGGTTACTCATTCAATAGTTCATTGGGTAGACTTGTTCTGTTGCTTTCCAATTTAGCGTGTAGTTTGAAACTGATGTGGCACTACAGTGGTGTACAATACAAAAATAAGAATCGAGAAACAAAATAACATAGTAACCGTGTTTGATTCAATTTCTAATCGGAGACAACGAGACAACTACAGCAGCCTAAGAATCAAAACATACACATTGACAATATATGAGAGATCGGCCATTGTCCACCTCCATCTAAAGGTGAAAGAAATAGTCTCCAAGGAACTTCAATCTAAGAGATGAATCTTAAGACTGCGCAATAGCATCACCTTTATACAAATCGTTTCCATTTAAAGAAATAGGCTATTATTAGGCCCCTTCCTATGGGTGTGGAAAATCAATAGATTTTCCACTTAAGCACCCACTATGGAGGGGGCAAAGTGGCAAATTTGCCACTTTGCCAGTCCAGGTGGAGTTTCTACCTATCGGTCGAGCCTAGACCGTTAGGTCTGTTTGACACCGTTCGGTGTAAACTACACCGGTAGCGGTCCATACTAAATCGGTAATATCATCTCATCCAACGGTCATAATTTCTTCATCCTATAAATACGATATCAAATTTCACTTCAATTCACACCATTTCTTTAATCTCCATTCTTTCGCTCAACAAATCCAACATGTCAGTTCGATCTCGAGCTCGCAAATTTAACACAACTGAAGATGAATCCATTTGCAGGCATTATGTTTTTGTTATGCAAGATATGGTCATTGCTGAACAACATCAATATCAAGAGACTGTATGGAGTCGTATATTTCATAGATTTCAAGAAGATACAATGAACCTGAATAATCGAGATGCAAATGGATGTTGTGAACGCTTCCGAGAAATCAGCAGGGAGGTGAAGTTGTTTGTTGCTACACTAACTGAAGGCTATCTAAATTGACAAAATGGTCAAAACGCATTTGATGTGGAGCAAATGTGTCGGCTCGAATGGCGCAACAGAGTGGAAAAAGATTTTCAATTTGATGGTTGTTATCTTATCTTGAGGGTGTTGCCCGAATATGATCAGTCTAGATTAGCTACCCAAATATGATACATCTATCATTTGTATCAAATTTTAATTTTAAGATATTATTAAATCGTTCGGTTAATTTAATCAGATATAAACATTTGTATTTTATTTTAATATAAAACTAGTTCAGCTTTCATTGAAAGTAAAAAATTTAATTTACATTAGTGCCTCTTTCATTCATCTAGATAATGACATAACTTACAATAAAGACTCTAAAAGTAAAAATTAGGGATGATATTCTTCATCTTGTTTATCTTCTTCATTTCACCAAACTTCCAATCAATGCGCTCATGAACGGAGTCTCCTTTGTTTATCTTCTTCTTTGCCATCAAATTCTCCTTCCCTTGAACATTTTTCTTCCCTTGAACTTTTCTTGGTCTTCTCTTTGTAGGTTTGATTTGATTAATATCCAAAACTTGTAGACTTCTTTGATTTTTACCTATTTCTTTATAACCTTCACATATCTTATTAAGGGCCGATTCAAGCACCACTCCAGAAAAATCTAGTTGGGTAGCCAAGTCAAGTTGGGATTCAAACTTTGCCATTTTGAAAGATAATAAGATAGAAAGATAGAATTTTTTGTGTAAAAAATTTGGTGTAATTTTTAGTGTGATTTTTGGCCCTTTTATAACGGTGGAGAAATAGCCGTTGGAGGTTTCAAATCAACCTAACGGTTGAGACTAAACCGCTGCCGGTGTAATGTAGACCTCTGGGGTCTCGAGTGATCACTACGGTGTAGTCTCGACCGCTAGGTGGAGACTAAATCGTTAATAGTTTTTACCATAGTGGCGCGGCCAGTTTGCCAGGCCAGCTGGCATGGCAAATGAAACATTTAGCCAGTTGCCATAGGAAGGCCCTTATCCCCCACTCTCACTGATTTCCATAGTGTGAGTAGGGATGCACAGAACTGAACCGTAACCACAGACCGAACCGATAACCGCATAAACCAAACCGAAACCGCACTGAACCGATAATCCAACGGTCGGTTACGGTTTTAATTTTAATAACCGTTAGATCTTCGGTTAAGTCATCGGTTTCACCCATTAACCGAATCGAACCGCACCATACTAACCGATGATTAATATCCATTGATTTATATTTCTATCAGATCTTAGCCGTCCATCCTCATTATATATTTAACTTATACCTAACCCTAAAACTAAATCACTCTCCTCTTTTCTTCTCTTCCCTCTATCAGTTGCACGCCTCTTTTTCCTTCTTCTTTTCTTTTTCTTCCTTCCTCCCTCTTCCTCTTCTGTTTTAGTTATTTTTCCTTCTCCTTTTCAACATTTTTCCTTCTTCTTTTCTTTTTCTTCCTTCCTCCCTCTTCCTCTTCTATTTTAGTTACTTTTTCTTCTCCTTTTCAACATACACCACTATCAACTACTACACCATCATCTCCAACACCACCACCTGATGCACTACCATCAACTGCTACACCATCATCACGAGTACCACCACCACAAGCTACATCATCATCACGAGCAACACCACCTTTTGATTGGTGAAAAATTGAAGATTAATGACCACAATGAATATTACGGTTCTTAATTTTTTTATATTTTTTTTGTCTAATTAGTTTGATTTCATGGGTTTCAAATATTATTTGTGTAGTTGGTGTGTTGATGGATGTTTATTTAATTGGATTTGATTCATGTAATCTAAAAAAATTGCAGATCTGGAAGAAAATATTACAACTTCAGGTTCTTAAAAATCTTTTTTTTAAGTTTTATTTATTTTTTGATTGTTATTTCTATATTGGGTTTGTAATTTGGTGATATATAATATACATCCATGCAATTGAGATTTGAGAAGTAGATGCAATAATATCTCCTTCTCTGTATAATATCTCCTCCTCCTCTGTAATCTGTATGGGTATGAGTCGGTTAAAAACCGATGAAAACTGTAACCGAACCGCAACGATGGAAACCGTAACCGATGAAAACCGAAACTGAAAAGTTCGGTTTCGGTTTCAAATATGATAACCGTGCTATACACGGTTAGGTGTTCGGTTTGAGCCATAACCGCACCGAACCGAACCGTGTGCAGCCTTAAGTGTGAGTGCGATATGCCGTGGAAATTGATTTGTTTTAAGAACCATTCACTCGTGTGTCAACCTTTGGATTGACTCTTAAGCATTACAAGCTAATAAAACCCTAATACGATCGTTTTCGTAAAGGGTCGTCTCAAATACGTTAGACGTGTTTGAAAAATAGGTGATTATTTCCAACCAACCAACGCGGCAAATACATTAGACACGTTCAAAGCTGGGTGATTAGTTTCAATCAACCAAACCACACGGCCTTCTTTGGACGGACTCGTTTACCTTTCAACTAGCCTATCAAAAACGGGAAATTAGGCGACCCCAAAGCGACGAAAACACGCGTATTTTCTAACAATTTCGCATTAAAAAACCAAGTTCCAAAATTTCACAACCGTTGGCTAGTCTACTCAAAGCTAAGAATATAGCGTGTTTTGGGAACTGCCTCCTGGAAAGTTAGTGTACGTCGGAAAGCTATTTCCATAATCACAAAACCAGTTAAAAAAAAAAAAAAAAAAAACGGTAACAGCACGATTAATTAATCATTGATTTAGGCGTTTGATGACAGCACAAAGCACTAGTTAATTGCTGGTTAAAAATATCTAGAAGGCGGTAGTTTTGCAGCTGGACAAAATCGAAGCCCACTGAATAGTACCTAAACACATTCATCATCCCGTATTCTACCCAATTCCAAGTAGGTGTAGAAAAGTAGTATAGAGTTGGTAGGTGGTTATAACTTCGAAGAAAAAAAAAAGTTACAAGGACCCACGTAGAAATTTAACATAAATTATTGGACAGCTGTATGGCACAAAGTAAGACGACAACCTGTCTACAACGGGCACCTAAACAAAAAAACCTAAAACGAAACGGTCACAAACTACGGTCAGACTACCCGTAAATCTCTGTTTATAAAACCCTTAAACTCCTCTCATTTCTTCCTCCCACTAAAAAAACAGCAGTACTCCTTTTTCTCTCAGTCTTTAACGTTTCTGCAATCTCTCTCTTTTCACTTTCTCCTCATCCTCCTTAAGAGATCTCGCAGAGACCTAAATTCTAAACGAAATGGAATCAACATTGAAGATGAGAGTGTTCATTGCAATGATCTTCATGGTCATGGCTGCTTCATCAGTCCAGAACGTTGCAGCTGCTGATGCACCTGCACCAAGTCCTACTTCTGATGCTACTTCTTTTGTTCCTGCTGTTTTCGCTTCGTTAACAGCTCTTGTTTTCGGATTACTTTTCTAGATCATCATCAACCAACTTTATTAGTTAGGAAAAGATGTATCTTTCTTTCTCTATCTCTTCTTTTCTCACTTATTCACTCATTTTTAACTTAGAATCTCTACTGGTTACTAGATCTTGGTAGATTTGAAGAGTTGGAAGGGGTTTTGGTTGAAGATGAGGAAATGGGCGTCTTTCATTTAATTTTTTATTAAATATGATTTATTTGATGGGGTTTTTGGTATTGGATTTCATGGGAGTTGTTGCTTTGGGTGTGGTTTGTGTATGATGATGAGGAGGAATGGGGTATGATGTATTATATTATGACGATTATGATGATGATGGATGATATGTAATTCGTTTTATTTAGTAATAAAATCTTATTTTCATTATTATGGATCTTTAATCTCTTTTTAATCTTTGTCTATCAAATCTTTATCCTTGGGGTTTCATTTCATTAACAATGTACAAAGTATGGATGTGTATTGCTCCTCATCAAGCTATACTTTCTATGGCAGATCTGTTTGATGAAATGCCTGACTGAATATTTTGATTAAAGCTGCATTCCTGAAGGCCTAAAATTAAACCCTATTGAGTAGAATCAGTCAATTGACTTAATTTGGTGCTTTTCATCACAGAGTTCTGAGTTCTGTACAAATGCTGTTATGTTTCATTGAAGAAAAAAAAATGTAGTACGTTTGAAAGTTAAGAAAAAGTTAATGCATTTTCGACCGTTGGTTGTGTGATAAACGTTTCCATTAGGTGGTTAAACATTTTAGATGGTCTAGATGAATTTGAAAATAGGGTTTCACAGTCGGTGTTTGCCAAACTGGTTGGTGATACTAGAACCACTAACTGGATTGAGATATTTTTGTGTAGTCTGTAATTCTGTATGATAGTGATGGTGTAACAGAAGAAGAAAGAAAGAACGTGGTAGGGTTGTATTGTTTGATACTACTTAATTAATTAGCGTATCTTGATAATTAACTCGTCTAATATCATATTGGCGTTCGACACGTGTTAGGTTTATGGGTGGTGCCAATGGTTTAGCTGCAGCACATGGGTAGGGTGGGTTGTTGAACAAAGGCTTTGTTTGGAAGCAAAATGTTCCTCAAGTGACGTGGGGACCACAGAGATTAAGTGAAAGGCTGGCAATGGCAAGCTGTGTATACTTTTTGTTTGTTTTTTCCTTGTCATCGAAGCATTCTCTCAAAACAAAAAACGGTCCTGATTAACAGTCTGAGAAATTTATCCGTTTCATTTAGACCGTTACGTGTCAACGCATAACAGGACAGTACTTTCGTAACACGCGAGCTGCATCTAATTGACTGTTTAGTTCACAATATGATTGAATGCCTTTCCCACAATGAGTACTATTCTTGCAACATCGTCCTTCAAACTCTCGTTTTACCTTAAAAACTAGAGATCAAGCCAATTTTAAGCTTAAATATGGAAAACCTACTTTGCGGTTCTGCAATTTCCTCATTTTATTATAGTTACTTTAGATGAATTAACGTACCGGTTTTCAATTGTTGCATTACTCCTGCTCTCTGAAACACAACAAAATTGTAAATAGAAAGCTATGTATTCACCACCCTCAAAGGTGGAAATGGGCATTCTATGAATTGGTAACACTATTCTGCTACTTTACAAGACTACACTATGCATTCTACCGAAAATAATGGGGACTACAAAACACAAAATAATAGATTACAGACATTCTACTAGTACAAGTAGGCACTTCAAGTGATCATTCTCCAGCTTCAATTCGGTTGAGAACCACAAGAGCCAACTACAAGGAACATGAACATCCAAGATACCCTGTACAGTTAGGTCCAAAATTACAGATACCACCTGCCGAGCCTAAACTTGTGCCGAATCCGACCGTCGGAGTTGCTTATCGGCAAAATGAAGAAGCCTCCTTAGTCTTAGAACCATATCACAATGGAATGGAAGTGCTGAGCGACGATCCAGGTAAGCTGGGCTTACTGTCATCCATGAAAGAGCATGAAGCTCGGCTGATAAGGACTCGAGAATCAAATGGGTCTCTATTTCATGGTCCCTAGAATCTGAACTCAGATTTCTGCTATGCTTAGTAATTCCTCCTTTAGCCATCTTTTCTTGAATCATGTTGGTACCACCATAGTAATCTATAAGACTGACGGATAAAATTGATGGCCACTCTTCTTTCATGGTACTACTCTGCAAATCTGACCTGATAGAAGGAACTGCTTTAGAGACTACAAAACCGGTTGAAAGAGCAATCGCAGAACCTTTGCTGTGTAAAAGATGGGCAAGGGGTGGGGATTCAGAGGTGAGGCATGTCGGAAGCTGTAGAGGTGTAGAAGGCAGAAAACGCATGCTGGGGGAAGGAATTAGAACATAGGATGCCGAAGCAGACCCAAGAGATTTTACAGGGTTGACACCCTCCAAGTAGCTATTAGGCAAAACTGCTCCACTACCACCACCTTGAGCTCCAGTTCCTCCTGCACAGTTGAAAATTTTAATTTGTGAGTAAACGAGCTTAAAATACCCTGCACATCTTTTATTGGTGCGTACACTAGACATAATTCAGTTGCAATTTCACAAGGATTATAACTGTTGTTTTGTTCTTTCATATGTACTGTAGAAAAATAGAACTTTGCAAGGGCCATATCTTTCCTTGAAACGGTTCAAGATGAGGTGTCCTCCCCCCTAAGTTGAAACTTATTTCTAACTCCATAGAGTAGGTCTATGGTGGGTACAAGAGTCCAAACTGGTACAAGAATTTGGTCAGTATCCAAGATATGAGAAAACAATCATAACCAGGGCACTCGTACGTTTATACGAGAACGGAAAAGTTCTAGAAAGAAAACTTTAAAATTCGTCCAGGAGATACTTTTATACTTTGATTATTGTGTATATTAACTTATGGGAGAAAATATGACACGCGTAAGCACAGATTAATATGAATAATCATGTGGAGCAATTGAACCACAAGAATACCTGTGAAAGATGCATCGGCCTGGAGGATTAGATGAAGGGAATGATCAATTGAAACTCCCACCAAGCTAATACTCTGTACTGACTGAAAGATCCCCCTTGAGCTGTCAATTACAGCTTGTCCTCCCATAAGTTGCTTTCTTGTATTGGTTTGCCCTAAACCACCTTTTATGAAGCTGGAAGATTTTGTTTGGGGACTGTACATGGAAGAGCTCGGTGAAGAAGGTAATGTTCTCTCTTGAATCATACTAATCTCTTGTTGATGCAACGAACTCCCGTTATTACTTGCAGACACACCATCAGGCAAAGCATGGCGTAGTTGCAGAGGCCACTTCTTAACTTCATTCCCACCAACTGAGTAAATGGCTTTTTGCCACTCTACATGTAATAACAACGCATACCAATCAGATATCAGAAGACTTGGAAAAAATACCAACTGCCAAATTAGAAGAACGAATGAATAGCAGTAAATTTGAAAAGATTGCTGTACCTTGACGTTCAAGCTCATAAAAGCATCCAATGCGTGTAATTACAATATCTCTAGGCTTGATGGCTCCAATATCAGAGGAAGGACCAGACAGTATCTGGCAACCTTGTTGCAAGACTTGAACAAAAATGCATTGGAGACCTTTGGTGTCTTGACGACTACTGATACCACCAAATGGAAATATATGACTGTCAAGCAATTCTCCTCTAGAATCTGTCCAAACACAAACAAGCCAACGCCAATCCTCTGTCCACCCATAACAACAATGAAGACTTGGAGTCTTTGGATGGCTAGGTCCAAAACCATCAGCCTCTGACCCATGCAGTAAAGGACTAACTCCTGCAGAGTCAGCACACCCTGATGAAGTTGAAGTCTGCATAAAGACGCCACTATTCTCGTCAGCAGATGACCGCAAAAACTCTGTTACTCCATTACCAAGAATTGTCGGTGAAATCCCCAGCTCGATAGATCCAGGCTCTGCCAGTATAAAAAGTGGTTCGAATGCATATCTCATACAAGCATCGGGAATAAAATTGTCTCCAGACCTGATCGGATCACAGCTTAATACTCCTCCCCTTGATGTTTGCCAGGAATTATCCCACGATCTCAAGCCAGCATCAAGCTCACCCTCTCTTGTTAGGGAGGATCCTGAAATTCGAGGAGTAACACAGTCTTTCCACATTCCCTGAATAGGAGGAGAACTAATTTGCATCAGTGCAGATTGAGATCTACCTGTGGAGCCAGACAATGATTGAGCGTCACTACCCTGTGAACGTGCTATACGTCGAGCTTTATTGTAAACTGTGAAAGCAATCTCTTTCAGAAGGACGAGTTCGTTTAGCGCTGGGCTGCTGATCCTAAGGATGGATTCAACAGTTACAATTTGCAGGACCAGTTTAGGGATGCTGAACCCTGAAAGTGCTAATACATTTGATATTGAGGTTTCATCTGCAGCTGCTGAGCAGCTTAGAGCTTTGCCAACTTGGCTGCGTAAAAGGGATCTCCTCTCCTTCTCTAGAGAAAGGCTGATTGATCCAAGAGCAGTGGAAGACTCCACCAGAGTTTGCAAAACAGCAACAGGCTCAGGGAAGGGGCAAACCACGTATATAACCTGTTCCACAAAGCTAGATTTCAGGTCAAACTTGAATTTGAAATAATATTAGATTGAAAGTGGGGTTGGTTACTCATCCTCCTAGGTCTGACTCCAAAAACAGAGTATCCGGTTGTTTCTCAATAATTATCTTAGATCCTCACTTTGTAGCCCAGTTTTTCTGATTTCACATGGACGGAACCATTCTGTTCTAAGTTTTCTATCGAGGAAAATGGAGGCTAGGTGATTTAAGCTATTTCAATTTAGGCCTAAAACAGCAAGTTCTAAAAACGATTACAGCTAAGAATTAAAACTTAACAGTTAACACCTTCCTTTAGAATTACCCCTGATAAATACAAAATCAACTTATGTAAAAGAGGGAGAAGGAAACATCACACTTACAGTGGTAGGACAAGTATTGCCTTCTTTCTGATGTATTGTAGAATTCAAACCGATTCTAAGAGTCTTTATAACATCCGAAAGAGATTTAAGAAAGCTCTTTAAATCCCAACCACTGGATAAAGCTAAGAGATAATCACTTATTGAGCCCATAAAAGATGTGCCGCCACTTTCTATCTTCATAGATTGAGGGCAATCAATTAGAACGAACCCTGATGATGATAACTTCCCAGAGCCTGAATCCATCTGGCCTATATTTTGAGGCGAATGAATGCCCAGTTTGCAAGATTCATACACTGAAAAAAGAGACTAGTAAGAGTTCGGATGCACAAGCGTTTCAGTCTGAAGCAAAGTAGGTGAAATGATGCAAAATGCCAAGGACGCCAAAATTGAGATATAAAAATATAACATTACTAAAAAAAATGTATAAACATATAAAAAATTCAACTATCTCAATGACTTCAATGGGACAAGACTTTCATTTTATTTTAGTTTTGTGCCCAAAGTCCAACTTAAGTTATACCGAACAACCACGGTTTCAGTTATCAGATATATCCTAGAAATCAAATGGCTCGGAACCAGCCCGAGTTAAGAGTGTGAATAAACACAAATAACCTGGACCGTCATTATCTGCCTTCAAGGCAATAGATTAGTACTAATCCATGTGATGCTCCTACTTTGAGGACAGGAACTAAAAATCTTGGTTTTGTTTCGGATGTATATGAGAAGAAATTCAGATATTTTAGAGTGGATCAACTAAACAAGCGGGGAATTTTACTGCACAGTTCACAAATTAGAGCATCAACTGTCAATAGCTTTACACATCCAACTGCGTGTACACATATATGAATGAATAAGAGTTTGGCACGCAACAGACTAGGGTTTGTCATTGACTCTAATAGCTTTCGGCCAAAACATCCAGCAAATGAGATTTTATAGTTAAATCATGACGTAAAATACCGGTATACCTAGTTTATCATATGATACTGTTCCTAAACATTAGAAATAGAGAAGCCAATCCAACAACATACTCACCAGTTCCTAACTGCAAAAAGAAATCAGCAGCAGCAGATGTAAGGAAACCAATGTCCGGACAGATAACAGAGTAGGTCATCTGCAAAACAACAAAGACTTTGCATCATAACCAAATTGTAAATAATTTAAGATCATCAACATTAAATTGTTGGGAAACTTACAGGCTTAGGTAGAGCATATGGTTCAAGAGGAGCCTTTTCCCACAGCTGTAGAGAGCTTGTGGATGTCTTCAGCCAATCATCCTGATACCTAATACAACAAATTTTATATTCGTGCTCATCTAATCTTAATGTATATTTTTATTAAAACCATGAGTAAGATACGTGTCATTAATTATGTCGACCATAAGATAACTAAGCATGGTGCAGACCATTTTCTGTACAGTACTCTGATACAAACATTATTATCTTTGTCAATTGTCATCAATCTTAAAAACCTTTTTTGCACTTTTTGTACTTCCTTACAACCAGCACGTGTTCCAGCAGATCATTTTGGTCACAAAAATCACCAAAAAGGAAACCAAACCAGCAGATTATAAAATTTTACCAGGATTTCCTATTACCAGTATTGCCATGCATTGGATCTACTTGAAAACAAATGAGCTCAGAATAGTTATACATACCCAACAAGTATAGCAGGCAATGGAAGCACAAAAAGAGTTGGCCGGAGACGAGAGGAACATAACTGCTGCTCTGATTCCAAATTACTTGTTTCTTGGTTCAACCTCCTTTGGCTTCCCTCATCCATTCTGGTCCCATCCATGCTACTAGACACTGGAAACAATCACCAAAGATACGTTGATACAATTATATTTGACAAACGCACCCACTTTTACAAAAGGAAAGATTACCTTTCAGAGAAGAAGTAGAACCACCAGATGACTGACTTGGACTGATAGGTTCTCCACCAGCCAGAGTTATAGAGTTTAACGAGTCTCTTGCTTCACCTACAATTGAATCTACAATGTATCCATCACCTACAGCAGCCGTATCAACCGACTGACTACGACCTTTGCACCAATCAATTACAGTTAATGGACCATCCAAGCTCCCAAAAGCAGATTTTAGAGCTACTTTTATGTCTGATTGCAGCAAACTAATTACAGAGGATGGATGTACCTGTTGCAAGAAACTTTTCTGCATTAGCAAATTTTGGAGCCAATAACGGAAAAAGTACTCCTTATCAGGGGTTAGAATTTGTTTTATCCTGTCTAAAGAGTTTGACCATAGTCGACTCGTTCATAAATAAACAACTAAGTTGATGTTTTGGCAGCCAAATCTCTAACCGATACATAATCTGAGCTTTTTGCAGCTTTAGTGATTGCTACCTATTGCAAAGGACCTTTTAAAAAGGTCACACGAGGCAAAAGATTAACTTCAGGTCTAGCCCAGATAAGAATGCAACTAATGCAAGTAACAGAGCAGATTAAGCACCACGGATCAATATGGAAAGCTCATTATCATTATAAGAGCCTTTATTAGATCAGTATTAAAAAATGCACAAAATAGAAGTGGCAACAGACCAGTGTCAGCTGCTTACACTGGCTGAAATCGGATCAAGTAGCTCAACACCAGCAATGTCCAGAGAATGGCCTGTGGCCAAAAGCCCACCACAACCTGCATGTACCATGGATGGGCCACAAGAGAATCCACGTCTACATTGTTCTTGTAATGCTAGCCAGCCATAAGGACCATCACCGCAGTCAGAATCTAGTGACACATCAACAAATGAAGTAGCTTGTTGGACAAGCAAAGGAATGCTGTCCAGAAGTTCTTGAAGAGGTTGTGTTAGCCCATACATAACCATGCCTTCCTCATTAAAGGTATTATGGGCAAAAGATGGAGTACTTTCAATACTAGGAGAACGCGTAGGTTTTGCGCCTTTAGGAACTCCCACCGAACGCCAAACCCCAACTGGTGCACTAACAGGCCCATCAAGCATCCCTCCGTCAAAGTCGCCTGCTATTCTGACAGGTACAGAGTCTTTCTTTTTTACTTCGTATATGCTTGACATCTTGTCAGACGAAAAATTTGGGTTACCTCGAAGCTGATCTGAGACGGTTGTCCCTCCAGTTAACCTGCTATTCAATCCAGCGAATCCAGAATTACAAGAAGACAATAGCATATGCCTTGTCCTGCACATAGATGCCTGGAACAGGAAACATTCAACTTCAGTGGCTAACATGGTCTTCAAACGAGAAAGCGAATGTGCAACTTCAACTGTAACATCAGCTTTTTTCATCTCGAGAGATTTGACTGGAGTTGTAGAATTGGCACCAGATAAAGGTGCAACTCCCTCACATGAAGCAATGCTATTGTTACAAGAAATTAATTTTTTATCACGTTCTCGTTTCCAACTTGTGATTTGAGTGTAGTATTTTTTAGGGTTAAGGATATTGTTCCTCACTGAACCAGCTTTTGCATTTAAACTGCCGGGTTTCTCGTCTGGCGCATTTAACCGAGGAGGAGGCATTACACCGTATATGTAACAATTAGTGCTTGAGTATGAACTTTCCAGGTTTTTAGATCCAGGGATGTATGGACTACTGAAAATCGATGAAGACATCTCACTTGAAGCTGTTTCAACTGCTCTATATTCTGAAGCAAATGTCAACATGGCTTCGGCTTTTGATAGATGCTCAAATTCACCACTGATGGGTGGCGCTAAATAATTGCTTGTTGGATCTGATAACCGAGAATCCTTTGTAGAATCTTGAGTTTGGACAGCAAACTCTTCTGTAGCTGATGGTAGAGGTGGATTAAGACTATCAAAAGAAGAAAACCCAGAAACAGGTAAAAGCATCTGATCTGTATCCATTCCACCTACACAAGGACTACTGATTATCTCACTACAATCCATCATTGAAAATACAAGGGCTTGGGAATCTGCAATTCCTGGGAGCTACAAAACAACAACAGATTCAAAATTGTGGTCAAAAGTAATAAAGCCTTAAAATATATATATCACACTAAGAAGCTTTGAAGGCGCCATCCATGAGCGTAAAAAGTAGAAACAGAACAAAGTGATATCACAAGATTATAAGTTTAATAACGTCTTGGCTTCTTAAAAAATGTCCAAGAAAAAGTCATGTGCATCACATTAATAGTTAGATTGATGAGCTAACCCATTTGGCTTGTCGCATAAAAATGAAACTGCAGTTACTGGTAATCGTTACAGTGTCCATGCGTCAATTAAAAAAACACAAGAAGTATCATGAAAAGTCATGGGAAGCAGATTACCTCACCAAAAGGCAGTGTATCACTCTCAAACAAATCGCTGAAATCTCCAAATTCAGAAATAAGTATGTGAATATCCAGTCCCCCACTTTTGTCATTGTCATCCCAATCCCAGAGACATCTAAAAGGCTCATTCGCTTCTAGAGGACTCAAGTCAGATTTATACGCCTCTGTGGTTGCATCTATGACAGTCCCTGGACCACCAAATGATTCTGTAACACCTAGCCGAGGACGCTTCGACACCTAAAATAAACACATGCTCCGGCAGTATTACTGGCTTGATTTCTGGCAATCATTATAGATATGGAAAGACAATAAATAAAAACAAAAAAGGACTAAATTAAATTGTTAAATGCAGGTCGAAAAACAAAGAAGATCTTGATTTAACAATTCCACACAGCAACTAGCTTAAATCCGTCAACCCATCAAGTGGACAACTATTGTTTACTTTAAGAAAAAACACAACACCCTCAAAAACAAGGAGTAGTTCAGTAGCCTTGAAAATAAAAATAAATTTCATGAGAATTGACTTGATAAGAAGTTGTAAATAAGGCCTATAATAGCCGAAGAAAATAGAATCGCGGCACGAGTAATTTCTTTGCGCAAAAACTAGTATAATAACATGATACTTAGAATAGATATAATGGTTACAGAAATTAATGATCTGAAAATAGAGTTCAATTTTTTGCCGGCATACACATAATATTGAATTTGAAAAACAGAAACAAAAGACTCATAATCTACAGCAAGCGCCAATCAGCGTATTAACAACAAAACCACAAAGCCGGTTTACCTGTTTGTAATCATTCTCAAACTGATCAACAGAAGAGAAACCGGACTGCCTACAAGTTAGAGAGTCAGCATCTGCTTCGAGGTCACCAACTGCAGCGGTCATTTTATCATCACTATCACTAGATGTGCTACTAATGCTGCTGATGCTACTAGAATTACTGTCGCTGCTACTGTCATAGTTATGCTGTGATCCATCTACAAATTCGAGCCTACCAGCACTTTCGATTCCCAAACTAGAATGACAACAATGTTAAGAACTCAGAAAGAAGAAATAACAGAAACTGATACACTTTTCATTTCCGTACTAGAAAAAATAAATATTTACCATAAAAAAAATCATTTAAACGCGTTCCAACCTGCTAGATGCATAATTATCACCGGCATCTATATGTATATGTTAATTGTCTATAAGATATATAGTTATTAGTTTTAAGCGCGTGCATCTCGTGCATCACTATTAGTTGGGACGAATCCTACTATCACCATGTTCCACCATCTCATCGAAAATATACTATAAAAGGAAAAGGAACATACACTGGTTGACCATTAAAACATGGGTACTATTATCCTAGATTAACGCCAGTAGAAGCACAGAGCAAAGTTGATACATATTATAAACTAACACATCTAAGAATTCGTTAAATTTGTCATTTTAAACACTGTTTCTATAAATGTATGTGCAGTAGACCCAATCACATTCTAATTAAAATTGAGCAGTGAGAATGTACTTTACGAGACTTACCAGTTCATAGCGAAAGACGAACCGAACTGTGATGCCCCACCCCAGTTCTGTAGCCAGAGTCTGCAGTCCATATAACCCATGTTAACCAAGTTACTAAAATTAATGTTCTTTTGCACTGCAAAAAAAAGTAGACGTACCTTTTTAGGGAAGATCTAGCAGACACTGTACGCACAACGGGTACCAACACAGCTTCAGAAGGATAAATAAATGTTCCTTCAGGAGCTCGAAAATTATCTCCTGAAGATTGCTTCTCATCGCCCTTTTCAGCTTCGGTTCCATGGCAGCCAAGGGTAACCTCAACATAACAACTTTGCCCCCTCAGCTGGCACCCAGAAGCTTGAACAGCATGAAGAGGTACACCGAGAACCGAGAACCCATTCAAAGCCTTGTTCTTGCTGGAACTGTTAAGCAGTGTGAAAAGGAAATGAAGACAATAGGTTAAACATATACCAAGCCTCAGCTTTTAAACTCTTCTTTGTGGTAAATAGGAAACACTTTTGATGTCGTATCTCCATATGGCTTCTCCATTTTAACTATCTAAAGCCAGAAATTTTTGTGAAGCCAATCAAAAACCAGCTTTATACCTTAAGTACACTTGCTTCACAAGATCACTAGGACAGCACCCTGTAACTCCACCTCGCATTCCATGAGGAGCAACAATAACTGCCAAAAGTGCAATTGCCAACATGTGATCAGACTTGCAGAGAAATATTGCATACTCATGATCATACAACCAAGAACATTGCCGTCTTATCTTATGATAGAGAAAAAGCTAGAAAGTAAGAACTTCTAGTAAAAACCTGTCATGAGGTAAATTTGTCTCTGCAGAACTCGTCACTCTAAAAGAGACGGGGAACAACATTTCCCACAAACAAACTGATACTTATAATGAGTGTGAAAGAATGCCTACCAGGGAATCTTTCTGCGTAGTTACTAGAAGAGCGGCGTTTTACAACTCTCTCCATGTCATGACCAGAAAGCGTCCGGATATGCCTAGACATCCAAATTACATAGAGTTTTCTGTTATTTTATGAGCAGAAGGATTCAACATATAAAAGATAAAATAAAACTTCCAGGAAATACGAACTTGGCAGATATTATGACATGCACAAAGATAGCTTCCTCAGTGGCAGCAAAGATGAATTCCAATGTAGGGTGAACTCTCCTGAAAAGATAAATGAGTTTTGAAAAGTTATAAACATAAAACCATGCCTAGTTCACTTAAAGACGGGCTAATTGATAAGGCTTTTCACTACAAGAAGGATCAAATCTTTTAACGCTATGAAGTGCAATGCATGTATTCCTTTGCTGAAATTCTAACAGTAACGTTAACACATTAGTAAAGCACTCACTGTAATAATGCATGTTTGAAAGATAGTTGATATTATGTTCATTGGTGTCAAAAGACGGGAGTATTTTAAGAATTATCTCAATTGTTAGAGAGGTTACAAAGTAACAAGCCATGATGTTTCTGTCGTATTTGTAATTTCCTAAAACTAAACCTACTTTATTAAGGTGACAGTTCAGAACTTAAAGTGCGTAGAAGCAGCAGACAGAAGATGCACTTTCGCATTTTGATACCAAGAGAATAAAGTTGCAGTATTCTAATACCTAACCACTGAACACCGATAAAATAAATAAAATAAGCACCAGTCCATTTGAAAATACAAAGCAGTGAACAAATGATGAACCCAAAATACAAGAGCAATAAATTCCATTATTAGATGTCTATGATCTAAAAACCTGAAAGTCTTTCCACTTTGTGAAAAAGGATGGCATCTTGCAAATACATCTCCATATCTCTGGTAGGACATCCCTCTTAAAGCTCTGCAATTAAAGGAAGAAGCATTTTCACTTTTGACTTTTGTAACAATTCCAAAATTTTACAAAAACAACCAAAATAAAAATCCGAACCTCTCAATACAGTTACGTAGAGCCTGTGATAAAGCTGCTGCAACCTCCTCAGAGTCTCCAGGGGACAACCAAAGACCAGAGCTGACAACTTTACATAAACAACACAATACATGATGTTATGGTTTGACAAAATAATTGTGAAGGATGTTATGCAGCAAACTTTCACCAAGCCAATTATAACAACAAGTAAATGAGACCAGTACCCTATAGAACTTAAGATGTGACATTTAGTAAATCAACATCCCGAAGTTATCCATTCTACTGATGCGAGAAAACATCATGGAAAGTACCTCTTAGTTTAGATACTGCAGTCTGAGCAGCTTCAACAACTGATGAATGACGCCCGGAAAGGAAAAGCCAGAGCTTGATTTTGTCATCTATGATATAGAAAAGGTATAAGACGAGCAGGTTTCCAGAAGTAGTAATAGTAGATCATAAATCTTACTAAAAAATGATTACCAGGATTATGAATTCCCTGAGATGGATCCCATGGGCCAACAAAAGAGTTTGTCCAAGTGCTAAGAAATCCTTCTTTCTGCAGCTGTACATGGGCTGAAAGTACCAATGATGTAGCAGCATCTTTCTGTTCACCTTTAGCACTGCAAAAATCACGAGAGATGAACATTCAACAAAACAATGAGAATGATCGCCTCAACTTTTTCTTCTTACCAATCAGTTAAATAAGAAACTAAGAAAAGAGATAGTGTATCAACCCTTTTTCGGGGATCAGGTCAGATTCCAAAGGGAGAAACTGGAACCAGGAAATGTGATGTAAGCTTCCCTGCACAAGTAAACAATAACGTACGAGTTAAGATATAGTACACTATAGCCAGCTTAAGCCATTCCAAAGATTTAACCGAATTTTGGAAGAACTCTTGTTCAGTTCACTACGACCTTGAGGAGGGATATTTCACTGGAAATACCACAAGGGATCTGTCATGGATGGGCTAAGACTAATATGGAATAAATAAAAACTTGTTACTGGTTAGGTTTATTGACAGTTGAATACCATCGAGTACAATTTTGAAACCAGAAAAACATGAATCAACAAAAAAAGACATTGTTTTAGGAATTGATAAAAAGATAACTCACGAAGAAAAACAAAGAAAAAAATCTCATTGTAATTACCAGACCGAGAAGGTATATAATGCCCGTGTTTGATATTTTTAGCGTTTTTAAATGGTAAAAGGGCCAAATTTTAAACACAAAAAAAGCCATTTGTGCGACTGCGTAGCTTAGACATATACATACATATATTAAAGAAGTACTCAAACAAATTAATTAATCAATCAAGACATTATAGCACTGAAAAAAGTTTTAAATTTCCCAATTTGGCTTTGAATAGTTTCCCCACCACATTTATGAATTGCAACTGCTGCACAGTCAGAAGTCTAATTTTAAAAAGGTGGCCACATGAATATGATTCATGTCTTTCCTTCAAAATCACTAAAATGAGCAATGACTGATCTAAACATACTATGAAATTGAAGTAATATAAAAGAGTTAAGGAGAATACAATTTTGAAGACATTCGTCCACATTACTTGATAACACCAGTTCTCTCTTCTTAAAAAGGCTCCTCAAGACATCTAATTTGTCAAATAGAACATATACAAAATCCCCAAACAACGGCACCTGCAAATGGTTTATAAACATGTTTATGAAATTTGAATAATGTAGAATCAAACAGAAAGACTTAGGCCCATATGTGATAATACAAGTAATCACACGCACTGAATTTACAGTTTTAAGAGAATAATAAAAGAAAGCATTTTAGATGTCTCGACCATCTAATGACCTATAAACCTCAAGGGGTTCTTTGTGACACTTTTATCTACAGAAAAATCCTAGCCTGAGTCAAAAATCTTCAATGTCTCTGAAGAGGGAAGCCTGATAGAGATAAATTCCATTAGCTTACATAAACTTATAACAAACACACTAGAAAATGTCTAAATAAGAAAACTAATTTGGAAATTCCTAGCGTTGCTGTGTCAGACTACTACATGTGTCCTAGATTCCTTGTTACTGGCACACCTAAATGATTTTAACCAAGTTCCCAAAGTAACTGGTATAAGATAGCCGACCCCATAATATTAAAGCTTCTCTACAAAGCTAGTAGTCTTGATCCTCATATGTAGATATTTTTCTTAGTCTACAATCTAAAGATTTTAAACCATAAAATACATCCACAAGAATCAATACTCCTGCCACGAGATTTTTGTGCTAAATTTGCATTAAATTTTTGCTACATTATGAAGATATAGTAAGTCCGTTAAGTCGCCAATCGCTCAAAATATCACTTAAGGTACACGCAAGGTATACTCATTATATCCTTTCCGTTTATACGCCCAGCATATCAGTCTATAAACTTCATCTTAAGATATCAATCATCCAATATCCTATGCAAATTGACTACTTTACTATGGAGTCACCTGCAGTCCCATCATCACTATGGACTTTCTCAGAGTTGCTCATTTGTTTCCATCAGCATAACTCTTAATTATCCTTAATGTGAAGGAGGTAAAAGAAAATCATACGTCCACCCATATTCTGTTCTCCAAAATTTTAAGATCACCGGTAAAAATCTTTATTCTAGACCTAAAACTCCTCAACAACTACAGCCACTTAATGTCCGGTTGCACTATAGATCACCCATCATCAATAACGAAAACCTAAATTTAGGCATCCCAAATGACAATTGAACTCTTTAACTATGTTGATCAAAAAAGGTAACCCCTCAATCCCATAATCATAAGCTTACTCATTGTTGGGGATTACCTAATAATAACATTAGAAGATCCCTAACTAAATTAAAATCATCTTTCAGTAAACCCAAAAATCAGAATCAATTTGATAAACCCTAGAAATCACTTCAAATAACTTTGAAATTAACTTCGGATTACAAAACCTTTGATAAAATTTGGAACTGTCCTTCAACTCGAGATCGTATCCTGCAACATGCATGAATTCATAAAACCCTAAGATTTTTTCAATCAATTTAACGCAAAAAATAAAATAAAAATGAAATCAACTTTGCAGTTAGATCTTACCTTGATTGCCTACGGAAACTAACAACTTGATTTTTTACACTTTCTCCGATCAATGGCTTTCAAACTTTCTTCTTTCAGTCTCACTTTATAAGTTTCTTTTCTACTCCGTTTTTCTTTGGATTTTCTTGTTTATTTTCACTGCATCTTCAAACAGAGAAGAAATGGTGCCGACTGTTCGGCCCTACTGCCTGGTTAAACTTAAAAACGAACTTGATTACGGGCTGGGCTATCTGGATAACTGGATCTAATTAATTGGTCTCACTCGCGGACAATCCGCCTAGAACCATTTTTTAGGCACCCATCCATTTGAGTCATTTTGAACTAAATTTGCAACACCCTTTATTTATGAATTTTGCGTGATGGCCAAAGTGCCCTTTATTAAGAAGAGTTTTTGCAAAAGGGAATTCGGAAACTAGATTTTGAGATTCTTATATTCAAAATGAGTGATTTGAAAGCAATTTTGAGGAATGTGAAACTTTAATCATTGTAATAATCGGGTGATGAGTGATTTATGAAAATTAAACTTTAAAGGTAGATCGGCAAAGTAGTTATAGGTTCGGCTAGGAAAACAGAAATATAGATATCATTTTTAATGGAGTTTTGGACTAGGCATGTTTAGGAAAACAGAAGTACATGGAGCCGAACATCCTCCATAATGGTGCATGGACTAGGTTCGGCTTATGTTCGGCAATGTTGAGACCACCATGTTCCTAGCAGAACCTAAGATAAACCAGCACATACATTTACATAAAGTTTGGCTAGGATTTTTTTCGTATTAACCGAACATACATTTACTGAAAGTTCGGCTATGAAACTAGAAAGTTCGTCTTGGAATTTTATTTTACCCGAAATAACCGAATTGTTCTTCATGTTCTTCATTTTCATCAGGTTCGGCTAGTTCGGCTAGGATTCTTTCACGAAATTCCTAGCCGAACTTCTTTCAATAATTCAATTTTTATGATTACTACTCTATTTATCAATCATTTTTTTTTTGTTAATGAATATTGGTTAGATTAGATTTTTATAAGATTAGGTTTAGGTGGTTATTGAGTAAGTTATAAATAAAATTTTAATAAAAGGTAAGTTAGTAATTTATTCACTTTAGAACACCCCTTATAAGTGTCGCACAGATGTCCTAAGCACATCATAGTCCCCACAAAATTGAGTAGCGCCCAAAAAATGGTTCTTCGCTTATGGGCGGATTTCATATTTTACTGAATAGGCATGTTAATGGATACTGAATATCCATCATCCCGTCGAGTTTGTACCAAAATTTTAGGACGTTATTTGAAGTTTCGAATATTGGAAAATTTTGATATTATCTATAGGATATTTGATCATTTTAGAATATTACACGAAGTTTTGGCTATTATATGATACGTCTATATCTCATAAGATAATTTTTCCTTGTCAAATACGTATACTATTCCAAAAGATTCGATGTCTGATAACATAAATATATGTAAACAAAACTATTATTGTAAGTTAAGAAATTACCTAATTTTTTTATATGTGTTCGATGATTTTATTCGAAACTAAATGAATATAGGGTAAATTCATCAAAGTTAGTATGGTGTTACGATTTTGGAATCACGAGAAAGAGAAGTGATTAAACACACAAAACCGCATTGGATTTTTTTCTTTCTTATATAGTTTTTAATTAATTGTCAGAATTAACCTTAATGGATTCAAATACGGGAAATGAATCTCTATTGTCCAAAGGATAATTATCGGATATGCATATCCGGTAAAAAGAAATTAATGGATTTGGATACCATACATCCATTATTTGTTCTGTTAAGTACCGTTGACAGCGTTAATTTTACATTTATGTCCAATTCAAAATAAGCAGGTGAAAACTCAATACAATATATATATATATATCGACTAATTTAAAATTCTTGCAAGATATTCGTACCACATTAAAGATAATAGCGGCGGTGAACCCGTTTTCTGATTTGCTCTACTAAAATCACCAACTATTTGGTTATGTTTAAACATGAACAACTAAGTTAATATTTACAGCTATATTATTTATATCACTTTGAGCATATAAGTTACTTGTTGCCCATACACCCATTTCAGATAAGACAGTGGCAGCCAAACCGGATTCATTCACCTGGACATTATCAAAATGTTTACCACAATTAGATTTCTGAATATACCAAGTAGTGAAACTTACCACCATAAAAGCATTCAGGTCAATCTGAACATGTGTAGTGTTGGTGTTAGAGCATTGCTCAGTTGAACCCTCCAAGCATAGGTATGTCAAGTTTGGTTGTCATATTTTAGTATCAAAACTCAATTAGAGTAGCTTGATTAAATGTACTAGAGACCAACTTCGTTTAGGTCAGACTGGAAAGTCTAGTAATGTTGAGACATATAAGTATTACTCTGAAGACGTGAAGACGTATCGACTACAACGAAGATATCATCCTTCCACTTGAGGTATTTTGATACTTACTTGACTTATTTTCATTCCTATTGTTGCTTTCAAGTCTTTTAAGATTAGAAACATAACATGCGAGGTTATCTTTAATACTTTATAGTATTAGACTTGATCATATTAGTATGACCAAGGTGTCAGGGATTAATATAGGTGTGATTTCATCATAGGAAACTATGTTTGATTATATATGTTTAAAAGAAGTACATATACGAAACTTGTTTCGTAATCGAAAGGAAATCAATAGGCGTTTAGGTCCGTTCATCATTGAAGATCTATTGGATGACCAATTCGAACCTAGGTAATAACTTTGGTAGAACCGATCCTTACCTATTTTGGGATACATGGTAGAACCGATCCTATCTATTGTTGGGAGTCAATATAGAACTGATCCCTACCTATATTTGGAGACTTGGTATAACCAATCTTAACCTATGTTATGAGTCATGGTGGAACTTGTCCCAAGAGAAAAACCGGTCCTTCATATTCACATATTACTTTATGGTTTTGTGTGAGTTTGGAATTAGGGTTTTCTAATTAGAAAAGTTTCAGATGTCGACATAATTTGGACATGAGTATAATTCTTATATTTTATCGTCCAAAGATATTCCTTGATACTCAAGGTGATCCCGATCTGAATTTTTTTGAGAATCTTTTAATTAAGATTTTTCATTATATGCTTTTGATTTTCCAGCAAATCAAAACATATCTCTTGAAAAGTTATACTCCCTCCGTCCCACTATTAAATAACCTAGTAGTACAATTTAGAAATGATTTATCTCTCAAACTATACCACGGATATTCGTCAATTTTATATCATTGAAAAGCATTTTAAAACACCTACGTAACGAATATAAATATTAGTATCAAATGATATAAAATCAACTATTAATGAGACAAAATCTAAAAACAAATAGGTTAATTAATAGTGGGATGGAGGGAGTATTAGTTAAGTGCTAAACTAATATCTAATGAGAGATTTCAGCATTACAAGTTGGATATTAGTTGGAATTAGGAAAATCTAAATTAGGTACTTATTGCATATCTTGAGAATATTTTTGGTTTTGGAATTTACTTTTTGTCCAAACAACCTTGGTCTATAAATAGTCGAGTTTACATTTCTAGCAAACTATCCAAATAGCTAAGCAAACTTCACTTGTGTTGTTTCTGGTGGAGCTGTCTATCCGGAGAGGAAATTACCTTAATTATGTGAAATATCTTACAACCGCTCGTTTAAAGACTTTTGTGGGATCAAGAAGTTCTACGAGTACCGTTGGTGGGAAACTAGATAACTGCATTGTTATTTTAGTTTTCGATTATTGATTTAATTGACTAACGGTTGTTGAAACTTTGTTTGCACCTAGTTTGATTATTCTTGAGAGCATTCTCTTCTGACATAAGGGTCACTCAAACTAGATCAAAGTATTAACGAGATCTTTAGAACTTTTTTTAGATCTAAAGACAACTTGTGATCATCCATTGTTAACAGACTTCGTTATGTATGTGATTGATCATAAGTGGATTCAAGTTTGTGTTATGCAGGTACATAAGAAGGCAATCGAAAATTTAAAGACAAGAAGATTTTTTTATTGATTTTTGTATCTCATGATTTGCGCATATATCTTGATCGGCTAGGATGCGACTTAGATTAATTTTTTCGGATCATAAAGTCGTTTAGATCGGAAACTATCATTTGGGTGGTATTCTTTAGTATCCAAATATGATAATTGTGATTTTTTTTGCTCAGTAAAAATTTGTTTTATTAATCACCAAAGAATGTTCCAAAATTTACAAGAAAACCCCATAGAGGTAAATCAAAAAATAAAAATCCAGCAAAACAAAAAAATGCCTTTAAGACATTTACATGTACTCAAAATAAGCTTATTCTAAAATATGCATGATCTTCATTTTCAAGTTCCCATAAAAAATCTGGTTTATTCTCAAAAATTTGACTCTGTCCCCTTAGAATATTTACACCCTTCTTTGCTAAAGTATTTGCAGAGAAGTTTAATTTCTCTGTAGTTGTGAGTAAAATCCCAGGATGATAAACTGGCACAGATTATGGTCCATCTAGTGATTGCATACCATGGAACGTGATTTTGTGTGTAGGCTTGAAGTACATCCCTAGAATATGTTCTGAAAATCAAGTGTCTGAAACCTTTACTAACTGCCCATTCACCAACTTTTATAACTGCCATCACCTCTGCAAGATAATTTGTGGCCGCACCCAATCCCTCTGCACTTGAAACAACATAGTCCCCCTACTATTTCTTCCTATGAATCCATATCCTGCTTCTCCAGGATTTCCTTTTGAAGCACCATCACAGCAAAGTAAGAGCTTGTTTTCTGGTGGCAGATGAAAATAGATTTCAATTAATCTGGAGCATTTAACTTTTATATATTTCATCCCAAAGAATCTCAGCATTTCCATGTCATAAGTTGTATTCCAAGTGTATTCCTTCATCCTCTCATCGCATTCCTGTGTAAAGCTCAAAATTTTGTTTTTGATTACTCCTTCACTGAAAGACTCTCCATCAAAAACACATATATTTCTCATGAACAAAAGTTCTTTCATTGTGATGAATGCACAATTTTTCCATATTTTTTTCACAGTTGGGCTTTTGAGTTCAGCCATGTGTAGAATCTCTTCAAATTAGGGATGTCAATGGGTACCCGTTACCCGGACCCAGAACCGGACCCGGTTGATTCGGGTCCGGTTCTGGGTCCTAATATGCTACCCGTTAATAGTTTTGATACCCGTCGGGTAGACCCATTAAGGACCCGTTAAATAACGGGTACCCGGTATAAATGTGTCGGGAATCATGTTTAAGAATATAACCAACCTAAAACTGCCTCTCTAGTATTGTTCCGCGTGTCTTACCAAATTTGATGCATGAGAGCCAGGTGTATATGTGGTAAGAAATCGAAACTTTGATTTTCTCCTATGCCTTTCTCTTCTTCTTCTTGCTCTTCGTCTCTTTCCTTTCTTTATCAGAATCTAAAACTAACACTATTGGCTTTCTTTAGTTTAGTTGTGCAGAAGCTTTTGGTTATCACTTATCACCCATTCTTCTTATTTTTTTCTTCCGATTTAAAAGACTTGCAATGGAAAGTGATAGAAATTGTAATGGAAAAATGATTCTATGTATTTAATGTTTGGACAATTAGAAAATTGATTATGATTAAAACACCCCTCTTTATATATTTGTTTCGATCTGATGATCAATCTTTCTCATGCTCATATTAATATATAGATCTCTTGATGCATCTGAAAAATTAATTGGTCCATTATTGCAGATATTGATGTTGTTCTTTAGTGTGTAATATTAACCGGCTAGATTCAGTCAATTTTTTTTTTCTGTCTGTAAGTGGTGGAGTACAAGTTAGAACCATTGTTGATAAATGATAATGGCCAGATCTTGTTTGTGATGGTGTGGTGTTTGATTCATTTTCTGTTAGAGATGTGTCCTTTAATGGGTTTCAGTATTTTGTTGATGTCTTCGGAGTGAGGAGTTCATCTGTGGGAGACTAAACAAGGAGAAGGCGGTGCTAACTGTGAAGTTCTAGTAATGGGTGATGCCAGGGTTCCTCAAGGATGAGAGGTAGTTAAATGGGATATCATTGCTTTGGAACTGTTGTTAATGGGTGTATTTTTATGTGAAATAATTTTGATCGCCAAGGAACCGTTAACTACCGGGAACCGGCGGGTATTTAGCTGTTTTAACGGGTCCGGTTCTGGGTCCAATAATTTTAGAACCGGACCCGGAACCTTTAATACTCGGACCCGAGTAAAATAATCGGTTCTGGTTCCGGGTACGAAGTATACTACCCGGACCCGTTGACACCCCTACTTCAAATGATGTTGGGTTCACAAAATTGAAAATATTTCCTAGCCAAAATCAAATTTTCTTACTTTGATCACACTTCCATAGAATATGTTCCAAATCTTTTTCAACATTCTTGCACATTACACGTCTTTAAGTTATGTTAAAGTTTCTTTTTTTTAAGATTATCCTCTGAAGTAACTACTTCCCTTACTAATTTCCAAACATTACTTGAAATACTGGGATGAATAGAAGAGTGCCATACCTTTGTTGTTCATGTCAATTTTGGGTATTTATCTCTGACACATTCAACTGCTGAGGGCACTGAAAAGTCTCCAGAGATTGTCCCAATCCACACTCTTCTGTCTTCTAATCCAGATACTACTGGAAGTTCATTTATATCAATCATATCAGTTAACTCATTTGGCAACACCCATTCACCAGCTAGCAGAATATCTGAGACCTTTATTTCTGGATATTGTAGCATGAACTGATTTTTCGGGTATAATGCTTGTAGTGATTTGTCTTTTATCCAGCAATCTTTCCATACAGAAATTTGGCACCCATCACCCAATATCCATCTAGTACCTTCCTTCATCTCTTCTTCCACCCATTTCATTCTTGGCCAGATAGATGATTTTTTGTAGTACTTTATCCATGCACCATTTCTGTCTTAGAAATTTTGCTTGGAAATACCTTTGCCCATTCATCAGTTCCATTATGCATTTTCCAAAAAAGCTTCATTAGGAGAGCTTTGTTGATGATC
Organism: Papaver bracteatum; assembly: GCA_023529315.1. NCBI lineage: Eukaryota > Viridiplantae > Streptophyta > Magnoliopsida > Ranunculales > Papaveraceae > Papaver > Papaver bracteatum. The sequence continues at coordinate 6,552,220 of JAJJWX010001877.1, forward strand.
TCAAGTCTTGCCAAACCCAGTCCACCTTCCTCCAACGGAGAACAAGTATTATCCCATTTTAATGTCATACATTTTTTTGTTGCTGGATCCCCTGACCACAAGAAATTTCTTATTATTTTCTCACATTCTTTAAGTACTCTATTTGGCCATCTGTAGACTGACATGTTGTACACTGGAATATTGCACAAGACATGATTTATCAGTACTAGTCTTTCTTGAAAAGATAGTATTTTTCCTTTCTATCCTGCTAGAATTTCCGGCAACATCCCCACACAATTCCATACATGATGAGTTTTAATAACACTAGGGTTGAGTATCACACCCAGATATTTATCTAGAAAAGTTGATAGAGGCATATTACATTCTTCGGCTATTTAAGTATTTCTCATATCATTTGTACCTCCTATGAAGAAATTACTCTTTTCTAAACTAATGTTCTGGCCTGATGAAATTTGGTAATTCTTGAGCAGCTATATTAACTTCCTCATATTTCTTTTATCACCATTGCAGAAAATGAATATATCATCTGCAAAAAAAAAAAAAAATGTAGGAGCTATACCCTTTCTATTCACCATTGAAGTTAGCTTATTCTCATTCACCATTTGTGTTATTGCTCTGCTTAGTAAATCTTCAGCAAGAACAAATAGGATTGGATACAAGGGGTCACCTTGTCTTAATCCTCTGCCCACTTCAAAATATTCCACAGGACCACCATTGACTAAAATTGATAATCTGGCATATTCCAGCAACACCTTCAACCATTGTGTATATTTCTCAGAAAATCCCAGCTGCTTCATGACTTGAAATAAAAACTCCCAACTCAAGGAGTCATCAGCATGTGTAATGTCTAGCTTCAATCCTAGATTTCCTCCCCTTCTTGTAGTTTCCATATCATTCACTAATTCAGATGCTAGTACTATTTTTTCTTGTATATTTCTACCTTTTATGAAGGCACCCTGCTGAGGAGTAACAATTGTGTCTATAAAACTTCCCATTCTTGAAGTAATGATCTTTGTGAAAACTTTGAAGCTAAAGTTCATTAAACCAATTGGCCAGAATTGGCTGGCTTTTTTTGTATTCATTGTTTTTGGTAGTAATAATAAGAATTTTGAATTTAGTCCCCTTTAGGTATAAAACCTTTCTCCCAACAGTATTGTATTGCTTGAATAAATTCCTTACCAATTATTTCCCATGTCACTCTGTAAAACCAATCAGCAAAGTCATCTGTTCCTGGTGAACTATCTGGATCAAGATCAAAAATTGTTTTTTTTTTACTTCTTCTGCAGTTGGAATTGCTTCTAACATCTGATTATCTGCCTCCATAACTAGTTTTGGAACAATTGAAAAAATACCTTCTGCAAAATGTACTTCTCTGTATTTAAACTTGTCTTCAAAATGGTTAACTAAAACATCAATTATTTCTTTTTGATCAGTTACTATTTCCCTTGCTGCATTTTCCAATTCCACAATTGCATTATGAGCTCTTCTAATTTTTAAATTAGTATGAAAAAATCTAGAATTTGAGACTCTTTCCTTCAACCATTTGACACTTGATTTGTTGAATCAGGCTTTTATGTTGCTCAGTTAATATCTCTTGTACTCCTCTAGCAGTGATTAACTTGTTGAGAAGAAGATTATCTCTAGGATTTTTATCAGAATTTTGTGCTGCAAAGAAGACATCTTCCTCTGTTTTTTTCATTTTATTATTTATATCACCAAATACACTCTAGTTTCATTGTTTCAATCTGACTTTCAAGGTCTTCAACTTACTCATAAAGATGAAACCCAGGTTTCCCCTCATTTCTTCCTTCCATGAATCATTAATCAATTGCAAGAACTCATGGTGAACTATCCACATTTTAATGCTCTAAAAGGAACATTTTTTGGTTTTGGAATTTTAGTATTTGTTCCATAAAGAACTCCATGGTCTGACACACCTCTAACGGAGATAGAAATATCAAGCTAATTATTAAAATTGTACTCGTATGATAGAAGATGCAAGATCAGATCAGATCACACAACTACGAGAAAGGTAGTATCGGTCTGGCTTCACAATCCCAATGAAGTATTTAAGTATTTTAACCTAGTTTTAGAAGAAGAAAACCAAAGGTTAAAGGATAATCGACTCTAGCTTAGTAAACTAGTATCACACAAAATGTGTGGGGATTAGGTTTCCCAGTTGCTAGAGTTCTCCCTTATATAGTCTTCAAATCAGGGTTTGCAATCCATGTTAGCTTAGTAACAAAGCATTCAATATTCACCGTTAGATGAAAACCTGATTAGATTCAAGCTAATATTTATCAACCGTTATATCGAAAACATAGCTTGTTATACACACTTGTAATGCACGCTTCTAGGCTTGTGTAACCGTACCCAAACTTGTACATTAGTTGGTTCAACATTAGTTAACCAAATGGTTAGTCGTATGATAACTTTCATATCAACCATATTATTCTTCACCATAACTAATCCAAATAACTCAAATGAACTAGTTAGAGATTTGTTCAATTGCTTAGATCTTTATGTACTACACAAGACACAATTGAAGAAAAAACGATGTGATTCACTCGAATCGATTCATGAACTATAAAGCCACGGTTTTCAATAGCATTCCTTAGTTTATTAAGATAAGTTCACAAATATCGTTTTTAGACATAACCTACTCAAGTTCGCGGACTTAAGTTCCCTGATGGAGTTCACAAACTCGCCTTAGTAGTTCTTTGTCTTCATTTGATGAACGCCGTGAAGTATAATGCTCAATTACACAATTTATCCTAGTCCGAGATATCACTATAAGTAGACTATAAATCAAGACTTGTAGTTTTGATCACTAACATTGAAAAAGAAGCTTGAGATAACAATGCTTGCGAGTTCGACCGAGCAGCTCTAACAGGTTGAATTTCATATTTGCTTCAGTAATGAAGAAGCTTCAACTTTAATTCCTTTAATGGTAGATAGTGAAGATGAAATAGTGGATGCCCTAGTTCCTCCTATAGGAGAACAAAAATCTCCTGAATGTCAAGGCTCCACTGGAATGTTTCATGCTTTACAAAACATGAGTGAAGATATATTGGGGTCTCATATAATTTTTCCTACTTTTACAGTCTTAAAGGTTTTAGAGGCAGTTGCTAGTTCACCCTCAATTAACAATGTAGTTAAAGTAATTCCAGCTAGTGGTGTAAAGCATACAAAAGATAAAGGCAATTCATCCAAGGAGGTGCAAACAAAATCTGGTAAGACAGTCAGTACAATAATAACTAACAATTAGAAAGCAAGCTGCGGCTTTATTGGAAAATGGTAGTAAAAATGGTCAAATGAGGATAAGTACTACTTATTCTCAAATTTTATACTCTACATGAGAGTAATCTTCTGGAATGTCAGAGTCCTTAGGAGATCCAAGGCCAAATACAAACTCTAGCCATTTCTCATTATACAATGCTATGTCCAAGTTTCAAACTATTCTTTTGTTTTCCAGCTCTATTATTACACCATGAAAAAGCCAGACCAGTTTTAGGATCTTGCATTAATCCACAAGAATTTAGACAATCTAAGAACTCAGTCATGGATCTTCTAAATGGCCTTAAGCCACCAATCTTTTCCTCTAAATTTAAGACAATATCAAAGTCACCCAATGCCAACCAAGGTTTATTCAGCTCACTAATATTTTGCAACTCCATCCACAGGGTTATTCTATTTGTTGTTAATGAAGAAACATGAATACCAGTTATCAAAGTACCACCCACTTCAATTGTTATGGCTTGAGAAGTATTAGAGATAAGAGAATGAGTTGTTATTGCAGAATTCCATAACACCCAAATATTCCCCTTTTTGTCATCACTTGAATTATGAAAGAAGTTATAATGTATACCATGTAATCTCAAGTTTTTACAAAAATCTTCAGAAGCTTTTACTTTATGTTCAGCTAATATAAGAATAGAAGGACAATTTTTTTTAACTAAACTTCTTAGTTTGTCTTTGGCCTTGGATCTCCTAAGGCATCTGACATTCTAGAAGATTACTCTCATTTAGAGGATAAAATTTGAGAATAAGTAGTAATTATCCTCATTTGACCGTTTTTAATACCATTTTCCAATAAAGCTGCAACTTGCTTTCTAATTATTAGTTGTTACTGTACTAACTGCCTTACTAGATTTTGTTTACACCTCCTTGGATGAATTGCCTTTATCTTTTGTATGCTTTTCACCACCAGTTGTAATTACTTTAACTATATTGTTAATTAAGGGTGAACTAGCAACTGAATCTAAAACCTTTAAGACTGTTAAAGTAGGAAAAATTATATGAGACCCCAATATATCTTCACTCATGTTTTGTAAATCATGAAACATTCCAGCGGAGCCTTGACATTCAGGAGATTTTTGTTCTCCTATAGGAGGAACTAGGGCATCCACTATTTCATCTTCACTATCTACCATTAAAGGAATTGAAGTCGAAGCTTCTTCATTACTGAAGCAAATATCAAATTCAACCTATTAGAGCACTGCTCGGTCGAACTCGCAAGCACTGTTATCTCAAGCTTGTTTTTCAATGTTAGTGATCAAAACTATAAGTCTTGATTTATAGTCTACTTATAGTGATGTTTCGGACTAGGATAAATTGTGCAGTTGAGCATTATACTTCACAGCGTTCATCAAATGAAGACAAAGAACTACTAAGGCGAGCTTTTGGAACTTCATCAACAAAAGGTATGTGGAGACTAAAACTCATCAATATTCAACAACTCGTCAAATTTACAATATTTGCTCAGACGAGCAACATTAACGTTCATGAATCGCTGAGCATTTGTCAAACATGCTCTATTCAAAAAAACCTAGACTCATTGTATAATCAGTCAACATCTGACAAACTAAATACACGTCTGTCATGCAGACTCCACGATTCGTAAGATATCAATCACGTCAAATTGGAGGATAACAACTAGGGTTTTGTCTGGCGGCCTACAACACGTGGATTCATCCATGACGAGAAATGTGCGTAAGTTATGTCAACGGTTGAAGGAGTTAGCAAAGTAGTGGGTGCATGATGTGATTTTAATGTTGTTGTAGAAAGTGGTAGTAAAGTTGTCGTTCACTCAGACTTATAAATATTTGATTTTAGATTTAAACTAAACTAGAAAACTCAAAGAAAGTTGTTATCAAGATTTTAGAGAAAACTGAGACTATGGATTCCACTATTTTCCAATTTTTCACGTGATTCAATATTAATACTTATCATGCAATTCTAGACAATATTGCTCCAAAAGAAATTGTGATTCTAAAATATTGCCAATGGTAGATTTTCAAAATACTAGTTGTTAATCTCAAGCATGGAACATCAAGAGCCCTAAGCTAAGCATGCACCATCAAGTGAAAACACAACAAGTCAATAAAAATCATTATTTCAATTTTGATTTAATGCAAATAATCATAAAAAAAATTGCAGAAATTAACAAAATAATTGTTACCACATGATTGTTGGAAAAATAACTTCCTCCGTCGCCTCAGCTAAGGGGTTTAGCTCCTTATATTATTCACGTGCTCAAAATAGGTGTTCATAGCTCAAAAGGGTGAAAAACAAGAGAAAACTAATAAAGCAGACATCTTGCAACGTTTAAAGGGCGTTACAAAATGATTGTTACAGAAAACTGTTGCAATATGAACTGTTACAGGAAACGATAGAAATAATATGATGTAAAATAAAAGACTGCTCTAGTCTGTCTAATGTTCTTCGTGTTCTTCAGCAGCAGCAGCAAAAGCCGGTTTCCTGCAACTTTGATTTCTCGGCTCTGTGGTGTTCTAAACTTCCCCTAACTTCTTCTCAACTTCCAATACCCCCCCTTTGGAACTCGACCAATCCTTTTATACACTTCATCAACCTCGAAATCCCGATTAAATTTCTTCTTTTCTTTTCATGGAAGTCACGGCAATAATTTCTTCCCTTACTTGTTTCACGCATTTCTGATCTTTCCAACTCCTCTCCAAATCTTCCTTAGATAGAAACTAATCTTAGGAAATAATATCTCATATTTAGTCTCCCTGAAATACCAAAAACCAATTCATACAGGGTCCGTGTATAACTCCACCTCTGTTCTGCTCCAACTCGATTTCTAGCCAATTTGGGTTCAATCCAAAGACTTTACCAGGCATGTTTTGGCCTAAGAAGTAAACCCAATCAATTTCAACCCTTTAATCTTCACAAAAGTTGATCAAATCCTCAACCCTAATTTTGTCCGTGAGAAACAAACTTTTCCCGGCAAAAAGCAAAATTTGAATTATAGAAGATGAGTGCCCCTTATCATTCCTAGAGTGTAAATAGCATATGCCCTGGGGTTTCCCCTTAGTAATTTGGTCACCCCTTATCCAAAATGGGGGTCCGAATAACAGGTGTCCTCCGGAGGTACTTTTAGCAACTTTTTGAGCCGATTTCTCCGCGCATGTTTATTTCTCCAAAAATACCTACAAAGAGATAAAATAACCAAATAAGTACAAAATAGAGCACTAACAATATATACAATTGAGATTATACCATACACAAAAATGTGTCTATCAAATACCCCCAAACTTATTATTTGCTAGTCCTCGAGCAAAATAAAATCCTAACTCATTGTCGCAGGCATCGTCGATTGCATCTAGCGTATGCAATAAGACTTTAAACCCCTAAGTGGCCCTAGTGGCCGAGTTATAGTCTCGGGAGGGCTTGCCAGAGTTATACCCACAAAACCTTTACTCCAGACCCTAGATATCTACGCAGAACCTTGGAAGGCACTAAAGAATCTCCTTGGTTGGCATACCTATTGACTACAGGAGGAAGTACCCTGATGCGAAATTTCAATTGTTGTACACGAGTTTGCACTCAAGCATACTAAAATTCATATATAAGTGATAGAGCTCTACTCAGATAGTCGCACTATGGACATCAATATCCAGAGTCAACAAGTCACATGGATAGATAAAGAGATGGATATAGAAAAACATAGATGGTTTTGATGTTGACTAGGTGAACGATGTTTCTCATATCTGTCTGAAGGCCACTGCAAAAATGAACATATCCTAATAGACTGAGATACTGGTCTGGCTAATATCGACACAACTGGCATATATAAGGGAACCAGCGGTCGACAATCCTAATTCTATATCAACTCGTTTGGCATATACAAGGGAACCAGCGGTCAATTTATTCACTGAACTTTAACATTTTTTAAATTTTTTTTTTTAACAACATGATTAGATCTTGTGGATCCAAGCGCATGCTTCTTGTCAGCAGATTACATGGTAATTCCCGTGGTTCCTGCGTTCCACGCTTGTTTAGGCGACGGAGACAGGGAGAACACGCACATATTGCTTTCCAAGTGTTAATTTTCATTTATTTTTATTTTTGAGAATTATTCTGTTTGGTCTAATTGGTCTGGGTTTTTTTTTTTTAGTAACTCAACCAGTCTATTTCAACCTAGCAGTGGTAAAAACTTGATTCGTGAGCCCCACCTAATCACTTAGATAAACATTTGAAAAGAAAACAAAATAAAAACAGAAGTGAAAAGGACTCAACGAGATAAGGTGAAACTATCATGTTATTTCTAACACTTGAGCTCTGTGCTTTTATGAATAGACTCTTTAGATATTGCCATCTAATCAGATTGGTTTCTCAACTCCTATAACCAAAATGCTTCCACCCACTTAGATTGGTTAGTGCCATCCTTAATAAGCATAAATTTCTAGGCTTTGGAGTTTATTTATTGCAACTAACAAAAAGTTTCTCCCATACCCCCAAACTTAAATCTAACATTGTCCTCGATGTTCTAAAGATAAAATTAAATGCATGAACAAGGAGAAACTGCTACCATTTGAAGCAAAAGAGATAAGGAAAGATATTACCATCAATTATGTCACAAACTGGGGGATACATACTGGGGTATTGGTCTGGCGTTTTACAGCGTGTAGCGCACAACGCGCCATCACAAGAACGTGTCATGAAGTCATGGACGGTTAGTGATGATGGGAGAAGTGGGCAAGACTAGTCGTGTGATACTAACACACAACTCCACTACTCCATCACTCCACTTTCTCCACTTCCCACGAGATACGAGGGTTAGGCTTAAAGACTTGTATAAATAGGTTATCCTCCCTATTTTCCAGACAGAAAAACAAGTCAAGACAAGACAACAGAAACAAGTGTTGATACAATCGTATTCAAACACCGGAACTGATAGCTTACATCCTGCAAGCCAGTTCAGCTTTCTGATATAAGTCATACGTAGACAACACTTCACGATCTTAACACCTTCTTTTCTTCCCTCCCTAAGATCAACCCCATCTCCTTCACTTTGTGATCGAAGTAAGTCTGGAACGACCATTTCTTGGTTTAGGCCAGAGTTGTACAGATTGATTTCTCGAATCACAAGCACTCACCGCGAAGTGCATTTGTTTAGGTTGTAGATTCATTCCTCATCCACACACCCCAAATTACCAAATACGACAGAAATAGTTTTTACTCATAAACAATTGGCGACCACAGTGGGAGGTTGATCTCTCGGTTGCAAAAAATTAAATTCTCAATTTTTCGGTTTTCATTTCGCGATGTATCCTCACCCCGAAACCACAGGTGGTTCAGATATCATAGGAAGTGTATCTAGAATGCCGGAGGATGTCTTGGCAAATCAAGCCGGTATCGCTAGACAACAGAGCGAAATATTCCGCCTTTTGAATGATATAATAACACAATTACAAGAAGGGTCGGCAGGCATCTACTCAGACAATGGAAGAAACGCTGAATCCTTAGCCAGGAGTCACACCTTTCCCAGTGGAGATGCAGAAAGAGCGCGTAATCACTGGGGACTCAGGAGAGATGAACAACATGGTCCAGCCGACAACGAAGGCTCGAGGAAACTCCACAGAGGAAAGGACTTGTCCTGGGTGCCACAACGTCTTCCGGATAAAGAAATTGAGCCTGCAGCTTACGGAGCCCTGAAGATTTATATCTCAAGACTCTTGTTGAAGCCCAGAAGACTGTCTAATTCTTATCGACCTTTCAACCAAGTGAAAAAATGCTTGAGGAAGGATAGATCAAACAAGGAACATGTGAGTACAGAGGATGGGAACGTTCAATTCGATCACTCAGCAGTGATATTACGATACCTTTCATACCCCGTCACCCAGGCAAGCGATCCGCGGATATGATGACACTCACAAGTCTTCCAAATTTATCTACGAAATGTGCTCCACATCAAAGCCATGTAGAGACACCACAATGCCCGCTGACGCATGAAAAGCTAGACTCGAAGTACCTACACTTTCCGTTCCCAATGAAAAAGATTTTGGAGTTGCTGGAGGCGTGGGTACGAAACGGAGAGGTGGAGCTACCTCCTATATGGCATCCACCCACTGATCAAAAAGTAATGGACCCAAGGTATTTTCATTTCCACCGGTTCCTTCACCACCCTACCAGTGAATGCAATGCTTTGAAACGCATTGTTCATAAGAAGCTTAATTCAGAGGGATATCTTTCCTTCTCTGAGAGATTAATGCGAACGATTTCCTTGGAGAGGCTACTTCGGTTTGATACAAGTGAGGCTTCAAAAGCAAGTAAGTTATATCCAACAATTTTACAAGAAAGATAGTTTTAGAATTCACTAGGGACTTGGCGTCCTGCACATGGAAAAGAGGCTCAATGATCAAACGCCATGTTTGTTTCCCTTCATACTTCCCTTTTACGCGACATTTGCAATTACATATGATATGTGCAATCATTCATAACCAAGATGCAAATTCCATTTAAAATGATCTATTTCAAAAGTCGATTCACAAAACTATCTCAAAATAAACCAATTCAATTACCTATTAATTCAAAACCGGAAGTCAAATTGTGAAAGGAAATCCTCACTATCACTCAAAAAGAAAAGCATCTAAAAGAAAAGACAAGTAGGTGGGCGTGAATCCTTCAAGGAAAGTCCTTCAGCATCAACTCGTCCTTATGGGCAAGAGAGACTTTCATCCTTTGAAGTACAGCCCGCTTCAGCTTCAACTCCTTAGACAACTTTTCAACCTCTTCTTCCTGGCGAGTAACACAGTCTACAAAAGGGACTTCATCTTGTAGTTTCTGGAGCTCTTGGATCTCGAAGAACCCTTTGAGGAACCAAGGAGCATTGAATTCGTACTTCACAAACACATCTCGATGGCACTTCCAGTCTTCAATCATCTCCTCAGAGACTGTTTGACCAGTCGTAACGCTCATCCCATGGATAGAAAATAAAGCTTCCTGGACGCGATTGACCAATACAAGGCGACTTTTGAGCTTCGTAGTGGTAGCAATGTGGCCATGCTTCTCCCATATCACCTTGTACAACCCTTCGAACTGAGCTGGCATGCTGAATCCTCCAACCAACATATGACCTGGATAAGGGACAGTGAAAGGAGGATCGAACAAAGCCCCGACTTGTATTACCAATACTTCACCAATCTCAGGGGGCCTTTCAGAAGAAGTCACCACGACAACTTTATTGATCGGAGCCTGCTCAGAACTTTCTTCAAGGGGATCCACCTTAACAATAGCATATGTTGCCTCTCCTATATTCCTCCCGATGTCTACTTCACTATGGGTACTATTTTCCATCAAAGCCTCATCAACAAGATCACTTACGGAGGCACCTTGTCCAGCCGAGCTAGCGTCATATCTGTCATTATCTGGAAAAGGAGCGGTTTCGATTTCACCAGACTTCTCAGCATAAAGATCAATGTTACCAGACTTCTCAGCATGAGGATCAGTGTCGCCAGACTTCTCAACACGAAGGCTAACGTTACTAGACTTCTCATTCTGAATGCGCGCCAACCTTGCGAAAACATTCTCTTTTGGAATTCCCTGATTTCAGACAAGGATCACTCTTAGAAGAAATTACTCTGGAGAAATGAAGGAATCGACAGAAAGAGATTTAAATACCTGCATATTGGAGGAATTGAGGATCACCGAATCGCATGCCTGCCTTTTAGATCTCCCTCCTGCTTGGGGACTGCAGTCATCAGCTCTGGTCCGTTTTCCTAGGAGTGGCTTCAACCAGAAATGCTTCTTCAAAACGTCAGCGGATGGCTCACCACGGGAATTTGTCACAACATCCTCCGAGAACTCCTGAAAAGCCAACAGTTGCTTCCTCCAAAATTCTTTATACTTATCGGTTACCACAGGATTTCTCCCAATAGGCTAGAAATGAAGACTCAGCAGTTCCAAGAACACGCCAACATTAAAAATATTCGGGGGAAGTTCTTTTGGAGCCTCCGACGGATGGATAAATGGAACACCCTAGTCAAATCCCATTTGACGAGCAGCCATGTCAATGTTGTACGGAGTCACAGTAAATGCTTCGTTGAATAGAGACGTGACATATCCTGGAATAGAGCTGTGCAGATAAACAAGTTCTCCAAATTTCATAGTCTTAGCATCGGTACGCAACGCAACATCAGGACCGTCAGAAGCAATATCAAAAGTCTTCGGCTGAACAATGGCAGAGTGGATCGACCCCCATGGACGGAAATCTATGGAAGACACATTGTCAAAGATGTCCACGAGTTTCGCACCGAATCTGGGACGTGTCCTATGCCAATGGAGTATTCTCGAGCCACCATACAAACTGCTGAGCGAAGTTGCAGGAACAGGAGCATAAATTTTGAAATGTTCCCATAAGAATGCCTGAAGAAAAGCGAAGTGGACGTGCGACTCCACCTTCTTGTACCCGTTGGAAACATGTATGTCCATTGCTAAGGCTTCCAGATGAGAATACAACGATCCAAGGAACAAGTCACCTAGGGGAAGAACTTCACCTTTTGCTAGATTTATAACAATCCTAATAAGGTCACTTCTTATGGTCTTCTTTCCAGAACCGTCGTCGAATATGTCTCTGGATAGCCATAAAAACAGGAATACAATCACACTGAGCTCGTTTTCCAACTCTTGATCCGGTTCTGGGTCTGCAGGAGACCAATCCAACATCCACCAGGCGTAAAATCATCTCGTATCTTTTTTCTCCTCCTTGTCCAGACCGTCGAATTCTGCCACCTTTTGGAGTTTAGCATCATAATTACGTTATTCTGTGTCAGAAAACTCGTAACAAAAACTTCCGGCGACAGGCAGGTTCATTAATGCAGCTACGCTTTCCAGGGTAATAGTCATCTCTCCCCATATAGATATGGGTATATGAGTAGAAGGGCGCCACCGAGAAATGAAAGTAATCAAGCCCGCAACGTCTTTCTCAATTTCAAGAGCAGCAGATGCCATGAGCGCATTAAGGATTTGCGCCTTGGTCAAATTAGCTTTAATATCCTTATTATTCAACATGCGTCTCATCCATCCTTCATAAGAACCCAGTGGAGTATGACAAATCTTGAAGTCGATAGGAGAAGGTGGATATTCATTTCTTCGAAGACAGAATCTCATCACAAGTGCTGAAGAAGAAGATGGATCAGCTTCCATATTTTATGAACTGGAGAGCAGGACTATCATGTGAGAAGGATGTCTCCTAATATTTAGAAAAGGCGTGGTGAACAACTCGTCATCGATGTTCGACATATCTTTGAAGCTGTCAACACTTCCTGACTTGGCACCAGTATTATCTCCAGAAGACAATTTAACATGAATTATTTTCTTCATTCCACAATAAAAGACAGGAGTCAGTACTTGTATGAAAACGCATGAGATGTGTAGTCACACACGACAAGACACGCGTTCACGTTGGAATACACAAATCCGAGATTGGGTCCAAATACCGGTATTGATCAAGTCACAAGTTCAGTATTGGTCAAGTTTCAAGTCCGGTATTGCTCAAGTTTCAAGTCCGGTATTGGTCAAGGGCACAAGACTAGTGTAAGGTTGACTTTCAGTCAGGCATAAGAGGGTGGGACCCATGTTCAATCAAACACACATGGTGGGCCGCATTCATGTGCACGTATTATAACACGGTTTTCTTATATTCAGGCCAAATTTATTTCCAAGCTACAACCTAATAAGCTAGGTTTTGCATGCAACAATGGAAGAAGAAGCAAAAACAACATATTCATGGACTCACGGTACTAAGCAGTCCTAGCAAATATGGGCGGTTTTACTATCAATCTTGATGGCAAAACTAATCATGATGTATCTTGCAAAAGGTTTTTACCTAAGAAGTTAGGGTTTTTTCAACAAAAAAAATAAAACGGAAACTTACCTTGGCGCGGACGGACGGCAGCGGTAAAGTCTGGCGACAGCAGCAACTCCGGCGGCAGCAACGACGATGACGTCGGGCAGGAGCGGCGGTGATAGTCATGGACAGGAGCTGCCAAACAAAACAAAAAATTCGTGAGAAAAAAGAAAAAGGGGTTGGTCCCTTTGATAGACAAAAATTTGGAAGAATCCCAGTAGAACAAAGATTCTTCTTTTGATTGGATTCCTCTTTTAATTCAAACACCCAAAGAAGGAAACCGGTCCCACCAAAGGATTCCATACAAGCACGGCGGTGTTTACATGGACAACTACTAGCGGTCGGTCAAAATTCTTCCGGGTAAACTTCCTTTATCCTGTCTTTCTCACATATGTATATCACCATCTCATGCCTACCCCACAATAGCGTAACCATTATGCGCTAGGCAGGGGACTTAATGTTGATGGTGGATTTTCATTTAAGGCTAAAATTGTAAAAGCCAAAATTGTACGCTGACATCTTGCAAAAGATAAAGCCATTAACAAGTGATGAATACTTCTTCATTTTACTAATTCACCTAGAATGGAGCATGTAACAACAATCCCAGTATTCTGTGAATTAAATACACGAAATTCATCCAGGTTGGAGCATGTGGAAACAATACCATATACCCTGTAAATTTACATCATTATTAATTAATGCATGACCAGCCTTGTATTTCCTGTACTCATTATCGATGCGGAATGACGTCTGAGTGTTGTTCTCAGCAGAGCAACACGAACCTCCAAGCATTAATAATGAATCATGTACGAAATACCCGTACATGCTACAACTCTTGGTGTGTTATACTAGCCCGTTTGAGCATACAGCTCTCGGTGTGATACTAGCCGACTGTCCATATCAGTCTCAGAAACGATCACGACCATCCAAATTTACCAACATGATTGGATAACTTAGATAGAATCCATGGCCCCAAGCAGGTATTGGAATATTCACTACCGACCCAACGCGGGCCCCACATGGTTGGCCTCCCCTAAAGGATGGCATAGCTTTCCAAACCGTCCAAGACAAAGCAGTATGGAAGAAAAAACCCTAAATTAGGGATTGCGGCACATTACATGTGTCGCAAAACAGTCTCAACCATCCATCTTCGCAGGCATAGATGGAGGGTGTAGATGTAGATTCAAAGGGCCCAGAACATGTCAACACAATCACCGTGGGCCCACCTACATACCTGACTGATCGTTCAAGACCAACTATAGTTGGTCTTCCTGATTCGTGCGCCCCAAACTGGGTGTGACACACGGCCGGAAAAACCCTGACTAGGGTTTGTGTCGCGATCACGAGCGTCCATCTTCTCCTGCTCGGATGAAGGGTCCAGGAATAGACTAACCAGGTCTGGTAAGTATCAACACGATCACTGCAGACCCACCTATCTCCACACCCAATCGTCCAAGACCGAACTTGGCTATACACCTCGATTCGCGCGCCCAAAATAGGCATGGTCGCACCTCCTAATTGTAAACTAATCTCGACCACTCAACTTCGCCGGACAAATTGAGTGGCTTAGATCATGTTTCTATGAGGCAATGAAGTACATGCATGGACACCAGCCTACCACCCACACGCCGAACCAATCGGCCGGGACCGACCAAGCCTGGTCATCTTGAAACGCGTGCCCGAAGTTGGCATGATGTGCGGATTTTGCGGCACCAGATTTCTGTCGCAAATTGATCTCGGCCACTCAACTTCGCCGGAAAAATTGAGTGGCCCAGATCACACTTTCACGGGATAGTGACGTATGGGCATGTATACCGGCATGCCGTCTACACGCATGCCCGGTCGGCCATGCCAAAATCGTGTCCCAGGCTTGGATTCGACCAAGCTGAAAAGTGGTGCTTGCGCACCTTTTCTAAAACCCTAATTCCACCAACGGTCGCAGATGAGTGTCTCAAAGATCATCTCGTCCGTCCAACTTTACCGGCTTGGTTATACAGCCCTGGTTAGGAGTTAATTGGTCAGTGAGGCGTCATGATGATCACCACCCCTCACTCTACCACACCATGTGGTCGGCCAAGGGAGGGATTGCTTGCGCAACCTCCAAACCATCACATGAAGGAGGCTGGACATGAGGCTATTTTGAGACGCTTAAACAGTAATGCTTCATACATGCTGAGTATACTCGATGCAGTACCTGCATAGAATACACATGATACTTCACAAGTATCGACTTCCTAAATAACTTAGTTATTTAATCTAGCATTACATGCTACTTTCTGTGGGTCCATAATCCACACACTCGAGACATCAATCATGTCACAAAGTAGGGGATACATACTAGGGTATTGGTCTGGCGGTTTACAGCGTGCAGCGCACAACGCACCATCACAAGAACGTGTCAGGAATTCATGGACGGTTAGTGATGATGGAAGAAGTGAGAAAGACTGGTCGTGTGACACTAACACACAACTCCACTACTCCATTACTCCACTTCTCATGAGATACAAGGGATAGGCTTAAAGACTTGTATAAATAAGTCCTCCTCCCTATTTTCCAGACAAAAAAATAAGTCAAGACAAGACAACATAAACAAGTGTTGATACAATCGTATTCAAACACCAGAACTTATAGCTTACATCCTGCAACCAATTCAGCTTTCTGATACAAGTCATATGTAGCCAACACCTTCACAATCTCAACACCTTATTCGCTTTCCTCCCTAAGATCAACCCCATCTCCTTCACTTTGTGACCGAAGAAAGTCTGGAATGGCCATTTCTTGGTTTAGGCCAGAGTTGTACATAATGATTTCTTGAATCACAAGCACTCACCGCGCAGTACATTTGTTTAGGGTGTAGATTCATTCCTCATCCACACACCCCAAATTACCAAATCCGGCAGTAATAGTTTTCACTCATAAACATTAGTCAAATTAATCTTGGTTCCCATTGGTTAATATAATTGAATATTTCTTTTTGGATTCCAAATTCATACTTGTATGTGATTTGTTGAGTCTAAAAAATCCTTCTTTTCTTTTTGAAATTATTAAGGTCGCTCTTGTTGTTCCCTTGGGAATGACATTTTATGGGGGAGAGTTCTTTTTGAACTTGTGCTTAATTGCCAAATGTTTGTGGGGAGTGCGACTGTGGAATATTAGAGGGGTTATCTTGTATCTTTATAAACTCCTAGATGAATGCATTTAGCTTCGGCTTTATGATTGCATCTAAACAAGATGATATACATTTACCTTTGGTCATGAAATGTCTCTTATGGAAATTTCATTAGGATCCCGTTCTTGTACCTTTGCCAATTTTATTGACAAAAATGGGGAGAATTAATATGTATTTCACACTACAAATACATATGGTTTTCGGATCATTATGTAAGGGGGGGCGGTTTCCATGTGAGATGAAGTATTGACTAAGGGGGAGTGAAGTATCACCATAGTATTGTTGTTAAAGTTGTGATGCAATTGGACTTTGACGATGCGTAATGATAATATGACGCTGTATAACAACGATTAAGAACCATTGCTTTTCTCATTGTTATAGCTAAGAATTTTGAACAACGATGGTGCTAAACTTACAACCTTTGGGATCGTTGGATTACTTGGAACTGACGAAGATTTCGAGTATTGTTGAAGATTAGATGACATGTAGAATAGGATCTGCAAAGTTTATTTATATATTTTGTATTCCATATGTATAAATAGTTTTGCCAATAAAATTGACAAAGGGGGAGATTGTTAGAGCATTGCTCGGTCGAACTCGCATGCGTTTCTATCTCAATCATGTTTGTTAATATTAGTGATCAAAACTATAAAGTCTTTGATTTCTAGTCTACTATAGCTAAGGTCTCGGACTAGGATAAAAAGTGTAGTTGAGCTCAAGATCTCCATGGCGATCATCATATAAGACGAATGACTACTCAAGGAACCAGCGGATCTTCATCGACTAAAAGGTATGTGGAGAGTTGAACTTACCTATCACTCAAAAGTCTATCTATTCTATCTCCTATCTTGAGACAAAAATTGTATTACTATATAGACTAAGAATATACACATATGATATTTCGAGCTGAGTATATCTCACTTATCTATTTCTCGAAATATGTGTTGGTAAAGCTTTCGCTTTAGCTAAGTTCATCTTTAACTAATGACTAAAGTCATGTTATATTACAATCATTTTGGAAATTGCTCTGACGAAAAATAGTTTGTGAATAACAACTATATAACGCCCTCTGAGAATGTTTCAATTATTGAAATAAGAGTTTAGAAAATATAACCATTGGAAGATATAAGCATTGTTGTGGCAACACATATATGTATAAGTCCTTATTGCTTGAACCGAAGTTTACGAACTTTGTTGATCAAGTGAAACCGGAGAAGTGCGAGAACTTCAGTCCGCGAACTTAGTCCGTGAATCCAGTCTGCGAACTGGTGGAAGTTTTCGACCGAGAATTTCTGCTGGAGTATGTGAACTCCATGCGGGAACTTAAGTCCGCGAACCCAGTCCGCGTACTTGAGTAGGTTATGTCTAAAAACGATATTTGTGAACTTATCTTAATAAACTAAGGAATGCTATTGCAAACAGTGGCTTTATATGTCATGAATCGGTTCGAGTGAATCACATCGTTTTTTCTTCAATTGTGTCTTGTATAGTACATAAAGATCTAAGCAATTGAACAACTCTCTAACTAGTTCATTTGAGTCATTTGGACTAGTTATGGTGAAGAAGAATATGGTTAATATGAAAGTTATCACTTGGTTAACCATTTGGTTAATTAGTGTTGAACCAACTAATGTACAAGTTTAGGTACGGTTTTCAGAAGCCTACAAATGTGCAGTACATGTGTGTATAACAAGCTATGTTTTCGATCTAACGGTTGATAAATATTAGCTTGTATCTAATCAGGTTTTCATCTAACGGTGAATATTGAATGATTTGTTACTAAGATAACATTGATTGCAAACCCTGATTTGAAAGACTATATAAGGGAGAACTCTAGCAACTGGGAAACCTAATCTCTACACATACTTTGTGATACTAGTTTGCTAAGCTAGAGTCGATTCTCCTTTAACCTTTGGTTTTCTTCTTCTAAAACCAGGTTAACGACTTAAAGACTTCATTGGGATTGTGAAGCCAGACCGATACTACTTTTATCGTAGTTGTGTGATATGATCTTGGTGTTTCTATCGTACGAGTACAATTGTACTAATTGTCTTGATATTTCTATCTCCGATAGGCATCATATAAAATTAGTCACAAACATTTCGTCTCATCGTTTGTGATTCCTCAATAATCTTCGTCGCTGCGTCGATTAAGTTTATTGTGAGGTGATTGATAAAACTGAGCTATTCTTCGGGAATATAAGTCTGGTTTTATCAATTGGTTCCTATTCACCTTGATTTATCAAAAGAAGGAACAAAAATCATAGGTTTATTCGTGGGAGACGAATTTATCTATCCTTGTAGACTTTTCTATGTGAGACAGATTTGTTTATTAAAATCTTCGACTTTGGGTCGTAGCAACTCTTAGTTGTGGGTGAGATCAGCTAAGGGAATCAAGTGCGATGTATCCTGCTGGGATCAGAGGCGTAGAAGAATAATTGTACCTTGGATTAGTGTGAGATTGGTTGGGGTTTAACTACAGTCCAGACCGAAGTTAGCTTGGAGTAGGCTAGTGTCTGTAGCGGCTTAATTATGCATTTGCGGTTTCCTCGTTAACAAAATTCTGGTGTCTATGTTATTTCTTTTTCGCATTATATTTTGTTATATAATTGAAATAATACAAGTTATGCGTTGTTCAATCAATTAGAATATCCGACCTCCTTGGTTGTTGATTTAAATTGATTGACACTTGGATACTGGTATTTGGTACCATCCAAGTTATCTCTCTTTGATAAAGACTCGAAAATTCTATTTGCTTGAGTATAGATCAAATTGAGAGATTGAGATAATAACTCCTTGAGATATTTTCATCTAGATTGAGTCTGACGGTCTGGTTGATTCTCTAGTAAAGTAACTCTGAGTTTTTCCATACAGATTGCTAATCGAAATATTGGGTGTGGTTTTTAGACCCCGCTTTTTCAACTAGCCTACTCCAAGTTAACTTCGGTATGGACTGTAGTTGAACCCCAATCAATCTCACATTGATCCAAGGTACAGTTATGCTCCTACGCCTCTGATCCCAGTAGGATACTGTGTACTTGATTCCCTTAGCTGATCTAACCCAAAACTAAGAGTTGTTACGATCCAAAGTCGAAGACTTTAATAAACAAATATGTATCACACATAAAAGTATATGGTAATAGATAAATCCGTCTCCCACGAATATACCTAAAAGTTTTGTTCCGTCTTTTGATAAATCAAGGTGAACAAGAAACAATTGATAAACCAGACTAATATTCTCGAAGAACAACTCAGTATTATCAATCACCTCAAAATAGTCTTAATCGACACAGTGAAAAAAGATATCGTGGAATCACAAATGATGAGACGGATGTTTGTGATTGCTTTTTATCTTGCCTATCGGAGATAGAAATCTCAAGCCAATTATTTCAATTGTACTCGTACGATAGAAACAGCAAGATCAGATCACACAACTACAAGAAAAGTAGTATCGGTCTGGATTCACAATCCCAATGAAGTCTTTAAGTCGTTAACCTGGTTTAGAAGAAGAAACCAAAAGTTAAAGGAGAATCGACTCTAGCTTAGCACAACTATTATCACACAGAATGTGGGGATTAGGTTTCCCAGTTGCTAGAGTTCTCCATTATATAGTCTTTCAAATCAGGGTTTGCAATCAATGTTAGCTTAGTAACAAAGCATTTAATATTCACCATCAGATGAAAACCTAATTAGATTCAAGCTAATATTTATCAACCGTTAGATCGAAAACATAGCTTGTTATACACACATGAAATGCACGTTTCTAGTTTTGTGTAACAATACAAAAACTTGTACATTCATTGGTTCAACAATAGTTAACCAAATGGTTAGCAATATGATAAATTTCATATCAACCATATTCTTCTTCACCATAACTAGTTCAAACGACTCAAATGACATAGTTAGAGAGTTTTTCAATTGCAAGGAAATCTCATGTACTACATAAGACACAATTGAAGCAAAAATGATTTGATTCACTCAAATCGGTTCATGGACTATATATCCACGGTTTTCAATAACATTCCTTAGTTTATAAAGATAAGTTCACAAACATCGTTTTTAGACATAACCTACTCAAGTTCACGGACTGGGTTCACGGACTTAAGTTCGCAGATGGAGTTCACAAACTGCAGCATAAATTCTCGGGTTGAGAACTTCCACTAGTTTGCGGACTGAAGCTCACGCACTTCTCCGGTTCTCTTGATCAAGAAAGTTTGCAAACTTTGGTTCAAAGAATAAGGACTTATACATATATGTGTTTCCACAACAATTCTTATATCCTCCAATGGTTATATTGTCTAAACTCTCATTTCAATCATTGAAACATTCTCAGAGGACGTTATATAGTTGTTATTCACAAACCATTTTTCGTTAGAGCAATTTTAAAAGTGATTGAAACTTAACATGACTTTCGTCACTAGGTAAAGATGAACTTGAATAAAGCGAAAGCTTTACCAACACATATTTCGAGAAATCGATAGGCAAGGTAAACTCGGCTCGAAATACTAAATGTGTATAATCTTAGTTTATACTGCAAAACGACTTTTGTCTCAAGATAGGAGATAAATAGACTTTTGAGTGATAGATAAGTTCAAGTCTCCACATACCTTTTAGTCGATTAAGATCCACCAGTTCCTTGAGTAGTCCTTCGTCTTGTATGATGATTGTCATGGAGTTTTTGAGATCAACTACACTTTCTATCCTAGTCCAAGACCTTAGCTATAGTAGACTAGAAATCAAGACTTATAGTTTTGACCACTAACATTGACAAACATGCTTGAGATAGAAACGCATGCGAGTTCGACCTAGCAATGCTCTAACAATCTCCCCCTTTGTTAATTTTAGTGACAAAACTATCAATACATATGGAATACAAAAAATATATAAATACACTTTGTAGCTCCTATTCCACATGTGTAATCTTCAACATTACTCGAAATCTTCGTCACTTCCAAGTACTCCAATGATCCCAAAGGTTGTAAGTTTAGCATCATCGTTGTTGAAAATACATAGATATAACAACAAGAAAACAAGAGTTCTAAATCATTGTTATACAGTGTCATAATATCATTATACAACGTCAAAGTCCAATTGCATCACAACTTCAACAACAATACTATGGTGATATGTCACTCTCCCTTAGTCAATACTCCATCTCACATGGAAATCACTCCCCCTTACATAATGATCCGTAAACCATATGTATTTGTAGTATGAACTACATATTAATTCTCCCCCTTTTTGTCAATAAAATTAGCAAAGGTACAAGAACGGGATCCTAATGAAATTTCCATAAGAGACGTTTCATGACCAAAAGTAAGTATATATCATCTTATTTAGATGCAATCATAAAGCCGAAGCTAAATGAATTCATCAAGGAGTATATAAAGATACAAGATAACCCCTAAAATATTCCACAGCCGCACTCCCCACAAAGATTTGGCAATTAAGCAAAAGTTCAATTAAGAACTCTCCCCCATAATATGTCATTCCCGAAAGAACAACAAGAGCAAACTTAATTTAAAAAGAAAAGGGATTTCCTTGGACATAACAAATCACATACAAGTATGAATTTGAATCCAAAAAATATTCAATTAAATTAACCGTAAGTGAACCTATGATTACTTTAACCAAATATGCTCAACATAAGTAAACTTATGGAGATTTAAGAAACTCAATTAGATTAATCACAAGAGAACCCATAATTAATCTAACCGTAATACAAAACTAAACTAATCATAAAAGTAAACAATTTAATTGTTCATACTCGACATAAGAAAACTTACGGAGTCATAACTAAATAACCAATCAAGATGATTAATTTAGTTCAATATGCTTGACATAAAGTATCTTACAACAACTAAGCTAATCATAAAAATAATCAACTTTGGTTGTTTAGTGATCAACATAAGACACATTACGGAGTCTCATAGTAATACACAAAAAATCGATCAGGGAAGATCAATTACTGCGGAATACACAAGGATTCATTCTATTTTCTATCACCATTTGCACAATGACATGTAATAGAAATAATCCTTGAAAACAAAATATTTTAACCTATCTTCCATCAAAAATTGACATAATAGGCTTAACTTTTGTATTTGTCAAAAGTCAATTCATTCCTTTAAGCATATCAACTCATGAACGACTTTACTTTTGACAAGGTATGGGACAATCAAGTTCACGGACGCAAGCACACATATCCCATAACAATATTCCAATATATAAAATCATAAAGATTAATACTGCAAAGATCATCTTTCAAACAATTTTAGAATTTAAACCAATAAATCTAAAAGCATGAAGATGGAAATGGTGGACATAGCTATGTGTAATCACAATAATGGCTATTCCAAACTCTAGTTATTCTTCTAAACAAAACAAGAAAAATAGAAGATTTACTAGGCAATAAGACCTTTAAATAATTCTTTATCTTCCCCGAACTCCTTGTCGTCAACAACCATTGGAACATAAAGTTCATTAAGGTAGGAGTCTATATCAATAAACCTTCTTGGCTGATGATGTCGAACCAGGGCCTTCTGAATCTCACGAGTCTTATATACAAAAGCCTTTATTTGTTGAATCTCCTTTTACATCTCTTTCAACACTTCAAGAACATCAGAATACTTCTGAGAATTTGAAAGAACGGCTCTTGGCTTCCTCACATTCCTTATTTTTCTTTTTAATGTTTGAGATAGCAGAGATTTTTCTTTTTCCTTCATGATTGATGGCTAAACAATCAAATTAACATCCTTTCCATCAGAAGACATAATGCTTGGAGTATCCATAAACGTATGGGTTTGTGAGAGGAAATCACAAATTTCTCAACAGGTAGTCTTGAGATACAAGGAGGTTATAGAGAAAGAAAGAGGAATGTAGGGTTTTGAAACATTTAAACAGGTTCGTACACGACCAACTTTCAACCCTATGAAGAGTAGAATTATCGAAAGTACCCTTTTTTTGTTTGATAGACAAAAAGAAGAAAAATCTAAAAAAAAAAAACTTTTCTTAAAAGCCGGAAGGATATAAAATCATTGTCTCTTTTGATCAGGCACATGAGACAAGATTTCAAAACACAACACAATCAAGTTGCGTTGTGGTGAACAACAATTTGTACACCATTTTCCTCTTGAGAGGGATCCACAGACTTTTGTCTATCAATACGACTTGACCATACTTTCTTATCAAATGGTCTAGCCATATCCTTCGAAACTAACTTCTTAGATGAAGATAAAATCCTACATACCTCAGCGGTCTTCTGAGAAAGTTTAAGCTTCCCTGCTAAATGATTTTCTCTTCGTTGAAGTTTGTTGACATGCCTTTGTTTGTGTTTGAACTTGTAACACCTTGAGAGTTCATGACCCTTTAAAGAACAATATCAACACGTCAAACTAGGAAAAAAATCAGGCTTTTGAGATGTGCAAGCAGCTAGCCACATGGTGGAACCTGAAACACTACAAACAGAGTTTCCAAAGGATGGGTCAACTTTATCTTCCATAATAGTTGGATTATCTTCTGAAAGAATATCAAGATTGATGTATGTATTGCTGCAGTTATCAAAATCAATATTTTCACCAAGAAGTGCAACACTTGATTTCTCGTCTTCATTAGAATCATAATTATCAAACATTTCATCAAGAGTTGCCGCAAGACCTTTATTCCCAGTGTATTTTCTATGATTTGGGCACTCGTTTGCAAAATGACCAAATCCCTTACACTTAAAGCACTGAGGCATATCCTCATCATCAGTTTCATCAATATCCCTATTTTTAGGAGGAACACGATTACGAGGTTTGACTGATGCCTTAGGATTATCTCTGGAGAACCGTTTACTTCTCTTCGATAGAAGATCTCTAAACTGTCTTGTGATCATCGAGACTGATTTGTCAATATCTTCATCTGATGAATCTATCTTAGAGTGATCATCTTCAGAGATATACAATTTTTTACTTTTATCAAGTAATTTAGTGTCCTTTAGTGCTTTGAACGCGACATCCTTAGATTTGGATGAATGTTTCTGATCAAAGATCTTAAGCTTTCCAACCAGCGTATTTCTGGAGAGATTATCAAGGTTATTTCCCTCAATGATGGCATGCTTCTTAGAATCATATCTAGATGGCAGCGATCTGAGAATTTTCATCACAATGTCCTTTTCAGGAATAGTCTTACCCAATGCAAAATATGCATTAACAATTTCAGACACTTTGTGATTAAACTCATCAAATGTTTTTTCATCTTCCATACAAAGGTTTTCCCAATCGGAATTAAGGTTTTGAAGCCTAGCTTCCTTCTCACGGTATTACCTTCGAATACGGTTTCTAGGATATCCCAAGCTTCTTTAGACTTAGCGCAATTTTACACATGGTGCTAAAGACTTGGGGTAATGGAATGTATGATAGCATTCAAACCGTCAGAATTTTTCTTTGCAACAAGTATCTCGGCAGGGCTGTATTCACCAATATTCTTGGGAACGTTTACATCTTCAACTGCCACAACGGGAGGATCATATCCATTAACAACATATACCCATGATTGAAAATCACGCGCTTGAAGAAAAGCTGTCATAGAAATTTTCCACCACAAGTAATTAGGGCCATCGAAGATTGGTGGTACGTTAATAGAGATATCACCTCTGTCCATAGAATCAGATTGCTACAAACATAGACTGATAAGGTCTTTAAACGTGTTTTCCTTCTTCAATACCAATTGAAAAAGCGGGGGTCTAACAACCACACCCAAAATTTCGAATTAGCAATATATATGCACAAACTCCAATATACTTTTATGAGAATCAACTAGATAGTTAGACTCAATCAATTGAAAAGTATATCAAAGAGTTTATATCTCCATCTCTCGAGAAGTTACGGCATGCGGGGCAACGCGCCGAAGGCGTAATTTTCCGGGACGTCACAGTTGGTATCAGAGCAAGTTCCGAGATAACTCTATGGAAATGTGCATGATGGACTCATTACAGAGTATTTCCTTAAAGGAAATTCTAAGTTGGTTGGTAGGCCAACTTATGCGCAATTTGGTAGGGTAGGCCAACATTTGTGAGGCAAGTATAGACTTTGCTCAGTACTGTGCCACTAATTGGCCTAATTTAGGCACTTGACCACCGGAAACTATCTAGGACAGTTGGCTGGTATCCATCCTACTGTGGCATTTGGGATGATCATCCCGCACTCGTTCATTGGACGGAGTGTGATGCTATGCTAACGTCTGACAAAACCTGTGGACATGCCGTATGGGGCGGTAAGTTAGCATTCCGGGGGAGTAAACGGTTGGGGACGGTGAAAGACTGGCGAATCCAACTACACTAGCACTGAACCACACAATACTGCAGAATGAATGGCTTGTCATGTTGGATTTTGCCAAAATCTTGGGAAACGGCCCGGTGAGCTTTGAAGATTCCTGAATGTTTGGTATGGGACAAGTACTTGAGGAATCTGAACCCTAGTTTGGTTGAATTTTGGGGACGAAATTCTTTAAAGGGTGTAATAGTGTAACACTCTATGTTTTTAGCATAGCGCATGCCAAAAGATGCGCCATGGCCTGAGATGAAGCTTCATCCAAAGCTTCCGTTGCGTGGTAAGCGGTAGATTGTCTAAAGGCCAATATCGCGCCAAAATGGCGCATTATGTTTGCCATTTGGATAAAGGCCAAATATCGCGTCAAATGGTGCATTAGGCAAGCTGGATAGGTGGCCTCGAGATTGCAGCATAATCATTGCGCATTATGGAGGCTATTGGCATAGATCCAATATTGCACAATCATTGTGCATTGGACCAGAGAGGGCTGGCGGAACGAATGTTGCACAATTATTATGGGAAATCATTCTGCGCGATTATTTCATGAAATCATTAAGATAAACAGTGAACAAGCATGTCATTTTGGTCCCCATTCCATGCTTGTAGAAATTCCATTAAGACATATATAGGGAGGGGTAGTTGGTTGAAGGTGCATATGCGGACTATGCGCCAAGTAAGCTTCATAGATTAGCCGGAAGAGTATAAATGATGCCTAAGGCTCATTTATATTTGTGTAGCCTTTCTAATGGGGCATGTGATGGAAGGCATTACTATGCCACGACGCAGACCCGATAATGCATAATCATTGTGCATTATGACGGAATGGCAAATACGGACCAGGCGATTACCGTTATTTCTTAGCCACGGCTTTGGAAACGAGTTGGATTAAGTTTCTGTCCCTTCGTAGATGAACTACACTATGTGCTTGATCCCTTTAGAGTAGGGTAGGGTACGTAGGCAGCCGCAATGAGTTGTAGCATTGTCGGTCCAGCACGTTGTCGCTCATATCATTTAATTTAGAGATGATTGCGACACTTTGGCCTCTCATATCATCTATCTCTACGCAAGAGATGATTGTGACCATACTTGATGAGGCTAGTTGCATTCCATTCCTTGGATGCTCATACTTCCTATCAAGGCGTTCGACATAGGCAAAAAAAAATGAGTATCGTAATTTAGATCAAGAGGAGTCCATTTTGATAGGAAACTGCTCAAAGATCAAGACATGGTGATCTATTGATCAACATGGTCACCAGAATTTAGCCAAATTCCATCGTTTAGGGCCTCAAAAGGTCATTTTTCCCGTATTAAGAAAGTTTTTATTTTCTTAATAAACCCTTTGCGGGACAAGGATAAGTTGGAACGGTGTGGAAGCTTAAATAGCTGCATCATGATCCACGAGCATGCTTGCGAGGGAAATTGATCATGCATTTGCCTAGATTTGAGGCCCGGATCGTAGCTTCATCATGGCACATCGGGGAAGTTACGGCCTGCGGGGCAACGCGCCGAAGGCGTAATTTTCCGGGACGTCACAGTTGGTATCAGAGCAAGTTCCGAGATAACTCTATGGAACTGTGTGTAATGGACTCATTACAGAGTATTTCCTTCAAGGAAATTCTAAGTTGGTTGGTAGGCCAACTTATGCGTAATTTGGTAGGGTAGGCCAACATTTGTGAGGCAAGTATAGACTTTGCTCAGTATTGTGCCACTAATTGGCCTAATTTAGGCACTTGACCACCGAAAACTGTCTAGGACAGTTGGCTGGTATCCATCTTACTGTGGCATTTGGGCTGATCATCCCGCACTCGTTCATTGGACGGAGTGTGATGCTATGCTAACGTCTGACAAAACCTGTGGACATGCCGTCTGGGGCGGTAAGTTAGCATTCCGGGGGAGTAAACGGTTGGGGACGGTGAAAGACTGGCGAATCCAACTACTCTGGCACTGAACCACACAATACTGCAGAATGAATGGCTTGTCATGTTGGATTTTGCCAAAATCTTGGCAAACGGCCCGGTGAGCTTTGAAGATTCCTGAATGTTTGGTATGCGACAAGTACTTGAGGAATCTGAACCCTAGTTTGGTTGAATTTCGGGGACGAAATTCTTTAAATGGTGTAATATTGTAACACTATGTGTTTTTAGCATAACGCATGCCAAAATATGCGCCATGGCCTGAGATGAAGCTTCATCCAAAGCTTCTGTTGCGTGGTAAGCGGTAGATTGGCTAAAGGCCAAAATGGCGCATTATGTTTGCCATTTGGCTAAAGGCCAAATCTCGCGTCAAATTGTGCATTAGGCAAGCTGGATAGGTGTCCTCGAGATTGCAGCGTAATCATTGCATATTATGGAGGCTATTGGCATAAAGCCAATATCGCACAATCATTGTGCATCAGGACAGAGAGGGCTGGCGGAACGAATATTGCACAATCAGTATGTGCAATCATTCCGCGCGATCATTGCACGCAATCATTGCGATAAACAGTGAACATGCATGTCATTTTGGTACCCTTTCCACACTTGTAGAAATTCCATTAAGACATATATAGGGAGGGGTAGTTGGTTGAAGGTGCATATGCGGACTATGCTCCAAGTAAGCTTAATAGCTTAGCCAGAAGAGTATAAATGATGCCTAAGGCTCATTTATAGTTGCGTAGCCTATCCAATGGGGCATGTGATGCGAAGGCATTACTATGCCACGACGCGGGCCCGATAATGTATAATCTTTGTGCATTATGACGGAATGGCCAATACGGACCAGGCCATTACCATTATTGCTTATCTACGGCTTAGAAAACTAGTTGGATTAAGTTTCTGTCCCTTCGTGGATGAACTATGGTCTATGCTTGATCCCTTTAGAGTAGGGATGGGTACGTAGGCAGCCGCAATGAGTTGTAACATTGCCGGTCCAGCACGTTGTCGCTCATATCATCTAATTTAGAGATGATTGTGACACTTTGGCCTCTCATATCATCTGGCTCGGTATCTCGACGCAAGAGATGATTGTGACCATAATTGATGAGGCTAGTTGCATTCTATTCCTTGGATGCTCATACTTCCTATCAAGGAGTTCGACATAGGAAAAAAAAATTCGAGTGTCGTAATTTAGCTTAAGAGGAGTCCATTTTGATGGGAAACTGCTCAAAGATCAAGACATGGTGATCTATTTATCCACATGGTCACCAGAATTTAGCCAAATTCCATCGTTTAGGGCCTCAAAAGTTCAATTTTGTCGTATTAAGAAAGTTTTTATTTTCTTAATAAACCTTTTGCGGCACAAGGATAAGTTGGAACGATGTGGAAGCTTAAATAGCTACATCATGCTCCATGAGCATGCTTGCGAGGGTAATTGAACGTGCATTTGCCTAGCTTTGAGGCCCGGATCGTAGTTTCATCATGGAAAATCAGGGAAGTTACGGCCTACGGGGCAACGCGCCAAAGGCGTAATTTTCCGGGTCATCACAGTTGGTATCAGAGCAAGTTCCGAGATAACACTATTATACTGTTCGTAATGGACTCATTACAGAGTATTTCCATGAAGGAAATTCTAAGTTGGTTGGTAGGCCAACTTATGCGCAAGTTGGTAGGGTAGGCCAACATTTGTGCGGCAAGTATATACTTTGCTTAGTACTATGTCACTGCTTGGAAAAATTTAGGCATTTGACCACCGGAAACTGTCTAGGACAGTTGGCTGGTATCCATCCTACTGTGGCATTTGGGCTGATCATCCCGCACTCGTTCATTGGACGGAGTGTGATGCCATGCTAACGTCTGACAAAATTTGTGGACATGCCGTCTGGGGCGGTAAATTAGCATTCCGGGGGAGTAAACGGTTGGGGATGGTGAAAGACCTGTGAATCAAACTACTCTGGCGCTGGACCTCATAGTACTGCAGAAAGAATGGCTTGTCATGTTGGATTTTGCCAAAATCTTGGCAAACGGCTCGGTGAGCTTTGAAGATTCCTGAATGTTTGGTATGGGACAAGTACTTGAGGAATCTGAACCCTAGTTTAGTTGAATTTCGGAGACGAAATTCTTTAAAGGTTGTAATAGTGTAACACCTAGTGTTTTTATCATGGCGCATGCCAAAAGATGCGCCATGGCCTGAGATGAAGCTTCATCCAAAGCTTTCGTTGCGTGGTAAGCGGTAGATTGGCTAAAGGCCACTATCGCGCCAAAATGGCGCATTATTTGCCATTTGTCCAAAGGCCGAATCTCACATCAAATGGTGCATTAGGCAATCTGGATAAGTGGCCTCGATATTGTAGCGTAATCATTGCGCATTATGGAGGATATTGGCATAGAGCCAATATCGCACAATCAGTGTGCATCAGGCCAGAGAGGGCTGGCATAACGAATGTTGCACAATAATTATGTGCAATTATTCTTTGTGTTCATTGCACGCAATCATTTCGATAAACAGTGAACACGCATGTCATTTTGGTCCCCTTTCCATGCTTGTAGAAATTCCATTAAGACATATATAGGGAGGGGTTGTTGGTTGAAGGTGCATATGCGGACTACGCGCCAAGTAAGCTTCATAGCTTAGCCAGAAGAGTATAAATGATGCCTAAGGCTCATTTATAGTTGCGTATCCTTTCCAATGGGGCATGTGATGCGAAGGCATTACTATGCCATGACGCGGACCCGATAATGCATAATCATTGTGCATTATGACCGAATGGTAAATACAGACCAGGCCATTACCGTTATTGCTCTAGCCACGACTTTGCAAACGAGTTGCCTTAAGTTTCTGTCCCTTCGTGGATGAACTACGGTATGTGCTTGATCCCTTTAGAGTAGGGAAGGGTACGTAGGCAGCCGCAATGAGTTGCAGCATTTCCGGTCCAGCACGTTGTCGCTCATATCATCTCATTTAGAGATGATTGCGACACTTTGGCATCTCATATCATCTGGCTCGGTAGCTCGACGCAAGAGATGATTGTGACCATACTTGATGAGGCAAGTTGCATTCCATTCCTTGGATGCTCATACTTCCTATCAAAGCGTTCGACATAGGCAAAAAAAACCGAATGTCGTAATTTAGCTCAAGATGAGTCCATTTTATGGGAAACTGCTCAAAGATCAAGACATGGTGATCTATAGATCCACATGGTCACCAGAATTTAGCCAAACTCCATCGTTTAAGGCCTCATAAGGTCGTTTTTGCCGTATTAAGAAAGTTTTTATTTTCTTAATAAACCCTTTGCGGCACAAGGGTAAGTTGGAACGGTTTGGAAGCTTAAATAGATGCATCATGCTCCACGATCATGCTTGTGAGGGAAATTGAACGTGCATTTTCCTAGCTTTGAGGCCCGGATCGTAGCT
This sequence comes from Papaver bracteatum, assembly GCA_023529315.1. Taxonomy (NCBI): domain Eukaryota; kingdom Viridiplantae; phylum Streptophyta; class Magnoliopsida; order Ranunculales; family Papaveraceae; genus Papaver; species Papaver bracteatum. Next base: position 6,583,179 of record JAJJWX010001877.1, read on the forward strand.
TCATCATGGCGCATCGGGAAAGTTACGGCCTGCGGGGCAACGCGCCGAAGGCGTAATTTTTCGGGCCGTCACAGTTGGTATCAGAGCAAGTTCCGAGATAACTCTAGGGAACTGTGCGTAATGGACTCATTACAAAGTATTTCCTTGAAGGAAATTCTAAGTTGGTTGGTAGGCCAACTTATACGCAAGTTGGTAGGGTAGGCCAACATTTGTGCGGCAAGTATAGACTTTGCTCAAAACTGTGCCACTACTTGGCCTAATTTAGGCACTTGACCACCGGAAACTGTCTAGGACAGTTAGCTGGTATCCATCATACTGTGGCATTTGGGCTGATCATCCCGCACTCGTTCATTGGACGGAGTGTGATTCCATGCTAACGTCTGACAAAACCTGTGGACATGCCGTCTGGGGTGGTAAGTTAGCATTCCGGGGGAGTATACGGTTGGGGACGGTGAAAGACCGGCGAATCCAACTACTCTGGCACTGGACCACACAATACTGCAGAAAGAATGGCTTGTCATGTTGGATTTTACCAAAATCTTGGCAAACGGCCCGGTGAGCTTTGAAGATTCCTGAATGTTTGTTATGGGACAAGTACTTGAGGAATATGAACCCTAGTTTGGTTGAATTTCGGGGACGAAATTCTTTAAAGGGTGTAATAGTGTAACACCCAGTGTTTTTAGCATGGCGCATGCCAAAAGATGCGCCATGGCCTGAGATGAAGCTTCATCCAAAACTTTCGTTGCGTGGTAAGCGGTAGATTGGCTAAAGGCCAATATCGCGCCAAAATGGCACATTATGTTTGCCATTTAGCTAAAGGCCAAATTTCGCATCAAATGGTGCATTAGGCAAGCTGGATAGGTGGCCTCGAGATTGCAGCGTAATCATTGCGCTTATGGAGGCTATTGGCATAGAGCCAATATCACACAATCATTGTGCATCAGGCTAGAGAGGGATGGCGGAACGAATGTTGCACAATCATTGCACGCAATCATTGCGATAAACAGTGAACATGCATGTCATTTTGGTCCCCTTTCCATACTTGTAGAAATTCCATTGAGACATATATAGGGAGGGGTAGTTGGTTGAAGGTGCATATGCGGACTATGCGCCAAGTAAGCTTCATAGCTTAGACGGAAGAGTATAAATGATGCCTAAGGCTCATCTATAGTTGCGTAGCCTTTCCAATAGGGCATGTGATGCGAAGGCTTTACTATGCCACGACGCGGACCTGATAATGCATAATCATTATGTATTATGACGAAATGACCAATACGGACCAGGCCATTACCATTATTACTTAGCCACGGCTTTGCAAACGAGTTGGCTTAAGTTTCTGTCCCTTCGACTTGGTAACCTTAAAGCCATGAATGAGATCGTCATGTCTAGTCATTTTACACCAAGCAACAGAAAAACTTAATTTTGAGTGACCAAGAAAACATATGTCCTGCGGTGACAACTAGAATTCCTCTGAATTTCACCAGCCATGGGACACCCATTTGGAGGTTCAAGTCCTATCACCTCGCCATTACAAAACCCATTTCCTTGACATCCCGTTCGGTTGGAAGAATTGGAAACCTAAAAATTCAATTATGGGGTAATCCAATTCTTGGAATCGGATTCCAAATAATGCAATTCAAATCCTAAAATTCATGTTCGGTTGAGGTAATTCAATTATCTTTGTTTTTACCCCGGAATCCAATTCCATTGCACTATTGGACTAATGCAATGTAATTCTACTATTTTGAAAGACTAATGCAATGTAATTCTACTATTTTGAAGGGAATTGGATTCCTAAGAATCAAAAAATTTAATTACAAAAAGTTCATTTGCACCGTTCGGTTCAAAGAATTGGGTGCATTCCCTAGGAATTGGATTCTCAGGAATCCAATTCCTTGAAACCAACATGCTGTGACTATTTTCGCATTCATAAACTCATGTAACATGAGATTAATATTAAGTGCAAGAACATACATACCCCTGACTTAAGGCCCACATTTGCCTCTATTCTAATATATCGACCAGAAAGAACTACATGAAGAGGCACAACTCATAATGTGCCGATTGCAAATGATAATTCTTCTGTTTATTTAAAACATGCGGTTTCTAGTTTTTAGACGCCCTTAATTTGGCCCCAAGGTCACCCAGGCCTGATGCCGCCCCCGAATGGTAATTAACTAGGTTTATTCAAGCAGAAAACCTACTCCAGTACCAATGTTGTTCCCAAACAGTATGCATTGATTCAAGAGGAACCCCTTTTGTTTCCGGCAAGAAAACAGCAACAAATCCCGTCATCATCACGATCCACACAGCATAAAACAAGAAGATAGTGAATTTAAAATGGCATAGCATTGTTAAGAATGTTTGAGCTAAAACAAATGTCGTCAGGAAGTTAACTGCAACGCTTATGCTTTGCCCTGCTGGTCTAATATTCATCGGAAATATCTCACTAGGTATTAGCCATGAAAGCGGTCCCCATGACCACCCGAAACCAGCCGCATATATGCACATCAGAATGAGTACCAAAATAGTCGAGGTTCGAGACAATGGTTCGTCCCCAGAGACCCCTAATTCTGCCCCTAAAAAGCATGCCAAAGCCACCTTCAACAAAACACAAAATTCACACATAAAAATCTTTACAATTTGAGAAGGAAATAAAGGAGCGACATTAGTACTACTCGGTAAATATAGTAATAAGTTCAAGTGCAGACAATACGCAGGTTTTGCCAACTGATTCAAACTTAAACCAGTCTGAATTCAAGGGGCTCGGCGAATCATGAGATGGAGAATTTCACCATTAGTTAACTGAGTTTTGAGAGATGAAACTCACCTGGCAGATAATCATCTGAATCCCACCTTGCATGAACAAAACTCGGCGTCCATATCGATCAACTATAAACATTGATATTATTATCGAAATAAAATTAACCACACCAAGAATAATTGCTCCAATCAAGGCCGAGTCATTTCCAAATCCTACAGACTGAAATAAAACCGGAGCGTAAAAGGCAATAACATTAATTCCAGTGAGCTGTTGGAAAAACGGAATTGCAATCGACATTACAAGGTGGGGTCGATACTGTCTCTCAAATATAGTCTTGAACGGTTCTTTATAAACCTCTTTTGTAGCTTCACTTGCAACAATGAGTTGATTCAGCTCTGCTTCAATATTAGAGTCGACTCCTCGGACTTTTAGTAGAGCTTGTTGAGCCTGAACTACTTTACCACGGTCAACTAGACTACTTGGTGTGTCAGTCACTAAAAGTGCACCGAGTGTCATGAAAGCAGCTGGTGCTGCAGCAAGCCCCAAGGAAAGTCGCCAACCCCAGGAGCCGAGTCGCGTGGCACCAAAGTTTACTACTGTAGCAACAATAACACCTATGCCTATGAATAGCTGGAAGCTAGAACTGAATGCACCCCGCCATTTTGGTGGGGCCATTTCTGATATGTAAACCGGAGTTGCCTTCAGTCATGCAATGTTTTGCTGAAGTTAGTATTTTGACAAGAAAACTCTGGGCATAGAGCCCAAGAAGAGTTAGGCTCTCATTTTGCCTTGGGAAAAGTTTAGAACAGAATGGAATTACCTGGTTTGTGAAACCAACACCAAAACCTAGCAGGATCCGTCCCAATATGAGCATCGTTATGTTGACAGCAGCACTGTTAATAGCAGCCCCGATCAAGAAGGTAATTCCACCAAGCACCATTGTAGCTTTACGACCCATAACTTTAGTAACTCGGCTAGCCACAAGGGACGAGGCCAACCCAGCTATGTACAATGAAGAAGTGAACAGAGTTAGAACCTCACTATCATAGACACAATACGTATTACGCGTAGTTTCGGCCATTTTCCTCAGCACCACAGGAAAGAACTTGTGTAGGAATGGCTCCATCGTCGTCACACCACCTGTAACTCAAGAATATTTAGTTTAAGTTTACTATTTCTGGTTCAATGGGCTGAAAATCAGCCAGGTGAGTGTGGCTTATAATGCAAAAGTTAGTATTATCTATTACAAGGCAAAGTTAGGTAGGTGGTGTTTGTTTCTCACAGTTTGAAGAACCGGTATACTGTATGAGTAGTTAAAATCATGTTCACCAGATAAATAACGTAACTCTAGGAGAGTACAACTTGATGATTTTGTTACGGTTTTTCTTTCTTTCTTTCAACGTAAGGTGTATGGTATATAAAGCCTAAGGTAGCAGAATTCTAATTAAGTTTGCTTCTTTAAAAGGAAATATTTGGGCTAATTTCAAACATCATCTTTCCATTTTCCTTTTTTAGGAACATATAAGTGGCCTATTTCAACAAGCAAGCATCAAAAAATGTAGTAGGGCCAACGTGTTGTATGTCATCAATTCCACATGAGTAAGTTGGTTAGGGTTTGGTATATGGTCACTTTCAATACTTTCTGGTATCCCATATTACTTACTCATATGGTCCCGAGGTCCTAAAGCGAAATAATACACATTACTTTTAATAGGATTTACTTTTCTGAGGTTTTTCCTGCCATAACTTCTTCATGTTAAGACTTCTGGGTAACTACAAGCATAATGCTTAGAGACCGGGACTTGAGAACATTTCCCATGAATTGTTTTCAACATCTTGGACATTTTAACAGACGAAGCAAAATCCAATTTATTGCCGATGGTTTTCTTAGCTACATATATGTTCGAAGTTTTGGGCAAGTCATTTCTTGGACATTTTGATTTCGAGATTGAAATGGCTTCGTAAAAAATTCAAAAAAAAAAAAGAGAGAGAGAGAAAGAAAGAATTACTGTGTTAGTGCATCACCCCATTGAGTAACGAGAGATTTTCTTTTCATCAGTTCTAGAAAGTAACTTCTCAGCTGACAATATAAATGGGTTATGTGCCTACCACAGGCCATATAATCTTTTTGCTACACCTATGTTCAAAGGATTTGTACGAGGACCCCTATATTTTGACTGTACAGAGGACTCAAATGCTAACAGTGTAAGCATAGATCTTCTGAAATTTCGAGTATAATAGACTCGGAATTCAGATATTAGTTTCAAAAGGAGATGTTTTGACAAAGTAAAGTAGTCAACCCATGTTTATAATCTCAAGTCTCAACTGCAATGATAATATATATACTCTATTTTAGAGAAAAAAGAAAGTATTACGAGATCAAAATAAAAAACTTGAGCAATTTTCGCCTTACAATAGAAGTAGGGTAAGGTAGTAATAATCTAAAAGCGAAAACAAGCATAAATTATGAAATTCATCTCACCTGAAATTCCAATATCATAACCAAATATTAAACCACAAGAAGCAGCAACAATACAAGTGAGAATTACGGATGCCGTTAATTTTCCGCTGGGCTTCATCCTAATGTTACTGCTAATGCCATTTCCTTCACCACTCTCCATCGCTCTCTGAGGAAGAAATTCAGACAGGATTATGACTCGTGAAACTATACGAAACCTTTAGTATGCAAAAAGGAGTTTGGTTTCTTTGCATGCTTTATGGGTAGGTAGAGATAATGGAACCAAAGAGATAAGAACCGGAACTAATAAATGATGCTTAGAAGTAAAATGCAGTCAATAGTCTCAAAATCAGTCAATTTATGATACATATTTGATCATCATGATGATGGTACCAAGACTCGATGAAACCTTATAGATGGTCGTACACTCTGACAACCACTGGGGTATTGGGGAGTTGTAACTATTCCACATATGGTCACATGCAAAAACAAAAGTAAAAGGTAAATGAGTATTTTATTAGATCTTCCATCTTTTTTACAAGTTCCCAAATCAGTCAATTCCATAAACTCCAGATGCTGATTTCACAAAACTTTTGGATCTTGTGAAACAGATAAATTGGTTAGTAATGTACTGCCGTGCAGGGGCAATATCATTAAAACTACACCGTAGCCATAAAAAGACCGATCATTACATGTAACAGCCATATAGGCGCCACAAGCATTACGAGGTACTCACCTAATCCTAATTAACACATAATGTGCTGATATCTAACCTAATTACAACTTTGATGATCGAAAATACAAACAATTGACCATAAATGATCGATTATATGCATATCTAAATGTTTATTTCCCTAATATTTTAGAGGTTTCTTCCAGAAAAATGTATGGTTAGATTCTAGTGGAATTCCTTTAGTTTCAGGCAAGAGGCAAACAACAAAAGTAGTCACGATGACAGTCCAACTAGCCTAAAACAAGAAAATGGTGTAATTGAGATGACAAAGCTGTTACAACAATGTTTGAGATAAAATGAATGCAACTGAGAAGTGAACTGGAATGATAAATTTTGTCCAAATGGTCAGATTTTTGCGGGACATACTTCAGTAAACATTATAAACTAACACGTTAGGAACGCACTAAACACATGAGCATAACAGCAACATATATTTGTCAAATTTATAGCCGTTTCAGTAAATGCATGTGCAATAGACCCCATCTATCACAAGACAACATTTTAGTCAGATAAAATAAAAACTGAGTTGTGAAAATTACTTTTTACAGGACTAACCAGTTCACGCGAAAGAGGAACCACACAATGGTGTCAATATGTCATCTATGAATCCCTTGAAGTAGATAATCATCATATAAATCTATCGTTATAGAAACTGTTTCAGTTTTAAAATGCATGTGTAATAGACCCAATCCCATAAAACATTTAATTAAAAGTGAGCATTGATGATGCTTTACGAGACTTATAAGTTCATAGAGAAAGACCAACCGAACTTTGATTCCCAACCCAATTGGGTAGCCAGAGTCTGCAGTCCATATAACTGATATTAACCAAGTTATTAAAACTAGTGTTCTTTTACCCTGCTAAAAAGTAGACTTGCCTTTTTAGAGAAGATCCAGCAGACATTTTACGCACAATGAGTGGATAAATGTTCCTTCGGAAGCTTGCAAATTATCTACTGAAGATTGCTTCTCATCACCGTTTCCAGCTTCGGCTCCATGGCAGCCAAGGGTAACCTCTATATAACAACTTCCCCCCCTCCACTGGCACCCAGAAGTCTGAGCAGCATTAAGAGGTACCCAGTCAAACCGTGTACTTGCTGGAACTGTTAACATGTGAAAAGGAGATGAAGAGAAACAGGTTGATTAAACATATACTGAGCGTCAGTTTTTAAACTCTTCTTTGCTGGTAAGTAGCTAGGAAATTATTTTGATGTTGTATCTCCATAAAGATAACTGATAACATGGAATGGCTCCTCCAATTTTAACTATCTAAAGCCAGAAAAATTATTGAAGCCAATCGAAAACCAGCTTTATACCTTAAGTACACTTGCTTCACGAGATCATTAGAACAGTACCCTGTAACTCCACCTCGCCTTCCACGAGGGGCAAAAACAATTGCCAAAAGTGCAATTATCAGACTTGCAGAGGAATGTTGCATACTCATGATCATACCACCAAGAATATTGCTGTTTTACAATAGTAAACCCAAAAAGCTAGAAAGTTAGAACTTCTAGTAAAAACCTGTCATGAGATAAATATATCTCTGCTGGACTTTGCACTCTAAAAGAAACCAACATTTGATGAAATTGGAACTTTCCTTCAACTCGAGATCGTATCCAGCAACATGCATGAAAATTTTTAATCAAAAAACCCTAAGATTTTTACAGTCAATTTAACGCAACAAAAAAAAGATAAAACAATAATTAGAATCTTACTTTGATTATCAACGGAATTGATTCATACACTTTCTTCGATCAAGAGTTTACAAAGTTTATTCTCTCAGTCTCATTTTTCAAATCTCTTTGGATTTTCTTCATTTTCACTGCAGCAGTAGTAGTACATCCTGAAACTGTGAGAAAAATAGTGCCGAGTGTTGGGCCTACTGGCTGGTTAATTTCATGGGCTGTTACTCCTCTATGTATCATGTATTAGTCGGAGTCCTGTCCTCGTTTGATCATGGAAAATTTCATCTTTGGTCCTAAGCCCACAAGTTTATTTATAGTAGGGTCCAACCGGATTTTTTTTTTATCTTTAGGTCCAAAATTAATTAAAATATGGAAATGACCATAATACTCATTGTTACCAAACGTGTGTGTTTACACGTTCATTATATCGAGTACATATCTATTACACTGATTATAAATTCGAGTACATATCTGCTACACTGCTTATAAATTCGAGTAGATATCTGCTACACTGCTTATAAATCTGAGTATATATCTTCTGCACTGCTTACATATAGAGTATGTATTCGTTGGACATATTGAACCTGTAAATGTGACCAGATTATAACAATATTCAAACACAACAACAAAACTAGAATAAAGTGGCAAAAACTATGAATAAAACATAATCAAAAGAAGTTTTTATCAGTACGACATATACGTACTGCGGATTCATAAACCAATAAAATCCGGTTGGACCCCACAAAACATGTTTTGAACCTGCAAATGTGACAAAGATGTAACAGTATTAAAACACAGTATTTCACATACGTACTGATGGATCAAACTAAAATAAGTGAGAAGACTATGAAAGAAACAAAATCTAAGAGTAGTTTTTATGAGTATGCCATATATGTACTGCAGATTCATGACCTACAAATCAACTACATGACAGGAATAATTAAGAATCTAGGAGAAACAGCAGAATCGAAGCACATAATACGGTATTTCATATACGTACTGATAGATCAAACTAAAAAAAGTGAGAAAACTATGAAAGAAACAGAATCTAAGAGCAGTTTCTATGAGTATTTCATATATGTACTGATGGATAATACGATCTGAAAGTGCAAAATGAGTATGTCATATATCTTTCTTTGGATAATACGATCTGAAAGTGCAAACAAACCTGATTTTGAAAAGAAAACAGAAAAACTATCCAATCGAAAGCTAAAATAAGCTAAAAACTTAATAATCTAACCAATAACTGAATAAATACGAATAAGATTCATAAAAATAAACAGAAACGACCGATCTCCATGATCCAAAATTGAAATCTTAAACATGATTCAAAAACTATAGCAGAAAAAATGAGTATTTCATATATGTACTGCTGGATAATACGATCTGAAAGTGCAAAATGAGTATGTCATATATGTACTGCTGGATAATACGATCTGAAAGTGCAAACAACCCTGATTTTGAAAAGAAAACAGAAAAACTATCTAATCGAAAGCTAAAATAAGCTAAAAACTTAATAATCTAACCAATAACTGAATAAATACGAACAAGATTCATAAAAATAAACAGAAACGACCGATCTCCATGATCCAAAATTGAAATCTTAAACATGATCCAAAAACTATAGCAGAAAAAATGAGTATTTCATATATGTACTGCTGGATAATACGATCTGAAAGTGCAAACAAACCTGATTTTGAAAAGAAAACAGAAAAAAAAAAATACAATCAAAAGCTAAAATAAGCTAAAAACTTAAACATGATTCAAAAACTGTAGCAGAAAAAAATATGAGTATGTCATATATGTACTGCTAGATATTACGATCTGAAAGTGCAAACAAACCTGATTTTGAAAAGAAATCAGAAAAACAATCCAATCGAAAGCTAAAATAAGCTAAAAACTTAATAATCTAACCAATAACTGAATAAATACAAACAAGATTCATAAAAACAAACAGAAACGACCGATCTAACCAATAACTTATCTTATTTGTTGGATTTTATTGATGATTCATTCAGTTGGATCGTATTAATGGTGGATCAACAAAAGTAGTTGATTCATTTCAGTTGGATCAACAGTGGATGTTTATCCATTGCAGTTGGATCAACAGTAGAAGTTTATCCATTGCAGTTGGATCAACAATGGATGTTTATCCATGCTGATGGAAAAATGCTACCATTTCATCAGCTGCAGTTTCAGATCCACCAAAAAAACCATTAACCACCATTAATAATCCATAGCAGCAACCACCGTCACTGTTGCCGCTGCCACCATCGATTCAGATAATTTTGTATCAACAACTGTAGTTGTCCATTTCAGTTGGATCAACAATGGATGTTTATCCATTTCAGTTGGATCAACAGTGGATGTTTATCCATGCTGATGGAAAAATGCTACCATTTCACCAGCTACAGTTTCAGATCCACCAACAAAACCATCAACCACCATTTATAATCCATAGCAACAACCGTCATTGTTTTCTATGAAGCTTCAACACCAATTCGAACCACCACCACCGTCGCCACCGCCGCCGCTACCATTATCATCCTTACTTCTCTCTTCATAATTCTATATTCCATGTAATTCCTACACATTCATCTATTCATTTTAATTCTATATTAGAAGCATCAGCAGCTTCAGATTCGAACACACCCATTACTTCTCAGCAACAACAAGTCCATTATCTCCAACATATCCTATTGATTCACACACCATAACCATTTCGAAATTCGATTGACCTCGCATGTATCTCTGTGTATCAGTATTGGTTACGATTTGCTTCTCTAATTATGCTTCAATCTTCAAATCACACACAACAGCAATACCCATTTTTCCTTCTTCTTTCACGTTCGATTCTGCCCAAAATCTTGAGCAATCACCTATCAGACTCACACCTGCACTGTTGTTGACACCCCATTTCCGCACCTTCCATAGAAAATGTCATTCTTATACTTCGGAGCAGAATACAAGAGAAATTCTTTGTGGAGCAATTAAGGATTTTCGTATCCTTTAAATCAAGCCCATAAGTTCAACCAATCAAGCCCACAAGCTCTCAAGCCCACAAGCTCTACCAATCAAGCCCATAAGCTCAACCAATCAAGCCCACAAGCTCTCAAGCCCACAAGCTCTACCAATCAAGCCCACAAGCTCAGCTCCTACCCATTTTATTATCCTTCCAAACCTGGGAATTCTCGTTATCATGATAGAGAGGAAGAAAATACGAATCCAATGGCGAAAGAATAGAATCATTTTGAGTTTGTATGAAGAAGTTATGAGCAAAACAAAATCTCATAAGACTAAAAGTCAAAGCAGTCAAGTTCCAGGGAAATACTAAAGGCACCCGATTTTTTACTAAGGGCACCTCTCTTTCTTCCTCATGAAGAACATGAAGAACATGGGTGTTCTTAATGGTGGTCATCATGATGATGATGGATTTTGATCGACAATGATTTTCGATTTTGAATTCATCACTAGGTTCTTAGGGATGATATGGAGCTTGGGTAGGAGACTAATTTCACATCAATCATGTTCTTGATGTGGTGAACAGTAACACCTGTCTGAACAGTAACACCGGTGAACAGTAACAGTACTTTTGAATAGTAACAGTACCGTGAACAGTACCCGCCGGACACACATGTCATAATCGGATTTTTAATTGTCGCATACAATTGAAAAGCAACGAAGGAAAATTTGCAAAGAAAAGAAGAAAGAAAAAAAGGACGATTTACAGCCTTTTTTTTTCAACAAAGCAGCCCGAAATTGGCGGAGAGTTGAAGATTTTTTCCCTATAAATAGAGATCGAATTTCTCATTCAAAAACAACGAAAAACACTCCAGAGACTTCATTTTAGACTGGAAAACACTTCAAGCAGAGACTCAATAATAATTTCTCGCATTCAAACACTTTCTCCTTTATTTTTCCTTCGCTTAGTAATCAAATCAAGTATTGTCTTTAAGTTTTTAAAGGATTAGCATTAAATTGCTGGTACTTTAATTATTTTCTGCATACTTGACAAAAGCAAGAAATCGTTATTAGAATATTTTCAAGTTTTCTTACATCATATTTCAAGTTAATTGTCTTTAAGTTCTTAAAAGATTAGCATTAAATTTTTGGTACTTTAATTACTTTACGCATACTTGACCAAAGCAACAAATCGTCCTAAGAATCCTTCAAGTTTCAATATCATAGTTCGGGTATATTAATTTCCTATCTCGGTAATCATGTAGTCATACGGGAACGGAATGGTTTTCCATTTCGTAGTAACACCTGACTACTCTTTACATTACATAAAAATAATTATGCTTTATTATTAATTTTCCAAGTGGGATAAGTCAAAGTGTGGGTTTAAAGCGGAATTCCCTCCCACATTAGACCCATAATAAATATGTTTATTATATTTTTATATATATATATAAAATAATAAAGTTTGCATTAATTCTATATTCTAAATAATTGATGCATGAAAATCTCTTCTCAATTTCTAATAAATTTCGGTATTAAAATCTTGCACATAAGTATTGATAAAAATAAATTATAAACTTTTCCCCTTTAATCATGAAGTAGAGGCCAATCTTACGATTGGGCGGCTGATGGGTGCCTAACACCTTCCCATCCCGTACTAGAATCTCCTTACCAGACTCTCGATAGCAGACCATAAATATGCAAGTCATGACTAGGTTTTGTTTTCCTCAAAAGAATTCAAACTAGTTAAAAGGGTCCTGAATCCCTTTAGTCAGGTGGCGACTTCAAAACATCTCTTTCTTCTTTGCAGAGTTGGCCCTCTTACTAATGAACTAGTAAGAAATTATCTCTACCAGACCCCTGTGTACATTAAACATCCACGAACGGATGAGAACATGGACCTCGCCCCATAACAATTATGGACAAAGGAAATAGTCCGGCACCTCGACCCGTGCTAGGCGAACCCCCGATTTCTACAACTGTCTCGAATCAATTTTATCGTAACAACGCTCAAATCCCCTTTTCTTAATCGAATCGAACCACCAAATCGATCGCCGACATTTCTCAAAACTTGATTTCAAAACCTAAAAAATCAGATCTCGTTTTCTTTGGATATGAATTTTAAAAATCAATTATAGAAGAAGATTTCATATGTTGTTGATGCATCTCAATCGTCGGCGGCGAAAGTAGGAGAATTTGCAGAGGTGGTGACGATGGATATGATGCTGGTGATGGTGGAACAATGGAGATTTGATGTTCGCTTCTTTATTAGGGAAGAAGAAGAAATAAAAACGATAAATAAGAGGGTAAATTTGGAAGAAGAAAAAACCTTATTGGACCCCTGATGGGCTTAGGGATGAAGATAGACATATTTATTGTGTGATAAGGATATTTGTATAGACCATCAAAAGTAAGGACAATAGTTCAATTACCACTTGTTTGAACTCCAGGCCCGTCAAACGAGTTGCATAAATTTTTTATTCAACGAATCAACATGTATTTTGGACAAGAAAAACATACGACCGAAAAAAAAAAAAATCTGGATGACTCTGAACGAAAGTTCTTTTGTTTATTTGAACAATTGAGAAATGTAGTCTCAAACTCTCAAGTTCGAACCAATATAAACCAGACGCAATACAACAACATTCCCATATCTTTTCCATGAAATACATCTTCCTTAACAAACTGTAAGTCTAAAACCAAAATCCTAAAACACAAATCAGGAATGTTGTAATTTAAAGTAACTTCCTCTTCTTCTGCCGGACATACATTCTTCTACATCCGATTCCATACTACATTTATACTTTTATGTACAGATCTGACTTACATAACTTGTATCAGAAATAAACCATATTATAAATTAAGATCCTGATTGACGACAGCTTAACGACTTGATTAACATAATATTTTGAAGAATTGAGGAATTGTTATGGGTTGTAATTTAAAGGCCATCAATCCAATGGTAATATGAGCTCTTGTGAGAGGAACACCTCTTGCTGCTGAAATTGCATGATTTAGTTTAGTTGCATGGTGAACCACTTGCTTAATCCTCTGCAAAACCCACAACAAATTTTAAATGGGTGTTAGATAAATTGTTGAATCTTCTGAAATTCAAGAAGTCTGTGAAAAATTGAATTTGGTTATTAACTGAAACCAACAAACATGTAAAAAAAACTGATGAGATGGGTGCGAAGTACAAACCTTGTCGTCTGCATAAATCTGGATTCTGTATTTTTGATTCTGCTGATGATGTTTTTGTTTTTTCCTGCTTCCTATAATGAAAATACAGATAGTAGCTGCAGTAATTCCTAAAGAACAAAGAGCTCCAATTCCAGTTATTCTCCACTTCCAAATTTGCAAGCCACCACCATTATTACTTTTTTCTAAGTTTCTTTCATCTTTTGAATCCAAATAATTCTTCACCGCCTCTTGATCATCAATTTTCTTATTTTCTATGATCTCTTCTTTATCCTCAAATTGAATTGATCCTGATTCAATTGCAGGTGCCTTAATTCCCCTAGACACAGACTTTGGGGAGTCTAATTTCATGTCGACGAATTCATTCTCCTTCATTTTCTTAAAGAAGACTTGTGAAATTGTATCTTGATCTTCTCCAACTAGTACCAATTTTGGAGTTTTGATCTCAACAATAGGAACTTTAATCATCTCTTTTACTATTATTTGTTCCTCCTCTGACTTTTTCCTCTCCTCCTTTGTTAGTTCCAATTCAATAGTAACTGGGACAAGTTGATTCTTATTCATATCCTTTATGACAACTGATTTCTTCAGTGATGGACATATGAAGTAATCATCAAAACCGGAATCAATTGTTAATACCTTCTTATTACGATGATTATCATTTACATGATGATGATGTAATTCGAAAAACCCATCATCAGAAAGTACTTCCCATTCATCTAAATCCATTTGGTTTGTATGTTTCTCCATGATGAACACTAAGAATAAGAAGGAAAATGAAAAGGGTCTTTTTGAGAGAAGTATTTCAGAAGGTGAGCATGAAGTAGTAATCAGAGCTGAGAGTGTTAAATTATTGAAATTCTAAATATCACGGAGCTTTATATATGCTGATATTTTTGTTTTCCTGGTATAATAGAGTAGAGGCAGACGCCCTTATTATGTCTTGTTGCTTATAAGAGTGTGTTGTGTAATTAAGAGATTGGAATGAAGACTTAAAGATAGAAGTGGAGTATGAACTTATCCAATCAATTAGCGACAAAAGTAGAATAAGTCCACGAACGGGACGAACTTCTGGCCTTTTTTGCGATATTTTATTTGTTTACTTTTACTGTTTTCTTCTGTTAATTCCTTCCGTAATTATTGACATCAGTTAGTGCATAGGTGGCAGTTACCCAGCTTAGTAAAAGACATCTTCGCCCTCAAATCGTCTCACTAAAATAACCGAGTTAAATCAACTGCTTCAATTGGTCATGAAACTCCATCAACTGCTCAGTATTTTGAACTCAATTCTGCTGCAGTTTTTCGGCTACAAAATCAACCTTCTTTTTTCTTCTTATCTTGAAACTCCACCAATTCCACAACAATCGAAGCCAAATCAACCTGCAGCTCACACAAACTCAAGCCCCTGATTTACCCAAATACTTAAAAAAAACCATGTATTCAATAGACCAATTTATTTCCTGTTTTTGCTCCAAAGCTCCTCTTTGTGGAGTTGTGTCGAGCATATGGTGTGCAATTAAAGACTTCCCCTTTGTGTATGATTATCTCCTTTTATCGATCAATTTGTTCAAGAAAACTACCTGCAAATCCAAATCAAACTCAGACCCATCGATCTTTGTCTAACAAGAACTCTAAAAAACCACTTAATCTCAGCCATTCATCACTACAAATACCCACGGCAGCATCACCATCTCAATTGGTTTCCCGAAGAAACTTCATTCAAACAAAATTCTAAGACATTCGGAATTCTAAGACAATAACTACTTCAATTTGACAACACATCATAACAAAATTCAATTTACTGAGGAAGAATTACCTTGGACACAAACCATAATCTCATTCAGATTATGTCAATATTAGACCGATCTCTGTTCCATCTATTTCTTCTTAACCAAATTACTCTCCTAATTGCTGTGAAGGTTCAATTGAAATTAAGAACCCTAGTTTACTTTTCCGTCAACCTAGCTACAACCAATGTCATCTTCAAAAACCCTAACTTCATCAATCTCGAATTACTCTTCATTCTTAACCCTAACTCACCAATTGATCAATACCCATCTCAAATTCCCTTTCCTAAAACATCAATCGCATCCTCTTATTCTTCTTTGGACCTCTTATGAAACCCTAGCTCACTGATTTAATCAATACAACTCTTCATCACCAATTAACATCAACCCTTTAGTTATATATCTAACAACAACTCGAAACACATCTTAGTTATACAGTTCATAACCAAATCCAACCAATTCATCAGCAACTCACAGAAACCCTAAGTTTTATTCTCTGAGATCCCCTTTTATGTTAAGCCTGAATCACACCCACGAAACAACACCACCAATACTGGTTATTCTTTATCTTTCCTTACCTTTTTCGATCTCAGATTCACAGTTTTTTATTGTTGCCATGGTCGAGATTTGAAAGAGGAAAAGATGAAACAAGAAGATAGAAACGGAAGCCATGAAAAAGAGAGGGGCGATGGCTTTTTCTTCCATTCATCTCGTGAGGGTAAATATGTAAAGTGGACAGATTTTCTTGACCAAGTCAATTAAAATGACCAAACACGTTAGTCCAGTTACAAATGCTAACGGTAGTGGCATTTAATAAATTTTGTAAAAAATGATGGCACTTTCTTAAAGCAGGAATCCGAAGTGTGGCAGTTTTTAAAAATTCCCTTTTTCTTTTTCTTTTTGCCAAGTACTCAATTGTTTTTTACTACCTATCTTTTCCTTTTACTCCCTCCGTCCCTAATATATAGGCGGAGAAGATGAAATCTCTTCAATTAAGAAAAAATTTGGTTTTCATAAATTTTCATGTTTTTTCCTGTTTTTACCCTTTGTCTTATTCTCATTACAATTTCTCATACATCATAAATAAGGGTATTTATGTCAAAAGTCTTTTCGGAATTGGAAATCCGCCTATATAGTGGGACTAGAAAAATTCTATATTCCGCCTATATAATAGGGACGGAGGGAGTAGTTGACTAGTGTCTGACACGTGCATATGCACGTGCAAGCTTGATCCGGGTGAAAAAGTGAGTGTTTAAAAAAAAAATACAACAGGTGTCAATAAGGTTAAAAAATATGAGAATAGTTTGGTAACTTCGGCATGTAAAAACAGCCCTTACCTTTTCTCTCTTTATAACAATGTTCTGAAAAACGGCCCGGACATCGAACCGGTTAGGTGACTGGGTCAGGGCCTTATTGGTCCAACCAGTGGGCTGACCGGGTTAACTGAGTCAATCATAAAAAATAAGTTAATCTCGTGCAGGCTTAAAAAAAACAACAGCTGGTGTTTGATTAGGCTTACACCATACGCATTCTTAATGGACATTTGTCCCTTACGTACTCCAACAAACCCTAGGAATTAAACAGAGACTATATTATCTCCGCCTCCATAATTCTATTTTTTTTTTTTTGATCGGTAAATAAATTATTGAAAAAAGGGACAATGTTCACGAAACATGAACACAAGAACACAAACAGACTCCAGTAATGAGGACAAAGGCAAAGCCGAAAAACCAAACAACAGAACCAAACAAACCAAATACTTCGAAATTAAAACGAAAAGATCAAGGCGGTTCAAACACGACATCTTTCCACTTCAACATAAATTGTTTCAGAGACACCCCTTTGAAAGCCGGCTGAAGGTACAACCAATAAGCAATAGTGAATCTGATTTTTTCGATGAGCTTCGTAATCGTCTGTGACTTGTTTTTGAAAACTCGGTTGTTTCTTTCCTTCCACATGGTCCAAATGATTGCAGCTGGGAAAGTTTTCACTACAAGAGCTTTCCTTGACTTACTGTGAGGTCTAGGCCAAGAGTTAAGAGCAATGTGAATAGAAGGAGGCAGCATCCATATTATCCGCCTCCATAATTCTACCCATAACATCTACTATTATCCACTCTGGCCTCCGTAGTTTCTTAATCTTTCTATTTAGTCTTTCTCTGTTCTTTTCTATCTAACTATAATTTCTTACCAGATGTTTTGGATCATTATCTTTCTTTGATTCTATTACCATCTTTATTATTCTCCTATTCCGGCAACACTAATCTAAATCGACGACGGGAACCCTTCCAAGCATTAAACGAGAAATCCAAATCTTCATGTTTCTTCTTCTATCTTTATTCAATTAATCTCTAGTTTTCAATTGTATTTTCCTCAATTTGATGTTCGTAATGAAATGTAAATCTATTTTCATGTATTTTGTTTATTTATTTATGTCTTCTATTTCTGATTTTTTTTTTTGTGCGTTTCATGAGAAATTGAGATTTGAGAAGAAATAAATTTTTAATGAATTGTCAACCCGTTTAAATCGTATTGGACCCGCTGAATTATGGGTCAACTAGGCCGGGTCATCCGGTTTTCATCAAAGAAGACGTTTTTTAGTTTATTTACTGGGTCACTGTTGGATCAGCCCAGAAAAGTGACTGGGTCACCGGTTCACTGGGCTGTCCGGCCGGGCCGGGTCGGGTTTCAGAACATTGCTTTATAAGCGGGGTATAAGTGTAGTTTAAGATGCAAAAAATGTTAATTAGTTTAAATTACTAATTTGCCATCATTTTATTAATCAGATTTTTACAGTTGCTTTATGAAATAGGGGCAAAAGTGAAAAAACTAAATTTGCAGCTTCACCCCCTACAGTAAGGGGGTTGGCTTTATATAATGGTATATATTTTCAAATTTTGTTTGCATAGTTGCAGTTGCTGATAGCTGATAGGGCTGCACATACTCCGGTCCGGTTCTTTAAAGGAACCGGTCCCTGTACTTGGTGTTGGCCGGTACCTCCTTTAAAGACATGTACCTGTACCTCCGGTACCGGGTTTTTACCCGAAAAACATAACAACAATATAATCCATAATAAGTTCAGGTTGCAATGTTGCATACATACTTAAGTTCAACATTTCCACAACTTCAAAAACAACAATCCAAAATAACTTCAGTTGCTAACAAGTAAAAACAACATTTCCACAATAAGTATGTTTACGACTACGACAAGTCGACAAGAAATGAAATGTGAACAACTGAACATTGCAAACGAAAATGGATGGCTGCACAGTTGGTGTTATGTTTGACATTTGTTGAGGGCAGAGCCAGCACAGTTGGTGTTATGTTTTACCCGAACAACTGAACATTACATACTCTTGGCCTGGGGACCATTTGATCAATATCTCCAAGGTGATATACACCACCTGCACAGAGCCAGCACAACCTACACCATAATTTCAATAAACCATGATCAGGGTACAGCTGCTATTGAAATCCAACACTCTTTATCAATCACAATCAGCATCCAAGCCTATGGTTAAAAAACTAATCAAAATAATGAAACCTTAACTAGTAGTAATATTTCAGGGTAATTCAATACAAAGAAACCCTAGCAATTTGAGAACAATAAATGCTAGCTTAATTTTACCATTAGTAAATCAACAAGAGCTGAATACTAATCGTCTTCCATTGAATATTTTCAGTCCATTCATTTCCATACATTACATAGTAGAAATGATAATTTGATATAGAAATGAATCCAAATTATGTTTCAATAATGAGTCAATGACAATGACAGCAAGATAACGAAAGTTACCAACCTTCCATTTCTTAGCAAGGAGCCAAGGAGCAAACTTCAAGCTTTCAGGAGATTCTCAATTATGACTGCAACATGCAAAAAAAATTTTTAACAAGAAGTATCAATACAAGAAACTTGAAGAAAGTAAGTACTACTAAAGAAAACAAAAAAGAAGAAAAACCTAAATAAGTACCTGCCGCATCTTCACCATCATCATCAGGTACATAATCACATAGAAGATCAAGATCAATGGGTTTTTGTAAATAGATTTGTGTACAGAGCAATGCCTCAACTGTCGTTGTAGACATAGAAGCTCTCCATGGAGTAAGCACGCGCTTCCCGGTGCTAAAAGCTGATTCAGAGGCAACTGAAGACACAGGCATGGCTAATATATCTCTTGCCATGTATGACAGTACCTTATACCTATTTGCATTAGCCTTCCACCAACCCAATATGTCAAAGTCATCATCTTGATCTACTTCACGCATTTTTCCATCCATCACATCTGTCAAGTACCTATCTAACTCCGTTGTTCTTGCTTCTTCAACACAACTTGGGTTGTCCCAATGTTGTCTCTTCCTTGATTGAATTCTAGATTTCAAGCCTTGAGATTGCAAGATAACTGAACTGGAAACTACCGGAGAAGCACTAGATGACCCTTTCTCATGAGTTGAATACACAGACATATAATCATCAAAGAGTTCCTGAAAATCTAATTTCACCTTTCTCATGATTCTTTGAACCTCCCACGAATTGTTCTCAAACAAACAGTTAAGAGCAAATTCTAGCCCCTTTAGTTTCTCTCTTAGATCCAATAATTGAGCAAAGAACATAACAAGATTCATTTTCTCATACACACCCCAATACTTATTGTACTTGGCAAACATAAGACGAGACATACGTGCAATAAATGGATCAGATGCTAGCTTTAAACACTTCACAAGACCTCTAGCATATTTCCAATCTTCTGTATAAGGAGCATGAGTCTTTACTTTATTTTTCTTCTTCTTATTTGCCTTGTTCTTGCATGTTGTATCCACCTCTTCAACCTCTTCTTCCATATCCTCAACCTCTTCATTTTCTTCCATATTCTCAACCAGTTCTTCCACAATATCATCACTAGCTATAGCTTCCTTAATATCAGCATCACTTGGTAAAACAGATTCCTTGTCTTGCTCAAAAATAAACCTCTCTTGAAAGTCCTTATCAATCTGAGCTAACATTGCAAAAACCTTTTCATATCTTTGAGCAGATTCTAACATCAAGTAAGTGCTATTCCATCGAGTGTGTACATCTAAAGTTAGTGCTTTCTTGTAATCTACCTTTGCTAGGGAAGCACATTGTTTAAACTTTTCATACCTAGAAGGAGAACCAAGAACATATTTTACAACTGACCTTATCCTTTTAACTGATTCATTAAAGAGTCGTACTGCATCTTTTATGACAAGAGCAAGAACATGGGCTGAACACCTCACCTGATAAAAGAAAACCACACACAAATTAAGAAGAATCAGAACTATGTCTAATTGCTTATAAGTAATACTAAGCATGGTATAAAAGAAAACCACACAACACATATTATTACATTACACTAAAGCAAGGTCAAAAACAAATCATCTATGATTACTAATGAACATGTATTAATGATGTGAAATGAGAATCTTACATGTAAGTATTTAGCTCTGATTGGTGATCCTGTCCAGCTAGTAACAACTTGCTTCAGATGATCCATAGCTACTGTGTTGGCGCTGACATTGTCTAGAGTGACACCAAAGATATCTTTTAGACCCCAATCTTTCAAACAATCCACCAGCTTCTCACCGATTGCATTACTTGTGTGACCTTCAACTTGACAAAACATGAGTATTCTCTTCTGCAATTTCCAGTTCTGATCAATGTAGTGAGCGGTTACACAAATATAATTAAAATTATTTGGTGATTTCCATGTGTCAGTTGTCAAAGATACCCTCTGCTTAGATGTCAAGAAGTAAGTTTTTAGGTTATTCTTCTCTTCTACATACATCTTTAACATATCCCTATAAATTGTCATACGTCCTTGAACCTTGAACCTAGGTTGTGCCTCTTGCATCATTGCCACAAAGCCTGACCCTTCTACTTTTCTAAAAGGTATTTCATCGGTAATTATCCACTCAACAAGACGCCTTCTTAACCTATCATAACTGTAAGTATGAGCAATAAGTTTACCATCCTGACCTGGTTTTGGGGGTGGCATCAACAGAGATGATTATCCCTTTTCTTTCTTCCTATTAGGATTCTTTAGACATCTATTCAAATGCTTTCGTAATCCAGAAGTGCCATTATTGTCATTGTGAGCTTTGTATTTATGGTGGAAATGATGACATTCAGCCCACTCATCATCTATCCTAGTCATTTCCAACCAAACAGTTGATCTCACTTTGCCGTGCTTCTTTTTGTTATTTGTATCACTAACTTCAACTGCTTCAGCTGTACTTGTTGGATTTGCATTTTCAGATTCATTTGTGTGAGATGCAGCTTGAGAGGATGATCCAACTTCTGTTTGTTGAGTTGTATTTGTAGTTGGAGTTGCATTTGTAGTTGGAGTTGGAGTTGAATTTGATGTGGTCATCTAACAAACATGAAACAGAACCAAATTACATTTATTTCAAAAGTTGTAAATGAGCAACAATAGTTCCCTTCCCAAATCATACTCAGTTGAAAGAAACATATCTTCCCAAATCATAGGAAGGAAGAAACAAATCAAACTGATGAGTGACATACGCAGTTTGCTCATGCCAAACATAAAGATGTAGCTAAAATTAAAAAAAAAATGTATTCTACCCTACTCCAGAAAACTGTAAAAATGCAGCATTGCTTGCTCCAGAAAACTAGAATCTATTGCTAAATGCAGACCATGAAATGTGAGAGCATTTTCCTACAGGAGGTAACCTTCTTATAAGACCCAACTTGTTCAATCTAAACAATCGGCAGAGATGTTACATGTTCTTATGAACACATTGACACTCAGCTTCAAAAATGTAATTCCCAAATTGATCAAATGTTTGGGAACCCGTCCAAACTTTAACTAATCATTTCAGCAATACATCCCAAATTGATCAAATTTTTACTTCTAGTGCACTTCAGTATAGGATAAAGTACCCAAATTGAACAAATTTTAGCTTTGAATTGAAGAAACTAACAAAATTAACAAGTACTACTAAATAGCAAATGAAATTACTGTAACAATAAGAAAGAAATTTAGAGTTTAAAATTTAAACAGACCCCCTCACCATTGTTTAGTTATTGTTCTCTGCGAATTATATCCACAGAATTGAAACAGAGATAAAAAAATATTGTAATGGCAATTGGAAAATATGAATCAAACAGGGACCTCAACAACAACCCAAAAATAAGTTTCTTCTTATCTACAAAAAATGGAATGGAGGCATCTGTTTTAAATCTCTATTGCTTCACTGAACCCAATTTCTTAGTAGATCTTAGTAGATGAACAGATAATAGAAAGAACGATTTACCTTCAGTCCTTCACTCCACTGAACCCAATTTCTTCAAGAATATATAGAACTCGGATGAGTTGAATCTGTAAACAAGAAAAAACCCTAAATCAATCTACAATCAAACCCTAAGGAGAAGAATACTTACCTGATAGAGATGGTGATACCCATACACTGATCTGAATCTTGTGAATCATGAATCGAAATTATTCACCAAAGCAGAGAAGAATCTTTGCTTTGTGACAAAAAACGAAGAAGAAAAATGACTAAATGAGAGTGAAGTCTCGATATTCCTATACAATTCCATACCTACCCTGGACGGCTAGGATTAAAAACAATTCTAGATCTTAACGGTTATTACACACCGGTACATATGGTCCGGTTCAAGTCCAGTCCTCCCCCAGAACCGGTGTCTGTACCGATCTACACCGGTTCTCAGCTTCCAATACCGGTGTCTGTACCGGATAGACCGGTTCCGGTTCGGTATTTCCGGTTCTACTCCGGTCCAGGTCATCTCAACCGGTTCTTGTGCAGCCCTAGTTGCTGACGGTGGCGGAACTAGAAAATGAATGATGGGGTAGCTTGAAAACAACTTGACTTAATTTGGGCTGGCTTAAGTCTATTGTTTAGACTTGATCTTTGCTAACCAAACACAAATACACTATAAAAATGTATTTGTTCCGCCCTTGGTTGCATATCTTCTATAATTAATTCAATGTAGGTGTTGCCGCGCATTTAGTTTATTAGCTAGTCATTTTTCGTGTACAGATGAGAAGTGCGCCCATTTCTTACCGGAGAACAACAATGATTAGTACTAACGATTTTTTTCTCCGTTTTACAGTGAAGACTATATACACAACACGAGTCATGACAATGACACCGTTCTTTACTGATGAGGAGGATTCTGAATTAATGGAGTTTTGGATTGTTTCCGGAACAAAATTCAAACCTTCTTTTGATACGATTTCCATGTGGGCTCAGCTTCACGTGGAATGGAACCGTAGATGCAAACATTTTCAGTGTAGAAGCATTCACAAGTTGCAGGTTGGTCAATAATACATATCACACGTATTTGATACATTAGTTAATCCCATGTGGCACTAAACATTTTCCCCTTCCGGTTTAACTCGGTAGGTTATCTTTTTAAGCAACTGATTTGTGAGAGTGACTCTGACGAATATGAGAGATAGGTGTTCATGAGGAACATAACAAAGAAAGAAGAAAAAAAGATTATGTGAATCTAAAACTAAATAATGGGGAAATGTCGGTTGCTTGTGTAGATGCAGGGAGAGAGAGGGTTTAAAAGTTTGAAGGTAAACCTTGACAGGGAAAGCCAAGTTTGGGGGTATCCGATGAAAAGTCCCCAAATACAGACGACGACTACTCCTACGGCAGAATAGCAGTCTTCCTCTTCCACGGTTATTTTGTTACCGAAAATTCCCCCCTTTTTACTTGAAACTTAAGAGCATCTCGATGGCACATCTTTGTCCTACATATACAGATGGGTAAAATAAACATCCTTTGCTGATTTGTATCGAAACTTTCCTTAGATATAGGAAGTTCAAAAATATCATCTCCAACCGTGTAAGTTTATGAGGAAGTGGTGTTACAGTTGTCTTATATTGATAGGATGGGCAGGGTTTTTTTCTTTTCTTTCGTGGGTATTGTGAATAGATCTTCTCTATAAAATTAGGGTGGTTCTTTTCTTATTCTCCATTCACCACCAGAACTGCAAGTTTTAGGTTTTGATAAGTTTCTCATATTATTTTTTTAATTGGTGTTGTTGTAGTATATTTGTTACCAGATGTTGTAGTCCCTACTTATCTTTGTTCTTTTTATATCGATCAGATTGTTTTGATTTAAGTATACACCATAGATGCTTGTGATTTTGTATTGTCTTGATTTAAGTATACACCTTAATTAGATGCTTGTGATTTTGTTTGTATGGAGTTCCGATGAGTATTACTTTGGTATCATATAGATATAGTGTTGAAAGATTGTAAGACATGGATCCTGCTAGTGAACAAAACAGTTTTAAATCTGAAAATGTCGCGGCTGACAACTATAGTGCTACTGCTACTTCGTTTGTTCCTCGTCCCTATATGCCCCAACAAAATCAATTCATCAATTCAACCCAATTTCAGTTTTCGTCCCATTTCCCTCACAATATTCATGTTAACTTAGGACTTGGATACGGGTTTCAAAGTATGATGAGTGTTGTTGTTTTTTCAACACAACCACAAAGATTTCCTCCTCCACAAACACAGAGTCTTGTTTCCCCTTCACAAGCACCGGACATTGGCAATCAATCCAAAAAGAAACGAAAAAGTACTCCTTCAACAACTCAATCAGCCAAAACAGCATTACTGCCATCAAAGTGACACTAATAAGTTATTTAATCCCTATCAAGCATTTTATCAAACAGTTGGGATTCAATCTTATTGAATTTGGTAAAAAATTGAAACCCATCATTCAACGACACAATCTAATAACAAAATATTGCAAAAATTAGGGAAAATGAGAGACTTACTCTTGTTTGAACATCGGGCTTATCGAATTGAGCATAAACTAATCCATATTAAAACACAATTTGATATACTGATTATGCTTGGTACGGCATAGCAAACCCTTCGTCTTCTATACTTGTATCTAATATCGCTGCAGAAATTTAATTGCATCAAATTCTTTTATTCATCTTCTTCATGTGGTGCTATCATTATGTAAACCCATTATTGAGGAAATTTATTTACAAAGAATATCAACTTGGAGAACAATGAAAATTTCAGAAGAAAAAAAATGAAATGAATCTAATTGAAATATATTTGAATTTTTACTTTTTACTTTTTTGATGACATGGATTGATTAAATACTCCAAGAGATCCTCTGAAACTAGAGGATGATGGGCTAGAGGATTTAAGCCTAACCGTCTGCCACGTAATCTCCACATTTTCTCTTGAAGTTCCCATTGGAGATGATTTTTAGTGAAAAATAACATAAGCCGTAAAAAAAAAAGAGCCTAACATCCTCCCGTTGGATATGCTCTATTATAAGGGCTTCACATGGATTCCAACTGACTAAAAAGTTAATTAGGAGTTGTCTTAGGGCACTCACAAATTGTCTAAATTATCTTTCATCTAATAACTAAACAAAACCTAACCATAATTCTATTTCAAAATTAAATCAATTTATTCTCCTATTCCTCCCCAGCTCCCCAATCGTAGAAAAAAAACCATTTACTCTTCTTCTTTTTTCTCTTCAATTGAATTTTGTTATAGCATAGCTCGGTTGAACCCACCAAGAGTTGGTATGTCAAGTTTGGTTGTCATATTTTAGTGAATCAAAACTCATTTAAAGAGTCGCTTGATTATTTACTAGAGTCAACTGTGTATAGGTTAGCTAGAAAGTTACTAGGATATGAGACTTACAAGTATTACGTGAATACTTGAAGAATATGAAGAAATAAATAACTACAACGACGACATCATCCTTCCACTTGAGGTTAGTAATATTTAACTTCAACTGTTTCATTCCTAATAATGTATATTTCAAGTCTTGCATATTGAAAACATAACTGCGAAGCTGTGAATAATTATACTCTAGTTAGATATAGTATTAAGGAATTGCAATACGAAGTATAATGTTTATCTTTTGAACTTCGTATATAAGACATCGACATAATCGTATGAATGCTATTGTGATTTTGTATGGGTATGGGTGAAGATTTCGTCCTAGGAAACAATGTTTTTCATTCGTTTAAAGGAAGTAAATTCATAAACTTGTTTTGTGATTCGAAAAGGAAATCGCTCGGCTTATTGGTATTGTTATTCATTCCAAATCTTTTGAATAACTGATATGTGTGTTTATTATAATCGTTCATAACTTGCTTATGTATCTTGGTAAAACTATTCACAAGGCCTGACTTTTGTATTGGTATGACTTTTATTAGTGAAACTAATCTTAAGTAATCACTTGAGATGGTAAGATCGATATCTTGAAATTGGTGTGATTAAATATTAGACATTGGGTAACCGATCCTAGTAAGACGTGTGACCGATCACAAGAGAGTGTATGATCGATCCTTGTAAGAGGTTTAATAAGTTTTAGTAAGTTGGTGTAACCGATCCTATAACTTGGTCAACCGATCACAAGTTTTTCCATAAGAAGTGGTAACCGATCATAGTACTTAGTTAGCCATTTATGGTAACTAGTGTAACCGATCCTAGTACCCACTTGGAGGTAGAACCGAAACTTTATGTTGAGGTAGAACCATGAATCCCATTAATGGTGATTTGATAGGATAATCAATCACATAGTTCTTGGAAGTCAGATGAACAAATTCTAAACTTGTTTGGAAGTGTGGAAAATCGGTTCCAAGATTGTAAATATGAAAAAGGACTTACAAAGTAAAGATGTCGGCATACTTTGAACATGTGCAGTAACTCTTATCTTTTATTGTTCAAAGATATTCCTTAATAGCTAAAGGAGAATCTCGGATCAAAATAAACTGAGAATCTTTTAATTAAGGTTTTTAGTTTTATATGCTTTTAATTTCCAGCAATTAAAATGCATATCTTTAGAAAATAAAAATTAGTAATGTGCATTTACTAGTTGGAGATTTTCTAAGAGATTTCAGTCAATATTTGGACAGAACATTTCCAGGAATTATGAAAACCGAATTTGGAAATATATTTCATATCTTGAGAATATTTTCGGTTTTTGGAAATTTTGTGTCCAAACTTCCTTATCTATAAATACTGAAGTTTGCATTTCTAGCAAACTAATCCTCAGAGCCAGCAAAACTACATAGTTGTGTTGTTACTGGTGGAGCCTTCTATTCGGAGAGGAAAGTACCCTAATTAGGCGAAATCTCTTACGACCGCTCGTTTTAAAGACTTATTTTGGATTGGGAAGCTCTACGAGTACCGTTGGTGGGAAACTAGATAATTGCAGTTTATTATTGGTTTTCGATTGATTTTATTGACTAACGGTTGTTGAACTTTGATTGCACCTAGGTTGTTTATGCTTGAGAATCTTCTCTTCTGATATAAGATTCACTTAAACTAGATCGAAGTTTCGACGGGGATCTTTAGACTGTTTGTAGATCTAAAGACGTCTTGTGATAATCCATTGTTAACAGACTCCATTCTATGTGTGATTGATCACAAGAGATTCAAGTTAATTGTGTGCAGGTGTTTATTGAAGATCTAAGAAGATTTGAAGACGAAAAAGATTTCTGATTTGGGTTTATAATCTTTGGTGTGCACAAAACTTGTTTCGGTTGGAAAGGGATCCAACTATAATCGGTTTATCTTTGTAATCGATTGGATTGATTAGTTGAGTAGATCGGCATCAATACAATTCTTTGTGATTCAAAGTATTGATTGAAAAATCTAAACAATTACTTTGGCAGTTGTTATTGGATAGATCTAAGAACCTAACAAAGGAGTTTATTATGGGGATAAGCGGAAGAGCCTTTTGTCAAACTCATATCATGTTGTTTGAAAAGAGTTGTTACCGAATAGATTTGTTGTTCCTTTACTGTTTGGAATACGAACCAAAGGAATTGTTCCAAGTGTGTGACTTATTACAAGTTGGAGGCGCAGGGATAGTGAGGGAACTAGGTGAACTATAGGTTTAGTTGCTTGGTATCAACTATACGAAGTTGGTTTTATTTTGTATGGCGGCTTAATTTTGAGAGTATTCAATTCTGGACTAGGTCCCGGGGTTTTTCTGCATTTGCGGTTTCCTCGTTAACAAAATCTTGA
Organism: Papaver bracteatum; assembly: GCA_023529315.1. Classification (NCBI taxonomy): domain Eukaryota; kingdom Viridiplantae; phylum Streptophyta; class Magnoliopsida; order Ranunculales; family Papaveraceae; genus Papaver; species Papaver bracteatum. Next base: position 6,611,797 of record JAJJWX010001877.1, read on the forward strand.
TGTGTCTTTTACTTTTCTATTTCCGTAATTATAATTTTTTTATTATAATTAGAAGTAAAATACACAAACGTTAATTCCTATTTACTTGATAGCAATCCTATAGTGTTTGGTTAAGTACAAACCTATTATCAAGTAAACATACTTATTTGTTGTATTATCTCGATCTTGTATCCATAGTCAATCCAACAAGTTATCTTTTTGTCATATTGTCTCGATCTCGTATCCATAGACTATCACACGAAGTGTGAACTGATTAGTTGTATTGTCTCGACTCAGTCCATAGACAATCACTTTCGGAGAAAGGACTTATAGGTGGAAAAGTTTTAGATTGAGGTATATTTGGGTAACCTCGTCTTTTCAAATTTTATAGTTAGCAACATCCTCCAATCATTATTGAAGGTCCAATCTATCAAGAACAAGTATTTCAAACGCCTCAACCACCGGATGGATCAATTGGGAGGGTTTATGTAAGGTAAGATATGAAAAACTCATTTTCCATGTTATTTTTGTGTTTCAAATAGGTTAGATTGATTAAAATTAGTATGAAAAAATAGGGTGCAGAGGGACTTATGGTTGGGAGTTTTTCATTCCCAATTGTGAATTCAATTTCTGGACGTGTTATGGTTGGGTTTGAAGAAAGAACTTACAACCGTAAATTTAGACATTCACAACTAGGTTTTTCAACCGTAAGTACTCTACAGTTGGTAAAGACTAACGCAAAACCTAACCGTGATTAATTCTGGATGTCCAAAATTTATTTTGAAGGAATTAAGCTTCACAGTTTGGGTATGTCCTGTATGTTAATAGGATTTTGAATTATATGGTCTTCAGTTGTATACCTGTTTTTTTTAACAATAAACTTGATGTATTGCAGGAAGGATCAAGCAGTAGAGTTGGGTTTTGTGCTAACACACCGTGAAGATGTTGATAAACATGTAATCTTATGTTTATTGTTTACTATTCTTGAAAGAATTGCTCTGAAAAATTATTTTAACATTTACATTGTTTTTTTGACAACATGAGGCTACTCAATGTAGTTATTTGAATTTAACTAGATTGTAAATAACTCTCCCACGGTGAAGAAACTCTCTTCTTTTCTCACTTTCAAATACAAGATAAATAACTCTACTATGGGATCTGGAGCTCTGCTTAATCTTTAAATATGTAAAAGGTATGGAACTCGAGAAAAAAAGGTTTATTGTTAAATCCCAAAGTAGTTGTTCATTGTGTTGATTACCATTGTGATACATTTTCTTTTTCTTTTTCCTTTTCGGCACATGTGTGTGCAAGTGCACCTATGTGCATGATTGGTATGTAGGTGGTGTTCCTGTAGACTCCAAATAGAAAATCAATCTCGTATTCTAAATTCCCATCTCAACATGCATATAAAATATCAGTTCGAAAGGTATACAACAATAAGTAAAATTTCAGGGCTTCTCTTGTTAATTTAGCTTATGCATGTCGAACTCTAAAAAATCTCCAATTTCTATTGCATTGGCTATCAATGGTTGGGCATGCATCCATAAAGACAAAAGTCATATTATTCAAGGGGTACATAAGTATTTCTAGGAAAATAATATACCAACAAGTCTACTGAAATGATATATGTGTTTCTCCACTCAACTAAAGTCTCATCCTGGCTTGCCTCGACAAGTATTTGTCCATTCACAATCTCTAGAAGCACCACTCCAAACGAAAACACATCGTATATATCAGTCAATTTTCCATTTGAAGCATACTCAGGTGCCATATACTTGAAATCCACGAAGATTAAATTTGGTAAGTGTTTTACTCCTCTATTGATTAATAATACAAACTGATTTACAAGTAAATGTGGGTGTGTGTTATGCTTTAATGTTTCCTTATTCTGTTGTTATTTCCTAATCATGTTTTTTCCTTTCAATGTTAGCACTTACACTTAAGAAACTTATGATAGAATTTGTTCAAAAAAACTTATTGTTTGGCTAGTTAGTTAACGTTTATTCTTTCGTAACATTATTCATCAATAATCTACAAGTGATGTTACATTATCACATATGACATTTATATTAGTATTTGTTTACGTAAGGACCCTTCACGTGGAGCCACAAGTCCACCACTCCATATGTTTCTTCGGGACTGAATATGCTATCGTGTTTCATTTTTCCGATCAAAAATTAAAAGTGAACACGGCTGATGAGTTACGGTTGGATCATGATAAAACCTAACCATAAATTTTGTTTCTATATCATATAAGGATGCACCCACCTCAAATTTCTCATTAGAATCACTCAATTTAGTTGAGTGAATCAAAATCTAGGGTTTTCAAAAAATCTCTTTTTCCCTTCTACCTTCCCTCCAAAAACCAAAACACTAGCTCTAATTTTCTAACTGTAACTATAAAATCAAACTAATTTAATAACTAATATTATTAGATTAGCTAATCTAATTAAATTATTAGATCTAACTAAACAAGGGTTATTTAGCCATTATGAAAATATTTTAGATAAGGAGTTTTTGAAATTACTAACAGGTGACCCATTTTTTGTCCTATTAGTGAAGCCCCTATATTAGGTTTTCTTATTTAGATATACAACTCTACCTCCATTGCTTTACCTATGAGGAACTCGGCTACTGATGGCCGTCGTAAGTGCAATAAAATTAATAATATTATTTCCACACAATTAACTGGTAATATAATGGAAGTAAGGATCGTTCCCACGACGAACAATGAGTTTTAGTTGTCGAAGTGTCACAAAGGGGGGGGGGGGATTTTAGATTGTGAACAAAGTAAATAATCAAAGCAAATAAAGTTGTATTGTAATCAATAGAGAGAGATATGATCGAGGAATCCTTATTCGTTAATAAACCGTCAATGAGTTATTATAGTTGCCTACTCGTCGTTAATCATAGATTATCACCAACCGTGGAATAACAGCTAGATCAGTGTTATCCCCTAAATTCCTTATATCACTGGATACGAAAGTTCTCTCCTACCAGATTCTATTCGTCTAAACCACCTAGTAGTAGATCACTCAAGGTATAATTTGTTCAAATGCTTTATCTTTTGTGAATTGATAGGTTGATTCTACTAGTTAGACTCTTAGATCAAGGTCCACTTTTTAGTGTTGTTTATACACACAATCACTCCATAGAATCCCTCTGTAAGGTCTCATGTTCTCTACTTGTGTACAATTTATTCAACGATTACTTATCTCCTAACTCAATACTAGCAATAGATTGAATCAATCAATCAAATTTAGTTGGCCACCTAAATAACCTATCAATCAATCATAAATACAAATATTCATTATAGTACAAACAAATGATAATCATATGAAGAACTTCAAAGTAGATTAATATAATAACTCAAATCTTGTTTACAACTTAGATTTTATCCTCAATCAATAGGTGTTTAGCTACTCATGGATGTAGAAGCATCCATGATATACATATAAGAAAAGTTTAGAGATATCGTTAAGATTAAAGAACGGCTCTGAAACCCTAATTTTCGATCCGTACGTGTGGTGTTTCTCCTTTCCAAGACTTACAATTTTGTGATCCTTTGACGATGTGATATCATTTTACATAACCTAATACCTTTTTATATGTTTACATTGCTTGGTCTTCACGTATCCTAGTCGGTTAAGGAACCCGACCCGAAAATACGAAATAACGACCCCAAACATGACCTTAGGCCTTCCAAGTATGCATACCCGTTTGCATACTTGCTAAGTATGCGTACCGGTATGCGTACCACAAATTCCAGCAGAAATTTTCGGAATTAAGTATGCGTACCCGTTTGCATACTTTATTGTCTTCGGTATTCGATAAAAACTCGTTTTGGCCACAACTTCTTCGTCCGAACTCAGAATGACCTCATTATTTTTGCATTCTTTTTATGTTTCAATTATCTTCAATATGTGATGATAAATCCTTAATTTGAATGAGTTAATCTCGGTCTTTAGCCTGTGTCTTGAATTTTAGCGTTTTGCTCCTTTTCGTCGCACTTCTTCAACACCTCTTGGACTTGGGAACTTGGATACTTGGAATAATTATCTTCCTAGATATTTTTAGAACTTTGTAGCTCTTTTTTGGATGATTCCCTATTAGAGACAAACAAGAGAAAACAAGAGTTATGATACGAAAATATGCAAGAATAATAGCTAAAACAAGTATGGAATGAACACTAAAATCATATAAATTGCGCACTTATCAAATTCCCCCACACTTAGCTTTTGCTAGTCCTCGAGCAAACCAAATAAAACTAATCCTAAATGCAACAACTCCATGTCGTTGAGAAAACGGTTGCACTTAGTTAATGTAACATGCCTTTAAACCCCTAGGTGTCCCTAGTGGACGAGTTATAGTCTTGTGATGGTTTATAAGAGATATACCCACAAAACCTGCTCCAATTTCTCTCCTTGGAAGAACCACTAATGATACACAGAAAGTAGAGAGACAAATAATTGGCTTGTATATGTTCTTTAGCTGCAAACATCCCACACACATTCCAATCATCACACATAAGCAATTACTTACATGTGACATTCAACCTGATTGCAAAACTCTACTAAGATAGTCATTTTACTTGTTGCAATGTTTGCCACAACACTTGCATACTGGAATCACATGGATAGATAAGAGAATGGAAATAGAAAAGTGAAGTGTGAAAATGTTGACTAAAGTGAAAGATGTTACCCACAATACTTGTATGAATGTCGTCAAAGGATTCTATTTATAGCACAATAGTTGAGAGAAGCACCCATTTAACTCGACCACATGATTGGATACTCTAAGCGCATGTTCCTTTTCAGCAAGTACGTGATAGTTTCCTTGGATCATGTGTTCCACGCTTGTTTAGGCGACGGAGACAGGGTCAATGTTTCACACATACTGATGTCCAAGTGTCAAGAACCTCATCAATAGTCTTTTTGACTTCCTATAATGATGATATGATTTTATTTTTCATCCACTACATGATTAGTACGCAATTCCGGACCTATCATTTATTAGTGTCGATGAAGATGAGCCTTATTTTATTTTTTATTTTCCGGCTCACTCTTTATGAGTGTAAGAAAATTGTCTATGGGGCTTTTATATAAACTCAACCAATGATTACCTTGTTACAACATCCATGGCAGTATCAGGATCCCACCAAATCACTTTAGAGAAACATATAACTGCAAAAATAAAAAGAAAGTGATTCAGTAATGATTAATTGTGAGGATGAATCTTTCAAACGACTACCATAGTTGAGTTTCACATTCAATTATGAACGTATATATTTAAGGATTTTAGAACGAAAAAGTGGAACTCAATCTACAGCTGTAGAACTGTCAACCTAAAAAGGTTTAGAGTGTCATCCTAAATAACTCATAATTAACTCCAAAATATGAAGTCTCAAGAATGCAAGAAATCAAAGGGTATTATTTATTATGTGCATATGCATATAGTATGACACTAAATGCTTCCCCGCACTTAAACTCAACATTGTCCTCGATGTTCAAAACCGAAAATTCTGATTTCTGACATAACATCCCGAAAATCTCAAAAACTATACCAATGGGTGGGGAACTAGGAAAAATATCCTAAACGAAAGTTGTTCGTCTATATATTTCCTATACAGTTTCAAAAGGGCACAGTATTTTGATATATGTTCTGACTTTCATGGCCTCCGGACTGACTGACGTGCAATCTGAAAAAGTTCTGGAAAAATACCGAAACTCAAATGTTCAGGCCTATCGTTCCAACTTAACAGACTCCGAATTCAAACTTTATTTTTGGAAAAGAAAGTTGAGTCAGTCCTCTTTAAAATTTGGGTCAACCACTCAAATTGGACTCCGTATGAAGTCTCAAGAGCTATTTTCGTGACAACTGCGTAGTCAGATTTTTCTGATGAGAATTCGTCTAAACTTTCATTATCTCCCCCCTCTTTAATGCCAACAAGGAATTCCGAAATTCACTAACCATTTTTCCGTTCACCACATTCATTTCAACGTCCGCACATTAAATCTCAACTGTTAAACCAAATCTCCTCCCCTTTAATCCCACCAGTCAAAGAATATCTAATTTATCCATTAAATCTTATCTCTCCCTTTTAATAACAACAACCAAAACTAACACAACAAAAATCTGAAACGCATGAAATTCAACTGCAAGATTTTGACGTTTTTAGAAATTCAGCCATTGGAATTTATAGTACCGCCACCGTAACCACCAGCACCACCTCCACCTCCACCTCCACTTACACCAGCAACACCTCTTCCGCCACCAGTACCACCCGCCACTACCAACACCGCTGCCACTCAAGCTTCATTAACATCAAATTTTTTCTATTCAATTTTTCTCATCAAATCAATTGAATTCCAATAAATAAAACTAATCAACATAATTTCTTCTTCCTTGCACAATAAATAAATAAAACAGTATATATGGTTTTAACTTCTATTATAGATTCCAACTAAAAAACAACACAATTTCCCCTAACCTCCTAAAATATAATCAAATTAATCAAGTAAAGAAGATTTTGAACAACCATCAAATTATACAATAAACCCAGCTACTTATTTTAACTAATTAAGATCACATGTGAACTAAGAAGATAAAGACAGTGGACAATAGTCTGTAGGTGGTACTCTGTTACACAGTACCCATCTCTGATTTAATCATAATGCAACATTGAGCTTAATCTCTTCAATCTTTTTAAGAATAAAAAGAGTGGGAGGTCTGGAACAGGTGGTGGAATCAGAATTTTTGAGAGATACAAAAGAAAAAACTTGACTTAGATAACGAGAGAGTAATACCATATACATGTGTACATGTTTTGCAAATATGACGTGTTGATAAGATTTAGTCATTGAGGTGTCATGCCACGCGTTATACGCTAGTCAAAACAATGGAATTTTACGTTTGTCTTTTCAAAAAACAATATGTTTGTGTTGGCCGCTCACGTGTAAAGCACGTGCACTCTATTTGTAGATATGTAAGACTTCGTAAAATCTAAGATGTGAATGCAAGATATGATATGCAAAACTAAAAAAAGAAAACTAAAAACAAAAGGGATAGAGATACAAAACCGATGGGTTGCCTCCCATGTAGCGCTTAGTTTAATATCCCCAGCCCGACTTTGCATTCCTTCAATTACTCCTCCAAAAGGAGATAATCACAAAATTCTTGCTCATCCATATCCACATAAGCAATGCTTTCATAATATGGCTTCAATCTATGGCCATTCACCTTTAAATTTGTTCCATCTCTAAGACTAGAAATTTCAACTGTGCCATGAGAATAAACATTAGTAACAACATACGATCCAATCCATATGGACCTAAGCTTACCAGGAAATAGTTTAAGATGAGAATAAAATAAAAGAACTTTTTTCCCCACTACAAAATTCTTTCGAGAAATCATCTTGTCGTGGAAAAGTTTCGTATTCTCCTTATATATACAAGAACTCTCATAAACATCATTACGTATCTCCTCTAGCTCATTAAGTTGTAACTTCCTTTATTTTCACGCATTGTCATAATCCATATTGCACATCTTTATCGCCCAATATGACTTGTGTTCAAGTTCAACCGGAAGATGACAAGCTTTGCCATAGACCAACCGATATGGAGACATACCAATCAGTATTTTGTATGCCGTTCTACATGCCCAAAGTACATCGTTAAGCCTATAACTCCAATCTTTCCATGTAGTGTTAATGGTTTTCTTAAGAATGGATTTAACCTCATAGTTCGAGATTTCGGCTTGCCCACTAGTTTATGGGTGATACAGCGTACCAACCTTGTGTGTTATGTTGTACTTCTTGAGTAGAGCATGGAAGGATTTCTGACAATATGATCCTCCATCACTGATAATCACTCTTGGTGTACCATGTCTAGAAAAAATATATTTCTTCACAAACTCACAAACAACTTGAGAATCATTAGTAGGGGTGGCTTTAGCTTCCACCCATTTTGAAACATAATCCACAGCAAGAAGTATATAAAATTTTCCATTAGATTGACAAAAGGACCCAATAAAATCAATTCCCCACACATCAAAAACTTCAAAAGCAAGAATTGGTGTGAGTGGCATTTGATTTTGAGCACCTAGATTGCCCGTTCTTTGACATCTATCACAAGATTTGCAAAAAATGTATAAATCCTCAAATAGGGTTGGCCAATAAAATCCACTTTCAAGTACTTTGAAAGCGGTACTTTTGAACCAAAGTGACCACCACGTGCATAAGTATGACAAAAAGTAAGAATAGATTGAAATTCAGAATTAGGTACGCACCTGCAGATGATTTGATCAGAATCGTATTTCCACAAGTAGGGCCCATCCCACACATATTGCTTGGCTATTTTCTTAAGCTTAAGATTTTGAAGATTAGACATTGTACTAGATACTTGTCTTGTAACCAAGTAGTTCACTATATCCGCGTACCAAGGTGCTGAATCTTCAATTGAGAAAAGTTGTTCGTATGGAAAACAATATTGTAAATGAAGTTCTTCTTCGGAAACAACAAGTATACTAAGATGATCCGCAACAATATTTTCAACACCTCTTTTATCCTTTATTTCATAATAAAATTCTTGCAATAGTAATATCCACCGTATAATTCTTGGCTTAGCTTATTTCTTCTTCAGTAGGTACCTAAGTGCTGCATGATCAGAATACACAACCACTTTTGAGCCCACCAAATATGATCTAAATTTTTCTAGTGCAAACAGTATAGCCAGAAATTCTTTCTCAGTGGTAGAATAGTTGATTTGTGCATCGTTTAGGGTCCTAGATGCATAATAAATCACATGAGACAGCTTGTCTAATCTTTGACCCAAAACAGCTCCAACTGCATAGTCACTTGCATCACACATTAATTTAAAAGGTAAACTCCAATCCGGTGACTTGATAATTGGTGTGGTTGTCAACAATTCTTTGAATTTATCAAAGGCATCCTTGCACTCCTTGTTGAAGTAAAAAATAACCCTCTTTTTGTAATAATTTGCATATTGGCATTGAGATTTTGGAGAAGTCCTTTATAAACTGCCTGTAAAAACCTGCATGACCAAGAAATGTGTGAATCTCCCTCACCGAAGTGTGGTATTGTAAGTTTCTTATTAAGTCCATCTTTGCTTTGTCAACTTCAAGCCCTCGAGAGGACACGATGTGACCTAGCACTATACCATGGTTTACCATAAAGTGGCATTTCTCCCAATTTAAAACAAGATTAGTGTCTATGCATCTTTTAAGCACAAGTTCAAGATTTTGTAAATAAATATCAAATGAATTTCCATAAACACTAAAATCATCCGTAAATACCTCAATGATGTGTTCCACGTAGTCAGAAAATATACTGACCATACACCTCTGAAAAGTAGCAGGTGCATTGCAAAGACCAAACGACATCCGTCTATAGGTAAACGTACCAAAAGTACAAGTAAAAGTAGTCTTCTCCTGATCCTCCGGTGCAATAACAATCTGATTATACCCCGAATAACCGTCCAAAAAGAAATAACGTGAATGTCCCGCTAACCTCTCTAACATTTGATCAATGAAAGGAAAAGGAAAGTGATCCTTTCGGGTTGCTGTATTAAGATTTATGTAGTTTATGCACACTCTCCATCCTGTTTGAACTCTTGTAGGAACTAGTTCATCATCTTGATTTCTATCAACAATGACACCTGATTTCTTAGGCACCACTTGAACCGGGCTAACCCATTTGTTGTCTGAAATTGGGTAAATTACCCCCACACTTAGTAATTTGAGGATCTCTTTCTTCACGACCTCCATCATTGGGGGTTAAGATGATAGACGCATGTATGTGTCTATCTTGGTCTCAATTATATGCATTATTAGTGCTCGATTTTGTAGTTATTTGATTATTTTATGTTTTTGTAGGTGTTTTTGGAGAAATAAACTTTTGCGGCGAAATTGACTTAAAAAGTAGTTTTTGCGCTCGTGGGAGAAAATTATTAAAGCCACCCCTCAATTGGATAAGGGGCACCTCGGTTGATAAGGGGCACCCACAGGGCAACTACTATTGGCAGAACATAACTGGATAAGGGGGGGGTCATCTTCTCCAAATTTCAAATTCAGAAAAGGCGGGAAAATAGGTGTTTTAATGGAAGAATTAGGGTTTCGATTTTGGAAGTGTTTGGGGGAGATTAAATAGTTGGATTTTCTTCAGATGGGCCGGATTAGGTTTAACAGGGAAACTACAGTTGATGGACTCGATTAAAATTGGCTAGATCATCGGGTAATTCTTCGGTTTAAGCAAAGCAGATAAGAGAGATTTTCATGCAAGAATTAGAAAATTCAGGGAATATTTTCACGGGAAAGATTTGCAACAATCCTGTTAAACTAAAACAGGAATGGTAGGTGACGTGGAATCGTAAAAAAAATGAAAGAAATCAATAATTCTCGGTGAAAAAGGTGTTTAGAGTATCTCGGGATTTTATTCAATATTTGGAAGATACGTGAGGACTTAAGAGGAGACATTTGGTTCTATCCAAGGAAAATGGGAGTGTAGAAAGGAAACATAGAAGACGTGATAGATTTTTCCATAACCTTCTACGGAAGAAATAAAAGAATAATCGAAGAAAATAATATTTTTGGGAAGATTTAATTGGTCTGTTGTGTATATATAGGATTGTTGGGAGCCAGAAAAAGATTATCGAGAGTTTGGGGTTGTTTCTGTGAAGCTGCAGATCTAAATCTCAAGTTGCAAGAAGAAGACGAAGCTGGAGAACATAAAACTGTGCATGACAGTTGTTCCTAGCATCTTAAATTTCAAATACTGTAACAACTCATTAGCCACGCATATCTTCAGTTTGAAACACCTATTGTAACAGTGAACTCTGTAACGCAAATACAGCGTTGCAAATTCGCTGAGTTATATAATTTCCTCAATAAAAACAACTTTTGAGCCATGATTTATTATTTTGAGCATGTTTTTACCATGAGGATCCAAACCCCATCACTGGGATGACGTAAGAAGCCTTATTTCACAATTGTTTGGTAACTATATTTGATTCTTTATGAATTTTTTTCACTTGATTCAATTGATTTATGATTTTCATTAATTAGTTATGAATTTGTTTGATGGTGTATGCTTAAACGTAAGAGCTTTTGATACATCATGCTTTTGATTTACATCTAATGTTTTAGAAATCTAATTTTGGCAAAGAAAAGAGTCAACAAAAGATCTAGAATTGTTTTGAGTCATTATATGAACCAATTGAATATGATTAATGGTGGAATCTGAAGTCCTAGTATCTCTTGATATTGTGACAAACCTTTGTATATATTTCTTTTCTTTTTATTTTTAAGTCTTAAATCAAACCTTTACGAGTCCGTGTGAACGACAATCCTATTTACCACTATAAAAAATCCGATCAATTTTTGGCGCCGACTTGTTTTTAGGTTAGGTTTTAGATTTTATTTTATTTATTTTGTTAGATTTTACTCTGGGTATTTTTGTTTTTGGTGTGGAGGTTTTGCTGGAAACTAAAGGTGGAAAGTTGGACTTGCCTAAAAGAGCAGAAAATCCCAATCTCTTATTTATTTATTTTTTTAGATTTTATTTATTTTTGTTAGTTTTTTTTTTTGGAACTTTTTTATATTTTATTTGCTTGTCTGTATATATTTTGTATTTTAAAAAAAACACAAACACGAAAGCACACGTGCACTTCATATTGCATCGTCTGGCACCGATTATTAGGAAAACATATGGTTTAGTAAGGTGAACCCTTTGGGCGTAATCATCTGAAACACCACAAGCCTTAGCCTTGTACCTTTGACCAGTCTCTGACTATAGGTATATTTTGCTAAAGGTAACCCAAGCCTACCCAAAATAGTGAAGCCCAGCATTTGCATTTGCACGTGCATAAATTATGTCGAACTGGTTCTATAATAGACAATACAATGAATATCTGGATGAGCAACATGGACACTATTCTTATTATGACCATAGTGTGAATAGTGGTTGTGAATGCCAATATTTTCAAGGTTATGGTTCATACCATGGTGAGCCCAATTACTATTCACACACCCATCAGTCATATGAGAAAAACAATCCTTTTATTTCTCTAGAAGAGGCTCTTAAGAGTTATTCCTTATTTACGAAGGAAACCTTTAATATTCCAGACGAATCCCTAGATCAGTCAGAGATGTCTTTAGAAGAGTCTCTCAGGCGATTTACTGAGAATACAAATAGGATTATGGAAAAACTATCTCAAAATAGTCTTAGTTTCCAATATAGTATTTCCAGTAATACCCTTGAAAATGAGGATAGTTATTTGCATAATCAAGATGACGAGGTTAGAATTGGTAACACTACTTTAGATGAGGTTCAACCATTTTCATTTTATTATAATGATGATTATGATGAGGATAGCGTTGATGAAGAATCTAACATCAATGATCTGGAATTTGTTACTTCAAATAAACTTTATGATGATAGTGTTATTTATGGTTCAAATCCCTATTCAAAAGGATGAGGATTTGACTAGAGATACCACTTCTTTAGATGATGTAGAATTTCCTCTTGATTATGAAGTTGATGATGGTTTAGAGGAACGGGTATATTTTGAGTCTAGCGATTGAGAACCAATAGACTTAAAAAAAAGAATATGAACCCGTCGATATGAGTGAGAATGTACCTGACTTAGAAGAATCAAGGTGAAGAGGACTTATGTATGACTGAAGATATTAAACTTAGCACTTCTTGGGAGGTAACCCATGCTCATGCAACATGGTAATATATTTCCTTACTTCTTTTGCTTCAAGTGGTAACAGTTTCTCCTTGTCCATGCTTTTAATTTTATCTTTAGAACATTGAGGACAATGTTAGATTTAAGTTTGGGGTATGGGAGAAACTTTTTAGTTGCAATAAATAAACTCCAGAGCCTTGAAATTTATGCTTATTAAGGATGGCACTAACTAATCTAAGTGGATGAAAGCATCTTGGTTGTAGGAGTTGAGGAACTAATCTGAGTAGATGGAAACATCTAAATAGAGTTTATTCATAAAAGCACTAAGCTCAGGTGATAGAAATAACATGGTAGTTTCACCATATCTCGTTGAGTCATTTTCACCTTCTGTTTTTATTTTATTTTCTTTTTAAAATATGTTTCTCTAAGTGATTTGGTGGGGTACGCGTATCACATTGTTACCACCGCTGGGATGAAGTAAAGTGATTGAGTTACTAAAAAAAATAAGACCATAACCAAACGGAATAAATAAAATAACACTTTGATAACAATATGTGTGTGTTCTCCATGTCTCCGTCACCTAAACAAGCGTGGAACGCAGGATGCATGGGAATTACCATGTAATCTGCTGACAAGAAGCATGCGCTTGGATCCGCAAGATCTAATCATGTTGTTATATAAAAATAAATAAATAATAATAATAATGGTTTTTAAACATTTACATCATGTTGGCTAGGTTACCCATGAGGCTCGTTGTTAGGCTAGCACAACAACTTGTTCAATTAATGTAATAGTATGTTGTTGGAGCTTAGCTTGTTAGGATTCCAACTAGTTAATGTGATATTCTTTCTCTTAATGTAAATGTTTAATTTTTTTTTTTATTATTATTGAATAAAATCGACCACTGGTTACCTTGTATATGCCAGCTGAGTTGATCTAGAATTAGGATTATCGACACTGGTTCCCTTGTATATGCCAGTTGTGTTGATATTAGTCATACCAGTATCTCAGTCCATTAGGATAGGTTCATCCTAGCAACAACCTTCAGACAGATATAAGAAACACCCTTCACCTTAGTTAACATCAAAACCAACTACGTTTTTATCTATATCCATCTTCTTAATATATTCACGTGATTTTTTGACTCCGGATATTGATGTCCATAGTGCGACTATCTGAGTATAGCTTTGTCACTTATATATGAATTTTAGTATGCTTGAGTGCAAACTCGTGTACAACAATTGGAATTTCGTATCAGGGTAGTTCCTCTTATAGTCAATGAGAGTATGCCAACCAAGGAGGTTCTTTAGTGTTATTCCAAGGTTCTACGTAGATATCTAGGGTCTGGAGTAAAGGTTTTGTGGGTATATCTCTTGTAAACTCTCCCGAGACTATAACTCAGCTACTAGGGCCACCTAGGGGTTTAAAGGCTTGTTGCACATGCTAAGTGCAATCGCGATGCCTGCGATAGTGAGTTAGGATTTTATTTTATTTTTGCTCGAGGACTAGCAAATAATAAGTTTGGGGGTATTTGAGGGACGCATTTATGTGTCTATTTTGGTCTCAATTATGTTTTTTTTTTATAAGCAAAGGCCTGAAAAAATAGGCTAAAGGTCAGCTTCAACTGCTGGAGCTATCCAGGCAGGAGGCATAAACCAGAACATAGAAGTTTTTTTTTTCTGTTTAGCCCATAGATCTAACTCGTGGGCAACAGAGTTACAGATTCTTGGTTGAAAAGTAAAAATACAAGCGATTAAGCTAGAAGCAAAAAACTAAATATCTTTAAAGATAGCATCTGTCCTAGAATCACCATCAAAGGAACCCAAAGATAATTATTCCACCAGGTTTTTTGCATCACTTTCAACAATAATATGAGTCATCTTCTGTTCCACAGCTTTCTTGAGTACTCCCCAGATAGCTCTAGCTTCGGATGACAAGACTTCAAAGACCAAGGCAGCACAGAGGGAAGCTTTACTAGTGTGATATCTCATCACATAACCTGCACCATTATCTCCAGCGATGTCATCAAAAGCTCCATCAGTGTTACATTTGATCCAACCATAGGGGGCATCCATTAGTGATTCGGGCCGATAGGACTAGAAAGAGTGGCTACAACAGTATTCTTCCTAGTTAGGAGCATAGCTTTAGCTCTTTCTAAGACAGACTTATGAACTTCAGACAAGTTTTGGAAGACCAAGTTATTTCTACTAGTCCATATAGACCATAAAATAACAACAAAGAGTTGTTGATCCTCATCAGGCAATCTAGAGTTTTGGTCCAACAACCAGAAAACAAGCCACTGCTGAAAAGTTTTTCGAGTAAAGAAAGAGGTATTTATACAAAACTCAGACAGAAACCAAACTTTTGAGGAAAAAGGACACAGGACCAGAGTATGCATAATAGTTTTAAGAGGATCCTTACACCTGGTATAATCAACAGAATGCATGGGCATTCTGGTATGGAGAACAGTTCTAGATGGCAAGGCATTTTTAACAGCTTTCCAAAGGAAAAGTTGAATTCTGTAAGGAACTATAATTTTCTAGATATGTAACCAAAGAGTATTATAGGGAGAGGGGTAAGATCCTCTGAGTCCCAAATAAGCAGATTTTGAAGAAAATTTCCCATTCTTCGAAAGGTCCCAAGCCCTCCTGTTAGGACTGCAAAGCTAGCTTAAGGGAATTGTAATAATCTTCTTAACAGAAGCATCATCAAAATGAGTAGTGAGTCTAGAAACAATCCAAGTTATAGTAGGAGTATCAATGAAGTAATCAACAGTTAAGCTGGGATTTTGAGGAGTAAGAGGATTAGGGGTAGCAGACCCTAAACTTGGTATCCATTTATCACACCAAGGGTTGATAAATTTACCATCTCCTACAATCCAGGAAACAAAGGGTTTAATCAACTCCTTTATGGCATGAAGAACTTCCAAGTCCAAAAGCAATTAGGTGGACACTTGGCATTAAGAAAATCTGTCCTAGGAAAGTACCTTACTTTTAAAAGTTTTGCTAACATACAATTAGGATTTTCAATGATTTTCCAAGCATTTCTAGCTAACTGATGAGAAGCGGAAGCTTATAATTGAAATTGATAAAATGAAATGATAAATAATCTACCAAATTAGTTTCTTCTACCCTTTAAATAAAGGAAGAACCTAAAAATGGAGATTCTTCTCCTACAACTTATAGTTTCTCCCCAATATAAATTGGAAACTAAAAGATACAAAGAGGCATCTAGTTGAATCTCTAGAATTAGATGATCTAATTCCACCTAGAGAACACAAATATGGTTGAAGAAGAGAAAACTCTCATTCTCACAAATATGGTAAAACCAAGCTAAAACTCCCCCTTCTCTTACCTTATCTCTTTTAATTTATGCTAGATCTGAGGGCATATTCGGAAAATTCAAAGTATTTCAAAGATAGAAGATAAGTGGTGCTCAAATATTGATATGGGACAACCACAATACATCATCCTCCCCTTCTTTGAACAAATTTGTCCTCGAATTCTCCAAAGCATATTCTCCATTAGTGCTTGAACTTCTTCCTTGTTTGAAGACAATCCTACCTCTACACCTTCCATTATAATTACTCACCAAATGTAGTAATTTGTGGTCATAGTTGAGAGTATCCCCAAGTAGTAATGACACACCAAGTATTTCTTTTTTGTAAATACATCATCCTCCCCTTGTTTGAACAAATTCGTCCTCGAATTCTTCAAAGCATATGCTCCATTTGTGCTTGAACTTCTTCCTTGCTTGTAGACGATTCTACCTCTACACCTTCCATTGTAGTTACTCACCAAACATAGCACTTGGTGGTTATAGTTAAGAACATCCCCTAGTAGTAAAGAAACATCAAGTAATTCTCTTAATCTTGCATGGTGACTAGAGCCATGAATCTTATCTTCAATTAACGACCAAATTGGATCAATATGTATACTGATTCCCTATTTTGTTGTACCTTCGAGCGAGAGCTTATTTCAGGTAATCATCGGTTCACCTATTTGAGATCATTCTCGAGATATACCCAATTTAGTATCTTCCAATTCAATATCATATAATAACTCACCAAAGTCTTCTATTTTACCATCATTGATTACCTTACTAAATGTTGGACACAATGGTTTGTGTTCATCTTTCTCTTGATGTCTACTTGATAGCACTTGGTCCATGATAGTAAAATAATCAAAGTTGATCCATATTCATGCCTTCTTGATAGATTGGAAGATCACTCACTATTTCACTTTCCCCATGACTCAAATTACTATCAAATTTTGGTGGAGACATTTTATCAAACATCTTGTGGGCAATTTGTTCATCTTCATATCCACCAACCAAAATTGATATATCTTTCTCACTTATATCATCACAATCATTAGGTAGAATCCTTACTTGGTTATGGAGACTTACAAGTTTCAAATAATATTCTTCACAAATTTCTCCCATTCTTAGATACATATCATCAAACACTTCATGCACAACTTTCATAAACACATCTTTTGAATGAATCATATCCAAATTAACTATTCCTTTTGAACCCATAGTGAAATCACCATAAGATTGAAAAACCCACTTTGGAAACACTATCAATAAAAACAATCAACAACCAAAACTACTTGACGATGAAAAAAGTAGATTTTTACCTCAAGAACAAGTATCTCCACCACCACCACTTTCCCTTGAGAATCAAACCAAAGTTCTGATACCAAATGATGAGAAGCGGAAGCTTATAATCGAAATTGATAAAATGAAATGATAAATAATCTACCAAATTAGTTTCTTCTACCCTTTAAATAAAGGAAGAACCTAAAAATGGAGATTCTTCTCCTACAACTTATAGTTTCTCCCCAATATAAATTGGAAACTAAAAGATACAAAGAGGCATCTAGTTGAATCTCTAGAATTATATGATCTAATTCCACCTAGAGAACACAAATAGGGTTGAAGAATAGAAAACTGTCATTCTCATAAATATGGTAAAACCAAGCTAAAACTCCCCCTCATCTTACCTTATCTCTTTTAATTTATACTAGCTCCAAGGGAATATTCGGCATATTCAAAGTATTTCAAAGATATAAGATAAGTGGTGCTCCAATATTGATATGAGACAACCACAATACATCACTAACATAGCCAAATTATTTAACTCAGCTTTTCTGAATCTCAGACCACCTTCAGATTTAGGGGAGCAAAGAATATCCTACCCCAAAATATGAAGCTTTTTATCTTTTGTATCTAAAGATTCTCCCCACCAAAACTTGCAAAGATGGGAATCCATCTGTCTACAAATGTGCTTAGGGATTAGAAAGGCTCCCATTTGATAAAGGGGGATAGCTTGGCCAATGTGTTTTACCAGAGTAGTTCTGGCAGCCTGAGAGAGAAGTTTATGAATCCAAACAGTTATTAAGGCATCCACAGCTTGTAAAATGCTCGTATAGGTTTGAATTTTAGAAGATTGAAAAACAGTGGGGGTACCCCAGGTATTTATCCCCCAAATCCCTGCTTTGGATATCCAAAATATTGGCTAAAATGGATTTCCTATGTTCGGGGATTTTCTTACTAAAAAGAATACCAGACTTTTCGAAGTTTATTTCCTGACCAGAAGCAAGATAATACTTTTGAAGATAACTCTTTATCACATTGAAATTTTCAGTAGTAGCAGAAAGAGAAGAGAGTCATCAGCAAAAACGAGATGGGTCCTCTCAGGGCATTTTTACAAATTTTGATACCTTTCAGAGAACCATTTCTTTGGAGACTATCTATATAAGAAGATAGATCCTCAGCACATATAATGTAAAGGTAAGGGGATAAAGGATCCTCTTGCCTAAGGCATCTCTCGGGTTGAAAAAAACCAGTAGGACTACCATTAAGAAGAACAGAATCATATCTGGTCATCTTCTTGTATGGGTGCTTGCCATATGGGTTCTGAGCTTCAATGAGTTCACCTATATCTATAGTAAGAAGCTTCAGATCCTCAAATTCTGTGCATTCATTTGGTATATTACACATTATGAACCACATAATCTCTTCATCAAAAGTGATTTGTTGATTTGGAGGCCAACCTTCAAATGGTACTACTTTCAGGACTGATAGATAACCACAAACAACCCAACGTTTTTGCGAATTGATTCTGTTGAAGTCCTCCTCTGAGAGGAAACAGATAAGAACTTTATTTCTTTGACCATTGAAACTGGTAACAAAAGGGTGTTGAGCCAAAGGCCAATTGTTGCAAATATAGAATCTGATTGAAGTAGTTGGAATAAGGGTTTCAAAGCAGATGTAGACATCCATACACAATTTCCAGTTAGTGTCAGCTTTAGCTAGAATAACTTTCTTGTCAATGAAAACAGGTTTAGTGAGGGAGGAAGGAAGGTTTAACTTATCAGACATTTGAGTGGAAAGGGCTTGAATATCAAGATTAAGATTATGAGATTTCTCATAAGAAGATGGGGTTTCCATAGTGAAAGTGATGAGAATATATATTTCAGATATTTGAGTAAACTTAGGATTCCTAATAGCTATTATAAAATAGATAAATAATGAAAAAGAATTCTGCTGAATATTGTGTTGATATATGGAGCAGGCAGTGTAGAAGAGGGATGTGTTTGAAAGGTTTGTATCTTTTTGAATTTGAACCTTAAAAATAGAATGAGAATAATGTTGACTAAATTCTGGGCATATTTCAGGTGTTTAGGATGTAAGGTTATTGGAAATAGGTTGTACATTATACTTTGAGTGAGAGGCTTAGCATATGGTAAGTCACTTTCAGTAACAGACTTTTGAGTTTGTCTTTGCTTCAAGGTGTTCCCGTGAGTTTTATAGGATGAGAACCACAATAGAGTATGATTAATGGTGATGTAGTTGTAACTTTGGGACAAATTGGAATAGAGATGGATGATTGATAGTTGGGTTGTTGAGTATTTATTTTGTTTATCATTTTTTGTGATGACGTTGGGGTGATGATGTAAACTTCCAAGAGTAATAATGGTAGAAAAGGGAGGGAAATTTTCATTTATGAAATGGTGAAGAGGTGGGATAATTATTTTATTTGCTAGGCAGATATTTCTGGTAGGTAGACTAGGACCGTTCCTGGCTAATATGCTCCAGACTGCAGCGGCGCCTCCCAACTGATGCTGCCTGATAGGTGTAGAATACACCTAATTTACTATATAAGAGTTTATGCTTTCTTCGCTATTTTTCTTGTAAATTATGTATTTTACGTGTGTTTTTGAGTTATTAGGTACTTTGGAGTCGCACGGAGGAAAAGAAGAAGAAATAATCCAAAATTGAGCAAAAATGGCAAAGCCGTCATTTTACAGGATAACACTATCTGGAGCTCGGAAATGGTTACGGGACAACTTTTTTGAAGTTTTAAAGACAGACTAGCTAAGGTTAAGGGACTGCCATATGGATAGCCCTTATCAGAAGTAAGCACCTATTAAAAGCACCCAAGAAGTTACTCAGGACACCCATTTGGGAGTGGCTCTTTACTGGGGCGCAAATAGTTATCTCAATTTTAAAACCCAACCCTAGAATCGAGATTATCTCTTCTTCAATTACATGTTCCACCTGAAAACAAAAGAAAGAAAGAACAACAGATGCTGTTGATGAAAGACGATCGAGAAATTGAGAGAATAAGCAGAACACAGAGGGGAAATTGAGAATCGAGAAATAAGTTCGAGATTGATTTATAAGATGAATTAATATAATCGGTTCATGGAAGAGCTAGAGCTGCTGATGAAATAAACTTAGGGTTGTTGTTGTGAAACCTATATGCGGCAGATCGGAAAAAATGAGTAGAAATTGAGAGAGGTAGAATTCAAATTCATGGATCTTGTTGGGGTTGTTGTTGCCGAGTTCGAATGGGTAAGAGTCTAATTCGATTTATAAGTAGTTGTGCTACGTAATTGAATTGATCGAACAGATGATGCAGTGGATAAGAACACCTTGTTACTGTGAGAAAAATAAGAGATAGAACTGAAGGTAATACAGTGGTGGATGTGATGCTGCTTTTACAGGAGATGGTGGTGAGCCATATGGTGGTACTGATTGAATTAGAAGAAGCTACAAAGAATAGTTGTATGGTCGTAAGAAGTGTTTGTTCTGCGATTCAGAGGAGATGGGAATCGAAGGAGGAAGTAGTATTATTGCTGCCTGTTGATGTGAATGAATGAGTTGCAATAGATGAATGTATAGGATTGTCGCAGGTGAATAATGGCCTGAAAAATTGGCCGTAATTGCCTGTAAACAACAGAAACTCTGCAGAAATTCTGGTATGCCGAGTTGATTCAGCGATCCCGGTGAGCCGATCCAAACCTAGCATTTCAGACTACTCAGACGATTAAGACCACTCAGCCTTGACGAAGAAGCTGACTTGGGTTAGCTGACTCTCCCCTCCTTGACCTAGTCAACTAACAGAAGACTGACGGTTTGACCTGTTTGACCGTTAGTCATAACGGTGGCATGACGGAATATTCCGTCGACGGGACATAATTTTCAGGTTGCCGGCGGTGACGGATTCCGGCCTATTTCCGGCTAAAAACCCTGTTTTTCGGTGAGCAAAAATGCAGAATTTTGAACTGATTTCTCTCATGTGTGTGAAGACTTAGAATTGGGAATTGGATGAAAACTATGAAGTTTTGGAGAATTGGACTAGAAATTGGAATATGGCTCAAATTGGGAAAGTGGTGTTCTTATGGAATGTGGGTTCTTTTCCTACAAAGATATGGAGAGTATTGAAGCCTATAAATAAAGGAGTTCTCTACAACTTTTACACACACATCTACTTTGGAGAAGGGGTTAAAGTGCACAAGGATTGGAGGAAGGAGCAACCATCATATTTTCAATAAGTTTTTCTTTCTTCCTTAATTATTATTATTATTGTGTGAACTCCAAACTATGAGTAACTAATTTTCTTATTGATTGAGGATGAATTCCTAGTTCTTAATATATGGTTTGAGTTTTGTTTCAATTATACTTTGAAAATTTTCATATGATTATCGTTTGTTTTTACTAATATGAGTGTTTATGCTTGATTGATAGGTCGTTTGGGTGGCCAACTAAATTGATTTGTTAATTAATCTAAATCTAGTGAAAGTTAGGGGATAAGTAATCGTTTCTTGACTATTTACATAAGTAAAAAACACAAGACCTTGCGGAGGGATTCCGTGGAGCAATTGTGTGTGAAAACAACGTTAGCAAGTGGACCTTGATCTAAGAGTTTAACTACTAATATCAACCTAATAAATTCATAAATCTTAATGCATTTAACTAAATTACATCTTGAGTGATCTACTACTAGGAGGTTTGGTAAATAAAATCCGGTAGTCGAGAACTTCCATGTCCGGTGATACAAGGGATTTAAGGGTTAGCACTGATCAAGCTGTTATACCTACGGTTGGTGATAATCTATGACTAATAAAAAGTGGAAAAGAACATAACTTTAATCATTGTTTTGCAGCGAAGAAGGATTCCTTGATCTATTCTCTCTTATTGAATTCAACTTACACTTTTAATTACTTTGCTTATTTCTTTTGCTTTTTAAATATAAGAACCAATACCCCATTTTTTTGTGACAATTTTATAACTAATAATCTCTTGCTCCTCGTGGGATCGATCTTGACTTCCCTATATTACTTGTTAATTAGGTAGTAAAGTATTAATTAATTTGTTGTGGTTACGACACGCATACAAATTTTGGCGTGAATTCCGGGGAGCAACAGACGATTTTAGTTGTTTTTATTTTTCTTTTTGCTTTATTCTTACTTTGTTAGATTCTATACCGTATCTAACTTAGTTTTGTGAACCTTGTTGTAGGTACTATATCTTTGGTGAATGCTTAAAAAGGGAAGGCCGAGTCCAATACGTCTTCGATCCGGCACTCAACTAAAGGATTTCATTCGAGTGGTTAACACTCCGCTTCCTCGTTCTACATCAAGTGAGTTCGCAGATTCGGACATAGAAGAATAATCAATGGGTGATCGTACACTCAAGGACCTAGCTTCTCACAAGCTCGATACACAACAATGGTGTATCCAAACTAACTCAACTTTCGAGATCAAGCCGGGGTTGATTAGAGAATTACCAAAGTTTCATGGCATGGTGAATGAAGACCCAAACAAACATCTTATGAACTTCAATACCATAGTCATGGCCATGCTTCCACCGGATATTAATGCGGATGGAGCAAAGTTGAAAGCTTTTCCGTTCTCTTTGGCGTGCAATGCTAAGGAATGGTTGTAATATTTGCCTTCCGGAAGTATCAGAACATGGAATGGGATGAAGAAAATTTTCCTTGAGAGATATTTTCCCACATCAAAAGCTACTCAAATTCGCAAGGAGATTTGTGGGATGAAACAACAGTGGGAGAGTCATTATATGAATGTTGGGATAGGTACAAGAGATTGGTGGCAAGTTGTCCGCACCATCAATTTAGTGATGCCATGATAATCCAATACTTCTATGAAGGTCTCCAAACAAGTGATAGATATCTTCTTGACGCCGCTGGTGGTGGTGCACTAGTGAACAAGACGGTGGCCGAAGCTACCGAGTTGATTGAAAGTATGGCGGAAAACTCGCAACAATTCTATGCAAGAGGTGATTCAATGGTTAAGTTGGTGCATGAAGTTAGTGACTCGTCTCCACAATCCGATCAACGGTTAAACAACATAGAGAGGGTAGTGCAAAGATTGGCCGCGGTAATTATTCTGGATGATGAAACCGAAAAAGTAAATGCTTTATATCCAAATCAAAGGCCAAGGTACGATCCATACTCAAATACTTACAATCCCGGTTGGAAGGATCATCCCAACTTTAGCTATGCAAACAAGCAAGCGGCGGCTCCTAATCCATATGCGCAATAAGGTGGATTCCAACAATCACGTTTCCAACCTCAACAACAACAATTCCAACCACAATAAGTCAAGGAGCAAAATTCTTCGAATGATGACAAGTTGAATGTGATAATGCAAAGCCTGCAAGGTCTCACTTCTATGTTACAACAAAACCAACAAAAGACCGATTCGGCAATCAAAGCTTTGTAACAAAGACCGGTTCGGCAATCAAGGATTTACAAACTCAAATGGGACAATTGGAAACCGATATGAACTTAATGAAAGCTCAAACATCTACAAAGTTTCCTTCACAACCATTTGTGAACCCAAGAGAGAATGTTAATGCGGTTACTTTACGAAGTGGAAGACAAGTAGAGAGTCCAATTCATCATGAAGAAGCTAGTGAAGAGGTAGTCAAAGAAAATGAGGAAACCGTACCAAAGGAGAATTCAACACCAACCGCCCAATCCAAGGAACACGTTCCTACTTTTACTACTCCACCTCCTTTTCCTAGTCGTTTTGCTAAGTCCAATAAGGAAGCTCAAGATAAGGCACTCATGGATATCTTCAAGAAGATAGAAATCAACATCCCCTTCATCGAGGCCATCAAGACAATGCCAAGGTATGCTAAGTTCATGAAGGAGTTATGCACAAAGAAGGATAGGTTGCTTGATAATGAAATTACTAAAGTTGGCGAGAGTGCGTCGGCTATGCTTTTGAAGAAGATGCCTACAAAGTGCACGGATCCCGGTGGTTTCACGGTGCCAATTACTATTGGTAAGAAAAGGTTTGAACATGCTTTACTTGACTTGGGAGCTTCCGTTAGTGTGATGTCGGCCGATATATATGACTCCTTGAATCTTGGACCGTTGAAAGAGACAAGAGTTATTATCCAATTAGCAAACAAGTCTAACATTTATCCAAAGGGACTTGTAGAAGACGTTCTAGTGCAAGTGAATGAGTTAATTTTTCCGGTGGATTTCTTTGTGGTGGATATGGACAACAATGAGAATCGTTCGTCTACTTCTTGGGAGGCCATTTATGAAGACCGCAAAGACGAAGATTGATGTTGATAAGGGTACACTTACTATGTAATTCGACAAGGAAGTAATACACTTCAACATATTCGAAGCCATGTGCTACCCAAGTGATGTGCATTCCGCTTACTCCATTGATGTGGTTAGTTCCGTAGCGTAACAAATGGTGGAATTGAATCAAGAGGATGAACTTGATGTGGTGTTGCAAAAAAGCATTGAATTGGACGTCCACGGCTTGCCTAACTTGGATGTTAAAATTTCCACGGAATTGGTGGAAACGTGTGGTGCTTTGACGGCATTACAAGAAGTTAAGGGTAATGTTTCATATATTTCTTTACCCGTGAATGATGAATTACTTGTACCATATATTGTGAAGGCACCTAAGCTAGAGTTGAAGCCACTTCCGGACCATTTGAAGTATGCATTTTTGGGAGATGGAGATGAGCTTCCGGTGATTATTTCAAAGAACCTCACACCGGTACAAGAAGATCGTTTGCTTAGAGTCTTGAAAGAGCACAAAACGGCTATTGGGTGGACAATTGCGGACATCAAAGGCATTAGTCCATCCATGTGCATGCATAGGATTCTAATGGAAGAGAATGTGAAGCCGGTACGTGATGCTCAACGTAGGCTTAATCCTCCCATGATGGAGGTTGTGAAGAAAGAGATACTCAAATTGCTAAGTGCGGGGGTAATTTACCCAATTTTCGATAGTAAGTGGGTTAGTCCGGTACAAGTGGTGCCAAAGAAGTCCGGTGTTACGGTTGTTCGAAATCAAGACGATGAACTTGTTCCTACAAGAGTTCAAACCGGTTGGAGAGTGTGCATTGACTATAGAAAGCTTAATTCCGCAACCCGAAAGGATCACTTTCCTTTACCTTTCATTGATCAAATGTTGGAGCGGTTAGCGGGGCATTTGTATTATTGTTTCTTGGATGGTTATTCGGGATACAACCAAATTGTGATTGCACCGGAGGACCAAGAGAAGACCACTTTCACTTGTCCGTTTGGAACGTTTGCGTATAGACAGATGCCGTTTGGTCTTTGCAATGCACCGGCTACTTTCCAAAGATGCATGGTAAGTATATTCTCGGATTACGTGGAGCGTATCATTGAGGTATTTATGGACGACTTTAGTGTTTATGGCAATTCTTTTGATAGATGTTTAGACAACCTTGAACTAGTTCTTAAACGATGCATAAACACAAACCTTGTCCTTAATTGGGAGAAATGTCATTTTATGGTAAACCATGGCATAGTACTTGGTCACATTGTGTCCTCTCAAGGTCTCGAAGTGGACAAGTCAAAGATAGATTTAATAAGAAACTTATAATATCCCACTTCGGTGAGGGAGGTTCGTTCTTTTCTTGGCCATGCAGGTTTCTATAGGCGGTTTATCAAGGATTTCTCCAAAATCTCCATGCCGATGAGAAAATTATTACAAAAGGAGGTACCTTTTGACTTCAACAAGGAATGCAAGGATGCTTTTTGACAAATTGAAGGCAATGTTGACAAGTGCATCGATTATCAAGTCACCGGATTGGAATCTTCCATTTGAACTAATGTGTGATGCTAGTGATTATGCGGTAGGAGACGTTTTGGGTCAAAGAGTGGACAAGTTGTCCCATGTTATATATTATGCATCTAGGACCCTCAATGATGCACAAATCAACTATTCTACCACGGAAAAGGAGTTATTGGCTATAGTGTTTGCGTTGGAAAAAATTCGATCATACTTGGTGGATACAAAGGTTATTGTGTATTTCGATCATGTCGCACTTAAATACTTACTAAAGAAGAAAGAAGCTAAGCCAAGACTAATCCGGTGGATCCTATTACTACAAGAGTTCGACATAGAAATTCGAGATAAGAAAGGTGTGGAGAATACCGTTGCAGATCATCTTAGTAGACTTGTTATATCTCACGAAGAACTTCCATTACAAGACCGCTTTCCGGACGAACAACTTTTCTCCTTGGAAGAATCAACACCTTGGTATGCGGATATAGTGAATTACTTGGTGACAATAAAGGTACCTAGTACAATGTCCAACTTCCAAAAGAGGAAACTTAAGAATATAGCGAAGCAATATGTGTGGGATGAACCATACTTATGGAAATATGGCGTTGATCAAATAATACGAAGGTGCCTACCTAACTCCGAATTTCAATCAATTATCTCCTTTTGTCATACTTTTGCTTGTGGTGGCCATTTTGGTTCTAAATGTACCGCTCTCAAAGTTCTTGAGAGTGGATTTTATTGGCCCACCTTGTTTGAAGATTCATATGTTTTTTGTAAATCGTGTGATAGATGTCAAAGAACGGGCAATCTAGGTGCTCGAAATCAAATGCCACTCACACCAATTGTCGCCGTAGAGATTTTTGATGTGTGGGGTATCGATTTTATGGGCCCTTTTGTCAATTCGAATAGAAATTTTTATATACTTCTTGCCGTAGATTATGTTTCGAAATGGGTGGAAGCTAGAGCCACCAAAACTAATGATTCTCAAGTTGTTTGTGATTTTGTAAGAGAAAACATATTCACTAGGCACGACATACCAAGCATGGTGATAAGCGATGGAGGATCGCATTTCAAGAAGTCTTTTCATGCTCTCCTTAAGAAGTACAACATAACACACAAGATTGGTACGCCTTACCATCCACAAACTAGTGAACAAGTAGAAATTTCAAACCGTGAGATCAAGTCCATTCTTGAGAAAACGGTGAATACGACAAGGAAAGATTGGAGCTTTAAGCTTAATGATGCACTTTGGGCGTATATAACGGCGTACAAGACACCGATTGGTATGTCTCCATATCGGTTGGTTTATGGCAAAGCTTGTCATCTTCCGGTTGAACTTGAACATAAGGCTTATTGGGCGATAAAGAAATTCAACATGGAGTATGATGAAGCGGGGAAACAAAGAAAGTTACAACTGAATGAGATAGAGGAGATATGTAATGATGCTTACGAGAGTGCCCGGATTTACAAGGAAAAGACCAAACTTTTTCATGACAAGATGATTTCTCGGAAAAGTTTTATTGTGGGGCAAAAAGTCATTTTATTTCATTCTCGCCTTAAACTATTTCCTGGAAAATTAAGGTCCCGTTGGATTGGACCATATGTTGTTACTAATGTTTTTCCTTATGGTGCAGTTGAAATTACTAGTCTTAGAGACAACTCGGTTTCCAAAGTCAACGGCCATAGATTGAAGCCATACTATGAGAACATTGCCTATGTGAATGTGGATGAACTTCCATTTTGAGATGTGCTCCCTCTAGAGGAGTAATGTGAAGCAAGAGCTATGTCGGGCTGTCGACTTTAAAACAAGCGCTAAGTGGGAGGCAACCCACCGGTTTTGTATTTCTTATCCTTTTGTTTTTATTTGCTTTTTGTTTTGTTTGTTTATTTTTCTTGTTCCATGCCATATTAGGATTTCCCACCTTGACTTTACTTGGACGATTCAATTACATTGAGGACAATGTAAGATTTAAGTGTGGGGGAGTGGCTAAGCATATATTTTTGCATAAAAAAAAAAAAATTTGCATAAAAACTTCAACTTTTAGAGATTTTAGAGTCACTAGCATACTTTTAGGTATGTTTACATAGAGAATTCTGACCGACATAAATGAACTTGGAAATGTTAGGGAACTACGTTCGGATTTCTTGCTTGTTAGAGTGTTAAATAATGGATTTAATCATGCCGGTGATGCAAATTTGGTGCAGGGAGAAGTGCATTATTAGAGTTGCTGATCAATCATTAGTGGATACTACCCATTTTCATATCAACCAAGGCACCGACCAAACACTACACCATTTTAAGATATTAGCAACCTACTATAGATGTTGCTAAAAGGGGTCGCAACAGGCTTTTGCCGTTGCTAAACACGGTGTCGCAATTTTTAGCAACGGCATAAGCCCTGTTGCTAATCTCGGTCAGCAACGGCAACTCGCAACGGCGTGTGCCGTTGCTAAATTTTTTATTAGCAACCACGATATGGTGTTGCTAATTTGTTGCTAATTACAGGAATACCCATACCCGAAACTGGTACTGTTGGTCCTGGTTCTAATTTAGTAACAAAGCACCGACGTTGCTAATTTTTTGCAACCGCAAAAAAAAAAGTCAAGTCTAAGTTCATTGGCCTAGTCAAAATTCATTTTCCCCCACATTCTCCCCCCTGCAATTGCCTGATCATCCAATTCTTGTGATTCAATCTAATAATTCTCATATTCTACATTTCCACAAATCTAATAATTTAACTACAATGTTGTGTACCTGACATAAAAAAATTCATCATTTGCACATGTTCAGAAACTCTCATGCAGTTATATGTTCCATGTTACATCTTTAAATATCAAAACATTCTACAAAATATATACAAAGAAAGGAAACAGAAAAATGTCAAGTAAAGAACTTCTAGTATGATCTTATCAGAGTGCTTACCCATCTCAGAGTAATGAATTCTAACTGGAAATATTTATGCAAAATCCAACTGATATTTGTAAGGAAACTGATGATAATCCCTTAGAATAACCTAAGTGTTTGCATTTCAATCACTGAAGTTACAATCTTCATTACCTAGAATATGATGAAATGTAGAAGATAAAGAACTGCAGGTTGAACCGAACCAACTTATCATGGGGATTCAATTGCAAATTCCATTGAAAAAAAAAGAATATCCATCGTTCCCTATTTGAACCTCCTCATCAACTTGGTTTACTTGTACATCCATCTCTCCCTTCGCGGCTATACATTTATGGATTCAATCTATATCACTGGACAATCAGAAAGAGAACTAAGATTGCAGCAAACTTAAATATGATCACGCATGCACTAATCACCTTTCAATGTAAAATGACATGATTAATTGCATTGCTTCATCAGTGAGAAGTAACTAAAAAGAAGAATCTCCTAGAGTTACTAATTCTTAGTCTTAGTAATCAAAACCTTTTGTGCGGAAATATTTCAAAGCCTTAAGAGCTTGACGTTTAGGCTTCTGAAAACAGGTCCACTGACTTATGAACTGTGCGGCGCATATGTATGTTCACAAATCAGTCAAAATCACGTACTTGTTCAGAAGTTCAGAGCCCTAGTTGGTGATCATAGTTAATTTGTAATCTTAAGCAGACAGGCTACTAACAAGTTTCAATTCTGAGGACCTTATTGTGTGAAATTTTCTCCAACCTCATTTGTTATAAACTTGGAAATTATAGTTTTACCACAACCAGGAGGAATTTACTAATGTTGATAAGTTCAATGACATCAACATTAGTAACTCAATACCAATAAAAATTCAAGCATTGGCGGACTTACCCATCTTCTGCCATGGTTTTCCTCCTCTGGCCAGGTATCAAGTTCTTCGGTCACTTCCAATTCAAACATGTAACCCCTGCAAGATCTTTCCGTACTGAGGATATTATGTGTGCTCTTACATCTGAATTCACACATTCCCAAGGGACTTTCCTGTACAGATTAGTAAAACAACATAAAAAGTATAAAGACTTGCAAATTCATAACAATACACGAAACAGAAACCCTGGTGGTTTCTTCTTCTAGTTGATTTACTCAAGTAATCAAACATGGAAATAACCCAAGACATTATATTGTTAATTTTATCCATTGAAGAATTTAGCTTTCCAGGAGATCTATCTATGGGGTCAGCTGCTGCCTGTTATATATCCTTCCACCTCTAGTGATACAATTAACCCAAATATGCTCTGGCTTCGCCTAAGGATCTCTAAATTTACTGATGCATAGGGATCCAAATGTGCTTCTGCTCACCTCTAAGCCAGCCTAATATAATTATAAAGCCTGAACAAAAAAGTAAAAAGGTATCAGGAAATTGTATGACAACAAACAAGACCGTTGTTACGCTGGTTTAATACTTTCTTCATTTAAGGAAAGTTTTAAAATGTACCCAAAGTACAGAAACGTAGGTTGACCATGCATCAGTCATTACATTAGGTAAGGATGAGACCTGCAATCAAGAGAATACCCATCGTCAACAAGATATCCATGAGGGTTGTTATTCTAGAGTATCATTAGAGTGAGCATTTTGAAAGTACGATGAAATGAACAAAATAAAGAAATCTTTGCAATGGAAAGTATGATAGTTGTCCTATTTTATGGATTTCTTGAACAAAGCCGCTAGTGTGTATACACCCCATATCACCATGTTATATTTTACTATCCCGTGTTAACTATTGAGGGTCATGTATACAAAAATTTCCAAAATAGAAGTAGATACAGAAGGTAGCTATCGATGATGCATCAGAACTAAACCTCCTGTAAATCGGGATTCCCGAGATCTAGGTGATTATATAATTTTCAAAGAACATGAAGATATCAACATTACACCATAAAAAAAACTTTTGAGTTTTGATGAACCAAAAACCAACAGTATATGAGTTATGTACATGCACCATCTCTAGCTTCGAAACAAGTAATATGTGCGCTCCAATATACATCAAGTGTTTATTAACTAACTAAGTACAGCAAAATAAGAAATAAGAATGAACTAAAAGGAAACTAAAAATCAAGAAGCAAGAAGATTACAAGAACATCTTGGCAACCCATGCATATGATGCATGCTTATTGGCAGCCCAAAAGATGGAAAATGCTAGACAGAATGGCAACACCCCCATAAAAATAACTGTTATCTCCCCCAGACAAGGAAGGTTTACTTTCTTATTCCCATAATTCTTGAATATCCTGGAAGAGAGATGAACAATACTAAGATGAGAAAAAAGCTATACAATGGCATGTCAAAGTAGTTGCTAAAATCCGGATCATCGTTCATGTACCTTAAGATCACTGTGACTACGTGCATTCCCTGGTTAATTACTATTTACACAAATATCATTGATATTGTCCACTGGTAAATGTGTACTTTCCTTTTGCAGGGGCTCAGGGGAAAATTTCAAATTCCAAAAAAGTCTGGGAGGCATGTCCATTATACATAACAGAGTTGACGTAACTATGGGTAAAGACAATATTAGAACGAAAAAGTTACCAACAATTAGCAGAGCTTCGGACCACCATTGTACTCATGAGAATTAAAAGGTATCCTATAGGTAGATCGTAGAATTGCTACTAGGCAGAGCGTAGAACTGGTAATTCTTTACCCAATAGGCAAAGCGTAGAATTGCTACTAGTATTATGAGAAATAAAATGAGCTTACATCTAGTATTCCTTTAACTCTAGCTTCCTTCAAGGATGCACGACATGCGGCTTCGCCTATAGTCTCATCATCCTCCCATCCAGCCTGAGACCAAATTATGAAAGAATTTCAAATAACACTCCAGACAGCAAGTGCTGCTATCCTTAGCACAATCTCAATAATTAAAAAAAAAAATGAAGATTACATAGGTAAAAAAGGTAAGTACATACCTTTGGGAAAAAAAGGTCTTCTTGATCAGGAGATGACAACATAAGAAGCTCCAACGTACTCTCACAATCAACCGCGTCACCCTAACCATCTTTCTTGATAAGAGAATCAGCAAAGATTCCCCATAATCTGGTTGAACATGGATGCGGTAATAACCAGAGACAAAAATAATTAACACAAGATGGCTAGGTAGAAAATTAGACATGAATACATCATCACCAAAAGATTCATGTATGTCGATATAACAAAGATAGCTAAAAAAAAGGATTCAGATGAAAGTCGATTGCATTTCTAGAAAATAAGGAAGTATTTTCCTCTTTTTATCCCGTCCCTTGTCGTTTATTGCAACTAATTAGTACAAACATATTTACAAAGAACAGTTGAGAAAATTTCCCTGGATATCACATGTTTCATGATTGTCCGATATCGGTATCCTAACCTCTCAACAAGCACATGAAAATGACATCATCCACTCAGACGGCCTAAAAAATTCATCCCTTTGTGGATTTCTATTCCCGTAGAATATCACCAAAAGATATGAACTTCCATTGACATATTTGTTCATGTTTAAAGTAGAATTAGCTACAACCAGAGTTACTTAGTTGTTACAAACATACACCTCAAGACAATACATCAGAAATGTTCATATACGTTAAACTTTCAGATTCCATATATCTCACTTGGAGATGACTGAGGTTCAATAACTTCCCTGTGTTCCAATTTAATACCTTGAGTGGTTTAAATTTTAAATTAATGCAATTTGCAACAAACACAAATTGTCGGGATTGAAAATACCCAAATTTGGTGTTTACTTCTCATCTGAAAGGAAGACTTAGTCTTGTGGTATGAATCGTTACAACGCGGAACAACGACATGAGCTTAATCCTATGCACACTTAATAAACACGGTAATCGCGTTTACGGATGTCAAAAATGCAAAAAACAACAAGAGAATCCTAATTACGAGCAAAAAATGAGTCGAAAATGCAAGAAAAATTATGAAACAAGTCAAAAGTGAAAGAGAAAAGTTAGAAAAGGACTTGATAACTTACCTAGATACAAGGCGAAAATCATTCTCATATCATTGCCTATGTCGCCCGGTTCGTTCTATTAAAGCAAACATATTGATTATGTTGGTGATGATATTCTGGAACAACAATCTTCAAAACACACAGTAAATAACCAAATTAGAACAAAAAAAATAATTTTCTTCATATCAAAGGATATGGTAGGTCAATAAAAATATATCAAACTCTAATATAGTCCGGAAAAGGAAAAGAGCTAAATGAATCAAAATCTGTCAGAGGACATAAAATCTCTATCAACTCTATCCAATTGTGAAATCTTCATCAACTGTATCCAACTTAAAGAATATTTTCACCATTTCCAGTTACTCAAGTAAACATCCACACTCTCATGATATTCTTTTTATTAGGTAAAGAAGTTAGAAGAAAGAAAGACCAAAAAGGAGATTGTTACTACTGTAACAGAACTATTATTAAAAAGTCTATCTGAAGTTCAATTAAAAGTGAAAACTTCAATTCAACATTAAATTCAGATATATAATCTTATATAAAAACATCAAATCAATCTAATAACAATCCACACATGCAAATCAACTTCCCAAATATATACACCTCTCTTTTATTACCACAATTTCAGAATTCCAAGATGACGTGTTGGTCAACATCCCCAAAATATCAAACAAAAAGAAACCCATGGAAATTATAGCAAAAAAACGGAATCACCTCATCAAAAATAAATTTCAGAAATCACCATTAATGAAGAAACATAATAACCAATTAAGATTGGGAATAAGTTTTGATATAACTAATCCAAGCAAATTAATGTCATTAGATAGTAAATTGAAAAAATTGAAAAAAAACCCTAAGTGCAGAGAAGATTAGGTATAAGTTTTTTTTTTTTTTTTTTTTTTTTTATTTAAAAAACAGAGATGAGGAGAACTAAAGCTTATCATGATCTCTCAGTTACATACTCAAGTATGAACTATTCAAAATCGAAAAAGAAAAAAAAAAACAAATCTCAGAGGCAACCAAACCTAAAATTGAACCCAAATCATTAAAAACTAGAACAAAAAGATGACCTTATTACCTGATTATCATATCGATGCTTCCAAATCTCATAAATGACCTAAAATCTCAGATCGATGCATACAACTGCAATAAAAATTCCAACTGAAATCCATTAGCAAACATAAATATAAAACCAACATATACACTGAAAAAAACGATTATTACCTGCAGATCGAACAAGGTTGTGGTTCATTCGATTTTGTGAAAGGGGATTTGAAAGCTGATTATGATGACTTTTTGCTCTTGATTAAGAAGAAGTCAGTTGAAGAAGGGACTAGG
This sequence comes from Papaver bracteatum, assembly GCA_023529315.1. NCBI lineage: Eukaryota > Viridiplantae > Streptophyta > Magnoliopsida > Ranunculales > Papaveraceae > Papaver > Papaver bracteatum. Next base: position 6,646,103 of record JAJJWX010001877.1, read on the forward strand.
GTTTGCTTTTGAATCTGAGATGGGGTCTTGATAAGTGAAGAGATTGATGGTGGTCCTGTGATCGATCTGGTTATAAGGTTTTGGAGATTATGTTGAACTAGGGCTTCAGAGCTGCAGCTCGAAGAAGAAAGAGAATGAAAAAAAAATGTGGCTGAGAAAACTGTAAGGAAGGAAAGATAAGCCGAATTAGGCTGAAGGGGTGGAAAAAAAAAGAAGAGGCCTTGACCAAACTTTGACTTGGGCGTAAAAACAAGTCAAAGTGTTCCCGGACACACGTGCGCTTGGCATGCATGAACAACTAGCGGTTGCTATTCGCAACAGAAATTTGGCGGTTGCGAAATTAGCAACACCAACCAGAAGTTGCGAAATATTAGAAACGGAAATTAGCAACGGAAATTTTGCAACGGCACTAGTGTTGTTGCTACTCTGGGTTGCTAAAACCTTAAAATGGTGTAGTGAAAAATTCTTCCATGACTAAAGAGCTTCTTTTGAGTGTGTGTCACCGTATGTTAATTCCGGGTAGAATGGTGAGCTACCCAATTTCACACCAATTTCAGCACTATTTTGATCTCTTGAGTGCTAATTTTTGTCAATCATGAGGGTGACGTCTATGATGAAAGCCTCCTTCTTGTAGTTCGATTTTCAGTTAGCACCATTCTCTCAACAACGGGTCCATAGAAACACCACAATCATCAAAGGAGCGACATCAAAATCTACAAGGGAAGTTGAAAAGGTTCAAGGTTTGCAAGAAATAATGGAACAAGAAAAGAGCTAAATTTCAAATCCAAGTAAAGCAACATACAATGAGCAGATTTTTACATACAAGTTGAAGACTTATTTACAAAAGCGAAGAAAATCAAAAGGTGAGAATTATTGAAGTTTATGATTTCAAGACGATACAAGTTGTGAAGAATCAAGCGGTAAAGTACTTTTCCACGTACATGGTTGTTTTATTTTTTCACTTTGATTTGTATTTTGTTTCTCTTGTCTAAAAAAAAGAATTTTTTTTTTTTTTTGAAAAATATGAGACAAGAGAAATATCTATTATTGTGTTTGTTTGTTTTTATTTAATAAGCCGTGGGGAAGGAAAATCTATAAGGAAGTTTCAAGCGACATGGATTTTAAGGAAAAAGGTTACAAATTTTCAAGGATTTATGAAGTTCGAAAGTTTATCATCAATAGTTGAAGCCAAAGACCAAGAAGATGAAGACAAGGAGAGGAAGATGTTTCTATTGGATTCCGTGAGAGTGGTGTTATCATAATTGGCAATCGGATGTGAAGGTAAGTAAGTAATCTCATCCTTGATAATAGTGGTTGATTTCCTTTCTTAGAGATCGTTAGAAAAATGGTTTTTCAAAATGTTAAAAGATGTGGGTTTTTCAAAATTTCGGAAGTATTCCTTCCCACCATTCAACGTGTTGCAGGAATTCTCTCTTCATTCCTACCTGCACACATGTGAGACCCATAAAAAAGCCATCTTTTTGAGTGCAATTATCATAAAACCCTTTTTAGTGAGGCAGAAGTCGAGGCGAAATGCTTATTGATCGTTTCTCAAACACACGTTCTCTCATTATGGTGTGGTTATTTCTCACTCAATATTTAAGAATGAGAATATGTTCTTTAGTATTTCTAACTTCTTATTACTAGCATGCACAAACTCTATGTCCTCATAACTCTTTGGATGCTTGGGACGCTAGAACGCTTTGAAGTTGTAAGTTTTAGTTTGATTTGCTCGAGGACTAGCAAAGTCTAAGTGTGGGGGAATTTGATAGGTGTAGAATACACCTAATTTACTATCTAAGATTTTATGCTTTCTTTGCTATTTTTCTTGTAAATTATGTATTTTACGTGTGTTTTTGAGTTATTAGGTACTCTGGAGTCGCACGGAGGAAAAGAAGAAGAAATAATCCAAAATTGAGCAAAAAGGGCAAAGCCGTCATTTTATAGGATAACACTATCTGGAGCTCGGAAATGGTTAAGGGACAACTCTTTTGAAGTTTTAAAGGCAGACTAGCTAAGGTTAAGGGGCTGCCGTCTGGATAGCCTTTATCAGATGTAAGCACCTATTAAAAGCACCCAAGAAGTTACTCAAGACACCCATTTGGGAGTGGCTCTTTACTGGGGCGCAAATAGTTATCTCAATTTTAAAACCCAACCCTAGAATCGAGATTATCTCTTCTTCAATTATCTGTTCCACCTGAAAACAAAAGAAAGAAAGAACAGCAGCTGCTGTTGATGAAAGACGATCGAGAAATTGAGAGAATAAGCAGAACACAGAGGGGAAATTGAGAATCGAGAAATAAGTTCGAGATTGATTTATGAGATGAATTAATGAAATCGGTTCATGGAGGAGCTAGAGCTGCTAATGAAAGAAACTTAGGGTTGTTGTTGTGAAACCTATCTGCGGCAGATCGGAAAAAATGAGTAGAAATTGAGAGAGGTACAATTCAAATTCATGGATCTTGTTGGGGTTGATGTTGCCGAGTTCGAATGGGTAAGAGTCTAATTCGATTCATAAGTAGTTGTGCTACGTAATTGAATTGATCGAACAGATGATGCAGTAGATAAGAACACCTTGCTACTGTGAAAAAAAGAAGAGATAGAACTGAAGGTAATACAGTGGTGGATGTGATGCTACTTTTACAGGAGATGGTGGTGAGCCATATGGTGGTATTGATTGAATTAGAAGAAGCTACAAAGAATAGTTTGTATGGTCATAAGAAGTGTTTGTTCTGCGATTCATAGGATATGGGAATGGAAGGAGGAAGTAGTATTATTGCTGCCTGTTGCTGTGAATGAATGAGTTGCAATAGATGAATGTATAGGATTGTCGCAGGTGAAGAATGGCCTGAAAAATTGGCCGGAATTGCCCTTTAAATAACAGAAACTCTGCTGAAATTCGGGTATGCCGAGTTGATTCAGCGATCCCGGTGAGCCGATCCAAACCCAGCAGTTCAGACTACTCAGACGATTAAGACCACTCAGCCTTGACGAAGAAGCTGACTTGGGTTAGCTGACTCTCCCCTCCTTGACCTAGTCAACTAACAGAAGACTAACGATTTGACCGTTAGTCATAACGGTGGCATGACTGAATATTCCGTCGATGAGACAGAATTTTCAGGTTGCCGGTGGTGACAGATTTCGGCCTATTTCCGGCCAAAAACCCTGCTTTCCGGTGGGCAAAAATGCAGAATTTTGTGAGGATTTCTCTCATGTGTCTGAAGACTTAGAATTGGGAATTGGATGAAAACTATGAAGTTTTGGAGAATTGGACTAGAAATTGGAATATGTCTCAAATTGGGAAAGTGGTGTTCTTATGGAATGTGGGTTCTTTTCCTACAAAGATATGGAGAGTATTGAAGCCTATAAATAAAGGAGTTCTCTACAACTTTTACACACACATCTACTTTGGAGAAGGAGTTAAAGTGCACAAGGATTGGAGGAAGGAGCAACCATCATCTTTTCAATAAGTTTTTCTTTCTTCCTTAATTATTATTATTATTGTGTGAACTCCAAACTATGAGTAGCTAATTTTCTTATTGATTGAGGATGAATTCCTAGTTCTTAATATATAGTTTGAGTTTTGTTTCAATTCTACTTTGAAGTTTTTCATATGATTATCGTTTGTTTTTACTAATATGAGTGTTTATGCTTGATTGATAGGTCGTTTGGGTGGCCAACTAAATTGATTTGTTAATTAATCTAAATCTAGTGAAAGTTAGGGGATAAGTAATCGTTTCTTGACTATTTACATAAGTAGAAAACACAAGACCTTGCGGAGGGATTCCGTGGAGCAATTGTGTGTGAAAACAACGTTAGCAAGTGGACCTTGATCTAAGAGTTTAACTACTAATATCAACCTAATAAATTCATAAATCTTAATGCGTTTAACTAAATTACATCTTGAGTGATCTACTACTAGGTGGTTTGCTAAATAGAATCCGGTAGTCGAGAACTTCCGTGTCCGGTGATACAAGGGATTTAGGGGTTAGCACTGATCTAGCTGCTATACCTACGGTTAGTGATAATCTATGACTAATAAAAAGTGGAAAAGAACATAACTTTAATCATTGTTTTGCAGCGAAGAAGGATTCCTTGATCTATTCTCTCTTATTGAATTCAACTTACACTTTTAATTACTTTGCTTATTTCTTTTGCTTTTTAAATATAAGAACCAATACCCCCCCTTTTTTGTGACAATTTTACAACTAATAATCTCTTGTTCCTCGTGGGATCGATCTTGACTGCCCTATATTACTTGTTAATTAGGTAGTAAAGTATTAATTAATTTGTTGTGGTTATGACACGCATACACTGCCATTTCCCAAATCTGCATGCAACATAAAATGTTAATTAGACCCCAAAGATAAAATTCAAAGTTTGGTAACCCACCAAATATCCTCTTAATAGTAATTCTATAGGGTGTAGAGATTATAATGAGGTTTAGGTGTTGAAAATTTGTCTTGGTAGTGTAATTATAATTTGGAATGGTAGAATCAGACGTATGGCTTTGAAGAGGCGTGGTAAACAAAGCGACATGACGCTTAACCAAGCATCTTAAATGGTAATGAATAGGTATGTTGATGGTTTTAAAAGGAGGTTTGTGGGGGTAATTAGCAAAAACCAAGTAAAAAATTATAGCATTTTCACCAGAATAGGAAAAGTTTAGAGAAAATTTAGCAGAATTAAGGAATGGCCGGAGAATCTTCACAGGGTGCTAGGAATGGAAGAATTCCAATAAGGTCCTCACTAACCTCCATTGTAGCATCTCAAGAATCTCCAGAGTATGAATTATCCAAATCTCTTTTATGTTCATTAAAGTTAGAGGAATTGCAGAAGTTGCAGGGTATTGTTCTCTCTGAGATTGAGAGGCATGTGCAGTTGCAAATCCAACAAAGGGAAGAAGAGCATGCTTCTCATAATAGATAGATCGAGGCGAAAAAATGTGATAGGGTTTATGAAGCATGGTTGCCAAAATACTATGAGAGGCTAGAGAGGAAAGTTGTGGAATGGGAGAAGCAACAGGAAGAGAGAGATTCCAGCAATACCAAAGCACCCAACTATGGAAGCATGACAGAAGAAGATTCAGAAGCGTCAGATGGGTTTGAAGCAGATGAAAAAGATGATTATGAGATAGGGGCAGGTAACATGGAATCAGATGGATATGATGAAGGAGGTGAAGGAAATTGGAACGGAGAAATTGTTTATGATGAAGAGCATTTGCAGAATAACTTTGCATATGAACTAGCCAACCCAAAAATCTTCTCACGCACCATGAACGAAGGTGAACCAACACGCTTAAGTGTAAGTGTGAGAGCTTATTATGGTGATGACGATTAGAATGATGATGCAGATTCCAGTAAAACTTCTCTTGCTCCAACTGACAGCGAGGATAGTGAGCGGGGAGGGGGTGGAGGACATGATGATTTGTGGTGAGAGCCACAAAGTTACCAGATGGAGCCAGATTTTTTGGATTTATGTAAAGCCTGAAGATGATTAGCAAATGTTTAATGAAATGACTTTTCTGGTGATTTCCCTGTCTACCCAACTTCTTGAATCTGTTGTTGTTGATGATGGTAAGTTTCTTGCTGTGTTTTGAAGAAGATCGGTCGGCTTTGTTAGAAGTTGTCTTGAATGTTGAAAAGGTTTTAGTTTTTTGAGGTTTATTAAGATGTTTGTTAGTATTTTGGAGACTTTTGTTATGGGTGAAGTATGGAGCACTGATCTTTGAAATTGGTTTGATATTTTGTGAATTTGTAATGTTGGTATTATGGTATGAAGTAGTAATGGTTGGAATGTAATGTTTTTGAATGTAATTGTTATTTCTTTCCTTTCTTTTGATTTCAGTGACAATGGAAATTGTAGAATCGGTGTACAATGTGGTGATGTTCTTGATAAAGGAGATTAGTAATACAGTGATTATTGAGTAAAGATAGAAGAGATTGATAGAACAAAGATTGATCTGCATCAGATACCCCAAGAACCCGAAATGAGAGACAAAACAACTTGAGGTCGAGTTCTTTGGACTTAAGTTCTGGTGAATTATTTTTGCTCGAGGACTAGCAAATAATAAGTTTGGGGGTATTTGATAGACGCATTTATGTGTCTATTTTGGTCTCAATTATGTGTATTGTTAGTGCTCGATTTTGTAGTTATTTGATTATTTTATGTTTTTGTAGGTATTTTTGGAGAAATAAGCTTTTGCGGCGAAATTGGCTCGAAAAGTGGTTTTTCCGCTCGTGTGAGAAAATTACTAAATCCACCCCTCAATTGGATAAGGGGCACCTCAGTTGATAAGGGTCACCCACATGGCAACTACTATTGGCAGAACAAAACTGGATAAGGGGAGGTCATCTTCTCCAAATTTCAAATTCAGAAAAGGCGGGAAAATAGGTGTTTTAATGGCAGAATTAGGGTTCCGATTTTGGAAGTTTTTGGGGGAGATTCAATCGCTGGATTTTCTTTAGATGGTCCGGATTGGGTTTAACAGGGAAACTACAGTTGATGGACTCGATTAAAATTGGCTGCCCAATATCTCCCTTGGTTGCTCAAAGTAGGGTGATCGCGCATGTTTTAAAAACCCTAATTCGTGTTTGCAGCAGTATGTCACTATCGCAAATCGATCATAGCCGCTCATCTTCTCCAGCCTAGTCAGACGACCTATATTCAATCTCACTCAATGAGTAGGATGCGAATACATTCACCGGCGACTCGGCTATTGTACCGACCAATCGAATATTATCTAGCAGGGTAATAACGCTCAAAATCGTTGGCCCAAAGTACATTGGCCACACGACTTTGAAACCCTAAAATCAACAGCAGTTAGTAATTGCCGCAAAATTATCTCCGCCGTCCAACTTCGCCAGCCAAGTCGGCCGACCAGTATTTGATTTTAAATGACCAACGAGATGTCGTCATGATCACCATGCCCTCCTCTTTCATGAGGAGTAATCGACCGAGCAACGACTATCCCATAAAGATCCCAAATGATCGCCCAAAGGTAACTAGTTGCGCTGCTTGCATGTAATACAATGACGGCCATCTACTGTCGCAAACCATCTCATCTGTCCAACTTTGCTAGCTTGGTCGGACGGTTTAGGTCAGATTTTAGACAACTAATAGGGTGACGATGTGATCACCGAACACCCCCATTCTGCAAGGAGTGATCGGCTGAGCTACAACTCTCCCGTATGATCCCAAACGATCGCCCAAAGATAGTCCTTCGCGCTGCTTCAACATCAATCATTAACTGCCACAAATTATCTCATCTATCCAACTTCTCTAGCCTAGTTGGGCGGTGTAGATTTGTTTTCAGAAAACCAACAAGATAGCATTGTGACCACTGGCCATCATTCCTCTACAGAGAGAGATCGACAATGTGATAGCTTGCACATAGGGCACTCAAACGATCACCCAAAGGTGGCCGGTCGTGCTACCTTTTAAGATGCTCAATTCGTGACTGATTCAGTCGAGCTCTAAAACAACGATGCTTCCAGCACATCAATTATTTTTTAGCTACTTGTTTAAAAGCGATGCTTTGTAAACATCGACTATAAGCAATGTTATGCAAATATTGATTTCACAAATAACTTTATTATTTAACCTAAAAGCACTATGTGCTGCTTTTAGCAGCGAGTCTCACGACTTGACCCATTTACTTGAGATATCAAACATGTCACAAACTGGGGGATACTCACTAGGGTATTGGTCTGGCGGTTTACAGCGTGCGGCGTGCAACGTGCCCATTATGTGAAAGTGTCAGGAAGGACATACGGTTAACAGTAATGAGATTAGTGGGTAAAGGTGTGACTAGTCTTCCATCATAACGGAAACACAATGATCACCACCTTCCACACGCCTCCACCTCTCTACTAGTTAACTTCCTTCACTTCCTATGAGATCAGGGTGCGCTCAATGACTTATATAAATAGGTTTTCAACCTATTTCGAAATAACAGACAAGTGATCACACAATTATATAAAAAATACCAAGAACTGATATCTTACATTCTGCAAGACAGTTCCACATTCTGATACAAGTCATAAAACAACCACACCTTCATAATTCAACATTCTGATCTCAAATACCTTCTTAGATTCCCTCCCTAAGAGCAACCCTTCTCTTTCACTTTGTGACCGAATTGAATCTGGAACGACCATTTCTTGGTTCAGGCCAGAGTCTTACAGATTGATCTCTCAAATCTAAAAGTTTTCCCATGCAGTGTATTTGTTTAGGGTTTGAATTCGTTTCTCATCAATACACCCAAATTTACTAAAAACATCTGAACCAGTTTCTACCCTCAAACAAGTCTCTCAAGAAGTAACGAAGTACATGAACAATTATCTCCATTGTGCATATCCACAATGTAGAAATCAACCGGAAAGATTAACTGATTCACTTGAACTAACACGCCCTCCACGACTCCCTTAGGATATATATTTGACTTGTTAGCCAATTGAATAGTGATCTTTGCCTCTTTTAAAGGTCTGAGATTCAAAGAATCATAAACATTGGCTGACATAACACTTATGTAAGCTCCCAAATCAAGCAAAGCATGCTCAAATCTTCGGTTACCATTGGTAACGATAACTGTGAGCCACCAGGATCTTCACACTTTGTAGGCATCTTCTTAAGTAACATAGCTGTAGAACTTTCTCCTACTTGAGTGATCTCATTATCAATCATCCTATCCTTCCTTGTACACAAATCCTTCAAAACCTTAGCATACATGGGTACGGTTCTGATGGCCTCAATAAATGGAATATTGATGTGTATCATGCTGAAAAAATCCATGATCTCCTTGTCTTGAGCTTCTTTCTTGGATTTGGCAAAACGACTAGGAAAATAAGGAGGTATGGTAAAACTGGGAACCACATCCTTAGGTTGTCCGGTTGAGGTTGGATTTTCCTTTGGTACGGTTCCCGACTCCACTCCCTTCTCAATATCGTCACTGGGTATGCGTACTATCCCTGTATCCAAATTAGAATCTGCTACTTTTCTTCCACTCCTTAATGTTACTGCATTAACGTGTTCTCTTGGGTTCACAAAAGGTTATGATGGGAGTGGTTTAGACGCATGGGCCTTCATAAGATTCATATCATTTGCCAATTGCCCCACTTGAGTCTGCAAATCTCTAATAACATTATCAGTTTTTAGCTGATTACATTCGACTTTCTGCATGAATTGATCATTTTTCTGCTGACCCTGTTTGATTATGGAGATGAGTGCTTCAAACTTGGAATCCTCATTCTGAGGTTGTTGTTGTTGTTGGAAACCACCTTGTCTCACATATGGATTAGGAGCTGCAGCTTGCTTGTTAGCATAACTGAAATTAGGACGATCTTTCCAACCAGGGTTATAAGTATTAGAATAGGGATCATACCCTGGCCTCTGATTAGGAAATATAGGATTTACCTCAACCTCCTATTCGTATGGTGGAGCAACTAAAAAAGTTATACGATAAATTTCCTTTTCAACAGTACTCAATCGTTGCTCTGTATTTGAAGAATCTCCAATCTCGCTCACTCTCCTTACATTTGAATCGTGCCTTGTATAAAATTGTTGTGCATTAGAAGCCATGATTTCAATCAAACTTGTTGTCTGAGAAATCATCTTCTCAGTAAGTGAACCACCACCAGCTGCATCAATCAAATTTCGTTGCTCTGGAAGTAATCCTTCATAGAAGTATTGAATGATGAGTGTTGGGGATATGTTGTGATGTGGTCAGCTTGCCAGAAATCTTTTGTACCTCTCCAAGTATTCATAAAGAGACTCCCCCGTAATTTGTAGGATGATACTAATCTCCTTACGCACAGAGGCTGCCTTAGAAGCAGGAAAATACTTATCTAGAAATAGCTTTTTCATCTCAGTCCATATTGTAATACTCCCTGAAGGAAGGTAATACAACCATTATTTCGCTAGATCTATTAAAGAGAATGGGAAATCTTGCAGCAGTGTCGTATCACTGTCTTCGATACCTTGCCAAAGACTTGTCATCTTGTGATGGAATTTTTGAAGATGACGGCTCGGATCTTCACCAGGATATCCCTTGAAATTTGGTAGATGATAAAGTAGATACGACTTCAGCTCCACTGGATTAGTGATTGTAATAAACAATGGTTGTTAATCTAAGCATAGAGATGTCAACTCTCACAGCTTCCTCTCCTGGGGCGGAGGAGGTGGGGTTACACCGTCTACCATCTCCTCTGAAGCTTCTTGTTGCGTTTGCTGACGTGTTTGTAGTATTGTTTCTCTACAAGTTTGAATACCGCACCTCTGGTATTCCCAGTCTTTCGGTGCAATAGATTAAGTACCTGAAACCACAAATCTAGAAAACAAAAAATAAAATCTAAAAATTACAACTAAAGCTACCGACTGCTCCCCGGCAGCGGCGCTAAAATTTGATGGTTGTCGTAAGTGCAATCAAATTAATAATCTTATTTCTATACAATTAACTAGTAATATAATGGAATTAAGGATCATTCCCACGAAGAACAATGAGTTTTAGTTGTCGAAGTGTCACAAAGGGTTTTTTTTTATAGATTGTGAACAAAGTAAATAATCAAAGCAAATAAAGTTGTATTATAATCAATAGAGAGAGATATGATCGAGGAATCCTTATTCGTTAATAAACCGTCAATGAGTTATTATAGTTGCATACTCGTCGTTAATCATAGATTATCACCAACCGTGGAATAACAGCTAGATCGGTGTTATCCCCTAAATTCCTTATATCACTGTGTTTTTGGGTGAACACTATTCCTGCCGGATTCGGTGATTTGGGGTGTGTGGATGAGGAATGAATCTAAACCCTGAGCAAATTCACTGCGCGGTGAGTGCTTTTGATTCGAGAGATCAATCTATACAATTCTGGCCTAAACCAAGAAATGGCCATTCCAGACTTGTTTCGGTCACAAAGTGAAGGAGATGGGGTTGATCTTAGGGAGGGAAGCGAAAAAGGTGTTGAGATTGTGAAGGTGTAGGTTTGTTTATGACTTGTAACAGAAAGGTGAGCAGGCTTGTAGTTAACGCAAGAAGGCTCTGGGTGTTAGCACTTGGTTTCTGTGTTATGCTCTCTATGTTTAGTGTGTTTTTGGAAATAGGAAGGAGAGCCTATTTATACAAGTCATTGAGCCTTATTCACGTCTCTCGTGGGAAGTGGAGTGATGGAGTAGTGGAGTTGTGTGTTAGTGTCACACGATCAGTCTTGCACACTTCTCCCATCATCACTAACCGTCCATGTCTTCCTGACACGTTCTTGTGATGGCGTATTGCACGCTGCACGCTGTAAACCACCAGACCAATACCCCAGTATGTATCCCCAGTTTGTGACATGATTGATGTCTCGAGTGTAAGTGTGGATCGTGGGACCCACAGAAGGTAGCATGTAATGCTAATTAAATAACTAAGTTATTTAGGAAATCGATACTTGTAAAGTGTCATGTGTATTCTATGCATGTTATGCATCGAATGTATTCGGCACATATGAAGCATCGTTGTTGAGCATCATGTCCTGCCTGCTTCACGTGAGGGTTTGGAGGCTGTGCTAGCAAATCCCCCTTTGGTCGACCACACGGAATGGTAGAGTGGTAGACGGTGATCACAGTGATACCTTACTTTTCGCCTAATTCCCATTCTAGGCTATCCGTCCAAGCTGGCGAAGTTGGACGGATGAGATGGTTTGCGACCCACGTTTGCGACCGTTGGATTAGGGTTTAGGAGGTGCGCAAGCATCCTCTTTCAGCTTGGTCGAATCCAAGCATGGGAGACGTTTCATGGAGAACCGATCAGGCATGCGTGTAGACAGCATGTTGATGTCCATGTCCATGCTTCACTTTCCCACAAAGGTTTGATCTAGGCCACTCGAATTCACCGGTGAAGTTGAGTGGCTGAGATCGATTTGCGACAGAAATCCTATGCCGCAAAGGATTCTTAAAGGGGCGCGATATGCCACCTTCAAGTCACGCGTTACGAGACAACCAAGCTTGGTCAGTCTCGGCCGTTTGGTACAGCACGTAGGTGGTAGGCGGGTATTCATGCCTATACCTAACTGTCCTATGGAAACATGATCTAAGCAACTCAATTTGTATGGCGAAGTTGAGTGGTCGAGATCAATTTATGATTTAGGAAGCGTGACCATGCCAGTTTGGGCGCACGAACCGAGGCGCCTGACCAAGGCTGACTTTGGACGATTGGTCGGTCATGAAGTCGGGCCCACGTGGTCATGGTAGCATGTTCGGCATTCCCTAATGTTTCATCTTTGCCTTCCATTCAAGCTTGCGAAGATGGATGCTCGAGATGATTTTGCAACACAAGGATGGTGCCGCAAACCCTAATTTAGGGTTTTGCCGTCCGTGCGTCATGCTTGGTTTGGCATGCACGAATTAGGAAAACCAATCATGGTTGATCCTGACCGATTGGTCATGTGTTTAGTCGGGCCCACAATGATCGTGTTGACTTGCTTTGGGCCCTTTGAATCTACATCTATACCCTCCATCTATGCCTGCGAAGATAGATGGTTGAGATCGTTTTGCGACACATGTAATGTGCCGCAAACCCTAATTTAGGGTTTTTTGTCCATTCCGCTTGGTTTGGGCGGTTTGGAAAGCTATGCCGGCCCTTTTGGGGAGGCCGATCATGCGTGGCCGCATTGGGTCGACAATGAATGTTCCAATACCTGCTTTGGGGTATTGGATTCGATCTGGACTATCCAAACATGCTGGTGAAGTTGGATGACCGGGATTGTTTCTAGATTGTTATGGACAGTCTAGACGCTCGGGCTAGTATAACACACTGAGAATTTACAGCATGTACGGGAATTTCGTGAATGCCTCAATGCTGGTACTTGGATATTCATGCTACTCTGCTGCAAGTAACAATCAGTCATCATGCCGCACCAACAATAAGGATTCTGCTAGGAACAACACATGAAATACGAGGAATTTTATGCATTAATCAATAATGCTAAAATTCACAAAATATTCGGGGGATAGTTGCTACATGCTCCATTCTTGGGGAATTAGTAAGCTTAATAAGTATTCATCACTTATAAAATAATCTCACCATCTGCAGGATGATCACACAAAAAGGTTGGTTGTACAATTCTAGCCCTGAGCTAAAATCCACCATCAACACACTGGATACGAAAGTTCTCGCCTACCAGATTCTATTCGTCTAAACCACCTAGTAGTAGATCTCTCAAGGTGTAATTTGGTCGAATGCTTTATCTTTTGTGAATTTATAGGTTGATCCTACTAGTTATACTCTTAGATCAAGGTCCACTTTTTAGTGTTTTTTATACACACAATCGCTCCACGGAATCCCTATGTAAGGTCTCGTGTTCTCTACTTGTGTACAAATTATTCGACGATTACTTATCTCTTAACTCAATACTAGCAATAGATTGAATCAACAAATCAATTTAGTTGGCCACCTAAACAATCTATCAATCAATCGTAAATATTTATTATGGTATAAACAAATGATAATCATGTGAAGAACTTCAAAGTAGATTAATATAATAACTCAAATATTGTTTACAACTTAGAATTCATCCTCAATCAATAGGTGTTTATATACTCATGGATGTAGAAGCATCCATGATATATACATATAAGAAAAGCTTAGAGATATCTTTACGATTAAAGAAGCGCTCTGAAACCCTAGCTTTCGATCCGTGTGATGTTTCTCCTCTCCAAGACTTACAATTTCGTGATCCTTTGATGATGTGATATCATTTTACATAACATAATACCTTTTTATAGGTTTACATTGGTTGGTATTCACTATCCTATTCGGTTAAGGAACCCGACCCGAAAATACGAAATAACGACCCCAAACATGACCTTAGGCCTTCCAAGTATGCATACCTGTTTGCATACTTGCTAAATATACGTACCGGTATGCGTACCACAAATTCCAGCAAAAAAATTCGGAATTAAGTATGCGTACCCGTTTGCATACTTTATTGTCTTCGGTATTCGATAAAAACTCGTTTTGGCCACAACTTCTTCGTACGAACTTGGAATGACCTAATTATTTTTGCATTATTTTTATATTTAAATTGTATTCAATATGGTGATGAGAAATACTTAATTTGAACGAATTAATCTTGGTCCTTAACCCGTGTCTTGATTTTGAGCGTTTTGCTCCTTTTCGTCACACTTCTTCAACGCCTCTTGGACTTGGGCACTTGGATACTTGCAATAGTTATATTACTAGATATTTTCATCACTTTGTATCTCCTTTTTATATGATTCACCTATTAGAGACAAACAAGAGTAATAATACGAAATTATGCAAGAATAATAGCTAAAACAAGTATGGAATGGACACTAAAATCATATAAATTATGCATTTATCAGCTACGCACACATACACAAAAAAAAGAAGAAAAAAAAGTGTATGTACTTGAGTTTTTTCTTACATATGAATGCTAAAGTTATGTGGACGTGCACAAGATTTCGTTTGGTAGGTCTCAAATAATTAAGATTGGCCTCAAACTAGGAAAGATAGCAAACTCAAATTAGTATGGATATAAATTTCCTCTTGTAGAGGGAAGAAATGTTTTAGGAATGCGGAATACATTATTACATCTAACATGTTAATTAACACTTAGCAGCGTAGGAGAAATTTTTGTACTTAACTGAATGCAAGAGTTACAAATGCAGATAATAGTATTTGAAAAGCGAAACAAAAAAAAAACACACTTTGGGATATTATGTCAGAGACCGAAAATCATTCTCGTGGTAACTACCTATTTTTATTTTTATTTTTTTCTCAACTAGGTAACCAACTGGTAAATTACAGTTTTTTTTCTAATAGGGAATGGTTAAAAGCTAATTAAACAATTAATTTTTTTTTATCGTTCTTTAGATTGTCCAGACATATGTCTGGAGTTATAATAAAAAAAATGAATAATAAGTTTTCACCTTTGCATGTTTTGCTAATAGATATGAGCATTAATTTTCCTCCCACTTTATAGAGGTACATATCCATTCATTAATATAACTTAAAAGAAAAACCTTAGGGATTTTTCTTAAATGTTTTTCCTTCTTTGCTCAGATCTGGGCTTTTAGGAATCAGATCTGAGAAAAGATTACTTGTTTTTGATTAATTTTTATTTAGTTAATCGCTGATTAAAATATTTTTCTTCGATATTAGAGCGATTGTGTCTTCGCTATTTGGCAGACTCTGTTAGAGCATTGCTCGGTCGAACTTGCAAGCGTTGCTATCTCAAGATTGTTGTCAAGTTTAGTTGCCAAACCCATAAGTCTTGATTTCTAGTTTACTTATAGCTAAGTCTCAGACTAGGATAGAAAGTGTAGTTGAGCTCTAGACTCCACGATGTTCATCATGCAAAGACAGAGAACTACTGAAGGAACTGGTGGATCTTCATCGACAAAAATATATGTGGAGACTTGAACTTATCTATCACTCAAAAGTCTATCTACTCTATCTCATATCTTGAGACAAAAGTCGTATTGCTATATAGACTTTAATTATACACATTTGCTATTTCGAGCCGAGTTTATCTCGTTTATCTATTTCTCGAAATATGTGTTGGTAAGCTTTCACTTTGGCCAAGTTCATCTTTACAAGTGACAAAAGTCATGTTGATTATGTCAATATCTTGAAAATTGCTTTGATGAAGAATAGTGTGTGAATAACCTCTATTTAACATCCTTTAAGAATGTTTCAATGATTGAAATAAAGAGTTTAGAACATGTAACCATCTTTGGATATAAGCATATAATGTGATCGCGCATTAATGTATAAGTCCAAAATCGGGAACCAAAATATATGCATACTTGTGTGTGTACTAAATGGTTGATGGAGACTGGGGTACGCAAACTGGTGGAAGTTCACGACAGTGAATTTCTGTTGAGTTTGGAAATCAAAACCAACCCAATCCAATTACCTAAGTATGCAGCGGAAAGTTCACGTCCGTGAATTTCTGCTGAGTTTGGAAACCAAAACAAACTCAAATCCGGTTACTTAGTACGCATACCAAAGTGTGTTACTTTTTAAAATTGGCTTGTTCATGAACTAAACCATTTATGTATTAAGGAATGCAATTTTCAAACCGTGGGTATAATGTTCATGAATCGATTCGAGTGAATCAAAACCGATTTTGCTTTGATTGTGTCTTGTATACTTCTATAAGATCTAAGCAATTGAACAACTCTCGAACTAGTTCTTTTGAGTCATTTGAACAAATTATGGTGAAGATGAATAAGGTTGATATGAAAGTGCTCATATAGATAACCATTAGTTAACTACTGTTGAACCAACTAGGTGTACACGTTTAGGTACGGTTATTCAAACCTAAATGATGTATATTTCATTTGTGTATAACAAGCTAAGTTCGATCTAATGGTTGAAAGATATTAACTTGAATCTAATTAGGTTTTTATCTAACAGTGAATATTGAATGCTTTGTTACCAAGGTAACTTAGATTGAAAACCCTGATTTGGAGACTATATAAAGGAGAACTCTAGCAACTGGGAAACCTAATCCCCATACCTCATGTGTGATACTAGTTGTATAAGCTAGAGTAGATTCTTCTTTAACCCTAGGTTTCTACCAAGACCCTGTAGGTTAACGACTTAAAGACTTCATTGGGATTGTGAAGTCAGACCCAACTATTTTCTCTGTAATTGCGTGATCTGATCTTGTTATTTCTATCGTGATTGAGTGCAATCGTAAGATTGGATTGAGATTAATTTCTCCGATAGGGAAGATAGAAAAGTAATCACAAACATCTTCGTCTCATCATTTGTGATTCTGCAATGTCTTGTTTTACTAGTCGATTACGATTATTGTGAGGTGATTGATAATTTTAGACTGTTCTTCCAAAATATAAGTCTGGGTTATCGATTGGTTCCTGTTCACCTTGATTTATTGAAAGACAGAACATAACTCATAGGTATTTATGTGGGAGACATATTTATCTATTCTTGTAGACTTTTCTGTGTTATAAATATTTGTTTATTAAAGTCTTCGACTTTAGTTCGTAGCAACTCTTAGTTGTGGGTGAGATCAGCTAAAGGAATCAAGTGCGTAGTATCCTGCTGGGATCAGAGACGTAGGGAGCGCAACTATACCTTGAATTAGTGTGAGATTGATTGGGGTTAAACTACAGTCCAAACCGAAGTTAGTTTGTAGTAGGCTAGTGTCTATAGCGGCTTAATACAGTGTGGTGTTCAATCTGGACTAGGTCCAGGGGTTTTTCTGCATTTGCGGTTTCCTCGTTAACAAAACTTATGGTGTCTGTGTTATTTTTTTTTCACATTATATTTTGTTATATAATTGAAATATCACAGTTAGTTGGGAGTTGCTATATGATTGGTGATCTCTCGTGGTTTGTAACTTCGAACGACTATGTAGGATGCCCTGTAACATTCGGAGATGGGAGTTTCTGCTACATAAGCAAGAAGGGGAGGATCAAACTTCCCGGTGTACCTGAAATCCATGATGTAGTATACGTAAAAGGTATGCCTGCAAATCTTCTTTCTATTAGTCAAATTTGTTACAAAGGTCATAGAGTCGTCTTCAATGAAAATGGATGTGACATTGTAGACAAAGCTGGGAAAGTAATTTTTCAGGGAACTCATGGTAAAAACAACTGTTATCTTCTAGATACTCAGTTCAGTAACTGTTGTAATTTTACTAAGGTGGAATCTACACATCTTTGACATGAGCGTTTTGGTCACATCAGTTATCGTCTTTTAACTAAGATCATTAATAAAGAACTTATTAAAGGCATTCCCAAAATCAATGCAAAAATTGATGGTGTAGGTGGTGCCCGTCAAAAGGGCAAACAAACGAAAGTTCACCATAAGTCATCTCGAGATATTCTCACTAAAGCTCCACTTGATTTAATTCATATGGACCTCTTCAGACCTATTCAACAACCCACGATTGCGGGTAAGAATTACGCTTTAGTTATGGTAGATGATTACACCAAATTCACTTGGGTTGCACTTCTATCTCATAAGAATAAAACCCTGGATGAATTCAAAATTATTGTTAATAGAATCATGAACGAACAAGGTCGCAAACTAAAAAAAAATAGAAGCGACCGTGGAACCGAATTCAAGAACACTAAGGTGTTTGAATTTTGTGACAAACTGGGGATTATTTAACAATACTCACCACCCATTACTCCTCAAGATAATGGAGTCGCAGAAAGAAAGAATAGTAATATTCAGGAAATGGCACGGGTGAAAAACTTACCTTTAAGATTTTGAGGAGAAGTTATCTTCACAGCATGTTATTTGATCAACCGTGTCTACCTCAGAGTTGTGGTACGGTAGAAAACCCAACTTACACTATCTCAGAGTGTTCGGAAGTAAGTGCTACATTCTAAAATATCGAGAACAGAGAAGGAAATTTGATATTAAAAGTGATGAAGGTATCTTCCTTGGCTATGTCTCTGATAGTCGTGGTTTTCGAGTGTTTAATCTCATAAATCAAGTTATGATGGAGTCTGCTAATGTTATTATTGATGATATTAGTAATTTTTATCATGATATCCTCCTGCTGAATTGTCTCCAACTGAGACAATTGAGAAAGTTAAAGAAATCCCAGAATCAGTTGAAGTCATCCCAACTGTTGCTGATCCTGATATTTCTAGTAACGAGGAGAAGAGCACTGATCAGGATGCTCCTGTTGAATAAGAATGGGTCCCTCCTAGACACCTATGGGTTCAAAGGAATCATGATCCCAATAATATTATTGGAGGTAGATATTCTACTGCAAAAACAAGAGGACAACTTCAAAATATTTGCAATTTTGGTTGTTATCTTTCGCAAGTATAACCGAGAAATATTGATGAAAATCTTAGAGATCCCTTTTGGATGAATGCAATGCATGAAGAGTTAAATAAATTTCATAGACAAGACGCGTGGGAACTAATTCCTTGTCCCTCCAATGTCAATATTGTTGGTACCAAATGGATATTCAAGAATTAGTATGATGAATTTGGCACAATTTTTAGAAATAAAGCCAGACTTGTCGCTCAAGAATATTCACGGATTGAAGGTATTAACTTTGACGAGACCTTTGTTCTTGTGGCATGCCTTGAGTCCATTCTGTTGTTATTAGCTCGTGTTTTTTTTTTCCTTAAGGTTAAGCTGTTTCAAATGGACATAAAATCTGCATTCCTAAACGAAAATTTAAAGGAATTGGTTTATGTTGCTCAACCTAAGGGGTTTGAAAATCCTGATTTCCCATATCATGTCTTTAAGCTCGACAAGGCATTATATGGGTTAAAACAAACACCTCGAACCTGGTTCGAAAAACTAACTACTTCTCTTCTTAGGAAAGGTTTTTCAAGAGGTGGAGCTGATAAAACCTTGTTTACCAAATGGAGTGGGAAAGATATTGTCATTGCTCAAGTCTATGTAGATGATATCATCTATGGTTCAACTTCTGAGAAACTTGCGAAAGATTTTCAAGTCGCTCTTGGCAAAAAAATTGAAATGAGCAATGTTGGTGAATTAAAGTTCTTCTTAGGATTACAAATTCAGCAGCATAAGGATGGAATTTACTTATCTCAAGAAAAATATGCTAAGGATCTTGTCTCAAGGTTCGGGATGGATAAGTCAACTCCAAAAATGACACTTATGCCCACCATTAGTAAACTACATAGAGATGAGAAATGAGTAAATGTGGATCAAAATTTTTATCGATCGATTATTGGTATCCTTTTATATCTTACATCCACTAGACGTGATATTTCATTTAATGTTGGTTGTTGTGCTAGATTTCAGGATAATCCAAAGGAATCACATCCTATAACAGCAAAAAGGATCATACGATATGTCAATCACACGGTGGGGTATGGTCTATCTTACACTGTTGATACTAACACTGAGCTCTCTACCTATTCATATACCGATTGGGCAGGATGTGTGGAAGACAAAAAGAGTACATCGGTGGGTTTCTACTATGTAGGATTCAATCTTGTTGCTTGGCATAGTAAAAAATGAAATTCACAATCTCTCTCAACATGTGAAGAAGAATATATTGTCGCACGCTCATGTTGTACTCAGCTTCTATGGATGAAACAAATGCTTGTTGACTATGGAATTGACATTGGGATAATGAAGATATTTTTGTGATAACTCAAGTGTGATTCGTATAACTGAGAATCATGTTGAGCACTCACGAACTAAGAACATTGACATAAGGTATCATTTTATTCGAAATCTTTATGAAAATGGTATCATTAATATGGAATTTTTTACTTTTGAACAACAATTGGCTGATATTTTCACCAAACCATTAGATACTGCTATATTTCAACACTTACGGCATCCTATTAGTGTTGTTCTGGTTCATTAGTTCTTCATAACTCTTGCCCATGTACTTATATCGATATATTGGGCAATTGAGTTTGGGAATTCCTAGAGTAGTGTTGTTTCATTTTGCATTTGTTTCTAGTAGAAATCTTTCTGTTAGGTATTCTAGTGTTCTTTGAATATCCTTCTTTTCTTATGAAAGTAAGGTCGATGTTGTTGTTATTTCGGGAATGACATTTTATGGGGGAGAGTTCTTAATTGCCAAATATTTGTGGGGAGTGCGGATTTGGAATATTATTATAGGGGTTATCTTGTATCCTTATAAACTCTTTGATGAATGCATTTAGTTTCGGCTATATGATTGCATCTAAAAATTTGATATGTGCTTTCTTTTGGTCATGAAGTGTCTATATGGAAATTTCATTAGGATCCCACTAGTTTTTGTACCTTTGCCAATTTTAATGTCAAAAAGGGGGAGAATTAACATTTAGTTCACACTACAAATACATATGGTTTTTGGATCATTATGTAAGGGGGAGTGGTTTTCATGTGAGATGAAGTATTGACTAAGGGGGAGTGATACATAACACCATAGTATTGTTGTCAAAGTTGTGATACAATTGAACTTTGATATTGTGTAATAATACTATGACACTGTGTAACAATGATTGAGAGCTTTTGTTTTCTCATTGTTATGGCTACAGATCTTTAACAACGGTGATGCTGATTTGAATATCTTTGGAATCATTGGAGTACTTAGAAGTGACGAAGATTTCGAGTAATGTTGAAGAACCAAAGAGATCATGCATGTGGAAGAGAAGCTACACAGTTTATTTATTTTGTATTACATATGTATTGATAGTTTTGTCACTAAAATTGACAAAGGGGTAGATCGTTAGAGCATTGCTCGGTCGAACTCTCAAGCGTTGCTATCTCAAGCTTGTTGTCAAGTTTAGTTGCCAAAACTATAAGTCTTGATTTCTAGTCTACTTATAACTAAGTCTGAGTCTAGGAAAGAAAGTGTAGTTGATCTCTAGACTCCGCAGTGTTCATCATGCAAATACGAAGAACTACTCAAGGAACTGGTGGATCTTCATCGACAAAAAGGTATGTGGAGACTTGAACTTATCTATCACTCAAAAGTCTATCTACTCTATCTCTTATCTTGAGACAAAAGTCGTATTGTTATATACACTTCGATTATACAAATTTTCTATTTTGAGCCGAGTTTATCTCGTTTATCTATTTATCGAAATATGTGTTGGTAAGATTTCACTTTGGCCAAGTTCGTCTTTACCTGTGACAAAAGTCATGTTGATTATTTCAATATCTTGAAAATTGCTTTGATAAAGAATAGCGTGTGAATAACCTATATTTAACATCCTCTAAGAATGTTTCAATGATTGAAATAAATAGTTTAGAACATGTAACCAGGTTGTGCGTTTGCATCGATCAATTGGTAAATCCAACATTTGGTTGTTGATTGAAATTGATTGATCCTTGAACATTGGTCTTTGGTACCGTTCAAGTTTATTTCTCTTGTATTCAATCAGACTTACATATTTCTATTTGTTTGAGTTGGGATTGAATCGAGAAATTAAGATATAACTCTTTGATATACTTTTTATTAAGATTGAGTTTGACTATCTAGTTGATTCTCCTAAAAGTATATTGGAGCTGATAAAACCTTGTTTACCAAATGGAGTGGGAAATATGTTGTCATTGCTCAAGTATATGTATATGATATCATTTATGGTTCAACTTCTGAGAAACTTGCTGTTGATGGTGGATTTTTGTTTAAGGTCACACACGACAGGAGTTCTTTTCTTCATTCTACAATAAAAGACAGGAGTCAGTACTCGTATAAAAATGCGTGAGATGTGTAGTCACACACGACAGAACACACATTCACGTTAGAGTACACAAGGCTGATATTGGGTCCAAACACCGATATTGATCAAGTCACAAGTCCGGTGTTGGTCAAATTCCAAGTCCGGATCAATTTTCAAGTCCGGATCAAGTTTCAAGTCCGGATCAATTTTCAAATCTGGTATTGATCAAAGTCACAAGGTCGGTATTCGAATGAAATAGGCGCACGCATCCGGGCCGGGTTTCATTCGAAACACATGTTCGACGTTCATTCAGACATGCGGCGGGTCCCACTTGATCAAGCACAACCAGCCCCATATTGGTCGAAGCAAGCAAAGCCGGCCCCAAGCAAAGCATGCACGTGGCATGAAGTGGACCCATGATTAACCGAAGCGGGCGCATGATGATTCTCACGTTCAACCAAAGTAGGCACGCAGTGGACCCACGTTTAACCGAAGTAGGAACTTCAAGCCCACGTTCGATCAAGCAGGCGCAGAAGCCCCACGAACGAAACAGGCGTAACAGTCCATCAAAGCAAGCAAGACCGACATCATTCTAGGGGAATGCTCACCCGGACGTTTCTTGAACATGACATGCTCGAAGGACAGGACGACACGTCTCTCCTGGTAACATCTAACTTTGTCTTATAAGTTTTATCTTTAATTGTCACCATCTCATGCCTACCACACAATAGTGTAACCATTATGTGCTAGTCAGGGGACTTAATGTTGATGGTGGATTTTTGTTTAAGGTTAAGATTGTAAAACCTAAAAAATATGCGCCAACATCTTGTAAGAGATAAGGCCATTAACAAGTGATGGATACTCCTTCACTTTATCAATTCACCAAGAATGGAGCATGTGGCAACAATCCCATTCTGTGAATAAAATACACGAAATTCATCTAGGTTGGAGCATGTAGCAACAATCCCATATACCCTGTGAATTTCCAGCATTATTAATTAATGCGCAACAGCCTTGTATTTCCTGTACTCATTATCAGTGCGGCATGACGACTGAGTGTTGCTCTTAGCGGAGAAACACGAACCTCCAAGCATTATAATGAAACCATGTACGAAACACCCGTACAGGCTGAACTCTCGGTGTGTTATACAAGCCCGATTGAGCCCCTCTCGGTGTGTTATACTAGCCCTATTGAGCATCCAGACTGATCGTATCAGTCTGGATATGATCACGACAATCCAACTCCACCAGCCTGATTGGATAGCCCAGATTGATTCCATCACCCCCAAGCAGGTATGGAATACCTGCCGAACCAACGTGGAACCCGCATGGTCGGCATCCCTTGGCCTAGCTTGCCAAAACGTCCAAACCATAGCAGTATGGATGGAAAACCCTAAATTAGGGTTTGCGGCACATTACATGTGTCGCAAAACAGCCTCAACCATCCATCTTCGTAGGTATATATGGAGGGTGCAGATGTAGATTCAAAGGGCACGGAGTATGTCATTACAATCACCACAGGCCCTCCTACATACCTGACCAATCGGTCAGGACCAACCATGGTTGGTCATTCCAAATCGTGCGCCTGAATGGAGCATGACGCACGTCTTTGAAACCCAAAAATTAGGGTTTTTGAATCACGAGCGTCCATCTTCTCCGGCACGAATGGAGGGTCCGAGATTAGATCAAAGCAGGTCCGGTTATGTCAACATGACCACCGTGGACCCGTCTATCCCTTCACCTAATCGTCCAAGGCATGCCATGCCTGGCTATCCCCAAATCGTCCGCTCCAACATGTGTGGTCGCACCTCCCAAGATGCAAATTAATCTCAACCACTCGATTTCTCCGGACGAATTGGGTGGCTTAGATCGTGTTTTCATGGGACGGTAAGACATAGGCGTGAACACCAGCCTACCACATACACGTTGGAACAGTCGACCAAGACCGACCAAGCCTGGTCGTTTTGGAACGCCCGCCCGAAGTTGGTATGGGATACGGCTTTTGCGGCACTAATCTTCTGTTTCAATTCGATCTCGACCACTCAACTTCGCCGGATGAATTGGGTGGCCCAGATCACGTTTTTATGGGACGGTAGGTATAAGCGCCTACACCGTCACGCCATCTACACACAGGTATGATCAGTCAGTCCAGGATAGTCCCCTAAGTCTGGTTTCGGTCAGGGTGAAGAGCAGTGCTTGTGCACCTCCTTTGAAACCCTAATTCCACCAAGTGTCGCAGATTAGTGTCTTAAAGATCATCCCATCCATCCAACTTCACCAGCTCGGTTATATAGCCCTGGTCAGGAGTTAACTAGTCAGTGCGGAGTCATGGTGATCACCATCCACCACTCTACCACACCATGTGGTCGGTCAAGGAAGGGCTTGCATGAGCAACTTCTAAACCATGCTGGATATACTCAATGCAGTACCTGCATAGTATACACAAGATACTTCACAAGTATCCATTTCCTTCCTGGGTTTTGCTTTTTGGCTGTTTTCTCCTCCCGAACGAGCTTAAAACCTAAATACTCCCGAGTTAGGAGATAGGAAATTCTTTTCCGTATGGAATGGAGTGGCGGACCATCAAAATCCGAGTCCGTACTAGAATTCTAAAACGATTCTAGTAAGGGGCGCTAATTAGGGTTTCTAGTGCAACAATCAACGGTTGCCCCTCCTCTCAAGATGCAAAATCTCGGCTGTCGAAGGTCACCAAGCTAGCAAGTTTCCCGAGCCTGACTTGCCAAGCCACAACAACATGCTACATGTTTTCCAAAAACATTCAAGACATCGATCATGTCACAAACTGGGGGATACATACTGGGGTATTGGTCTGGCGGTTTACAGCGTGCAGAGCACAACGCGCCATTATAAGAACGTGTCAGGAAGTCATGGACGGTTAGTGATGATGGGAGAAGTGGGCAAGCCTGGTCGTGTGACACCAACACACTACTCCACTACTCCATCACTCCACTTTCTCCACTTCCCACGAGATACAAAGGTTAGGCTAAAAGGCTTGTATAAATAGGTTCTCCGCCCTATTTTCAACGACAACAAAAAAAGTCCAGACAATAGAAGCAAGTTTTGATACAATCGTATTCAAACACAGGAACTGATAGCTTACATCCTTCAAGCCAGTTCAGCTTTCTAATACAAGTCCTGCATAGCCACCACCTTCATATTCTCAACACCTTCTTCGCTTTCCTCCCTAAGATCAACCCCATCTCCTTCACTTTGTGACCGAAACAAGTCTGGAACGGCCATTTCTTGGTTTAGGACGGACTTTCACAGATTGATCTCTCGAATCTACAAGCACTCACCGCGCAGTGCATTTTTTTAAGGTTTAGATTCATTCCTCATCCACACCCCAAATTACCAAAATTAGCAGGAATAGTTTTCACCCATAAACAATTGGCGACCATAGTGGGAGGTTGATCTCTCGGTCGTAAAGTCAATTTCTTCGAAATCCGATTCAATTTTCTCAACTTCAAAAAGGGTAGATCTTAGAACCAATCCAATCATCAATTCATTTCAAGATGGTGGGACTCAGGTCTGGATCATCAATCAATTCTGATGGAGCTAGTGTGGATAACACTCCCGGTGTCGATGTACCGGTCAGTGGAGCTACCATGGTCAATACATCTTGTGGAGCCCTCAATTCTATCACCAACACTAGCGGAGCATGAGATATTCCAATAGGTGTAACGCCTCCCATCACCAGAGCCAGAGCAGCCGAGAATCCCGGCATCTCCTCAAGTGTAATTCCTCTGGTAGTCACCAGAGCAGCAACTTCCACTCCTTCATCAAGACTAGGAGCCGGAGGCACGAGAGGAGGACCATCTCCCATTACCATTACAGAATTGATGAAGAAGCGAGAGTTCTTGCTAAGAATCAAACGGATATGGCCGCAACTCAGAAAGAGGTACTCACTTTTCTTAAGATAATTAACTAATCGATTGCCATAAGAGCCGCGACAGCCCCTGGAGCCAACAAGGAACAAATTAAATGCACCAGAGAAGGTACTTCAGCGGTGCGGACCTACATGAACCTGATTAAAGAAGCAATATCAGATATGAGCAGTCCTGTCATGGAGACTCCTATAATGGGGACTGATCCTCACAACGATCCTCCTCAAGTCAATAGTTTCACTATGAACCAGAGGCCGGTGGATTATGCGAACTTTCACACCTCTCGAAGAATCAGTGCGCGGAGACATTTTGCTGCAATCAAACAGATGAAGGTCACAACCGTGCCCTACATGTCACTGCACGCATCAAGGATTCATAGTTCAAAACGTCCCTCATCAACACAGGAGCATCTTCAAATGTGGTTACCCTCAAAACTCTCAGGACATCCAAGGTCAGCCCGTGCAAAATTGTACGACAGCCCACCACAATGACGGACTTCGAAGGAAACTAGACCAGCATATACGGGTATGTTAATCTAAATTTTTCGGTAGGACCTGTTCAATCGAAAGTGAAATTTGAAGTCATAGAAAAGGAACCAGACTACCATATGATACTAGGGAGACCGTGGCTCCATGACAATAAGGTCATCCCTTCGACGTATTACCAGTGTCTGAAGACCGTGCTAAATGAGGAAGTCATACGTATTCCTGCATCACTGTCTCCATACGCGCCGATATACGGAGTGGAGCTGTTCAACCCAAAGGAAACTTCGCAGGGAAAGTCATACCAAGTCTTATGCACCCCACTACCCACGTGGGCTTCAATCCAGGAAGAATACCTACTTGCATCACTGGGGGCTAAACACCATAACACGCCTTTACTGACGAGACGCTCATCTCCATCCGGTGAAGTTTCAACCCATGCTCACTCCAAAAGGGAACGCACTTTCGAGGAAAGCCGCGATCAGAAAGGGAAGATAATATATCGGCGCCGATGTTAGCAATTAGCAGGAGAGACTGGTACCCAGTCTCTCCGCCCAATTGAATGATGTAAGAATGACGAAACACATGAGGAGGTGTTATACGCTCCGCAACAGCTACAAGATGGCACCAACTCCACAACCGATGAACTCGAGATTGTTGACATCAGGAATGAGGAATCTCCCATGATAGTCTCTATCAGTTCGACTCTATCCGTAGACGAACGTGCGAGTCTTGTTCAGTTTCTTAAATAGTACCAAGATGTATTTGCATGGACATATGAGGAAATGCCAGGCCTAGACGAGAAATTGGTCACACATCACCTTTATATCATACCCGGATCCAAGCCAGTCAAGCAATATCCGAGGAAGTTCAGGCATGAAGTGGAAGAGAAAATCAAGAATGAAATTCAGAAGCTTCTAGATACTGGTTTCATCAGACCTATCCATCATCCGAACTGGTTATCTAATATGGTCCCGGTAAAGAAGAAAAACGGACAGATTCGGTGTTGTGTGGATTTCAGGAACTGAACAAGTGTTTCCCCAAAGATGAATTTCCCCTGCCTAACATCGACATGTTAGTAGACGCCACCAGCGGATACAGCATGTTCTCCTTCATGGATGGCTATAACGGCTACAATCAGATAAGGATGTACGAGCACGACGCAAGTAAGACATCCTTTCGAACTCTTCTTGGAAATTTTTACTATACTGTTATGCCTTTTGGTTTAAAGAATGCCAGTACAACGTATCAACACGCTATGATGACAATCTTCCACGACATGGTACATAAGCAAGTCAAAGACTACGTGGATGATATAATAGTCAAATCCAAGACTTAAGATATCCTCACAATGCCGCTGCCGTGAACCATGAAGGATCTCCAAAACTTCATGGGAAAGGTGAACTTTTTCTTCATTCACCCTTTGTTAAAGAAAGGATAAAGTTTCGTCTGGACCGCATTACAACGGGAAGCGTTTTATAGGATTCAACGAATATTGTTATCTCTGAATCATCACAAAGGGTTCGCCTATTATGTCAGCCCAGACAAGAGTGAGCATAGGACATATTCAGATCCACTAAAGATGACACCTCAAGGGAGCAGCCTCAAGAAGATAACAATGTCCGTGCGTCATATTTATCAAGATCCGGGAGAATCACTCTATCAGACGATGATGCATGTCTATCTTACTATGTTGGAGAATATGCGCTTTTGGTCATCCTCTGGACTTCATGAAGATGTTGAATGCTCATCTACAACATCATCTGCCCTGTAGAAGGAACCCGTTTCGCAAGAGGAAAGTCACCGAGATACAACATCTTGCGCATCCAACATCGCCAACTCCGACCCCGGTACCATGTGCACGACTGCCGTAATGGTGAAACAATGTCCAACATATCCAAAATCTCTGGATACTCGTGGGCAGGGGACTGTCTCCCTTTTCTCTATTTCATGAAGAAACGTCAAGTAAGCCATATGTTTCTGTTTATCCCTCCAACAATGAGACGAGCTCTACCACTATATGAAGACTGCCAAGTTCGTGCATGTAGCTATCACGCCCCTCCCTGCCAGTCTCTTCTGATCACATCTGCTTCCAAGAACTGTTGTTTCTCGTCGATTGATACCATCCATAGCTTCACCATATCAACAACCATTACGTACAAAAGACCCATCGGGCATACAAGATAGAGCCACATAGACCACGCTTGGGGACTGAGGCTCAACATGAAATTCCTTCACCGTCAGTCAAGGACTTCTTCAACACGAGAAAGATGGTTAGTCAAGAAGCATGGAATTCGCATGGGTAAATCGAACTGAAGAGGAAGCCGCTTCAATGCTCCCTCCAGCAGAAGCTGCTTCAATGGTCTATTCAAGAGCCATCTCAACGCTCTCTCCGGGACCTACGTTCGCTTTAGAATCCTGCTTCAACTCTCTCTCCAGGATCCACCTCAACGTTCGCACCAGAAGCCACTTTAACATCCTATCGATCTGTTTTAACACTCAAGTTACATCAATAATCTGCGCTCTGGTTAAGTTATCTTTGATGTACTCATTTCTCAACATACGTCTCATCCATCCTTCATGAGGGCCCAGCGGAGCATGAAAAACCTTGAAGTCGACAATAGAAGGGTTATCTTGTGGAACGGATATTTTTATATAATTGAAAGGGCGCGGTGAACAACTCATCATCAGTGTTCGGCATATCTTTGAAGTTGTCAACAACTCCTGACTTGGCACCAGCATTATCCCCAGAAGACATCTCAACAGGAGTTCTTTTCTTCATTCTACAATAAAAGACAGGAGTCAGTACTCGTATAAAAATGCGTGAGATGTGTAGTCACACACGACAGAACACACATTCACGTTGGAGTACACAAGTCTGATATTGGGTCCAAACACCATTATTGATCAAGTCACAAGTCCGGTGTTGGTCAAGTTTCAAGTTCGGTGTTGGTCAAATTCCAAGTCCGGATCAATTTTCAAGTCCGGATCAAGTTTCAAATCTGGTATTTATCAAAGTCACAAGGTCGGTATTCGAATAAAATAGGCACACGCATCCGGGCCGGTTTTCATTCGAAACACAGGGTCGACGTTCAGTCAGACATGCGGCGGGTCCCACTTGATCAAGCACAACCAGCCCCATATTGGTCGAAGCAGGCAAAGCCGGACCCAAGCAAAGAAGGCACGTGGCACAAAGTGGACCCATGATTAACCGAAGCGGACGCATGATGAGTCTCACGTTCAACCAAAGTAGGCACGCAGTGGACCCACGTTTAACCGAAGTAGGCACTTCAATCCCACGTTTGATTAAGCAGGCGCAGCAGCCCCACGAACAAAACAGGCATAACAGTCCATCAAAGCAGGCAAGACCGACATCATGCTAGGGGAATGCTCACCCGGACGTCTCTTGAACATGACATGCTCGAAGGACAGGACGACCCAAAAATTAGGGTTTTTGAATCACGAGCGTCCATCTTCTCCGACACGAATGGAGGGTCCGAGATTAGATCAAAGCAGGTCCGGTCATGTCAACATAACCACCGTGGACCCGTATATCCCCTCACCTAATCGGACAAGGCATGCCATGCCTGGATATCCCCAGATCGTCCGCTCTAACATGCGTGGTCGCACCTCCCAAGCTGCAAATTAATCTCAACCACTCGATATCTCCGGACGAATTGGGTGGCTTAGATCGCGTTTTCATGGGACAGTAAGACATAGGCGTGAACACCAGCCTACCACCTACACGTTGGAACAGTCGACCAAGACTAACCAAGCCTAGTCGTTTTGGAACGCCCGCCCGAAGTTGGTATGGGATACGACTTTTGCGGCACTAATCTTCTGTTTCAATTCGATCTCGACCACTCAACTTCGCCGGACGAATGGGGTGGCCCAGATCACGTTTTTATGGGACGGTAGGTATAAGCGCCTACACCGTCACGCCATCTACACAGGTATGATCGGCCAGTCCAGGAAAGTTCCCTAAGTCTGGTTTCGGTTAGGGTGAAGAGCAGTGCTTGCGCACCTCCTTCAAAACCCTAATTCCACCAAGTGTCGCAAATGAGTGTCTTAAAGATTATCTCATCCATCCAACTTCACTAGCTCAATTATATAGCCCTGGTCAGGAGTTAACTAGTCAGTGCAGAGTCATGGTGATCACCATCCACCACTCTACCACACCATGTGGTCGGTCAAGGAAGGGTTTGCATGAACAACTTCCAAACCATGCTGGATATACTCAATGCAGTACATGCATAGTATACACACGATACTTCACAGGTATCAATTTCCTTCCTGGGTTTTGCTTTAGGGATGTTTTATCCTCCCGAACAAGCTTAAAACCTAAATACTCCCACGTTAGGAGATAAGAAATTCTTTTCCGTATGGAATGGAGGGGCGGACCATCAAAATCCGAGTCCGTACTAGAATTCTACAATGATTCTAGTAAGGGGCGCTAATTAGGGTTTCTAGTGCAACAATCAACGGTTGCCCCTCCTCTCAAGATGCAAAATCTCGGCCGTCGAAGGTCACCAAGCTAGCAAGTTTCCCGAGCCTGACTTGCCAAGCCACAACAACATGCTACATGTTTTCCAAAAACATTCAAGATATCGATCATGTCACAAACTTGGGGATACATACTGGGGCATTGGTCTGGCAGCAGCGCACAACGCGCCATTATAAGAACGTGTCAGGAAGTCATGGACGGTTAGTGATAATGGGAGAAGTGGGCAAGCCTGGTCGTGTGACACCAACACACTACTCCACTACTCCATCACTCCACTTTCTCCACTTCCCACGAGATACAAAGGTTAGGCTAAAAGGCATGATAAATAGGTTCTCCGCCCTATTTTCAACGACAAAAAAAAAGTACATACAATAGAAGCAAGTGTTGATACAATCGTATTCAAACACGGAAACTGATAGATTACATCCTGCAAGCCAGTTCAGCTTTCTAATACAAATCCTGCATAGCCACCACTTTCATATTCTCAACACCTTCTTCGCTTCCCTCCCTAAGATAAACCCCATCTCCTTCACTTTGTGACCGAAACAAGTCTGGAACGGCCATTTCTTGGTTTAGGCCGGACTTGCACAGATTGATCTCTCGAATCTACAAGCATTCACCGCGCAGTGCATTTGTTTTAGGTTTAGATTCATTCCTCATCCACACCCCAAATTACCAAAATTAGCAGGAATAGTTTTCACCCATAAACACTTGCGAAAGATTTTCAAGTCGCTCTTAGCAAAAAATTTTAAATGAGCAATGTTGGTGAATTAAAGTTCTTCTTATGCTTACAAATTCACCAACATAAGAATGGAATTTACTTATCTCAAGAAAAATATGCTAAGGATCTTGTCTCAAGGTTCGGGCTGGATAAGTCAACTCCAAAAATGACACTTATGCCCACCACTGGTAAACTACATAGAGATGAGAAAGGAGTAAATGTGGATCAATTTTTTTATCGATCTATTATTGGTATCCTTTTATATCTTACAGCCACTAGACCTGATATTGCATTTAGTGTTGGTTATTGTGCTAGATTTCAGGCTAATCCAAAGGAATCTCATCTTGTAGCAGCAAAAAGGATCCTAAGATATGTCAATCACACGGTGGGGTATGGTCTATCTTACACTTCTGATACTAACACTGAGCTGTCTGCCTATTCAGATACCGATTAGGAAGGATGTGTGGAAGACATAAAGAGTACATCGGGGGGTTTCTACTATGTAGGATTCAATCTTGTTGCTTGGCATAACAAAAACCAAAATTCACAATCTCTCTCAACATGTGAATCAGAATATATTGTTGCAGGATCATGTTGTACTCAACTTCTATGGATTAAACAAATGCTATTTGACTATGGAATTGACATTGGGATAATGAAGATCTTTTTGTGATAACTCAAGTGCGATTCGTATAACTGAGAATCATGTTGAGCACTCGCGAACTAAGAACATTGACATAAGGTATCATTTTATTCGAGATCTTTATGAAAATGGTATTATTAATATGGAATTTTTGCCTTCTGAACAACAATTGGCTGATATTTTCACCAAACCATTAGATACTGCTACATTTCAATACTTACGGCAGCCTATTGGTGTTGTTTTGGTTCATTAGTTCTTCATAACTCTTGCCCATGTGCTTATCTCGATATGTTGGGCAATTGAGTTTGGGAATTCCTAGAGTAGTGTTGTTTCATTTTTGCATTTGTTTCTAGTAAAAATGTTTCTGTTAGGTATTCTAGTGTTCTTCGAAAATCCTTCTTTTTCTTGTAAAAGTAAGGTCGTTGTTGTTGTTATTTCGGGAATGACATTTTTTGGGGGAGATTTCTTAATTGAACTTGTGCTTAATTGCCAAATATTTGTGGGGAGTGCGGCTGTGTAATATTATTATAGGGGTTATCTCGTATCTTTATAAACTCCTTGATGAACTTATTTAGTTTCGGCTATATGATTGCATCTAAAATCTGATATGTGCTTTCTTTTGGTCATGAAGTGTCTATATGGAAATTTCATTAGGATCCCATTAGTTTTTGTACCTTTGCCAATTTTATTTACAAAAAGGGGGGGAATTAACGGGTAGTTGATACTACAAATACATATGGTTTTCGGATCATTATGTAAGGGGGAGTGGTTTTCATGTGAGATGAAGTATTGACTAAGGGGGAGTAATATATAACACACAGTATTGTTGTCAAAGTTGTGATACAATTGAACTTTGATGCCATGTAATAATACTATGACATTGTGTAACAATGATTCTCATTGTTATGGCTACGGATCTTCAACAACAGTGATGCTGATTTGAATATCTTTGGAATCATTGGAGTACTTGGAAGTGACGAAGAATTCGAGTAATGTTGAAGAACCAAAGAGATCATGCATGTGGAAGAGAAGCTGCATAATTTATTTATTTTGTATTCCATATGTATTGATAGTTTTGTCACTAAAATTGACAAAGGGGGAGATTGTTAGAGCATTGCTCGGTCGAACTATCAAGCGTTGCTATCTCAAGCTTGTTGTCAAGTTTAGTTGCCAAAACTATAAGTCTTGATTTCTAGTCTACTTATAGCTAAGTTTCAGACTAGGATAGAAAGTGTAGTTGAGCTCTAGACTCCACAACGTTCATCATTCAAACAAGAAGAACTACTCAAGGAACCGATGGATCTTCATCGACAAAAAGGTATATGGAGACTTTAACTTATCTATCACTCAAAAGTCTATCTACTCTATCTCCTATCTTGAGACAAAAGTCATATTGCTATATATACTTTGATTATACATATTTGCTATTTCGATCCGAGTTTATCTCGTTTATCTATTTCTCTAAATATGTGTTGGTAAGATTTCATTTTGTCCATCTTTACAAGTGACAAAAGTGATTTTAATTATTTCAATATCTTGAAAATTGCTTTGATGAAGAATAGCATGTGAATAACCTCTATTTAACATCCTATAAGAATGTTTCAATGATTGAAATAAATAGTTTAGTACATCTAACCATCTTTGGATATAATCATATAATGTGTTCGCGCATTAGTGTACAAGTCCAAAACCGGAAACCAAATGTATGCATACTTGTGTGTGTACTAAATGGTTGATGGAGACTGGGTAAGTATGCGTACCCGTACGCATACTGGTGGTATGCTGAGTTTGGAAATCAAAACCAACCCAATCCGATTACCTAAGTATGCGTACCATACGCATATTGGCGGAAAGTTCACGTCAGTGAATTTCTGATGAGTTTGGAAACCAAAACAAACTCAAATCCGGTTGCTTAAGTACGCATACCCATACGCATACTTAAGTGTGTTACTTTCTAAAATTAGTTTGTTCATGAACTAAAACATTCCTATATTAAGAAATGCAATTTGCAAACCATGGGTATAATGTTCATGAATCGATTCAAGTGAATCAAAACCGATTTTGCTTCGATTGTATCTTGTATACTTCTATAAGATCTAAGCAATTGAACAACTCTCGAACTAGTTCTTTTGAGTCATTTGAACTAGTTATGGTGAAGATGAATAAGGTTGATATGATAGTGCTCATATGGATAACCATTGGTTAACTACTGTTGAATCAACTAGGTGTACAGTTTAGGTACGGTTACTCAAACCTAAATGACATATATTTCATTTGTGTATAACAAGCTAAGTTCGATCTAACGGTTGAAAGATATTAGCTTGAATCTAATCAGGTTTTCATCTAACGGTGAATATTGAATGCTTTGTTACCAAGGTAACTTAGATTGCAAACCCTGATTTGGAGATTATATGAAGGAGAACTCTAGCAACTGGGAAACCTAATCCCCACACCTCCTGTATGATACTAGTTGTATAAGCTAGAGTAGATTCTCCTTTAACTCTAGGTTTCTACCAAGACCCTGTAGGTTAACGACTTAAAGACTTCAATGGGATTGTGAATCCAAACCCAACTATTTTCTCTGTAGTTGCGTGATCTGATCTTTTTATTTCTATCATGATTGAGTGCAATCGTAAGGTTGGCTTGAGATTAATTTCTCCGATAGGCAAGATAAAAAAGTAATCACAAACATCTTCGTCTCATCGTTTGTGATTCTGCAATATCTTGTTTCACTAGTCGATTAAGATTATTGTGAGGTGATTGATAATTTTAGACTGTTCTTCGGAAATATAAGTCTGGGTTATCGATTGGTTCCTGTTCACTTTGATTTATCAAAAGACAAAACAAAACTCGTAGGTATTTCTGTGGGAGACAGATTTATCTATTCTTGTAGACTTTTCTGTGTGATACAGATTTGTTTATTAAATTCTTCGACTTTGGTTCGTAGCAACTCTTAGTTGTGGGTGAGATCATATAAAGGAATCAAGTGCGTAGTATCCTGCTGGGATCAAAGACGTAAGGAGCACAACTATACCTTGAATTAGTGTGAGATTGATTGGGGTTCAACTACAGTCCAAACCGAAGTTAGTTTATAGTAGGCTAGTGTTTGTAGCGGTTTAATACAGTGTGGTGTTCAATATGGACTAGGTCCCGGGGTTTTTCTGCATTTGCGATTTCCTCGTTAACAAAACTTCCGGTATCCGTGTTATTTCTTTTCCGCATTATACTTTGTTATATAGTTGAAATATCACAGTTGTGCATTTGCATCGATCAATTGGTAAATCCAACCTTTGGTTGTTGATTGAAATTGATTGATCCTTGAACATTGGTCTTTGGTACCGGTCAAGTTTATCTCTCTTGTATTCAATCAGACTTGCAGATTTCTATTTGTTTGAGTTGGGATTGAATCGAGAAATTGAGATATAACTCCTTGATATTTTTTTTATTAAGATTGAGTCTGACTGTCTAGTTGATTCTCCTAAAGGTATATTGGAGTTAGTTCATACGGATTGCTAAGCGAAATATTGGGTGAGGTTGTTAGACCCCCGCTTTTTCAGACTCTATCTATATTTTCATAATATTTCTTTCATAAGATCTGTTCGTGATTCAGTA
The DNA here is from genome assembly GCA_023529315.1 of Papaver bracteatum. Lineage (NCBI taxonomy): Eukaryota > Viridiplantae > Streptophyta > Magnoliopsida > Ranunculales > Papaveraceae > Papaver > Papaver bracteatum. Next base: position 6,682,109 of record JAJJWX010001877.1, read on the forward strand.
TCTTGGATACAAGTACATCGGCGATTCAAGGCGGCCAAGATCAAGTTCTTCATCGGAAAAATTTATATACGGTTTATGGGTTATTCGCTTCACATGAAGAATTTATGGGAAAATTACTCCTCTTTCATATGAGCACATCTTTTTAAAGAAGAAAACAAATCAAAATGGCCGAATTATAATTTCGAGTACCATTCCTTATCCAATCTTTATGTACAAAAATTGGGTGTTGTCGTTGTAAATCGCTCTTTCCCTTCGCGATTTATTTATTTATCGCATCTTACTTTTATTTGTTTCACGTCTTTGATGAACTTTTTTTTCTTGAAAACCATCATGTAAACGTTTCTTATATGGAATGAAATACTTATAGTTTGATTAAAAAAAAAATTAGAAGAAATAAGCAACTCCTAATTGTTGGACTTGTTGTCCATTGAATATTATTACAGGTTTCATTCAAGGCTTCCTCTATATTCTTGTTGTTTCCCTCAAAAATTTTTTTGTAGCTTTTAGACAATGACCCATTCTACCACTTTATGCAGAGCCAAAACTACAACTTGATCCCTATCTATGGCTTCTCCCGAGTCTCCCCATGCTCATTTGTAATCACCTGCATAATTTTTGTTGATTAGTCATAGTAAAAGTGTCTTAATCAAAAGATGTATCAAAGTTTATCTTCTCAAATTCAAAAGAAGGCGGTTTCCAACTTATTTCTTGAAAAAAAGTTGGCACATTCCTTTCGGTATCCTTAATGAGAAATTTTTTCCCATTCATTGATCTTCTTTTTTATTAGAGAAATCAACTCGGTGGGGTTGAATTTAGCCCTGTCAAACACAAAATATCTCTGCTTCCAAATTGTCCACATTGTCAACAAATAAATCAAAAAACAGACTAATGATCATGGCTATGATAAGAGTTATGATTAAACAAGTTAATAAACCATTCAGTGAAATTTGCATTGATGACAGGGTTAAAAATAGTAGAATCAATAACAAGCCAAATTTTATTTATCATTGGACAATCTAAAAAAAATGTTGCAAGGTTTCACGGTGATCATAAACTAAATAAACTAAGCCGACAATGTTATTAAGCAATATTAACCCATTCCAAGCCCATGAATGTTGTTTTGACGAACTTATGTGTATGCACAAGTTTATTAAATTTGGAATAACTAAAACTAATAGGAAAACAAAAAAGTTTTGGGTTTTTTTGTTATTTGTTTGCATCTCTCTATTGCACAAGATCAGGTGAGTGACATCTATATGACTTGTTATTAAAAATGTTAGAAGGAAAAGTTCAAATTAGTAATAGATTTGAAAATATTATTTATGCGTTATGTATGTTGTTAATAATGGTAATGTGTTTGAAAGAAATGTTTACAATGAGACCTTTGACTTGAAAGTGGATAATATTAGTTAATCAAAGTTGTTCATAATGTAAATTGAATATAGAGTATAAATATAATGAGTTACTAGTAATGTATTTTAAGTAATATTTGTAGTTTAACATATGCATTGTGCAATATTATTTGTATCCAATTGTTAAACGCTAGAGTCTGATATTATGCAAAAAAAATTATTAATTTATCAGTGTTTTACTGGATATATTCCCGGATTCAATTAAAAACAGTAATCTTCGTGTTTGTATCTCATTTTTCTTTTTAGTCAAGTCAAATTATTTTGTTATTTTCTTACTCATGCCAAGCAAAACCACACATATTGTTTGAGTTATAAAACTATATGGGTGTATTTGTACAACATGATTTAAAGGGAAAACTTGAACTGTTGGATTTGGGATTTCATGTTGGTTTAGCTGAAGATCTTTTACAGTTTTTTTTTCCCTAAGTTTTTATTTGAAACTATTTGGATTTTTTAATTTATACTCATGATTTATGTTTGTTTTATTCGATAAAAAATTTGTTACTAATTCAATTGCGATGTTCTTTAGTTTTTTTTGGGTCTAATTGTTAATGAAATGATGAGGGCCAATACACCACAAACTTTTCAATATATACAGACAAACATGGTAAAATCTTACATAAAAAATTATTGATAAAAGATCATTTCAACAAGTTATTACGAGATAAATGAAACCATCTTCTGGCATTTACAATTATGCTCGTAACTTGCGTGAACGGTTGGTGTGACGCGCTGCTACTTTTTTCTTGATTTCCGAGTTCTGAATGTGTTTTATTTGATTAATGAGTTCTTTATTTTACAATTATGCCATTTTTGTTCTTGTCTTTTTAACGTATGGATGAAAATGTAACATAGGCTAATATAGTTCATGGGAACTCTATTGGACTTGGATTACCGGTGCGTCCGATTCTTCACAGTTCAGGAAGAATCAATTTTTCATAGAAGGCCCCATACTAATGTCCACAGCTGCTTTTTATCTAACTCGTTATCAAAACCCCACCGAGAAGGAAAAGAAAAAGACATTCATTATATACGACATCTACAGAGGTTGTCGATCAAGAATAACAAGACAATAAGAGTTTACTCAGCACCCTCAAATCCAAAATACTTTGATGTTGCACAGTCATCCAAATACAGTTGTACGTGTTGAGTTTAACTTTCTTAATTGCGTCAGCAATGATTATGGACAACAACTGGGGATAACGATGGTCGGAGAAAAATGTGAAGTTGATTGGGTAATGATTTTGAGAAATCAAGTAGAAGACATATTTGAATTAGAATTATGGGTTCAATTTCTTGTTTACTAACTGAGTGATCAGCACTGAGGAAGAATAATATTAAAAATACAATTCTAGGTTTAATTTCTCACTTTCTTATTTATCTTATGAACCTGGGCCTTGTCCATTTTATTGTGCTTTAGGTTATTTTGAGATCTTTAAAATTAGGTCTTGTTTTATCTGACAGGGTGATGTTTACAACCTTTATCTAAAACTAATCATTTTAACCTTTACTAAATAATTTCAAATTGCATTATGATTCTCAATATAAACTCATGTTTACATATATTCAGGTTGATGCTAGTTAAAACTATGCTTATATGCAGACATATTACAAAATTTGTTTTCTTTCAAATTGCAATCAATTTACTAACCCTTAACCCTACTACGTTATGTAGACACCACTATCTAGATGAGCATAAAAAGGGGTGAGTTCACTTTGAGCACCAATAAGAGAGTATAACAAGTTCATCCTATTAGTGTGACCATTACTATTGGCCGCACATGTAAAGTTGAATATGAAACATATAGTATGACGAAATGACATAATTAGTAGGGTTTAAGGAGAACCAAAAATCTCGCGAACTACACAAAGAAAACAAAAGAACAATAAGAAGCTAACTACTTCCTATAATAGACCGCACGACTATTATCCTCCTCTACGATATTCCTCAACTTATGACCAAGACTTGATATATAGTTAAAGTTCGAACGAAAGGTAACTATGCGATCATACCAAGTGGATTAACATACAAGTATGTTTAATTTAGTTATATAGAAAACGATATAATACGGAAGTAAAATACACCGCACAACAAGATTTTGTTAATGAGGAAAACTTCCTGACATAAAACCCCGAGACATAGTCCAGTTTTGAATACTTCCAACATGAAGATGTTATACAAATTGATTATCGCAACTTCGTATGGTTGAGACCAGGTAAACACTCCTTCATTACACAATTCCTCAGTATCCAAGCGCTTACAACCAATATATTCTACGCACGTGCGTGAACAATAATATAGAATCCACTATCTTGAGTTGTTTCACCCGCTGTGAAGACTTTTGCTTCTCAAATGCTTTGGGTCGTAACCTAAAACAACCAATGACTATAAATGTTTCAATAATCAACTTACTTACCAATCTCCCAAATCAAGATTTTAATCAGAGATAAGTATAGTGTATTGTTAGTCATATGTTGGTAGTTTAGTGTATGAACACATAGAGTATTATTTGTGTCTGATTGTCTAATGTTCGAACTTAATAATTTTCCAAGTCTTACATTAGTGTATCAATGTTTTACCGAATCCAATCAATAATATTTAATCAACTCTGTTTTTTTCTACCTTGTTTTTCTTACCAATACAAGCAAAACTGCACTATATATACTTTAGTTTCAATAAAAAAAAATTATCTAGATGTGTTTGTGCAACTTGATTGAAAGGAAAAACTTGAAGTATCAAATTTGGGATTTAATTACTCATTTAGCTGAAAATTCTTTTGATATATACTCTTTAAAAGTTTTTCTTTGGAACTACTTAAGTTTTTCGATTCATATTGATGATTTAGATTTATTTTTCCAACTGAAAAATATTTTTACCAATCTAATTATGATTTAGATTTTACTTATTTGTTAGTTTGATTTTTGATAATGGTTAAGGTCATGATGGATTTCGATTTTTTTTAGTTTTTTTTTTTGTTACTATGTTTTTTACAGAAGTTAGGATTTCGATATTTTTTGTTTAGCTATTGATTTTATGAGTAATACATGATTAGCATAATGTATGCTGATATTCAGTTCACCTCGTAAACACATACTCTATTTTTCAGCAAACCAAATAGTATGATGTAATCACGCTGTATAATGTACTGCTGTAATCACGTTAAACTTCAACTACATATCGTATACCACTATGCATGCAAATAATACGCTTTTTATTTGCAAGTTTTCGATTTTATGGTTTTTTAAGATTCTTCTTCGGAATTACTATGTCATTCTTCTTCTACTTTTGTACTCCCTTCTCCCACTGGTTTCATCTCTTCTCTACTAATTCTTGTTTCCCCTTTGATCCCGCTCACATTGCTTTTAATTATTTCAATTTTTAGAAATATAAGTCTTAATCGGTTTTGGTTAGTATAGATGCATTCGCTGACGATATAAATCTATGTTTTTCATGGTTTTCGTTTGTATGATTATTTGACCTAAAATTAATAACTAAACTATGTATATCTAGAGTTTATCGTTTTATTCCATTTTTTTATCGAATCAGGTTGTTCTTGATTATGAATCAATCACTGATCAATGACTTTGAATGATTTATGATCTTTGATTTGTGTGTCTTTGAATAACTATGTTTCTTTATTTTCTCTCCCTTTTTAATAAATGCATTTTTTTTAAAGAAGCAACCTTTTAAATTGATATATTGTAAAAAAATGTACATAAATTTCGAGTTTTTATGAATAATTATACTAGTAAGTAATATTGACGAGAACTCCTAACGAAAGAACTATAATATACATCAAGCGAACTAATTGCATATAGTTCCATGAGGAAACCAATGCTTTTCGAGAAATGGTTTCTTGTTTCATGTCCAAAGTACATCGTTAAGCCTATAACTCCAATCTTTTTGTGTAGTTTTAATGATTTTCTCAAGAATGGATTTAATCTCATAGTTTGAGATTTCAGCTTGCCCACTAGTTTGCGGGTGATACGGCATACCAACCTTGTGTGTTATGTTGTACTTATTGAGTAGAGCATGGAAGGATTTCTGACAATATGATCCTCCATCACTGATAACCAATCTTGGTGTACCATGTCTAGAAAAAATATATTTCTTCACAAACTCACAAACAACTTGAGAATCATTAGTAGGGGTGGCTTTAGCTTCCACCCATTTTGAAACATAATCCACAGCAAGAAGTATATAAAATTTTCCCATTAGATTGACAAAAGGACCCATAAAATCAATTCCCCACACATCAAAAACTTCAAAAGCAAGAATTGGTGTGAGTGGCATTTGATTTTGAGCACCTAGATTGCCCGTTCTTTGACATCTATCACAAGATTTGCAAAAAATGTATGCATCCTCAAATAGGGTAGGCCAATAAAATCCACTTTCAAGTACTTTGAAAGCGGTACGTTTAGAACCAAAGTGACCACCACATGCATAAGTATGACGAAAAGTAAGAATAGATTGAAATTCAGAATTAGGTACGCACCTGCGGATGATTTGATCAGAACCGTATTTCCACAAGTAGGGCTCATCCCACACATACTGCTTGGCTATTTTCTTAAGCTTAAGCTTTTGAATATTAGACATTGTATTAGGTACTTATCTTGTAACCAAGTAGTTCACTATATACGCGTACCAAGGTGTTGAATCTTCAATTAAGAAAAGTTATTCGTATGGAAAACAATCTTGTAAAGGAAGTTCTTCTTCGGAAATAACAAGTCTACTAAGATGATCCGCAACAATATTTTCAACACCTCTTTTATCCTTTATTAGTAATATCCACCGTATAATTCTTGGCTTAGCTTCTTTGTTCTTCAGTAGGTACCTAAGTGATGCATGATCGGAATACACAACCACTTTTGAGCCCACCAAATATGATCTAAATTTTTCTAGTGCAAACAGTATAGACAGAAATTCTTTCTCAGTGGTAGAATAGTTGATTTGTGCATTGTTTAGGATCCTAGATGCATAATAAATCACATGAGACAGCTTGTTTACTCTTTGACCCAAAACGGCTCCAACTGCATAGTTACTTGCATCACACATTAATTCAAAAGGTAAACTCCAATCCGGTGACTTGATAATTGGTGCGGTTGTCAATAATTCTTTCAATTTATCAAAGGCATCCTTGCACTCCTTGTTGAAGTAAAAAATAACCCTCTTTTTGTAATAATTTGCACATTGGAATTGATATTTTGGAGAAGTCCTTTATAGACCGCCTGTAAAAACCTTCATGACGAAGAAACAAGTGAATCTCCCTCTCCGAAGTGGGGTATTGTAAGTTTCTTATTAAGTCTATCTTTGCTTTGTCAACTTCAAGCCCTCGAGAGGACACGATGTGACCTAGCACTATACCATGGTTTACCATAAAGTGGCATTTCTCCCAATTTAAAACAAGATTAGTGTCTATGCATCTTTTAAGCACAAGTTCAAGATTTTGTAAACAAATATCAAATGAATTTCCATAAACACTAAAATCATCCGTAAATACCTCAATGATGCGTTCCACGTAGTCAGAAACTATACTGACCATACACCTCTGAAAAGTAGCAGGTGCATTGCAAAGACCAAACGGCATCCGTCTATAGGTAAACGTACCAAAATTACAAGTAAAAGTAGTCTTCTCCTGATCCTCCGGTGCAATAACAACATGATTGTACCCCGAATAACCGTCCAAAAAGTAATAATGTGAATGTCCCGCTAACCTCTCTAACATTTGATCAATGAAAGAAAAAGGAAAGTGATCCTTTCGGGTTGCTGTATTAAGCTTTTTGTAGTTTATGCTCACTCTCCATCCTGTTTGAACTTTTGTAGGAACAAGTTCATCATCTTGATTTCTAACAACAGTGACACCTGATTTCTTAGGCACCACTTGAACCGGGCTAACCCATTTGCTGTCAGAAATTGGGTACATTACCCCCACACTTAGTAATTTGAGGATCTCTTTCTTCACGACCTCGATCATTGGGGGGTTAAGATGATAGACGCATTTATGTGTCTATTTTGGTCTCAATTATATGTATTATTAGTGCTCGATTTTGTAGTTATTTGATTATTTTATGTTTTTGTAGGTGTTTTTGGTGAAATAAGCTTTTGCGGCGAATTTGGCTCGAAAAGTAGTTTTTGCGCTCGTGGGAGAAAATTACTAAAGCCACCACTCAATTGGATAAGGGGCACCTCAGTTGATAAGGGTCACCCACATGGAAACTACTATTGGCAGAACAAAACTGGATAAGGGGAGGTCATCTTCTCCAAATTTCAAATTCAGAAAAGGCGGCAAGATAGGTGTTTTAATGGCAGAATTAGGGTTTCGATTTTGGAAGTGTTTTGGGGAGATTCAATCGTTGGATTTTCTTCAAATGGGTCAGATTAGGTTTAACAGGGAAACTACAGTTGATGGACTCGATTAAAATTGGCTAGATCATCGGGTAATTCTCCGGTTTAAGCAAAATAGAGAAGAGAGATTTTCAGGCAAGAATTAGACAATTCTGGGGAGATTTTCACAGGAAAGGTTTGCAACAATCCTGTCAAACTAAAACAGGAATGGTATGTGACGTGGAATCGTAAAAAAAAATGAAAGAAATCAATAATTCTCGGTGAACAGGGTGTTTAGAGTATCTCGGGATTTTATTCAATATTTGGAAGATACGTGAGGACTTAAGAGAAGACATTTGGTTTTATCCAAGGAAAATGGGAGTGTAGAAAGAAAACACAGAAGACGTGATAGATTTTTCCTTAACCTTCCGCGGAATAAATAAAAGAATAATCGAAGAAAATAGTATTTTTGGGAAGATTTAATCGGTCAGTTGTGTATATATAGGATTGTTGGGAGCCGGAAAAAGATTATCGAGAGTTTGGGGTTGTTTCTGTGAAGCTGCAGAGCTAAATCTCAAGCTGAAGGAAGAAGACGAAGCTGAAGAACATAAAACTGTGCAGGAAAGTCGTTCCTAGCGTCTTAAATTTCAAATACTGTAACAACTTATTAGCCACGCATATCTTCAGTTTGCAATATCTATTGTAACAGTTAACTCTGTAACGCAAATACATCGTTGCAGATTCGCTGAGTTATATAATTTCTTCAATAAAAACACCTTTTGAGCCATGATTTATTATTTTGAGCATGTTTTTACCATGAGGATCTAAACCTCATCACCAAGATGACGGATGAAGCCTTATTTCACAATTGTTTGGTAACTATATTTGATTCTTTATGACTTTTTGCACTTGATTCAATTGATTTATGATTTTCATTAATTAGTTGTGAATTTTTTTGATGTTGTATGCTTAAACGTAAGATCTTTTTATATATCATGCTTTTGATTTACATCTAATGTTTTAGAAATCTAATTTTGGCAAAGAAAAGAGTCAACAAAAGAGCTAGAATTGTTTTGAGTCATTATATGAACCAATTGAATGTGATTAATGGTGGAATACGAAGTCCTAGTATCTCTTGATATTGTGACAAGCTTTTGTATATATTTCTTTTCTTTTTATTTTCAAGTCTTAAATCAAACCTTTACAAGTCAGAGTGAACGACAATCCTATTTACCACTATAAAAAATCTGATCAATTTTGGCGCCGCTGCCGGTGACTTTTTTTTAGGTTAGGTTTTAGGTTTTATTTTATTTTTTTTGTTAGATTTTACTCTGGGTATTTTTGTTTTTGGTGTGCAGGTTTTGCTGGAAACTAAAGGTGGAAAGTTGGACTTGCCTAAAAGAGCAGAAAATCCCAATCTCTTATTTATTTTATTTTTGTTAGTTTTTATTTTTGGAACTTTTTTATATTTTGTTTGCTTGTCTGTATATATTTTGTATTTAAAAAAAAAACACAAATACGAAAGCACACGTGCACTTCATATTGCATCGTCTGGCACCGATTATTAGGAAAACACGTGGTTTAGTAAGGTGAACCCTTTGGGCATTATCATCTGAAACACCACAAGGCTTAGCCTTGTACCTTTGACCAATCTCTGACTGTAGGTATATTTTGCTAAAGGTAATCCAAGCCTACCCAAAATAGTGAAGCCCAGCATTTGCATTTGCACGTGCACAAATTATGTCGAACTGGTTCTATAATAGCCAATACAATGAATATCCGGCTGAGCAACATGGACATTATTCTTATTATGACCATAATGTGAATAGTGGTTGGGAACGCTAATCTTTTCAAGGTTATGGTTCATACCATGGTGAGCCAAATTACTATTTGCACACCCACCAGTCATATGAGAAAAACAATCCTTCTATTTCTCTAGAAAAGGCTCTCAAGAGTTATTCCTTATTTACGAAGGAAACCTTTAATATTCCAGACGAATCCCTAGATCAGTCAAAGATGTCTCTATAAGAGTCTCTCATGCGATTTACTGAGAATACAAATAGGATTATGGAAAAACTGGCTCAAAATAGTCATAGTTTCCAATATAGTGTTTCCAATAATACCCTTGAAAATGAGGATAGTTATTTGCATAATCAAGATGACGAGGTTAGAATTGGTAACACTACTTTAGATGAGGTTCAACCATTTTCATGTTATTATAATGATAATTATGATGAGGATAGCGTTGATGAAGAATCTAACATTGGTGATCAGGAATTTTTTACTTCAAATGAAATTTATGATGATAGTATTATTTCTGATTCAAATCCCGATAATTTTAATGATTATTCACCTATTCAAAAGGACGAGTATTTGACTAGAGATACCACTTCTTTAGATGATGTAGAATTTCCTCTTGATTATGAAGTTGATGATGGTTTAGAGGAACAAGTATATTTTGAGTCTAGCGATTGAGAAACAATAGACTTAAAAAAAGAATATGAACTCGTCGATATGAGTGAGGATGTACCTGACTTAGAAGAATCAAGGTGAAAATGACTTATGTATGACTGAAGACGTTAAACTTAGCACTTCTTGGGAGGTAACCCATGCTCATGAAACACGGTAATATCTTTCCTTACTTCTTTTGCTTTAAGTGGTAACAGTTTCTCCTTGTCCATGCTTTTAATTTTATCTTTAGAACATTGAGGACAATGTTAGATTTAAGTTTGGGGGTATGGGAGAAACTTTTTAGTTGCAATAAATAAACTCCAGAGCCTAGAAATTTATGCTTATTAAGGATGGCACTAACCAATCTAAGTGGATGGAAGCATCTTGGTTGTAGGAGTTGATGATCCAATCTGAGTAGATGGAAACATCTAAATAGAGTTTATTCATAAAAGCACAGAGCTCAGGTGATAGAAATAACATGGTAGTTTCACCATATCTCAATGAGTCATTTTCACCTTCTGTTTTTATTTTATTTTCTTTTTAAAATATGTTTCTCTAAGTGATTTGGTGGGACACGCGTATCACATTGTTACCACCATTGGGATGAAGTAGAGTGATTGAGTTACTAAAAAAAATTATAAAAATTATATAAAAAAAAAATTTATAAAGACCAGGCCAATTAACCAAACGGAATAAATAAAATAACGCTTGGATAACAATATGTGTGTGTTCTCAATGTCTCCGTCGCCTAAACAAGCATGGAACGCAGGATCCATGGGAATTACCATGTAATCTGCTGACAAGAAGCATGCGCTTGGATCCGCAAGATCTAATCATGTTGTTATATAAAAATAAATAAATAATAATAATCATGTTTTTTAAACATTTACATCATGTTGGCTAGGTTACCCATGAGGCTCGCTGGTAGGCTAGCACAACAACCTGTTCAATTAATGTAATAGTATGTTGTTGGAGCTTAGATTGTTAGGCTTCCAACTAGTTAATGTAACATTATTTCTCTTAATGTAAATGTTTAAAAAAAAAATTATTATTATTATTGAATAAAATCGACCACTAGTTACCTTGTAAATGCCAGCTGAGTTGATATAGAATTAGGATTATCAACACTGGTTCCCTTGTATATGCTAGTTGTGTTGATATTAGTCAGACCAGTATCTCAGTCCATTAGGATAGGTTCATCCTGGAAATGGCCTTCACACAGATATAAGAAACACCCTTCACCTTAGTTAACATCAAAACCATCTACGTTTTTCTCTATATCCATCTTCTTAATCTATTCACGTGATTTGTTGACTCCGGATATTGATGTCCATAGTGCGACTATCTGAGTAGAGCTCTGTCACTTATATATGAATTTTAGTATGCTTGAGTGCAAACTCGTGTACAACAATTGGAATTTCGTATTAGGGTAGTTCCTCTTGTAGTCAATGAGAGTATGCCAACCAAGGAGGTTCTTTAGTGTTATTCCAAGGTTATGCGTAGATATCTAGGGTCTGGAGTAAAGGTTTTGTGGGTATATTTCTTGTAAACTCTCCCGAGACTATAACTCGGCCACTAGGGCCACCTAGGGGTTTAAAGGCTTGTTGCACATGCTAAGTGCAATCGCGATGCCTGCGATAGTGAGTTAGGATTTTATTTTATTTTTGCTCGAGGACTAGAAAATAATAAGTTTGGGGGTATTTGATAGACACATTTATGTGTCTATTTTGGTCTCAATTATGTGTATTATTAGTGCTCGGTTTTGTAGTTATTTGATTATTTTATGTTTTTGTAGGTATTTTTGGAGAAATAAGCTTTTGCGGCGAAATTGGCTCGAAAAGTGGTTTTTGCGCTCGTGTGAGAAAATTACTAAAGCCACCCCTCAATTGGATAAGGGGAACCTCATTTGATAAGGGGCACCCACATGGCAACTACTATTGGCAGAACAGAACTGGATAAGGGGAGGTCATCTTCTCCAAATTTCAAATTCAGAAAAGGCGGGAAAATAGGTGTTTTAATGGCAGAACTAGGGTTTCGATTTTGAAAGTGTTTGGGAGAGATTCAATCGCTGGATTTTCTTCAGATGGGTCGGATTGGTTTTAACAGGGAAACTATAGTTGATGGACTCGATTAAAATTGGCGGCCCAACATCTCCCTTGGTTGCTCAAATTAGGGTGATTGCGCATGTTTTAAAAACTCTAATTTGTGTTTGCAGCAGTATGTCACTATCGCAAATAGATCATAGCCGCTCATCTTCTCCAGCCTAGTCGGACGAAATATATTTAATCTCACTCAATGAGTAGGATGCGGATACATTCACCGGCGACTTGGATATTGTACCGACCAATCGAATATTCTACAGCAGGGTGATAACGCTCAAAATCGTTGGCCCAAATTAGGTTGGCCACACGACTTTGAAACCCTAAAATCAACAACAGTTAGTAATTATCGTAAAATTATTTCCGCCGTCCAACTTCGCCAGCCAAGGCGACCGGCCAGGATTTGATTTTAAATGACCAACAAGATGTCGTCATGATCACCATGCCCTCCTATTTCATGAGGAGTAATCGACCGAGTAACGACTAGCCCATAAAGATCGTTAAACGATCGCCCAAAGGTAACTAGTTGCGCTGCTTGCGTAATACAAAGACGGCCATCAACTGTCGCAAACCATCTCGTCCGTCCAACTTTGCTAGCTTAGTCGGACGGTTTAGATCAGATTTTAGACAACTAATAGGGTGATGCTATGATCGCCGAGCTACAACTCTCCCGTACGATCCCAAACGATCGCCCAAAGATAGTCCTACGCGTTGCTTCAAAAACAATCATTAACTGCCACAAATCATCTCGTCCATCCAACTTCGCTAGCCTAGTTGGACGGTGTAGATTTGTTTTCAGAAAACCAACAAGATAGCATTGTGACCACCGGCCATCATTCCTCCACAAAGAGAGATCGACCAAGTGATAGCTTGCTCATAGGGCACTCAAATAATCACCCAAAGGTGGCCGGTCGTGCTACCTTTTAAGATGCTCAATTCGTGACTGATTCAATGGAGCTCTAAAACAACGATGCTTCCAGCACATCGATTATTTTTCAGCTACTTGTTTAAAAGCGATGCTTTGTAAACATCGACTATAAGCGATGTTATGCAAATATTGATTTCACAAATAACTTTATTATTTAACCTAAAAGCACTATGTGCTGCTTTTAGCGGCGAGTCTCACGACTTGACCCATTTACTTGAGACATCAAACATGTCACAAATTGGGGGATACTCACTGGAGTATTGGTCTAGCGGTTTACAGCGTGCGGCGTGCAATGCGCCCATTACGTGAAAGTGTCAAGAAGTACGGACGGTTAATAGTAATGAGATTAGTGGGTGAAGGTGTGACTAGTCTTCCCTCATAACGGAAACACAATAATCACCACCTTCCACACGACTCAACTACTTAACTTCCTTCACTTCCTATAAGATCAGGGTACGCTCAATGACTTATATAAATAGGTTTCAACCTATTTCGAAACAACAGACAAGTGATCACACAAGTATCTAGAAAACACCAAGAACTGATAACTTACATTCTGCAAGACAGTTCCACATTCTGATACAAGTCATAAAACAACCACACCATCATAATTCAACATTCTGATCTCAAACACCTTCTTCGCTTCCCTCCCTAAGATCAACCATTTTCCTTCACTTTGTAACCGAATTGAATCTGGAACGACCATTTATTGGTTTAGGCCAGAGTCTTACAGATTGATCTATCGAATCTAAAAGTTTTCCCATGTAGTGCATTTTTTTAGGGTTTGAATTTGTTTCTCATCAATACACCCAAATTTACTAAAAACAACAGATTCTTGTTTTTTCCCTCAAACAGATCTCCCAAGAAGTAACGAAGTAGATGAAAAATTATCTCCATTGTGCATATCCACAATGTATAAATCAACCGGAAAGATTAACTGATTCACTTGAACTAACACGTCCTACACGACTCCCTTAGAATATATATTGGACTTGTTAGCCAATTGAATAGTGATCTTTGCATCTTTTAAAGGTCTGAGATTCAAAGAATCATAAACATCGGCTGACATAACCCTTATGGAATCTCCCAAATCAAGTAAAGCATGCTCAAATCGTCGGTTACCAATGGTAACGAGAACTGTGAGCCACCAAGATCTTCACACTTTGTAGGCATCTGCTTAAGTAACATAGCTGTAGCAACTTTCGCCCACTTGAGTGATCTCATTAGCAATCAACCTATCCTTCCTTATACACAAATCCTTCAAAACCTTAGCATACATGGGTATGGTTCTGATGGCCTCAATAAATGGAGTGTTGATGTGTATCTTGCTGAAAATATCCATGATCTCCTTGTCTTGAGCTTCTTTCTTGGATTTGGCAAAACGACTAGGAAAATGAGGAGGGATGGTAAAACTGGAAACTGCGTCCTTAGGTTGGCCAATTGAGGTTGGATTTTCCTTTGGTACGGTTTCCGAATCCACTTCTTTCTCAATATCGTCACTGGGTACGCGTACTGTCCCTGTATCCAAATTAGAATCTGCTACTTGTCTTCCTATCCTTAATGTTACCGCATTAACGTGTTCTCTTGGGTTCACAAAAGGTTGTGATGGGAGTGTTGTATACGCATGAGCCTTCATAAGATTCATATCATTTTCCAATTTCCCCACTTGAGTCTGCAAATCTCTAATAACATTATCAGTTTTTAGTTAATTACGTTCGGTTTTCTGCATGAATCGATCAGTTTTCTGATGACCCTGTTTGATTATGGAGATAAGTGCTTCAAACTTGGATTCCTCATTCTGAGGTTGTTGTTGTTGGAAACCGCCTTGTCTCACATATGGATTAGGATCTGCAGCTTGCTTGTTAGCATAACTAAAATTAGGATGATCTTTCCAACCCTGATTATAAGTATTAGAATAGGGATCATACCTTGGCCTCTGATTAGGAAATATAGCATTTACCTCGGCATACTCTTCGTATGGTGGAGCAACTAAAAAACTTATACGATAAATTTCCTTTTCAATAGTACTCAATCGATGCTCTGTATTTGAAAAATCTCCAATCTCGCTCACTCTCATGACAATTGAATCGTGTCTTGTATAAAATTGTTGTGCATTAGAAGCCATGCTTTCAATCAAACTTGTTGCCTGAGAAATCTTCTTCTCAGTAAGTGAATCACCACCAGCTGTATCAATCAAATTCCGTTACTCTGGAAGTAATCCTTCTGTTTCTAGGTGAAAATATTTCTGCTAATTTCGGTAATTTTGGGTGTAAAGGTGAGAAATAATTTAAACCCTAAACAATGTACTGCAAGGGAGTACTTTAGATTCGAGTGATCAATCTATACAAGTCCGGCCTAAACCAAGAAATGGCTGTTCCAGACTTAGTCACAAAGCGGAGGAGAGTGGGTTGGTTTTGGGGAGGGAAGCAAGGAAGGTGATGAGACCAGAATAGTTGATTCTGGAAGAGTAGTTATGTTACTATGACTTGTATCAAAAAAGTGGGAAGGCTAACAAGGTAAGCTAGCAAGTAAGTATTTTCTGAGTGTTGTATATTCCCGAATGAACATGTTGTTCTGTGGAAATAGGTAAGACCTATTTATACAAGTCGAAGTGAAACGTACTCTGGTCTCATTAAGGGATGGATAAATGAGTAAGTAAATGGGAGGAGGTGATAAACGCATGCATGGAATTGATGTTCCATAAAATTGTTAAAGTATGAAATTGATGTTTCAAAAAGTGGTTAATGCATGGAATTAATTATCGGGAGTTTCACCATTAACTCCCTATATTTACTAACTGGCTCACCCTTATGACGGGCGTAGTGTACGCCGCATGCTGTAAACCGCCAAACCAATACCCAAAGAGGATCCCCCAGTTTGTGATATATGTTTGATATCTCGAATGCTTTTTTGGAAAACATATGGCACGTCGTTGTTGCCTGGAAAGTCGAGCTTGGGAGACTTGGTAGCTTGGTGACCTTCGACGGTCGATATATTGCATCTTAAGAGGAAGGTAGCCGTTGATCGTCGCACGCTTTCGTTCGTTGGTGGCCGCATAGAGAAGGCCAACATGGTGGCGCGGCTAAGTTGGCATGCCATGGTTTTGCATGGCCAAACTTAGGTTTTCGGGTCACAGGTTACCATGCATTGTCTGGTAAACTTGGATGGCTAGGATTTTCTCCTGGGGTTGAAGGGCAACCGTTGATTGTTTCACGCCTTCGTTTTGGTAGCCACGTAGGGAAAGCCATAATGGTGGCGCGGATATGCATGCCTTGGCGCAATTAGGTTGGCATGGCATGCCTTGGCGTGGTTTGGCTTGGCATGTGGGGCCAAGGGTTTACCATAGGTGCATGGCGTGGCTAGCCTTGGCTAGGTACGGTTTTGGCTTGGCATGTGGGGCCAAGGGTTTTCCATGGGCGCGTGGAGTGGCTAGATTTGGCAAGGTGACGTTTTGTCTTGGCATGTGGGGCCAAGGGTTTTCCATAGGCGCATGGCGTGGCTAGATTTCGATAGGTGCTGTTTTGGCTTGGCATGTGGGGCTAAGGGTTTTCCATAGGCGCATGGCGTAGCTAGCTTTGGCTAGGTGCGGTTTTGGCTTGGTATGTGGGTCCAAGGGTTTGCCATGGGCGCATGGTGTGGCTAGATTTGGCTAGGTACGTGACCAAGCTAGGGTTTTGGGCCAAAGGTCGTTTGGTAACCTTAGACGGCCAGGATTTGCTCTTGGGATTAAAGGGCAACCGTTGATTGTTGCACGCCTTCGTTCTAGTAGCCGCGTAGGGAAGTCCAACATGGTGGCACTACTAAGTTGGTATGGGGCCATGGTGATGTGCATTTGGCAGGGAGCGATTAGTGTGGCTGGCATGGTTTGTCATTGGCATAGAGGTGCAGCTAGCATGGTTGGCATACTTTGGCGTGGTTGGTGTGGATGGCATGATTTTCCATTGGCACAGAGGTGCGGCTAGCATGGTTTTCATGCTTTGGCGCGGCTGGTGTGGCTGGCATGATTTGCCATTGGCACAGAGGTGCGGATAGCATGGTTGGCATGCTTTAGCGTGGTTGGTGTGGCTGGCATGATTTTCCATTGGCACAGAGGTGCGGCTAGCATGGTTAGCATGCTTTGGCGCGGTTGGTGTGGATGACATGATTTTCCATTGGTACAGAGGTGCGGCTAGCATGGTTGGCATGCTTTAGCGCGGTTGGTGTGGCTGGCATGATTTTCCATTGGCACAGAGGTGCGGCTAGCATGGTTGGCATGCTTTGGAGCAGTTGGTGTGGCTGGCATGATTTCCCATTGGCACAGAGGTGCGGCTAGCATGGTTGGCATGTTTTGGCGTGGTTGGTGTGGCTGGCATGATTTTCCATTGGCACAGAGGTGCGGCTTGCATGGTTGGCATGCTTTTGCGCGGCTGGTGTGGCTGACATGATTTTCCATTGGCACAAAGGGAATTAGGGGTTGGATTTCCGTAACCCTAATTGAAAAAGATACCCCGGTAATTATTTACAGACACATTAAATATTTCAATAAATGTGCATAGTAAATGCTTGTTACTTAAATGTTGTGACGTCACTGTCTACTAGGGTTTATGGTTTTACGATTTTAACCCTAGGCTAAAAACCACCATCAATATTAAGTCCCCTGCTTAGCTCGGAACAGGTTCCTTGTTGCGAGGTAAGCATATGATGATGACAAATAAGGACGAAATCGAGACGTAAATCATTGCAAATATGGTCAGGAAAATTCGACTAACCTTTTTGAGGGGGTGAAGAGAATTTTGGCTTCCCGTGTTGGCGGCCCTATGTAAGTTGTAATGGGGATGCAGACCGTGGAATGGTGAGATGAAAGTTACCGGCTTGGTCTGTTCGTACATCTCCCAGGCGAAGCGGGCACGGTATTGGAAAACAAAGCATAATGGACGGCTTGGCTTGTGGGGCCAAGGGGTGGCGTGGTCTTGGAAAGCAAGCGCGCGTGGATGACTTGGCACGATAGGGCCACGACAGGGGAGCAGGCGTCCTGGCATGGTACGGCCATGGCAAGGCGAGATGTACATGGACGGCTAGGCGTGGTGGGGCCGCAACAATGGAGCGGATGGCTTGGCCTGGTGCGGCCATGGTAGGGCGCGGCTCGGTGAGGCGTGCATGGACGGCTAGGCATGGTGGGGCCGCGACAATGGAGCAGATGGCTTGGCATTGGGAAGGTGAGTAGAGTGGATGTATTATCGCGTGGGTCCAAGGCATGGCGTGATCAGTCTTGGGCATAGAAATTGGTCTTTGCGGGACCAGTTTCCTCTTTTCCTTTCTTGGATCAAAATAGGTAATCCTTTCCTTGTTCAAACTACCACGTACCATGTATATAAAAGGAGGGCCGGCCTCTCTTTTTTGTTTCACGCCTATTTATTTATCTCAGCCGTGTGGTAGCAGTAAAGCAGAGCGGACGAGCAAATCCTAGGTATGCCTTCCAACACTTCTTCTTTAACTTGTTTTTTCTCGTTTATTTTGTGTTGGTGTAAACCCTAGTCATAGGCGTACCTTTTCATGGCCTTTTAGAAAATTTTAGTGTGAATCCTAGTCGTATGCATGTTTTGTGCGAGCTCGTAGTAGTACTTAGGCATGAATACCATAGTAATGTTGATTGTCTCAACTCACTGTGTAAAGTAAGCGCGCAATTGCCATCATTTTCCACGAAAACCTAGTTTTTAGGTTTGCTCCTTGTTTTAGTGTGGCCGTGTGTATGATTCCCATGGTAGGGCGCACCTCCTCGGTTGGACAATAATTTTATGCTGCAGGGTACGGCCTTGAAACTGACTGTCTTGCGTCTTGGGTGAAAAAATAATTTACGTGCACTTTCCGTAATAATTTCTCTTCGTATTTTTCCATTGTAGTTGTTTGGAAGGTGAAAGTAGCGTGAGAGAATCTTCATTATGATGTCACTTGAGGAAAGTTCTGCTGTACCGAAAGACGTTTGCAATTCCAAGCCAAACGTAGATTCTTCACCGAAAGAAGTTCTGTGGTACCGAAAGAAGTTCTGCGGTGAATTCTTCACCGCATCGTCCATGGTTAGGAGAAACCATCCCAACTATGTGTCGATTCTTCTGACCGGTTCGGAAAGTGAGGAAGAAGGCCGGTCGGTTCGTCCAGGAGGCGTAGTAAGGTTTTGTCTTCAGAGGAAAGAATATCATGCCTCTCCTATTTATTTTAAAATCTCCGTGAGTTCGATGCATCCATTTGAGAAATGGGTGCGGTTCATGATGAGCTAGGAGCATGTAAGAACCAATTTAAATAAGGCACAGATCGTTGATGCCGTTGCGGCTTCCGCGGTGCTTCAGATTAGGAAAGATATTCCAGGCTTGGTTGCTTTTGTTTCCAGATGGTGTCCGGACACCACACGGCCGTATGCAGATGGGTTGAAATAACCATTTCCTTGGAAAGCGTGGTTGTATTGTTGAACCTTCCCGTAGTTGGAAACCTTAATGTTAAGTTGTCTGCAGATGAAGAAGAAATGCATGCCGCCCTAGTTGGGAAATCAAAAGGATTCATTCGGAAATAAAATGAGACGAGATGCTTCTATGACTGGTGGGTGTCTCAGTGGTTCCCTGAGGCGTTAGAGTCGAACCAGAAGAACAGTATACTTCATGTTGCAGCGTTCTTGGCTCTTTGGCTATCCAGAGATAATTTTGATGACAGCTCGGGCAAGAAAGAGATAAGACATGAACTTATCAAGTTTGCCATAAAATTGGAAAAAGGTGTTGTTCTCCCCATTGGCGGTCTGTTTCTTGGTTCTTTATATGCACACTTGGATCAACTAGTTTCGGACATGCGCGCCTCAAACGGCTTCATGAAAGTAGATTCGTATATTCATGCCGCTTTTCTCCAGGCATGGCTGTGGGATCATTTCGAGAAGTATGCCCCGAAACCGTTGGTTGTACTTCCCGAGTCTTGGGGTGGCTCTAGGATACTGCGCTGGTCGAACAGGTGTCCCAAGACTGGTTCGAACCTGGTCGGATTTCTTGACAACTCGTACGCAGTTAATTTTCGTCCATGGGCTCCGGTGCATGGGTCTATAACTCAGGTCACTACATTTGCTCCTGCTCCAAACATGTCTTTGACTTATGATAAAGAGGATCTGAGTGTCGGGGAGATGGTGTTCATGCGAAGTTGCACGCCTGGTCATGTGCCGTCTTTCTTCCGAGGATATTGCAAAGAAACCTCTTACAACATCGATAGAGCGGATCGGCATATGGGCTTTGATCAGGGGGTCCCACTTATTCGTCAGCCGGTCGTTCCAGAAGTCCCGTTGTTAACTGTTCTTGATGTTGGTGCTCTTGTGTCGGGTAAAAGTCTCCCTTTCCTGCTCGCGAAACGGAATCCATCAACAACCTCCAAGTATAACACATTTTGGCAGGACGAGTTTCTTGCAATCCATAGATTCGTGAACAACGTGGTAGAGAATCATCGCAGCAAGCTTTCTTCTGCGGTTTTAGCGGAACATCCACTGCTGAGGTATCCCAAGCGAAAATCCGCTATCCCGAATGCAGACAGTCCCCAAATGAAAGAGAGGAGATCTAAAAACCATGCTGGTGGTTTTCAGTCGGGTCTGGAGGCTCTTTCGACTTTTAGCTCTTCCAATATGCGAGTACGTATAATTTTCTTCCTGACTTAGTCGGATTACGTATGTCTTTGTCTCATTCCTGAGTGTTCGTCCTTGTAAATTTCCCAGGGTCTTAGCAGTGTGAACGTCTTTGATAAACTTGCACGTAGTCAGAAAATAACACCTCTTGAGACAGAAAGCAGTGATGCTGAGCCTACCCATGACGTAGGGGAATCCGATAAGGATGAAAGCTCAGAGTCCAGATATGGCGGGATTAGTTCTTCTAATAACAATGTTGAATCTTCCTCTAGTCGGTCTGAAATAGGATCAGTGAGTCTTCTCCATGCCATTCTTTTTCCTCTTTTTTTTTTGTTTGAAGAGTGTCTAAACCGTGATATCGCAAAGCGACACCGGTTTTGAAGCTGAACTCGAGAAGGAAACTGGTAAAGACACGGCTTTGTCTCCAGCCGTGTCATCCAATCCTGGTAGCTTTAAAACAGAGGTTGATCAAGACGAAAGTGTTGTTGTGACTCAGACGATAGAGATTGCTGATGTGAACCCTGGAAAAATTGTCGTTAGGGATCCCCTGCCGGTTATTGATGTAGTTGCAGGCACTACCTTTGTTCCTCCATATCCGGTTCCTTATCCGGATCACGTGTTTATTGGGGGATTTAGCGTGCCAGCTAAGCATGCGGCGTTATACACTAAGATATGGGAAAGCCAAGGTCATATTTCCACGACCAAGAAAATTACTAGTCGATACGCGCTGGTCAAGCATGTGGAGGAAGTCTTGTCTTCAATCAACGACATGCGCAACGTGACTGGTCACACAGTTTCCGAGGATATAATTTCAAGCTGGAGGTTTCATCGCGATATGTGCATGGATTTCGAGTTCAATGCTCCTTGGTTCGTTAACGGCTTCTCTGAGGTTGAAAGTTGCTCGTCAAAACAGTCGAAGGTCATTCCGCAAACACGGTAAAGAAGCAGGAAGCGGAATTCAAAAAATTGTGTTGGCAACTGAAGTTGAAAGGGGGGGCTCTCTAGAGCACAAAGGAGGCCTTTTCTAAGAGGAGCAAGCCGTTGTTGGAAAACTTTCCTTGAATACATTTCTGTCTCTTGAACTTCTTGTGTTTAGTTGTTTTTTTTTTGAAAGGCAAATGGAAACGCCTAGCTTATGGTTTTTTTAATTTTCTGGTTTTCTTGGGTTGATAGATAAATGTTACCTTGATGATTTTGGATTATTCTTTTGAAATGAAATGTTTAGGATTGAATTTTTTTGGAATGAATTGTTTAGGATTGTTTTTGGTTGTGATTGAAAGTGGCGCATGTAGATGGTGGATTTTCAACAAAGGGCAAAACTGGAAAATCATGATACTGCATGTTTCTGATACGGCTTCAGGCATGTGACGATTCATATTTTACGAAGCCATGATGAACATGTCTTTCGAAAAGTCTCCACTAGCTGAACGTTTGATCCCTGGCATTTCATTGTGCCCTCTATGTAGAATAATAGAATTGGGCGGTCCTCCTACATAATTGTTTGTTTAGTGGGATTAACGCCTTCAGGACGTCGGTGATACTCAATGTTCCTTGACTACATGAGAGCGACCCCCCTCTACATAGAAGAACGATTGGGCGGTTCTCCGTCAGATTGAGAGCAACAACGCCTTCGGGACAGTGATACTCACTGATCCTGACTATGTAGAGCGATGTGTATAGACTCGGGTGTTCTTAGTAGTGTCTGAGAGCAACCTCAGGATTTGTCGTCTCCTGACTATGCACATAGATTGATTCTGCCGTGACTAACACCACTGAATTCCCAGAATAATCTATTATTGCTCCAATTCCATGGTCGAATCCACGTCCTGATCCCATGGAATGGCAATAAAAATTTTCTCCCATTCTATGGTCGAATCCACGGCCTGATCCCATGGAATGGCAATAACAATTTTCTCCTATTCCATGGTCGAAACCACGGCCTGATCCCATGGAATGGCAATAACAATTTGCTCCTATTCCATGGTCGAATGCACGGCCTGATCCCATGGAATGGAAATAACAATTGCTCCTATTCCATGGTCGAATCCACGGCCTGATCCCATGGAATGGCAATAACAATTGTTCCGATTCTATGATCGAATCCACGGCTCGATCTCATAGAATATCAATGAAACAACTATATTATCTCATTACTCCGATTTCATGATCGAATCTACTAGTCTCGTGAAATGGTGATGGATAAATCTCAATTACTCCGATTCTATGGTCGAATCCACGATCTCATGGGATGGTAATGCTCATTTTATTATTCTGAATTTGTAGTCGAATCCGCATCTGATCCTACGAATTAATAATGAAACATCTATTCGCTTTTATTACTCAGTTTCATGAATTATTCTCCACTATATCTCATGAATTGATAATAAATACTCAATAATTGGGCATCTGGACCATCACCGAGTAAGCCCCCACAAAAATGGTGCAAGTGTACTCGACAATGATGCACGAATGAGCACCCGGATGCGCCAACGAGCATCCAAAAACATGAAACAATGGAGAGTTCTCCACAAAATAGGAGAGAGAAAATAATAAACAATAAAATAATGGGAAGCGCCCATGGCCCACCGGACGGCCATGCCCTAGACGTGGCCGGTCCCATGCTTCCCCATTATTTTCTTTATTTTCTCACAATTCTCATACACCCATGGAGAGTTCTCCATCTTGGCAAAATTTCCGCAAAAAACTCAAGAGTTCTCCATAACTTGGAGAATTCACCAAATAAATTACTCCCTCTGTCTTTTTTTATCTGTCTTAATTTCTACTTTGGTCTGTCTTTTTTTATCTGTCCGCTCTATTTATAGACATACTTTTCCCTTAAACTATCAAATATACCCTTTATTTTTTTATAACTATAAAATCATTTTTAATATAAACTTAATTCCAAATCATAACTATTATCACTGTATATAAGGAAATAATTCATTCAATATTTTTTTTGCATTAATTGTCATTCCTTTTTTAAATGAAAACATTTATGGGTAGTTACAAAATTTCTAATAATTCTAAATTTGGTAATATACTAGCATAACATTAAATATGACTTGTCAAGGGCTAGTCATGACAATTTATATGATTTCCTTAATATCTCGTCAAAGTCAATTAGGACTCTTATTTTAAGACGGAGGGAGTATAAAATAAGGAGAGGTGTGCGGGTCCGGGCAACCTAGCCGGCCGGCCATGCCCAAGCCGTGGACGGTCCCACACCTCACAATCCTTAGCTTTTTTATAATTGTTATTCCAAAACTTCATGGATTCTCCACTAGAGGTGGCAATCAAGGCGAAACCCGCGGATAAACCCGAACCCGGCCCGTGAAAACCCGAACCCGGTTTGACTTGGTTATAAACAGGCCGGGTTCGGGTTAAAGAAATGATGGCCCGTTAGTAAACGGGTTAATCCGTGCCCGTCCCGTAAACCCGCGGGTATACGGGTAAACCCGTGTATAGTAAACTAAATTTAATACCCACCGTTGGATATAAAGGTAACTTAATCATATCCCTACACTAAACATATAAAAACACTAAACCCTAGCGTAAAGAATGTTTGGCCTTCTCTTTTTTTCTTCGCTCATATCACTCACAGCGGCAAAGTCCATAGATTCCATTTCCATACACCACAATCACCATATTCACCACCTCTTTCTCTTTCTCCTTCTTCTAATCTTCTTAATCCTATCCACTTCAAAAGCGTTGAATCAAGGAATCTATTGGACTTCCGGAAATTTTTTAGATTATGCAAGAATCAGAAAAATCGATTGAAGCAGAGATTGAAGAAATTAGAAGATTGAATCGGTCAATGGAGAAATAGAGATGAAGCAGAGATTAAAGAAATTAGAAGATTGAATGGGTCGATGGATAAATAGAGAATCTGTTGTGGTAGTTGGTCGATTTAGGGTTTGACAGCAACAAATGGAAGTTGGGGATGAGACTTGATGAAATTCGAGAGTTGATTGACATTGGAAAGGATGGGTCATCTCTGTTTCTGTTGTTGTTTGAACTGTGATTATTATTATTTTATTTTTTTTGGTATTCTGTTTGAACTATGAACTAGATGCATGTTTAGGATGTTGAAAGATGTTGAATGATTGCAGGGAAGAGCTGTAAAAAAAACAGCCGGGAATAGCCAAAAACAGACTGAATTCTGCCGAATTCAGTTCAGGTGAGTCGCCTAGTGACTCAGCCGACTAAGACCAACCGACTATCATCCACTTGACCCATTGGCTTACGTTGACCTGAGTTGACTCACCAGAAATGGGATAACCCGTGAACCCGCAAGTTTAACCCGTTACGGGTACGGGTTGAAGAAATGACAACCCGTGAAGAATATCAACCCGCGGGTTTTGGCCCGTGTTAACCCGAACCCGTGTAACCCGCACCAAGCAAGCCCCGACTCTCCCGATTGCCACCTCTATTCTCCACATCTTCCTGGATTATCCATATCTTCAAGGACTCTCCATAACTTCAAGGATTCACGAAAAATAATAATAAAATAGGAAAAGGTGTGCGAGATCGTGCAACTTGGACGGACGGCCATGCCCTAGCCATGGTCAGTCCCACACCTTGCAATCCCTAATTTCTCCTTATTATCATTTCCCTCAACTCGTGAAACACCTGGGTTTGAACAAAAATCGTGAC
Source organism: Papaver bracteatum (assembly GCA_023529315.1). Lineage (NCBI taxonomy): Eukaryota > Viridiplantae > Streptophyta > Magnoliopsida > Ranunculales > Papaveraceae > Papaver > Papaver bracteatum. The sequence goes on from JAJJWX010001877.1 coordinate 6,707,601, forward strand.
TTCTCCATATTTTCTCAAATATTGCTTGAATCACGAAAACCAAAAGCCAACATGGTCACGCGGCCGGCTAGCCCCTCACGTAAATTTTGGATTATTAAAACATTTTATTTTAATACTTGCAAAATATTGATGAATTGATCATACATGCTCATTCCACCAAGAAGTCGATAATTCTCAGCCAAGATGAAACTCTTCTGAAAATTCACAACATCGCTCAAACACACATCATAAAATACTGAAACTCTCAGTATGGAGCCAAGGACATCATGGAAACACGTGAATGCCTCTATGACCGACCAGGTTGCTTCTAGGGCTTACATGAATCCGGTCCCACATGTTTTCGCAATTCTGAACTAATTTGCTCAATCGCTCATATTGGGCCCAAAACTCTCTCCTACCTTCCATCTTGAATTATTCCTGAGTTTTACTTTCGGGATATTTTCACCTTCTGAACGAGCTCGAAACCTAAATATTCCCTCATTGGGAGATAGGAAATTCTTTTCCGTATAGAATGGAGGGGCGGACCATCAAAATACGAGTCCGTATGAGAATTCTACATCGATTCTAGTAAATGACGCTAATTAGGGTTTCAACCATCCTGGAGAATCCTCCAAACGACCAACACTTGGTCACGTGGTCACCAAGAGCCAGCCCTTGTCTATCTTGGTCGGTCCCATCTCTCCTACTTAGGTTTTACACCTAATGCTGAACCCAGCAATATTTTCAATAAATGGTGAACTCCCCATTTAATCATCACTTTTCACCAACTCTCAAACTGAGAACCCTGGTGCGTGCTTATTCGAGCGCTGGATGTCACATGGACACTCCTCATGCCGTTAGGTCGGTCCCTCCATCACTCATAATCAACTTTCGGCAATTCTCTAATTGACTGAGAATTGTCCAAAATTAGGGTTCGAATGAACGCTCTGTGAAACCATCATTCTGAGCAATTTCGAACACTAATAAATTTATGTTGATTCATCAATCAACATCTAAAATTAATTAAACAATATTTGGTAATCTACCAATATTTTAATTAATATTTTACTGGGTTACATCACCAGTAAATAATTCGCTGAATCGAGCAATACTTGCTCAATCGCCTGACAATTCTCCATATTTGACAATTCTCCTGTATTTGGTGAATTGAGAAATACTTGCTCAGTTGCCCATCAAATCCTTAATTTTGGTGAATTGAGCAATACTTGCTCAGTTGCCCATCAAACCCTTAATTTTGGAGAGTTGAGCAATACTTGCTCAAATGCCCACCAATTTCCCATAATTCGGTAAATTGAGCAACACTTGCTCATTGAATTCTTATAATTCGCGGCAATACTTGCTCAATCACTCAACTAGTCAGTAACTTTTCATACTGACATCTCTCCGGAGAACTACATATTCGACCCATGAATCGCTGAGCATCCACCATTCATGCTTGATTCACCAAACTTAGACTCAGTGTCTAATCAGTCAATAATTGACTAACCTAAACACGTCTGTCCCGTAGACTCCACGATTCGTGAAATATCAATCACGTCACAAATGGGGGGATATCACTTAGGGTTTTGGTCAGGCGGTCTACGGCACATGGATTCATCCCACGACGATAAATGTGTGTAAGTCGTGTCAATGGTTGAAGGAGTCAGCAAAGTAGTGGGTGCACGATCATCCAAGTTTCCACACGACGTGGAACTGACTTTACCACGATCTCCCACTTTCCCACTCTTTTACTCAAGAAACCGTCACACTTACAGGGGTCAGTGGTGTTACTACTCTAACAGTATAAATAAGTCTCTGAATTCGTTATTGAAGGATATATTTATCAATATTCGAACACTCGAATACACGTGTAACACTGAATTTCTCGAGTAACTACTCACTAGAATTCATCAATCACTCAGAACTTATCAGAACTCAATAGTTCACCAATACTGTAGAAACCTTCAACATACCCACAATCCTCGATCATCACTGATCCCGCACAATTCTCAGCTTCCCTCCTACAGATCAACCCATCCCCCCATTTGCGACCGAATTGATTATGGAACGGTCATTGTCTTGGTTTAGGCCGGAGTCATACATATTGATTTCTCGAATCTAAGCACCCCCTTTGCAGCGGTGCATCTGTGTGAGGATTAACATCTTGCCCGACTGAGGAGTCTCGACAACTCGCTTAACACCCCACTTTCCCGAAAACCGGCGACACATTTTCCCCCATCCACAACGCAAACATCCCAGGGCATCCATGGAACCGTGTGTTGGTAGATGACATGGGATGAAACATAACATGGCTATCGGTCTTATCATTATTATGAAACTTGAAAAAGCAAACCATGTGTTTTGTCTAGGTAAGACTTACTCGGTTTCTTAGGTCTTTTGATAAAAAGTAAACCTTCTAGGTGTGGGACCAAGCTTTATGGGAAATGCGGTCGTGGAAAGTCCCCAATCATTACTGAGCTGTCTGATTAACCGAGTCGTTGACCTTCTGGCTGATCGTTTTGCTTTTAACCTCTGGGAAGTCCCCAGTCATCCCTTGTCATGTCATGACTGATAATCGAGTCGTCGGGTAATTGATTCAAAGTGGATCATCTTTCTCTACCATCTTAACATCTGGGTCGAAGAACGAGATCGACGGTCAAAAATTGACATTGTAACCGAAAGATCGAACCTCCCGCTAAGTTCGCCAATTATTTGTAGGTGAAAATGGTTTCTGCTGATTTCGGTATTTTCGGGTGTAAAGGTGAGAAACAATTTAAACCCTAAACAATATACTGCAAGGGAGTACTTTAGATTTGAGAGATCAACCTGTACAAGTCCGGCCTAAACCAAGAAATGGTCGTTCCAGACTTGCTTCGGTCACAAAACGGAGGAGAGTGGGTTGGTTTTGGGAAGGGAAGCAAGGAAGGTGATGAGACAAGAATAGTTGATTCTGGAAGAGTATTTGTGTTACTACGACTTGTATCAGAAAAGTGGGAAGGCTAACAAGGTAAGCTAGCAAGTAAGTATTTTCTGAGTGTTGTATATTCCCGAATGAACTTGTTGTTCTGTGGAAATAGGTAAGACCTATTTATACAAGTCGAAGTGAAACGTACTCTGGTCTCATTAAGGGATGGATAAATGGGTAAGTAAATGGGAGGAGGTGATAACCGCATTCATGGAATTGATGTTCCATAAAACAGTTAACGTATGAAATTGGTGTTCCATAAAGTGGTTAACGCATGGAATTGATTGTCGGGCGTTTCACCATTAACTCCCTATATTTACTAACCGCCTCACCCTTATGAAACCTCCTTATGACGGGCGTAGTGTACGCCGCACGCTGTAAACCGCCAAACCAATACCCAAAGAGGATCTCCCAGTTTGTGATATGTGTTTGATGTTTCGAATGTTTTTGTGGAAAACATATGGCACGTCGTTGTTGCCTGGCAAGTCGAGCTTGGGAGACTTGGTAGATTGGTGACCTTCGACGGTCGAGATCTTGCATCTTAAGAGGAAGGTAGTCGTTGATCGTCGCACGCTTTCGTTCGTTGGTGGCCGCATAGGGAAGGACAGCATGGTGGCGCGGCTAAGCTGGCATGCCGTTGGCATGGCATGGTTTGGCGTGGACAAACTTAGGTTTTCGGGCCACAGGTTACCACGCGTTGTCTGGTAACCTTGGATGGCTAGGATTTTCTCCTGGGGTTGAAGGGAAACCGTTGATTGTTGCACGCCTTCGTTTTGGTAGCCGCGTAGGGAAGGACAGCATGGTAGCGCGGCTAGGCATGCCTTGGCGCAATTAGTTTGGCATGGAATGCCTTGGCGTGGTTTGGCTTGGCATGTGGGGCCAAGGGTTTTCCATGGGTGCATGGCGTTGCTAGCCTTGACTAGGTGCGGTTTTGGCTTGGCATGTAGGGCCAAGGGTTTGACATGGGCGCATGGAGTGGCTAGCTTTGGCTAGGTGCGGTTTTTGCTTGGCATGTGGGGCCAAGGGTTTTCCATAGGCGCATGGCGTGGCTAGATTTGGCTAGGTGCGGTTTTGGCTTGGCATGTGGGGCCACGGGTTTGCCATATGCGCATGGTGTGGCTAGCTTTATCTAGGTATGGTTTTGGCTTGGCATGCGGGGCCAAGGGTTTGCCTTCATAGAAGTATTGAATGATGAGTGTTGGGGATATGTTGTGATGTGGTCAGCTTGCCAGCAATCTTTTGTACCTCTCCAAGTATTCATAAAGAGACTCCCCCGTAATTTGTAGGATGATACTAATATCCTTACGCATAGAGGCTGCCTTATAAGCAGGAAAATACTTCTCTAGAAATAGCTTTTTCATCTCAGTCCATATTCTAATACTCCCTGAAGAAAGGTAATACAACCATTCTTCCACTAGATCTATTGAAGAGAATGGGAAAGCTTGCAGCAGTGCCGTATCACTGTCTTCAATACCTTGCCTAAGACTTGTCATCTTGTGCTGGAATTTTTGATGATGACGGTTCGGATCTTCTCCAGGATGTCCCTTGAACTTTGGTAGATGATAAAGTAGATTCGACTTCAGCTCCACTGGATTAGTGATTGTAATAAACAATGGTTGTTAATCTAAGCATAGAGATGTCAACTCTCACAACTTCCTCTCCTGGGGCGGAGGAGGTGGGGTTACACCGTCTACCATCTCCTCTGAAGCTTCTTGTTGCGTTTGCTGACGTGTTTGTAGTATTTTTCCTCTACGAGTTTGAATACCGCACCTCTGGTATTCCCAGTCTTTTGGTGCCAGATATTAAGTACCTGAAACCACAAATTTAGAAGAAAAAAAATCTAAAAACAAGAATAAAACTAATAAAAATAACAACTAAAGCTACCGACTGCTCTCCGGCAGCGGCGCCAAAATTTGATGGTTATCGTAAGTGCAATCAAATTAATAATCTTATTTTTATACAAACTAGTAATATAATGGAAGTAAGGATCGTTCCCACGAAGAACAATGAGTTTTAGTTGTCGAAGTGTCACAAAGGAGGGTTTTGTTTTAGATTGTGAACAAAGTAAATAATCAAAGCAAATAAAGTTGTATTATAATCAATAGAGAGAGATATGATCGAGGAATCCTTCTTCGTTAATAAACCGTCAATGAGTTATTATAGTTTACTACTCGTCGTTAATCATAGATTATCACCAACCGTGGAATAACATCTAGATCGGTGTTATCCCATAAATTCCTTATATCACTGGATACGAAGGTTCTCGCCTACCAGATTCTATTCGTCTAAACCACCTAGTAGTATATCTCTCAAGGTGTAATTTGGTCGAATGCTTTATCTTTTGTGAATTTATAGGTTGATCCTACTAGTTAGACTCTTAGATCAAGGTCCACTTTTTAGTGTTGTTTATACACACAATCACTCCATAGAATCCCTCTGTAAGGTCTCATGTTCTCTACTTGTGTACAAGTTATTCAACGATTACTTATCTCCTAACTGAATACTAGCAATAGATTGAATCAATCAATCAAATTTAGTTGGCCACCTAAATAACCTATCAATCAATAATAAATACAAATATTCATTATAGTACAAACAAATGATAATCATATGAAGAACTTCAAAGTAGATTAATATAATAACTCAAATCTTGTTTACAACATAGATTTTATCCTCAATCAATAAGTGTTTAGCTACTCATGGATGTAGAAGCATCCATGATATACATATAAGAAAAGTTTAGAGATATCGTTAAGATTAAATAACGGCTCTGAAACCCTAACTTTCGATCCGTGTGGTGCTTCTCCTCTCCAAGACTTACAATTTTGTGATCCTTTGACGATGTGATATCATTTTACATAACCTAATACCTTTTTATATGTTTACATTGCTTGGTCTTCACGTATCCTAGTCGGTTAAGGAACCCGATCCGAAAATACGAAATAACGACCCCAAACATGACCTTAGGCCTTCCAAGTATGCATACCTGTTTGCATACTTGCTAAATATACGTACCGGTATGCGTACCACAAATTCCAGCAGGAATTTTCGGAATTAAGTATGCGTACCCGTTCGCATACTTTATTGTCTTCGGTATTCGATAAAAACTCGTTTTGGCCACAACTTCTTCGTACGAACTTGGAATGACCTAATTCTTTTTATCTTTAAATTGTATTCAATATGGTGATGAGTAATACTTAATTTGAACGAGTTAATCTCGGTCTTTAGCCTGTGTCTTGATTTTGAGCGTTTTGCTCCTTTTCGTCGCACTTATTCAACACCTCTTGGACTTGGTCACTTGGATACTTGGAATACTTCTATTCCTAGATATTTTTAGAAATTTTTAGCTCCTTTTTGGATGATTCACCTATTAGAGATAAACAAGAGTAATAATACGAAAATATGCAAGAATAATAGCTAAAACAAGTATGGACACTAAAATCATATAAATTATGCATTTATCAGATACGCACACATACACAAAAAAAAAAAAGTGTAAGTACTTGAGTTGTTTCTTACATACGAATGCTAAAGTTATGTGGACGTGCACAAGATTTCGTTTGGTAGGTCTCAAATAATTAAGATTGGCCTCAAACTAGGAAGGATAACAAACTCAAATTCATATGGAGAGGGAAGAAATGTTTTAAGAACGCGGCATGTTAATTAACACTTAGCAGCATAGGAGCAATTTTTGTACTTAACTGAATGCAAGAGTTACAAAAATGCAGATAATAGTATTTGAAAAACGAAACAAAAAAACACACTTTGGGATATTATGTCAGAGACTGAAAATCATTTTCATGGTAACTACCTATATTTATTTTTATTTTTTGCTTAACTAGCTAACCAACTAGTAAATTACCGTTTTTTTTCTAATAGGAAATGGTTAAAAGCTAATAAAACAATTACTTTTTTTTCACCGTTCTTTAGATTGTCCAGACATATGTCTGGAGTTATAATAAAAAAAAATGAATAATAAGTTTTCTCCTTTGCATGTTTTGCTAATAGATATAGGCATTAATTTTCCTCCCACTTTATAGAGATACATATTCATTCATTAATATAACTTAAAAGAAAAACCTTGGGGATTTTTTCTAAATCTTTTTCCTTCTTTGCTCAGATATGGTCTTTTAGGAATCAGATATGAGCAAATATTACTTGTTTTTGATTAGTTTTTATTTAGTTAATCATTGATTAAAATATTTTTCTTCGCTATTAGAGCGATTGTGTCTTCTCTATTTGGGAGACTCTGTTAGAGCATTGCTCAGTCGAACTCGCAAGCGTTTCTATATCAAGCTTGTTGTCAAGTTTAGTTGCCAAAACTATAAGTCTTGATTTCTAGTCTACTTATAGCTAAGTCTCAGACTAGGATAGAAAGTGTAGTTGAGCTCTAGACTCCACGGCGTTCATCATGCAAATACGGATAACTACTGAAGGAACTGGTGTATCTTCATCGACCAAAAGATATGTGGAGACTTGAACTTATCTATCACTCAAAAGTCTATTTACTCTATCTCATATCTTGAGACAAAAGTCGTATTTTTATTTAGACTTCAATTATACATATTTTCTATTTCGAGCCGAGTTTATCTCGTTTATCTATTTATCGAAATATGTGTTGGTAAGCTTTCACTTTGTCCAAGTTTATCTTTACAAGTGACAAAAGTCATGTTGATTATTTCAATATCTTGAAAATTGCTTTGATGAAGAATAGCGTGTGAATAACCTCTATTTAACATCCTTTAAGAATGTTTCAATGATTAAAATAAAGAGTTTAGAACATGTAACCATCTTTGGATATAAGCATATAATGTGACCGCGCATTAATGTATAAGTCCAAAACCGGGAACCAAATGTATGCATACTTGTGTATGTACTAAATGGTTGATAGAGATTGGGGTACGCATACTGGTGGAAGTTCACGACCGTGAATTTCTGATGAGTTTGAAAATCAAAACCAACCCAATCCAGTTACCTAAGTATGCGGCGGAAAGTTCATGTCCGTGAACCTGCTGAGTTTGGAAACCAAAACAAACTCAAATCTGGTGGCTTAGTATGCATACTTAAGTGTGTTACTTTCTAAAATTGGTTTGTTCATGAACTAAAACATTTTACGGAATGCAATTTGCAAACCGTGGGTATAATGTTCATGAATCGATTCGAGTGAATCAAAACCGATTTTGCTTCAATTGTGTCTTGTATACTTCTATAATATCTAAGCAATTGAATAACTCTCGAACTAGTTATTTTGAGTTATTTGAACTAGTTATGGTGAAGATGAATAAGGTTGATATGAAAGTGCTCATATGGCTAACCATTGGTTAACTACTGTTGAACCAACTAGGTGTACACATTTAGGTACGGTTACTCAAACCTAAATGACATATATTTCATTTGTGTATAACAATCTAAGTTTGATCTAACGGTTGAAAGATATTAGCTTGAATCTAATTAGGTTTTCCTCTAACGGTGAATATTGAATGTTTTGCTACCAAGGTAGCTTAGATTGCAAACCATGATTTGGAGACTATATAAAGGAGAACTCTAGCAACTGGGAAACCTAATATCCATGCCTCATGTGTGATACTAGTTGTATAAGATAGAGTAGATTCTCCTTTAACCCTAGGTTTCTACCAAGACCCTATATGTTAATGACTTAAAGAATTCATTGATATTGTGAAGCCAGACCCAACTATTTTCTATGTTGTTGCTTGATATTATCTTGATGTTTCTATCGTATTTAGTACAATTATAAAATTGGCTCGAGATCAATTTCTCTGATAGGCAAGACAGAAAAGCAATCACAAACATTTTCGTCTCATCATTTGTGATTCCACAATATCTTGTTTCGCTAGTAGATTAAGATTATTGTGAGGTGATTGATAATTCTAGGATGTTCTTTGGAAATATAAGTTCGGGTTATCGATTGGTTCCTGTTCACCGTGATTTATCAAAAGATAGAATAAAACTTGTATGTATTTCTGTGGGAGACATATTTATCTATTCTTGTAGACTTCTCTGTGTGATACAGATTTGTTTATTAAAGTCTTCAACTTTGGTTCATAACAACTCTTAGTCGTGGGTGAGATCATCTACGGGAATCAAGTGCGCAGTATCTTGCTGGGATCGGAGAGGTATGGAGCAAAACTGTACCTTGGATCAGTATGAGATTGATTGGGGTTCAAATATATTCCAAACCAAAGTTAGTTTGTAGTAGGCTAGTGCCTATAGCGTCTTAATACAATGTGGTGTTGAATCTGGACTAGGTCCAGGGGTTTTTATGCATTTGCGGTTTTCTCGTTAACAAAACTTCTAGTGTCTGTGTTATTATTTTTTTCACATTATATTTTGTTATATAATTGAAATATCACAGGTTGTGCGTTTGCATCGATCAATTGGTAAATCCAACCTTTTGTTGTTGATTAAAATTGATTGATCCTTGAACATTAGTCTTTGGTACCGTTCAAGTTTATTTCTCTTGTATTCAATCATACTTGCATATTTCTATCTGTTTGAGTTGGGATTGACTCGAGAAATTGAGATATAACTCTTTGATATACTTTTTTATTAAGATTGAGTCTCACTGTCTAGTTGATTCTCTTAAAAGTATATTAGAGTTAGTCAATACATATTTCTAAGCGAAATATTGGGTGAGGTTGTTAGACCCCCGCTTTCTCAATTGGTATCAGAGCAGGAAAACACGTTAAAGACCTTATAAGTCTGTGTTTGTAGGCAATAGGGCTGCACATGGGTTGGTTTGGGTCGGTTTTGGCCTCACCCACCACCCAACCCACTGATGGCGGGTAATAAAAGTTGTCACCCGCAACTAACCCAACATCACTGTGGGTCGGTTTTAACCCGACCCATATTACGACGGGTTGGTTCGGGTGAGGGCGGATTAACCCGTCTGGAAAAAAATAATTAACAGTTACAGACTTACACATAATAGGCATCAAAAAGCTGATCCAAGATTCCCAAGTCTAATCGCAAGCAATAGCCAATAAATAAGCAACATAAGAAGTTCAAAGTGTTTACAGAATCCAAATGCAGAGAAGTAGGTACTAACAATAACAAGAAATGACTCAAATGAGTTCAACTGTTCAAATCTCAAAGGAAAGAATACAAAAGTGCATCGACAATGCCGATCCTACTATACTAAAGCCTACTATACATGAAGAAAATAAGGACCATATCAAGCTTCCTCCTTCGAAAGATGTGGATGCTTTACCCCTGAGTGCACTGGAAACTTTTATCATCTATGATGATGGAAGAAGCAGCAAGGTCACTAAATAACTCTGCAACAAGCAAAGTGAACAGTTAGAAAGAACGAAATAGAAGTACAAAAAACCTAACAAGTACTCTATAAAAAACAGTTGATGTTTTTTATTTGAGCATCCATTGTGATAAGGATATGACTCAAATGCTTTTTACAGAATTTGAATACTAAACCATAAAGTAATAAGGATGACTCAAATGCTTATTACAGAATAAGGATGAGACAGAAGTTACCGAACACAGATGAATCCAACTGTTCAAATATTTTAAAAATAACTGACAACCCATTGACTGATAAAACAACCTTATCACCATATATGACAAATGAACACATATAAGCAAGAGACAAAGGCTTAGATATACATACGACAACAATAGTAATCAAAGACTGAAGTAAGGTAATCAAATATTGAATATATTCCCATACTATCAAAGCCAATGACAGAGGCAATAACAACAATATCAAACAACAATTTATGGAAACCCATATCTTGGGCATCATCAAGAACAACACCAGCTCATTCAATATAAAGACAAAATCAAACAAATATTGAAAGCATCAACACAGACTGGCCTGTTTTAGTAGACAATGTAATCAATGAACCTTTTTTTTTTTCTACTCAAAGACTTTTAGTCTTCTTCAATTCAAATCCAACTATCATGCACACAACACACAAACATTTCCATATCTGCAAAACAAAACAAAACAAAAATCAACGAGTCAAACAAAAGACTAGAGATATATATCAAACCCTAATTGAAAGAAAAGAAAAATAGAATCACCAGTACCCTAATTGAAATAAAAAAGAAGCAATTCATCAAACCCTAATTAAAAAATAAAAAATCAAGCAGTTCATCAGACCCTAATTGAATCGATCAGGAGATAAAATTATAATCGAAGTATCAAATAATCATATCAAAGAAGAACATAAACTACCGCAATGATTCCAAACAAAGCCCAATCTTAGGATTCTTAACATCTTACTTACCTGAACTTTGAATTAGTGTTTACTATGTTGAATCTTGCGTTGTTTCTTGTTGCGTGGTACTTCGATTTTAATTGAAAGACTAAAATCTAAAGTGAAAATGGAGGCAGCGACAGGGCTTTTCGAGGAAGAAGAAGAGTGGAGAAGAAACTGAGAGAAAGAAATAAGTAAAGAGCCAGCGGCAGGGCTTTCCGATTAGGTTTAGATAAGAGTTCATTCTGTATAAATGGCTAGGATTAACTGACGAGGGTAATCTAAGGGTTAGGGTAGTTTATGGAGGGTGGGTAAGTTGGATCGGGTGAGGGAAGCTGCTACCCGTACCCAACCCAACATGTGGCGGGTTCAGATTCTGTGATCCATAGTCGACCCGCTCCTAGGTGGGTTGGTTCGGGTGTGGGTATTTTTTGGCGGGTGTGGGTTGGGTTCGTGGGTTGGGTCGGTTTTGTGCAGCCCTAGTAGGCGATCTAACTATATGGATAGTAAAGTCTCCATAAACTCTTCACCAGCAATAAATTCTGATCATAGAGGAAGTTCTGAAAAACTTGTTATTCTCCAGAAAAAGTTAGATGAACAAATCCGGATCAACTCTGATCTTGTTGCAGAAATTTCAATGTATAAGGATTTGAAATTTGTCAAAATTCCTTCAATGGATTTGAATAACTCTGTTCGTTCTTCTATGAAGAATAGTCGTAAGTCAGATGATAAACGAGGTTTAGGCCTTGTGAAACCTGATAGGACTCAGAACTACTCAAACGAGATTAAAGATATTGGTCCATGAATGTTCTGTGACTCTTACAATCACCTTCAACATACTTGTATGTCCTTCTGGAAAAGTATAAAAGTTGCAAATAATCTTCATAAAAAAGCTGAACAACTGTTTGCTTCCCTAAAAGGATGTACAAAACTAACAAGAAATCCTAAAAAGGATAGTAGTGTTAGTATGGGAGCGTTTTCTTTAAAATCAACATCGCCCTTTCAATGGTTTCTTGATAGTGGATATAGCTGACATATGACTGGTGATCTCTCGTGGTTTGTAACTTAGAACGACTATGAAGGAGGCCATGTAACATTCGGAGATGGGAGTGTTTGTGGGTGAAAACTATTCCTGCCGATTTTGGTAATTTGGGGTGTGTGGATGAGGAATGAATTTAGACCTTAAACAATGCACTGCGCGGTGAGTGCTTGTAGAATCGAGAGGTCAATCTGTGCAAGTCCGGCCTAAACCAAAAAGAATGGAAGTTCCAGACTTGTTTCGGTCACAAAGTGAAGGAGATGGGGTTGATCTTAGGGAGGGAAGAGAAGAAGGTGTTGAGATTATGAAGGTTTTGGCTACGTATGACTTGCAACAAAAAGGTGAGCAGGCTTGTAATTAATGCAAGCATGCTCTGGATGTTAACACTTGGTTTATGTGTTATGCTCTCTCTATTCTGTCTTGTCTTGTTTGAAAAATAGGGAGGAGAGCCTATTTATACAAGTCTTTTAGCCTAACCTTCGTATCTCATGGGAAGTGGAGAAAGTGGAGTGATGGAGTAGTGGAGTAGTGTGTTGGTGTTACACGACCAGGCTTGCCCACTTCTCCCATCATCACTAACCGTCCATGACTTCCTGACACGTTCTTGTGATGGCGCGTTGGGCGCTGCACGCTGTAAACTGCCAGACCAATACCCCAGTATGTATCCCCCAGTTTGTGACATGATTGATGTCTCGAGTGTGTGTGGATCGTGGGACCCACATAAAGTAACATGTAATGCTACGTTATTTAGGAAATTGATACTTGTGAAGTATCGTGTGTATACTATGCATGTACTGCATCGAGTATATTCAGCATATATGAAGCATCGATATTTGAGAGTCTCAAAGAAACTTCATGTTCAGCCTACTTCATGTGATGGTTTGTAAGTTGCGCATGCAAACCCTCCTTTGACCGATCACATGGTGTGGTAGAGTGACGGGTGGTGATCACCATGACGCCATACTAACCAATAACTCCTGACCAGGGATGTATAGACAAGCCGGTGAAGTTGGAAGGACGAGATGATCTTTGAGACACTCATCTACGACCGTTGAAGAAATTAGGGTTTATGAAAAGGTGTGAAAGCATCACTTTTCATCTTGGTCGAATCCAAGCTTGGGACGCAACTTTGGCTAGGCCGGTCGTGCATGTGTGTAGACAACATGACAGTGTAGGCGCCCATACCTCATTGTCTCATGAAAGTGTGATCTAGGTAACTCAATTCTTCCTGCGAAGTTGTGTGGTTGAGATCAATTTGCGACTTAAAATTGGTGCCGCAAAAGCCGCACGTCATACCAACCTTGAGCGGGCGATCCAAGACGATCAAGCTTGGTAGGTCTTGACCGATTTCTCCAACGTGTAGGTGGTAGGCTGGTGTTCATGCCTATGCATTACCGTCCCATGAAAACATGATCTAAGCCACTCAATTCGTCCGGAGAAGTCGAGCGTTTGAGATTAGTTTGCATCTTTGGAGGTGCAACCACGCTAGTTTGGGCGAACGATTTTGGATAACCAGGCATGGTATGCCTTGGCCGATCAGGTGAGGGGATAGATGGGTCCACTATGGTCATGTTGGTATGTCCGGACCTGCTTTGATCTAATCTCGGACCCTCCATTCGTGCCGTAGAAAATGGACGCTCGTGATTCAAAACCCTAATTTTTGGTTTCAAGGCCGTGCATCATGCTCCATTCAGGCGTACGATTTGTGCCCACGATGATGAAAAATTTGGGGTTTTTGTATCAATTTTGTTTAAGATGGAGTTTTAATGGATCCCAACATTTGAGTGGGGTTTTTGTACCACAAGTTTGGTCACCTTGGGTTTTTATGACTAGTTTTGATATGCAAAACACAAACAATGTATTATTTTTTAAAATAATAGAAATATTTTCATCCCACTAAAGAAAAATTCAAAAATACAAAGCATAATTTCCATTGTGCTCATTGAACAAATGGAACAATCGAGTATGGTGAGGAAAGTTACATGGAGTGCAATACCTGGAGAGTTGCAATATGTAAAACCCCAAAAAAATGGCAATCGAATAAGCCAACCTTAATCAACATGCAAAACCTTAATCAACCTGCAAAACACAAATAATATTAGAGTTTCCATATGTAAAGAGGAAGAATGGATGATCTTCATGTGGCGGGTTGTGGACAAACGAGAAACTTTTACATTTTCTGTAACCGATGGAAGATTATTTTGTTTTGTTAGAATCTTCAAAAACATTTTTCAAAAACTCTTACATTTTTTGAAACCACTTTCTTATGCTGATGAAGCCACTTTCTCATGCTGATGGATGAAGATGGTTTTGTTAGAATAATAAGAATAGGAGAGACTAAAAGCTTACGTTATTAAAAAAAGGGAGTTATTTCTCTTTTTGATAACGATGCATGATATATAGAGCTAATATTTAGCACATGCACAACTAAATAAGGATTAAATCTCAAATGAGCTAATATTATAAATACTGACCTAATTTTAAATGGAAATGCAAAAATTAATTATAAATTCGGAAAACGTTACATCATAAATGGGCTAATATTTAGGACATGCAAGGCAAATTAAGGATCAAAGCTTACCGTTTTGAATAGGAATACTTACCAAAAAAATTCGCATGAAATTCTTTCATTCCTATAATTACTTCCTTGATTATCCTCTCACCATCATGAATACCAATTAATAGTGCATAAAGTTCATACCATGCAACGAAACGGCTGCTCCTATATTCACCCATAATAGGCAGGAAAAAAAAGTCCAAACAATTAAAAGTTACACTTATTACAACTATTATTCCCACATTACAATTAAAAACGTGTATATAAGTAGATGAATGTATTTCTTCAACCACACCCATCCACTCATTCACAAATTTCCAACTTATTTTTTTGGTGAATTTTTTGGCTTAAGAGTATCAACATGTCAAACATGATTAGCTCCATCCCCAAGAAAAGCGTTACCCAAAACATGTTTGCTTCCTTTTCGAGAATGCATGATTGCGATGAGAACAAACCTTCGATGCTCGAGTTTCGCATTGCAAGAAAATGGGAAGAAATTGATTTCATGTCCACCAACGAAGTCACTACTTTGGATTTGCTCGTGATTGATGAAAACGTAAGTATATTGTTATTGCGATCTGAATGAAACTAATGTTTTTTTTTTAAAAGAATACAATAAAATATTAATCATGTATTCTAATCCATATTTACATCCTACGTAGGGGATACCATGCACGACATCATCCATAAGAAATTGATATGGAAGTTCGATCCATTGCTCCACGAGGGAGGGCTCTATACATTCGCCAAGTTCAACACCACGGAGGAGAAATATAGGTTTCGTCCATTGAAGAATGATCATTGGTTATTCTTCAAATGGGATACCAAGGTTGACTGTTTGTTGGGAGATACCGACGGCATTTCCATGCATGCATTTTCCTTCGTTGAATTTGATGACTTGGAGTCTAGAATAAATAATATCTACCTTACGGGTACTCATTGTTTTTTTCCCTTTAGCCATACTCTTACCAAACGCATTGTTGTTTGTTGAATTTGTGTTTGTTCTTTCCTTTTAGCCTAATTTTGGTTCTTTATTTTTTCACAGATGTTGTTGGAGTACTGACAAGTTTGACCAGCTAGCATCCAGACTTTGAAGAAACCAAATGGCCTAGAATCTCGCATGCTTGAACTGACTCTCCAAAACCTAAGGTGCGGTCACACATCAATCCCTCTTGAAAAACATAGTATGATACATTTTTTTCTCCATGTATCCACTCTTTATTCATCCATTTTTTTTTTCACCAGGGATGACAAGCTGAAGGTAACGCCGTGTGGGGAAATTGTCGATCAAATGGAGCATCGACTTGCCGATCCTAGAAGAGAATGAGATGATGTATTTGAGGTTACGTCGAAACTATGCAATGAAAATGACATATGATAATACCGGAATGGAATCACCAGAGCATATGGAAGATGAACATAGGACAATCGTCCCTGCGATCGAGGAAGAATTTCTAAGAGGATGTAATTACATTTATTGCTCATCATATGAGGATTCAGCATAATGATTTCATCAAAGATATTATGCAACCATTGGGGACCGTAATTTTTTTTTTTATCTAATGCCAAAATAAAACAGTTTACGTGATTTTTTAAAAATTATAAATTAAAAAAAAATTGGAGGTTTTTATTTCTTAATTATTCTTATGAAAAATGTTTAAAGCTTTCGTAGCGACGAGTTCTTACGAGTCGACTTAAGTCTTATGATGATGTGTGGTAATTATTAAAATTATTACGGGCCACGAGTTATAACCGCAAAGGTGTCACTATCCATCCACAAAAAACCCATCCAAACAAAAGTAACACGAAAACCCCAAATAACATTAACAGTCTAAACTACCCTTCCCCTAATTCATCCCAAAAGAAACTAAAAAAAACGGCTCGCTCTTTTATTGTTTTTCCACTTGCGTAACAGACAAAAAGAAAATAAAACTTCTGCAGAGTCTTCTCTAACTCCATCAAAACCCAGAAATCCCAAATCTGAAATTCAATCGAAGCGAAAATCATCCTCTGATTCTCGATTTTACCTTCTTCTTTTCTTCTATGGTTACATACTTCAACCATTGAAGCAAATTTTGACCTAACTCGCTTCATTTTTTGTGACCTAATTTGTCTAAAACTACAAAAAAATGGTGAAGAAACGAAATCAACAGGAGAAAAGAAAGATGAAAATCTAAAGAAACTATGAAACCACCTCCCAAAGGTAAGAAATCGTATCAATTCTCCAATGGATTATGTTTCATTTTTTTCAATTGAAGGTGAATCAAAAGATTATTAGCTTTAGGTTTCATTTGATTTTTTTGGGTTTTCTGTTTGCTTTTAGGTTTCGTTTTTTATGTTTAGCTTTCATTTGATTTGAATTGAAAAATAATTCACATTTCAATTTTGGGTGTGTTTATTTCTTATGTTTTCTGTTGGGGCGTATTTTTTTTCTTCTTTTTTTCTGATGAAACCAAATCTGGTTACATCATTTCCGTTATCGGTGAATCCATATTTCAGTTGTTGTTTGTTTGATGAAACCATGTTTCAGTTGTTGTTTTTTTGATGTAACCATATTTGGTTTCGTCATTTTCAGTTATTAGTTTACTTCAAAAAAATCTTAAAGATTTGTCACTTGTAACCATATGAATAGGTTTTAAAAATGGAATCAGATTTGATTTCATCATTTTTCAGTTATAGTTTCATCACTTTGTTGGTGCTTATGTTTACATATGGCTTAACGATAGGGAAAAAGAGAAACATATCCTTATAGGTGCTCTTTACATCATTTGTGTGTGCTAGCATCTGAAACAAAAACTTTGATACACAACAAAGAGCTTCATATTAAGGCTCTGTTTTCATCTCCATTTTTAGTTAATGGTTTCATTTGTTTTTCATCCTTATTGGTGTTTTCAATTAGTGTTGTCTTTGATGAAACTTTTTTTGGTTTCATCATTTTTACCTTTAGTTCGCATATTGCTGGGACCAACTACTTTGTTGGTGTTTTCATTTGGCATTGTCTTTTGATGAAACAAGTTTTGGTTTCATCATTTTCATTTAGTTAATGGTTTCTTTGATGAAATCAATTTTGGTTCTGTAAGTATTTTCATGTGCTTATGTATTATTTACATCTTTCACAACAGGAAAAAAGATATTTACAGAACCATATACAGGGAGTGTAGGAGATGCAATTACATGAAAAGCCCGTTGAAGGGGAAAATGAAGTCTGCTGAAGAGGAAACATGAAAGTAAAATTGGCACTCAAAAATCATGATGACAAAAACATATCAATAAATACATGTAAATATCAACTAGTTGTAATTGCATTTTGCAATATTATACATTCCTGTCAAAATGCTTACAATAGTTTCTGAAATATGTTAATTGCTTATGAATGGTTTCAATTGTTGAATTCATTTTTATTTTTTTTGTCGAATTGATTCAATTGTATGTTTTCTTTCAAACAAAACTTAAAAGAGATTTAAAACTGATATATGAGATATGAACCATGTTTTGATGAAGTTTCAATTATGAGTCTCTGGTAGTTTATCTATAGAGGAAACATCTTGATGGTAAGACAAACTACCAGTAACTATATGTAAAAAAGTAATGTACAAATATAAGGTTCATACTGCAGATGAAGCTAAAGAAACAAACAGTAAAAAATGATGAAACCAAAAAGGGTTCCACCGAAAAATGATGAAACTTATTTTGGTTCCAACAAATTATAATAGCCTTCTACTCTGATAAACTTAAGCCTGCAAATTATAAAAGCCTGAGTACCAACCAAAAGGAAAACATCTTCCTTTTCAAGACCACTTATGATGATGTTCATAAGGTATCCTGAACGTAAATTAACTTGCGGGGTCATGCCATTTTATTCACTCCACACATTATTTTTGAACCCATCTTGTTCAAAAAATATTTCATAACCATCATAGATTCGGCATCAGACAGCTTCCCTTTAATACTGATTTTTTTTGGATAATACTTGATGAGAAACTTCTGCAACCACAGCAAGGGCATCATGCCATCTCACATGCTTGAAGCATCCATCAGGACCATGAATCATGAGATCATTTGACCTCTGCCTTTTCGGTCCATCATGACAGAAATGTGTTTTGTCGGATATCCATCCCTTATTAATGTCCTGTAGCATCAACATATATCCAATATTAAATAATATTATCTTTGCATGTATGAAATATCTTTAGCAGGTAGATGCCAAACTTGGAAAAGATTAAAAAAAAAAAGGATGACAAAATCTATAGAGGATGTGCAAGTTAACCTCATTCAATCGTGGAGTGATTTGCATACCTCTGGACCTCGACAATCAATTTTGATGTTCAAACTGACAATATATGTAACATCAATACTCTCGGTCCCCAAAAAAAGGATGACAACATATGTAACATCAATTTTGGGTAAATTTATATTGTACTCTTGTTTGATTGCCGTGGGCATTATCTAGCAAACGCGAATAAAAACAATACAACTTTTCCTGGTTTCTCACTGAACACCAAAGAATTACACGCTCTAAATTGTGATTCCATCACTTCAGTAATTCAAACTAAGTGGATGATTTGAGGAAATACCTTTTCCGAATCGGATCTTGTTCTGCAAGAGTATCTGAGATCGTTGAGCATAAACTGTCTCTTTACAAATATCATAAGCAAAGCACTTAAGTCCTCTTTACAATAAAAATCTCAGTAACAAAATTTAGTTTCGTCGATAAAACCTCAAAAACAAAACAACTTCTTATGAAACCAAAACTTGTTTCAATATAAAATTATTTATCATCAACAATGTTGGTTTCATCGATAAAATTTCAAAAAATAAAACAAAATTAGATGAAAACCAAATTTGGTTTCACCAAAATTAGATGAAACCAAAATTTGGTTTCAACAATGTTGGTTTCATCGATAAAATTTCAAAAAATAAAACAAAATTAGATGAAAACCAAATTTGGTTTCACCAAAATTAGATGAAACCGAAATCGGTTTCATCGTAAATTTACTCTTGAGTGTTTTAATTTGCCTTTTCCACCGATAATGTATCACCAAGTACAAATACTCTATATCAAGTTTTGGATGCAATGACACAACTTCAATGAACCTGCAATACCCTAACTATCATTTTCGAATTTTCTTCAATCTTATATCCTAATTCATGTTGAACCAACTTCTAATACTTCCACCGGACCATCAATTTCTTCTTCAAAATATTTTGTGAATATTTCTATGAGACCTTAATTCATTAATTTTCTCAAATCATACTCATCTCTGTAACCAAATCTCTAAATTATTGACACCCTCTTTTTCATCACATTATATTGTGAAAACCCATCCAATTATTCAGTTTCATAGTTAAATTTACAGAAATTAACCATAAATTCAAAAACAAAACCCTAACTAATGTGAAACCTTAAACAAACAAATAGAATTTTCAAACCTCTAAAATCAGTTACAATTAAAGCAAAATTCAACTACAGAGATACGAATTACAATGAAGAATTAAAGAGGTTTTAAGGCATTAACCCCTTTTGAAGAACCACGATTTAGATTTAACCCTATTTCTCAACTGTTACAGAAAAGAAAACCAAATTTTGAAGACGGAATTAATGTTGGTGGTGACGTAGGTGTTGCTCGTGGTGGTGAGGTTTTGCTGCTGGTTTTCGTGGAGATATATTGCTACTGATGGCGGTGGTCGTGGAGAGAAGGAGACAGAAATGGAAGAAAGAAGAAAAAAGAAAGGAGAGAAGCCGAAGAAGAAGAAGAAGAAGAAGAAGAAGAAATCGTAAAAAGGGTATGTTTGTATTTTTTTTAAGTTTCAAAAACTAAATTTAATCATTATAATTTGAGATGGGGTTTTATAGCCACTTTTTAGTCAAATGGTTTTTATTTATTAAAAATAATATGGCTGGATTTTTTGCACCATAAGTTTGGTCACCTTGGTATTTTATGACTAGTTTTGAAATTATTATCATAAAAAATTGTACCTTCGCATGCCGTGCCGTTACGGCACGGGTTATTTTTAGTAAAAGACAAAGGAGATTCATACCTTTAAAATGGACAACAAAAATTATCCCTTGGCTCGACTAATGTTAACCTTGACCTACCTTGGGGCTTCGGTGAACACTGGGTGGTTAAAATTCTTTCAAAATCGGACGACAAAGATTAGACCATAGAAGTACGAAAGCTAACCTTAACCTAACCACTCATGGGCCGAAGGTCCCTGCCAACCCTGCTAAAAATTTGAAAAAAATGATCTGGTTGAACCTAGCACCAACATCCTATATGGTCTTTGGACCGTAACTTTATTTTCTTCCGACAAATCCCATTCCGTGTTGCTTCCCAGCACGTTCGGCCTTCACCCTTCGCAGCCTCGCGGATTTGCTGAAAGTCGAGCTCCTCTTTCTTTTCCTTCTTATTTAAACAGGATAGTATTTAGCGAGAACTTAGAAAATTTGGGGTTTAGTTCGTGTTTCGAAAAAAATAGGGTTCGAAATTAGGTTATGGAGATTGCAGAGAAGAAGGAAGTTGGTGAAATCAAGGGTTTGAATTCTCAATCAGAAGCCATATTTGATTCTAATGAAAAAGACATCGAAGAGAGAGACAGGCATGCTCATGAGCTCAAAGCTGGTTTACATCCATTGAAGGTTCTCTATTACTCTCTATGTCTTCATAGTCTTCATAGTTTGTATGTATTTTTTTCTAGGTTTTTATTTGTAAGTTCTTATTCTTCATACCATTTCTGTTGTTTCAGTGATTCATAATTGTTCATTATATATCTTATTTGATGCTTAAGATATTTGATAAGTTTGCTGAGATTAGAATCCTGAACTGACTATTTGATTCTCCCCTTCTTCGATTGAGGAGATTTGGGGAACTAAAGTTTCAAGGGATGAGTTTTCATTAGGTTTTAAACCCTAATTAGATCTGTTATTTGGGGAACCAGGGGGATAATGGATTTTTTTGGTAACTTATGCCCATTTTGAACCATCTGTGATCCGTGTTCAAAGGTTGCCGAGTGGAAATTTGATAATTTTTATTGGGCGTCTGTAATCACAAAAATAACTTTGTCAAAATTTTGACAACTAGTTTTGATATATCCCATCTAAAATCTTTGTTGTAGAAGAACAACGAAGAAACCTGTTTAAGTTAGTCAGTTTCAATATACCTTTTCTGTTGCTCTTTTGAATTCCTTTTATATATCATATATGCTACTGCTTTGCTTCAAAATTAAGATAATAGGTTTTCTTATTTGGCTAAGTATGCCATCTATGGATGAGATTCGTTGCATCTATCTGTTGTGATTCCTGAAAACTGAGACACTATCATGGATCACACTCCTAGACATTGTTTAACTACGAGAAGTTCATTTACTGGGAATTCTTGTTTTATGTAACAGCTTGTAGTGGGTTTTCCCTTTAGCATGGGGGAGTCGAAATCTTACTAGTTGATGGCTTTAAAGGATTTCAGGATCCTGCTGAAACTAGTCAACTAGTGACCTTATTTAATGTTTGTTGATGATACGATTTAGAGAGGAAGTATGCCATTTAAGATTCTGCATTTTATACCGTTCTCTGATATAGAATACTGCATTTCCTTAATGGATCCGGCTACAATGGGTATGCAGCAGACATTCCCAGTACAAGTCCCCAGTTCTTTGCGTGACACCTCAACCCAAGAAGCTGTTGTGCTTCAGAAAAAAAAAAAAAAACTATTGTAGGAAAAATATCACCAAACCACTAACTTATCATTTATATTAATGCCCTTACTTTCCCAACTTTTGTACACTTTCCATATTTCGGTCTATCTTTGCCTATTTTATTTACTGAATCTTTCTAGTTTGCAGTTCCTCTTACGGATGAACAGATATATGAGTCCAATGCCAACCCCTTGAAGAAACCAATCAACCAAGAACCATTTATTAATAAAAAAATTGATAGTAATAATTCGCCTATTTTTCAATCTAAATTTTGTTGTTTTAAACCTAGTTAGGCATGAATTCAGGAAGATCTATATAACTGTGTATGTTTTCCGACATTGGAAACTTTGAGATTTCATAAAACCTTATTTAATTTTTTCAATCTAAATTTTGTTGTTTTAAACCTAGTTAGGCATGAATTCAGAAAAATCTATATAACTGCGTATGTTTTCCGGCATTGGAAACTTTGGTAATCCATAAAAACTTATTTAATTTGTGATAGTGCTATCTTCAGTCGTAGATTAGAGCAACGGGTTCATGGATCAACTTTTGATTATGCACACTTCATGAATAATGGCCTCTCCTAGCAGAGGACCTGTCAAAAAAAAATCGCTGAAATAGAAGTTAATAAATCTCAAGACTTTGAAATTAATATGTATTTGGAAACAGCTTTAGTGTAGAGATTTGTTAGGAGTGTGAGGTGTCATTTAGTGTCATGTGCCCCATACCGTCATACCTCATCCTAGCCAGACCCTTTATCAATTCCTGCACTGCCAATGATTCTTTGAGTTGTCTTGTAGCTTCACTAATGTATCCTCTGTGGTTCATTTCCAGAACAAGTTTGTATTGTGGTACACACGCCGAACACCTGGAGTTCGTACTCAAACATCATACGAGGACAATATAAAGAGAATTGTGGAGTTCAGTACGGTATGCTTCTTGAAATAACAATATTACTGTGAATCTTAGCTTGCCACTGTAAATTGTGATGTTTCCATGGTCGTTTGCGGAGTTTCATCTGTTCTCCGAACAGTGATGCATAATGCATTTGAAATGTGATGTTTATATCAGGTTGAAGGGTTTTGGGTTTGTTATTGCCATTTAGCTCGCCCTTCTTCTTTGCCAAGTCCGACTGACTTGCATCTTTTCAAGGAGGGTATTCGGCCTTTATGGGAAGTAAGTATTTGCAGCTTATGCAGTTGTCAGTTGCTTCTTAATTCATCCTTTAATATATCTTTACTTCCCTTTTCTTGTTTTCTACTTTCCAAGCTGTCTACGCTCTACAATTATAAAATTGTTATTTTAACTCAGAAGTGTACTGCTCAGCAACATAAAATTTATGCTCACAGGACTCTGCTAACTGTAATGGTGGAAAGTGGATAATCAGATTCAAGAAGGCTGTCTCGGGTCGCTTTTGGGAGGACTTGGTAAGGGGACACATTAATTTTTTTTTACTATCTCTTTAATGATCATTGTAATCGGAAGGAAACGTCTAACGCCTTCGCCATGGACCTATGGTTATGGAGATCTATACTTTGAGCAGTTAAAATACAAGATTATAGGCAGAGAAGTTAGATTGGCGTACTTTTTTCTGCTCCATAAGTAAAATTGTAGAGATGAATGGGTCACTGAGTATGCGTGAAAAAGGAAATTGTGGATGTTTCATACCGTAGAAATGGTACAGGCTTTTCAGATTTCTAGGAGAACAGCAGATGCTGTTATATGTTACACAAAGCGAACAATAATTTTTATGCGTAAAAAAAAACTATTGGATGTCCTCTGTCGTAATATGGTACAGGCTCTACAGATTTCTTGGATTCCCATACTAAGAATTCAATGGCAATATGTATTTACGAGCACATGAGTTTGTCGAGTGTATCGGTGTGAGTTCAACATGTATGATATTCCGTTCTTACTTGCTTTAAAAAATGGTGCATATGATAATAACAATTGTGGGTTCAGTTTTAATGCTCAAGTTGTTTGCTTTGCTCGAACGTTTCTGTAGTAAAGAGTTAACCCTTTATATGGTGTAATGGGTTCACGAACTTGAAGGTATGGACATGAATGAGGTTAAACATTTGTTTGTCTGGATACATTTGCAGGTTCTAGCATTAGTTGGTGACCAACTTGACTATGGAGAAAACATATGTGGAGCAGTATTGAGCATCCGTTTTAATGAAGATATCTTGAGCGTCTGGAACCGCAATGCAGCCGACCACCAGGTTAGTAGTAAATACTTTTTTTTTTTTTTTTTTTGAAGCATGCATATTAGTAGTAAATACTGTGCTAAACGTTGCCAGCGTTAGGTTTGCGGGGATTTAAACATGAGGGTAGAATCCCGAAAATTTGGATGTATTTTCAGATCATGTTATTATTTGAAAACACGATTTTATCTATCCTGTCACTGGTTTATTAGTAAAGCATATGAACATTATATAACGGTAACAGAAATCTTCTAATTATCAGTGTTCCTGCACTAGTCAGTATCTTACAGGATAAGTCACTTTCTAAGCTGACTTAACTAATTGCTTCCTTAGGGCATTTTTTTTTAAAACCTCTTCTTTCACAATCAATGTATTGCAGCTCACGAACCAAAAGCAGGCTCTTTTTTTATTAATGAACTGTATAAACTAGTGTTGGGTTTGGCAGCAGAATAATGCCTGCTTACTGATAACAAAATCCCCCTTTTGTTGGTTTTTACACAGGCTGTGATGGCTCTAAGAGATGCAATCAAGAGACAACTGAAGCTTCCTCTTGGCTACGTAATGGAGTACAAGGCCCATGACGCTTCTCTGCGTGACAACTCATCGTACAGAAACACCTGGTTGAGAGGATAGAGAGAGAAAGGATATTGTCAGGACTTACTTGTGTAAGATCTAGCATTGTGGAATTTTAATCCAAAGCACCAGAAACAGTGTTCATTCTGTTTCAGCTAATGAAAGGCATAACACAATTCCAGTGTATCAGGATTAAGGACCTAAAAGCAAATCAAATACTAGGGTTTTATGGAGAAATCCAGAATCGTCCGTTATATGTTGTACTTAAATACTGTAGGCGACTTGCTCCTTTCATCTGTATTCCGTTCAAATCAAATACTACTGCTTTATCTATCAGTAGTGCTCTTACACTTCATATTATTTCTTTTTTGTTTCTAATCGTAGTGCTATTATTGGTTTTCTCTTGAAGATATTTTGTTTCCCTTTTTTAGGTGTCACTAGAAATGACCGAAGTTGCCATTAAAACCAAGGAATCACATACACAAACGGTTATTAACCATGCATTTTATGCTTATGCATCTTAGGTACCAGCAAGAGAGTAACATATATTTCTAGTGATGACTGAACTGCTAAACCAGCAAGTGATGACTGAACTGCTAAACCAGCAAGGGCTTCTGCTCTCATACATTTTCGACGGGAATATGATAGGATTTTTAACACTGCCTCTTCTCGTAGATTGCTGCACTTATATTTTACAAGTAGTATGCACGTGCGTACCAGCAAGAGAGTAACATATATTTCTAGTGATGACTGAACTGTGATGACTGAACTGCTAAACCAGCAAGGGCTTCTGCTCTCATACATTTTCGACGGGAATATGATAGGATTTTTAACACTGCCTCTTCTCGTAGATTGCTGCACTTATATTTTACAAGTAGTATGCACGTGCGTTGCACGTTTATTATAATCAGCGTACCCTGTCCTTTGGTTGATTTGCATAAAGTCCACGGGGAGGCACTTTAGCCAGACGCGTGGTTGATTTCAAAGAAATTCACTCTCCATTTAGTAAGCTGCATTGACAGCAGCCATCAAATTTGATGTTTTTAATATTTTAACGTGGGATCTCACTAAAAATAAATAATTCAAAGGGACTACTTTGGTTCCTCGGCCGCATATGCGACTCAACTTTTCCAAACCCAACCATTTCGGTATTTCTCTCACTCAGAACCACCACCGCCACCATCTTTTCTCTCACTCTTTTGCAGTAGATTTGCAAGATGGATACCGATTGTTTAATGAAATGTCCCGGAAAAAATATGTTAATTAGTTTTTTCAAATGGTTTCTGGTTCATTTATACGAAGGAAATTTAATTTAGCCTTTATCTTTCGTTTTTGATGTAACCTCTCGTGTGTACTATAGTTTTTTGTTCAATATCTTCAGAATAAATTTGTATTGATGTATCAATGATTTGATTTTGTTTCGTATTCTGTAAATTGAGTTTCTAAGCTAAATTGATTCTGTAACTTGCGGGTGTTATGGGTACAAACTGAGTAAGTTTTAGTAGTCCAAGATTTTTTTTTTTTTTTTGAAAGAATCAGAAGATCTGTTGCAGACGACGAAGAAATCTGAAGAGACAAAGTTTTTCTTTTATTTGATTTTAATGAAGTCCTTATACATGCCCATTATTTTGTAATAGGTCCTTAAATTCAAGTTTATATTACAGCGAAATCTCTATGTGCAGACATAGAGTTGTCAACGGGCCAAGCTAGGGTCAACCCTAACCCTAGTACTATTCATCAACAAGCCCAAAATCTCAACCCAAGCCCTAGACGGGTTGGCTTGGCGGGTTCACGGGTTGGCTTGTTTTACTAAGCCACACAAAATTCAAGTATTTCTATTTAAAAATAATTTTATTTTTAGGTGCTAATGAATCAATTTATTTTGGATTTGATATCTCTATTTTATTGATATGGAATGTGAAGGGATTGATGATCTAAAATAATACGAAGAATTTAATCACTAATTGTTATTTGTTAATATGTATATAATAAACGTAAAATGTGTTTTTTATTTCTTAGGTGTAGACTGCTTTGGTTCTGTTGAACGTAAATTTCAAGTTATTGGTTGTCATTCAAGAGTAAATAAGATATAAATTTCAGATTATCGAAAAAATATAAAATGATATCACGGGAAAAAAAATTGTGTCTCACATCAACCATAAAATCAGACATACGACTATATGAGCATATACTCACGGGTTGACGGGTAACCCGCGGGTTGACGGGTAACCCGCGGGTTGACCCTAGCTTGGCTTGTTTTCTACTAGGGCTAGATATGCTAACCCTAGCCCGGTTTGTTTAGCCAACGGGACAAGCCGAGCCGGGTTGAAACAAGCCAAGCTAGGTCCAACCCGCAAGCCGGGTTGAAAATTGACAACTCTATGCAGATACCAAAATATCGATGGCTGAATTTTAAAGATAGCAGATCTAACGGCGCAATTTTGGCCCGGATTTGACACGAAAATGTTTCTGGTTTTCTTTGCTGTTATTAAACCTGGGGTATTTAGGGGCGACCCCAACAGAATTATGGGCGACATAAAACGACAAAATAGGTCATAATCGGTAGGTTATTTCCGGGGAAATTTTTTTAATGGCCAAACTACCCTTTACAATCGGTAGGTTATTTCACAATCGGTAGTTAATCAACAATCGAGAGTAAATTTAGTTTGTATAACTTCCGAATATAAAGTATCCCCAAAATAAAATCCTATATCTTTTGAAATTTGATTATCCTATAATCGGTAGTAAACAAAATTATCTTGACTCCCGATTATACAGTAGACCTTTGACAAAAATGCTACCATAATCGGTAGGGAATTTAGGTTAAAGTTATCTTGACTCCCGATTATGGATTAACCTCCCGATTATGAAGGGGCATATAAATATTTTTAACCTATTTTGTCTTTTGTGTCGCCCCTAATTTTGTTGGGATCGCCCCTAAATACGCCAGGTTATTAAAACGGGGAAGATTCATCTCGGATATCTATGTGCTGGATAATGCCTATCCTGTGTCAAATGAAATGAAATTAGCTACCCACTAAAAAATTTCTTTCTGGAATTATGAAAAAGAAGAGGGAATTAACAAGAATACCCTTGCTATCCCCGCTGAACATAGTGGGTGGTTATCTGTTCACCCACTTCGGTACGCGGGTCAACATTTGTACTCCTTCCCTCACACAGTTCCTCTTCTCTCTCCGTTCTCTCTGGGAAGCAATTTTCAGGAACTCGTCTCCTTCATCATCCATGGAGCCAGAATCTGAAAATCCTAACAACACCGACGCAGACACCACCACCTGCACCATTAATACCGATAACATCCCCGACAATGAAAGCCTCGAAGACAACAAGAATAACAACAGTGCAGTCCCTGAATCAGTATCTTCGGACTCAAGTGGCGAAGAATCTCCTTCCAATGTTGTTGTTCAACCTTCCGAAAATCCTATTGCAGAGGTATCCTAATAATCTCTATCGATTTTCTTAAAACATGTGGACTTGAATTTTACTTATTATGAAAATGAAATTGGATATAGTATCCTGATTAGTTTTCATTTTTAAAACTCCATAAAAAAAAATGAATCATTTTTAACTATATTTTGGTAATATATGGCTGCAGTATAATGATGGACTGTTAATTTAGTGATTCTATGTATGTTGTTAACTCGAACCCTAACAGGATCCAACTCCAATAATTACTGACGATGCTGTCCAAGTTGGCCCTAAATTGGCTTCGAATAATAATGGAAAAAGTACTGAAGTTGATCAAATCTATCGAGTATACGATGAGTTAATAGAACCAGAAGTTGGAATGATTTTCGACACTGCAGAGGAGGCATTTGATTTTTACAATGAATATGCTAGAAAGATTGGTTTCCGAGTTAGGATACAAAGAACAAACATGAATAAAGCTCAACGTAATAGAATTCACCGCCAAGTACTAGTTTGTTCATGTGAAGGCACCTACAAAATGATCAGGAAACCTAGGAAAAGAAGAGAAACTAAACGGTTTGGATGTCTAGCTGCATTTGAGATTAAACTTATTACTGGTGATAAGTATGCATTAATAAGGTTCAGTTCGGAGCACACACACGAGCTTGTCCCACCAAAGTTTTCCCATTTCTTGAAAACCCCCAGGAAACTCGGCTTCGCCCAGATAGGAATGACTGACAAAACACAGCCTCCTGGAACAAGACCACTTGAACTTACCTTTCCTGAAGTAGCCGGTGTATCTGACCAGAATAGTTTAGAACAGAAAACACCAGCTGGGTTTTCCATTAAGGGTGATGCAGAATTTCTCCTTGGTTATCTCAAGCAAAAGAAGCAGGAAAACAAGCATTTTTTCTACTCTTTTCGAATTAATGAAGATGGTAAGATATGTGGTGTTTTCTTTTGCGATGCAAAATCAACAAGAGACTACGGGTTATTCGGTGATTCAGTGTGTTTTGATACGACGTTCAAGACAAACAACTTTGATATGGTATGTGTGCCAGTTGTTGGCCTCAGCAATCATGGACTACCCATACTGTTTGGCTGTGGTTTGTTAGATGGTGAAACAACCGATGCTGTGGCATGGTTGTTTATGACTTTTTTGGAGGCTATGAGTGGGAAGAAACCTGAAAGTGTGTTTACAGATCATTCTGCAGCTATTTCAGATGCTGTTGGTCTTGTATTTCCAGAATCTCATCATGGTTTGTGTTTATGGCATATATTTCTAAATGCTTCGAAACAGTTGACTAAAGTAGTTAAGGCATCTAAAACATTCGCGCCGCAGTTCAAAGCTTGGATATATGAGCAAGAGACAGTTGAAGAATTTGATCGTAGTTGGAACAAGTTGCTTGAAGATTTTGATCTTAGAGATAATGAATGGTTGCAAGGACTGTATGAGTTGCGAGAGAAGTGGGCGCAAGTTTATAGTCTTGGTCATTTTTCTGCTGCCATGACCACATCAGAGAGGTGTGAGAACATCAGCAAGTTTCTGAAGGCCTTCTTTAGCAATGGTAGTATTCTTCTTCGTGATTTTCTTGATCAATATTCCAAAGCTATGGCTGATCGCTATGAAAAAGAAAGGGAAGCTGAAAAAAAGACACAACTAACAACCCCTAATTGGATCTCTGGCTGGTCTGTAGAGCGCGAAGCATCAAAAGTATACACAAGAGAGATATTTTATGGTTTTCAAGATGCGCTTCAGAAGACCATTGATTTGTCGTTGGAATTGGAAAAGGATGATGGAACAATTCGTACATACAGAGCTACTGAATTGGAAGGTCAAAAAACAATCCACTCACTTGTACATAACATCTCTGAACAATCAGTTTCATGTACTTGTCGGAAATTTGAATTTGATGGAATCCTCTGCCCTCATGCGTTAAAGTTGTTTCGTGACTTACAATATAAAAGTCTACCTCCTCGATACTATTTGAAGAGATGGACCCGAAAAGTTACAGATGAAGATGTTTTCGACCCTTCTGGGGAGTTAATCCTAAGTAACAATGATCCAACCTCAACAGCTCGAAGTCGTTATGATGACTTGACACATATTTCTCAAAGTATCGTGGCCAAGGGTTTGAAGTCAGACGAAATGTTCACTTTGATCAAGTCATTACTCCAAGAAGTGAAATCCAAGGCAGATGTGCATATAACTTCCAAGGATGAAAGAAGAGTTGCCATTCAGAAGAATATGCCCAACCCTCATCAGAATCTGGTGTCGAATTTGAATGAGGAAGCGACACAGGTAATACATAAATGTGGTTATAAAATATGCCATAGTTATTTAATAAGAATTTTTGAATTGTTGATGGTATTGATTTCAAATGTTATTTGTTGTATTCTTAATGATGTAGGATGTCTTTGGGATGATGCAACAACAACAGCCAGACTATAGCCAAAATGGTTGGCAGTGGATGAATAGGCAAGCCATTCATGCTCAGGGCATTCATCCCCAGGGTATTCATCCTCAAGATATAATTCCTGGATATAATTTTGCTGGGTCTCAACAGCAAAGGCAATTCCATCCAAACGAATTGTTCATGTCTCAACAGGTACTATAAATTGTTCATGCAAAGGCAATTTTAACCATTTGGGTCCTTTAACCTGTTTTTTTATTTTGCGTTTTGTTTGTGGCATAGGGATCTTCGTCGCAAATCCCACCTCCGGAGATGCCTCATTAACAGTTAGTAAGTGGCCTATGAGAATATTAAACAAATGGCTATGGCTTACTCCCATCTTGTGTTTTATATGAAAAATTGGTAACCATTCCTTAATTTATGTGTGTAGTGTTGAAGCAGTTTGAGGACAACCATAAATTGGAAGACCTGATCATGGCTACTAAGGATTATGTTGAGTTCGAATCAGTTTGGCAGGTTGCAATAGTTCAGCATGTAGAGTAGATTGGAGTGATAAACTTTAAGAAGTTGGATTGTGGAGTCAATTTCTTACTTTATTTAAAAACTTTCGCGTAGTGTAAAACGGAGCTTTTTGTTCTGATACGAAAATAATTTTATTAAATTAAGAGATTACATCATCCATGTCTTGTCCAACGGCGTTTGTTTACTTCCTGGAACACCCTGATCAATCAACTTACAATTACACAAAATTCCAACTACCCCCTCCCTCTCACCTTAAGGTCCTTAACCACTCAGACAACCATCTCCCAAATCCTATAACAATTTGCACCAACAGCTGTAATCTCCTCCTTTTGCTTCCTTTTTTGGACCCTATGGTTAGCTAGGAATGACCTAATATACCGCCAAAAACAAACAACTTCAGCCGAAATCTTAATCTGGGCTCAAAAGCTACAACAAGAATTCACCGCGGCACAAGATTCCCTACCACCGGTCCTACCTGGAGATGCACCAATATATAACCATCCAAGAGGAGACAAAAGAATATCTACAATATCGGTAGGATGGTCAATTCCAAACATCAACTGGATTAAGATTAACACAGATGGAGCAGCCAGAGGGCATCCAGGTTTTGCGGGAGCAGGTTTCATCTGCAGAGATTCCAATGCACAAACTTTAATGGCTCTAGCTCAACCTTTAGGAATTACGACTGCCTTAACCGCATAAACTTGGGTTCTTATTTTAGCTTCAAGAACGGCAACAGAAAGACAATGGCCAAAAGTTCTCTTTGAAACTGACTCAGAAAATCTTTTGCGCTTCATCACATCCTCTACCCCTCCTCCTTGGCACATCTCAGGGATGATTGAGGAAATAAAGAAGAGATTCAGACAGATCCCACAGGTGGCCATTCAACACAACTACAAGGAAGGAAACCAAGCCGCAGACGGTTTGGCGAATCATGCAGCAGATGGAAGCCAAATAGGAAACTTTTCAACCAAAATATGGGACCAGGCAATCCCGTATTTTATTAGTCAAATTTTATTTCTTGATTCAGTGGGTACCACATTCCCACGACAAATTGTAACCTAATATCCTTTCAATAAAATGCATGCTTCAAAAAATAAAATAAATCATCCATGTCTTGTGAGAACCAATCCAATTTGGCGGTGAATTATTCCACTCCTTAGTAAGTTGGGTATATTATTTATATGTCCTCACTTTTGATAACCAATAAATATATCATTATACAACAATAAATATGTCCCTACTTTTTAATAACCTTATCCATTTAAAATTAGATTACATTAATACCCTCACCACCAACATTCAACTACCATTCCATTACCAACCTTCAACGACCACCACCTACCAACATCCACCACCACTAATATTCCACCACCACTCCACCACCAGTCTTCCACCACCACCACATGTCTGCCACCACCATTGACACCACTACCGCCGGTCCACCTTCGCCACCACCACCACTATTGCACCACCACCACCAGTCGACCACCACCGCTGACGCCACCGCCGCCACCACCAAATTAGGGGATCAACAACACTAGTTGATCCAAAAAGAAAAAAGGATCAACAGTAGAAGTTGATCCAAAAAGAAAAAAGGATCAACAGTAGAAGTTGATCCAAACTAGGGGATCAACAACAGTAGTTGATCCAAAAAAAAAAGGATCAACAGTAGAAGTTGATCCAATTTAAGGGATCAACAATGGTAGTTGATCCATTAAATTGAATCAACAATGAAAGTTGATCCATGTAAATGGAGTGAACTTGGCGTGAGTCGAACACGCATCATCTGACATGGAGTCAATCATGCTACCATTGCATCACAAGTTCAACATTGGAAGAAAATTACATGATTTAAATTACAAGAATGATTTAAACTACAAGCATGATTATACTTATCCAAAGAAAAATATTGTCAACAATAAGAGTTGAAAGGATCAACAACAGTAGTTAATCCCATAAAAAATTGGGTCAACAATAGGAGTTAATCCAATAAATGGGATCAACAACAGTAGTTGATCCTATAAAAAATTGGGTCAACAAAAAGAGTTAATCCCATAAAAATTGGTTCAACAACAACAATTGATTCCATAAATTGGATCAGCAACCGCAATTGATCCCATAATAATCACTAACATTACTATTACAAAATCACTATCTCCCTATCTAATGGGAATATGTCAAGCTAAACATGCATATTCAGATAATAATATGCGAAAATACATGACCTAAAAATCTAACTGCATATATACAAGTAAACAAATATAAACACAAGATACCCAAAAACTATACCCGTAAAATGGATTCGGAACAATATGGGCTCTAATATAAATGAAACAAAGATAATCAACAAAAAAACAAATCAACAAAATACGTAAATATGCATTTATACTCCTAGCGCGTCAAGTTCACATTATACTTAGACATATGATTTCTTTACACTAAATTATGAGCTCAACAATCAATAGTTCATTGTCACCATCTTTGAAAGTGGTAATAATTGAAAGTGGTAATAACCAAACAGTATCATTCAACTAGCTCATTAATTAAGCTATTCACCAGTCCATTTGTCACATAGTACGATACTACGATTCCTTTAAGAATTCTGGTACTATACAATCTCAATTATTAACTTCTAAAACACACAATTTACCTCTCCATCAGCTTAACTAGTAAACTGAACCGAAAATATGATGAGAGAGAAACAACGGAAAATAACCAAAAACTCAACTTCAGAAATAACATCAACAATATTAAACCTCCATGGTTACTCAAGGTTTGAAATAACAGCAACATCACCGAACAACCATGATAACTCAATCTCTGGGAAAACAGCTACTATGAGAAAGCGCCATGAAAACAAATCTTCTAAACAACCAGGAACAATCACCACAAATCAAACAAATATGTTCAATAACAACCACAACTAACCACAACACATCAACAATAGGGTACCACAAATGCAAAAGGAAAGTTAAAGAAAAATCTCATTATAAACCACCCTTCTCCAGAATACTAGCGTCAATTAAAGCTCAACCGGAACTCTGGGACATTTTGGCGACACTGCTGCCAACGAAGGATGATAGAAGAAGCACTAAAATCTTCAAGGAACGACACCATGTATGCTCCTCCATACCGGATCAAGTACCACCGAAACGGAACACAATAACAGCCACTACCGACTACTCTCAGCAGATAAAGGTAGGCCAGACGAAGGGGGAGAGTCCTCCACAGGCTAGTGACTGCAATTCGACAGCGACTGACAAAAGAAAACTCTACCACACTGCTGCGTTGAACCATGAACTCAACGGTGATAGTATTTCTCCAGGGCTAAGCATACCTCTAACCTCCAGTAATTTCAATACGATCATTCATTCTAGAGGATTAGTCCAGTTTAGAACTAGGAAAGCTTTAGTTTTATTTCCAGAAGAATGCTTGACCAACTATTATGATCTGAAAATTAGCCATGCCGTTTACTATCTGATATCTAACATCCTTAAAAGTGAATTGATTATCTATAATCTGGTTGTCATAGTATTTTCAGGCAAGGTCTCGTCCGGCGCCAATCTTCCCCGGAATGTTCAATCTCAGTCTACCAGTAGGAACGCCAGCTCATCGGGGGACGGAAAAAAACAGGGAACTCACTGCTCAACTAGTTCCTCTGATCTCGGTCCACACAATGACAGCAACAACAAAAGCAACAACCAGGAAAACACACCGGACAGAGACAGCGACACACCAAAAGCAAGCAGTGACTCGTGTAACAAGCATAGTTGGCAGACAACCATCATTACGCCTCATACCCCAAAACATACACCACATACCCCAACACATTACCGTTCAGAAATATCTTTCATCCATGTGCAGAAACACAGTCACATTATAGTTCTCGAGGCGCAAAAACATAAACTTTGTGGTCGACAAACAAAAAATGATAATAAGACCGTTAACCATGTGGAAAAAAACTATCATCTCACACAAAACATGCACGCATGGTATCATCGAGAACAACATTCTTGTCCCAGGATTAAAATAAGATTTTATGAAACCAATCTTACAAATAACATTCTCATTCTTTATTATTTCGTAACTTCGAATCATTTCAACAACAACCCAAACGACAATCAATGCAAATACAAAACCTTCATGGCATCGTATACCAACAATATCATTGAAGAGCTATCAGACGCAATGACAAATAATCTTCATATCCCAGATCCTTTATGTCCTATAGTCTTCCTCAACAAAGAAAACCTGAAAAACCAACCCAATCAAGATGTCAAGATGACTGCCATCGGGAAACTTCACAGCAAAGGCGCTTCCCAACCAATCCTGGAATACAACTCCGGTGTCGCGAGCTCAACCATGCACTTCAACAAAAATGCCAAAGTGGGCAAAACCACTACTCTCGGTGTCGGGAAGAAAACGCTGAGATTGAACAGGAGGAAAGGAACAAATATTGGTGCTGACATCGGGATCTTGCCAAGCAACAAGGTTAGACTATTCACCACTTCCTGGAACTTTAATAACTACTACAAAATGTTCATGCTAGCTGGTCATGAGATGAAAGCTCTAGGGAAAATAAGTAACCATAGAAACATAAAGGGCCTGATTTGTAAATCAAAACCTCTCATTTTGTTTTCCTATCCTTTGATATCCTATTTTTGGCAGTTTATTAAAATAGTCTCCTGGAATTGTCAAGGTTTAGGTCCTGTAGGAACTAGGGAAAACCTAAGTGCCATGATTAAAACTGAAACACCTAATATTATATTCCTATATGAAACTAAAAACCCCTCAGAATTCGTGGAAAAAGTGTTCCATAAATCTTCCTTCTACAATCATTCTTTCTTCCAACCTGTAGGGGCTAGCGGGGGACTAGCCATATGCTGGGACAGTTCTGTCAAACTTGACGTCGTCCATAAGGATAGAAACCAGATAGACTGCCTTATTTGGTCAGAAAAATTCTATGCGGAGTGGCTTATAACCTTCATGTATGGTAGTCCCAAACCTGAGTTAAAAGAGCAATCGTGGTCCTTAGTTCAGAAAATGTCGCAGGTTGTCGACACACCGTGGCTTCTAATAGGGGACCTAAACATCATCCTAAATGAGACATAAAAAAGGGGAGGTAGAATTCCGAATAGGAATGACCTTAGGAAATGGAACGATATGTTTAACCAAATGGGTCTTATAGATATAGGATATAGTGGTTTTCCTTTCACCTGGTCCAACCACCAGGATGAGAATAGACTGATAGAAGAAATGTTGGATAGAGGTCTGGCAAATGCTTCCTGGTCAACCCAATTTCCTAATGCCTTGATCAACCATCTCCCACCGATAGGGTCAGATCATTCTCCTATCCTGCTGAACACGGATGTCCCAACTAAATCTGGGTTTAAACCTTTCAAATTATTTGGTATTTTTATAAAAGAGGAAAGTTGCAACAAAGTAATCCATGATGCTTGGAAAACCGAAAGTAGAGGCTCACACGCTTTTCAACTTGTGCATAAACTTTACAGCGTCAGAAATGAGGTGAGTCGGTGGAACAAAAACACTTTTGGCCTAATACAGGCTAACATCAAAACCCTTAATACTACTCTCAATCACATCCTTTATGATAGTTCCAATAGGCTTAATAATTCGGTGCTCCTCCAAACCAAATCTGATCTCCTAAAACTTTATAGCTACGAGGAGGAAATGCTTAAGATTAAAGGTAAGTAGAAATTCATAGCTCTGGGGGATAAAAATACTAGCTTCTTCCACCTTAATGCAACCATTAGATGTAGGAGGAATAACATTTTTGGTCTTTATGATAACAACCATGTGTGGATTGAAGGAAGACAAAAAATTAGCATATGTCTGACCTCCCATTTTGAACTGCTTCTATCCACCGCAAATCCTACCATTAATAATGATATAATCGATCAGATCCCTAGTACCTTAACTGCGGCAGATAATAGTACTCTCATGGCCATCCTCCACGACGAAGAAATCAAAAAAGCCCTTTTTGGAATGCCTCCTAATGCTAGCCCGGGTCCTGACGGTTTCCCCGCTTGCTTTTTCCAACATAACTGGGACCTTATTGGCCAAGATATTGGTAAAACTGTTAGAGCTTTCTTTGAAAGTAGCCATATTCTAAGAGAGCTTAATAGAAAATATATCACCCTAGTTCCAAAAGTTCACCACCCAGCTTCTCCAAATGACTATCGTCCTATAAGAATATGCAACATAGTTTACAAAATAATCTCTAAGGTCCTGGAAAATAGAATCAAACACCTTTTACCCAATCTCATCTCCCCCTGTCAATCGGCGTTCGTGAGCCAAAGACAAATATTCGACAATATTCTAGTAGCCCACGAAATCATCCACTCCATGAGACATAAGACTAGTGAAAAGGGATACATGGGTCTCAAAATAGATATGGCTAAGGATTTTGATAGGGTGGAGTGGAAGTTCTTAATATCTGTGCTTGAAAAGATGGGGTTCTGCAAAGAGTGGTGCAATCTAATCTTCCAATGCATTAGCACAACTTCTTCGTCTATAATGCTTAATGGTAGTCCATGCGAATTTTTTAAACCCACTAGAGGCCTAAGACAAGGAGACCCTCTGTCCCCTTACCTTTTCATCCTTTGTATGGAATCGTTCTCTAGATGCCTTGATACGGCTGAAACTAAGGGCCAAATCTCTGGTTTTAAAATTTCAAAGAAAAGCCCAGCGATTAACCACCTGCTTTTTGCAGACGATTGCCTCATTTTCTGTAAGGCTAGCATCACCCAAACCAAGAACCTCTGAAAAATCCTCAATTCCTACGGTGATAGTTCTGGTCAGATGATTAACTTCCACAAGTTTGGGATTTTTTTCACGCTTAAAACTTCTAGTACCATCAGAAAGGATATAATCAACATCCTAAAATTCCAACAAATATCCCTCCATGATAAATACCTAGGAGCTCCATTTTTTACTAATAGGTCAAAAATCACATGTTTCGAACCAGTGTTAAATAATATGGGCAATAGGCTTAAAGGGTGGAAAAATCTATCCCCTGCTGGAAGGAACACCATGGTCAAAGGCGTGCTAGAAACAATACCGGTGTACGCTAGCTATGTCCACATTCATCCTTCCTACAGATATAACCAATAGAGCAAATAACCTCATGCGTGATTACTGGTGGGGCAAGAAAGAGGGGAAAAAAGGTTTCTATATAAAGGCTTGGGTGGGCTTGTGCAAGGACAAAGAAAATGGGGGAAATGGCTTAAAGCAAATGGACAAATGGAACCTTGCTCTTATCACAAAAAACGCTTGGAAACTCTTCAAACAAAGAAACTCCATCTACGCTAAGTCCATGAAAAGTAAATATTACCCTACCTCCAATCCTTTCCATTCTTCTTGTTCCGATAATGCTTCTTGGGCCTGGAAAGGAGTTCACAAAGGTATAAAACTTCTATAGGAAAACTGCATATGGGAAGTGGGCGACGGAACAGATATTAACATCTGGAAAGATATATGGCTTCCAGGCCAAACTAGTCCCATTGATCCTAATAGACCTGACAGCCTAGATCAACCAATGTTAGTCAGTGATTTGATAGAAAACTACTCTTGGAACCTTAACACTCTTAGAGACACCCTTTCCAACCAAAACTTCCTCCTAGCCTTCCAGATAAGGCCAAGAACCAACTACAAGGATAACCTCAGATGGCGTCATAACCCCCAAGGAAACTTCAAAGTGAAGGACCTATACAACATACTGGTCAGGAAAAATAGCCAACCAATTGATACGATAGATAAGAAAATATGGAAAATGAAAACCATCCCGCGTATCCAACTTTTCACATGGAAAATGAAATCCAATATGCTACCCCTTAGTGCCAAACTTTCTAGATTCATGCATTATATAGACCCAGTATGCAGTTTGTGTAACAAGTGTCCGGAAACTAATGAGCATCTCTTTATGAAATGTGACTTCACCGAGCAGGTCTGGTCTAGGTGTAACATCAACCTAGAGAGAGCAACTTATCAGACGAATAACGTCACAGAGTGGTGTGGAGAGTGGTTCAGAACGAATAACTCACCTCATCACTGGGGAAAGTGGGCGGTAGTTTGCGCGACAATCTGCTGGTTCGTATGGAAAGCTAGATGCGACTCCACATTCCAAAACAAGAAGATAAACCCTAAAACTTTAGGAATGCAAATAGTTAATCATCTAGAATCTACTAGGAGCCACCAACAACCGAGGGCGGGAAACAAATCAACTCGAAACAGAAGCACGAATACAGAAGGATTGATCACTTTCAGCTATTTATCGGTTATTGACACTATCTCAGAAATAACAGGAACATGGATCTGCATCACCACCCCAACAGGAGTAACAATTGGAAGGAAATGTTTCGCCAGCAGAACTCACTCGAAAGATGAAAGGGATAGTCTGGCTGCCCTAAATGTCTTAAAGTGGGAGAACACTATTAACTGCAAGAAATTCTACATGGAAGGGAACAATTATCATCTCAACAAAGCAATGAATGGCGACGAAAGGAACACGGCATGGAAAGCTGACTACACTATCGACAAAATCATAGATCTTAAAAACAAGTTTAACTCCGTATTTTCTAAGGAACTAAATTGTAAGGGTTCCATAGACTTGATGAATCTAGCTAAACAAGGATGCTCAGAGACCACTGTTAGGTCATGGGTAGACAGTGCCCAACTTGAAACATTTATGTAATCGTATTCTCTCTTTTTATTATCAAAAAAAAAAAAAAAAAACTAGTAAACACTCAATCAGATTATGTGGATATAATAGTCTAATGTGAAATCAATCAACAGTAAAACCTAAAGTTAGAACCAACATATTCCCAATGAGGTATAGAGATGGGGAAATAGAAATGAATAATCAGTTAAAGATGAATCAAAGTTATAAAAAAAGAAATTGTTACAGAAGGAACACTAATCTTACAATTTGTCAGCTTTACTCATTCATTTTTGCGGATCGGGAGTCGTCATTAGATAGAGAGTGAGCAGGTACTGCTTTTTATTTTCTTTCTTGTCAAATTATAATAACAGATACAAAATGAAAATAATGAACAAAAATGTGATTAAATCCAGAACATACAAGAAATTAAAGTTCTAATCTAAACTAAACAAAAAAAAT
The DNA here is from genome assembly GCA_023529315.1 of Papaver bracteatum. Classification (NCBI taxonomy): domain Eukaryota; kingdom Viridiplantae; phylum Streptophyta; class Magnoliopsida; order Ranunculales; family Papaveraceae; genus Papaver; species Papaver bracteatum. The sequence continues at coordinate 6,748,345 of JAJJWX010001877.1, forward strand.
TGATTTCTGTTTTAGATTTGAATCCATAACCAAAAACTGAAAAACAAATCGAACTAATTATAATCACAGGAATATAGCTGAATCAAATTTCGATTCGGTGATATTGAAATTAGATCTCCCGATATCCATAGTTTTTTTAAATCCATAAAAAAACAAAATCAAATCATATTATTCACGGGGGCAGAAACTTGAGTTGGGTGAAGATCGATCTAAACGATTGATTAGGAAGTGGAGAAACGACGACGATGGCTGCGAGTGTGATGATGGAGATGAGGTTACAGTGGTGGAGTAAGACATGGTGGTGCTACTGGTAGCTAGCAACGATGGAAAGAAAAAATTAGATCCGAAAAATAAAAATAAATGAAAACGATATATTGTATGGGATGGGTAAATATGGAAAGAAAAAGTATGTTAATGGATCCCTAGTGGGCTTATAAATAGAGAGGGGTATATTTATTGTGTGATAAGGATATTTATGAAGTCCATCAAAACAAGGGACATTTATATAATTACCACTAGTAAGTTTTTCTTTCCCAGCTACTTTATACTCCCTCCCTCTCTCCGAACGTAGTGGATTTCGGCCGAGGTGGCCGAGAAATCGCTCGACAATGCGGTATTTGGCCAATATTAGGGTGAGGGACTTAAAATAATACTCCATCTATCACATTATTAGTTGACCTATTAACTTTTGGATTTTGTCCCATGATAGATGACCTATATCATTAAACAAGGAGATATAATATTTCTCTATATAATAACAAAGTTTTTTAAAGCGATCTCATTCACCGAAGCTCCTGGTTGATTCTTGCCTCTTGTTGATTTTGGCCCCACGTTTATTTTTATTTTGGTAATGTTTTAGTATTTTCGCTATTAATATTTTAGGAAAATATTTTTTTTCCAATTAATCAAACAAAAATATTTACCGAAATAACTAAATCTAATAAAATCTTATAAAACTACCAAAAATACAACAAAAAAACGTGTATAATATATATAATTATAGAGCAATTATTTTGAAGAGTATAGTGTTACCAAAAATACATTAAATCAATAATCAATCATGCATTCACGATCTCATCATAAAAATCAAAAAATTAAATCAATCATGCATCAGAATTAATCACATATTAATGAATTAAAAAAATGTTAAAAAAAAAAAATTGTTCAATGTCCAATGTCCAGTTACAGCTTTCAGAATCATTCTTTTCTTAATTACAATTTTATTCTATAAATTAAAATTAAAGGAAAAGATTACACTTCAAATAAGAAGTATTAAATAATAATTGATTGTGGGTACTAACCTTTTAAGCCGAAGTTGTGTCTTTCTTGCGAATATATTTTTTTGTGGTGTTGTCCAAAAGTAAAAAATTACGGAATTATTAGAATCTGAAACACAAGATTAAACTAAAGCGAGCCAATACAAAAACGATCATACAAAAATTCAAGCAATGAAAAAAATAATAAACCTCATTTTCATATTATTTTTCTTAATTTTGTTCATTCCATAATTAAAAATACAATTAATTAAAAATACAAATAAATTAAATAATACAATTTTTCTAATTTTGTTATGTATTTTTCTTAATTTTTTCATTCCATAATTTAAAATATAATTAATTTAAAATAAATAATAAAATAAATAATACAAATTTTCTAATTTTGTTATGTTTTGATATGTATTATATTTTTTATACAAAAATATTTACAGCCACAAATTATGGTGATATGAGAGTAATTTAGGTATCCTAACTATCCAAAAATAAAATATTATTAGATATTTTCATTCCATTCCATTTGAAAGAAAAAAAATTCAAAAGTTATTTTTGTTAATTTATTGTTTTTATATAACTAAAAAGAAAAAAAATTATATTTAGATATTTTGTGTGCGGAAATAGCTGCATACACTAATTGCGGTTATTTAGTATGAAATATTATTTCCTGATTTGGAGATTTTTTTTACTATTTAAGATATACTGCGAATTATCTTTTTCGAGTTTTTTTTTTTAAACATGAAATTTGATCCTAAAACCTCAAATAAACAAAAATATATAGAAAGAAAAATTATTTTTTCTTTAAAAAAAAAAATATTATATCTTTACAATCTTTCTTAGTAAATATAAGACATTAATTCCAAAAATACTACTCTTTTCTTAGTAAATATAAGACATTAATTCCAAAAATACTACTCTCTCTGTGTATAAAAATATTAGAGAAAAACCAAGTCTCATTTTTGGCGTGGCTTCAATGCTTTTTTCGTTATGTTGAATATTGGTATGATATGTGGATTTCGTTATGTTGAATATTGGTCTGATATGTGGATGTCTTTTTTGTTTTGCAGATATAATGCAAAGAGTCGACTGAAGCTGGTTTTTTCATGGTTTTTTCCTTTGAACACTGCTCGGGTGAGTTTTATTTTCTTCCTTCGAATTCTTCATTCAAATGGGCAATCACTAGGATTTTATTCTATGATCGAGTTTTAATGATTTGTAATTTTTTTTCTTTTGTTTTTTTGTAGGGTTTATTGATGGATATGCGAGATTTTCATTTGACGGGACTCAATTTCTTTTCCTTTCTTTTCCTGAATGAATTAGTAATGTTTTTGATGTTTTTCTTTTAGTCGTGAATTTTCAGTACGAAAGTTTGATTTTTGTGATTTTTTTGACGACTATTAAATTGTTTTTTTTTAAATTATTATTTGAAGAACATTCGGATATCAGTACCATAAGGGTACTTATGATTTCCTATACTATCCAATTGTCCGTGATATCAAACTGATTAACAAGTCCATGGTTTCTAAATTTGTTTTGCCATTTACGAAAAATCCTGATTCAATGTATGGTTAAACTTCTCAGTGCCAAATATATCTTGGAAATAATTCTGGTTCATTGGTTTTCGATCATTAAATTAGCTTTTGACATGGTTTCTTTGATGTTGTTTGCATGAATTTCAGAGGATGGAGTTAATGTTCTTATTTTCCAAATTCATACAAACATCACGATGATGGTGAACCCAAAGATGGAGCAAAAACATCACGTTCGGGAAGACCTTGGATTTGTGCATGAACTATTCAACTATTCAAAACATCAAGGACCAAAGTAAAGGTATTAATTTTGAAAAGTTTTTGCATTTCAAATTAATCATATATCGTTCACTTTTGAAAAAATCGCACTCAATTTGTGCTTTGACTCAAAAAAAAATCAATTCTCCATATATTTGATAAAGTGCCTCAATTTGTTTTTTCAACCTTAAAGTATGAAACTATTTTATTGGCTACATTAGGTATTGTCTTAATCGACTCCAAGTTCTGGATGCTCTCAGCAAAGCTTATATGAGAATTATGGGTTTCTTCGGGTAAACTCAATTACACTAATATTACCTAATTTAGAGCTGAATACGTTTTTAGTTATTGGGTTGGGTATTCATTAGTTTGATTACCTTTATGCTTCTGCATGTTATATACTGTGGGTTTTCTACTGATAGATATGCACATCTATGATTGACGTAAGGCGATAATTTTTCCAACAGTTTATGGAACTAGCAAACCATATATGTCAGTGACATTCGAATATTCCTACCAAAGGGAAGGCTAGAGTTCGAGTTCACTCTTTTCCCAAAGGGAAAAAGGGGACCGAATAAGGATGCAAGTGGATTTTTTCCCACCACACCAGAAAAAAACAAAGTCGCAAAGGTAGAGTACTTGATAGAAAAAATTGGCAACACTCCATGGCTTTCATTTAGAGCGTCTCTTTAAGTAAATAAATCTTATTTATGGTTTTAGTTTAGTTAATTGTCTTTGTAGCCAATTATGCATGCATATTTTGTTGTTGCTCTTATAGACAATTTACTGTATTTTATTTCATTGGGGAAGATTCATTGTTTGCAGATTTAGTTAAGTATCACATATGGTTATATAGTTGTGCTACCACGAATAAAGGAGATTCAATTAAGTGGGCCTAAATAAACTTATCAAACTATATACATGAATCGAGACCACTAAACTAAACTCTATGGCAGTTAGTGAAATATGATATTGGTCCGAACCATAGGCTTCATCTCAAAGGTTACCTAGATACGAATGAAGAGGCGCGGATAATAACAAGAAAATAAAATGGTAATTATTTCCAATAATTGTGGAGAGTGCGGTTTCCAATTAAAGTTTGTGGTGCAATGAGTACATACAAGAGCCGAGGTTAAAGCAATACCAAAGTGAGAATTTTTATCTTCCAAAGCCAATTTTCTATCATGATCAAATTGTTGCAGTATCAATGGAAATGATAGGAAATACTAATGAGAAAATGATGAAGAATGATGTACCCGAAAGCTATACTCAAAATGTTGTTTACAAAGAGATATTTACCTACTTTCCATAAATTTGCAATCTACTAAATTATTTTAGTATAAGGTTTGCAGTATCTTCAGTGTTTATTTCTCAGAGTATTTCTTTTGGCCACAATTATCTCCATAGCTTCATGTTTCTTTACATTTTTTCATTGGTTGCAAAATATACAGCTGGTTGAAGGTTCTAAGCTTCCTTTTATCTGATATACCACTGAGCATCTTGAAACAAATGTTAAAAAGTTAATACGAGTAGCATTTTGGATTCATCATTACTCTTAAAAAATTAAAGAGATCTGTGAAGTTAGGACGGTTATTCAGGGGAGCGAGATAGGTTACGAGGATTCGCCAAATTAAATTATCGTAACTATCTATAATGGAAAGATAGAGTATGAACATTTCTCCTTGGGCGGACTGAATAATTAGTGATTCACTGAGTTGATTGCGAAGCTTAAAGATAATAATTTGATAGAAAAAATCCTTGGAGATGTCGTTAAGGATTTAGGGAGTTCAGGGAAATGAGCACTTATATCCGAGAACAGATTAAAATGTGAAGTTAAACCCTGAAAATGTATCCTGAAATATTAGGATGAAAACTTGCAGTTGTATCTTGAAATGTGAAGGAACTTAATTTTAGTGCAAATACGATGTGTATTGATGTTTCAGAGATAAGAGATAAAAACAATATATGAAAATTATTAAAATTCCAAATTAAAAATGACTCAGCGATAAAGGAGTATTTAGCAAATCAATATACAAGGACTGAATGACCAGTGTGCACAAACAATCTTTTGACCCATGCGGATAAAATGGATTGTTGGGGCACCGGAGAACAAGTTTAAGTTTCGCCTAAAAATTACCATCGGGTGCATGCATGGACAAGATGCACGATCCAATCCAGGTTAAAGCTTAATTATTTAAGTAGCTATTGGATGCCTGTATTTTTATTAATCAAAATGCTTCTTCGATGGCGAAAGCATGAAGAGATTTCTACCGATTTAAGCAAAAACGGACAAAACATGAATTCGCTATGGTTGTTTCCTAATAGCAGGGGAGGAGCCAACTTAGATCATGGGTGAAATGTATCACACTAAGCCCAACTGGCATCCATTCCCCCTTAAAGTTATTATAGAAAATGGTTTCACGAATCCTTTACACCCTTAGCATGGGAATAGAAAATTCCTGCTCCCCCTTCTTGCAAACCTACATCTGCCCCTCCTTGATAACACTTGCTAGCAATTCCTATTGAATTCCTAAGTGACTCATAGCTTAGTGATAGTGATTCTCTTAATAGAGTTTTTCCTATTGATGCCGTGTTGCAACACTAGATCAAAATAAACATCAGAATGAAAATAACATTGCTCATAGACAACGGGATCGATCACGTGAATTAGATGAAGAAGGGTAATATACTTTCAGTAACATAGTTGACTAACAAATGTATCAAAGTTGGGATAATATATGCAGATCATAATAGTCGGATAGTTCAATTTCTTTCTTTTTTTCATAGTCAAGAGAGACAATTTCCCATGAGAGTGGTATAGATTTTGAAACTGGATTAAGTCATATACTCTTTGAAGATATTGCACTGCAACCACATGACATTATAGTTTTTTTCTATTGTATTGATTTTTGTTAGTTGACTTTTGCTAAAAAAAAAATAGTAATATTTTTCGTTTTAATGAAATTAACCTAAAACATAACCCAATATTTCATAACTAATAAATAAACTTGTGCATCGCACGGGTGGAAACTAGTTCTCTATATAATAACAGAGTTTTTTAAAGCGTTATCATTCACCGGAGCTAAACGTTCACTGGAGCTCCACGTTAATTCTCGCTTCTGGTTGATTTTGGTCCCACCAATTTTTTATTTTTTTGGAAAAGTTATTAAATTTAAACAAAAAAAAATCAGGAATTTTTTTTTTTTGCTAATATTAAGAGCATATCCAATGGAATATGGGTATTTATCATATGTGGAGACCTAAAAAAAAGATATTTAATAACATAGAATTCAAATACAAATCTTGTTTTGATATGCATCTCCAGTGGTAGTTGTATGCATATCTATTTTGATATATTAATTTGTTGCTAATTTATAGAAACAAAATCTAAAAAACTAATTAAAATAATAACAAATTGATGACGTGGATATGGATAGGAGTCTCTAAAAACCCATACTCTCCTCCAAACTCAAAATGTCACGTCATATTAAATTTTGATTACCCAACCACCACTAGAGAGGTTTTTATTGTTGAGAGTTTCTAAAATCCTATGTGGCATCAATATTTTTTAGAGCAGCTGCAGTGGTGCGATCATAACCAAAGACCAAAGAGCAAAAAAAATATGAAAATTTGGGTTTAGCCCGTGTTGCAACGCAGTGGGGGGAGAGTAAAATTTGTTCAGGCGCAACTTTAAGTTACGCCTGAATCAGGCGTAAGAGGAGGTTCCGCCCCATTTTCATCGAGCGTAACCTTGAGGTTACGTCTTAATTTTTTTTTTTTAATGGGGCGTAACTCAAAGTTACGCCCCTTTTTTTGTTTTTGTTTTTTAGTGTCAGGCGGAGTTTTCTATTACGCCTGTTCGGGCGTAACTTTAAATTACACCCGATTAAAGACCAGAGTAAAGACTAAATATAGTCTGGGTTTTGGTTATAGTTTGGTCTTTGATCTTTACTCCTTCACCACTGTGTCTGCTATTTTATATTTACTCTGGGTTTTAGTCGCCCACTACGGATGCTCTTAAAACCCATACTCCATTGGAGATGCTCTAAGATTGCTAAATCTTAAAAATATTCAAAAACAATCTTGATTGAAATAGTTAGATCATGAAAATCTCAAAACATGCCAAAAATATATCAATGAATAATTAATCTTAAAAACCAAGATTTCGTTGTGATAATCAAAAAATTAAAACATAACATCCACGGTTTCATTGTGATAAATCAAATGATCATCACATAATAAATAAATAACGTAAGTGTCCAATGTTCAGTGTCCGTTTATACAGTCTTAAAAAAATATCCTAATTACAACCCCAAACTATCAATTTAACTCCAAAATAGATAAATCGAAAAAAAAAAAAAAAACTGATTAGCCCGGTTATGGTTACTAACCTTTCGATCCGATGGTGAATCTCTTTTGCGCGTATCTTTATTAGTGGTGGTGCACAACATTTGGAGTTTTTGTTAATATTTTGGATAAATAATTGGTTTTGTCACTACCATATCTCTTTTCTTTTCCAAATCAAAAGTTTCAAAACCAAATCGAAGCAAAGTCGAAACCCTTTCTCCCTGTTCCCAAATCAAACTCTACTCCATATCTAGCAGGGGAATCACTCAATTGAAATTTTCAACGAAACCCTTTCTTCTGTCAATACCATCTTCATCTAAACTCGTCTTTAAAACTCAGCTCCATCTCCATCTAACGAGGAATTAGAACAGGTGAATTGAGAACTTGAGAATTTTGGTTGATTTATAATTTCATAATCTGCATGTTTGATTTTCGAAAGGGAAGACAGACTTTTCTGAATCATTAAATCATTCTCATGATTTTACTCTTTGTACTATGAAATCAAACCCTAATTCCTAAACTCTTTGTGACTGATTTTTGGGGTTTATTTTTTGATATATATCCTCGAAGTTATTCATCTTTAACCTAAATCCCAAATGAAACGCACCTTCTGACCTTCATTCTTAACCAACAACCAATCAGAAACCGGAGCCACCGCCATTGAAGAAGAAAGTAATGGAAGAAGAGATGAGCAGCAGAAACCCCCCTTCACCAAATAGGTAATAATTCTTTTAAAATCCTATTGAATCAATTTCTGCAAATTTGATAAAGCCCATTCGTATTCATATTGATTAATCTTTTATCAATTTCAAAAATTGATTTTGTGGGTGGGTTTAGAATTGATTTTTGAAATGGAAGTGTATTTGTAGTAACAGCGGATGGAGAGAGTGAGAGTGAGTGATTAACTCATTAACTCATTTTCATGATTTTACTCTTTGTACTATGAAATCAAACCCTAATTCCTAAACTCTTTGTGACTGATTTTTGGGGTTTACTAAAAGTTGATTTTAATTTAGTTAATGTTCTTCTAATGTTACCAAAAACGGCTACTGATGGGATTGAGGGGTTACTACTGATGATATTGTATCTTACTCTGGTTTGTGACGAACTCTTCATTATTAAAATCTCAAAATTTTCATGAATCAACAATATCCCTATGGTTGGTATCTGTTTGTAAAAATGACGAAACAAAGTTTTTTGCCTAACAAACATGAAAATGTTTTTACTTCAAACGCTGATGTTATTGATGATCACCCCTGTATCATTGTATTTTTTGTTTTCACTCAATTGAAGTGAAATTTTGTTTCAATTTTATTGAGAAATGTGTTTATGTTGATGATTATTGGTGTAATGCAGGTACCTTGGTATTGGTATCTTCTCTTAGGATTTATTGATGTTCAAGGGAATTTGTGTGGTAAGTAATTAACTTATCAGTGGTCTATTCCTGTTATAAGGGATTCTAAATGATTTGGTTTACAAATTGATATAGGTTGGATTTGGTTTTGGTTCGCCACTAATGTATCATTAATGCTTAGATATGCTCTTCATTTTTGTAGTTGTTAAGGCATATCAATGCTCTGTGCTATGTAGGCCGTAGGGTATTTCATGCTCCCATCTCTCTGTACCATCAATGTGATAGATAGCCTAATCTCATGACCTGTTTGCAATCTAAGTGTGATAGCGATTAGCTGAGTGTACATGTGAATGTGAACCATGAACATGAGCTTTGTTAGGGATTACATTTGGCTTAATTTTTTTCCTACATTTCGATAATGTTGTAGGGATTAGTCTTTTACATAGTTAAGTTAAACTGTATTATACTATTTAATTAGGAAGATCAAAGAAGGAGAAAGAGAAGTGTTGGTTATGATTTTCCTTGTACGTTTTACCTTTTTTCAAAGTAGGCCACTGCTTTCCTGACCAAGCAGTGTGGGAGACTGATGATGTTTATGAGAAGCAAGAACTCTATGTGATTTTTATTTTTATTAAGAGACTCCTTAATTCTCTATGTGGTTAAAAAATATTTAATAACTGACGATTTGGGGTCTTGTGATACATTTTGAATTACAATGAAATTTCTTGGGCTATATGTTGTACAAAGCCACGAGTCAGTTTTCGGGTCACACAGTGCGGCAGTTGACAGTTTGGGGTATTAAACATTTTTTTGAGTCACAAAGCAGATTTAAATTTTAGGAGTCACAATGGCAGATTTCAAGTCACGATACATATTTTAGATCACCAGCTAGAAATGCAGAAATGAGCTATGCGGAGTCTTTGCTCCAGAGTAAACTGCATGACAACAAAAAGTTGTGGTTCCAACACTTGAACAAGATATTAATCGCTTAGCCAAAGGACTCCCCAAGCCTCTTGGTTTTGGTCTACTAGACAAAGTGAGGGGCGGTCAGTGATTTTGTGGCCAGATAGCTAGAAACAGTTTCAAACTCTTTGCTGATTTTGCATGTTGGAACCGAAAATGAAAAGTTGCTGCTTCTCAAAGATCATCTATATGTAATTAAAAACCTTATTGCATTTCGCTTAACTTTTATGGTTTAAACTGACTATTTGCTTTTTACTCTTCTGGATAGATACTGATGATGAATTGTGTTCTTGAGCAGTTCCAAGACTTTAAAGCCAAGTGGAGTGGGCATTTAAATTGTTGCAGCCGCACAGAAATACGACCTGTCGGTATGTTCCAAGACTTTAAAGCCAAGTGGAGTGGGCATTTAAAAAACATGATGCATCTTTTTTGTTGAAATTTGTAGTAACAGCAGTCATTCCTGACCATATAAAAATGCTTTTGCTTGTTTTTGTTTTCTGCCCTACGCCCAGCAACATTGTAGTCTCATGTAGTTATCTCGTTATATAGTTCATACGGAAGTATAGATGCAAGTGTTATCTTTGCTCATAATGTCAAACCTTGTGAATATCGTTCACATTATACAAAAAATGAAAACAAAGATAGGATAGTTAGTGGCAACAGTGCCATATAAAGCATTTCGGGAGAGGTTTATCTTTGATATTCCCGATGAACCAGAAATGGGTGTTAATATTGATGATATTGACAGTACAGATGTTCTTGATGAATTAGAATCTAGTTCATCTGATTCTGATGCTCCTGAAGAACCCGTAGCTGGTCGGAGAAAAGCCAAGAAGAAAAAGCGTCGCGTGCATGCTCCTGAAAAGTATGATTGGGCTAATGCTCGAGTCCTAGTTCAGTTTTTACAGGTATTTTATCGAATTCATGCAATGTTCCGTGGATGATAATATGTGATGTTATACTGAAAATCCTAGATACAAACAGTACTATGTTTTTACAGTAATATGCTAATGCTTTTTGCTACTGCCAATATCGAAACAAATGTCACCAGGTACTTGCTCATGGCTCAGCTAGGCTTTCAACAAAATCAGACTGATGATTTTGTTCATATTTGCTTAGATTTTGTTGCTGGAAACCTTATTGTAAATCTTTTTTGAGAACCTTACTATCTTGCTCTTTATTTATATATTTGTATTTTTTTCTGTGTCTGTTCTGTACTAAGTCCCATTCTAGTTAACCAGTTTAGGTTTAAAAAACCCGTTATCATGTTTGACCAACGTCTCTCATTTTTCTGACCTTAGAAGAACATGTCTAAATTGTTGTACAAAACTGACTAGTGGTATATTGGCTTGTTAAATAGGCCTTGTAAGTGAATTTCCATTATATGTCTTTGATGCTTACTTAGATAACAATTAGTGTTGTTTCTACAGGTGTTTTATGAAGCCACTGTTGAGTTCTAAGGTTCTACCTATGTCACTTCGCATACATTTTTGGAGGAAATTAGTGATGTTCGTGGAGATTTAACTGATTGGCAAAAAGCTCATGATCCTTACTTGAGCCATATGGGTGAGAAGATGTTACTAAAGTACAACAAGTATTGGGGCGAGTATGAAAACATGAATCCTTTATTGTTTATTGTCGTGCTTCTTGATCCAAGAGAAAAAGAACGTGGATTGCAAGTAATTTTAGAAGACTTCATTGTGCATGATATTTCTTGGATGAAACAATGATTGGTAAAACAATGTTTAGATAAAGTGAAAGAGGATTTCAATGAATTATATACAGCTTATAAGACGAAATATACAGGTGTTGGAAGTGTGTTAGCCTCATCAGAATCTGTAGGTGAAACTGGTGGTAGTCCTAGTCAAGATAGTTCTAGTTCTACGATACATAGAAAGAAAAAACATAAGGCACATAGAGAAGAACGTAAAACCCAGCTATCTATAATGGAAGATTTTGACAAATCAGAGGTAGAAAGATATTTATCTGAGCAGATTTACTCACCAACAAAAGACAAGAAACAAGGTTCAAAATTTGATATATTGACTTGGTGGAAAGTCAATGCTGCAAGGTTTGATATTCTGTCACTCATAGCAAGAGACATACTTGCGATTCCCGTCTCATCAGTTGCAAGTGAATCTGCTTTCAGTACTGGGAAGCGAATTCTTGGTCACTTCCGAAGCTCTTTAAGGCCCCGAACTGTGGAAGCACTGATTTTACTACAAAACTGGTTGCGGACACCAATTGACATGGATCCCTCTACACTTGGAGCTGAGGTGAACGAGGATGACGTCTTAGAGTCAGGTATACAACTTTCCCTCATTAATTTTTTCTTCTGTATATGCTTGTTGAGAACAGTGTAGGTTGCTTAGCTATTTGCTTAAGAGGATCTGTGGTGAACGATCCTATTGGATTGTGAATACTTCCATGAATTTCTTTTGGTGTTAATTCTTGTGAATGTATGTATCATATAACCTAAATTTGCAGTCTTAATGTTTGATATCATGGATTTGGGAGTTCATTGTGCAAAATAGTACCACCTTAAATAGAGTTGTGCTGCATATTGATTGATGATGGATGAAATTTGAATACCATGTTTTTGTTCCTAAGAAAAGATTACATGTGTTTATGTATAGCTGATTGCCTGATTCTAGTCCCTATGTATTTCTTGGTTGAGACTTGATAGAATAATTTTGTAGGGTTGATAAGCTGATAAGTTCGTAGGGTAACAGTAACAGTAGTACCGTTCAATTAGTAAAACTGTTACTGTTCAATTGAATAGTAGTACTGTTTGATTAGTAAAACTCTTTGGCTTCCAGTTTGCGTGTTCTAAACTCATGCTTTAGGTTTACAGTTTAGTACACTTTGTATAATTAAACATCAGTAATCGTGTAACTCGTCATATGTTCTTGCATGATGTATTTGATTGACTGCAAAAGTTTTGATGACCTTTACATTTGCAATAGAAAGACACTACTATCTCATCCTGACATTGATGTTGTGCCTGCAAAAGTATATCAGAATAATTTTACTCTTGTTGCTTGCTCTCTCCATTGTATCAGCAAGAGAATCTAACAAGAGATAACTTGTATGCAGATTTATTTGGTGATCTTAGTACTTATTTCATCATCCTAGATGATGATTGAAGAAGAAAGTCAATATGTTCTTGCTTTTGGTGATGATACTGTTATATGAAGAACAAAGTCACGTGAAGAACATGGAATTGGGCTGGGATTCATCGTCGATTTTGAAAAGAATAGAACTCGTTTCTTGAGACTATAAATGGCTTTCTTGAGAATACTTTTGTTTGTTCATTTTCATTTTTCCCTAGTTAGATTGGCAGTACATATTTAGATAGGATGGATGTTACTTGCACTGTTGTTGCAAGATTTATTACACTGTTGGATCTTACTTGATACTGTTTCAGAAAGTCATGTACAGTTTCAGACAGTCCTGTACAAAAAAAAAAAACGGTTATACCCGCCACCCTATCCGACCCGCCAATTAATGGGTCGGGTAGGATATTACCCGTTTAATGGCGGGTAGGGTGACGGGTAAAAAATTTCTTACCCGCCAGTTAGCGGGTAGGGTGGCGAAATGGGCCATATCTTACCCACACTACCCGTTGTGCAGCCCTACTTAAATCTATTGTGACCACTTTCTAATCTTCCCAACTTCTCCATTTTTCACTGACATCAATCGTAGGGATTCTACGGTTTCTTTGTTTCCCGAAAAATGGTTTCATAATCTTAAACTATGTAATTATTTTATTTTTTTCTTAATTATACGAAATTCATATATGGAAATAAAAATGAACAATTATCAATATATTAATCGGTGCTTATAGAACATATGGTATCCCAGTTTTAGACAATATGAAATAGCCCGTGCCGTAACGGCACGGGCTATTTCACACAGTATTAAGCTGGGACGGGTTAGACAATTCCAAGAGTTCGACTTCTTTCTTTTATCTTTTGTTCATGTCCAAAGTAGGTTGTAAAAATTCTTTGTTTTCTTTATGTTATCCGTACTCGACATCTGCATATCAGAAATGTTAGTTGGTATCATAGTAATCTGATCTGATCAATGGTGGGCGAGTTAAGCGGAAGAGATGAGGTTGTTCCTCCGAGTAAAGTATGGAGGTATGAGAAGATATTTTTGGCTGCTCTCTAAACGGATATGATTTCATCAGCCATGTTAGACGGAACTTATATTTATGAAATCCTTGGAAAAAGAAAAAACAATGCTCTCTTTTTGTTTAGCCTAGACCAATGAGTTGGCATCAATGTATGTATTTAAAAGCCTTTCAAATTGTAAAGATTTTTGATCTTTCATCCCGTATTAGAAATGATATTATAATTGTGAACTTAAATTCTCTCATCTATCTATATAACTAAAACTGGTTTGGTATATGTTTTGTAATCTTATATCCTTAGCGTAATATGAATGGGGGATGTTTTTACGACCAATTTCCCATCCTATCGTGAATGCAAAACAACATTAGCACATGTATTAGTCTGCTGTATTCTTGAGTCCCAGATTTATGATACTGAAACCAATTAAAGCCACAAAAGTCAATAATTTCACGAATTAAAATAAAATAAATAAGTGATAGACCACATTTCTGGTACACTCCTTGACTCGTTTATTGCCATTGTGCATGTCAATATTACCTGAAATTACCTTCTTGTCGTTCTCACAGGGACCTCTATCTGACCTTTCTCGAAGATGGAGTGAGCGATATCCTCGAGAAAAATACCAACTGGACTATCTGTATCCAGTCATTACCATGGATATCCAGTCATTACTAATTCTTCTGCTACTAACCCACAACATGGATGAGGATTGAGCAATGACCCTGCATCCTATCCCCAGGAAAAACAAAATCCCGTACCAAAGGTTGGAACTTAAGTCAAGGTTACCGGGAGACTAAACGGCCTTACAAAATCCAGAGTAACATGGGATTGTAGATGCCATAAAGAAACATCAACAATTCAATTTCGGGACCTCACTATCAAGAGCTACAAAGATGGCCGTGCCGGTGTTGTCTTCGACTTTACAGCGGAGTAAGAAACTTTGATGTAAAGGACCTAATGGAAACTACAATAAAAGTATAAGGGGATGGATGGTTGTGAAGTTAGTCGGGTAAGGAAATTTAGAGTGCAAGGCATTCATCTTGAGATGGGCATCTCAACAATGTTAAAAATTTACTGCAACAAAGATCACCATTAGTGAGCAATAAATTTCTTGTTACACCGAGGGCAGGAAAGATAGCTCAGACCATTTTCAAACAGTACATTGGTTGACCACATTACCAGCCTGCTAGTTCAATGTTAAACATTAATAAGGAAATCAGGAAAGAGTCTCTATTTTCCAGGGATAAATGGGGCACACGCTGCACACCTATCTGAAAGATCGATACAATATTAACCTGGTTGGCTGGATCCAATTTGGCAGGTAAAAGTTAGGAAATGGATTTCAGATTCTTAGCTTCAAAAATAGGTGAGGGTGCTTTAGCTTTCTTAACGGTATTGTATGTCGTGGGGGTCTTTGTACCTGCAAACAATAAAAACATCGGTGGGGGGAAATTATAGCAATGACAGATATAGACAATATGTCGCCGGGTTCATGGATAAGCATGTTAGTTACAGAACAAAGCTTAATATCTGCATCATAATTGACGACATTTCTGGAAAAATTAAACATATCAAATATAATACCTCAAACACCACTGCTCCAAAGTGTGAGTACAAATTAACCTTTCCTTCATTGCTACAACAGCTGGTATGTCGATGTTCCTTGATGCCCTATATTGCAAAATGTGAAATATAAAGACTTTGATAGATAGGGTGATACCTTAATTATTCTTCCCTAAAGTGGAGTATAAGACTACTATCACAGAAGCTATGTTGGAATCAGTATCAATTGGGTCGTTACTAACCTGCTTCCAAATACGGATTCTCGTGGACTGTGTTTGTTTTAACTGTATCCAAATACGCATATGGTTTCAGGGATCCAAACATAATTCTTGATAAACCTGCTTCAAACTCCAAATATAGGGGCAAATCTTATAAGAGATATGACCATTAATCCTAAAATAATTCTTAATAAATCCAATTCATCTTTATTACAAATTCTTAAACCAAATTTTTGACAAATCCACTTTAAACTCCTTTGTATATACTAAGCAAAAAAGTAATAAAACTAAACCCTTAGATCAATTGATTAATCTATTAAAACCAAGTTTGATTAGTAAGCAAAATTGAAAACAACAATATCAATAGACACTCTATGAAGTTTGTAGTTGTATCATACAGAAAAACTATTCAAAATCATCTCGAAAATGAAGGAAAAAATTTCAAACCTTGATGTTAATCAAAGCAGTTTCAATGAATCAATCTTATTGTCCATCTCCTCAATTAACTTCTCATTTTCTTCAACATTGTGTGCTCGAGCATTTAAGTTCAGGTTTCTTTCCTCCAAGATAGATTCTGCAATTACAGAAACCAAAAATATTCATACAAATAAAATCCTAACTTTTAAGAAATAAGAATGAAGTTGAACAAAAAACCAAATCAGTAGTGGTTCAGAAAGGTAAATGAAATTATAGGTAGCTTATAAATTTTGCTTCAAGTTTCTGCTACTGGAACTAAGGTTAGTCATCTGCAATTTACTTCGGAAAACTAAAATTTATCTTCTTCTTTTTTCCCAATCAATTTCAAACTATTTTTCAATACCTTAACACTTTGAAATATTCGGAAAACTGAACTTATCCTATGAATAGTCCAAATTCCAATATCTCAATTTGGGAAGCCAAAGACAGAACATGTACCTAAGAAAACCTAACTTATCCTTAAATAGTCCAAACACATCTGCAACTACAAAGCTAGAGGTTACTTACATAATAACAACCATCTTAAATTTCAGTAATAAGAAACTAAAAACTTATTCAGTTCAGAGTCTGGCCAAAACCACTGAAAATCAAAACCTTGAAAACTTAAGATCCTGCAATATATTTTTGTATGCAATCTCAGGATTCTCTGCACCACTCTTTATATTCTTATGAACTTGCACTTAAATTAATAATAATATTATTATTACTTTAGGATTCCTAAAAAAATAATAATATTATACAATAGATAACCTTCGATTTTAAGTTATCCAAAAATATATAAATTTTGGAAAATTTTAGATATTGATTAATACTAATATCCAAGATAAAATCTTTTTATTTATGAGTTCGGTGTCTTTATATAAAGAGCCCGAACAAAGGCAAACCCAAAATTTTGGCACCATTTCAATTCACCTCTCTTCTCTTCTTTTGTTTTTCTTTTTGTTTGTTTGATTGATTTTATTTTTTTTGTTTGGATTCATGGTTTTTCTTTTTGATCTGCATGTGTTATTTGTTTTATAGGTATCCATTGGCAATGAAAATAAAATAGGAGTATGCAAGGGAGACGTGCATGAATGAGGTTTTTTTTTTTTTTTTGCTCTATAAAAGTTCCAAGCGAAACCTATAAATCTTTTGTTTCTGGGCGCTTTTCTTCATCAACTTTTTTTTTTTTTATGTTTTGGTCCTCCGCATGATCACCTTCATTTTTAGCCTAATCCCTAGTGGTGTTTTCTTTGCAGATCATCGCAAAAAATGCACATAATCGACACTAATTCTCTTCTCCAAGAACATGCAGGTTGCTGCTCAGCTAATCCTTTGTATTAATTATAAATCATAATTCTTCATTTAGAGTAAAAATTATTTGTTAGGGTTTATGTTGATTATCATTAATGACCATTTGTACGAAAATTGTAAACGGAGCTGTACAAGTCACTCAAAGCTATAATTTTTTTAAACGCTATGAGATTATTTTTCTTTTGAATCGTAGAAAAATTTAAGTTAGTTTTCTTTGTACATTGAGGCTCGGGAAAGAACGATAAGATCAGCTCATTCTATTTGTCCCTCGGTTCGCTACTATGATCAAGTAAGTTATTCAATATTTTAGATTTCCTTTTCTTTCAATGATTTTTTTTCTTTTCGATTGACAACGGGATTCATATGATTTGCTTATATCGATATTAAAACATACAATGCACATATATCAAAAATCCACTATGATATATTAAATCATAATTATATTTAAGTTAAAAATCAAAAATCAAAAAACATCAAAATATGTTTTTTTCATCATGCATCCATCAAAAATAATTAAACGGTCATAAAATTAAAAATAAAATGTCCAATGTCAAACGTTTGATTACACTTTATCAATTAATCATAGGTTTAAAATATCAAAGAGTTGTTTAAAATCGATGAGTTGTTTGGTTGTGTTTTTGTTAGGTTTTTATACATATACCAACTACCATAGTCTTACCCCAATGAAAGAGCATAATTCCGCAAAATTTTGGTAAGATTTTTCCATTGATAAGATCCTTACAAGTGCATATCGACATTGCTGGTGGCAACGCCACTGATACTTCATTATATCTAAGGTAAGACTGTTTTTTTTTAAATGTTTTTCTGTGTATATAAAATACATGTAAATGGATTTATTTGGGCGTGGAAAGGGGATTTTTTTTGTAAATTAGCTAATAATTCAATTCGCGAATCCGCATTGCCTAGAAAAAATCTTGCTGACAAAGTTAATGATGGTGGATGTTAGTTTTATTTGCGGAGCGATTTGGAAAATGATAGGAGTTGCTTTATAAACGTGGAAAATGATAATTTGTTTCTACCGGGAACGCATGTATTTTTTGTGTAAACCATTTGTGGGTTTGTGTGCTTAGTCTAATGTAATGCATGCTATAGTATTTTTGAGTTTCTGTGAATAATTTTATTTTTTTGTTCATACAATGATCCATGCACCAAGAAAATCCTTGGGTGGATCCATGATTACGTTGGAACCAGTGCTTCCCGAATAAGCAAGATCAAACAGTTAAAGCTCTAGAGAAAAGAAACAAGAGAATACGTCGAAAGCTCTTGAGCTCAGATGCAGGTGCATGTGTATAGTAATATTCGATGTTATATTGCATTGCATTGCATTGCAGATTTTGATTATATTTTTATATGGAATGACATTTTTGGTGCCTATTTGGAGCTTATTTTTGGTGCCTATTGGGAGCTTGCAGTCAATAGTGATGCCTGTCTGAGTCGCAATCACGTAGAGGAGTTACCAAGCCCTTGATTTAAGTATATTTTCTCCTTTTTTTTATTCTGTTTGACAAATGATTACATGCTTAATTTTTGATATTTTATTCTTTTACTTATTGGTAATGTATTTTTGTTGTTGACCGTGAGTAAATAACGCAATAGTTGTTGCAATTTGTGTTTATTGTATTACGCAAGGGCTGCGTGAGAGAGAGAGAGAGAGAGAGGAAAATTAAAGGAGAGAAATGTTCTGAGGGTGGTTCTAACTCTGGTGAGGATATGGAGTGTGAAGTGGTTGAGCATTCTACGAGTGAGTTGAGATTTATTAAGACCTTCGCTTCCCTTTTATCTTTCATATTCGATTTTCTGTCGAGTCATGGATGTCGTATTTGTTTTTTCTTTGAGCAGATCAATCCCAGACCTCCATGTAACACATTCCCAAATTGAACTGTCGTATTTGTTTTTTCTTTAGGCAGTCCTATATGTTATTTAAAAGGTGATGTTAACGTTCCTCATCTGAAAGATGCTCATGCATTTCATAAAATAGTTCTGGACCACAAGGGGAAGAACAATAAGAAAAATTTAGGAGATTGATTGGACAATAAAATGCTATATTTAATCGGGAGGTCGACTGGTCCAAGATGTTAACAAAGGTCTGTGGCCATCCCCGTACAAAATTCAAGGAAGCAATTACCATAGTATAGGTCCGTTGTTACCTTTTTGTCTGATTCTTTGCTCTAGCGTTTAAGCCCTTTTTTGGTTCGTTTTATTTCCTTGGACTCAAACTAAGATATTAGTTTTATTGATTTTTTATTTGTGAAAAGAGTATCATACTTGATTTGTTACCGTTTTCATAATTTTTTTTTTATAAACATCCAATATTCCATAAGCAAGAAACAGACCCGTGCATCCCACGACTGAGAAACTAGTTTTTTTTTATAAATATAATACTTTCGCTAAAATAATAGAATTTTCTGGTCCCGACTCGGGTCGTTAGTGCTAAAATAATAAATTTGATAATATTATAATATAATACATTCCAATAATTTATCTTAAACATTATTATGTCCCAAAAACTATATAAAGTAATAACTCTATTAGAAAATAAAAAATAATTTTCATACGTATCAAATTTATATGTAAATTGTATGCGAAATGCTATTTATATTAAGTTAGGGTTTGTGAATACATTGAATGTAGTATAATATCAATGTTTCTACAATTTTCAATATTTCATTATCTAGAAATTTCTATCAAATTAGTCAATGTTTGCACATCCTAGATATTTTGTGTCAAACCATAATGGTATAAATTCGAAAAAAACTAGAAATTATTCGTTTAATTAATATATTTATAAAATAATAAATTATTGATTATAAAATACCCCTTTAAAATAATAGTATTAGGGTGGTCCCAAGCCTCTTATTATTATTGTTAGTATAAGAAATATGCATAATTTGATAGACATATTTATATTCGTTACGTAGGTGTTTTAAAATGCTTTTCAATGTTATAAAGTTTGCGAACATCCGCGGTGTAGTTTGAGAGATAAATCATTTCAAAATTTCACTAGTTATTAATCATAAGGGTATAATTGTAAAAAATACTTAAAAAACACTCTTTTCCCTCCCTTGCCTTAAGAATTGTGCAAACTTGAACTAGGTCATCTAATAGCGGGACGGGGGAAGTAGTAATAATAATAAAAAAATATTATAATCTAGAGTTTCCAATTATTTCTCATGTTTTATGAGTTTTATCTCAATTTCATGTCTCATTGTTTCAAGTTCAATAATTGATGATATGACAACAACAATTTGCTTAGGTTTGAGCTTTGCAATTCTGAAAATTTACATCAAAAATCAATAACTCTATTAGATTTGAGCTTCAAAGCACGAGTGTGTGGATTGTGTTCACTCAACCACTGTACTTCCGTGTTATACTCTCAAGCCAAAATTTTAAGGTGCATTTTGGGGTCTAGAAATTCTGGTATCAGAGGCAGCTTGCTCTGCTTTGGTGAATATTTTCTATTATTTTACTCAATTTGGATGCTTCAACTGCTGGTTTACGATGACTAGTATGAAGAGTCAGATTGAAACCTTAATGGATCGATTAGCAGACTTGGAAGATAAATTTGGCGAAGAGGTACGCCATCCGAATGATGCAAATGTTAATGAGATTTTGTTGAAGAATATTCAGGCATTGGACAACTTTGTTGTTGGAATGCAAGACGCGACTAGAAAGAGTGTTGATTTGGAGCTAAATTAGTACTCCCAAGACCATGTTCACAGAATCATTTAAGGAACTCACTGAGGAGATGAGTGTCCTAAGAAGGTTTGTATGTACATTGGGAGCGAAAAATGCTACTGTTGGTGGTAGTGGTGGTGGGGACTTTACTAAGATGAAAGTTCCAAAATCGAAAGTTTTTTCCGGTGATTAGAGAACTTTACGTAAGACATGGAGCAATATTTCAAAGCATCCAGAACTGTTGAAGAACAAAAAGTCACTTTGGTTAGCATGTATTTATAAGGTGAAGCTAAGTTGTGGTGGAGGACTCCTACCGATTTGTCTTTATTGCTGGCCATCCGGGTATCACTACCTTCTGGGTAGAATTTCCACAACATGGGTGTTCTTCATGAGGTTGCGACAAACCTCATAAACCAAGCAGTCGATGACATAGTAAATGAGCAAGATGATGACCTTGTTAGTGTTCACACTATAAATTCATAAGAAAGTGTTAGTATGCTTACGAAAAACTGAGATAAAGAGTACTATGACTTCAAATAATAATTTTGTGAATATTGCGAGTTCCGGCTCTTTGAAAGGAATTCGCTGAACATGAAATTTATTTACAAAGAGCAAGAAACAGAGAATGGGTGTCCTCTCAAAAATTAAACATGGTTGTTTATAATAATACTAACATATTTAATAGGTTAGCCACATATTAAATATGTGGCATGTAGCACCCCCTAACCTAACAGCTGACTAATCCAAGAGATTAACTAAATATAGAGGCACTAAAAATCCAAATTAAATACTTAAACTTTCAATTAAGAAATCTTCTATAAAACTTAACCCAAAACTAACCCCTCTAAGAAATATATATACAAGATCTTCTCTCAAATGATACATATATAATAATCATTTGGTTTTCAAATAAAATATACAACATAATAAACATAACAGAAGTTAATCAACTAGCGAACTCAACCCTTGGAGCTTTCGTTGCGCAACTCTGATCTGTCATAGAAACTGAAGTGGGAATAATTAACATTTAACCTTCTAAGTAATCAAAGACAAGATTTGGAAAACAATAATGTTTTTCCGAAAACATTAAACAGTGACTAAGTTACTGAAAATAATCATACATGTATATGGAACAAACTCCTTCGTCAAACAATGTATAATATGGTTGTAAATCCCTACCCGGAAATTCACACCTAATAGCTATGGATGCCACCAAGACCATGATGACCAATACTCTAAACAATAAAGCTGAATTAAAGTAAGTATAAATGTGAAGGAGCGTATCCTATATACCACAAGTGGAAATTCTCATTTCCCATAACAATTCATATTGACAACAAAACAATACAAGTCCTTTCCACATCGTGGAAAGATTCACCGAATCGACAGGATTATCATAATGCATTTTAAACAAAGCATGGAATGCACGGACAGACAATGCATGAGTTTGTTAAGCATAAACTTTTATAAAAGCAACAATAATGATTACAAAAGAGTCAAATGCATTCCCACACCTTTTGATGACAAGCCACGCCTACCTCGAGATCCATGATCCACTGGTTCGTCTTTTGAATCGGTCGTTGTTAATACTAATTGTTAATCACACAAGAAGTCTAAGAAACTAGCCAAAATGGCTCATACAAGAATTATACAAATCTAACTAATAGTCCTAAGCCCATTTACGTTTTTATACCCTTTTATTATAAATCTTAAGCCCATCTAAGGTTCTTCACATCTTCATAATCCATATCTTGCGTATCTAAAGATTTACCAATTCATTGGGTTGGTCCTCTAGTCCAATAGCTAAGTCTTATGAGTATCTACAACTTTGTAGAAGAAACCAAAGTCTAATTCGGACCACAAGAGGTCCAAAACATCTAACTAAGAAAACTACTCTAAGCCCAAGTCCACCAACCCAACCCATTAAACTAAGGTCCAGTCCAACTGAGTCACTAACAGTCTCCGACGGTCAAACTAACAGTCAAAGGTCAATTAACAGTCAACATCAGTCAAAAGGTCAATGTCCTGGTCAAATGGTCAACTCGGTCAAGAAGACAACTCAGTCAAGGTCCACTGAGTCAGTACTGGGTCAAACCGATTCAAGGCTGGGTTAACTCAGTCACTAAGACTGATTAAGTTAAGTCAGATTCACTTTTGACTCAGTCAGATTAACTGAGTCAACTAAGAAAACTAGTCAGACATCCGACTGGGATGACTAACAACCTAATTCTATTGCAGCAACTCAATCAACTCAAATAACAACAATTCATTTCATTCAATCTTAAACAAACTTCAAATTTCAGTTACAATATTAAACTGAGTTTACCTGCAATTGCAGCTTTATGTACATCCAAATTCAAGTGAAGTAACACCACAACTAAACTGAACTCCACAGTCTAACTTTAAACTCCACACCCTAACCACTAACAGTGTAATACTCATTTCCTTTTCATTATCATAACCCATTCCACTCTGTCATACTTCCCATATCTCTCTCTGTAACTCATTCCACTTGTTCCAGTTCATCTAAGCCTCAATTACAAACCTAGCCTTACATACGCAGTTACATTCTCTACTCCATTTCCACTGCCTTCACAGCCACATAGTATCTACAATTCTATAATCAACC
This sequence comes from Papaver bracteatum, assembly GCA_023529315.1. Taxonomy (NCBI): domain Eukaryota; kingdom Viridiplantae; phylum Streptophyta; class Magnoliopsida; order Ranunculales; family Papaveraceae; genus Papaver; species Papaver bracteatum. The sequence continues at coordinate 6,772,079 of JAJJWX010001877.1, forward strand.
ATTTAACTTCTCTTCATTCAACCTAAGCTTAATCTATGTCTCAACACCATTTCTATTCATTTCCCACTTGCACTTCTTGCAATACAAACCAATACTAGTCCTTATATCTCAAACCTTGTATTAACTCAATCTATACCAATTCATTTGGTAATACAGATACAAACCCAATTCATAACTATACCTATATCTTCTCGGACATACAATGCAACACCGTTCTCTTATTAAGTTTTATTAAATCCAATGCCAATCTCTGTAACCAAACCCATATAATCTCCCACAACATCAACACATTCTCATGACAAAACATCCAACTCAAGCCTTCTCCCTCACCCAACTTCTCTGAATTTTCTCAATTTCATTCCCAAGATTCGATCAACTTCAACTATCATCAAATTACAACAACACAGTCACTAGAAACTCATACAATCCATTTCAAATTCAATCTAACTAAACCCATCTGGGATTCATCATCTCATAAATCATCATATAGAATCAACAACGAATAATTTCACTAATTAGCTAAGAAACAATTACCTTTAGAAGATTTCACTCAAACAAACCATTACAATCTCCTCCCTTATCTGCCAGTTCACTACAGCCAACATCCAATAACCTTCATTAAAACATAATCAAATCCTAACTCATGATTCTTCACTAACACAACTCTGCCGAATTAATCAGACAACAACCCTCTCAATCTCAATCTAACAACAACCCAAATCAATTATCAATTTCAACATGCACTCAACATTAATCTCAAAACCCTAATTCTTCAATTCATCACTGAATCATCTTCATAACTTCAATAAAACATAAACCCATCTCAATTCCTTCTCCTAGAACACCTTAATTTCATCTTCTAATTTATCCCGATCCAAAAATCATCAAGAACAGAACCCTAATTCTCGATTCCTAAATTAACCTTCTTCTTTACAAACAACTCTTGAACCCATCTCCATATGATTAATTTCATAATCAATATCCTGTAATTCCTTAGTCAATCCCCTTTCTCAGAAACCCTAACTCACTCCCAATCTTTCCTCCAGAACTTGAACAACTACAACAACACCACCTTCTTTGATTCCTAGTTATCTAGATTCTTATGTATCAATCATACAACTTAAATCCTCAATTTCTTCTATCGAACAACAATGGAGAAAGAGAGAAGAAGAAATGCGAAGAACATAGGAAAAGAAGAAGAAACGAGAAGAAAATGAGAATAAGAAGAAAAGAACGCGAGTTATCTGCTCGGTTTAGTTAGATAAGACCCACGACAAATGATAAATGCACCCTCCAAATGATATGGGTATCCATGTCGATCTAACATGAAAATACCATTTTTCCCTTCACATAAAATAAAAGATATCTTCTTCTTCCGATGTCCGAATGACACGCTCGAGTAGACCATCTCGCCTAACTTTTTGAGATCTATCCAACGGTACTAGTTTCGTATCTAAATCGTTGTTAGATTAATTCATATTAATTAGCGTTCGTGTTAACCTAATCGAGTTATTATCGACTAATTCGTCTCTTGACTAGTCTAATAGCGTTGACGAGCTTGAGGGTCCTTACATGGAAATTGTCTAATATATTCATCATTGTGGTAGAGGATACTCCATCTCCATCGTAGGATAGTTTTCAACTTGTTTTGTGTGGTACTAGGAAGAGAAATACTAAACCAAAACATGGAACTTACTTGAAAGCTTTTGAAAATAATTTTCGGATGAATAGCTTTATACGAGATGGTTGATGTAATTTTTGTTTTTTTCGATCCTTTTTGTTTTTTGCTTCTTTCTTTTGGAGCTTCTGACTTTATGTCCCATGCTGTTTTTCTTTTTCTTTTCTATTATTGACAAATTTTTTGGATAATAATTTTTTTTATTAAGATGAAGTAGAGGACATTTTGGTGACATCAATCAAAGAGTAGATCATATTCAAAATATATGTGACTATTTTACAAGCTCACCAGCCTTCTGGAGACTTAGATTTTTAAAATTCATAGCTAAAAAGGTGACACCAAATTCAGTTTCCTTAAATATATATTAGTCATGCTTGTTATTCAGTTGCATCTGAACCAGCATTTAGTACCGAAAGCGTGTGCTAGTCTATGGAGAAGATATGTATCATCTAGGACAGTTGGCATTGCAATGTACACAAAGTTGGTTACAAAAATCCAATGCTCTTGATATTCTATGTGGATATGTACTAGATGATAGACTCTAGCATTAAGGAAGATAATGTCATCTTATTTAGTCTTTTTTCGATGCTTCTCAATTCAATGTTATTAAAATACTTTAAAATAGATTTTATTTGTTGTTGCATAGTTATTGTGTCATATGCTAGAGGTCTTTGATCCTTGGAAATTATTCACATTCACTTGAAATTGTTTTGCGGACTATGCACTCTGTATTCTTTTATTACATTTATTAGTTGAACTTTGTTAATTTGAAACTTTGTTTCTTTTAATTGAAAGTATTGTTTCTAAGTTTTTATCAATGTTGAACCTGTAGTTGTTTAAGTTAACAATTTTTGTATGCGCATATGTATATGAATGGAAGGGAAATACAGAAACAAAAACTACAAGTGAAGATGAAAAAAGTTGGCAGGAAAAAATTCTTACAGGAATTTTCAGCCAATTCAGGTCGACTCGTGAACTGAATTTTTATTTACACAATATTACCGTAGCCCACAGGTTAAAACCCGATATTACAAACCCTATCAACTCGAATCAGTTTAAAACCAAACCGACAATAGATCGATATAGTAACATTTTTGATATTTAACACCGATGTGCAACCGGCTAGTGGTCAGTATCAGGGGTTAGCCCAGTGGGAAAGGAGCCTGACTCTCAAGTAGGAGGTCAACGGATCGAGTCTTCGCTCACGAGTTTGGAGATCTCATGAAATACTCCTCTTATGTAAATCTAGATTTAATTTAAATTGTTAATGTATCTTCTTTCATAGTATTAAAAAAAAAAAAAAAACCAATATGCTGCCCTTATAATACACCGCTTAATTGGGGGCTCTACAAAATAATTAAGAGCCTCACACTAGAGGACAAAAAAGATTACTAAAACATAATTTGGGTCACCCCATATCCATTTTTTTAAATGGCTAAACTGCCCTTAAATGATTAGTATTAATAGGTAGTTAAGTTAAGTTAAGTTAATAGTGTGGTTAGATTAAAATCAGACTTTAGAATTAAAATTTGGGGATTTTTTTCTTTTTTGTGTTTTTAAGTTAAGAAGAAGAATAGGAGATTTTAGAGGGATCATAGACACTATGTCACAACTCAGAGAAAGAGTCGTTAATGTCGGGGTCTATTCCCTGCCGACTTTGTAATGTCGTCAATGAATTGTCACAAAAATTGACGATTCAAACCTGCAACTTTTTTAGGTTATCAAAAATCGTCAAGGTATTATTTTATACCATAACGACTCTAGTTATCATTTTGTATCTACGACGGTTTTTGATCTTTATACCAAAGAGTCGTTATACCATAATCTTTATAAGAGTTGTTTTGCAATGATCTTTACTTTAGCCAATTATGGTACAAATAATGACTCTAGTTTTGTCTTTTTATACTAAAGAATGATACCAAAGAGTGGTTATAACTATAGTCGTTTTATACAAATGAGTTTTTATACATAAGAGTCGTTATCATTTTGCAATTGTCATTTTGTATTTTCATACCAAAGAGTCATTATCATTTTCTTTTTATACATAGACGACTCTACCAAATCTGGTGACGATTCTCCAATATACAATGACGATTCTACCGAATTAAGATGACGATCCTTCCATTTTTTTTGGACAGAGATGATTTTTGGTCGTAAAGAGTCGTTAGTGTATAAAAAGGAGTCGTCAAAGTAGGATCGTCAATTGGTTCTATAATACATTGACGACTCTATTCGGGGGGAAAAAAAATCTTAAAACCCAGAAAAATGGTCGTTATCTCCCACACCTTATACATCAACGATTTTTCATACAAATAACATGCAGATGAAAAATCGTTAGGGTATATAACTCGAGGTTGACGTCCCTTATTTTTCAGCTAAAAACCGAATTTTGCAAACAAAAAATCAAATTAATAGAGTTATGATGGAGAGTCGAGAGAGAGGAGAGGAGGGGACTGATTATTTTTTGGGTTTAAAACTGAAAATGAATTAAGGGTTAGAGTTAAGGTTAATAGAATTTTAAGTTTTAGGTTTAGTGAAGGATAAAACATCATTTTCACTATATTTTGGAATGGGAATAGATATTTTGGGGTGGAAGTAAAATGGCTGATGCCCCTAATTATTTTTTAGGGCCCCAATTAAGTGGTGTTATAATACTCCTTCCGGTACGTTTCGTCGTCATGGTAACAGTCTATTATTTATGTACCTTGGTAAATTTTGGTTTTTGTACGGTTCCGATGGGAGTGGTGGGCCAGGTGAGGTGAGGGATTGTCCTTACTAACCCGACCGATTTTGAACGGTCAATAAAAGACTTGATGCGGTTTCTTATCAGACCGTATTTTAAACGTTTCTAACACGTCCATGGTGCGTCAAGATCTGTTCACCCACTTGTTACGTGGGTCAACAAAGTCATAAACCAGACCGCACAGTCCTCTCTCTCCGCTGAAGATCTTCTTTTTCTCCACCCATGGATTCCCAATCTGAAAACCCCAACAATAATATCATAGTTTCTTCTTCACTACACTGTACGTTGAATGGCGACCCTGAAATCTATGAAACTGATGATGAAGGAGATCCTATTCCAGAGGTATTATCCGTTTTTGCCTTATTTCATTTCTTCTTCATATGCCCCATAACTTACTTATTTATCACTACAAAAATCTTAGTCTTTGCATATCTAGTCCTGTGCATCTAAGTAGAAGATTTAGAAATATTATAATGTGTGATTTTTGGGTGAGATTGTTATTTTATTTTTTAGATTTGATGTATTTGTATGTTTGGGTTTGAAGCTTAATGGAGTGTTCATTTTGTGATCATTTTTTATTTGATTATAATTTGTTGACAGGAAACTCCGATTACAGATGATAATTGTGAAGTTATCCCGGATTTGGAATCTAATGATTATGAGAATACTGCAGAAGTTGTTGAACAACGGTTTTGTGATTCTGATGAGTTAGTAGAGCCAAAGGTTGGCATGATTTTTGACACTGCAAAAGAAGCATTTGATTACTATAACGAATATGCAAGAAAGATTGGTTTTCGGGTGAGAATATTGAGGACAAACATGAACAGAAGTCAGCGTGATAAAATTCATCGCCAAGTGCTAGTTTGTTCGTGTGAAGGAACCTATAGAATGGTAAGGAAACCTAGAAAAAGAAGAGAAAGCAAGCGATTTGAGTGCATGGCAGTCTTTGAAATCAAACTAATGAGTGGTGACAAGTATGCTTTGATTAGGTTCAAAGCTGAGCATACACATGAACTTATCCCGCCTAAATTTTCTAGTTACCTAAAGATGCCAAAGAGAATCGAGTCTGCCCATATAGCACATGTTGACAGTAGCCCTCCTCGTGGAATAAAAGCAGCGGATGTTTTCTCTTACATTCCTGAAGAAGTCGGCTTATCTGATCCCAACACAAAGTCCGGGTTTTTCAAGAGGGGTGATGCTCATTTTCTCCTCGAGTATTTCAGGAAAAAGAAGCAAGAAAATAAACATTTTTTCTACTCCTTTCGCACTAATGGAGATGGCAATATATGTGGTGTGTTTTTTTGTGATGCAAAATCAAGAAGAGATTATGGGTTATTTGGTGATGCAGTATCTTTTGACACAACATTCAAAACAAACAATTACGATATGATTTGTGCACCAGTTATCGGTATAAATAATCATGGGCAACCTATACTTTTTGGATGTGGTTTGTTAGACGTTGAAACAACGGATTCTGTAGTGTGGTTATTTACTACTTTCTTGGAGGCTATGGGAGGAAAGAAACCCATAAGTGTATTTACGGATCAATCTGCATTCATTTCAAATGCCGTTAGTGTCGTATTTCCAGAAGCTCAACATGGATTGTGTTTATGGCATATACTTCAAAATGCTTCAAAGCACTTGACTAAAGTATTTAAAGCTTTTAAATCATTCTCCGTTCAGTTTAGAGCTTGTATATATGATCCAGAAACAGTTGAGGAATTTGAAGAAAGTTGGAGCAAGTTGCTTGATGAGTATGGGCTTAGAGGTATAGAGTGGCTTCAAGGCTTGTATGATTTGCGACAAATGTGGGCTCAAGTTTATAGTTGTGGTCATTTTTGTGCTGGCATGACTGCAACGGAAAGAAGCGAAAACATCAGCAAGTTTTTGAAAGCCTATTTTAGCACGGGTAGCATCCTTCTTCGGGAGTTCGTAGATCAGTACTCTAAAGCCATGGTTGATCGGTATGAAAAGGAAAAGGAAGCAGAAAAAAAGACACACCAAACAGCACCAAATTTGATCTCTGCATGGTCAGTAGAACGTGAAGCATCAAATTTATACACTAGAGAGATGTTCTATGGTTTTCAAGAAGGGCTTCAACAAACTATTGATTTACTGTTAGAGTTGGTGTCAGACGATGGAGTGATTCGTACCTATAGAGCAACTGAGATGGAAGGTCAGAAAAAGATCCGCACACTAACATATAACCAAGCTGAACAATCGGTCTATTGCTCCTGTAGGAAATTTGAATTTAATGGAATCCTCTGCTCTCATGCATTAAAGTTGTTCCGTGACTTGCGGTTTAAAAATCTGCCTCCTAAATATTATTTGAAGAGATGGACCCGTAAAGCTACAGAAGAAGATGTTTTTGACCCTTCTGGGGAGTTAATCCCGAATGATAGTGATCCATCATCAACCGCTCGTTACAACGCGCTGTTGCAACTTTCACAAAGAATTGTCACGAAGGGTTCTAAGTCAGAAGAAATGTTTTCTCTCACTAATGCATTACTGCTGGAAGTAGAAGCGAAGATGGATGGCCGTAATACTAGGGAAAAACAAAGGCCCGTAGTTAAGACAACTACAACTGACACTAATCAGAATCAGGTATCCAACTTGGAACCAACACAGTTTAATAGGGAAGAACGAAGGTCTGCAATTAAGAAAACTACAACTAACACTAATCAGAATCAGGTATCCAACTTAGCAGCAACACAGTTTATAAATTATTTTGTTTATAGCTATCTTTGGAATGACAAGCTTTAATATGCACGTCTTTTATTGGGGGAAAATATGTTACTCTGGTTTGTCTTGTTTTTACATATTATTTTGAACTCTGAATTTCTGTAGGAGGCATCCAGATTGCTGCAAGTGCAACAACCACAGCCAAACTATAGCCAAACTGGTTGGCAATGGATGAACCAGCGAGTAGTTCATCCCAAAGGGGTTGATCCTCGAGACATTCTTCCACCATATAATTCAGTGCCCTCTCAGCAGCGAAGGCCATATCTTCAAAATAGCTTGTTTGCACCACAGCAGGTACGCAGTTGTGTGATCTCAGATTTTCTTTTTATATATTAGATCTGTGTATGACAATACCTCAATCATCATGTAGGAGTCTCCATCACAAAAAGAACCCCGAGAAATGCCTCGCTAATAATTTGTAAGCATCTTTAACCTAGAAATCAATTTACAAATATTTGGCTTCTTCCGGTGATATATTTAAAACTACTGCAGTGATGTGACAAAAACATTTTTCGGTATTTGTTGTGTGTTGAAAAAGCAGATTGTGCGTGTCATGTTTCAAGAAATATAGTTGCAGACTTCCAATGTCTTTCTAAGGACAACATGCTAATGAATGTATATGGAGTTTGAGCCTCAACGGAATCAGTTTGACCGGCAGGCTTCAGCTCTTGGTAAATGGTTAGAATGAATAGACTACATGAAATTTGGTTGTTGAATCATATTTCATGCTTTATTTAGTAGACTTGCAGAATTCCCATAGGATAGCCTCTACGTACAATGTTGGTGTAACACAGTGTACTTCTTTTTTAGTCCGTTTTCTTTATTAGGTAATAATCATAAGCTCTAAAAATGTATAATTGTTGTTATTAATGCAAGTCTCCTTGGTATATCCCAGGAGGTGTCTGTGTTGCTCAGTCCGATGCAACTCGGTGAATATGTACTTAGTTTTAAATGTCTGGCAGTTCCAACAGTTTAATAGCAAAAACTTATTTGGTTGTAATTCCTAAAAGTTTGTATTTGTTTATAGATGTAAATCGAATCAACATGTTGAGAGCACTGGGTAAGTCAGTGTGTCCATTTCCCCAACTACCTCATGAAAGCCATCTTGATAGAGCGACGGAGCCAGGACTTCAGACTCTATGTAGTCAAATAATTTTTCCCAGACCTTCTATGGGGTCAAATAATTTTGGTTCATATTTTGTTTTACAACCTAAAGTAATACACAATGTTGCTTATGTTTTTTCACCAACTACCGCTAACTAGTGTAAGTTGAAGTGCAGCGACTCTGGTGATGGTTCATGTCCTATTAGTTCAATGCACACCTATAAACATGAATAAAGCATCTAGCAAGCAGTGTCTACGGTCCACTTGAATCACCAAATTTTGATACAGATTGGCCGCAATCAGGCTGGAGTCAGCAATCAGTACCTTGCAGGTTTCACTAGTTTACATGACATCAAATTGGCAAAAGAAAGTGGTGGTGATGGTGGAGTACGGTTTCACTAGTTTGTGGGAAAAACCCGAACAGGTTAGAGTGGTGCTGCAGTAACTTATACAAGTGTTGTTGGTTTATGGATTCAACATCTAAGGTGGAAGACTACGACATGGAAAAAAGAAAAATGAGACGTGGGTCTATTCGAACCTGATCAAGAACTCCCTTGGCACTTGATTGATTGGTATACTAATTTTTTCTATAATCGTAGATCGATCCAGGCAGCCTTTTATATCAGTTTTACATGTGTTTATTTTTCATTTCATGTAATCCGCATTCAAAAACATCCCAAATCTCATCAGTTACGCTCTGAAGAGAAAACTAGATACTGTATTCCTAAAGAGTGGAACAACTAAAAATTCACCTTAAAAGGAATAAATTTCTTGGCTTATCAAACTGAAGATTAAAATACATAATGGTGATGAGAAATATGAACTTCATTCCTGTAAAAAAGTAAGCTCGTATATCACAGCATACTCTTACTCAAATTCTCGGTAACAGATAATAAGTTCGGATTTCAAACGATTAGACAAGACATACAGTGTCTAATATTTTATAAGCACAACTGGTTTTTTCACTTAGCTTGCTTAGGTACTGAAGTAACTGAACAAGATAGAATAAAGTGAAACCATATTTTGCCTACATTAGTACTTGCTAGAGTGAACTGAGGTAGCGCTGTTACGAAATGAACCAACATGCAACGATGACTGAGCTGTTTTTACATATTTCAAGCTATAGTTAAACAGATGACTGGAGCCCAATGATACCTGCACCACAACAAATTCCATCAGTAATATCTGTAAATGAGAAATAAGGAATACTGTATATACAAAATGCCCAACAAAAGTAAAAGTCTCATGAAGATTCACATTAGATATTCAACTGACATAAGAGGTTCTAGACGGCTTCAGAGGGTTTTTAACTCACATAATTGGAAAGTAAAAGGGTTTAAATCATCCATTGTAACACGATTCACAACCAAATTCTAGGAACAAAGCTGGTTAAATGGTTATCCCCATTCAACTTGGTTCAACATATTTGTTTTAACAGTTACACGATTCCAGGTTGACATTTCCTCCTGGAAACAATTTAGCACAGTGTGGCGGTTATGTTCCCTTTTCATGTATCAACCACTACCGGAGATGGCTATCTGGAGTTTCTAGTTTTCTATCTGACAAAAAATTTGACCTAACCTTGCCACAGCTAATGCAGGCCATGCTGCGTTATTAGAACTTTGGAGTTTAGATGAACAAGAAAACAAGGAAAAAGGAAAACACAAGAGAAGAAATTACCACATCCAACTCTGGCACCGGCATTCCCAGTGGTCTTGCTAAGTTCGTGTCCACCTGTAACATCAGTTACATAGTTAGTTAGTTGTAACACTGGAAATCAAGAAGTTTTCTAGAAGTGCATGCTCGTATTGACGTACACAAAAGAGGAGGAAGCAAAAGGAAAATATTCCGAAAAATTAGGAATATATGTTTCTGATCGCCACAAGAATTTTGAGATATAAGTCAAGCTAAGTTCATTTGTGGACTTAAAATTAGTGATGTAGCTGTAGCCTGTATGAAGTGAGGGTATACAGCCTAACAGGTAAAGCTAAAGGTTCTCTGATTGTGGTCACTGAATTTTCTACAAGTTTTTTAATTCAAACTAAAGATGTTTGATGCTTCCCTGGTTCCTCCCTTTCTCCCTAATGATACATTTGTGACAAGAGAGATTGCAAAGAAATCTGTGGAAACCAGGTAATTAAAGCAGAGTCAAGATGTCAGATAACTCCATCTAGACGCAATTGGGTTATATAGATACTTAGTAATGTAGGTGTTGTATTTAACAAACTCTTATCTCTTACAGACTTGAATCCAAATTTCATTCTGCTTAAAAAACACACCCCTGAATTGCTCAAGCTTAAAAGTACTAATTTATCTACATACGAACATGATGGTTCTTTTTTCTTTCTATCTTCATTTCACATTTTCAACTTTACAATGCTTATCTGTTCATTCAAAGAGTTCTAGAAGAGATGATTCATACCTCTTCCAAGATCGTCTATATCAGCATGCACGACAACTGCCCTGCCAAGAATAGAATGCACCCCGCTAAGTGGAATCTGCAAATCACCCAAAAAGAAAAGAAAACAAACCCCTCTAAGCTACTACAACTCTTTTTAGGTAGAAAAAGAAATCACAGGACTGGCAAAGTACTTGAAAAGAACAGTAAAAATTCAACAATATAATATAAGAATTATGTAGAAAGGAAAAAAAAAAATTTAATAGGAAATGATTTACAGTACCTGAGTATCTTTAATAGAAACCTCAGCAACTCCTAAGACATTCAAAATTAGGCTACAGTTAAACAAAAAACTACTCAAACCAAAAAAATCACAAAATAGAAAAGACTCGGAAGAATAGAAAGATATGCAGAGAGAGACCATTAGGGCCAGCAACTATGTTTCCTAGGTCACCCGCGTGTCTTTCTTTATCAGTTGGAGCACCATGATTCTTCTTTAGTGGATTGAAATGAGGTCCTGCAATAAGTAAAAGACTATCATTATACTTAATAAGCAAATTTAAATTAACACTAACAGTATATAAAAGTAAATGAAACATCAAAATGATAGGGTTTGATTGATTTGAATGAGAGAAAGAGACACAGATAGAGATAAACCAGTGGAATTGCAGCCATTGGTGGTATCCCCAAGAGCGTGAATATGGAAACCATGAAGACCTGGAGTCAATCCTGTAATCCTCCCATTTATATGGGTAATACCTATAAATCAATCAATTCAACTCATGAGTACACTGTACAAAAGAAAACGGTGAAGCTGGGAAGGAAAGAAAGATTGAATCAAGTAAGATACCTTTGGAATCTTGAATAAATTGAAGTGATCCTCTGACATTGTTATCACCAGTTATGAGAACCACAGCCTTTATGTTAGAGCTAGCCATTTTTCTATATTGCTGTCAATATCTTATTTTCTTCTCCCCTTCGGTCCTTCTGCAGAATTTTCCCTATCTGATAATAAGAAGTGTTGGATGCGGGTGCCGCCTCTAAATTGGATTGCTAGCATCCGGGGCTGGGTTGCACGGACGCTCCATTTTTGGAGGAGTATCCGCATCCGACTCGCGTAGGACACGGGATGCGCGTTAGACGCCGACACGATGTGTGTCCGACGCACTAATTTGCGCGTCCTGTGCGCGTCTGGTTTGGACGCACCAATAATTCGGGTTTGACGCGTTTTTTGTTTTCCATTTTCAGTTAAATATTTTCCTTTATTTTTACTATTATTAACTAAATGAAGAAATTTATATCAATCATTTAGGTTTTTATTAGGATTTTGTTATTGGAAATGACATCACATATAATTCTTAGTTGGGCATGTGTTAATCTAAGAACGCATTTTGATTGTGCCATATGTTCAGTTTTGATTGATTGCTTGACCTTCGACGTATATAAACAAACACTATCTTCTTTTCTTTTGAAATTTATACATATGTAGCATCATTTTCTAATTTTTAGGATCGAAACACCTGACTTTGTTGTATAAATACATGATTGTATATGTAAATAATATATAAATATAATATGTATATACGTGTCCGCGTCCTAGTTTTTTGAGAATTCTATAGTGTCCGCGTCATGTCGTGTCCGCGTCCACGCGTCTGTGCAACCCAGATCCGGAGTCTGGGCCGATCTATCATGGGTATGACACGTCACTTGCTTCTTGTATGCAGTAGCAGTATGTGTGCACAGGCTGTATAGAGTCTATAGATTATACGAGGGCTCTAAGGCCTGTTCCTATGCACTATGGCTAAAAACCTAATTTGGCATACCAGGTGGTATGGCAAAAGAATTGTTCTATTGTGGTAAAAGGGTTAAGTGATTGAGTTCCTAGCGAGCGATATTATCACAATAGAACAATTTATCAATATCGCTAGTGATGGAGTCTTTATCGTTGGGTAAATTCTGATTCTCGCTCGGTTTTATGTCCAGTGCCAACGGCTAGTTCTTTCTCACCTATAAATAGTTAATTTTCAAACTAAAATTTTTATACCAAAATTTTTGCTCTAAAATTTTCTATATTTCTCTCTTTCTCAATCTAATTTTTCATTCAAATGGCAGAATTTTTGTGACAGTCTTGTACATTTTTTTCGGAATTACGTGAACCCATTTACCAAGTTATGCGCTCTGAGTGCCTGAAATCCTAATGCTCAAGTGCCTTTAACACTCTTAGGTTATCCCTTAGTGGTTCAAGTATGGATAGTTAGTAGATGCTTAGGTATTTTGAGCATGTTTGACACATGGCATTGTGGGAAATTGAGTAATTTACTTGATGATGTTAAAAACTATGAGCGAAAGAATGAGAAAGAGGATTTGGGATCTGATTTCATCCTTTCTTTCTTTTCTCCTCCCTTTCTCGGTGCGACAATTGTTTTTGATTTGGTTAAATATGCATGCATAAACCTATTGGAGATGAAAATAAGTGAAGTTGTGGATGCGGTTAATGTTGGCTGATTCCGTAAGAAGAGTGTACAAGCTGTGGGAGGAGCTTAGTAAAACCAAGCAAACGTACCTCTCAACACCAGAAAAAATGCATATGAAGTGTTTGAGACAAGTCCTTAAAGAAGTAGAGGTACGGGTATAAACATGGACGTTGACGTCTTGCCATCCTTTGGTAAGCGCTAGGAAATTGTTGGTGACGCGATATGTTAGGGATAGTTGTTGATGTGCAATTCATACTATCCATGCTATCTAATGCTAAAGATAGATACTGCAACAGCTAAAGATAGTTACTGCTACGGTAAGCAGTTCATACTATCTATCTAAGAGATTGTTGCTGCCATGACAAGAAGTTCATACAATTTAAGTAATTGACGAACTAAGATCATGCTTGATCCCTTCGAACAACGGAGAGGGTACGTAGGCAGCCGCTATGCGGTTCAACACAACTCTACAAGGGTGTTCATATCATCTGAAAATGTTGGTTGTTGTTTTGACAGTTCATACCAACTATTCAGAGATGATTGCAACCTTCACAATTCGGCAACTGGCCCTATAAATTATTGGAGTTGGCAACTTGCCTTCTTTCATTTTTGGAAACTGACCTTATTAATTGTTAGAATCGACAACTGGTCGTATAAATTATTGGAGTTGGCAATTGACCTTCTTCCATTATTTGCAACTGGCCATTCTTCACCATTGTCAACTAGCCAATGGCGTCGCTGTAAAATGATGGCAACTGGCCAAGATGGCAACTGGTCATCCTTCAACATTGGTAACTGGCCAATAGTGTCAAAGTAAAATGATGGTAATTTTATGTAGGATTTGAAGATCATTGAAGTATGTTTGCTTATTTATAAAATAGTTCGGGATAAATCGATGGGCATTTGCTTGGAAAAATCGAATTGGTCTTGAAACTTCGTTACATTGGTTTGCCGAGTGGCGTATTGGAAAGTCGGAGTTTTCCAAGCGGATCGTAACCCGATCCTATTGGGAATGAAAGTTTTATGGCCAATCAAAGTTGGTATCAAAGGAGTTCCGGTTCATTCGGGATTGTGATTTTTGGACTCGTCATCGTTTTTGTTGTAATGTGACTACAAGTATCTTTACTTATGGTTTTATTATGGTATTATTTTGAACTTCGGGGACAAAATTCCTTTTTTAAGGGGTAAATGGTGTGACAGTTTGTACATTTTCTCGGGCTTACGTGAACCTGTTTACCAAGTTATGCGCTCTGAATGCCTGAAATCCTAATGCTCAAGTGCCTTTAACACTCTTAGGTTATCCCTTAGTAGTTCTAGTATGGATAATTAGTAGATGTTTAGGTATTCTGAGCATGTTTGACACATGGCATTGTGGGAAATTTAGTAATTTACTTAATGATGTTAAAAACTATGAACGAAAGAATGAGAGAGAGGGTGGGGGATCAGATTTTGTCTCTTCTTTCTTTTCTCTTCCCTTTCTCGGTGCGATAATTATTATTTTTTTCATTTGGTTGAATATGCATGCATGAACCTATTGGAGATGAGAATAAGTGAAGTTGTGGATGTGGTTAATGTTGGATGATTCCGTAAGAAGAGTTTAGAAGCTGTGGGAGGAGCTTAGTAAAACAGAGCAAAGGTACCTCTCAAAACTAGCAAGAATGCATATGAAGTGTTTGAAACAAGTCCTTAAAGAAGTAGAGGTACGGGTATAAACATGGATGTTGACGTCTTGTCATTCTTTGGTAAGCGCTAGGTAATTTTTGGTGACGCGATATGTTAGGGATGGTGTTTACTGTGCAATTCATACTATCCATGTTATCTAACACTAAATATAGATACTACAATAACCAGAGATAGTTACTGCTATGGTAAGTAGTTCATACTATCTATTTAAGAGATTGTTGCTGCCATGACAAGCAGTTCATACAATTTAAGTAATTGACGAACTACGGTCGTGCTTGATCCCTTCGAGCAATGGAGTGGGTATGTAGGCAGTCGCTATGCGGTTCAACACAACTCTACAAGGGTGTTCATATCATCTGAAAGTGTTGGTTGCTCTTTTAACAGTTCATACCATCTATTCGGAGATGAGTGCAACCTTCACAATTCGGCAACTGGACATATAAATTATTGAAGTTGGCAACTGGCCTTCTTCCATTTTTAGCAATTGGCCATATTAATTGTTAGAATCGACAACTGGTCGTATAAATTATTGGAGTTGGAAATTGGCCTTCTTTCATTATTGGCAACTAGCCATCCTTCATTATTGTCAATTGATCAAGATGGAAACTGGCCATCCTTCAACATTAACTGGACAATGGAGTCAAAATAAAATGATGGCAACTGGCCATCCTTCACCATTGGCAACTGGCCAATGGTGTCACAGTAAAATGATGGGAATTGTATGTAGGATTTGTAGATTCTTTAAGTATGTTTTCCTGCTTATAAAACAGTTCGGGATAAATCGATGAGCATTTGCTTGGAAAAATCGAATTGGTCTTGAAACTTCGTAACATTGGTTTGTCGAGAGGCGTATTGGAAAGTCAGAGTTTTCCAAGCGGGTCGTAACCCGACCCGTTGGGAACGAAAATTTTCTGGTCGGTCATAATTTCAAACCCAACTTGATTTTTCTTCCCAACTTGATTTTTCTTGAGTAGTACTTGAAGCTGTTGTTAAGAGCATGTGTGATAGTTATAAAGAAATGGGTAATAAGCAAAGAAGTCTTCAAGTATTGGATATTAACCAAGTAAAACATGATGTTAAGAAAAGGCAAAGAAGAGTTCAAGGGAAGGAAAATCAAGGCAAGGCATATTTGAAGGCAAAGAAGAGTACCAAGAACAAAAACAAAGAAAACTACGTTTATGAGCGCGTTGAATGGAGGATAGATGAGGATAACAAGATGAAGAAGATTGTCTCAAATTTTTGTTTTTAAAGTATTATTTTAAATTATTATTGTCTAGTTTTATGTCTTGTAAAATGACTATTTTAATGATCAATTCATAATCTATGAATTTGAAAATTTGACTCGCAATGTTGAAATATAATATTCGTAATTATTTAATTTTCTTTTACATATAGAGTAGGAAAAATAATTAAACTTACATTTTTAACTAATAAAGTTACAAATTTAAAAAATTACCAAAACATAAACAATGGATTATATTTGGGCAATACTTTTAAGATCTCAAAACAACTTCCATAGTGGAAGTCTTTTTCGTTGGTCCACCACCACTTCACCCGACATGTTTGTTCAATGTCCCTCGTGGTTTCACTACTCCTCATGCTTCGAGTCGTGTTGTATAATAAAACAACATACATAGTAACATCCTTATTGATTGTAACGAAGCGTCAACTCAACGATTCATCATCGTAATTATGGAGGTTCGTTGTTTCTTCTTGAAATTTCAGAAATATGTTTTCCCAAAACGAGTGGGCTCCAAATGCTTGGCTACCAAAGAAAATATGGTCGGGGGAAGAAAAAAAACGTAATTCCTGCAAATACATTGATCTTCCACAATAGTAAATTTTGGGGACCACCTTCTCCGTTCATTTTGCACATTGGCTTGGTTAACAACTCCTTCATTTGCACGTCTTGGTTAACAACTCCTTGCACATCGGCTTGGTTAACAACTCCTTCATTTTGCACGTCATCTTTAATTTCAAAAGCATGTTGGTTTCCAATGAACTCAGCCATGTTCATCATTTTAAAAATCAGATTTATTTATTTATTTATTTTTGGAAAAATTAGAAGAGTTTTGAAAGTAAGGATGAGTGAGTTTGAGAAATTCTATAGAAATTTAGAAATTCTGGTGTAAGTTGAATTGAAATTGAAATTGAGTTTTTATAGGGGGATTTATGTCCGTTGGATGGTCAATCACAGAGCGTTGATCTTAATATCGGTTGGTTTAAAGACCAGTGTCGGTGTTTCAATGACCAACGAGCGTTGTGATAGCCATTTTTCTAGCTATATAACCATTTGGATCTAGAACTTAAATCTAAATCATGATGCGAGATAAGAAGTAATACGAACATAGAATAACATAAACATTTCTAAAGGAAATAAATGAATACAAGTGTTATAGTGGTTCGGTATTATACCTACGTCCACTTTGAATCTAAAACTTTATTAAAGGTGAAGAACGCAACACAATAAGAATAAGAGTTCTATTCCTTCAAACCCTAATCTTTCATAGGGAGAAAGTATTAAAATCTAGCCTACTCTCTTTAGAGCTTTTTTATCTATTTATAAGCAAAATGTATATACACCACACTTTGTTATAATACATCGTATCTAACTTGATAAAACTAGCCACGTGCTCCTTCATTCGCATTCCTCACTTTAGTTTATAGGTTAGGGCAATTAATATCTCTTCCCTTCCTTTCCGACAAGTCGTGACACTACTGCTCTGTTCGCCTAGCCACACCTATCGATGATTTGTCAATGACCGCTTCACACTATGCTCTTATTCATACTTGCACCTGACACGATCTAACCCTGCATATCTTCCTTATGTATTTATTAATGCCTTGTCGTGTTATTAAAAGTTGTCCATTGTTCTGTTCATGCATCTTTCCACATGTCACTTCTCTATGGTGGTGGTGGTAGATATCTCGAGTTTGGCAAGGTAACTTTATTAGTTCTTATTCAGTACTTCTTAGGTCCGTATCTTCGCTACATCCACCTCTTGTGATGCATACACGTGGTTTTTAAATATTATATTATCACAATTTGTTCCTTTTCTTCTCATCCCCATGAAATGAAATGTGAAAAAAAATTATACTTTTTCTCGTAACCGTTGACACGTTCGGTGGATTTTGTAACTGCTATATATTATCAGCCCGCAAATTCAAATGCCTTTATGATTGGTTTACCGGTTACAAACGACTTTTATTCCTTTGAGAATTTTTTTATCTCTTTTATAAGAGATTCTTCTCGGGTTTTTCAAAGTATTTTCTCTTTTCAGACTCTTCATTTTCTTGCTCTTTTTTATTCATTATGGTATTTGTAAGGGTTTCATTCTCTAAGTCTCTAACATTTCTTCAATGTCTGGCCCTCAAAGAGATGCGTCTTCATATATGTATGTTACCTTGTTCCTCTTACATCTTCATTTTCCCTTATCTTCGGGTTTTGATATGTTTCCATGCTCTTCAGGTGTTATCGTTGTTTACTTGGTTAGGGTTTTATGTTCGGACTGTTTTCTGGCTTTTTAGTAGATCTGCTCTGAAACCTTCTGCCGTTGATGTTTAGGCTCATCACTTGAAAAACATTATCGAGACTCACGATCTTCAGCGATTCAAAGTTTATTATGCTCATCCAAAGGGTTCTAAGAACTGACATTGGTATTGAAAATAAAAAAATATCTCTTGTTACAATTCAGACACACAGGACAGGTACATATAACAACCAACCAAAGGAGGAGAAAGCAAACCACAAACAAAGGGACACGTGTACAAGACAGATAGGCCACAAGGGAAGGACACGTGTATAAGAAGGTAAAGAGAGTGTAAGAAAGACATATACACAACATAAAGCAGAATGTGTCAATTTACCCCCTCAAGCTGTACTGGTGTGTAAGCTGTTGGGAGTTGAAAACCTGCAGCTTGTCCTTCAGCATTGAAAAATGAGGTCCATGTAGCCCTTTAGTAAAGATGTCAGGCAACTGAGCAATAGTGGAAATGTAAGAGACCTTCAGTGTCTTGGCTTGAACAAGTTCTCTCACAAAATGAAAATCCAGGGCCATATGCTTCATTTTGCTGTGAAAGACTGGATTTGAGGCAAGGGATAGGGCAATGATGTTATCATACTGCAGATGTGGTGGTGCTGGAAGAAAGATAAATAAGTCTTTGAGCAGTTGACATAGCCATACAATCTCATCAACAGAGTTAGCTAAGGCCCTGTACTCAGTTTCAGTAGTTGATCTTGCAACAATGGATTGCTTCTTAGAGCTCCAGGAAATAGGGTTATGGCCAAAGAAGATGCAAAACCCAGAAGTAGATCGTCTATCATCAGGACTTCCAGTCCAATCAGCATCACTGAAACCCTGTAAAGTGTGAAGTCCCTTGGAAAAAAATAGACCATGATCCAAAGTTCCATTAATATACCTGACAATTCTCTTGGGAGCTGCTAGATGAGAAGTAGTAGGTTGATGCATAAATTGGCAAACTTGGTTCACATCATAGCTTATGTCAGGCCTGGTCCATGTAAGATACTATAAAGCCCCAACAAGAGACCTGAATTCTGTGGGATTGGGGAGAATGGTACCATCAGAAGCTGAGAGTTTGGTGGTGGTAGAGGCAGGAGTGGAGCATTCCTTGGCACCAACAAGATGAGTTTTATCCAATAAGTCCAGGGCATACTTAGTTTGGCATACAAACAAACCTGAAGAATTTCTTTTAACCCCAAGGCCTAAGAAATAATGTAGAGCACCAAGGCTCTTGACTGGATATTGAATACTGAGAGAATCAATAACAGATTGACAAAAGGCTGAGGAAGACCCAGTAATCAAAATATCATCAACATACACAAGTAAATAAGAGAGAATAGATCCATTTTTATAGACAAACAATGATGTGTCAGCTGATGATGTGTGAAAACCCAAGTCAAGAAGAGAAGCATGTAGTTTTGCATACCATGCCCTTGGAGCCTGTTTAAGACCATACATGGATTTATGTAGTTTGCAGACATACTCAGGATGTTCTTTGTCAATAAATCCTGGGGGTTGAGTCATAAACACATCTTCTTGAAGATCACCATGTAAGAAGGCATTGCTAATGTCTAGTTGAGTCAAATTCCAGTTGAACTGAATAGCCAAAGAAAATATTAATCTAATGGTTGTTGGTTTAGCAATTGGGCTAAAAGTTTCATGATAATCTAGACCCTCCTGCTGATGGAACCCTTTGGAAACAAGTCTGGATTTGAAAGTATTCACAGAGCCATCAGGGTTTTGCTTAATTTTGTATACCAACTTGCAACCCACAACATTTTGACCAGGACAAGGAGGAACCTTAGTCCAAGTGCCAGTGGACTGTAAAGCATTATGTTCCCTGTGCATTGCATATACCCACTGAGGAATTTTAATGGCTTGAGAGAAACAGGTTGGGGTAAGTGTAAAGGAGGAGTGTAAAGGAGGAGTGTAAATAAGATTCAGGTAATTTATGTTTGGTGGCAAAGTACATTTTGGGTTTAAAAATGCCATATTTACCCCTGGTGGTCATGGAATGAGAATTATCAGTAATTGGAGCAGCAGGGAATGAAGAAGCTACATATGGTAAGGATGGTGATGGAGGAGATGTAGGAGGGGAGATGGAAGTAGATGAAGAATGATCAGATGAAAAAGTGGAGGAAGAGAGTAAGGAAGGTGAAGGTGAGGAGATATTGAGTAAGGTAGAGTAAGGGAAGCAATCTTCATTGAAAATGACATGTCTGGAAATGTAGACCTTGCCTGAGATAGGATCTAAGCACCTGTAGCTCTTCTGTTTAGCAGCATAATTAACCAAGAAAAACACAATGAATGCTTCTGGGGGCAAGTTTGTGAGGGGTATAAGGTCTCAGCCAAGGAAAGCAAAAACATCCAAAGCTTTTGAGAAAGTGATAGTTAGGCTTTTTGTGGAACAGTTTATCAAAAGGAGACATGAATTTGATGGATCTAGTGGGTAGTCTATTGATGACAAAGTTGGCAGTAATGAAGGCATCAACCCAAAAGGAATCAGGAAGATGAGATATAATGAGAAAATTTCTACCAATGTCTATGTTTAGCTTCTGCAACTCCATTTTGTTCAGAAGTATGAGGACAAGTAACCTCATGTTTAATACCATGAGCATTGGTGAATAGAGCCAATTCATTGTTAATAAACTCTCCTCCACCATCAGATCTTATCCAGATTATTTTAGCAGACAATTTATTTTCTATTTGAGTTTTAAAGTTGAAGAAAATGGTTTTGAAGTAAGATTTGGTAGATAAGGGAAATAACCAACAAAATTTAGAAAAATCATCAATAATGTTGACATAATATGAAAAACCACTATTAGAAAGAACATGTGAAGGCCCCCATAAATCCATATGGAGTAATTCAAGAGGTTTACTAGTACAACTAGAAGATAAAGTAAATGGAAGCTTATGAGATCTTCCTAGTTGGCAACTATCACAGAAGATAGGTGTAGTTATTACATGAGATTCATTTAATGAAGAACAAGCAAGCCTATGAAGAGCAGAGGGAGACTTTATTGTGTGAAGAGCTTTAAATATGTTGGAGTGAAAGTTGATGGGATAAAGGCCATTGATATGTGGTCCCTGAAGCAGAATCTTCCCACTCTGAAGATCCTGCACAGAATAGCCAGTTGGAGTGAAAGTTATAGAGCAATGATTATCACTGGTGAACTTGTGGACAGAAAGAAGATTAGATGTGGCTTTGGGAACATGGAGTATATTTTGGAGGGTAAACTGACCAGAAGGAGTAGAAATAATAGAATTACTAATAGATGAAATAGGCATACCTTCACCAGTAGTAGATTGTATATATTCATAGCCATCATAAGAAGTATAGTCTTCAATGGGATATGCAGAAGATTTCACATGTTGATTAGCACCACTATCAGCATACCAAGGATTTTCACCAAAGATGTTAGATGCAGCAAGCATGGCATGAAGGTTCTGAGGTGGATTCCTTCCTTGAAATGCAAAATTAAGTCTATGTGTACATTCAGGTGCAAGATGACCAGTACTACCACACAGTTGACATTTGATTTTCTCACCAGTATCTTGCAGAGATGGTGGTGGTGGAGTGGACATATGCATAGAAGGAGGATAACCCCTAAATGGTGGTGGCCTTGGTGGATATGAGGGACCATATACTTGGGGTGGTGGATAATAATTTGGATTAAAAGGTTTTCTGCCCCTGTAATTGATACTATGACCACCTCTTTGTGCAGGATAAGATGGTTTATGAGTAGTTTGAGGTCTAAAATGAGACATAAAAGCTTTATTCTCAGATTCATAAGTGATGGAAGTAGACCTAGATTTGATGACAATTTCTTCACTGAGAAGAAGATTGTATAATTCAATAGAAGTGACAGGTGGGTATCTAATGCGAATTGAGGTAGCAAAAGAATCATAAGAAGCAGTTAATCCAGATAGAATTTTAACCACCATTTCACTGTCACTAATGATAGTTCCAGCAGCAGCAAGAGTATCAACAATTATTCGAATCTTATTAAGATAATTCGTGATAGAATCATTACCCAACTTGATGGATTGAAGCATTTTTCTGAGTTGGATTGTGTGAGTTGCTAAAACCTGGGAGAATTTACCTTCAATTTTGGTCCATAATTCGTGAGATGTCTGAGCTCCAAAAAAGTAAGGAATAACAGAATCTGAAATTGTTGAGTTGATGAGCAAAATCAGTGTTGAATCTTCATCCTGCCACAGAGTGTAAGCTGGATTAACGTGATCACTATTTTCATTATGTCGAGATGTGTATTTTGCAGGACATTCTCTAGATCCATCGATATAATCTGCAACACGAAATTTTGTAAAAAGAGCAAGTAAAAGAGACTTCCAGGTGAGATAATTGTTTTCAGTAAGTTTTAATTGAATGATGTTTGAAAGTTGATTAAATGGTGTTTTGGAAATGGATCTAGTTTCCATTGTTGAAAAGAGGTAAACAAAGAAATAAAGAGATATTGATTATTATAGACAAAGGATGAATCTGATTCAAAAAGAAGAACAAACAAAGTTAATCGATGGAAAGAAAATATGAATCAGAAGAAAATATAACAGCGGAAGAGCAGATTTGAATCAAGAGCTTACGCTCTGATACCAAACTAACATTGGTATTGAAAATAGAAAAATATCTCTTGTTACAATTCAGACACACAGGACAGGTACATATAACAACCAACCAAAGGAGGAGAAAGCAAACCACAAACAAAGGGACACATGTACAAGATAGATAGGCCACAAGGGAAGGACACGTATATAAGAAGGTAAAGAGAGTGTAAGAAAAACATATACACAACATAAAGCAGACTGTGTCAATTTCTAAGGGGATCATGACGCTGGATATTGCTCAACAGAGGTGGTTTTCAAACAAGATAGTAATCTATAAAGGTCAGTTGAAGGATAGTTTCAGTTTGCCTTTGTATGATCCCAACGATTTATTTCCGTATGAGGTGTTGTCTCTAAATAAACCTCAGCGGGTTGTCTTTTAATACTCTGGTAACTGGTGGAGATTGCTTCGTGAAGCTATTCTTCATAGCGAAGGTCGTTGTACTAAGCGTGACGATCTTCCACAAGTATTTAATCCTTCAAAGAATCGCTGGATGTATACTCCCGACGCCTTCCTTCAAAATAACTGCTCCCCCCAAGCTGTACCAAAACATTTAGGTTGGGGTCTGCACATATCGCGTTGTTCACGATCCTCCTTTATTGGCCCTCTCCTTCTTTTAAATGAGGATCCGCCTGCTTCGTGTAACAAAAATCTTCGTAAGACTCGCGATCCATCATGGTTCAAGTGTCCCCTGTTATCGAAGGTCCTACTATTTATGAATGGGTTTCTCCCAATACCGCTGCTCGAGGTGTGGCTGTTATATATAGTCGCTTCCCCGACTACCATGCATGGGAGTTGGTGTAGGTTGATGATCTGAAATGATTGCGTCCTTTGCACTTGATTACCGGTGAGGAGGTAGATGATGAAATGATGATGATAAAGAGGAAGAGGAAGAGTAGGATGAGCCTTTGATTATCCAGTCAAAAAGACCAAATCCTGAGGGACATCGCGTTGAGAAGGTAAAAAAATACTATCTTACCTTAAGATATATACGTTGCCCCTATTTTTTGGCTTGTTGTCATGAGTACCCTTTGTAGGTTTCATGAAAGAGGCTGAAAGGTGTAGCAGGAGGTGATGTTGATGCTGGTTTGAGGATTCAGGAGGTTCCTGATCATTTCTCAGTTTGAGACACATTTGTGGCTAACTCTGGTGGTGGGCAAGCTAGTTATACTTTGGTTGATATAACTCCGGAGAGTCTGAACATTGATTTTCATAATTCTGATGATAGTGATGATGAAGGGTTTCCTGGTAAGGACAAAGAGAATATGCCAGTTTATGAAAACGTAAGGGCCCCTGCCCCAACTGGAACAACTAATGTGCATGAGCCTCAGGTCGAGCATACTTGGAAAGTCGCGGGTAACATTGATGGTTCATCTTATATGGCTGTAGATATGCTTACTTCTACTGAAACTAGTAGAGTGACCCAGTCTGTTGCTGGTACTGACATAGGTGCTATGACTCATCCTACTAATTTTGGCTCCCTCTTTGTTGTGTTGGCAAATCTTGATTTTGATAACCTGTCTCGAAAGGAGGTTTTGAGGAGGGTCCATCCGGCCAATGAAGTGATTTTTGAGAACATGCAGATGGTGGTAAGTATTGCATTATTTATGTTGAATTTTCTTTAGAGGGTTATGTTGTGATACATTGTGATGTTCGCGTATGCGTCGGATGTGTAATTTTATGCGGTCATTGATGATTGGTGTTGAGGTAGCAGGTGAGCGAATTGGTTTGCTTGATATGGAAAATCGTCAGCTTCGAGAAGATGTAGAAAATACTCGTGGTAAGTTTTTTGTAATTCTTTCTGTTGATAGGCATGTGATTGTATCCTGGCAAACTATTAGTTCAACTGTTGCACTCCCTTGTAGTCAGAGGAGGTAGGGATGTGTCACATACTAGAGACATTCTTCAAGTAGAGTTGAAACAATGTGAATGCACTATTGTTAATTTGATGTCCGACCTGGGGTATCTTCGTATCCATAAGGAAACCCAACGTCGCCGTATTCAAGAATTTCGCTCTAACCTTAGTAGTGCAAGGTGAAAAAGTGGGGGGTACAACAACCTCACCCAATAATTCGCTTAGCAATATGTAGGACTAACTCCAAAATATTTTTAAGAGAATCAACTGGACAGTCAGACTCAACCTTAATAAAAAGTATATCAAAGAGTTATATCTCAGTTCCTCGATTCAATTCTTACTCAATCAAATAGAAATCTGCGAGTCTAATTAAATATAAGAGAAATTAACTTGAACGGTACCAAAGACCAATATTCAAGTATCAATCAATTTCAATCAACAACCAAATGTTGAATTTCCCAAATGATTGATTCAACGCATAACCTGTGATATTTCAATTATATAACAAAATATAATGCGGAAAAGAAATAACACATACACCAGAAATTTTGTTAACAAGGAAACCGCAAATGCAGAAAATCCAAGGACCTAGTCCAAACTGAACACACACTGTATTAAGCCGCTACAGACACTAGCCTACTATAAACTAACTTCATTCTAGACTGTAGTTGAATCCCAATCAATCTCATACTGATCCAAGGTACAGTTGCGCTCCTTAACTCTCTGATCCCAGCAGGATACTACACACTTGTTTCCCGTAGATGATCTCACCCAAAACTAAGAGTTTCTACGACCCAAATTCGAAGACTTTAATAAAAAAATCTGTATCACACAGAAAAGTCTACAAGAATAGATAAATTTGTCTCCCACAGAAATACCTACAAGTTTTGTTCTATCTTTTGATAAATCAAGGTGAACAGGAACCAATCGATAACCCTGACTTATATTTTCGAAGAACATCCTAGAATTATCAATCACCTCACAATAATCTTAATCTACTAGCAAAACAAGATATTGTGGAATCACAAACGATGAGACGAATATGTTTGTGATTGCTTTTCTGTCTTGCCTATCGGAGAAATTAATCTCGAGCCAATTTTACAATTGTACTCAATACGATAGAAACATCAAGATAAGATCAAACAACAACAGAGAAAATAGTTGGGTCTGGCTTCACGATCCCAATGAAGTCTTCAAGTCATTAACTTACAGGGTCTCGGTAGAAACCTAAGGTTAAAGGAGAATCGACTCTAGCTTATACAACTAGTATCACACAGGAGGTGAGAGGATTACCTTTCCCAGTTGCTATAGTTCTGCTTTATATAGTCTCCAAATCAGGGTTTGCAATCTAAGTTACCTTGGTAACAAAGCATTTAATATTCACCGTTAGATGAAAACCTGATTAGATTCAAGCTAGTATCTTTCAACCGTTAGATTGAACTTAACTTGTTATACACGAATGAAATATACGTCATTTAGGTTTGTGAAACTGTACCTAAACATGTCAACTCATTGGTTCAACAGTAGTTTACCAAATGGTTATCCATATGAGCACTTTCATATCAACCTTATTCATCTTCACCATAACTAGTCCAAATGCCTCAAATGAACTAATTCAAGAGTTCTTCAATTGCTTAGATCTCATAGAAGTATACAAGACACAATTGAAGCAAAATCGGTTTTGATTCACTCGAATCGATTCATGAACTTTATAGCCATGGTTTGCAAATATGCATTCCTTAGTTTATATAAGTTTAAGTTAACGAATAAACCAATTTTAGAAAGTAACACACTTAAGTATGCGTACTTAAGTAACATGATTTGAGTTTGTTTTGGTTTCCAAACTCAGCAGAAATTCAAGGACGTGAACTTTCGGCCAGTATGCGTACGTGTACACATACTTAGGTAACTGTATTGAGTTGGTTTTGATTTCCAAACTCAGCAGAAATTCACGGACGTGAACTTCCGACAGTATGCGTACAGGTACGCATACTTACCCAGTATCCATCAACCACTTAGTACACACACAAGTATGCATACATTTGGTTCCCGGTTTTGGACTTATACACTAATGTGCGAACACATTATATGCTTATATCCAATGATGGTTACATGGTCTAAACTCTTTATTTCAATCATTGAAACATTCTTAGAGGATGTTAAATATAGGTTATTCACACATTATTTTTCATCAAAACAATTTTCAAGATATTGAAATAATCAACATGACTTTCGTCACTTGTGAAGATAAACTTGGCCAAAGCGAAAGCTTACCAACACATATTTAGAAAAAAAGATAAGCGAGAAAAACTCGGCTCAAAATAACAAATGTGTATAATCGAAGTCTCCACGTACCTTTTAGTCGATGAAGTTCAACCAGTTCCTTGAGTAGTTCTTCATCTTTGTATGATGAACGCCGTGAAGTCTAGAGCTCAACTACACTTTTTATCCTTGTCCGAGACTTAGCTATAAGTAGACTAGAAATCAAGAATTATAGTTTTTGCAACTAAACTTGACAACAAGCTTGAGATAGAAACGCTTGCGAGTTCGACCGAGCAGTGCTCTAACACAAGGTATGTTGTTCATTTTGTCGATTCTCGTACATGTGATCTTGAATCTGAATGCGACGCATTATTGAAGTGGAAGAATGATCATATACCTATCTTTCCATATTATGAGAAGGATAAAAATACATTTTGGCAAGACCGGGGGGGTGTTGGAAAGGGAATTGGATCGTGTAGGTGGCGACCTTGTTCGCATTAGATAGGAATATACATGGCATATGGATCATTGTGCGAGTACTTGTGTAGGGATTACTATGGATGAAAATCGCCTTCTAGAGTTAGATGCGTCCAAAACCGAGATTGAGAGGATCTTAGATTTAGTAATTTTGGACTGCCAAGGTTGCTGGCGGTCGTGCTTTTATTGCTTTTAGATGTTAGGTCCTTTGACATGGTGACTTATGTTATGTTTGTTAGTTTTGCATCTACACGACAAAAGACCACTTAATTGGAGGTTGATTTAGTTGTGGCAGTAGGTGCGCAAGCAGATGTTGAGGAACATTGAGGCGATTACTCTAGCGAAAAATACATAGGAGCAGTATCTACGTACTTTTACTGAGCATGCAAATACATTATTGCGGACCAAGGTCGAATTCAAGAATATTTATAAAAAACAGCTTCAGGAACTTTGTACATTTAAGGTATATAGCGATAGGGTCCTACAAGAGCATAAGAGAGTTTCTCGCGAATCTAGACGTGTGGCGGATGGCTTACCTACTTCTAGAAGTGTTTCAATTCCTACTTCTTCTGCTGCTGCTAGGGGTGCATCTGAAGTGGCGACTCTTATTATTGTTACTCTTATCTCGACCTTGGCTCCGAATATCACAGTTGCTGCCACTGTTGGTGGTTTAGATGTCGAGACAATATCTGCAATAACTGCCCCTGTTTCCACCATAGCCACTACTGCCCCAGTTGTTAGCTAGGTTGAAGGTACTGCCCCAGATACTGAAGCGGAACATGTTATCAAGGCCGTAGCAAAGTTTTTAGAGGCCCTAGGAGAACTTACTTAAATGAGGGCCTATATAAGCAAAATAACAAAAAAATTAGCAATTTGATGTAACATTACACTGTTAAATGATACTGCAACAAAAAAGAGGCTAAAAACATAAAGCAAGTACCTTTATCTCATGATAAAAACTAATCTTCCCACCCTTTCCGATGCGAAATCTTCAAGTATACTATCAAAATCAATGTTATCTAACATCTCAATCTCAATAGATAACATTGCTAACCCATTCAACCTTTCTTGTGACATCGTCGACCGAAGATAATTTTTTATTAACTTCAACTTCGAAAAACTTCGTTCAGACGAGGCGACTGTAACTGGAATAGTCAATAAGATTTTGTATGCAATAAACGCATTCGGGTAGCAACCTTCCATATCCTTTAAGAAATTCAATACATCAATTGCTTTACCGGTTTCGGCTGGTAGATAACTTTTTAAAACTTTCAAGTCCGCATATAAGTCATGCCCATTAATGTCGGAACTCATACCATGCTTTAGATGATTTTCAAGATTGATACAAGAATCCATTAAGATATCATCATCAAGAGAACGCAACTGATCAACATTATATAAGAATCCAAAAATTTATGCGAACTCTTGAAATTGTTCAAATCTACTAGTGAGTGAAGATATAGCTTTTTAAAAATACCATTTAAAATTGAATCAATCATTCCCCTAAATTCCAAAATCACGAGCAAACCAGTAAACCTTAAATTGAATAGAATAAATAAGAAATCAAAACAAAACAAAACAAAAATACCAATTTAAATTGAATCAATTGTTCCCCTAAATTCCAAAATCATGAGCACTCTTTATATACAATGACTAATGAATTGTTAAATAAGAAGTAGAGAAAAGAAAAAGAATACGACTTTAGATTGGTGGAACTTACTTGATTTCAATAGTTTAATCTTCTACTTCTTTTTTATTAGAGATTGGTCGGAGGAGGGAAACCCTTGAACTACCGTAAAGACTAAAGAGAGATTAGAGTAAAGCAAGTTCAAGTTGTTGTAGACTTTTAGTCAAAACCGATCCTCAAATATTAACTTTTAAGAAGTAAAAAAAAAAAAAAAAGAATATTCGCGGATATTCTAATCACTGCCGATACAAAAAAGAAGAAGGAAATCCAATAATTTTCCAAGGAATTAAACCATACCCTATAGCAACAACGTATAGTTTGGGGCCCCCCAAGATTTGGGGGCCCTAGGCCCTTGCCTAGCTGGCCTATAGCCAGCGACGACCCTGCATGTTGTGTAGCAAGTGAAAGAGGTGATGCAGAGTTGACCCGTCATCCCAGCATTTCTTTTGATCTCCTTTTATGGAGTTATTGCCTGCTATGGCTGTATGTTTTGAGTACTTGCTAGAACTCTTAGTGTTTGATGGTTCTGTATCTTGCATGTTTTCCTAAACCAATTCTTGACTCTTTGGATGTACCATATGACTTTTCATTTTGTTTTATTTAACTTTCTTTTGGTATTATTTTCGAATTATGCATTCGTTACTTGACTGCTTGTTGTATGTATTGAAATTGCTCTTGCTGAATTATTGTTACGTTGCCCACAAGCTTTAGTATAAATGCGGTCGTAGTTTTTGGTTTGTACTAACAGTTGACTTCTTCTTGGTAACATCTTGTTCTCCGTGACTGAGTGTGTTCACTTTCCTTGACTTTGCATTCTTTCTTCGATAGTTCGCATAGTGGTAATCATGACGCCCTTGAAATATACTAAAGTTAAATATTCAAACTTAACTATTCATTATATCTGCAAGACTTACGCATTTATGAGACGTATATTGCAGGCTCGGTTGTACCCTAGCTTATTGTGTCTATTTTTGTTGACGCACATTTGTTGTGAACCTCTGCCTATTACCAGGTTAATCCCCTTAAGTACCCCAGTGGAAATTTCCTAAGTGGATTCTTATTGGGGTGGTACTCTTGATTTGAATCAGTGTCATCGGGCCAAATGGATTGATAAACCCTTGTACCTCCATCGCATGACGTCATCTGGTCTGTAGACTTACGAATGGCATGGGTCTTATGTGTGCCCGTACTCACCCTTGGAGGGATGGAAACATCTTATGAGATGGCATAGGTTATATTTCTTACCTGCATGAGTCTTATGTGTGCTCGCATGGGTATTATGTGCGCCCATGTGATTTTGTGGTAAGTTTGATGCATGTGCATGGATGGCAATAAAATTTACACAGTATATAAAATCAACTGTCATAATGAGTGTCGAGCTTCTTCTTTAAATTGTTTGTAATATTCTTGTTCGTGGCCTCCGCCTTGCCATTGCTCACATGATATATTGGTGTTGACTTTTCCCTTCGTATTTTATATGGATTAAAAAGCAAGTCTATGTTTTTACTTTCGAACTTCTTTCCATTATCTGCTAATATAATTGCTGGTATACCAAATCACCAAATGATATTCTCAAATATGAAGGTAAATACATCTCAGACTCTGATTCTCCTTAGAGGCTTGGCTTGCACCTACTAATTATTAAAATAATCTGTTGCGACTATTAAGAATCTCCTTTGTCCAGTTCCACAAATGAACGGTCCTACTATGTCTGTACTCTATTTAGTGAATGCCATGGACTAATTACTCAGTTTAATCTTGTGGCAGGCGAATGAATTCCTTTTGCGAATTTTTGGCATTCATCACATCTTCGTGCCATGTATTTGACATATTCGTTCATTTAGGGCCAGTAGTATGCTGGGTTCGAGATTTGTCTGCTAATGACCCGTGGGCGCTATGGTTACCTCCATCACCGTATCAGATATCCTTTTGTCCTTGATAAACACCTCAATAAAGGTCCTAAGAAGGTTTTCTTGTAAAGGATTTCTTGTCTGACTTCGTAGTTTCTTGAACTATTGCAGATCTTGTGCGCTTCTTGTGACTCTGTAGGGAGGAGGCCACTCTCCAGATATGCTTGTATTGGTGTCCGCTAGTCCTCGCAAGATTGGTCGTGTATTCTGTCATCATTATGTTTAGTTCGCTATTCGGGGGATCAAAGGGAGCATAATTCGGCCGATTTTGAGTCAGTAGCCACGGAAGAAATGTATACTTCAGCATCATCTTATCTATTGTCGTCTCGCCTAATATGTCTAAATTTGATGTATGGTATATTGGCAATGTATGTTTGTATAAGTTCCCAATAAAGTTGAAGGCATGGATGGGTCTAAAACTTGATATTTCCCCTGTAGATGTAGGACCACTAATTAGGAATCGCTGGTGAGGAGAACCTTGATGCCTATTTCCTCGATTAGTCATAAAACATGAATGACTGCCTCGTATTCAATGATGTTTGTTGTGGGAAATTCAATTCGGAAAGCGTGTACAATGTGTATGCCTCCGGGCATGGCAAAAACCATTCCAATGACTGTCCCTTCTTTGTTTGATGAGCCATCGACTAATACTTCCCATTGCCTGGGGTTGGAAGGCTCAAGTAAGTCGTGATGGTCGACATTTTCTCCTTTCATCCCCATAATTCCTTTGACCTCTTCGCCTTATGTGAGAGGAAGTCTGTTACCGCCTGAGCTTTAGTTGCAAGGATGATTTCATATTTTATCTTGAAATATTTTTTCAGTGCTTTCTAATACTGCTTCTATTGGCGATTTTTTAGGACTTTGATTACATGCGCTTGAAAGTATGTGCGAAGCTTTTGAATGGTGAAGAGTAGTGCTAAAATTAATTGCTTTATCTTTGTGTAGTTTCGTTCCGTGGCAGTGAGAGTCTTGCTAATGAAGTAAACTGAATCTTCTTCTTTAGTTTCTTCCCGGACCAGTATTGCGCTTATAGAGTAAGATGTAACAGATAAGTATAAGTGAAGAATTTCCTAAGGTTCAGGTCGTTGTAGTCTTGGGAGATTGGCTAAGTAGCTTTTTATTCCTTAGAACGCGGCTTCAATGAATAATAAACCTGAAGCAAACGATATTCTAACTGAAGATATTACCCATCACTAATTGGATGACTTGGTAGTTTTATTTTCTAATGAAAAAATACGTTGCTCATTGCTTTGGACCATATTGCTATTTTATTTTTTATTTTTTTTTCTTTTCTACCTTTGTTTTCTTGGACTGTATAAACATGTATTGTCATATTTACCTCAAGGGGTCCACATAAACATTCGATGCTTTACGAACCTGGCTTGATTGGGATATGCCTAGATTAATTGGGGTATACCCAATAAGACAAAATAGGGTCATTTGGAAGTAAAACACGCCACCCCTTAACCATATATTTTCTAAATGGCTAATATACCCTTGTTTAATTAACACTAAAAATTCTGATTAGGTTAATTAATTGAGTTTAGATTGATTAATTGAGTAGATTAAAACTTATGAAATGAAATTTTGTTTTTGATTAACTTATTTGGGAAGATTTTTGATGAAAAAAAATTGTTTTGAGAAAATCTTTTGCAACGGAAATGAAAGCACACAACCCAAACACTTCTAAAAGGGGATTGCAAAGCTATTGTATGAAATCATACTCAAAATTAGATCAGAAATCAACACTTTCAGTTCTGAAAGTATGAAAAGTCGGCAAGGTCGACGAGTGAAGACCATGCCGACTATATTTGGCCGCAAGGTATATGAATGAAGAAAATGGCGACTAGATTTGGTCGGCATGGTATTTAAATGAAGAAGATGCCGACTCTTTTTTTTTTTTTGACACACAAGAGACGGCTATTGAAAAATATTAGTCGGCAAGGTCTACAAAAAAAAACCCCGCCGGCTGTTGAAAATACCCTGTCGGCTGTATTAGTCGGCAAGTTCTTCAAAAAATACCCTGCCGGCTGTTGAAAAATTTTACAGTCGCCATGGATGTCATGAAAAGTCGGCAAGATATGCATGTTACGACCTTACCGACCAAAAACAATGAAATCATAATTTTCGATTTCTAACCTAATATAACAATCAAATCACACAACATAATGATGGGTTTGAGTTTAAACATCATTTATAATCTTATTTTCGCCGGTAGAGTCAACAATTTTTTTGGAAAATCAAAGTTGAATATTTTTATATGGCTTTGGTTGATGGAAGATGCAGATGAAGAAGAAGAAGAGAAGATAAAGAGTTGTTTAGTTTTTTAATTTTAGGGTTGATGAAATTAAGAAATGGGTTTATTTTTAAGATTTAATTAGTTCAAGGGTATTAAAGTATAATCACCCTTTTATGAAAATGCCGACTAGGTCCCCTTAAAATTGGGTATACCCCAATTAATATGGGTATATCCCAATCAAGTCAGGTTTACGAACCCAAGAATGACACATCAAAAGAAATTTACAACTCGACTAAGATAGCAGACCCCCAATTATAAGTGGAAGCTTTTTGCATATCTCGGAACGCCTCTAGCCATCCTACTTGAGACTAACGCTTGAGTTGGGGGAAAAACATGAACCGAGTAACCATAATATAAACCTTGTCAATCATTGTTATAAAAAGGTATGGACTTTGTCTCCATGATAGCCAGGGTTATCAGACAGACGACGTTTAATATAGACCTGATCCGAAGGTCGGGAAGCTCCGGATGGAGTAGTCATTGGACGGATAAAAAGGACACACATGTTTCACAATTCGTACTAATTTGTTGGATCATTCCGATGTTTAAGGGACTCCTGCCACAAACAAACAAAATTCTTATGAAATTTCTTCCGCCTCTAATCCCCTTCTCCGTCTTTCTATTCTTCTTTATTCATCATATGTGTTTTAAATGAGAGATTTTTGTTGTAATTATTGTTTGTTTGGTTTTATTTTGCAGGTACGGTATTTGAAGAAGAGATAAATAACAAAATCAAATTATGTATTGGTAAACCCTAACTTTTTTTCTATCTCTTTATTTCTCTGAATCAACCCATCCGTTTTATATTGCAGTTAGGATTTTTATTTCATCATGTTTTTGTGGATTAATTGTTTTAGATCTCTCTGAATGTCTCTTCTACTTTGGAAAAGAGTTAAAGAGAATATCGATCTACTTCCAAGACATCTATTATATATCGGTCAAGGTACTCCATGCTTGGGGTTCATAGAAGGATATTTTATAAATGTAGATTAGCTTTTCTTATATTTTCTTTTCGCTATTTTTTTTTTATTTTGCTATGCTTTAATTTCACATTGGTATTACTAAGTTTTCTACAACAATCGTGATAACACCAGTGACATGCAGGCAAAGTCATTTCATTTATTCCATCGGTTTGTTTTAGGTTTTTATCCTGATGTTTTTTATTGTTTGATGATGGAAACCGGAAATTTCGATGCAATTGTTTGAGGTAGAAATCCTAGGGATTTACGTCGGGTAATCTGATTATCCTTCAAAAATTGAGTTTTTCATTCAGTTTTTGGTATACCGAATTAATCAAAGGCTTCCTATCTAGGGTATACCGAATTAATCAAAGGCTTCCTACCGAAACTATATTCCATTATTCATCAATAATAGTTAAGATTTTCCTTATCTCTCATGATTTTATGAAGCATAGTACTACTATTAATTTTTAGAACTATTTTGCATCATATATCAGGTACACCACAGAGAGTGTAGGTCTTTTTCATTTTCTCATTCTAGGATAATGACTGTTATGATATTGCATTGAAACAATATGACTGATAGAGTAATCTGATAACAGTTATTTAGAGAAAATCATTTGATTAACGGATTCTTACTTAGGGTGTTCTTTTCATGTCTTCATTTATAAACCGTTATAACTATTTTATTTGTTTTCTTGCACAATGACAGCAACTTACAAAATAGAATGACGATATGGAGCCACGTTAATAAAGGGAATTAAGTGAGCCTCATTGAGCAGTTCCGGATCACATATGATGGGCGAAGGTCATCGTGAATGATTTATGTGCGAAGGGAGTCACTTTAGGTATCTGGAAGTTCTATGACATAAATTTTTCATGTCAGCTGCATTTTTCTCTCATGGTATGCTTTTCCAATCCTAGGTATCCTTCATAGATGTTTATTACTTCAAGAAGGTGTGATCACTGGATGACATAATTAAACTCTTACTGCTAGATTAAATAGTTAAAGTTATCTTGGGATCAATGGTATCCACATTTACCACTACCCATCTGTAAGCTTGGAATTATTCTTCATTTTCTTGGAATATGAGAATGTTGGTATGCTCATAAGGAACCAAGTGAGCTTTAGTACGGGAAGCAGTTACTAGAAATTCATACTTTAGAGGCTTAGTAAAGCCACTGAACATATCGATGCTAAGAAAATGATGGATTTAAGATATTGAGATTGTTAGGGATATCATTTTGATTGGTATGACGGGCTGCATCATTCTGAGATGTTTTTATATCTCAAATCAGTGGACGTCATGTGCCCTAAAATTAATAATCTGAATGGATTCATTTTCACCAAGTCTTCACATATGTATAGGTGGCTTACATAAGTTGCAACATCTCTATTGCCTCTTATCTTCAATTTCTCCTGTAATCAAACATATACGACTAATATCTTAAACTAGAGTTGAACAACACGGTTCATGGTACTCCCTTTGTTAATGTAAAATGATGAATCCATTTATTTATGTAAAGTACAAGTATATGACGCTTTTTTTCCTTCTTATCTCCGTGGGTAAGAACTTCCCAAGGCAAAGCTGGATGCAGATTAGCAGATGTGTTGGTAAGTTCTTAAATCTTTAACTAACTTCGAATGAACGAGTTCAAATGAAATATTTTATTCCGAATCTTATAATTTTATGATTCGCTAGATTGTAGAGATTTAGTTTTGCATTAAATCATTTCAAACAAAAATCACAACTTAGCTATGTTAGGACTTCTTAGTTATATAGGTGACAGACCTACGTATAGATGGCCAACCGGCCCAACCAACTTGCATGTTTCCCAAATACCTCGATTAAGTGACATAGGTAGAGTCTTGGTGATTAACATTTGTTGTATCATAGTTATAAAAAAAGGTGGTGTTTGACTCTTAGATTTGAGAGTCATTAGATGGTCAGGATTTAACGGGGTCCATGATCTGGCGGTCCATAGCATCTGGATCATGTCTTTGGAGTGGACGGCCACCTGGGTTGCACCAATACCGCCATGGGTGTCGGACACATCGGCGTGTCTGCGTGTCCAATACGGCAATTCTGGAAAACTATAATACGGGGACACATCGGAATATGTTGAAGTAACGTCAATTTTTAAGATATATATAGAAATGTAAACGAGAAAACCACACAACTGTATTTGTTTTGCACTTGTTTACAATTGCACAAGTGTATTCCTGCTAGCACATGCATGTTTTCGACTATAATCTTCATTAGAGGTAGGTGACCTTTAATTTCAGCTGTTTCCTAATTTATTTATAGTAAGATAGAAGTATTTTTGGTGTGTCCGAGTATATTTGGTTGTGTCCATACGGGGACACACGATACGGCGAGCCCCAAGAAGTATTGGTGCAACCCAGACGGCCACGGATTTTTGTATGCTAATCTTTTTATTACAAAAAACTTTCTCTTTCCAGTGTTTGTCGTCCAGGTTCTCTTGATTCCTTCTCCTCTCTTCGCATAAACCCTAGAACTCTGTTTTATGTTTTGATTTTATAGTCCAAGAGAAATTAATGCGGTATATGGTTGTTTCAGTAACTGTGGTATCCCTTTTTTCTTTGATCTATGTTTTTTTTTTTCTCTCTATGCTATCTGTGATGGATTGTTTGATTTATGTTGTTATTTTGTAGGCAAGGAGAGACTAATTCGAACAACAAGGGTTTGATTCGTTATGTGGTAATCTCTTCCCTATTGAAAATTAGGGGAGTCTCATATCCATTGATTTCAGTTTTTTACTATTTGATTTTAATCAGGTATTCTTCTTATTTGTGGATTTGCAGTTTTAGATCAAGTTCGTTGAAAAGAAATCGTCTCTTGCTTCTAAACCCAATCTTTCCAAGCCACGGGATACAAGAATGGAGGGGAGGGGTCAAACTGATCCATCCCTGTAAAGTCCTAATGCATTATCAGAAAGGTGTGAGCACCCTCGAGTCTTGAATTTACATGCCTTCTTTTGTGACTCTTCTAGGGTACGTGCAATTTTGACTCAATTAGTCTTTTCTTAAAGTCATCACCATGAACACTTTAGACTCAACCAATAATTAACAGTGCATCCCTATTAACTAACGTGGCTACATTTTAGACAGTTTTCTTTAATTGCATCAAATCATTATGAAACAAGTACATACCACCTGAACCCTGTGTCACTTCGTTGGTTACATTAGTAAATGATTATTATGAAGAATATCTTTGATGGCGCTGAAACTGAATCTTTATTCCATTTGTTGAAACATACACTTGCTGCTTATGGCTTGAGGTATGTTTCTTGGACACTGGGAGTAAGTGTGGTCGGCCAATATACTGATTTTTTTTCTGCGATTGGTTCGTTACATGGTTGCTGCATAATACACTAAGATCAGCATCTTTAGTTTTTGATATAAATAAATCTGTATTAAGGTATGAATTGATGGCGTTTTTGTTCCTTATTGTGTATTTTCGGCTGAGTTGCGTTATCCTAGATACTACTGCTAACCATGTTCTCTCAAACTTTATGGTCACTGGGCTTTGCAGAAGTTTCCAGGGCAAGAAAACTTAGTGGGCATCACCTATGGCAAACTAAGGAGTGATGGGGTAGAGCTGTATTTAGCAATTGAAATCCTTAGTTCAAGTTTTTGAGACTTTACTAAGGTACAAATGTTGTCACTTAGCTTGATCATTCTTTAGAATTTTAACAATATTACTCCAAGCTCCATTGTTTCAGTCATCTCTGGAATTGAACAACATCTTTAAAAATTCAATTAGAAAAGATTACATACTGTAGGCAATAATGAGATGATCAAATCATACCTCCCACTTTGTCGTAGGCATAACGACTTCAAAGATCTACAGTGAAACTTCAGGGTCGACAATATTTGTCTCAAAAAATCTGTGGTTTCTTCTGGTAGCAACACAATAAATCTATGCATGATAGAAACATCTTGACATTGGTGACTCGGTACGAGGAATACAGTGTTGAAAAACAAGATAAAAAAAGGTATTCAATTGGTCTTTAAGAAAAGCAGGTGCTAAAAGTCTTCTAGCAGCAATAGTTTAGGTTGGAGATGCACATTTTTTTTCTTACATGCTATAACTCTTCCACTAAATTCACCGTATGTTAGTCGGCTGAGAAAGAAACTGCATTTAGTATGCCGACAATTGTTTTCTTACCTGCTATAACTCTTCCAATAAATTCACCACCAGGAGGTTTGTATGTTAGTCGGTTGATAAAGCAGCATTTAGTATGATGCTTTATCCTAAATTTTCTCGCTTTCTTATTGATTATATTGCTTTACAAATTTGGTTCTTTGGAGCCCTCTCTCAGTTACAAGATTTTTCCGGTGTTGTTACTGATCTGTGTATTTCATTCTAATTGGGATATTTAGTTGCAGTGTCACTTTTTATAGTTTTACTTTCATCGAATGCAATATGATAAATGCTTTGGATTTCATGTTTGTAGTTTTGGAATCTTTCATGTTCTACGTCTAATGATAGAATGCAAAACCATTTGAAGTTCAATGTCCACAAAGGTGAGCATCAATATCAAGGTACATGTTAATTTACTTCAGGATTGATTTATAATTCATTTCTCAAAATAAACAAGTAAATGAAAATTCCGTTATGGTTGCTTAATTTGTCGAGTTTGTTTCTACCAATACAAATTGAGTCATTATTGAAATAACAATTTTCTTCAGCTAACTTGATGTAGGAAATCTCTGAAACCATGGCATCCGAGACCACTGATAAATGGTAAGTGTAACATGGAATACCCAGAATATTTTGATGTCTTTTCTATGTCTCAACCTGTAGCATATTCTTTGAATTTTCTCCGTACTTAGTGTATTTAGTCATTAGAATCATTACTTATTTACGACATCGTTCATTGCTCGGTATGTGAGTCTTTTTTTCGGTCTTGATTGTCACGTGAGTCATTGCTTATGTTCGTTTTAGCTAGCGGCTACAACATCTCTGACTACCTCATGACACATCAAATTTTCTGTACTCCTACCTTGGATATAATGTTATCTATCGGTATCCCTGCACACATTGACTTCAAGACTTCCCGAATTCTTTTGTAGGTTTACGTTATAATTTCAGAAAAACCCTAACATAGTTAGACTCTCATTTTTGCGAAGGGACTAAGCCTCTGTGTATATATTTAGATAAGTGTTTGATGCTATATAACCTGAGCATGTCCAATGTAACAATGCGAGGTTAATAGTAAGTTACTTCGTAGTCCCTCAAATTTTTGATTTAGTGGAGTTGTCAGCTAATCTGAAAGACTCAAGTTTCTTGGAATAGGGAAAAGAAATAGGTGTGAGACAATAATATGGTAAAATTTCTTGAGTTTCTTGGCATGTAAGGATTTTTAAAACTGGGACAACAAAAATGCATTAAAATGTTCAAGCTAGCAATTGGTTCAATGTTGCACAATTTTGAAGGTTTCTTACACTTTGGTGAATGAATATCAGGTGAATTGTTTTTGTTTCGTTAAGTTGGTTAATATTTGGATGTTGCATCAAGCTAGCTTTGGTGGGTTTCTCCGTGTTAAGTTGGTTAATATTTAGAGAATAGCATGTTGCACCAAGCTCACTTCGGTTGGTTTCTTCATACTATTTAGCAATGAATTGGCTGAGCTTGGAACACTTACAGAGATCAACTGTGTTTGCTGCTACTTACCCAATACCTGCTATTGTGTTCCCTCCTGCAGCAACTGATGGTGAAATCAAACAATCTTTACTAGAGATTTCCTCAGTTAGCTAATTCATTTTATGAATTTGGTTTCAACACACCTATTCCTGGAGACTCTGAAAAATGCATGTGCTGAATACTGATTCTGAAGGTTACAGCAAAAGCTATTGGTCACGCTTTTGAAGAGGTAATCTTGAATTATTCTTAATTATTTTAGCTGTGAAGTGTGTAAATTTCTCTTTTTTTTTTTATTTTCTTTATTTCTCCGTACTGATTCATAATCCCTTCTTAAGTTCCTACTTTTAGTCCAAGCTTTGAAATCTCCTTATCCCCAAAAAATGATCTGGGAATTCCCTTTATTAGATACCTGAATTTGTTGCCTTCAGTTTTACCTTTCTGAGTGGAATTACATTTTATATATCTATGAACTTAACAAGTTTTGACTTCCGGTCAGCCATCAGATCGTTGGAACATAGATGTCTGTGATTGGGAATAATGGATGTCTAACAGTATTCTATGTTGATTTTGATAGCTAATATTAATACAATATTCTAACAACACTGCCTCTTAAATTAATACAATATTCTGACTCTGATAGGGAGGTAAATGATGTCCGACAACATTGTCCCATGCACCTAAACATGTATGAAATTCAAGTAGAATAAGAATACTGTAGAAATTACAAAACAATAGTTCCTAAGCATGAAAACATGCTTACATATATACTACCCACACTGAGATGCAAGTAGGGACGTGGGTGTTGATACTTTTCCGGTGCTCACTTCAAATATTGAAGTTCCACCTTCCATTAGGTCTTTTGGTGGGGTATTTTCTATTTCATGGCCTCTTAAATTGAATTTTTTTTTCTTGGTTTTGCTCAATAAGAGTTTTCTTATTCATTCGATTAGAAAATAACAGCCACCACCGTAGCACTTTGAAACTACAATGATACCCCAGTTCTAAGTATTGTTGAAGAAAGCTGCTTTCTTTAGTTTTCAAATCCTTCTATTCTTGATCAGTTTGATTGTAACGTTTTTTCATGTCTCTATGCAGATTTAAGAATGTCCTTTG
The DNA here is from genome assembly GCA_023529315.1 of Papaver bracteatum. Lineage (NCBI taxonomy): Eukaryota > Viridiplantae > Streptophyta > Magnoliopsida > Ranunculales > Papaveraceae > Papaver > Papaver bracteatum. Next base: position 6,813,277 of record JAJJWX010001877.1, read on the forward strand.
ACCTTAGCCAATATCTTATTCGCTTATATAGAGAGTTCGTAGGAAAAGCCAACATCGTTGCTGGGATTCATTGGTACAAATGATACATTGCCACTCCAGGGGCATGAAATTAGGGGAATTTTCATTGTGTATTTGAGTGTTTATTCTTTTCATTCCAACTTGCATGATTGGATTTAGGATTCATATTCAGGTTTGTTACTGGATTTATTAGGGGTTTAGGGGTAACGTTAACTTTGGCCAGTCTAAGTTTGGTTTTGTTCTTTAGTCTTTTGAATCTTGATTTCTTACCAGAATGAGTTAGTAGGTACTAAAAATGTTAGAAGAATGTAAATGGGTCTACAGTCGACGACTTTGATCCAAAAAAGACATGAAAATGGCTGTTTAATTTTTGTTGATTTTCTTTTGCCTCAAAACAATTTTTTAACTTGCCATATGGAAACATCCAGCGTAATGCCTGACATAGTAGTTTGAAACTCACCTGCAACCTTAGTGTCATTCACCTTGATGTGAACAAGTTTCTTTATAAGGTTAGGAGTGTTAACCAGGCTTAATTAGTTATAGAAGCATTTGGCTCTATGGACAACTCCTTTTTTACTTGCAATATACATTGGCCGAGAGTCTTGACATACTTTTGGTGTTGTTCAGGGGCCTTGTAAGTTCAGAACTAATCTGGAAAATTATTTTATGTGCTAATTAATGTTCAGAACCAAATCTGCCGGCATGTCTGTATATGTTAAACATGGGAACATACAACCTGACGGTTTATGCAGAAGAGTAGTACCTTTCAAGCTGTTAGCGTACCTCTGTACGTATCCTTCCCCCTACCCGTATCCTTCCCCCTACCCGTCGTTGAATGGACATGGTAATGGGTGTAGTTTTGTTAACACAGTCAAGAGTCAACATTTGGAGAACGTTTTTCTTTGGACGACTTTGTTTCGAGAACACATGTGGCTATATATAAATAAGATTTAGAGTCGAAGATTACGGTTTGCATTTAAAAATAAACAAGAGAGAATATTAATTAGTGGTAAACCCCGATTCTTGATGACTGTTTTTAGGATTTTTTTTGTTTTACATTATTTTTTTTCTCTTCTCAAGTGTCATAGAAAAAATGATTTATATCCCGAGTGACACAGGGGATGGACTCACACTAAACCCACCCCTACTAAACCGTCAGGTGGAACCACCCCCTCTCTCTTTTGCGGTATAACCTGTGAGACGTGTATCACTTCCGAATGTTATAAGCCCTATAACCATGTACTAAAAACCTTAAATGTATGGACACCTATAGAAAGCGTTGGCCCCTTTTTATAAGTTTAGCAACTAGGGGCTCATTAACTTTCACCTATAACTATAATATGTTAGTTGTTTAAATCCATTAGAATAATAAAGTTACCAACTAATAGAAGTTAAACATAAAAATGCAGTGTAAAACTATAAATTGAATAACTATGAGAATCAGAAACTTTTTTGTGCAGGTGTTTTGTCTTTCAATTAGTCGGTGACATTGTAATAAATTATGGGTATCGAGGGATCATAGATTGATTGGAAAGACAAAGATTAAAGTGGTTCGGCACTCACGCCTGCGTCCACTGGTGAAACCCCTTAGGGTGAGATAATATTATTGATCTTCAGAATTCTCCGAGATAGTTTTATATTTGCACTCTAACTTTTATTTATAGAGTTAACTAAACCTAGGAGATAACATAGTATCTCAATATTTTGTTTGACTAGGTAACAATATCTAGGAAATTGATTACACATAATTATCTAAATATTCTCGGACTCTATCTTCACTTTAGGCACGGTCACTTGACCTCTTCTTCATATGCACGGTCTTCACGGTAGATGATATATACATTTTTGTGTCTGATATAATCTCAATTGTATATATGTTATTGCTCGATTTTGTATTTATGATGGCTTTTTGTGTCTTGGTAGGTGTTTTCGGAGAAATAAACATGTGGGGAAAAATTGGCTCGAAAAGTGGTATTTGCGCTCGTGGGAGAAAATCACTAAAAACACCCCTTATTTGGATAAGGGGGACTCAATTACTAAGGGGCACCTACTTGTTATTTACACCCCAGGGCACCCAAGTGTTAAACGCACCCAGCATCAGGATAAGGGGCATCCTCTTCTACCTTTGAATTTTGTTTTTTGGCGGGAAAATTAGTTGCAGACTAGGGTTCGAATTTTGAAGCTTCTGTAGAGAGATTCAATCGCGAAACTTTGCTGCGTTGAACTATATTTGGATAAACAGGGTTAATGCAAGTGATTTAACAGCGTATATTGGGCTGGATAATTGGATTTCTGATAAATCAGGGAAACAAAAGATACTCGGACGTGGGACAGAAAAGCAGGGCTTGGACAAGTTTTACTCGGAGATATTCATAAACATAGTTTGTTTCGGGACTGGTTTGATGAGACAACGAAGGTAGTTGGTTTGAAAACGCAAAAAGAGGAGGTTTGATGTGTTCACGGTAATACAGGGCATGAGAGATACCCGGAGTTATTCGGATTGATGCTGAACGAGTTTTAGCCGGACTTAGCTTGGTTTCGACTGAGACAAACATGTTTGACCGAATCAGGGAAGATGATGATCGTATCAATGATAAATAAAGGAAGATATGCTTTCCTTATCGAAACATGGGAGGTGTCATTCTCGGGTAGGTTTTTGACTTTCTTTTGCAAGTTACGTGCAAGGTAAAGGGGAGATTATCTTGAGATTCATTCAGCGAGATTTGGGAAAGTTTGGCAGCTGAAATACGCGTAAATAGAGAAGAAATAGGAGAGGAAATAAGGCGTGACTCTCACGGAAAGATTTCTCGTGATGTCTTTGGAAGATTTAAAGCCTGTTGTGTATAAATAGTTTGGGGATAGATCCAAAGCGTAGGTCGAGACTTTGGGGGTTAGAATAGAGAAGAAAGAAAGGCTGCAGGAGGAGTTGCAGCAGCAGCAGAGAAGTGCAGGAATAACTTCAAGAACACGAGGAACAGACTGCCAGAAACAGTCGTTTTTCAACAGTACCTATAACACCTGCTTTGCAGCAAATAATTTGAATCTGTAACAATTCTTGTAACAGTCTTTCTGTAACGTAGACACAACGTTGCAATTGAGCTGTTTTCTTCTTTTTTGTATATTTCATCAATAAAAACAACTTTTGAGCCATAGGTTATTATTTTGAGCGAGTATTTGACATCATGAGCTAAACCCTAATACTGGGATGACGGAGGAAGCCATTCTCTATGCGTGTGGTAAATATATTTAATTCCTTTATGACTTTTGCACTATTTTAAATCGTTTTATGATTTTTCTTAATTGATTGTGATTTTGTTTGATGACTGATAGGTGTCTAAAATACCTTGATATTTATCTATTGTTTATGCTTTCTTTGTTATGTTTTCTTGTAAATTATGTATCTTTTGTTTGATTTTGAGTTTTAGGTACTTTGGAGCAAAAGAAGAGAAAACGTCGCTAAAAAGGGCTAAAGTGTCATTTCATGTGCAACTGCTGTTAGAGGCGACTTATTTCTCATTATTTACTTCTTTTCTATCTGAAACACATGTGTTCTTTAGTGATGCGAGTGATGTCTGAAAAGCATGACAACCTTAGTAATGTGTTGAAGAAAACAAGTGAATATGAGAGGTAAGAGGTGGATGCTCCAGAAAAGTGTTAAAGGCACCCACATAAATTTCCCAGAAGAGTCGCTAAAGGCGCCCGGAGGTACCCCATGAGTTTTTACTATTCACATCCCAAAATTCATCTTTGTACCCCACAAATTGATATTTGCACCCCCAAGAATTGCTAAACGTAGCCCAAATTTCTAAGGGGACATCGGATTTGGATAAGGGGAAGTCATCTTCTTCATTTAAAATTCAAATTTTGGCGGGAAAAAGAGCAACAAAATTAGGGTTTGGAAATTAGTGGTGTAGATTCAATGGCTGAAACTAAATGGGTATCTTCCTTAAGGCTAGACAGACTTGGTATGGTGGTTCGATTGGATCAGAATCGGATAGAATGATGAATTGAAGCAAACAGATTGATAAGAAGTTTTGGTGGGAAATATTCTTACAGCGAAGAACAAATTAGGGTTTAAAAATTAAACGTTTCTCAGGGAGATTCAATCACTGGAATTAATTTGGACGGTCCTATTTGGCCTAAACAGGGACGGTATGACTGTTGGATTCGAACAAAAATTGGTTGGATAATCGGTTCTCAATTAAACAGGGAAGGATAGTTTTCTCGGGTTGTCTGGGAAGGATTGGAGAGGAATTCTCGTGGATTTCCCTTGGAACTAATCGAAAATATCCTGTTACGCTATAACAGGAAAGGTAGTTGTCTTAGATTCGAGAAAATAAGGAGATTTTCATATATTTCGACAACACAGGAAAGCAAGAGTATCTCGGGTTATTCGGAAGTTTCGTGATAAAACAAGGAGGATATCTTCTTTGATCTGATTCGGCTCTATCTAAAGAAATTCAGAATGTATAAAGGATACGATGGACGTGTCAGAAGATTAAGGAAGAAATTAAAATGGAAGGTCCGTAACTTTTGGTGGAGAAGAAATAAGGGGATGTTCTCGGGATTTAAACGCCCTATCAAGTATATATAAGGGTGGTTCGAGTCCAAAAAGGGATACGAATACTTTGGGAGAAGAAAGATATGCTTAGAATCGAAAAATCATAATTCTCATAAAGTTGCTGATGCTGCCATTAACTCAAGAACACGAAGAACATTGAACTGCCAGAAATAGTCACAGAATAATATTGTTAATCAACAGCAGGAATACAATATCGTTAATCAACAACAGAGGTCTTATATCGTTTACTGCAGACTTATTGTAAGCTTATTTACATCTTTTTGAATACAATGATTAATGAAATTTTCTTCAATTTTGATTCTATGAGTAGCTGAATCTATTCTCTAGGGTTTTGGAGGAAACTATTTTTGATGGGTAATATTTAGTAATTAATTTCTTTGGCATATTTACTCCAAAATTGTGTTTTAATTTGTCTAAAAATTCTCTCTTCTTTGCATGCTTCGTAAAAACTGTTTTGGGTAGTTTCTACCGTTATTTTATAAGCGAAGGAGGATTAGGCCTTAGAATAGCGACGAAAGTCATAAAAAAAAGAGCATGTAGTGTTATATCTTCCAAAGCATGAGATTGAGTTCGAAAATTATTTTAAGTAAAATAGGAGTAATTTGTCAAAGAAACTATTATTGAGTTTACAAATATTGGAAGTAGTGGAATCCAAAACCCTAGAAATTTCTCTCCCTGGTTAAAAAAAAATAATCAATTTTTGTCTTAGTATTTTTCTTTAGTTAATCTTAAACCAAATCTTCAAAAGAGTCCGAGCAATCAAATCCGTAATTACCACAATCAAAAGTACATCAGTTTTTGGCGCCGCCGACGCGGACTCGCCTTTAGGTTAGGTTAGGTTTTAGATTTTTATTTTCTTTTTTCTTTTTTCTTTTTAGTTTTGTTTTTGTTTAATTTTTTTTAATTTTACTTGGGTATTTTTCTTGTTTTTATTGTGCAGGTAATATTCTATACTTATTGTGGAATTGCCTACCAAAATAGGTAAGTAACAAAACCCAAATTTTATTATTTTTTTAGATTTTATTTCCTTTTGTGTATATTTCCTTTATTTTCTTTTATTTTATATAAAAAAATATTCAAAAAAATATACGTTGCACACACCATATTGCATCATCAGATTTACCGAATTTAGGAAACATGTGGAAAAGTACGCTGAACCCGTGCCTTGGGCCATTTGGGAGTTACCAGCCGAAATTCCACAAGCCTTAGCCTCGTACCTTTAGGTATATTTTGCTTAGGTAGCCCAAGCTTACCTAATTTAGTAAACCCTGCATTTGCATGTGCACGGTTTTTTTGCTTCACTAGTGTTCTTGCTTGTGTATGCGACGTTGGAAACGGGTAGGAGAAAAAGATGAAGAGGTCCCACCAACCAAAACACTTAGGGACCGTTTGAACCCGTCTAGAGTAATACATGAACCTGGGGTTGTTTTACCGGCCACTATCGTTAAGTTTGATATTAAGCCTGGGACATTTGGCATGATGCGTAAGTTTAGGGGAATAGAGAATGAAAACCCGTATACCCACGTAAGGGACTTTGAAATGATCTGTGACACAATGAATTATCCGAACGTCACAAAAGATGTGCTTAGGTTGCGTTTGTTTCCTTTTTCCCTAGAAGAGAGAGCCAATGAGTGGTATCATATCATTCCTTCTAAAACAATCACCACCTGGGATGGCCTTGTAGAGGCCTTTGTTAAGAAGTTCTACCCACACCACAAGACTGTTGCTGTTAGGTAGTCTATCCAAACCTTTAAGTAGAAAATAGGTGAGAGCCTACATGATTACATAGAAAGGTTTAATGAATTGTTATACCAATGCCCGCACCATGGCTTTAACAAAGGCCACATGGCCCATATCTTATATGAAGGCATTGATAGTGAAACCCGAATGCAGGTAGAAACAATAAGTGGTGGAGAGTTTACCCATCAAGACCCAGATGATTGTTTTGACGAGCTTATTGAGTTAGCTGAAAAGACTTGTCAATGGTCTTCAATGAGGGAGCCCGAAATAACTAGGAACCCTATCCATAGGGTCAATAGAGTTTATAATGGGTCTGATATCCTTAGGCGTCTAGAGGCCTTAGAAATGAACCAAAGGTCTACCCAGACTATGAGATGTAACAGTGAGACCAGAACTTATCCATGTACCATTTGTGGTGACCAAAGTCGTACTGGACCTCAATGCCCCTTGGTTTACCCAACTGAAACTACCCGTGACCAGGTTAGTGTCCTACATGGGGGTATGAACTCTAAATTTGAGGGTAGACCCAAGTTTGATCCCTATTCGAACACGTATAACCCTGGTTGGAGACATAACCCTAATTTTTCGTGGTCTAAAGGTGCCCAACAGGGTGGCCCATCTAGCAACCCACCACCAAGTTTTTATAGGAATCAAACTTAATTCCAAGAATCAAGCTCAGTTGATAATAAGTTAACATCCTTAGAAGAATCCCTGAAACTTTTAGCTCAAAGTGCTGCCCAAAGCAACCAAAAGTTCGATGACTTTGTCCTAATGAGTCAGCGTAACCATCAAAATAATGCCCAAGCTAATAGTAACTTAGAGACTCAAATAAGTCAACTTTCAAACCGGTTAAATGATAGGGAGAACGGGACATTTCCTAGTCAAACGACTCCAAATCCGAAAGGATTTAACCAGGTTAATGGGTCGGGTAGTTCTAAACACATTGAACATGTCAAAGCTGTTATCACCCTTAGGAGTGGTGAAACTCTATAGAACTCGGTTGAACCACCTAAGGTTAGTATTCCAGCTGAAGAGACTGAGGTTGACCAAACTTCGTCTAAAGACCCTAATGGGCCTGAGTGTGCTAAGAGTACAAGTGAGGAAGATATCCCTGAGAGAGTGTATATACCACTCGCACCATTTCCTCAAAGACTCTCTAAGAAATAGCCTAGTACATATGTTGAAATCCTAGACATCTTTAAGAAAGTTAAAGTCAACCTGCCCTTGTTAGATGCAATAAAACATGTACCATCTATGGCCAAGTTCCTAAAAGAGATGTGCACTGTCAAGAGAGAGGTTAGTGTCCATAAAAAGACATTTTTAACCCAACAAGTTAGTTCCATAATCTCACAAAAGTATCCAGTCAAATTTAAAGATCCTGGTTGTCCTACTGTCACATGTGTCATATGTACCCAAACGATAAACAATGCTCTATTGGATCTTGGGGCTAGTGTGAATCTTTTACCTTTCTCGGTTTGTGAACAACTTGGACTAGGGGATATGAAACCAACAAGGATAACACTACAGTTAGCCGATAGGTTAGTCAAAATCCCACGTGGAATTATTGAGGACATTTTGGTTCTGGTAGACAACTTTATCTATCCAGTTGATTTTGTGATTTTAGATACTCAACCTGTCTCTAGTCAAGATATTAATATCCCAATCATCCTAGGTCGTCCGTTTTTAGCCACTGAAAATGCAGTCATACATTGTCAAACTGGCCTAGTAGATTTTTCCTTTGGGATTCAAAAAATCTCATTGAACGTTTTTAAGGCGTTACAAGCCCCACCGGACCCTGAACACTATGAGTCTATATGCATGATTGATTCTCTAGTCGAGAATACCTTTACCACTAATAGTATTAGCGATACTTTAGAGGCGTGCTTAGCCCACTTTGGATCCTACTATGATTAGGATAAACATTTTGAAGAGGTTAATGCGTTATTGGACTCTGCGCCAGTAATGAATTATGGAAAATGGCAGCGTAAACCAGAACCTCTTCCGTCGACCATAGATAAACCCCTCCCATCATCAGTTAAGGTACCCACCATTAAATTAAATCCGCTACCAGATATACTGAAATATGTATTTCTTAGTAATGAAAATACTCTTCCTGTCATAATTGCCTCTGACTTAGAGCCCGATCAGGAAAGTAGACTAATTAGTGTTCTTAGAGAGCATAAGGCTGCAATAGGTGGACTATAGCATATTTGAAAGGAATTAGTTCTGCTTATTATATGCACCACATCTACCTAGAAGAAGGGGCCAAAACCTCAAGAGAAATGCAGCGACGTTTAAATCCTAATATGAAGGAAGTTGTCTGCACTGAGGTGCTCAAGTTATTAGATGCGGGTATCATATACCCCATCTCTGATAGTAAATGGGTCAGTCCTATCTAGGTTGTCCCAAAGAAGTCTGGGATTACATTAGTTGCGAATGATAACAATGAATTGACCCCTACCCGTGTTACTACCGGGTGGAGAGTTTGTATAAACTACCGTAAGCTGAACTCAACAACTAGGAAAGACCACTTTCCTCTACCATTCATTGACCAGATGTTATAAAGATTAGCTGGACGCAACCATTATTGTTTCCTAGATGGATATTGTGGTTATAACCAAATCCCTATATCCCCGGAATACCAAGAGAAGACAACCTTCACACGTCCATTTGGTACTTTTGCTTACAGGCGTATGCCTTTTGGGTTGTGTAATGCACCCGCAACATTCCAACGTTGCATGCTAAGTATATTTTCGGACATGGTTGAGCGATTTCTCAAGGTCTTTATGGATGATTTTTCGGTTTTTGGATCCTCTTTTGATGAATGCTTGCACCACCTTACACTAGTTCTAGAACATTGTAAAGAAAAGAACTTAGTCCTTAATTGGGAAAAGTGTCATTTTATGGTTAAATATGGAATAGTGTTAGGACATGTAGTGTCCTCTAAGGGAATAGAAGTTGATAGAGCCAAGGTTGAACTAATTTCAAAATTAAGACCACCTAAGAATGTAACAGATGGCAGATCTTTCCTTGGACATGTAGGATTTTATCGTCGTTTCATCAAAGACTTTAATAAGATTGCTTTACCCCTGTCGAACCTACTTGCTAAAGATACTGCCTTTATGTTTGATGAAGCCTATTTTGCAGCTTTTGAGAAGATAAAATCATTGTTGACTTCTGATCCTATCATCCAACCACCCAATTGGGACCTCCCATTTGAACTCATGTGTGATGCGTCCGATTATGCGGTTGGTGCTGTCCTTGGCCAACGCCGTGATAAAGCACCTAGTGTGATTTATTATGCTAGTAGGAACCTAAATGATGCCCAGTTGAACTATATAACCACTGAGAAAGAAATGTTGGCCATTGTTTTTGCTTTGGAGAAATTTAGATCATATCTCCTAGGGTCTAAGGTCATTGTCTATTCTGATCATGCCGCCCTAAAATATCTCCTTTCCAAGAAGGACTCCAAACCTCGGCTGATTAGATGAGTATTGTTGTTCCAAGAATTTACTCTAGAAATTCGTGATAAGAAAGGGTCCGAAAATATAGTAGCTGACCATTTATCCAGTATCCTTGATGAGACTAGAGATGATGAGAAACCGATCCTTGACACGTTCCCTGACGAACAATTATTTTCCATCTCATTGTTACCCTGGTTTGTCGACATTGTTAATTATTTGGTAACCGGTCAAATGCCCGACCATTGGTATAAACAGGATAGAGCTAAATTCTTGTCTGAGGTTAAACATTTTTTCTGGGATGATCCGTACTTATTCAAATATTGCCCTGATCAGATCATCCGTCGTTGTATTCTTGACAACGAAATCTCCAGTGTCCTGACTTTTTGTCATTCTGGAGCTTGTGGGGTCACTTTAGTTCTAAGAAAACAGCTGCGAAGGTTTTGCAATCTGGTCTTTATTGGCCAACACTGTTTAAGGACTCCCACCTATTTTGTCAAAGTTGTGATAGATGTCAAAAGTTAGGAAAGATGACCCGACGTAATATGATTCCACTTAGTCCTATCCTAATAATAGAAATATTTGATGTGTGTGGTATTGATTTTATGGGTCCTTTTGTCAATTCTTATGGCAACTATTACATCTTATTAGTTGTTGACTACGTGTCTAAATGGGTTGAAGCAATCGCTACCAAGACAAATGATCGCCACGTTGTGATTAAGTTTGTTAGAGACAATATTATCTCTCGATTAGGTATGCCTAGAGCAATCATTAGTGATGGAGGTTCCCATTTTTGTAACCGGTCTTTTGAGACGCTCATGAAGAAATACTCCATTACCAATAAGGTTTCTACACCTTACCACCCACAAACTTGTGGCCAAGTAGAAGTGTCTAATAGGCAAATTAAACAAGTTTTAGAGAAGACCGTAAACCCTACCCGAAAGGATTGGTATTTACGCTTAGTAGAAGCTTTGTGGGCTTACCGAACTGCTTTTAAGACTCCATTAGGGATGTCTCCGTGCAGACTTGTCTTCCGTAAAGCCTGCCACTTGCCTGTAGAATTAGAACACCGAGCTTACTGGGACATTAAACGATTAAACTTTGACCTATCTACTGCTGGTGATCACCGTAGACTGCAACTTAATGAGTTAGAAGAAATTCGTAATGATTCTTACCAGAGTGCAAAAATTTATAAGGAGAAAACAAAAATATTTCATGATAAATCGATTATTCGAAAGACATTTGAACTAGGTCAGAAAGTTCTCCTTTACGATTCTCGTTTACATATTTTCCCTGGTAAATTGAGGTCACGGTGGTCCGGACCATATTTTGTCAAAATTGTTTTTCCTCATGGTGCAGTTGAAGCTGAAAATCCGAAGAACGGATAAACTTTCAAGGTTAACGGTCAACAGTTGAAACCATTCTTGGAGTTACCCAGTCATGCAATTTAAGAATCGGAGCTGAGAGATCATGTCTACTAGGATTAATTTTAACGGGTAACAAAGTCTGGATGAAGACACTAAGCTTAGCGCTTATTGGGAGGCAACCCATCCTCTTGTTGTACATTGGTTTTATTTTTATTTTTATCTCCATTTTTTTTTCTCCCATGGAAGGATTGATATGCTTCATCCAGGTACTATCTTTCTGACTTACCTCTTTATTCCTCTTGTTACTTATATTTTTGGTACTGCAATTTAATTTTAAACATTGAGGACAATGTTAGGTTTAAGTTTGGGGGTGAGGGAAAAACTTTTGGTTAGTTTTTAATAAAAATTAAAAAAAAATTAAAAAATAGAAAAATTAAAACTTAAAAGCCTAGAAATTTGTGCCAATTTAGGATGACACTAACCAGTCTAAGTGGATGGAAACATCTTGGTTGTAGGAGTTAATGAACCCAATAATAGAGTTTATTCAAGAAAATACAGAGTTCAGGTGTTAGAATGGAATCATCACACTACGTTCTGTTTTTGTTTTATTTTATTTGAAAAATTATATGTTTCTTTAAGTGATTTGGTGGGGCCCAACACATCAAATTGTTACCACTGCTGGGTGGAATAGAGTGATTGAGTTACTAAATAATAAATAGACCAGACCAATCAGACCAAACGGAATAAAGTTTAAAAAAAAAATTGACACTTGGATAAAGCAATATGTGTGTGTTTTCCCTATCTCCGTCGCCTAAACAAGCATGGAACGCATGATCCATGGGAACTATCATGTAATCTGATGACAAGAAGCATGCGCTTAGATCCAAAAGATCAAATCATGCAGCAAAACTAAAAATGAAAAAATGAAAAAATGAAAAGTGATAAGTTTATTATTGTGCAATAAAATTATCGACCACTGGTTCCCTTGTATATGCCAGTGAGTTGATCTAGAATTAAGATTATCGACCGCTGGTTCCCTTGTATATGCCAAGATGTGTTGATATTAGTCCAGACCAGTATCTCAATCCATTAGGATTCATAGGTTCATCTTGGCAGAGGCCTTCAGACAGATATGGGAAACACCATTGACCTTAGACAATATTTTTTTGAACTATCTATCTCTATAATCCATCTTCTTAATCTATTCATTTTTGTGATTCCAATTACTGATATCCATAGTGCGACTTTCTGAATAGAACTCTGTCACTTATATATATATATATATATATATATAAATATGATTCGCATCCGGGTACTTCCTTTTGTAACCAATGAAATTAGGACAACCAAGGAGACTCTTTAGTGTCATTCCTGAGTTATTCACATATAGCTAGAGTTTGGAATAAAAGGTTTTGTAGGTACACCTCTGGTAAACCTTCCCGAGACTATAACTCGGCCACTAGGGCCACCTAGGGGTTTAAAGGCTTGTTATACGTGCTAAGTGTGACCGTATCCTCGACGAGATAGAGTTGTATGATTTGCTCGAGGACTAACAAAGTCTAAGTGTGGGGGAATTTGATAGGTGTCTAAAACACCTTGATATTTATCTATTGTTTATGCTTTCTTTGTTATGTTTTCTTGTAAATTATGTATCTTTTGTTTGATTTTGAGTTTTAGGTACTTTGGAGCAATAGAAGAGAAAACGTCGCTAAAAAGAGCTAAAGTGTCATTTCATGTGCAACTTCTGTTGGAGGCGACTTATTTCTCATTATTTACTTCTTTTCTATCTGAAGGCATGTCTGCTTTAGTGATGCGAGTTATGTCTGAAAAGCATGACAACCTTAGTGAGGTGTTGAAGAAAAGAAGTGAATATGAGAGGTAAGAGGTGGATGCTCCATAAAAGTGTTAAAGGCACCCACAGAAATGTCCCAGAAGAGTCGCTAAAGGCGCCCTGAGGTACCCCGGGAGTTTTTACTATTCACAGCCCAAAATTCATTTTTTTACCCCACAAATTGCTATTTGCACCCCCAATAATTGCTAAACGTAGCCCAAATTGCTAAGGGGACATCGGATTTGGATAAGGGGCAGTCATCTTCTTCATTTGAAATTCAAATTTTGGCGGGAAAAAGAGCAACAAAATTAGGGTTTGGAAATTAGTGGTGTAGATTCAATGGCTGAAACTAAATGGGTATCTTCCTTAAGGCTAGACAGACTTGGTATGGTGGTTTGATTGGATCAGAATCGGATAGAATGATGAATTAATGCAAACAGATTGACAAGAAGTTTTGGCGGGAAATATTCTTACAGCGAAGAACAGATTAGGGTTCGAAAATTAAGCGTGTCCCAAGGAGATTCAATCACTGGAATTAATTTGGACGGACCTATTTGGCCTAAACAGGGACGGTATGATTGTTGGATTCGAACAAAAATTGGTTGGATAATCGGTTCTCAATTAAACATGGAAGGATAGTTTTCTCGGGTTGTCTAGGAAGGATTGGAGAGGAATTCTCATGGATTTATCCCTTGGAATTAATCGAAAATATCCTGTTACGCTATAACAGGAAAGGTAGTTGTCTTAGATTCGAGAAAATAAGGAGATTTTCATATATTTCGACAACACAGGAAATCAAGATTATCTCGGGTTATTTGGAAGTTTCGTGATAAAACAAGGAGGATATCTTCTTTGATATGATTCGGCTCTATCTAAAGAAATTCAGAATGTATAAAGGATACGATGGACGTGTCAGAAGATTAAGGAAGAAATTAAAATGAAAGGTCCGTAACTTTTGGTGGAGAAGAAATAAGGGGATGTTCTCGGGATTTAAACGCCCTGTCAAGTATATATAGGGGTGGTTCGAGTCCAAAAATGGATACGAATACTTTGGGAGAAGAAAGATAAGCTTAGAATCAAAAAATCACAATTCTCAGAAAGTTGATGCTGCTGCCATTAACTCAAGAACACGAAGAACATTGAACTGCCAGAAATAGTTGCAGAATAATATCGTTAATCAACAGCATGAATACAATATCGTTAATCAACAACAGAAGTATTATATCGTTTACTGCAGACTCATTGTAAGATTATTTACATCTTTTTTAATACAATGATTAAGGAAATTTTCTTCAATTTTGATTCTATGAGTAGCTGAATCTATTCTCTAGGGTTTTGGAGGAAACTATTTTTGATGGGTAATATTTAGTAATTAATTTCTTTGGCATATTTACTCCAAAATTGTGTTTTAATTTGTATAAAAATTCTCTCTTCTTTACATGCTTCGTAAAAACTGTTTTGGGAAGTTTCTACCCTTTCTTTTATAAGCAAAGGAGGATTAGGCCTTAGAATAGCGACGGAAGTCATAAAAAAGAGAGCATGTAGTGTTATATCTTCCAAAGCATGAGATTGAGTTCGAAAATTGTTTTGAGTAAAATAGGAGTAATTTGTTAAAGAAACTATTATTGAGTTTACAAATATTGGAAGTAGTGGAATCCAAAACCCCAGAAATTTCTCTCCTAGGTTAGAAAAAAAATCAATTTTAATTAATTTGTCTTAGTATTTTTCTTAATTTAATCTTAAACCAAATATTCAAAAGAGTCCGAGCAATCAAATCCGTACTTACCACAATCAAAACTACATCAATGACGTATGCTTGGTCTTAGTATTTTTGATACGTCATGCTTGTGATTTACAGTCAATCTTTTAAAAATCTACCTTGGCAAAGAATTAGAGTCAATATTATTTGAGCTATAATTGTTTGGAATAAATATATGAATCGCATGAATGAGTTTATGGTGGAATCCCGAGTCTCAGTACCTCTCGATATTGTGACAAACTTGTGTATATATTTTCTTTGCTTTCTTTTTAAGTCTGAAATCAAATCTCTACAAGTCTTAGAATGAACTTTACTACCGCTTTCTACAACACATGAGTCGACCAATGGCATATAAGGTAAATATATTCCAACAGCCCCCCTCAAGTTGGACACGGAATTGTTTGAAGTGTTCAACTTGAAACTTCGTTTTACTCAATGGCATATAAGGTAAATATATTCCAACAGCCCCCCTCAAGTTGGACACGGAATTGTTTGAAGTGTTCAACTTGAAACTTCACTTAAAAACGGTCTTGCAACTTGAACTTTGATTATCGACCACGGACACTTGACCTTCAGTTGCATCGACACATTGGACAAAAATGATGCAAAAAAATGATCTTTATAAAGGTACACCGCACGTCATATGGAAACGGTGCATTCATAATTGGCTTGATTTCCAATAGGCTTGGTTTGCCAAAAACCAATCATACCAGAAACTTCATGTTGGTCCATAGTGAGAATCAGCTATGGACATGAAAGTTGATTTCTAAAAATGAGATCAAAGACTCAAGAAGATTAGATTGGTAAATCCTCTGATAGGAAATAATTACTAAGAACACCAATAATGAATATTGGCTAGGATAAAACATCAGAGTATACCATGAATAATATTAGATTGTTTTGTTGACAGACCACAAGAATAAGCGTCCATCAAATGATCCAAGTATGAAATCAGCTCCCATATTTATTTTGGAGATGGACAAGATGGGAGAATGGAGGATCTTTCTTGAAGTTTAGAAAACCCAAGAGACATCTGATTTTGGATATAGGGAAACAGTTGATGGAGGAAACCTATGTACATAAAGGTCTTCCTTGAGAATAAAAACCCATGATAAATGGATTGCGACTTTAATGAATAAACCCCAAAAATATGGGACAAGAGCAGGAAATAAAGATATTTTGGTATCCAAAAATATAATCAGGATATTAAGAATAAATCAATCATGATCTGGAGAATAAAATCCACGATTTGGGAGCAACACTTACCAAAACCAGTGCCGCAAACAAAAATGATAAATTACCATAAAACCTTTAAGATAAAGAGTATTCACTCAAATCATAGGTCTCGACAGTTAAAGGTGAATCAGAAATATAATCGATTATGATTGACAATGAGATAATAGACACATATCCACACGAATAACCAAGAATGAAATATGGAGATGTTTGGTCCTTAGAAAAAATAAAAACATAACGATAGTATTATGTGAATCACAGTACCGTTGTGGTACTTAGGTGATAAGAAGTTAATTGTTCGGAAGAATGATTCATCGCGTCTCAATCAATAATCCTCCAAGATATAGATAGCCTAATGGGTTAATTAATAGGAATTGCCGTACATGCATTTTGTTAAACAAAAAAATTAAAGTTAACATGGCTACATGAGCCCTGAAACAAAGATTGGTTGTATAACCGATCTAACTTAATGATCTGTGGTTGAATATATTCTCATAATAAAATAAATTCCGATTCTGAAATTTTTCGGAAACAAAAAATAATTATTTATTTAGGATATATATGGAAAATATTTTCAAATAAATCGATTTGGCAAGAATTCCGAAAAATGGAGATATTTTCAGGATTGACTTGAAAATATGGAAATCTTCTTGGCAAAGATGAACCAAAAAGCTACATCTATGTGTACCACAAATATTCAAGAGATATATCCTTATGTGTACATCATATAGACTTGAAAACATACATACAGTAATGTGAATAAGAGAACATCAAAAGGAACTTGATGAAGATAATAATAGAACCCACCGATCTTATATGCAAAGTCTTGAATGATATGGATGCTTTACTAATGATGGCTTGATAAAAGAAAAGGCATTGCCTAATTTAGATGTAATAAAAATGTGAATAATGGAATAAAAACACAAATTTTCATCCAAAGAACGATACCTATAGACATAATGAAAAACGAGGCTCATGATGATGAGAGAAACGGTCATTAGGAAGAGTTATTTGATGATAACTCTGATGGAAATAATGAATATAAATCATCCATATAAATATAGTAGAATAATATGGAAGATTAGTCCAAATAAAATAGATGAAAATGACATAAAAAAATAGAAAGCGGAAGCAATCTGAGCGGATCTCACGCTCTGATACCATAATAAATTATGGGTATGGAGGGATCATAGATCGATTGGAAAGACAAATATTAAAGTGGTTCGGCACTAACGCCTACGCCCACTGACGAAACCCCTTAGGGTGAGATAATATTATTGATCTCTGAGGTAGTTTCACATTTGCACTCTAACTCTTACTTATAGAGTTAACTAAACCTAGGAGATAACATAATATCTCAATATTTTATAAAAAGAAGTGGTGTTTGTGTATCCTTACAATTACAACCATCGATTTTGTCATCCCACGGCTAGGATCGGTCAGTTATATGTTTTATATAGACGTCTGTCAGATCCCACTTTTTACATATAATTTTGGAAGGTGAAGATTATGCAGCGGCCCAAGACAAAGCTAACCTTAAGCTAAACATTATCCCTAAATACGCCCAGAATAACAACGGTCAGTCCCCTAAAGGAAGTTAGGAAAACCAGGAAGGACATGTAATTTAGGAGAGAAAAAAAAAGAATATTGTAGATGTGGAAAATCCTACAACTACATCCAAAGAATTATCACACACTCACACCATGAAGTAAATAAGTAAGAGATGCACAAGAACACAAGATATATGTGGTTCGGTATGATTACCTACGTCCACGGGGGTAAAGAGATGATCTTTATTACTCGATTCAAGGTTACAAGATGTGTATTTCACTAACAAGCTCTCTATTCTTTCTATTTAGCTCTTGATATTCTCTCCACCCTCACTTATCAATTGCCACTTAACTCTCTACATGTCTCTCTATTTATAGCTATAAATGATGATACATCCAAGTTACAATGTGAGTTGTGGTACATCTTTCTCAATATCCTTCTTGGGTCATGGATGGTGTCCTTTCCAAGACGCTGGGCCGAGCCGAATGTGTCTTCTCCCGATATTTATTGCTCGGAGAGTATGGCCGATGTCGTCCTTGATACTTTTATCCCGAGTCTTACTTTGACCAGATCCTTCTTATCCCTTCACCTGCTTTGTCAGAGTATTTATTATCTCTGTACCCGATGGGAATCACATCAGAGCTTCACGTCGACTTCACGAGCTACTTTGGTTTCTCTTTTCTCGTGCCAAACTTGGATAGGATGATTCAGTACTTCATGTTCTAGCTTACCACTGATACGATGTTGCCTAGGATTGCTCCACCTGGACCCGTGGATTATTCACACCTACAAATATAAAGCGTGAAATCGTAAAACAAAAAACGAGTGGGACTCGCTTGATTTTTTTGTTGCGAGAAATTGATGCCAAAAGTGAATGGAAAAATTAAGTCAAGAAGACTTTGTGAACCGTGCATAAGGAAATTAATTTCCTTTCTGATTTGCAATGTGGTGAAGATTTGGACTTGACTTCTCTTTTTGGGGTTGACTTATTTTTTCTTTATTTTCTTCAAGCATGCTATTGATATGAAGCACCAATATTTGGGTATATAGTTGTTCGATCAGATATGGTAACCTTAATATTTGAGATCCAATATCCATGATTGTTCGGCTTTGACCTAGCAACTCTATGGACCAGTTAATGTGACCTAACTAACTGAACCGATGATGATATCGTTAAGCTATAAATAAATTTTAGAAGGCAGGAATTTATGGCGATTTGGGTCAAAACAAATCCTAAACCTGACCACTAATACTAATCCTATCAAGTAACCTTAGATTATTGAACTATGTTTCCTAATATAATTAGATTTCCTGTTCTAGCTTAATTAAAGTTAACGAGCCCCGGCTGATATAACCGCCCAACAAAATAAAAAGGCTTAGGGGCTAAACCATTAGATTTCAAATTAATCACGGCTAATTGTAATGCGAAGTATAAAATTTTCCCTAGATTTTCTGATATGCGACCATGGCCTTATATCGTGATTCAGGCCAAAGCTAATCCTGGCTTAGTCATTAATCCTAAACACGGGTAACCTTAGATTTTTGGTGACTATGTTTCTTAATATAACTAGATTTTCTATTCTCGCTTAATTTCTTCAATAAAATTTCAAAAAAGAATTTGACAAGTCACAGTCGGGGTTGTAAACCCGACTGATTTGACCCGACCAACAAACCACAGAGGCCACATGCTCGGGGACTAACCTACTAGATTTCAACTTAATCATGACTAATTTTAATGCTAAGTATACATTTGTCCGCCAGGGCGGTAGACTCCATGTAACTTCACAATTGGTTTTAATATAAAGACTATGTTTCATCCAAGATATTCTAATCCACGGCAGGGGCCTACGACCCCAGGTGATTTGACTCGACCAATAAAATAGCAGGGCCACAGGCCCCGGTTGATCTACAAACTCAACTCCTAGATGACACAACTACTTAAAAATGCTACTATGACATGGCTAACTAACACACTATCTATAACACGACTAACAAACACACGACCTCAACTATTACAAAATGACTACAATTTTGTGGGAGGATACTGACCTGCCTACCAGACAACCAAAAAACTAAAAAATAAAGGTTGAGACCCGGCCGTAGGACGGGGTGATACCTAGTCTATATTATAAGGGACAATGATGTTTTTCTATATCGACGGTTCTCTACAGTTTGGACACATAAAGGATGGTCCAGATTGATCCTGATTCCTAGGTTGTAGAATTTGGGAAATTTACATTTTGGTAATATAAAGGACGGTCACGATTAAGCCACTCAATAATATACCACCCTAGAAAAAATATAACGCATGTCTCCAATAATTCCCGCCATTTTCTCTCGCGGCTTGCCATTAACTCAATGCAATGAACGTTTCTATTCGTTTTTTATGACCTCATTTGCTAGGGTTACAATAAGAAGTTTATTCCTACCTACCACTCCAGTTCCTCCAATCTCCGTATACAAAAATTAGGGTTCTTGATTGATCTTCCGTCACGAAAGTAAAAAATCCTCATTCAATGGTATTAACATCCACATTATTTCTCATTCATCGTATGAGATTATCTGTGGTATGCAACTCATTCAAAAATCTCTACAACTGTTTATCAGATATGATAGAATATACAAACTATTAAACAAGGTCTATCTCTATTTCTCTTTAATACCCGGTTTTTGTGTAGAATGGTCAAATTAGGAAGTGGGTTTTGATAATGGGTTTGTTTCTGATTGTGGGTTCATTTGAATTTTGAATTGGTATTATTTTATTCCTAGGAATTTTACAAATTTTATATGAAACTCATAATCAGTTGAGTGGTTTCTGATTTCAACATATTCACAGTACTAAGAAAACTGTGTTGATCACAAGGATTTGAAGGAGATGATTGTTGAAGTTTCTTTGGTAACTTTAATTCTTGAGAAATCATTTAATTTTATCAAGTTTTTTAAACATTGGGTATTATTGAAATGGTAAGAATTTTTTATGGACAGATGTATGATTCTGTTCTCATATTTATATTTCTCGGACATAGCTAGGTGTTTTGTTTGGTTAGATATATTAAGAGTTTTGTCTGCCATAGGTTTTGTTTGATCGAATTATAATGTTACTGAATGGAGGAACATCCATATATACTTAAAATTACTGAAAGTAGGAACTTGGGGTTTTGCCTATTTCTCATTTGGTGCTGTCATTACGATATGATTTTCGGTGGTTCACATTTTGTTTGTAGTGAATCGTATTGTCTATTGACGATCTCTGATTCTGTGAGTGTGATTTTTTTTGTTTATTTGATGTGTGTTAGTTTTTTTGTTTTTGTTTTGACACGATGTGTTAATTGTTATACTTAGCTTCTCTCGCTCACATGAAGTGCATGATTAATCCCACTTCAATAGACGATGCGATTCACAACAAACAAAATGTGAACCACCGAAAATCATATCGTATTTCCAGCACCAAATGAGAAATAGGCAAAACCCCAAGTTCCTACTTTCAGTATCAGATAGATCCCTTTTGAGTTTTAGTTTGGGGTTATATTGTATCTAGGAAAGAAGGAATGACCTAAGGAAAAACAATTAGGTACTTTTGAGTTTCAGTTGGGCGTCTTTCATTAGGTACTCTTCCATAGAAATTATTTTGTTGTTGCAGAATTTGTTGGTATTTTTCTAAAACTTTTTTAATGACTTTTATTTGGTTGTTACAGAATTTTGTTGGTACATGACATATTTGGAGATTAACCAACATCCATCTCAAGTATGTATCTGTGTTAATATGGTAGATGTGAATACCACTTGATTTAAATTGTTTTCTAATGTAGGATGATGTATTAGTGTGCTTCATCGTATCAGTTTGATGAATGTTTGGTGTTAACTACCTACAAACCTTTAAACATATAAGAGAGGAGGAAGAAGGAAAATCTTGGATGACCCGTGTTCGAATCTCTCGAAAGTGGAACAAATTAGATTTCATGGGAAACATATAATCTCACCGGCTTGGATGTGTCCATGCTCAATGATGATAATGTAAGTAACACTAAAATTTCTAAGAAATTATCTAATAACCTGTGTTGGAAACTCTCGAAAGTGGAATGAATTAAATTTCATGGGGACCAATGACGTCTTCAGCTCGAATTTGTTCATGCTCGATGAAAATGTAAGTAACACTAACATCTCCAAAAAATTATCTAACTTTCAGGTTTATTTGAGGTTTTTATAGAGATGGTTTTAAACTGTATGATACCATTTTTAACTACTAATTAATATTAAGAGAGAGTGTACTTACTGGCAAGACTCCTTTTTGGAGAAAAAAAAAGTAGAGCAGGTAAAGAGGTGAGCACCTTGCTTAAAAAAGGTAATTTTTGGTTGAGAATTAACAGCACAATAGAAAAGACATTATAATGTGCAGACAAATTGAATGCCATGACCACTACCTTTCTGTTTTTATTGTTGAAAATTCTGTCATATTCTCAACATTGTACTTATTCATAGAATGTCTCAAATGACCATAATCCATGTAATTTGTATTGTTTTTTTTCATGTTATGTAGTGTATGTGTCTTGAATACGGTTTAGTATTTAGTTGGGTCGATCCATTTGCCCGACCCGTTTGCCCGTTTACCTTTTGTGCAAGAGAAGGCAAGTGTAGACAAGTCTTCTTTTGTGCAAGAGAATGCATATCTTTGTACAAGGGAAGGCATACCTTTTGTGCAAGATAAGATATCATAAGATATAAGTACTCTTTACATCCTCTTGTTTTAGTAAGAGAAAACAAATGTAACTAAGAGATAGTGTAAGGTAGTGAATCATACTCTTGTAATCTTGTTTGAATCATAGTGAAATCGTTATCGTCGTCTTCCAAAGTGGATGTAGATCATCTTGATCGAACCACTATAAATCCTTGTGTTGTGTGTGCTTGTTTTACTTTTGATTTCATTTCTATTTCAATTCTTGATTGATTGTGCTTGGAAGAGCCATTGGTTCTAAAAAATTGGTATCAGAGCGACGGGTGGAAGCGATCTACGATGGTGGCAAAGTATGAGATTGAGAAATTTGATGGAAGGAATGATTTCAATTTATGGAGGCTAAAAATGAGGGTTGTTTTGGTGCAACAAGGTTTGGTGAAAACTTTGAAGGGGAAAACGTCTCTAGTAACAACATTGTCGGATGAAGCAAAGGAAGAACTCATGGAGAAAGCTCATGGAACAATTTTATTGTGTTTGATCAACGAGGTCTTGAGAGAAGTGGCGACGGAAACGACACCGGACGGGTTATGTAACAAGTTGGAGAAGTGGTATATGACTAAATCCGTAACTAATCGTTTATATCTTAAGAAAATATTGCATACTCTTAGAACGCATGAAGGAATGTATATTATAGATCATATTGATGATTATAATAAAATTCTCTTGGATTTGGAAAATATTGATGTCAAAATTGAAGATGAAGACAAAGCTTTGGGTTTGCTTTGTTCCTTACCACCATCTTATGATAATTTTGTTGATACCATGATGTATGGAAAAACCACAATTTCCATGGAAGACGTTAAAGCGGCTTTGAACTCTAAGGAGTTAAAGAAGACGGGTATTGATGGTAAAGATAATTCGGGAGATGGGTTGTTTGTTAGAGGAAGAGGAAACCAAAAGGGCGGATTTGATAGGAGTAGATCAAAGTCAAGGTCTAAATCAAAATCTGGTAAATTCTATTGCTTTCATTGTAAGGAAAAATGGCATTTCAAAAAGGATTGTCCAAAATTGAAGAATGTTGAGAAGAATACTAACCAAGGCACCGCAGCAAATGTTGAAGCGGAAAGTGATGATGGAACGGTTCTCACGGTTCATACCGAAAGCTCGGAGAATGGGTGGATTCTTGATTCGGGGTGTACTTTTCACATGTGTCCTCATGGAGAGTGGTTTACTACTTATCAAGATAGAGAAGGTGGTAAAGTTCTTATGGGAAACAATGTCACTTGTAAAGTGGTGGGTGTAGGTACAATTCAAATTAAGATGTATGACGGTATGGTGAGGACTATAACTAAGGTTAGGCATGTTCCGGACCTGAGAAGAAATCTAATTTCTTTGGGTACTCTTGATTCAAATGGCTTCAAGTATCAAGGTGAAGGTGGAGTTATTCGTGTCTCAAGAGGAAGTCTTACAATTATGAAGGGCGATAGAATTAATGGTCTTTATACGCTGCAAGGTACTACTGTGACAGGTGATGCAGCTGTATGTTCTTCAAGTTCTGAAGATGATACTACCAAGTTGTGGCATATGCGGCTAGGGCATATGAGCGAGAGGGGATTGGCTGTTTTGAGCAAGCATGGATTGCTTTGTGGTCACATAATAAGTAAGCTTGATTTTAGTGAACATTGTGTCTTTGGAAAGCAGTGTAGAGTCAAGTTTAGTACAACTATTCATAACACCAAGGGTATTTTGGATTATATTCATTCTGATATTTGGGGTCCTTCTCGGGTTGATTCACATGGTGGTGGTAGATATATGTTGACATTCATTGATGATTTCTCAAGCAAAGTATGGGTATTCATACTTAAACACAAATATGAAACTTTTGTCAAGTTCAAGCAATGGAAGACTATGGTTGAGAAGCAAACCGGAAGACAAATCAAGTGCTTGAGGACAGATAATGGTTTGGAATTTTGTGGGGGTGAGTTTAATGAGTTCTGCAAGGAGCAAGGGATTGCGATACACCGCACAGTCAGAAAAACACCACAACAAACTTTTGTTGCAGAAAGGATGAAAATAACCATAATGGAGAAGGCACAGTGCATGATCTCCAATGCCGGGTTACCAAAGAAGTTTTGAGCAGAAGCAGCAAACACATCAGCTTATTTAGTGAACAGGTCTCCATCGACTGCTATTGAGTGCAAGACTCCAAATTAAGTTTGGACAGGTTCACATGCTAACTATGAATACTTGAAGATATTTGGATGTCTAGCCTATGCTCATGTGAATGAGGGGAATCTAGAGCCTAGAGCAAAGAAGTGTATATTTTTTGGGTATGCAAAGGGTGTGAAAGGATACAGGTTATGGTGTCCTGCAGAAAGATCAAACAAGTTTCTTATCGGCAGAGATGTGAAATTTGATGAGCAATCGATGTTGAAGCCAACGAATGAAGAACTAGATTGAAGAGATGAAGAGGGTGTTAGTGATAAGGTGGAGCTTGGTGACCAGGTGGAACTTGAGATGCAAGTTCAAGGAAATAATGAGACTATTATTTATGATGTTGATCGAGATATTGTGCAAGAACCTGCCCAGGAAGAAGAAGCACAAGGTCATTAGTACAATCTTGTAAGAGACAGAGAGAGGAGGCAAGTTAGACCACCTCATAGATATGGCCATGCTGACTTGGTTGCGTATGCACTTGCAGTGGGTGGGAGCATAGATAGGGATGATCCAAGAACCTATGAAGAAGCAATCGGTGGTGAAAAATCAGCAGAATGGGGAGCATCTGCAATTGAAGAAATTGAGTCTCTTGATAAGAATGGCACTTGGGAGATAGTTGCAATACCAAAAGGGCAGAAGATTGTTGGAAGCAAATGGGTCTTCAAGAAGAAACAAGGTACTTCAGATGGTTAAGGAACAAGGTACAAGGCAAGGCTTGTGGCAAAGGGGTTTACACAAAGAGAAGGCATTGACTACAATGAGGTATTCTCTCATGTTGTCAAACATAGTTCTATTAGAACATTGCTTGCTATAGTTGCCTTGAAAGATCTAGAATTGGAACAACTAGATGTTAAGACAGCTTTCCTTCATGGTGATTTGGAAGAGCGTATTTATATGCAACAACCAAAAGTGTTTGAAGTTCCTGGCAAAGAAGACCATGTATGTTTATTGAAGAAATCTTTGTATGGTTTGAAGCAATCTCCAAGGCAGTGGTATAAACGTTTTGATACGTTTATATTGGCAAATGGATATAGTAGGAGTAAGTATGACAATTGTGTATATCACAGGAAACTCCAAGATGGTTCATTTGTGTATTTTCTCTTGTATGTTTATGATATGTTGATCGCTTGCACAGACATGTCAGAGATACAGAAGTTGAAGGTGCAGTTGAGTAGTGAGTTTGAGATGAAAGACTTGGGTGCAGCAAAGAAGATATTGGGCATGGAGATTCATAGAAACCGAGTTGAAGGCAAGTTGCATTTGTCCCAGAAGGCTTACATCGAGAAGGTGTTGGAGCGGTTTGGTATGAAAGATGCAAAACTAGTAAGTACTCCTTTGGCAGCTCATTTTAAACTTTCTAGAAGGAAATCACCTCAAACTGAAAATGAGGCAGAGTATATGTCTCGAGTTCCATATGCAAGCGTAGTTGGTAGCATCTTGTATGATATGGTTTGTACAATGCCGGATATCGCACAAGCTGTGAGTGTGGTAAGTAGATACATGGAAAGTCCCGGGAAGGCTCATTAGCAAGCTATAAAGTGGATTTTGAGGTATCTAAGGGGAAGTACAGATGTTGGTTTAATGTTTGATAAACACTATGGTGATTCGACGAATGTTGTGGGTTATGTTGATTCTAATTATGCAGGTGATCTTGATAGAAGAAGGTCATTGGCAGGTTATACTTTTACATTGTATGGTAGTACTATCAGTTGGAGGTCGGTTTTGAAAAGCACAGTTGCATTGTCTACAACTGAGGCATAGTACATGGCAGCCGCGGAATCAGTGAAGGAAGGTATATGGTTGATGGGTTTGGTTGGTGATTTGGGTTTCAATCAAGAGAGTGCATGTTTGTTCTGTGACAGTCAAAGTGCCATTCACTTGACCAAGAACCAGATGTATCATGAGAGAATAAAGCACATCGATGTCAGGTATCATTTTATCAAGGATGCAGTTGAGGAAGGTAGGATAACGATGTTAAAGGTTCCTACATCAGATAACCCTGCGGACATGTTGGCGAAGCCGGTTCCAAGTATCAAGTTCAAGCACTGCTTGGACTTGGTTGGTATCAACAGGTGTTGAGAGCCCTTGAGGGGCTGGGCGAAGACGATGATGATGAGTGGTGATGGTATTCAAGTCAAGGTGGATATTTGTAGTGTATGTGTCTTGAATGCGGTTTAGGATTCAGTTGGGTCGATCCATTTTCCCGGCCCGTTTACCTGTTTATCTTTTGTGCAAGAGAAGGCAAGTGTAGACAAGTCTTATTTTGTGCAAGAGAAGGCATATCTTTGTACAAGGGAAGGCATACCTTTTGTGCAAGAGAAGATATCAGAAGATATAAGTACTCTTCACATCCTCTTGTTTTAGTAAGAGAAAACAAATGTAACTAAGAGAGAGTGTAAGGCAGTGAATCATACTCTTGTAATCTTGTTTGAATCATAGTGAAATCGTTATCGTCATCTTCCAAAGTGGATGTAGATCATCTTGATCAAACCACTATAAATTCTTGTGTTGTGTGTGCTTGTTTTACTTTTGATTTCATTTCTATTTCAATTCTTGATTGATTGTGCTTGGAAGAGCCATTGTTTCTAACATGTTCTATTGAAGAATTGTAGATCTATTGAAGACCTCTACCATATAGATTTCGGGTTTTGCGTCATGTACAAAAGTTCTTTTGTTTTCTAAGTCCAAGTTAGAATGTTAAACAAGATAAAAAAACTTTGAAGTTTAGTATACGGTGTTCTTAGTCTAATACATGACATGTCTATAGTGTCCCCATAAATATTCTATATTGGCCATTGTTGAAACTACCCATCTCCTCGAATTTTATTTGTTGCTCAAAATGCACTGGCAAGGATCATCGAAGAAACAATTCAATTACTATGAATAGTTTCTGCTTATGTATGCATTTGAATCTCAAATTTTTGTGTTGCCTATTTTTAACATTATTGGTATGTTTTGGTTGGTTCTGCCCAGTTTTATTACACCATTTGGTATCATAGATTTGTGTACTGAATGAATGGTTTTTATCAGAGATAGATTCCATGCCAAAGAATTTACTTATATTGTTATTTTTGTCTGACCCAAAGAAGTAATTAATTAATTTTACTTAATGAGTTTTTTCCGTCCCAACAATGAATGATCTCTTCCAAACTTGGAGGATGAAAAAAGGAGGGCGAATGGTTTCAAGGATGAAGCCTCAAGAGTGCACTACGATACCAACCGTGGTGTCACTGTAAATCATATGGAATAATACCCTGATGTTTCATTTGTCTAGATTTTTTTTTTGGGAGCAAGTCATTTGGTTAGATGTTTCTCCCTTTCTGCAATTTCCCTATCATACAACAATTGAAATTTTGAAATCTATGTGCCATAGTAATTCGGAAATGGATCATTCTAATTGTTTTAGTTCTGATGTTAATTTTGTGTTATGTTTCTCTTTCTGCAATGTACCTATACCTTGGCCTCCAGTTGTACAAAGGCCAAAGACTCATGGATGTAACTCCTTTGTCTACAATTTATTCATTCTAAACTTTTTCTTGCTCGATGTGTCAGAATCATCAGGTTTGTACAAGTTTTTCGTCAGGATTTATTGGTGGTAGCATGTGAGTCTTTGTTGTATGACGTTGATGTTGTTGTTCCCTTCATTTTTTTAATCCTTTGGTCTTTAAACGGATATTATATAACATTTTTTTTAATTAGGCAGTGAAGGTTGATATCAACATTAACAGGGAGTCAGAGACTTTCTTGAAGGAAAAATGATAGTGTCTGTATTGGTAAACTGCGCCATAAACTCTAGCAAAGAACCAAAAGGAAAGGTAATTTTGTCTGTGTCTATTTTTAGCCAAATCATTTTTGTGTGAATTTTGCCATGTCAACATATGGAAAGGTAAACTTGGCCATTTCCAGCTTTTCAGGATCAACCTCAAAAGAGACTCATGAGGCTGTCACTATGTGGACGTCCTATCTAGAAGGCATACGAATCATGTCTCAACAAAATTAGATATTCCACCATATTATTCCATTGAGATCTTAATTGAAACCTTTTAAATTATTTGGCAGGACCAGGATAGTGATGATAACCTGGGATTTTCAGGTTCACTCATGTTATGGAAAGAGTGTGAAGCACTGTTGAAGAAACACGGGGACTTTAGGCTTGGAAATAGAAGCGAATCACAAGCAAAACACTAGATGGATCAGATGTTGGCAGTGAATTTCTGGCCGCAAGATAGAAATTATACCAGCACATGGTGGAGTACCGGAATCAATGGAGGAACTAGACTGATTGCTATCCACATATTGGGATGTGGTCACTTCACATTTTAGTTTATACCTGTTTTTTTTTTCATAAGTTACGATTCATGTCTATCTTGGCACATTTAAACGGTTGTTTGTTTGGAAAATGATTAAATTTTGTTTGGTCTTTGGGTTTGGGTTTTAAATGTTGCTTCTATTTAGCTAATATAATAACGTCGCTTCCATTTTGAGTTTTGGAGTTTGCAAAATGCGTGTGGGTCTGTAATACCAGATGTTACCAAAGGTTTGCTTGATACCGGCGTAAGACAACCATCAAATTAACCTCCACGAAAAACAGAGTACCAACTTGGAAATTTGGATTTCAGGATCTTTTGTAAAGTATTCAAAAAACGACTTAGTTGGTCTAAGTTTGTACCTTTATGATGTGAAGTATACTTCCACTTATGAAGGTGAAGGTGGAAGAACTCCGGCGACGGTACATTTGAGGTTTGCTTATATGACAAGGTACATTTGAGGTTTGCTTATATGACACGACTGGTAATGCCATAGAAGATGTACAAACATGTCTCGGAGCCGGTTATCAATCATTTTACCAAATATTTATGATCCTTGTAAACATGGTGGGCCTAATGGTTTATAAGCAATACTCATAACTGAACCAAAACACGACACGGGCCATACCCTAGTTTATGTATACACTTCATGGTCATCTGTTTTCGAATCAGAAATGCCTCTGTCATCTGCGTTAGACATGCCTTTAAATCGGAATTAGGAATTCCACCATTTCCTAAGTTGGTGTGCTTATACTGTGTTGTTACGTAAAGTACAATGAAAGCTCATATTTATATTCGTCTTCTGTCAACCGACTTTCTTGTTCAAATGGAGCATCATCTGCCACAACGAAAAAAATCCAAATAGGAATACAAATCTAATGGTGTTATTCCCGTAAAAATATCAGAATTGTTAATATCACACATATCTTCTTATCGATGACACTAAAACTATAAGCCAATATATTTGACAAACCTATTTCGAAATCCGT
Source organism: Papaver bracteatum (assembly GCA_023529315.1). Taxonomy (NCBI): domain Eukaryota; kingdom Viridiplantae; phylum Streptophyta; class Magnoliopsida; order Ranunculales; family Papaveraceae; genus Papaver; species Papaver bracteatum. Next base: position 6,843,007 of record JAJJWX010001877.1, read on the forward strand.
AAAATGAAACGTGTGTAGTATACCACCAACGCTCCGCCAATACAGACAACGACTTGGGACGATGTTTCTCCGGATCAATATGGTACAAAGTAATCTGAAAAATCCATCGACAATAAGTTTAGCACCAGGAAGAAGATCTACGTTAACTTTGCAAACTTCGAACCAACCACCTTTTGATTTTTGAGCATCGCTATCTCGTTCTAACTTTTGTAGACAAATAACCTTGAGTTTTGGCTAATCCTCGACCTAAAATAGCTTTGGATTGTTCTCTTCATCAAAATCTGATTGTGTTACCGGCATAGTTTGACTGGGTTTATATAGTATTTACAGTTGCTGAAAATGTGGCCGTCTTGTGGTTATTGGGATTTACGGGGGTTTACTCAATAAATACATTTGTAGATTTGTAGAGATTTAAAAAGAGTCATGAAAATTAATAACTTTGCGAGAATTATACAGAATTGAGCAAACTTTTGTGGAGTTATGCAGAGTTGTCTAATGTCTTGAAGATATTTGTAGAGTCTCAAAGAGTTGTATAAACAAATTTTATATGGAAATATGCATGATAGACATAAATATAAAATTTATTGTAGCTTATTTATTATAGTAACTTCAACTTAATTAAAATAAATTATTATCATTATATATATATATATATAACTTATTTCTTTGGTTCAATGAAATACAATAAAGTGTATCAATAAATTAAAATAATTATTATTGTACATTTGTACATAATAATTAAAATAAAAAAAAATGTTTAATCATATCATATAATTTATACTCATCTATAATAGAAGTTTTATAGATTGTGTATTCATGAAAAAGTAATAGGATAGACTAAAAAACATCTTTATAAAAAAATTGGAAGTCTTCCAAAATCTTACATATTTTGCAAGACTTTTATCAAGGCAAATATATACCCAAAAATCACTCATAGTCTTGAAAATAGATAAGTATGCAAAGTCTTTGAATTTTCAAGTTTACAGCGAGTAACACAAACTTTAGAAGACCTTTTGACAATCTACAACGAGTAATATAAACTTTGAAAGAGATTTTAAAAATATACAACAAATAACACAATACTTTGTAAATCATTAAACTCTTTGTAAATCGATAAAAGTATTTATTGAGTAAATCCCTATTAGTCATTGGAGTAGGTAACGGTCGACAACATTTTGTTCAGGTCCTGCAAATAAAACCTTTTCTCCCACTGGGAAAGTGGGACAAGTTTTGCTGCTGGTTTTTCATGAAATTTGTGCTGATGGATATGATGAAACCAACTCTGTTGAATACTCTTCTTTTGTGAGCCGTGATGAGTAGTACTACCTAGATTCCGGCTAAAAACGTTTTCCTGAGATCAGTCTCGCCACCGCAGCCAAAACCCCCCGGGGGTTGAACCCATGCTAGCGAGATTGATTCTTTTAGAAAGCTTGTACAACCGAATTTTGAAGGCAGAAATTAAAACCATACAAAAAACAAAACAAAAAGTAGTTGGGTTACATGTTCCTCTTTAGTCTTTAGAAGATAAAAAATATGAGATAGAAATCAATTCAAACAATTTTCATGGCCTACTACTTGCAATCTTGGGTTAAAAATCTCACTATGTGGCTACTTATGGGGAATAAGGACTGGAATATAAATATTTTTTCTAATACAATCTCCACAAATATTTTTATTAATTCCTACTAGACGACTATATCATGGAAAGACTTTGATGACGTTACTCTCCCTTTCTGATCGGACTGTAGGAAACCTCGCTCCATTAAAAAAATCTAGTATCAGCAACTTGCCAGCTCGAGACAATTCTACAACCCAATCGATTTCTCCACCTTTTGAATTTGGTTCAGGAATATCCATGTCATCTGCATAATCACCACATTCAACAATTAAAACAAGAAGCACAAAATTATAACTTCAAATTCTTATTTGTTTTTGGTTGCTGACTTCAAGAATCAATAAGCTGGATTTGTAATACAAAAATTAAAGCTTACCATAACGTGAGGTGCAATCCTGATACAGTAAACTGGAAATCCAGTGTAGAACTTGAAGGGACCTCCAGACTTCAGGGTTTTCATGGCGCAGTCCAAAGAGCCGGTGTAAGGCAATTTCCCGTTAGCATCAGGTTGCATTTTCTGTATTTGAGTTTTAACATAGTCAAAGGGTAAACTGCAAGCAGCAGCAAAGAATCCAGAAACAGCACTCGCTCCTGCAAGATAATGCAAATGTTTAGCTTCCAATCCAGACCTGAACTAGAGTAAGTATCTGAATTCCTAAAGAAAACACCAAAGAACGTCATACCAATAGAACAGACTGCAAAAGCATGATATGTTCATACATAAAATGACTAAACATTCATGTTTATATTATCAGGTTTGATGTGTTGGCTGAGTATTTTTAAATTTTAGTAAAAATGTATTAATGTTTAAGCTGAGGTCATTTATTGCCATAACTAATATTGCAAGTACAAACTGGATATGCTATTGTGGCTCCACACTATATACTATAAGCAGACTCCTAATAAATGGAAGATATTCACAGTGGTTGGTTAGCAACTTAAGTGTAAATAATAAGATAGAGATTGAGTTCCCAAAACACATTGATCTGCAATTATATAGGTACGGAGAAAAGAAAGGAATGAACTTGATCAATCTAACAATGTTATTGGTTTGATAGAGAGCTGGTCAGAGGCTTTCCTACTGAGCCATAAGGAATTCAGGTAAGAACGATGTCAAAAATGTTAACCATTTCCAGAATAAACAAGATCTAGGAGATATCTTACCAACAACTGTACTAAGTTCACCAAAACCAAGACTATCCTTGCAGAACTCAACACTTTGATCATAGGAAGCAAGCATTCCCATATTCAACGCCATCGCTCTCACAACAGTTGGACCTGCACCTTTCCAGAGTGCCAAAACTCCTTCATCTGCACTAATACGGTAGAGTGCCTGGAATGCATTTGTGTAGTTACGACGTTGTGCAAGAGGTAAAGTGGCATCAGCTTGCATACGGATGAGAGCTAAATCAGCTGGACTACCAACGGATGCACCGATTGCTCCAGCTGTCAGACCACATAGAGCCTTCTGGTAGAGAGGCAGTGGCTTCCCGTCATTGGCAGCAATAGCTTTGTTTGTCAATATCCTATGTAACACGAATAACAAATCTACTCAATAACATAACTATCAAATCAGCACTATCATCATTACTTCGGTACAGATATTATAATCTTACCTGAATGTCCCAAGCCGTGCAGTTGTGTACGTAGCTTGTCTTAGTAATCCAGCTGACAAACCCTGAACAAATACAGAACAGTCAGATGTCAGATAGAATAAAATCTACTTCAAACGAAAGCTGCAGAATTAAGTTGACACACAGAATATGCAAGACAATTCAAGGAAGGCAGATATGCCAAGCATAAAGGCGTGATTTTTCAAATAAATAACTATAAAAGAAGCCACGACAACCAAGAATGTTATATAGCTTGACATTGCAATGCAAAAAAAGAAAATTTTAGGGAATTGATACGTAGCAAAGTTGTAACCTTTACAATAAACTAAAAGCAATTCTGCAACCTGACCATATGAGGACGCGTGCTTTCTTTAAATAATCAATATCCTAACTGGACTTGCCAAATACATGTTCGGCCTCAGTATGGAGCTAGACATTCCTCCAGCATGCACAACTTTACCTCTAAAACCATGAACATGGGCATAAGAGTTAAGACTTCCAGCGATTGTTTGACTAATACTTGATAGTATCAATGTAGTTCATACGACCCAACAACAGGCAAGGTAAGAAACCATGTTGTCACAGAATTTATGTGCTTTGAAGTTAAGGTTTGTTTTTACATGCGATATAATGTTTCTCATATTAGTAAATAGGTGACAGTTGTCATGTGATGCTTATAGGAAATAAAAAAGGTGAAGGATAGTCTATGCAGGAAATCTGACGTGATCAGTTACTCTCTAAAGATGTTTACAGTTAGAAGTACTAAATAGTAAAGGTTACGAGCAGCCATATATGGAATATGGATAAAGGAGAGCATAAACATTGCTGTCTTCATTTCAACATTTCTAATTCTCCAAAGTCTTAATTAAGAATTTGCAATTCAAACTTCGTTACCACTTTCCATAAGAAAACTGATGTGAATAATAATAGCCCGTTCGGTTGGGAGAATTGGAAACCTAAGAATTCAATTGGAAACCTAATAATAGCCCGTTCCATTGCATTCCCTGGAATTGGATTCCAAGGAATGCAATTCAAATCCTAAAAATTCATGTTCGGTTGAGGTAATTCAATTATCTTTTGTTTTTACCCCGGAATCCAATTCCATTGCACTATTGGACCAATGCAATGGAATTCTACTATTTTGGAGGGAATTGGATTCCTAGGAATCAAAATTCTTAATTACAAAAAGTTCATTTGCACCGTTCGGTTTCAAGGAATTAACGAACATGCTGTAAATATTGCAGCAATCTCTAATACTGCAATATGTTTATTATCTCTGCATACCTTCCTCTTAAGTTAAACTATTTAGAGAGCTACAAAGAAATTGGCAGTTTTGTTTCACCTATTATATTAATTGGACATTGCGAATATCTAGAAGCTATTAGAACATTGATGCCATCGACAAGGAATGATGATGTGTTCACTGTCTATTCAATCTTATTACTAGAGTCACTAAAATAAAATTCTCGTTCCCACATTAACCACAATCACAGATCTGCTTGGTTTGAACTTTTACCTACCTCATATTAGTCTTAATTCGAATAAAATAGTTTTTTATTCATATCAGATCTTGAAGATATACCACAGATCCAGAATCTATCAAAAATATCACTAAGGAATGAAATTACAAAACAAATAAATCTAGAAATTAAGTTGATAAAGAGATTCAAACCTTGTACAATGCTCCAAAACCTTCTTCACGGATCATGTTCTTGGTTACAGAGACTGCTGATCCTTGACCTAGTTGAATTCTCACCTGAAATCCATACAATTGAAAACATCTTTAGTTCAATGTAAAATAAACTAAATCAGATCAAAGATCCAAAAGAACAGATGAAGATCAATCAAAAAGCTATATTCATTAAAATAAAAGCTAACCTTGACCATATCGACCGGTTGGATGACGCACGTAGCAAGCATTCCAGAAGCACCACCATTGACGAATGGCTTAATAGTAGGCCAGACACCACCTAGCTTCTTCTCTTCTCCCATTTTTTTTTCTGCTCTCCTTTACTTCTGGTTTTTCTAAAGAGAGAAAAAAGAAGAAGGAGAAGAGGAAGAGGAAGAAAAGGTGAGCTCTGAAACTTATTTATAAAGTGAATGGGGAAAGAGTAAAGAAGAGAAAGTAGAGATTACTCCTTTCACAGGTTTTTTATTTTACTCTCTCCATAAATGAAGGAAAGAGGGTTTGTTAATGGCGTATCATATGCCCTTAAATTCATCCAAATTTACTGAATCGACACTAGATTCATTGGAAGTAACGTTTGTTGCTATGATTGTTTGTTTGGTTCAGATAGTTGGATGATACGGGTCCTACCTCATTAACACCGAATTGACTCAGACATGTCGGATTTGAGTTGTACCGAGTGTAAATAGACGATTCACCGTTGAGTTCTGGCAGACTCGTAAGACCTGCCAGCCAGTTTCATGCCTATGGTCTAAACTGCATGCATCATGCATGTACAAAGACACGATGTTTCAATCTGATCCGAAACTTCCAAATCGTCATAGGGGTTAAAAGAAACTGAGTCAATACAGTGCGGAATGACGGAAAAGAATATCGTGCAACTAGATGAGAGAACATTTTTCCCATAAAAAGAAGAAAAATGAGAGAACATTTTGATAGGACCTCAAAAGGAGTATCGGTGGGCAAATGGTGTATAGGCGAGGTGTGTGGGGCCCAGTTTCCTTTTCTCGGAAGTCACAATGAATACTGTCATTGTTGTTCTGGTTTGGTGTTTTATTGGATTGGTTGTCATTTGTTATGGGCAAGGAGACAAATTTAAGTTGTTTTTGGGTGATGCAGTCTAACTTAAAGGACCGAGCATTTCCTCCATGTCTTGAGTTTGTTGCCAGTGGACTAGAATATTTCTTTTATCCATAGGGATAGTCATAGGTAGGCCTGCATAAAACCGAACCGATAACCGCACCAAACCGATAATTCAATAGTCGGTGTCGGTTTTAATTTTGGTAACCGTTGGATATTCGGTTCGGTTTTCGGTTCCACTACTAACCGCACCCTAACCGAACCGATAACCGATTATTATTAGGATTAATCCTAGCCTCTAAAATCGGGTAACCCTATAGTATAAAAACTAAACCCTAAACTATTTTTGCGGCCATTTCATTTCTTTTTCTCTCCGACTCCGACTCCTCCACCTCCATCAAGATTCAAGACTTAAGAGCACCACCACCTCTATGATCTAGTAAGTTGTTTTCTCTTTGATTAATTTTTTTTTATCAATTTCTAGGTTTATTTATTTATTTATTAACTCTAAATTAATTTATGCTTAAAACCGAACCGAAACGAAAAATAACCGAACCGAATACTATTGAGTTCGGTTACGGTTTTAAATGTGCTAACCGCACTATAAACGGTTAGTTGAACGGTTTTACAACTAACCGCACCGAACCGAACCGTGTGCAGGCGTAGCCATAGGACCGAGAGGATCTTATTTGTTTTCTTTCTTCTTCCATTTTCTCCTGGGTAGGGAGAAAAAAATACTAGGAAGAGATGATCCATGGAATCACATCAGACTCTAAAGACGGGAATGTAGATGTTGCGATTAATATGATATCTTCCTGAAAATAAATTTAAGAGACTAAATAACTCCTAAAAGCACACTAATAGAACACCAAATAATGATTGTGTATTTTCGCTCTTCCTATAATTTTCTCGTTATAAAGTAAGGAAAAAATAAATGAAATCGTTTTACTTACCGCTTCCGTAGTTTAATGACCATTTTCAAAAATATTGTAACCAATATAAGGAGGAATGATAACCACCAGTCGTAGACATGGTTGGTAAAAGCGTGATCAACTAAAAAGTGAGCTACAAAATTTGCATTTTTTTTACGAAGTTCAAATTCACTTTGGAACATATTTTCTTCATTTCTATAATGTGCAAAACCATTCTTTAATTATCCAAGGGGCTGCAGAGGCTTCATATTTGAGAATCTTGATCAGAGTTTATGCATCACTATCTACGATGAAGTTGACCTGGTTTAACCTGTTGGCTAGCCAAAAGCTAACATGGAAGCTCTGGTTTCAGCTTCGAGGGGCTCCTCATATGATGTTCAACAACAACTTCACCTTGAAAGGAAGGCAGATAATTCCTAGCAACAGCAGCAGAAGCACCGACATTATTTACGAAAGAAGCATCACATCGAACTTCAAGATGCCTGGAGGTGGAGGCTTCCAAACAATAGGTTCATTACCGCTCAGGATATCAGTCACCTCCATGCTATTATTTCCAAGGGAAGGTTGTGTTAGAAAAAAATGTTTTGTTTTAATCAAAAAATGCATGGACCATGTTTTGATCCCAAGACCTATTGCTCCCTAGATGTTTTTTCATGTGAATGAATAAAACATTAGTCCCATATAGACTAAAACACTAAGAGTTTTAGACTTAAATAGCATTGGTTTAGCCTTAAGGGCATGGCCCTTTGGGTCTTTAGACCTTTGTGTATGGGGAAAGCCCAAGACTATGGCAAGGTTGCCTAAACCTTATTGCATTTCTTATTGTCTTTCCCGTTCGTGCGGTGCTTCGCACAGAAGCACGCTCGCTCGCTTGGCTCGCTCGGCGTGGGCGTATCCGACCCATCCTTTCTTTTTGCTGAAGCATCTTTAGTCACACACGGTTAATTCTCACGCGTGAATTCTCTTAACTGTTTTCCTCGTAAAGAATCTTTAAACTCACGCGTGTGGACACCTGTGCACAGAGATTTCTCGTCGAGAAGAATCTTACCCGACAGATGCGTTTTTTACTGTTATTTTAACGGATGCTTTTTGCTTTTACTCGTCCGACAAATTGAACGCGTGATTTACGGATCTGTGTCTCAAACGTTCGAATTCTTACCTATAAATACGAGTTAAGGCTTTCGGTTTAAAAAACATACCATTGAACTCTTATCTTCTCGAATTTCTCCTTCTTCTCTAATAATTTTCGAAACTTAAGTTCTTATTAATATTTGTCTTAAAACTCGTAAAACGTTCAGCTTCTTTTTCAAACAAGTTGTAGTTTACGAAACATAATTTTGTATAACTACTTCTTGATTTACGTAATTTTAGTTCACATAAATATAGTTTACGAAACATAAAATTGTTTTTACATTACTCGAAACAATTTGTATTTTCAATTTGTGTTTTTGTTTTTACTTTTTTTCGCCAAGTTCTAAGGGTTCTCTCTGTGTATGCTACACATAGAGGAGAACTAACGAGTAGTTGTATCCTCGGAGGTAATTTGTTAATTGCTATAGCATCTCAGAGGAGTAGCAGGCAATATTACCTTTAGCTCAGCGTATCTCATACGTGCCTCTACTAAGTTTATTGAGTTGTTTGTTACTACTATCAGTGTAATCTAAGTATTATTTCCCATTTGCATTCGATTATTGTAATTAATTCCAACAGGTTGTATATAGTTATACCATAAATAAGCATCTCTTATGATTCTGCTTTATCTTGGATTTTCTTCTTCATTTCTTGCATTTCATATTTCCCATCAAATGCAGCTTCCTAACTTGAAGAGATTAAAATCAGCACCCTCCTCTAACCAAGTAGGGAAAATGTCTTTAAAATTGATGATGACACTCTCAGAAATTTTGGATCCCAAGTGAGAGCCAAATAAAGCAACTATAGCAAAAATAATTAAACAATTGGCAAGATAGTTCATTTTCAAATAAGAAAGCAGTAGATGATTGCAGGGCTTGAGGAAAATCTCGAGGCGACGAACTGTCGAGGTGTTTCCCAACCTTAATATTTTAAGAAAAGATTAATATTAACCTTGTAGCTGAATGTGAACATCCACCATAATTTTTTTACCTTAATAGTCTAAACTTGGTCTTGTTTGAATTTCTTACAAAACCCTTCAATATCCATTGGAGATGGATGACGTTTTTTGCCAAAATATTTTCCCTCTCATTCTTAGGTTGCCCCTTCTTGTCACGAGCTTCACATATTTATTTTATTTTGTTAGATATCTCTGTATTTCAAGAATCACTTGTTGCAGAATGAGATGGAGAAGAAACATGCCCTTGAAACAGGTCAGCTAACTCGATAAGATTTTGAAAGTCAATTATAAGGATTTTGACTTGATCTTATTTCCCCTCTACAATGTGTATTATTGGGTTTTTTCTTATACTTTGAAATGCCTCCTTTTGAAAAATGAGAGTTACCAGCCCCATAATTTCCAGGGTAAGAATATCCTTTCTCACAGAGAGTTGTTCTATTTATTTATTATAAATATTGTCAAACTTTCCGATACACATAGATAGAAGTGTCGTGCTCGTTAGAAAAAGTTGCTTAGTTGGTTCATGGGCCCCAGTACTTAGATTGTCGATCGCAAGAGAATATTGTCACATAACTTTGTTAGAGCATTGATCGGTTGAACCCACCAAGCATTGGTAAGTAAAGATTGGTTGTCATATTTTAATATCAAAACTCATAAGTCGCTTGATTAGATTACTAGAGTCAACTTCGTTAGGTTAGACTAGGAAGTCTATAAATGTTGAGACATACAGGTATTACTCTGAAGACCCGACGCTTACGAAGACGTATCGACAATGGCGATAACATCATACTTCCACTTGAGGGTAGTAATACATGACTTGACTTGTTTCCATTTTTATATCGTTTGCTTTCATGTCATTTCTGATTGAAAACATAACATGCGAAGTTATATACGTGAAACTATGTTATAATAGACTTGATAATCATATTGTGATTAAAGTGTCAAGGAACAGTATATCACTAAGTAATAAGCGTTTTATATTGTTATATTGATTTAAGAAGTATAATGCTTATCTTTTGAACTTCGTAATTGCGACATCAACGTAATCTTTGTAACTTGTTACTAGATTGTGTAATGAACATACATTTGATTTCATACCTAGAAAAATATGTTTAATTACATAAGTTTAAGGAAGTATACGTATGAATTTGTTTCATAATCGGAAGGAAATCAAAAGGATTATGGTCTCAGTTTTCATTGAAGATCTTAAGTATGGACCAATCCTTACCTATATAGGGAATCAAGGTAGAAACGATCCTAGCTTATATTAGGAGTCAAGGTAGAACCGATCCCTACCTATATTGGGAGTCAAGGTAGAACTGATCCTAACTTGCTTTAGGTATCATATGATGGTAGAGTCGTAATAGGAAAAAAATGATTTTTATAGGTCACGTACACTTTAAGGTTTGTGTGATTTGGAAATTGTGTTTGCAAAATAGAAAATTTCAAGATGTCGACATAGTGAGTGATTTGAACATGTGCTGAAATCTCATTTCTTAATTATTAAAAAGACATTCCTTGATACTCAAGGTGAGATCCCAAACTGAAAAAGCGGGGGTCTAACAACCACACCCAATATTTCAATTAGCAATCTGTATGGACAACTCCGAGTTACTTTCTAGAGAATCAACTAGACTCAATCAATAGTAAATATCTCAAGGAGTTATTATCTCAACCTCTCAATTTGATCTTTACTCAAGCAAATACAATCAGTGAGTCTTTATCAAAGAGAGATAACTTGGATGGTGCCAAAGATCAATATCCAAGTGTCAATCAATTTAAATCAACAACCAAAAAGGTCGGATATTCCAATTGATTGAACAACGCACAACCTATATTATTTTAATTATATAACAAAATATAATGCGGAAAAGAAATAACACATACACCAGAATTTTGTTAACGAGGAAACCGCAAATGCAGAAAAACCCCGTGACCTAGTCCAGATTGAACATACATTGTATTAAGCCGCTACATACACTAGCCTACTTCAAGCTAACTTCGGTCTGGACTGTAGTTGAACCCCAATCAATCTTACACTGATCCAAGGTACAGTTATGCTCCTACGTCTCTGATCCCAGCAGGATACTACGTACTTGATTCCATTATCTAATCTCATCCACAACCAAGAGTTGCTACGACCCAAAGTTGAAGACTTTAATAAACAAATCTGTATCACACAGAAAAGTCTACAGTAATAGATAAGTTCGTCTCCCAATAATAAACCTACAAGTTTTGTTCCGTCTTTTGATAAATAAAGGTGAACAGGAACCAATTGATAAAACCAGACTTATATTCTCGAAAAACAGCTCAGTTTTATCAATCACCTCACAATAGTCGAAATCGACTCAGCAAAAAAAGATATTGTGGAATCACAAACGATAAGACGAAGTGTTTGTGACTATCGGATATAGAAATCTCAAGCCAATTATTACAATTGTATTCGTATGATAGAAACAACAAGATCGGATCACACAACTACGATAAAAGTAGTATCGGTCTGGCTTCACAATCCCAATGAAGTCTTTAAGTCGTTAACCTGGTTTTAGAAGAAGAAAACCAAAGGTTAAAGGAGAATCGACTCTAGCTTAGCACAACTAGTATCACACGGAATGTGTGGGGATTAGGTTTCCCAGTTGCTAGAGTTCTTCCTTATATAGTCTTCAAATCATGGTTTGCAATCAATGTTAGCTTATTAACAAAGCATTAAATATTCACCTCTAGATCGAAAACATAGCTTGTTACACACACATGTAATGCACGTTTCTAGGCTTGTGTAACCGTACCCAAACTTGTACATTAGTTGGTTCAACAATAGTTAACCAAATGGTTAGCCATATGATAACTTTAATATCAACCATATTCTTCTTCACCATAACTAGTACAAATGACTCAAATGAACTAGTTAGAAAGTTGTTCAATTGCAAGGAAATCTCATGTACTACACAAGACACAATTGAAGCAAAAACGATGTGATTCACTCGAATCGTTTCATGAAATATAAAGCCACGGTTTGCAATAGCATTCCTTAGTTTATTAAGATACTAGAACTTCACCCATGCCGTAACGACATGGCCTCCATAGTAATTAAAAAAATTATGTCAATTTTAATCTTTGACATTTTTTTGTTGGCTCTATATAAAATGACAATCATTTTACATGTTTTTTAATTGTTATGTTTTCTTTATGAGAATTGCTAGGTTGACCTAAATATTTTTCTCGAAAAAATCATCGGGCGAAACATGTAGTGAGACCAACTGAAAACCTTTATTATCCCTATCATCGCTGGGTTTTTCAGGGGTTGTTTTTCGGAAATTTTTTGATTAGCCTGTACAATTGTTTCTTTTGTATTAATAACCATCTTATTTTAACATTAAGAAAATCAACCAAAACTTCCATAATAAATGTTACTTATGTCTTAACGGCATAGAATAAACATTATTGCCATTAACACGCTGAGCATCTGCACTACCATCACCGGAACCACTCATCACCACTACCTTTTCCACCACAAACAATATCGTCACCGGCTCCATGCACCACCACTCACAAAGACCACCCCGATCATCCGTAATGATTATTAACAAACTTATTATTTATTTAATGAAAATATATTTCATTTATAATGAGATTAGTAAAATATCTATTATGTGAAATTAATGATACAATAATGATGTAAACAACCACAATCATTGATATATCTTTTCCCTAAAAAAATCTCAGACGCTCTTTATCTTGCCTAACTTGTCCAGATGCAAAATTTAGATTAATACGCAAAAACAGTTTTTTTTTTTTTGTATGGATGCAGAATAAAACATTATTTAGAGTTTACATGTAAATAATTTTTTAGATGTCAAAAAGGGTTGGGCCCAGCTTGTTGCTCGACTACCAATCAACTTAGTGTAAACGTTTGTTCTTTTGTTTTCTAATAAAGCCTTCTGAGGCATCTTTTTATGCAAGATAATTTTTTCAATTATAACCGCGCTTTATTTTTGTTTGGTATCTAACTTTCAGAATGAGCTTGGTTTTATTATAGTCCTCAACCGTTCATTTTCTTTCATGTCCCGACCCAACAAATATCTGGCCTATAATATTTATTTTAAATTAAAAATAAATAAAATTAAGATCTAACATCAAACAAAAAAAAAATAACCAAGGGTAACTAAGTAATTTATATACCTTAGGACATCATTTCTCATCCCACCACCACTACTTCTTCCAGCACCACCACCGTTAACGTCATCACTCCACCATTCTCACGTCCAACACCCACCACCATTGTTTCCACCGCTGATCCACCACCCCCGCCCTCCATCACAACCAATATTAATGTCCACTGATTCAATATAATATAAATTTATCATGTACTATATTAATGAAAGTATTATTTCAAATTTAAAAAAATAAAAGAAATAAAGATTTAAAAAAAAAAAACTAATACCAAATAAAAAAATAAACCAAGGTAACTTGGTAATTTATCTACCTTAGGACACATTTCTCATCCCACTACCACTACTTCTTCCAGCGCCACCAACATTAACGTCATCACTCCACCATTCTCACATCCAACACCCACCACCATTATCCCCACCGCTGATCTGCCACCTCCGCCCACCATCACAACCAATATTAGTGTCCTCTGATTCAATATAATATAAATTTATTATATACTGTATTAACGAAAGTATTATTTTAATTATATTTTTTTTAAAAGTAATATCAAATAAAAAAAATAAACCAAGGATAACTAAGTAATTTATCTATCTTAGGACACCTTTCTCATCCCACTACCACTACTTCTTCCACCACCACCATTAACGTCATCACTCCACCATTCTCACCAACAGCCACCACCATTATCCCCACCGTTGATCCACCACCCCTACCCACCATCACAACCACCATTAATGTCTACTGATTTAATATAATATAATTTATTATGTACTATATTAATGAAAGCATATTTATATTTGATTAATTAAACAAACATTTATTGTGAAATACTAATAGAATATTTATTATTGAAATTTAATTAAACTGATCATTTCACGACAGTAGATTTAGCTTTTCCTACCACTACTTCTTCCAGCACCACCATCATTAACGTCATCACTCCAATATTCTCACATCCGACACCCACCGCCATTATCCCCACCGGTGATCCACCCCCCCGCCCACCATCACAACCAGTATTAATGTCCACTGATTCAATATAAAATAAATTTATTATGTACTGTATTAACGAAAGTATTATTTAAAAAAAAAAAGTAATATCAAATAAAAAAATAAACCAAGGGTAACTAAGTAATTTATCTTCCTTAGGACATCTTTCTCATCCCACTACCACTATGTTTTCCACCACCACCACCACCATTAACATCGTCACTCCACCATTCTCACCAACACCCACCACCATTATCCCCACCGTTGATCCACCACCCCCACCCACCATCACAACCACCATTAATGTCTATTGATTTAATATATGATAAATTGATTATGTACTGTATTAATGAAAGCATATTTATTTTGATTAATTAAACAAACATTTATTATGAAATACTAAAAGAACATTTATTATTGATATTTAATTAAACTCATCATTTTACAGCCGTAGATTTAGCTTTCCCCGGGAGAAATCCTTGTCGATTTAAAATAATACTTTCGTTAATAAAGTGACAATTTTTCCCCATGTTTTTTAATTGTCATGTTTTTTTTCCAGAGAATTGCTAGGTTGACCGAAATATGTGTCTCGAAAAAATCATCGGGTGAAACATGTAGTGGGATCAACTGAAAACCTTTACTATCCCTATCATCGCTGGGGTTTTCTTGGGTTATTTTTTGGTAATAAAATTATGGCCAGCCTGTACAATTGTTTCTTTTGTCTTAATAACCATCTTATTTTCAAATTAAAAAAAATCAACCACAACTTCCATAATAATGTTACATGTGTCATATCTACATAGACCGACACATTGAGCACATGCACTACCATCACCAGAACCACCCATCCTACCTTTTCCACCACCAGCATTATTGTCACGGGCTCCATGCACTACCACTTACAAAGACCACACTAATCATCTGTAATGATTATTAATAAATTTATTTAATGAAAATATATTATTAAGACATTTATAATGAGAGATTAATAAAATATTTATTATTTGAAGTTAATGATACAATAATGATGTAAACAACCACAACCGTTGATTTATCTTTTTCCTAAATAAATCTCAGCCGCTCTTTATCTTTCCTAACTTGTCACAAATGCAAAATTTAGATTAGTACGTCAAAAAAATAATTTTACAGTTTTTTTTTGTATGGTAATTTTTTCAATTATAATGGCTATTTATCTTAGTTTGGTATCTAACTTTCAAAATGAACTTTGTTACTTTATAGTCCTCAATTGTTCATCTTCTTTCATGTCCCGAGCCGACAAAAATCTGGCCTATAATATTTATTATAAAATGAAAAAAATAAAAGAAAAAAATAAAGAACCAAATTTAAAAACTAATACCAAATTTAAAAAAAAAAACGAGTAATTATGTAAACGTTAGGACACCTTTCTCATCCCACTACCACTACTTCTTCCACCACCACCACCATTAACGTCATCGCTCCACCATTCTCACCAACACCCACCGTTGATCCACCATCCACGCCCACCATCACAACCACCATTAGTATCAACTGAATTTTAGTATAAAATAAATCTATTATGTATTTTATTAATGAAAGTGTATTTATTTGATTAATTAAACAAACATTTATTATGAAATATTAATAGAACATTTATTATTGAAAGTTAATTAAACTAATCATCTTATAGCCGTAGATTTAGCTTTCCCAAGAATGAATCATGGCCACTCTTTAACTTGCCTAAGTTGTCCAAACTATGCTTTATAAGGGAGAAGTTCACAAACATCGTTTTTAGACATAACCTACTCAAGTTCGCGTACTTAAGTTCCCGGACGGAGTTCACAAACTCCAGCAGAAATTCTCGGGTTCAAGAACTACTCCAATTCGCGGACTGAGTTCGCGGACTGAAGTTCACGTACGACTCCGGTTTCACTTGATCAACAAAGTTCACAAACTTCGGTTCAAGAAATAAGGACTTATACATATATGTGTTTCCACAACAATGCTTATATCCTTCAATGGTTATATTGTCTAAACTCTCATTTCAATCATTGAAACATTCTCAGAGGGCGTTATATAGTTGTTATTCACAAACTATTTTTCGTCAGAGCGATTTCCAAAATGATTGAAACATGACTTTTGTCACTAGGTAAAGATGAACTTGGCTAAAGCGAAAGCTTTACCAACACATATTTCGAGAAATAAATAAGCGAGATATACTCAGCTCGAAATACCACATGTGTATAATCTTAGTCTATATAGTAATAAGACTTTCGTCTCAAGATAGTAAATAGAGTAGATAGACTTTTGAGTGATAGATAAGTTCAAGTATCCACATACCTTTTAGTCGATGAAGATCCACTAGTTCCTTGAGTAGTACTTCGTCTTGTATGATGACCACCATGGAGTTCTTGAGCTCAACTACACTTTCTATCCTAGTCTGAGACCTTAGCTATAGTAGACTAGAAATCAAGACTTTATAGTTTTGATCACTTACATTGACAAACATGCTTGAGATAGCAACACATGCGAGTTCGACCGAGCAATGCTCTAACAATCTCCCCATTTGTTAATTTTAGTGGAAAAACTATTAATACATATGGAATACAAAAAATATATAAATAAACTTTGTAGCTCATATTCCACATGTCCAATCTTCAACATTACTCGAAATCTTCGTCACTTCCAAGTAGTCCAATGATCCCAAAGGTTGTAAGTTTAGCATCATCGTTGTTGAAAATCCATAGCAATAACAACGAGAAAACAAGAGTTCTCAATCATTCTTATACAGTGTCATAGTATCATTACACAGCGTCAAATTCCAATTGCATCACAACTTTAACAACAATACTATGGTGATACGTCACTCCCCCTTAGTCAATACTCCATCTTACATGGAAACCAATCCCCCTTACATAATGATCCGAAAACCATATGTGTTTGTAGTGTGAACTACATATCCTAATGAAATTTCCGTAAGAAACATTTCATGACCAAAGGTAAATGTATATCATCTTGTTTAGATGCAATCATAAAGCCGAAGCTAAATGCATTCATCAAGGAGTTCATAAAGATACAAGATAACCCCTACAATATTCCACACCCGCACTCCCCGCAAAGATTTGGCAATTAAGCACAAGTTCAAAAGAACTCTCCCCCATAAAATGTCATTCCCAAGGGAACAACAAGAGCGACCTTAATTTCAAAAGAAAAGAAGAATTTCTTTGGACTCAACAAATATCATATAGGTATGAATTTGGAATCCAAAAAGAAATATTCAATCAAATTAACTTAAGCGAACCAAGATTAATTTGACTAAATATGCTCAACACAAGTAAACTTATGGAGACTTAATAACTAGATTAGATTAATCACAAGAGAACCCATAGTTAATCTAACCGGATATTTATGGGTGAAAACTATTTCTGATGGTTTTGGTAATTTAGGGTGTGTGTATGAGAGTCTAAATCTTAAACAAATGCACTGTACGGGAGTGCTTGTAGATTCAAGAAATCAATCTGTGCAAATCCGGCCTAAACCAAGAAATGGTTGTTCCAGACTTGTTTCGGTCACAAAGTGAAGGAGATGGGGTTGATCTTAGGGAGGGAATCTAAGAAGGTGTTGAGATAGTGAAGGCGTTGGCTATATATGAATTGTATCAGAAAGCTTAACTGGCTTGCAGGATGTAAGCTATCAGTTTCGGTGTTTGAATACGATTGTATCAACACTTGCCTCTGTTGTCTTGTCTTGTTCTTGTTTGGAAAATAGGGAGGAGAACCTATTTATACAAGTCTTTAAGCCTAACCCTCTTATCTCGTGGGAAGTGTAGAAAATGGAGTGATGGAGTAGTGGAGTCGTGTGTTAGTGTCACACGACCAGTCTTGCCCACTTCTCCCATCATCACTAACCGTCCATGACTTCCTGACACGTTCTTGTGATGGCGCGTTGTGCGCAACACGCTGTAAACTGCCAGACCAATACCCCATTATGTATCCCCCAGTTTGTGACATGATTGATATCTCGAGTGTGTGGATTGTGGGACCCACATAAAGTAGCATGTAATGCTATATTAAATAACTAAGTTATTTAGGAAGTCGATACTTGTGAAGTATCGTGTGTATTCTATGCAGGTACTGCATCGAGTATATTCAGCATGTATGAAGCATAGCTGTTTGAGCATCCCAAAATAGCCTCATGTCCAGCCTACTTCATGTGATGGTTTGGAGGTTGCGCAATCAAGTCCTCCCTTGGCCGACCACATAATGTGGTAGAGTGACGGGTGGTGATCACCATGACGCCTCACTGACCAATTAACACCTGACCAGGGATGTATAACCATGCTGGGGAATTTGGACGGATGAGATGATCTTTGAGACACTCATCTGCGACCGTTAGTGGAATTAGGGTTTTAGAAGAGGTGTGCGCACCACTTTTTAGCTTGGTCGAATCCAAGCTTGGGACACGATTTTGGCATGGACGATCGGGCATGCGTGTAGAAGGCATGCCGGTATACATGCCCATACCTCATTGTCCCGTGAAAGTGTAATCTGGACCGCTCAATTTGTCTGGCAAAGAGGAGCGGTCAGGATTGATTTATGACAGAATTTTGGTGCCGCAAATGCCGCGCGTCATGCCTTCTTCAGGCGCACGTTTCGAGACAACCAAGCTTGGTTGGTCCCTGCCGATTGGTTCGGCGTGTCAGTGGCAGGCTAGTGTACATGCATATACCTTACTTTCCCATAGGAACGTGATCTAAGCCACTCAATTCGTCTGACGAAGTTGAGTGGTCAAGATCAGTTTGCGGTTGGGGAGTGTGACTACGCTAGTTTGGGTGTGCAAATTGGAATGACCAGGCATGGTATGCCTTGGACGATCGGGTGTGGAGATATATGGGTCCACGGTGATCATGTTGATGCTCACTGGACCTGCTCAGTCGACTCCTAAACCCTCCATTCGATCAGGAGAAAATGGACGTTTGCGATCAATGCAAACCCTAATTAGGGTTTTGTCGGCCGTGCGACATGCCCACTTTGGGTGCACGATCTGGAATGACCAGCCATGGTTGGTCCTAACCGATCGGTCAGGTGTGTAAGCGGGCATGTTGACAGTGAGCATGTTGACATACTCTGGGCCCTTTGAATCTACATCTACACCCTCCATCTATGCCTGCGAATATGGATGGTTGAGGCTGTTTTGCGACACATGTAATGTTCTGCAAACCCTAATTTAGGGTTTTTCGTCCATACTGCTTTGGGTTGGACGGTTTGGCAAGTTATTCCACCCTTTTAGGGAGGCCGATCATGCGGGGACTGCGTTGGGTCGGTAGTGAATATTCCAATACCTGCTTGGGGTCATGGATTCGATCTAAGCCATTCAACCATGCTTGGTGAAGTTGGATGGTCGTGATCGTTTCTGAGACTAATATGGACAGTCCAGGTTCAAATATGCTCAATCGGGCTAGTATAACACACCGAGATATGTATGCTCAATCGGGCTAGTATAACACATCGAGAGTTGCATCCTGTACGGGTATTTCGTACATGCTTCATTATTAATGCTTGGAGGTTCGTGTTGCTCTGCTGAGAACAACAGTCAGTCGCCATGCCGCACCGATAATAAGTACAGGAAATACAAGGCTGGTCATGCATTAATTAATAATGATGTAAATTCACAAGGTATATGGGATTGTTGCTACATGCTCCAACTTGGATGAATTTCGTGTATTTAATTCATAAAATACTGGGATTTGATGAGGGCCAAATATTGCATATTTCTACATCTTTTTATTGGCATTTAACTCATCTTTTGCGTTTTAAAATCAGATATTATCCCAAATTCTGTATTTTTTTCTGTTTTCAAGAATAAGTATTTGTACTCATTAACTTTGTGTTTTTAGGTACCAAATAAAGCTTGGATGAATTGAGGAGCCAAAAGAGCAGAAAATTGGAGACTAGCGGCTGTGGAAGAGAAGTTGCAACCTGACAAGTAACAACATGTTTATAAATATATGGGCTTGAGCTATCCAAGATCCGACCCATACTCGAATCCAATCCCGCTCCATCCTGAGCCATTAGATTTGATCTATCAGTTGCATCCAACATCTTAGCCTTGCCTTGCATTAACATCTGATGGTCCCGCCTTAGACCCTCACACCTATCTCCTTCCCCTACTCGAGCAGCACCCAGCCAAACACCACCTTCACTTCTTCTTCTTTCTTCTCTACCCGACAACACCAGCACCAGCTCAGCCACCTTCACTTCCCCTATCTTTAGCTCTCTCGATTTTAGCTTCTCTCAATCACCCTAGAAGCTGAGCTCGAGATAGATAAAGTTAGGGTTTCTCAAGACATGGAGTTAATGATTTGCAGAGGCGAATTAGCAGAGGATACAAGGAATTCAGGCATTGATAATTAGTGGGTGAGCATTTAATTTGTATTTTGTGAGTGTTAGAAGAGAATTGAGAGGTATAAATTGAAAGAGTTGTTCTGTGAGAGCTTCTTCTGAAAATTTTTAGGGTTCATCTGGTTAGAAAAATTTAGTTGTGTTTTCAATATGTTCAGTATGTTCTAAATCATTCTGCTAGGATTTAAATAAAACCTTAGCTCTCTGTAGTGTTATTCATGCTAATTGTGATTATTCTTGAATGTTTAAATTGTTAAGATAGTTTCAATCCTAGTACTTCAATCTTTTCTTTCACAATGTATGCCATGTATGCATTGTAGTTAGGTTCAAACTGCTTTGATTGTACTTCAGTTCATGCTTAAGTGATTGTTGTTAATTATTTGACTAGTTATGCTTAACTAGACAATTAGTGCTATGGGTTGATACCTTAGCTGAGAATTGAGATATCCACTGGTGAAACTCCTTAGGTAAATGTAGAATTGACACTTCTTCTTTATCTATCACAAGGACAAGAATACTCAAGCTAGCTGAATACATAACAAGAGTTAATGGTGGATTTGACAATCCTAGTACCTCTACTCTCATTGCGTGTTAGTTTATCTTTAATTCAGTTACCACTAAATACCTTGTCGTATCGACACACAAAACAAACTCTTTTGGTTACTCTCTTGTTCTAAATAAGTCTTAGTGAAAACATAAAATCAGCTTGCACTCTCCATATATCTGTGGATCGACTTGTGCTTGCCCTGTGTTGCAAAACAACATTGTGCACTTGCAGTTTAGTTTGTAGGTTACAGAGATGTACCCACAAAACCTTCTCTAACTTCAGAGCATAAAAGAGTCTCAAGCATCCAAGGAGCTATGAGGACATAGAGTTTCTGCATGCTAGTAACACGAAGTTAGAACTACCAAAGGACGCATTCTCATCCTTAAGAGTTGAGCGAGAAATAACCATAACATATGAAAGAATTTGGGTTCGAGAGTAATCACAAGCCTCGACTTCTACCTCACCAATAGGGTTTTATGATAATTGCACTCAAAAAGACCGATTTTTTAGTCTCTCATGTGTGCAGACAGGAATAAAGAGTGAAATCCTGCACACTTTGAATGGTGGGAAGGATAACCTTCCGAAGTAATTTCTGGAGACTCCACAAGATTGTGGACAAAAAGAATCTTTTTCTGATGATCTCTAAGAAAGGAAATCAACCATTAGCAAGGATGGGAGTACTCACTTACCTTCACATCTAATCGTCAATCTACACCACTCTCACAACATCCATAGAAATGTCTTCAATCTTCGGTCTTCAACTGTTGATGATGAACTTCTGAACTTCGCAAAAACTTGACAATTTGTAACTTTTCTCTTCAAATTCCTTGTTGCTTGGAATTTTCTTCTTGAATTCTTCTTCTTTACCATGGTGGTATCAAAACTAAACTAAGAAAATAAACTACAATTTTTTTTTTAAAGTAAAAACATGAAATGAAAATAACAACCAAAACAATGAAACTACTTACTCCATGGATGAAGGACTTTATCACTCAATTCTTTACAACTTGTATTGTCTTGATTTCATAAACTTCACTGATTCTCATCTTATTTTCTTTTCTTTGAATTGTTGCATGTAAACCTTGGACTATTTTGACTTTTCTTCAAATATTCTGATGTTGCTCTGCTCGTTGATGATGATGTGTTTCTATGGATCTGTTTATGTTGTTGAGAGAGAGAGAGAGTGATGCTAATTGCTAATCGAACTACAAGAAGGAGTTTTCATCTTTAAACGTCACCCTCATGATTGACAAAATTAGCACTCAAGAGATCAAAAATAGTGTTGAAAGTGGTGCGAAGTTGGGTAGCTCACCATTCCTACCCGGAATTGACGTACGGTGACACACACTTTAAAAGATTTTTTAGAAAGTCACAAAAATTGAATGTCGGTGCCTCGCTTGATGTAAAAATGGGTAGTCTCCACTATGGGTGATCGCAATTCTACTACCGAATATCTTTGCAACACCTAATTCGCCCTCTGGCATGGTTAAATCCAACTTTAACGCTCTAATCAACTAAGAAACCCGATTGTGTTCTCCAGTACTTCCAAGTTCAGTTATTTCGGTCAGACTCTCTATGTAAACATATCTAGAAACATACTAGTGACTCTAAGATTTCTAAAAGTTGGAGGTTTTTATGTACATATTTACAAAGATTTTTTGAAATTTTTTTGAAATTTTTAATTTTTAATTTTTACTTTTTACTTTTTCTATTTTTTTTTTTAAACTTTACAAAAGTAAGAAGACTAAAAACTAA
The DNA here is from genome assembly GCA_023529315.1 of Papaver bracteatum. Taxonomy (NCBI): domain Eukaryota; kingdom Viridiplantae; phylum Streptophyta; class Magnoliopsida; order Ranunculales; family Papaveraceae; genus Papaver; species Papaver bracteatum. The sequence goes on from JAJJWX010001877.1 coordinate 6,865,868, forward strand.
AAACTTTATATGTAAAACACACCCCCAAACCTAAATCTAACATTGTCCTCAATGTGTCAACATATGATAAGAATTTAAACAATCACATACCAAGAGAACTATGCTGAGTAAAGAAAATGTTAGAGATTACCAGATGCAAAAGGATGGTGCTAGACCATTAGTGGGTGAATGATTTGATAGCAAACAACAAGAGCGCAAGACAAATTTTTTGGTTAGCACACATAAAAATTATGCACAAAGAAAAAGAAAAAAAGGGAAAGAGAATGGATTTTTAGTCCATATGTATGTACACAGGTGAACTAGTTTAGTCCACATAGACGGGGTCTTCCAAGTCGACGGTCTCAACTTCTGGTGGAAGATGCTCCAGAAATGGTTTCAATCTCTGACCATTGACCTTGAAGATTTTCTTGTTTGCTGGGTTTTCAATTTCAACAGCTCCATGGGGAAAAACAGTACGTACCAAGAATGGACCTGACCATCGAGAACGTAACTTTCCTGGAAACAAATGCAAACGAGTGTTGTACAATAAAACTTTTTGACCAGGTGTAAAAGACTTGCGCAAAATGCGCTTGTCATGAAATACTTTCATTCTTTGTTTGTACATTTTGGCACTATCATATGCATCATTTCTTAACTCTTCTAACTCATTGAGTTGAAGCTTCCTTTGGGTGCCAGCTTTATCAAAATCAAAGTTCAATTTCTTTATAGCCCAATATGCACGATGTTCTAACTCTACAGGTAGATTACAAGCTTTACCGTACACAAGTATGTAATGGGACATACCAATGGGAGTCTTGTATGCAGTTTTATAGGCCAACAAAGCATCATTTAAACGTAAAGACCAATATTTCCTAGAAGGATTAACAGTCTTCTCCAGAATATGCTTAATTTCCCTATTAGAAACTTCTACTTGGCCACTGGTCTGAGGATGGTAAGGTGTTGCTACCTTGTGAGTGATTCCATACTTGCGTACAAGTGATTCAAAAGGTCTATTGCAAAAATGACTACCTCAATCACTGATTATTGCTCTAGGTGTTCCAAAGCGAGATAAAATGTTTTCTTTAAGAAAAGAAAGAACAACTTTACGATCATTTATTTTGGATGCAATGGCTTCTACCCACTTAGAGACGTAATCAACAACAACAAGGATGTACAACTTACCTTCCGAGTTAGGAAATGGACCCATGAAATCAATACCCCACACATCAAACATCTCCACAATGAAAATGGGTTGTAAGGGCATCATGTTTCTCCTTGAGATACTTCCTAATTTCTGGCATCGGTCACAAGCAACACAAAAAACATGGGTATCCTTAAACAATATTGGCCAATAGAAACCACTCTGCAAGATCTTTGCAGCAGTTTTCTTGGCGCTAAAGTGTCCCCCACATGCATGGTCATGACATAAAGAGATGACATCCCTTTGTTCAGAATTGGGGACACATCTCCTAATGATTTGGTCTTGGCAGTACTTAAACAAATCTGGGTCATCCCAAAGGAAATGTTTAACTTCAGCCAAGAATTTAGAACGGTCTTGTTTAGACCAATGCAAAGGAATTATACATGTAACAAGGTAGTTCACAATATCAGCAAACCACGGCATTTTCGACACAAGCATCAATTGTTCATCAGGGAATGATTCTCTAATAAGCACGGATTCATCAGCAGATTCAACATTCAACATATACAAGTGATCAGCAATAACATTTTCCGACCCTTTCTTATCTCGAATTTCGAGGTTGAACTCTTGTAATAAGAGTATCCATCGAATTAGACGAGCCTTAGCATCTTTTTTAGATAAAAGATATTTCAATGCAGCATGGTCAGAATATATGATGATTTTAGACCCTATCAAATAAGATCTAAACTTATCCAATGCAAACACAATAGCTAGCAACTATTTTTCAGTTGTTGAATAATTCATTTGAGCATCATTAAGTGTTTTACTAGCATAGTATATCACATAAGGGAGTTTGTCTACTCGCTGACCTAAAACAGCTCCTACAGCATAGTCAGACGCGTCAAACATAATTTCAAATGGTAAGGTCCAGTCGGGTGGTCTGACTATAGGGGCAGATGTAAGGAGAGCCTTACAAGCATCATCAGAGACAAATGAAACATCTTTTGCAAGAAGATTACACAAGGGTCTTGAAATTTTACTAAAGTACGTCTTTGATGAATCAACGGTAAAAACCAGCATGGCCTAAGAATGATCTTATGTCCCTCACATAACGAGGTTGAGGCAAGTGTTGAATGAGATCAACCTTGTCTTTGTCTACTTCTATGCCTTTTTCCGAGATGATATGCCCTAGAACAATGCCTAAGTCAACCATGAAATGATATTTTTCCAAATTCCAAACCAAATTCTTTTCCTTACACCGAATCAGCACACGAGTGAGATGATGCAAATACTCATCAAAAGAAGATCCAAAGACAGAAAAATCATCCATGAAAATTTCAAGAAACTCATCTATCATGTCGGAAAATATGCTCATCATGCAACGTTGAAAAGTAGCGGGTGCATTAAACAACCCAAAAGGCATGCAATGATAAGCAAATGTTCCATAAGGACACGTAAATATGGTCTTATGTTGGTCTTCGAGTGCTATGTGAATTTGGTTGTAGCCCGAATAACCATCTAAGAAACAATAGTACCTATGTCTCGACAACCTTTCTAGCATTTGGTCAATGAAGGGCAGGGGAAAATGGTCTTTCTTTGTTACTGTGTTCAATTTTCTATAGTCAATACAAACTCGCCACCCTGTGGTTACACGGGTAGGGACAAGCTCATTATTTTCATTTTGAAATACAGTAATGCCAGACTTCTTGGGTACCACTTTAATGGGACTGACCCACTGGCTATCTGGAACTGGGTAAATGATACCCGCGTCAAGAAATTTCAAAATCTCACCCTTAACAACATCTCTCATATTGGGGTTAAGTCTCCTTTTCATTTCCCTAGATGGTTTAGTGTTTTCTTCAAGATTTATGTGATGCATGCAAATTGTGGGACTTATACCTTTATGGTCTGAGATGGTCCAACCTAAGGCCTCTTTATGTTCTTTAAGTACTTCTAAAAGTTGACTTTCCTATTCTGTGTCTAAACATGATGCAATAATCAAGGTAAAGTATCAGAAGGACCTAAGAAAGCATACTTCAAAGTATCAGGTAATGGCTTGAAATCAAGCTTAGGTGGTTCATCAAGAGATGAGGCAGATTTGGAATCAGAGAGTGGAAGTGGTTCCACTGCAGTCTGCCATTTAGCAATATCCATGGGTGGCACAGATTCAAGCAAATAGTGAACTTCACTAATGTACTCAGAATCGAAAAGATCTAAGTCAAAGTTATATAAACATGCTTGCAAAGGGTCCACAGATAGGATGTCAGGCAATGAGTCTTGAATCAGACTCTCAATCATGTTAATCTCATGCAATTCATTATCATCACAATCTATGGGCTGTTGACTTACACTTAAAATATTCAGTTCCACAGTCATGTTCCCAAAAGACAAATTCAATATTTCGCTATGACAATTTATGATAGCATTTGACGTTGACAAGAAGGGACGTCCTAAGATAACAAGAATATGATTTTCAGGACTTTGCACAGGTTGAGTATCTAACACAATGAAGTCCACAGTGAAATAAAATTTATCAACCTTCATTAGCACATCTTCAACAATTCCCCGAGGTATTCTCACAGATCTGTCCGCTAATTGTAGCGTAACAGGGGTGGGTTCCAACTCTCCAAGACCTAACTGCACATACACAGAATATGGCAGTAGATTCACACTAGCACCTAAGTCCAATAAATATTTTCCGATTGTATGATCACCTATAGTGCAAGAGATAGTTGGACTACCTGGGTCTTTAAACTTAGGTGGGGTTTTTTTTTGAATAATTAAACTTACTTGCTCAGTGAGAAAGGCACGCTTATGACACGAAGCTTTCGCTTTTGTGTGCATAGGTCCTTCAAGAATTTAGCATAAGCAGGTATCTACTTAATTTCTTAGAGAAAATGAATGTTTATATTGACTCGTTTGAATGTCTCCAACATCTCATTGTATTGGGTACCTTTCTTATGTTGCTCCAATCTTTGAGGAAATGGAGAAATAGGCATATGAGATGGTACATGGACATTAACATCATGGGAATTCTTAGAGTCATTATCATGCTCAGATTCCTTCTCCACAACGGGTGTTTTCTGTGGAGTTGTATGCACCGGTGAGTCCGATCTAGACTCACTCGACTGTGGTACACCTACATTGTTTTCAACAACTTTACCACTACGAAGAGTGGTGACAGCATTCACAGGAATATATGAAGTTTCATTGCAAGTTAAAGTACCTGCCTGAAATACATTCTTTGGATTTTGTTAGGGCTGACTATGCAGTTTACCTTTTTCTATCTCATTCAATGCATCACAAATTTGACCCATTTTAAGTTCTAGACTTGTGAAACGTTGGTCGCTGGTCTTTTGAAGTTGTAAAAGATTTTGGGTCAACAGACCGACGCTGTCTTCAAAGCTAGACTTGTTTGCTACAGGGTATTGAGTGTGTGGTTTCACTTGGGGGTTTCTAGGATATGAGTATCCTTGGTTATTATTTGTTGTTCCCCCTTGTACAAGCCCTTTAGACCATGAAAATTTAGGGTGATTCCTCCACCCTGGGTTGTAGGTCTGAGAATAAGGGTTGTTCTCTGGCCTATGGTACAAAGCATTGGCTTGCTCAGTTCTAGACTCTTGAAATGCATGTAAGTCTGTACAACTGTCCACTAAGTGGTCTGAACCATGGCACGCGGCACAAGTGGCCATTTTAATTTGGTCACGGAGAGTAGGGGCAGTAGTTTTCACATTCTTCTGCAGTTGTAGCACTTCTACTCTCTTATCCAAGGATGCAATCTTTGCATTTCCCTCAAAGTCAGACTCAATTCTATGGACATTAGCTACATGGCTAGTCCTTTTTGGTTCACAGATGGACTCCCACTGCTGAGTCTTTTCAGCAACTTCGATTAAGAAAGTCCAAGACTCATCAGAACTTTTGTCAATAAATGCACCATTGCACATTGACTCAACTGTGGTTCGGGTCCTGACATCTAGGCCTTCATACAAAATTTGCACAAGTTTCCATTTTTCGAAACCATGGTGGGGACATTGGAGCAATAATTCATTGAATCTCTCCAAATATTTTGCTAGAGTTTCTTCTTCTAATTGCACAAAACCATTTAGACTTTGACGAATTGTCGCAGTCTTATGGTTGGGGAAAAACTTTTTGAAAAATTCTTTTGTGAGATCGTCCCATGTTTTAATTGATTGTGGTTGTAGGGAATGAAGCCAGGACTTGGCTTTTTATTTCAAAGAGAAAGGGAACAATCTCAGCTTGAGGGACTTTTCCGGCATTTGGTTAAAACGCAGAGTCCCACAAATATCTTCAAAATCTCTCACATGGTGGTAAGGGTTTTCAGCATCAACCCCTCTAAACACGGGAAACATGTGAATTGTGCTTGCTTTCAATTCAAACTGAGCAGCATCAGCTGGTAGAATGATGCAAGAGGGATGACTTTCCCTTGTAGGGTACATGTAGTCCTTGAGACTACGGGGTTGGTTCTCATCACCCATTGTCTCAGGTTGGTCTGGACTTTCTACTGCAGAATTAGGTATGTCAACAATATCTTCTTGGCTAATTCTAACTAGTCTATTTTTTTGGTCTCTAAAAGACACAATCATAGCCTAGAACACAATCAAGCATGTTATATCACCCAAATAAACCATCAAATTTATTATCAACATAGGGAACAAGAACTGATTATGCTAGTTTGAACTATTATTCAAGGTGCGCAAGAATTGATTATGCTCACTCAAGGTGAAGCATGCGCTGTGTGAATGTGATACTCAACTAGTTTGGTAAGTGAGTATGTAGTTACAACACTAAGAAGTTACAACACAGCTTGACATTAGCTGGTTTGGTTGACATCAACTGGGTTAGTTGACTTCAAAATTCAGCACAACTTGATATCAACTGGCTTGGTTTACATCAAATTTCAGCACAACTTAAGCACAATAGCAACCAACTTGGCTAGCAGCAAGTTACAGCTCAAAAATCACTAATTCAACCAGTTGAAGGGAAGGACAATACTCATTAAGCTAGTTCAGTTTTCATGCAAATATGGTATATCATTCAAGACAAGAATATTAGAGTTGAAGCACGATACCTCCGGTACAAGACCGGGTTTAGGCACAACCAACAGGTTGTCTCGCAATCTTTTTCTCCTCCCCTTTGAGATTTCACAGCAGTATCATAATGATAATCAGATTAGGGGCCAAAAGCATACAGATTACAGGGCTGGGTGAGTATGACAATCAACAAGTTTCTCAAGTGAGCATGGCATAAATATTCAGAGCAAAAAGAGATCAGAGATTGACTGATAGATAACCAACAACAATTCACTATATGTCACAGTATTATGCTCATGGATATCACAAATTACAGGGTTGGATAATACTAAGCAAGGTAGATAATCTATCCCATAGTTATGTATCATTCACACAAAAATGCTACTATAATGGGGTTCGAGAATGACACCAACCGGTTTAGCCACAATAACAATTGTGTTCTGCTCCTTTTTCTCCTCACCTTTGCTTGGATTTTACAACAACTTCTCATGCACCTGGTTTACTCAAAGGAGAATATTAGTACTGAGAATTGTGCAGGTAAAGCAAATAATTTCAGACTGATGAGTTACAGGATTATGCTATGCTAAGACTCAACTAAGAACTTTACGAGCTAAGCTACTTGCTACAGATTTACAGCAATCCTACAGATGCAGTTATGTGAATGACAATGGAAAGATAAAAACCACAGTTACAACTACAAGACAATGATAGCAAACCAATTGAAAAGGACAGATAGATTAGCCAAGTTACAACAACAAGAAAATTAGAAATTACATGAAACTTGAAACAAAAATCTACAACTAAGAAGTTACAGGCTAAGTTGCAGACACTCTAAACTAAACAAATCTTATGCTTACAAACAAACTAATTGCAGGAAATCAACTAAAAAATAGAGCATACAATGGACTTAACTAAGTTCAAAAGATATGAAATTTATACATATGGAGATAGTGGACAACTAAGTTACACTAAAAGATGGTGATGCACAACATATACAAAAGAAACATGCAAAGATTACAGCAAACTGCTTACACCTACAGCTAAAATGAGAACAAGTCACTCATGGAGATTCACAACTGCTGAAACAGTAAAAGATATGCTACAAAGCTATAGCTAAGACTAAGATGCAGGTTATGAGAAAAGCTAGAGCTAAGTTATAACTGCAAGAGAATGAAGCAAAGGTGCTTACTTTAACCAAAGAAAACTGAAAGAGTGCAATGTAGAAAGAAAAATTGCAACTACTACTGGCAACAGGGTGCAGGACAAACAATGATGCAAATGACTAAAGATTTCAGCTAGGTACAAAATTTCACAACTAAGATATTACTAAGCCACAGATGATTAAAAACTACAGCTAATATGCAAAGATAGTTTCAACAATGCAGGGTATATGAACAAGTGACTTAACTACAATACACATTAAAGTAAAATTAAAGTTATAGCTAAAAATGCAAGAGTAAGATGCAGTGCTAAAGTTACAATTCAAGCCACAAATATATGAAAATTATAGAACATATGAACTATATTATACTATACTACTGAGTGTAACAGAAACAAACACTAAATAATTTAGTTATACTAATAGTGACTACAAAACAAGCTGAATTTGAACAATTATTTACAAGACATAACTGAAAATCAGTAAACTGAAGCTAAAGAATCAACTACACTGCCACCAAATCCCCAGCAGCGGCGCCAAAAACATGGTAGGCTTAGGAATGTAACCTATAAACTAAACTGCAAGTGCACATTGTTGTTTTGCAATACAGGGAAAGCACAAGTCGATCCACAGAGATATGGAGAGTGCAAGCTGATTTTATGTTTTCACTAAGACTGATTTAGAACAAGAGAGTAACCAAAGGAGTTTGTTTTGTGTGTCGATACGACAAGGTATTTAGTAGTAACTGAATTAAAGATAAACTAACAAGCAATGAGAGTAGAGGCACTAGGATTGTCAAATCCACCATTAACTCTTGTTATGTATTCATCTAGCTTGAGTATTCTTGTCCTTGTGACAGATAAAGAAGAAGTGTCAATTCTACATTTACCTAAGGAGTTTCACCAGTGGATATCTCAATTCTCAGCTAAGGTATCAACCCAGAGCATTAATTGTCTAGTTAAACACAACTAGTAAAAGAATTAACAACAATCACTTAAGCATGAACTGAAGTACAATCAAAGCAGTTTGAACCTAACTACAATGCATACATGGCATACATTGTGAGAGCAAAGCATTGAAGTACTAGGATTGAAACTATCTTAAAAATTTAAACATTCAAGAATAATCACAATTAGCATGAATAACACTAAAGAGAGATAAGGTTTCATTTAAATCCTAGAAGAATGATTTAGAACATACTGAGCATATTGAAAACACTACTGAATTTGTCTAACCAGATGAGCCCTAAAAAAATTCAGAAGAAGCTCTCACAGAACAACTCTTTCAATTTATACCTCTCAATTCTCTTCTAACACTCACAAAATACAAATTAAATGCTCACCCACTAATCATCAATGCCTGAATTCCTTGTCTCCTCTGCTAATTCTCCTCTGCAAATCATTAACTCCATGTCTTGAGAAACCCTAACTTTATCTATCTCGAGATCAGCTTCTAGGGTGATTGAGAGAAGCTAAAATCGAGAGATCTAGAGCTAGGGGAAGTGAAGGTGGATGAGCTGGTGCTAGTGTTGTCGGGTAGAGAAGAAAGAAGAATAAGTGAAGGTGGTGTTTGGCTGGGTGCTGCTCGAGTAGGGGAAGGAGATAGGTGTGAGTGTGTAAGGCGGGACCATCAGATGTTGATGAAAGGCAAGGCTAGGACGTTGGATGCAACTGATAGATCAAATCTAATGGCTCGGGATGGAGTGAGATTGGATTCGGGTATGGGTCGGATCTTGGATAGCTCAATCCCATATCTTTGTAAACAGGTTGCTACTTGTCAGGTTGCAACTTCTCTTCCATAGCCGCTAGTCTCTAATTTTCTGATCTTTTGGCTCCTCAATTCATCCAAGCTTTATTTGGTACCTAAAAACACAAAGTTAATGAGTACAAATACTTATTCTTGAAAATAGAGAAAATACAGAATTTGGTATAATACATGATTTTAAAGCGCAAAAGATGAGTTAAATGACAATAAAAAGGTGTAGAAATATGCAATATTTGGCACTCATCAAATACCCCCAAACCTGAATTTTACTTGTCCTCAAGTGAAACAGAAATTAAGAAATCCTAACTATACCACTGTCGCTGGTCTCTCAAATGCATTTAGCGTATGCACTAAGCCTTTAAACCCCTAGGTGTTCCTAGTGGACGAGTTGTAGTCTCGTGAGGGCCTACCAGGATTGTTGCCACATGCTCCATTCTAGGTGAATTAGTAAAGTGAAGAAGTATTCATCACTTATTAATGGCTTTATCTTTTGCAAGATGTTAGCGCATAATTTTGGCTTTTACAGTTTTAGCCTTAAATGAAAATCCATCATCAACATTAAGTCCCCTGCCTAGCGCATAATGGTTACGCTATTATGGGGTAGGCATAAGATGGTGACAAGTTTGTATACAAAAATGACCAAGCTAAAGTGAATATACATTTACCGCATAGGTCGACATCGTCAGGTGTTGTCATGGGAGTCCTGATTAGGGTTTGGGAGAAAAGTACGACTTGGTCGGCGTTGAGACCTCATTTATTGGACGAGTTCCGTTGTAGTTGATTCGGTCTCCCTTAGGGTTTCCTTCAGTGTATATGCGGGGTTTAAAATCGCCATTCATTGATAGATTTTTCTACAGAAAACTCTATCTCTCCAACATGTCGAGCAACAACATATCATCTTCTTCGTATCACCTAGGATCTTCTGTCAAGCATGTGCGCCCGTTTGAGACTTAGGATGATTAGATTTGCGATGACTCTTCTGTTCGTGCTCACCGGGTTAAGAAGGTTGTACCAGTCCGTTCTCCCCCTTTTTTGCAGAGACGTCCAAATGTGACAGTTGTAGATGATGATGACTTGACCAGTCCTCTTCCTTCAAGTTCAGACATACCTACTCCTGCGTATCTTGATGATGCCGATTTAGGTATCTTGTCTTAAGAATATCCCAACGCAGGTCTTCCATTCGATATTCACATGAAATTTCTGTCTTCCAGCTATCTCAACATCAGTGGATTCTTTGTGCGGAAGGATTTTGTGCCTTTCTACACAAAATTATGGAGGAGATATGGCCACATTGCAACCAGGAATATCGTTCAACACTGTGCGTCTGCCTTGGTTACCACGGTAAATATCCTCCTCCCTCTGATTGCCGATATGGAAGGTACCTCCATTTGCAATGCTTCTGAATTGAAATTTGAAGAATGGGAGAATATGGTGTCTACCTATGAATCAATGGAATTCAATGTGGGTTGGTTGCGGCAGCGTCTTGACATCATTAACGTTGATCGAGCTGGTATCCTTGCGAATGTAGTTCCTACTGCAAAGGCCATCTTGGAAGAAGAGAAGGATCTGGACGCTAAATTAGAGAAGTTAGATCATGCAGTACAGGACTTGAAGAAATGGTATCATAGCCGACGATGGGTCACCTTCCGAGGGTGGGAAGGTACGCTGGACGGGGTTGGTCTAGGTGCTTCTCATGAGGGGCAGGGAACGTCGGAGATCTGGGATTGCGGATATATTCTGGAGCCGAGGATGGCTCCAATTTAAGGTAGTGGTATTGTAATACCCTGATATTCGGTAGTGGTTGGTCGAATGGAATATAAGTAATGATTTGTCATTTCCTAACACCGAGGCCTTTTCAGCACAATTGACTCCAGAGTTGGCAGAAAACTCTGCAGTTAAGCGTGCTCGGGCGGGAGTAATCCAGGGATGGGTGACCTCCCGGGAAGTTGCTGCTGGATAACCGCAGCGATGCCCGTTGAAAACCCCATACTGCCGGATAACCGCATTGGCTAAGTGGGGAAAGTATCGGTGGAGGGACGGGTTATTACAAATGGTATCAGAGCCGACGACGGGTCACCTGCCAAGGGTGGGAAGGTACACTGGACGAGGTTGGTCCAGGTGCTTCTCATGAGGGGTAGGGAACGTCGGAGATCTGGGCTTGCGAATATATTCTGGAGCCAAGGACGGCTCCAATTTAAGGTGGTGGTATTGTAATACCACGATATTCGGCAGTGGTTGAACGAATGTAATATAAGTAATGATTTGTCCTTCCCTAACACCGAGGACTGATGGGTTCACTTGACTGAGATGTGGGGAAAAACTTCTCAGTTAAGCGTACTCGGCCGGGAGTAGTCACAGGATGGGTGACCTCTCGGGAAGCTGCTGCTGGATGACCGCAGTAGTGCCGTTAAAAATCCCACACTGCTGGATAACCGCAGTGGGTAAGTGGGAACAATATCGGTGTTAGTTGGGATATAACTAGGGACGGGTTGCTTGTTCTCGGATGGGAGATTATGCTAGGACGTTGAGCTAGATACTAGTCTCACAAGAGGCAAGGAACGTCTACATTATACCGAGGCCTTTTCAGCACAATTGGCTCCAGAGTTGGCAGAAAACTCTGCAGTTAAGCATGCTCGGGTGGGAGTAATCCAGGGATGGGTGACCTCCCGGGAAGTTGCTGCTGGATAACCGCAGCGATGCCCGTTGAAAACCCCACACTGCAGGATAACCGTAGTGGCTAAGTGGGGACAGTATCGGTGGAGGGACGAGTCATTACACCTTCCCTGCGGAGTTTCTTTTGGCTCGAACAGTTTCACTCCGCATATTGGTGCGTATGGAGACAATGATGCAGGATTACGGATGACTTCCTCATTTAGCATGGTCTTTAGTCACTGGTGATACGTTGAAGGGATGCCTTATTGTCATGAAGTCACGGTCTCCCTTGTATCATATGGTAGTCCGGCTCATTTTCTATGACTTCAAATTTCACTTTTTACTGAACGGGTCCTACTGATAAATTCAGATTGACATACCTGTATGTACTGGTATGGTTTCCTTCAAAGTCCGTCATTTTGGTGGGCTACCGTACAATCTTGCATGGGCTAACCTTGGATGTCCTGAGAGTCTTGAGAGTAATCACATTCGAAGATGCTCCTGTGTCGATGAGGGCCCTTCTGAACTCTGAACCCTTGATGTGTGCGGTAACATGTAGGGCCCGGTTGTGACCTTCCTCTGACATCATGTCGTCTTCTGTAAAAGTAACATTATTTACAGATGTTTTCGATGCAGTTAGGACTTCTGGACGTGAAGGAGTCAGGTGTACGTCCAGAGATATTTTATTAATTGCAGCAAACGTCTCGGCCCGTTGATTCTTCGAGAGGTGCAAGAGTTCACACAAGCTTTCCACTAGAGATGCCGCTTCCTGGTCCACTGGTCTCTGGTTCGTAGTAAAGTTGTTGATCTGAGGGGAACTAGTCCCCGATGTAGAGGTCTCTGGAACGCTCATATCTGATGTCATCTTGATGAGGAGATCAAGTATGCCGTTTACCGCTTCTTTGATTAGCTCTATGTTCTTCGTGTGAATCTCATGTACCCGTGCTAGTTTGCTTAATGTTGGAAATCTCCTGATCATGCCGTCAGATACGCCGTTAGGAGAAGGGGTATCTCCGTTGGAGGAACCGTCATGATTTGAGACTGTCGAGGCGGTTCTAAGACAAACCATCTCGAAACTGATTGAATAGTATTGAAGAAATTGACTTTACAACCGAGAGATTAACCTCCCGCTGTGGTCGCCAATTGTTTATGGGTGAAAACTATTTCTGTCGGTTTTGGTAATTTGGGGTGTGTGGATGAGAAATGAATCTAAACCTTAAACAAATGTACTGCACGTGAGTGCTTGTAGATTTGAGAAATCAATCTGTGCAAATCCGGTCTAAACCAAGAAATGGCCATTCCAGACTTGTTTCGGTCACAAAGTGAAGGGGATGGGGTTGATCTTAGGGAGGGAAGCGAATAAGGTGTTGAGATTGTGAAGGTTTTGGCCATGTATGACTTGTATCAGAAAGATGAACTGGCTTGCAGGATGTAAGCTATCAGTTCCGGTGTTTGAATACGATTGTATCAACACTTGCCTCTGTTTCCTTGTATTGCCTTGTTCATGTTTAGAAAATAGGGAGGAGAACCTATTTATACAAGTATTTAAGCCTAACCCTCGTATCTTGTGGGAAGTGGAGAAAGTGTAGTGATGCAGTAGTGGAGTCGTGTGTTAGTGTCACACGACCAGTCTTGCCCACTTCTCCCATCATCACTAACCGTCCATGACTTCCTGACACTTTCTTGTGATGGCGCGTTGTGCGCTGCACGTTGTAAACCGCCAGACCAATACCCCAGTATGTATCCCCCAGTTTGTGACATGAATGATGCCTCGAGTGTGTGGATCATGGGACCCAGGGAAAGTAGCATGTAATGCTAGATTAAATAACTAAGTTATTTAGGAAGTCGATACTTGTGAAGTATCGTGTGTATTCTATGCAGGTACTGCATCGAGTATATTCAGCATATATGAAGCATCGTTGTTTGAGCGTCTCAAATGAGCCTCATGTCCATCCTACTTCATGTGATGGTTTGGAGGTTGCGCAAGCAAGTCCTCCCTTGGCCAACCACATAGTGTGGTAGAGTGATGGGTGGTAATCACCATGATGCCTCACTGACCAATTAAATCCTGACCAGGGCTGTATAACCAAGCCGGTGAAGTTAGACGGACGAGATGATCTTTGAGACACTCATCTGCGACCGTTAGTGGAATTAGGGTTTTAGAAGAGGTGTGCAAGCACCACTTTTCAGTTTGGTCGAATCCAAGCTTGGGATGCGATTTTGGCATGGACGATCGGGCATGCGTGTAGACGGCATGCCGGTATACATGCCCATACCTCATTGTCCCGTGAAAGTGTGATCTGGACCGCTCAATTTTTCCGGCAAAGAGGAGCGGTCGGATTGATTTACGACAGAAGTTTAGTACCGCAAATGTCGCGCGTCATGCCTTCTTCAGGCGCGCGTTTCAGGACAACCAAGCTTGGTAGGTCCCGGCTAATTGGTTCGGCGTGTAGGTGGCAGGCTGGTGTACATGCCTATACCTTACTTTCCCATAGGAACGTGATCTAAGCCACTCAATTCGTCCAGCGAAGTTGAGTGGTCGAGATCAGTTTGCGATTGGGAAGTGTGACCACGCTAGTTTGGGTGTGCGAATTGGAACGACTAGGCATGGTCTCGGCCGATCGGGTGTTGTAATGGCCCTCAAGCTCGTCAACGCTATTAGACTAGTCAAGTGACGAATTAGACGATATTAACTCGAGTAGTTTAACATGAACGTTAACTAATATAAATTAATCTAACAACGATTTGGATACGAAACTAGTATCGTTAGATAGATCTCGAAAAGTTACGTGGAACGGACTACTCGAACGTGTGAATCTGATATCAGATGAGGAAGAAAACACCAGGACCATTTGAAGAGCAACGTTAACCGACTGTGGCTGCCCATATCAATTTTTGGGTGCCTTTAACAATCCGGGCCGACCTTATCAACTCAACCGAGGGGATAACTCTCATTTCTATTCTTTCTTCTTCTTTATTCTTCTTCATCTTTCTCTTTCTTCATCTCGTTTTCCTTCTTCATCTGTCCTTCTTTTTCTGGCGATTCTGAGAGATTTGAGTGATGAAATTAACTGATGAGATTAGGTTATGAGATCATAGAGTAGTTGTTGGTGATGGTGCGGTTATCACTAGTTGATTCAGATTCAAGAGAAGGGGTGAGTTGGAGAAGAAAACTAGGGTTTCTGATTAATGAGTTTCAGTTGAGGATTTAGGTTGTTTTGAGGATGAAGTCAAGTAATTAGTGATGGGTATCATGAGTTGCGAAAAATGAAGAATATTAACAATTTAATTTCAGTTCTCGGTGAAGAATCAAGGAATTAGGGTTTCAGTTTGATTCAGGGTTTGGATGGAATTAATAGGTTTATTGAATTGTTAACAGATGAAGAACGAATGGGTTCTGTTTAATTGAGGTTGAAGATTGGTTTTGATTGTGAATCGAAGGACTAGGTTTGGTTCTGTTTGAGTGAAGATTTTGGGAATATGCTGTGATGAACTGTGGGTTAGGAATTAGATGGTGATGAGCTGAATCGGATCAATCTAAAGAAGGGTTGATTTCAATTGGTGAGGAGAATCGTTTGAGGTAATTGTTCTCCTTTGTGATTTTGGTTAAGTTATGCAAATTGTGGTTGAATCTATTGATTTGTCTATAGACAGAGAAGTTCATAATTGAGATTGGGTAATTATTGTTGTTAATAAGATTGTGGTGTGGATTAAATCTAGAATCTGTTAGATGGATACTAAGTCAGTTGTAGGTGGTGTTTGAAAAGTGAATGAGTTTAGCATCATGCTTGAGTCTGTTGTTGTAATTTGGATGAGTGGGTGATTTCAAGACATGGGAATTATAGGTAATTTTGATAATGAAATAGTTAGAGTTGAGTTAACTGTGGTGGTGATGTAAGGTGCAAGGGAATGTTGTGTTTTTTGCTGAAATTGAGATGTGGTTGGATATAGCCAGCGATATCATTTTGATTGGCAGTTCATTGAGGGACATGAAATGAGTTTGGTAGTGGTGTTGTAATGAAGCCACAAAGTTAGTGATGAACAAGTTGTTTGGGATATGAAGTTGAAGTTGGCGTAGAGATGAGACTGAGATGGATTGTGTTGGTACTGAAATACATGGAACGTAGTAGAAGAGTGTTAACCGAACTTGAAAGTTGTAATGTAATGGTTGTGGTCTGTTGTTTGTTTGTTTTGAGATTGGTTTGCGATTGGGAAGGAGGGTTAGATGAAGTTGTTAAGTGGATCTTAGGGGAAAGCTTGTCTCTGCTTTTGCAGTTAGTTGTTAACAACGATCAATTCAAAGGATGAACCAGTGGATCATGAATCTCAAGGTATACGAGGCTTGTCATCAAAAGAGGTGGGAATGCATTTAACAGTTTTGTAATCATTGTTATTTCTTTTACGAAAGTCTTTGTTTAATAAACTCATGCATTGTCTATTCGTTTATTCCATGCTTTGTTTATCTTTATGATTGTCTTTAGGAAATGAGAATTTCCATCTATGGTATATTGGATACGCTCCTTCATATTCTTATGGCTAGGGCGATACACCGCGATATTAATAATAGGTGTGGAATTGGCATCAATATTACGGGTGTGTAACTTTCACCCACAGATTGCTTTACATCTTCAGTATTACGGTGTGTAAAAGTCACCACAGAAATTATAAGGTGTGTAAATGTCACCGCAGAAACTAAAGGAGGAGTTTAGGTCCTTATACATGATTGTTTATTTTAGTGGTTTTTTTGTCTTCTAATGTTTGGGAAAACATGTAATGTTTTCCAAATCTGTTTTCCAAAATCTGTTTTCCAAATCTGCATATGATTACTTAGAAGTTAAATGTTAATTATTCCCCATTTTCAGTTTTAGTGACATAGCTGAGTTGCGCAACGAAAGTTCCGAGAAGTTAACTTCGTTAGTTGATTATATGTTGATATGTTGATTGTGTTGTATATTCTTTTGAAAACCAAATGATTATTTTATATATATATCATTGGAAAGGAATTCTTGTATATGTATTTCTAAGCGGGGTTAGCTTTGAGTTAAATTTTTGTAGCAGATTTCTTAATTGAAAGTTCAAGTGTATAATTTGGATTTGTTAGTGCCTCTTTATTTAGTTAAATTCTTGGTTTAGTCAGCTGTTATCTTAGGGGGTGCTACAGGTGTGGAGATAGATGGGTCCACGATGATCATGTTGATGCTCACTGGACCTGCTCAGTCGACTCCTAAACCCTCCATTCGATCAGTAGAAAACGGACGTTTTGCGATCAATGCAAACCCTAATTAGGGTTTTGTCGGCCGTGCGGCATGCCCACTTTGGGCGCACGATCCGGAATGACCAGCCATGGTTGGTACTGACCGATCGGTCATGTATGTAGGCGGGCCTACAGTGAGCGTGTTGACATGCTCTGGTCCCTTTGAATCTACATCTACACCCTCCATCTATGCCTACGAAGATGTAATGTGCCACAAACCCTAATTTAGGGTTTTTCGTCCATACTGCTTTGGCTTGGACGGTTTGGCAAGCTATGCCACCCTTTTATGGAATCCGACCATGCGGGGCCCACATAGGGTCGGTAGTGAGTATTCCAATACCTGCTTGGGGTCATGGATTCGATCTAAGCCATCCAACCATACTTGGTGAAGTTGGATGGTCGTGATCATTTCTGAGACTGATATGGACAGTCCATATTCAAATATGCTCAATCGGGCTAGTATAACACCCCGAGAGTTGCAGCATGTATGGGTGTTTCGTACATGCTTCATTATTAATGCTTGGAGGTTTGTGTTGCTCTGCTGAGAACAACACTCAGTCGTCATGCCGCACCGATAATGAGTACAGGAAATACAAGGCTGGTCATGCATTAATTAATAATGCTGTAAATTCACAGGGTATATGGGATTGTTGCTACATGCTCCAACCTGGATGAATTTCGTGTATTTAATTCACAGAATACTGGGATTGTTGCCACATGCTCTATTCTAGGTGAATTAGTAAAGTGAATAAGTATTCATCACTTATCAATGGATTTATCTTTTGCAAGATGTTAGCGCATAATTTTGGCTTTTACAATTTTAGCCTTAAATGAAAATCCACCATCAACGCCGGAATACACAATTAAACTAATCACAAAAGTAATAAATTTAATCGTTTATACTCACATAAGAAAATCTCTGGAGCGATGACTAAGTTAATCATAAAAACAACCAACCCAGTCGAAAATGCTCAAACATAAGACAAACTTACGGAGTCATAACTAAATAATCACACAAGATGATTAATTTAGTTCAATATGCTCGACATAAAGTACCTTACGGAACACAACTAAGCTAATTACAAAAATAATCAACTTGGTTGTCTAGTGCTCGACATAAGACACAATACGGAGTCTCACAGTAATAGACAAAATATGGATCAGGGAAGATCAATTACTGCGGAATACACAAGGATTCATTCTATAATTCCATCACCATTTGCACAATGACACACAATAGACATAATCCTTGAATCACAAAATATTTTAACCTATCTTACATCAATAATTGACAATATAGGCTTAACTTTTGTGTTTGTCAAAAGTCTATTCATTCTTTCATCAATACTTGCATATCAATTCATGAACAAATTTACTTTTGACAAAGTATGGGACAATCAAGTTCACGGACGTAAACACACATATCCCATAACAATATTGCAATATATAAAACCATAAATATTAATACTGCAAAAATCATCTTCCAAACAAGTTTAGAATTTAAGCCAATAAATCTAAAAACAAGAAGATAAAAACTTTGGACATAGCTATGTGTAATCACAATAATGGATATTCCAAACACTAGTTATTCTTCTAATCAAAAAAAAAAAAAAAATTACTAGGCAATAAGACCTTTGAAGAATTCTTTATCGTCCCCGAACTCCTTGTCGTCAACAGCCATTGGAACATAAGGTTCATTAAGGTAGGAGTTTATATCAATAAACCTTCTTGGTTTTTGTTGTCGAACCAGGGCCTTCTGAATCTCATGAGTCTTATACACAAAAGCCTTTATTTGTTGAATGTCCTTTCGCAGCTCCTTCAACACTTCAAGAACATCGGAAAGCTTCTGAGAATTTGAAGAAACAACTCTTGGCTTCCTCACATTCCTTCTTTTTCTTTTCAATGTTGGAGGCAATGGAGATTTTTATTTTTCCCTCTTGTTTGATGGCTTAACAATCATATTACCGTCCTTTCCATCAGATGACATCATACTTGGAGTTTCCATGAATGTATGGGTTTGTGAGAGGAAATCACAATTAACTCAACAAGTAGTCTTGAGATAAAAAGAGGTTTTTAATAAGGAAAAGGAATATAGGGTTTGAAACCTTTAAACAGGTTCGCAAACGACCAACTCTTAGCCCTATGAAGAGTAAAATTGTCGATAATACCCTTTCTTTTGTTTGATAGAAAAAAAGAAAAGAAACTAAGAAAAGAAGAGAAACTTTTCCTAAAGGCCTGAAAAATAAAAAATAAGTGTCTCTTTTGATCAGGCACATGAGACAAGATTTCAAAAACAACACAATAAAGTTGCGTTGTGGTGAATAATAATTTGTCCACCATTTTCCTCTTGAGAGGAATCCACAGACCTTTGTCTATCAAGACCATTTGACCATATTTTCTTTTCTAATGGTCGTAGTTTATCCTTGGAAACTAACTTCTTAGACGAAGATAAAATCTTACATACCTTAGCAGTCTTCTGAGCCAGTTTAAGCTTTCTTGCTAAATTATTTGCTCTTCGTTGAAGTTTGTTGAGGTGCCTTTGTTTGTGTTTTAACTTATAACACTTTGTTATGGGATATGTGTGTTAGCCTTAAATGAAAATCCACCATCAACGCCGGAATACACAATTAAACTAATCACAAAAGTAATCAATTTAATCGTTTATACTCACATAAGAAAATATCTGGAGCGATGACTAAGTTATAACACACATATCCCATAACAAAGTGTGATTATTTAGTTATGACTCCGTAAGTTTGTATTATGTTTGAGCATTTTCGACTGGGTTGGTTGTTTTTATGATTAACTTAGTCATCGCTCTAGAGATTTTCTTATGTGAGTATAAACGATTAAATTGATTACTTTTGTGATTAGTTTAATTGTGTATTAACTTAGTCATCGTTTAATTGTGAGTATAAATGATTAAATTGATTACTTCCATTTCATCAAGAGTGGAAGCAAGACCTTTGTTCCCAGTGTATTTTCTCCGATTTGGACACTCGTTTGTAAATGACCAAATCCCTTACACTTAAAGCACTGAGGTATATCCTCATCATCAGTTTCATCAATATCCTTGTTTTTAGGAGGAACACGATTATGATGTTTGACTTATGTCTTAGGCTTATCTCAAGAGAACCGTTTACTTCTCTTCAACAAAAGATCCCTAAACTGTCTTGTGATCATCGAGACTGATTTGTCAAGATCTTCATCTAGTGAATCTGTCTCAGAGTGATCATCTTCAGAGATATACACTTTTATACTTTTATCAAGTAATTTAGTGTCCTTTAGTGCTTTGTCCTCGTTAACAAAATCTTGTTGTGTCATTTACTTTTCTTCAGATAACAATTGTTTAGTTATAATAAAGTAAATTACATTGTACGTTAATCCAAAGCATTTGACATTGATCCTTTGTCTCGACTTTGTCCGTAAATGATCACACAAGGTATCAGACTTGTTGGTTAATATCGAAAAGATTGTGGTATACTTGGTACCCTCGTCATTTTAAGCTTCCTTCATTTCCAATTCTTATCCCACTGTTTGTCCAAGTATGTTATGTATCGGTTACCGCATCATTTGTGACAACATATGAATTAGTTACAACTTTCCTCTTATTCTTTCTGACATCTCTAAAGTTTGTGGAGCAAGATATTTATTTAATATTTGCTTTTGTATAACGGTTTTCTGATATCGAGATGACCCATATAAAGGACATATGGTAGATCACATATTATCAGATTGAATAAAGAGATTATCTTGGTTCTGCTTTGAGCTCGGCACCAGAATTATTGCTTTATTCTTCGTCTGATCTGAAGAAGAGAGAATTCTTGGTTTGAAGTTAAATTGAATTTGGCCAGAGTGCAAATCAAGTTTCTCATCACCCGTTTTCTCGATGAAATCCTCTGTAGATATCTGATAGTTTGACTCTGGTATCTTCGAAAGAGTAGGGCATTGTTTCATCGAGTAACCGAAAAATACAGAGTAGTAGCATAATTTTGGTAACTTTTTATACCTGAGTGCATTTCTTTTTTGAAGCTAAGGTAACCATCATCCCATATAGAAAATATTATTAATTTCAATACTAACACGAACTATGGCATATTTGGTCTATTCAGATGCTTCAGCATCAGATATAGGTCTTGGTTCTCCATATTGTGCATTCATCGATGTAACTTTCTGAGTATTCAA
The DNA here is from genome assembly GCA_023529315.1 of Papaver bracteatum. NCBI lineage: Eukaryota > Viridiplantae > Streptophyta > Magnoliopsida > Ranunculales > Papaveraceae > Papaver > Papaver bracteatum. The sequence goes on from JAJJWX010001877.1 coordinate 6,887,053, forward strand.
CATCCTCAGGGGAAGCCCATGGAACTGGATACAAAAATGAACATACTTAAATTCATACTCTTTAGGGAAAAGATTTCCAATTAACAAGAGTTCATTATTTAATGACCATGGAGTGTGTTGTAGAATAAATTCAAAATCACAGAGATGGTAAATTCTCACCATATTAATATTATTTCCAAGTTCAAAGATACTCATTGAACCAGACGACCTCAACAATTTTTCTAGTTGTTCATTGAGAATGAAATAAACATATATTATGTCATTGATTGTTTTTGAAGACTAAAGCTTTCTCCATTGGAAGGCTATTCGATGGTACATATGGATCTTCAAACTCAATATATTGAGGGTAATGAAAAATATTAGAGATTTTGTTTAAAATATATTCGTAATCTTGATTTGAAATAGAATATACAACATAATAAACATAGTCGAAGACTCATCGCCACGAAACTTCCGTTGCGCAACTCTGAACTGTCTCTGAAACTGAAAGTGGGAATGGGTGAGCACATCATCCCTAAAAGGGGTGCCCAGTAGAAATAAAAACTAACGGTCAAGTAATCATTATTATGATTTGAAGACAATGCAGGTTTTATTATTATGATTTGAAGACAATGCAGGTTTTATCGAAAGACGATAATACACGGAAAGACAATAAAACATATTGTAGAAACTTAACTTTCCCAAAGTAATTTAAAAGAACAGTAAACATCCATGTATGATATGTGTGTGTTGCCGCACATAAGGAAGAGTAATATTTATGCCAATTCCACACCGATTAGGTAATATTGCGGTGTATCTCCCTAGCCATAGAATGAGATATAAAGGAAGAATATTTTTTGGCCATGTAATATTGCGGTGTATCGCCCTAGCCATAGAATACTGGATATTATGTCGGCACACATCTCATACCACACAGAGCACACAAAGATATGCATGAATTTCACAACACAAAGATTGATTTGTAAAACAATAATGAATGTAATAGAGTTCGTTATCGATTCCCACATCTTTTGATGACAAGCCTCGCCTACCTCGAGATGTACAATCCACTGGTTTGTCTTTTGAATCGATCGTTGTCAATAAAGAGTAACTGTCAATCACAGAAGCACTCTAAGAGATTAATCAAAAGGCTCACACAAGACTCCTAACATAATCTCATAATTTTGTCTAGTTATAAACTAAGTGAACTAACTAATGGCTTTAACTCTATTACTAGTTCCATAACCTGGTAATAAGCGATTTTGAGATAAAACAATATCTATTAATCCAAATAGGTTCAATTTGGGTATCATCAGAAATCCCTCGAAAAACCCTACAACTTTGCAAAAGGAACCGGAAGCTAATTCAGACAAGAAGTGGTCCAAAAACTCAAAATAGGATATATGTCCCTAAGCCCAAGCCCATTAGGCCTGACCCATCGGGTTAACCCACAACCCGACCCACTACCCACTAGGTTTGACTTGTCTGAGTCATATATCTGACTCATCTTATTCACCGACTCACCGAGTCAACTCAGTAAATTTCACAAACAGTTGATAGGCATTTCTAAGCATATTCAAATTCCAAACAACTTGTACACAGCGCAAGTACTCAACTTTAGGTGTTCATAATTTAATCATCCACGATCCAAATGAGACACCGGATAGCTCTTTATAAATAAGGGAGTCTCCTAACTTTCTAGTTATCACTAGAAACCAAATCCGACTCTAACATACACATAAACGTCCATTAACATGCATACTCACCCCAGTTTCCAGATTCCAATCAGAACGATGCAACTTTGAAAAATCATAAATAATTCATTACTTATCCAAATTGAGTGAATCAAAGTTCTGTACAAAGATGAAAGACTCATCTACAAATCTCATTTTATAGTCCAAGACTAATTCTCGACGTAAGGTATCATTAAAGGTATCTAGATATTGAACATCAAACACTAAATCCACATAAAATGAATATTGATATTCATGACTAACAATAAGATTGATTCATTACTATTTTCTATGTATAAAAACTATCCAAACAATAAAAACGTACAAGGACCGTTTAGAAAGATTACCTTGATTGATTTAACCAGTTTTCCATTATCCAAGATTATCAAACATCATCATATTATCACCTTTGTTACCATACACCATTAATCCTCCTCCACCAAGAACTTATTCTCTACATTAATACTATGTCCAAACAGTTTCTCAATCTCACCTACTCAGATTTTACTCACTTTCTATCTAGTTCTATTTCTATGAACCAACATCATCCTGTAAATATTTCTTTTAATCTTTACTCTCAATTTCCAAGCATACCTCTCCTAACTCTCTCTTTATCTTATTCATTAGGGCCAATCAAAATTCTATTTATTTATTTTCTTATTTTCTTTACTTTATATCCAACCTACTACCAAGCTGTTGATCTCCCCTTTCAACCCCTCGATGTTTCCCTTACACAGACACACCACCACCTTCCATCATGCATAGAAAATAAATATCAAGATTCTCATTTAATTAATTAATTGATATGCAGTTTATTCAATTACACTCCCGCTACACCAAAATAGGGATTTACTATTTACTATTCCAATTAGAGTACTTTGGTCTATTATTAATGAGAGGTTCTAACAATGGTCAACGAAATGGTCAAACGGTCAACGGAAGTTGGCTGATTTCCACTCCATCCTTCGAGTCTTGTATCTTTTTCGTCCGGTATCCGATCTACGCGTTTGAGTAGTCCATACCGCATAAATTTTCGAGACCTATTCAATGATACTAGTTTCATATCTAGATCATTGTTAGATTAATCTATATTAAATAACATTTGTGTTAAACTAATCAAGTTATTATCGGCTAATTCGTCACTTGAACGGTCTAATAACGTTTAAAATCTTGAGGGTCCTTACAGATTACATTCTTTATAATTTATTGTTTTAAGTTCATGAACTACCGATTTGAGAAATAACCAGCTTGGGTATGCGTACCTTAGCTACCTGATTTGAGTTTCCAAACTCAGCAGGATTTTTCGGGTAGAAAAGTTCCGCCAGTACGTGTACGTGTACCTAAGGTGACTGGTTTATGAGTTCGTAAATTCCAAACTCAGCAGAATTTTTCGGGAGGAAAAGTTCCGCCAGTACGCGTACCCAACCTGTCTCCTTTACCAATACCGTATGCACACATATGCACACACTTGGTTTCCGGCACATGGATTTATACACTAATGTGCGAACACATTATATATGCTTATATCCATAGATGGTAATCTCAAATCTACATTTCAATCATCGAAACATTCTTCTATAATGTTATAACAGTCGTTATTCACAACTATCGTCATCAAAGCTATTTTCAAGATTGAAACGTCATCATGACTTTCGTCACGGATAAAGATGAAAAATGGTTAAAGCGAAAGCTTACCAACACATATTTTGATAAATAGATAGGCGAGTAGACTCGGCTCGAAATAGAAAATGTGTGTGTATGAAAACTATCATACTTATACGACTTTTGTCTCAAGAGTAAGAGATAGAGTAGATAGACTTTTGAGTGATAGATAAGTTCAAGTCTTCAAATACCTTTTAGTTGGATGAAGTTACACTGGTTCCTTGAGTAGTTTTTCGTCATCGTAAGATGATCGCCATGGAGTCTGGAGCTCAACTACACTCAACTATCCTAGTCCGAGACTTATCTATAAGTAGACTAGGAATCAAGACATATAGTTTTGACAACTAAATTTGACAAACAAGCTTGAGATAGCAACGCTTGCGAGTTCGACCGAGCAATGCTCTAACAATCTCCCATTTTTCAATTTTAGTGACAAAACTATCAATACATTTGGATTACAAAATAGATAAAACTTTGTAGCTACTCGTCCATATGCTTGATCTCCTTGGTGCTTCAAAATTACTCGAAAACTTCGTCTTTTCCAAGTACTCCCATGATTCCATAGATGTTCAGTTTAACATCATATTTGATGAAGATCCGTAGCCATAATAATGAGAAAACAAAAGCTCTCGATCATTGTTATATAATAGTCAAAGTATTATTACACAGTATCAAAGTTCAATTGTATCACAACTTTGACAACAATACTACGGTGATATGTATCGCTCCCCCTTAGTCAATACTTTCATCTCAACATGAAAACCACTCCCCCTTACATAATGATCCGAAAACCATATGTATTTGTAGTGTGAACTACATATTAATTCTCCTCCTTTTTGTCAATAAAATTGGCAAAGGTACGAAAACGGGATCCTAATGAAATTTCCACAGAGAGTCAGAGACGCTTCAAGACCAAAGAAAAGTACATATCAACTTTGTTTAGATGCAATCATAAATCCGAAGCTAAATGCATTCATCAAGGAGTTTATAAAGATACAAGATAACTCCTAAAATATTCCACAACCGCACACCCCACAAAGATATGGAAATTAAGCAAAAGTTCAAAATAACTCTCTCCCATTTGATGTCATTCCCGAAAGAACAACAAGAGCGACCTTACTTTTACGAGAAAAAATAAGGATTTCTTTGGACACCAAAAACCACAAAAATGATTTTGTATCCAAAATTCTCAATTAAACTAATCACAAGAGAACCCATGATTAATTTAGTCGGAATACACAACCAAATTAACCACAAATGAATCTATGATTAGTCTAGTTGGAAATGCTCACATAAGAATACTTATGGAGACGCACAGTATATACATAAGATATGGATCAGGTAGGATCAATACTGCGGAATAGACAAATATTCATTCTATTTTCATCACTATTTGCATAACGACATATAATAGACATAATCTTTGTAGACAAAAGAATTTAACCTATGTTCCATCAATAAATGACATAATAGGCTTAACTTTTGTTTGTCAAAAGTTCATCGATCTTGTATCATTACATGCATATAGACATATGAAAGAGATAACTTTTGACATCGTATGGGACAATAATAGTTCACGGATGCAAACACACATATCCCATAACATATTGCAATATATAAAACCATAAAGATTAATACTGCAAAAATCATCTTCCAAATCAACTTTAAAATTTAAATAAATAAATCTAAAAACATTGCAAGATGAAAACGTTGGACATAGCTATGTGTACTCACAAGAATAAAAACAAGAATAAAAATTCTAATTATCCTTCTTAAACAAAAACAAGAATAAAAATTCTAGTTATCCTTCTTAAACAAAAACAAGAATAAAAATTCTCTTAAGAAGTTTCCTAGAGAAATAAATCAGATTTCTTTGATTATTTCATACCTTTGAAAAGGTCCATTAAAATAGGAGTCACTGATATCCTTGATTTTTTTGATCGTAGAGATACCATGTTAATGAGTTAGAACATTATTTTTTCGGTCAACGAGATGAGCAAGATGCCTGGCTTTGACGCAGTCAAGGATAACCTTCTTCTGGTTCCTGATCAAGATGTTTTGATTATCAAGGATTTTTGCTTGTCGATCAATAAGTTGGTTTATCTGCAATTGAAGGTTAGCAAGCTCATTCTTAACCTCATTTTGAACGAGAATTAAATCCTTGATATATTTTCCTATCCAAGAGTTATACTCTTTTCTTCCAAGCATCTTTTTCAGAGTCAGATCTTGAACTGAATCACATCATTTGGAGTCTTCTTCCATCTCAATGTTTACTTCTTTTAGTGGTTCAACAGAGGTTCCCATAAACATCCTTTTATGGGAATAAGATAAACACATACAAGAAATATATATATGTTATCAACCAAGGGAGAAATACCCTTGATAGAAACCCTAGATTTTCTTAAAGAATACTTGGACGTTTGTGGACCCGAAAAATATACCAGAAGATCAAGAAGGACCCAAGAGAAAATACATACTGTTTCTCAAAATGTCTCTTTCAACCAACGCTCAATATCTGATGAGATAGAGCAAAAGAGTTACATTAGATACAGAGAGAATAACCAAAAAATCTCAACCTGTGCAACAGACATCAAACCTACAGAACGGGTGGTAACCAAAAAAAGACTTGAGCATCTCTCTTGTAAAAATCCTTGCATCTCTCAAGTTAGACCCAAGGATGAGAGTACCTATAGTTAGGTAGCAGGATGAGATATGATCTCACCATGAGTGTTGAGAGATGATTTGGGGATACCATTTGACAGTCTGAATTTTGTATTTCTTTCCTCTCTTTGACTATTTTCAAATCCATAGAAATTTCTTACAGCCCTTTTTGAGAATCCATTAGATGGAACTTTTTGATGACTAAGTCTAGGGCCTCTAGAGATTGGTTATAGAGGATTAACTGAGATAGGTCTCCACCTTCTAAACTTATATATACAAGTTTTATTCTCATAGACACTAGGAAACTATGTTTTTGTGGTGCAGTTTGCACCATGAGAATGGACACGATCCCTGTAAAGATTTTGAAATAAGTGATCATTATAAATCTTTTTATGAGAATTCTAGTTTTCTGTGGGAGTGAAATCTATTGATGATGTCGCCAGATGATTAACTTGGTTGACGGTAAATAGAAGAAGATTTTTAAGATCGAAGATCTGTTTCTTCCTAGCAAATTTTCTGAATCCCGGTTAATTGAATCTCCCGCTCCAGGTATTATTTCAAGACGTTCTGTATATGAGCCTATTCAAATGGGAAACATTGTTTAGCACTATGATTCATTTTTCCACAGAAGGAATAAGTTCTTGGAAGAGAATTGTTGAAAGGTATATGTTTCAAACCCATGTCTCGTTTGGAAGCATGTCGTTTATTTTTTGCAAGAACTTCTTTTGGTGAGTTTTTTTTCATGTCAGGTAACTTACATTGAGAATCAACAAGTGACATAGAATAATTTCTCATTACAGTGTTTTACTTTGTCAAGGAGATCGATTGTTTTTGGGCTAGGTGAAGAGATTTTTCAACACGAAGGTTGTTCAAATTAGATGAATGTGTCTCAATCAAACGTTTTTCTCTAATTGTTCCCTATTTAACAATATTCTCAAGGATACTAATCTTTTCTTGTTGCATTATGGTTTCCTGAGTGAGTATTTTAATATTGTTAGAGAAGGACTCAATAATTTTATAAAGTTCACGTTCTCGACCAAGAGACTTCTCAAATTCATCCAAGAGCTGAGAATGATTGCGAAAATCAATTGTCTCAGTTGGATTTTCTTTAGTTCTGGTGATATTCCTTTCTACTTATGATATCATGTCAATTGTCTCGTTTCTTTCTCTGGATTCGGAAGAATCAGCCAAGGAATTATCCTTTGAGGAATAACCAAGACGCTTGACATAGTTAAAGTATGGTGAATAACTATGTCAAAGTATGGGACAATCAAGTTCACGGACGTAAACACACATATCCCATAACAATATTGCAATATATAAAACCATAAAGATTAATACTGCAAAAAATCATCTTCCAAACAAGTTTAGAATTTAAGCCAATAAATCTAAAAACAAGAAGATGAAAACTTTGGACATAGCTATGTGTAAACACAATAATGGATATTCCAAACACTAGTTATTCTTCTAATAAAAAAAAAGTGTGATTATTTAGTTATGACTCCGTAAGTTTGTCTTATGTTTCAGCATTTTCGATTGGGTTGGTTGTTTTTATGATTAACTTAGTCATCGCTCCAGATATTTTCTTATGTGAGTATAAACGATTAAATTGATTACTTTTGTGATTAGTTTAATTGTGTATTCCGGCGTTGATGGTGAATAACCAAGACGCTTGACTTGTAAGGTCTTTAAATGTGTTTGCCTGCTCTGATACCAATTGAAAATGTGGGGGTCTAACAAACTCACCCAATATTTCGATTAGCAATCTGTATGGACTAACTCTAATATACTTTTAAGAGAATCAACTAGACAGTCAGATTCAATCTTAATAAAAAATATATCAAGAAGTTAATATCTCTATCTATCGATTTGATCTATACTCAAACAAATAGAAATATGTGAGTCTTTATCAAATACAAGAGATATAAACTTGGATGGTACCAAAGACCAATATCTAAGGATCAATCAATTTCCAATCAACAACCAAAGATTGGATTTCACAATTGATCGATACAACGCACAACCTGTGATATTTCAATTATATAACAAAATATAATGCGAAATAGAACTAGCACGGATACCAGAAGTTTGTTAACGAGGAAACCGCGAATGCAGAAAACCCCCGAGACCTAGTTCAGATTGAATACCACATTGTATTAAGATGCTACAGACACTAGCCTACTACAAACTAACTTCGGTCTGGATTGTATTTAAACCCTAATCAATCTCACACTGATTCAAGGTATAGTTGCGCTCCTTACGTATCTGATCCTAGCAGGATGCTACACACTTGATTCCCTTAGCTGATCTCAACCATAACTAAGAGTTGTATACGACCCAAAGTCGAAGACTTGAATAAACAAATATGTATCACACAGAAAAGTCTACGATAATAGATAAATCCGTCTCCCACAGATAAACCTATGAGTTTGTTCCGTATTTTAATAAAAATCAAGGTGAATAGGAACCAATCGATAACCCGGACTTATATTCCCGAAGAACAACCTAGAATTATCAATCACCTCACAATAATCTTAATCATATGGTAGCGAAACAAGATATTGCGGAATCACAAATGATGAGACGAAGATGTTTGTGATTTCTTTTTATCTTGCCCTATCGGATATCTCAGGTCAATCTTTTAATTGAACTTATACGATATAAAATGGCAAGATCAGATCGCTCAACTACAAGAGAAGTAGTTTCGTCTGGCTTCACAATCCCAATGAAGTCTTTAAGTCGTTAACCTACAGGGTGTCGAGAAGAAACCTAAGGTTAAAGGATAATCGACTCTAGCTAAACCAATTAGTATCACACAGGAGGTGTGGGAATTAGTTTTTCCAGTTGCTAGAGTTCTTCTTTGTATAGTTTTCAAATCAGGGTTTGCAATCAATGTTAGCTTAGTAACAAAGCATTCAATATTTACTGTTAGATGAAAAACCTGAATCAACCAAGCTAATATATTTCAACCGTTAGATCGAAACTTAGCTTGTCACACATAAATGAAATGTATTTCATTTAGGTTTGAGTAACCGCACCTAAACGTGTACACTTAGTTGGTTCACAAATAGTTAACCAATGGTTAGACATATGAGCACTTTCGTATTAACCGTATTTATCTTTCTCATAACTAGTTCAAATGACTTCAAAAGAATTAGTTGAAGAGTTGTTCAATTGCTTAGGTCTTTATACATAGACACAATTGAAACAAAATCAGTTTGATTCATTTGAATCAATTCATGAACAATATAGCCATGGTTTGCAAAGATTGCATTCCTTATAATTTATTGTTTTGAGTTCATGAACTACCAATTTGAGAAATAACCAGCTTGGGTACGCGTACCTTAGCTACCGGATTTCAGTTTACAAACTCAGCAGAATTTTTCGGGTAGAAAAGTTCCGCCAGTACGCGTACGGGTACACGTACACGTACCCAAGGTGACTGGTTTATGAGTTCGTAAACTCCAAACTCCGCAGAATTTTTCAGGAAGAAAAGTTCTGCCAGTACGCGTACCTAACCTGTCTCCTTTACCAATACCGTATGCACACACTTGGTTTTCGGCACATGGATTTGTACACTAATGTGCGAACACACTATATATGCTTATATCCATAAATGGTAATCTAAACTCAATATTTCAATCATTGAAACATTCTTCTATAATGTTATAACAGTCGTTATTCACAACTATCGTCATCAAAGCTATTTTCAAGATTGAAACGTCATCATGACTTTCGTCACAGATAAAGATGAAAAATGGTTAAAGTGAAAGCTTACCAATACATATTTCGAGAAATAGATAGGCGAGTAGACTCGGCTCGAAATAGCAAATGTGTATGTATGAAAACCATCATACTTATACGACTTTTGTCTCAAGAGTAGGAGATAGAGTAGATAGAATTTTGAGTCATAGATAAGTTCAAGTATCCATATACCTTTTAGTCCGATGAAGTTCCACCGGTTCCTTGAGTAGTTCTTCGTCTTCTTAAGATGATCGACATGGAGTCTGGAGCTCAACTACACTCAACTATCCTAGTCCGAGACTTGGCTATAAGTAGACTAAAAATCAAGACATATAGTTTTGACAACTAAATTTGACAAACAAGCTTGAGATAGCAACACTTGCGAGTTCGACCGAGCAATGCTCTAACAAGATGCATTAATAATTTCAGACACTTTGTGATTAAACTCATCAAATGAATCTTCATCTTCCATACGAAGGTTTTCCAAATCAGAATTTAGGTTTTGAACCCTAGCTTCATTTTCAAAGGTATTCCCTTCAAATACGGTTTCTAAGATATCCCAAGCATCTTTAGACATTGTGCAAGTAGTCACATGATGTTGTAGCTCTGGGGTAATGGCATGGATGATATCATTTAATCCGTTAGAATTATGCTTTGTAGTAAGAATCTCGGCAGCATCATAGTTACCAATATCCTTTGGGAATGTTACATCGCCTTCTGTAACTTCCGGAGGATCATTGCCATTAACCACATAAACCCATGATTGAAAATCACGCTCTTGAAGAAAGGCACGCATATCAATTTTCCACCATAAGTAATTTGAGCCATCGAAGACTTGCAATACGTTTATAGAGATAACACTTCTGTCCATATTCAGATCGCTACAAACACAGACTTATAAGGTCTTAAATGTGTATGCATGCTCTGATACCAATTGAAAAAGCGGAGGTCTAACAACCACACCCAATATTTTGTTCGACAATATGAATAGACAAACTCCAATATACTTTCAAGAGAATCAAATAGACAGTTTGACTCAATCTATAGAAAAGTATATCAAAGAGTTTATATCTCTGTTTCACAATGTAATCATCAAATCAAACAGATAGAAATCCGCGAGCCTGATTATTATGTGAAATAAATTGAACGGTACCAAAGACTAATGTTCAAGTGTCAATCAATATAATCAATAACTAAAGGTTGGATTCACAATTGATTGATCTTAATAGACAACCTATGATATTTCTATTATATAACAAAATATAATGCAAAAAAGAAATAACATGGACACCCGAATTTCGTTAACCAGGAAAACCGCAAATGCAGAAAAACCTCGGGACATAGTCCAGCTTTGAAAACCACACTGTATTAAGCTTCTACAGACACTAGCATACTACCAATGAACTTCGGTTTGGAATGTAGTTGATCCCTAATCAATCTCACATTGATCAAGGTACACTTGCACTCCTTACATCTCTGAACCCCATCAAGATTCTACGCTCTTGATTCCCTTGGCTGATCTCACCCACATCTAAGAGTTTCTACGACCCAAAGTCGAAGACTTGTTAAACAAATCTGCCTCACACAGAAAAGTCTATTGGAATAGATAAATCTGTCTCCCACAGAAATACATACGAGTTTTGTTTCATCTTTTGATAAATCAAGGTGCACATGAACCAATTGATAAACCGGACTTATATTCCTGAAGAACAACCTAATATTATCAATCACCTCACAATAATCTTAACCGTATGGTAGCGAAATAAGATATTGTGTAATCACAAACGATGAGAGGAAGGTGTTTGTGACTACTATTTATTTTGCGCATCGGAGAATCAATCTCGAGCAAATCTTAGAGAAGATAATACTCAATACGATAGAACAGAGCAAGGCCAAAATACACAACTACAAAGAAAATAGTTGGGTCTGGCTTCACAATCCCAATGAAGTCGTTAACCTACAGGGTTTCGTGAAAAACCTAAGGTTAAAGGAGAATCGACTCTAGTCGCAACTAGTATCACACATGAGGTGTGGGGATTAAGTTTCCCAGTTGCTAGAGTTCTCCTTTATATAGTTTTCAAATCAGGGTTTGCAATCTTACTTACCTTGGTAACAAAGCATTCAATATTCACCGTTAGATGAAAACTTGATTAAACCCAAGGTAATATCTTTCAACTGTTAGATCGAACTTAGCTTATTATACACAAATGAAATGTACCCTCATTTAGGTTTGAGTAACCATACCTAAACGTTTACGCTATGTTGGCTCAACAGTAGTTAACCGAGGTTAGCTATATGAAAACTCTCATATCAACCTTATTCATCTTAACCACAACTAGTTCAAATGACTCAAATGAAACTAGTTAAAGAGTTGTTCAATTGCTATATTCTCATAGAAGTATACAAGAACACAATTGAAGCAAACTCAGTTTGATTCACTCGAATCAATTCATGAACATTATATCCACGATTTGCAAAGAATGCATTCCTTATTATATAAATGTATTAGTTCATGAACAAACCAATTTTAGAACTTTAACCACTCAAGTATGCAAACTTGTATGCATACTTAAAATAGACGGTATGAGTTTTGGTTTTTCCAATATGCAAACGGGTACGAATACTTCCAAACACAATAGAAATTTCTGGACCCAAACCCTTCACAACTATGCGTATGGCTATGTGTACTTAGGTACCCGGAATTTCACACTAACAGGTATGCATACTATAGTTCCGGTCATGGATCACATACATGCAAGAATGCATACTATGTTCATAATCCAATGATGGTTAAGTATTCTAAATTCTATTTCAATCATTGAAACTTTCTTATAGGATGACAATATCCGTTTTCACACACTGTTGGCATCAAAGCAATTTTCAAGTTATTGAAATAATCATAACGAAACATTCCAAATCTACACCAAATGATTGTATCACACAAACCATGTAAGATATTACTCGACGATTTTCACATGATCATCTTTTGACTTTCGTCAAGAATATAAGATGAACTTGGTTGAAGTGAAAGCTTACCAACACATATTTCGAGAAATATGTAAGCGAGTTAAACTCAGCTCGAAATCTCAAATGCGTATAATCGAATACTATATAGTAATACAACTTTTGTCTCAATATAGGAGATAGAGTAGAAATAGACTTCCCAAGTGATAGATGAGTTTTAGTCTCCACATACCTTTTGTTGATGAAGTTCCACAAGCTCTCCTTAGTAGTTCTTCATCTTCAATCGATGAACGCCGTGAAGTCTAATGCTCAACTACACAATTTATCCTAGTCCGTGATATCACTATAAGTAGACTAGAAATCAAGACTTATAGTTTTGATCATTAACATTGACAAACAAGCTTGAAATAGCAACGCTTGTGAGTTCAACCGAGCAGTGCTCTAACCGACTCCTAAACTGATTGTATTTTATGTTTGAAATATTTATCGATTGTGCAACAAAAAACTCTGAATCTATTTTTCTAAAAGTATTTGGTTTTAAGGTTCGATAATTTTTATCATTTCGCGAGCGCGATGTTGCGAACACATTATGCATATGATTATTGTTTAGGGATATTTTGACTTTGGGTCACATAAAAGTGACCAGATTTGCGTTTGGGTCACCAAATTTGTTTAATTATAGTTTGGGTCACAGGACCATCGTTGACCGCGTTGAAAGTTAACAAAGTTAGTTAAAAGTTGAAATGACCAAATACAACCTAAGGTTTAATTTATTTATCAAATCTACCCTTCAGGAGAGAAAATAAGTCTCATATTTTTCTCTTTATTTTGATCATGAATTCAAGAGGGGTATTTATGAGATCACGTGAATGGGTGCATGGGATCCGTGGAAAAGGAATGTATATGCCAATTCCGGTATCTACATTTTTTTCCAAAATTGTGGACCAAAAATCCGGCAGCATTTTGCAATTCAATGTAATTTAACTTTGTTTTTACATGTAAGATGCAAAAGCCATTGACAGATTTGTTAAAAGAGTTTGACAGTGCACATACCATCTGTTTGTGAAGTCGGATATAAGGAATCATCCGTATTGTAGTTCAACACTACGGTGATCAGACATCTGATAGGTGTAGAATGCACTGTATTTACTATCCATAGAGTTTATGCTTTCTTTGCTATTTTTCTTGTAAATTATGTATTTTACGCGTGTTTTTGAGTTATTAGGTACTTTGGAGTCATGTGGAAGAAAAGAATAAGAAACTATCCAAATCAAGTTAAAAAGGGCTAAAAGGTCATTTCACAGACGAATACTATTGGGAGACGAGTCAAGGTTAAGGGGCAAATCTCTCAGAGGAGTATTAGAAACAACCAACTAATGTTAAGGGGTAGCCACCTGTTATAGGGTGTCCACTGGGGTGTCCCCTAGCCTATGTAATGGGTGCAATTTAGCTATCCCACTTTTAAAACCCTAAAATTGAGAGAACTTTTCTTCAATCATTATTCACATCTGAAATTGAGAAGGAAAGAAAGAAAAGCTGCGCAGCAGCCATGGAGGAATTGAGATCGCGAGATGCAGAGAAGTTAGGGGTTTCTTCTGTAGATCGGGAATGAATGGATATCGAGAAGGATCTGAATTAATAGGATTGTTGCTAGGACAGAGATGGAATAGAGGATTAAAATAGAGATTGAGGGTTTGTGTTAGTGTTCTTGAGCAACAGAGATTGGGGTTTGCTTCTGAATTGAGAGATAAAGAAGGGTTAAGGTTCACTGTTAAGGATTGATTGAACTAAGATTTGAAGGTGTTGCCATTAATGGTGCTGTTGAATCTCGGTACAAATGGGTTTTCATTCAGGGAAGAGGAGATGATGAAGAACAAGACCAATTGGGTTTTACAGGTTTGCTGTTGCTGTTTTACTCATAAAAAGAAGATGTGATTTGGGGTTTGATCAAAATAGAAGAACATGGGTTTGGTTTGTGGACACATAATTGATGATTCTGTTGTTGTGTTCTTGAGAAAAAATTGAAGTTATAGGAGAACTGCAGCTGTTGATTGATGATTACCAGGGAGAAAACAATATGGGATTTCTGTGAAAAATGGGTCTCATCTGCTATTTGGAATTTAACAGAAAGCTGAGGTTACAGAAATGGCAGAGAAGCAGGAATGGAAGAGCTGGTGATGATGAGAATCCCTGTTGTTGATTGAATGATCGATTAGATGAATGTTAGGTTTTGTTACAGGGAAAGAAGAGGCCTGAATTTGGCACAGTGACATGGGTTTTGCAGACAAGGGTACAGCTGCAGGTGCTAAGGCTGAGATGGTGATGGACTGGGGTTGCTATTGAAGCAGTTGAGTAAATGGAGATTCAGGTTGGGTCTCGCATGAAGTTGAGATTAAGTCAGGCTGCTGTGGTTGAGGAGCAAATATGAGATGATGCTGTTGAATGATTGAAGCTGCCTAGATGTATGCCTAGGATTGTTACAGGGAGAAGAAATGGGTTATGTTGTTGTTGTTGATTTAGAAGACATGGGTTGGCTTGGAATCATGACTTGCAGCTACTACAGCTGTTACAAAAGCTATAAGAGTGAATGGATTGCAGGAAATGAGTTATGCTTGGCTGTAGATAATGGGGATAGTTCGAGTACTGCTGTCATTTAGGAAGGAGAATGCTCAGGCTTACAACCTGCAATGAGCTGGAATTGGGAGCTACAATGTTTTTGGATCTGAGAAAAGTCATGTATTGCAAATGACCAAGTATTGCAAATAAGATGAACTGTATTGCTACTGTAAAAGCACAGAATTTGGTGGCAGTTAAGTTGCAGGACAAAGAAGCTACAGGTGCAGGAAGCAGGGCCATCATGGCTGAAGCACAATGATTACACTACATATTTTGGATTGCAACAACTTTAGCCAAGACCAGTCAGACGAGTTATCCAGCTGACTCGTTTTTGAATCACTCTGCCTGACTCGGTTAACGCCGTTACTGACTGTTAAGTTTGGCCGTTATATTTAACAGTTGACTGTTATGTTTGACCAGTGACCGGGTGGACTTTGCCGGTCACCTGAGCTACTTTTCTGTGACGGATTTCGGTCAACTTCCAGCAGATAACCCAGTTTTCCAGCGACCAAAATTACAGAATTTTGTGTGGACTTCTCTCATGGGTGTGAATACTTAGATTTGGGAATTGGACTTGAAATTGGAATTAGGCTTAAATTGGGAAAGTGGTGTTATTTTGAGAAAGGGATTATTTTCCTACAAAGATTGGAAAGCATTGAAGCCTATAAATAAAAGGAGTTCTCTACAACTTTTTACACACATCTACTTTGGAGAAGGAGTTAAAGTGCACAAGGATTGGAGGAAGGAGCAACCATCATCTTTTCAATAAGTTTTTCTTTCTTCTTTATTTATTATTATTATTATTGTGTGAACTCCAAACTATGAGTAGCTAATTTTCTTATTGATTGAGGATGAATTCATAGTTCTTAACATATGATTTGAGTTTTGTTTTCAATTCTATCTTGAAGTTTTTCATATGATTATCGTATGTTTTTACTAATATTAATGTTTTTGATTGATTGATAGGTTGTTTAGAGTGCACGCTAAATTGATTTGTTAATTTGATCTAAATCTAGTAAAAGTTATGGAATACGTAATAGTTTCTTGACTCTTTACCCAAGTAGAAAACACAAGACCTTGCGGAGGGATTCCGTGGAGCAATTGTGTGTGAAAACAATGCTAGAAAGTGAACCAAGCGAACCGAGTCTAACTACTAGTACTAAACCTAAGTTCATAAATCTTAATGCGTTCGGGGAATTACATCTTGTAAGCGAACCTCAAGGTGGTTCTTTTGAATAGAATTTGATAACTAAGCAAACCTGTTACTCAGTTAAATAAGGAATTTTGGGGTTAGCTAAGCGAACCTGCTATCCTACGGTTGGTGATAATCTGTGACTAATAAAAAGTGGAAAAGAACATAACTTGAATCATTGTTTTGCAACGAAGAAGGATTCCTTGATCTAACTTCTCTTATTGATTTCAACTTACACTTTTGATTGCTTTATTTACTTTCTTTTGCTTTTAAAATCTAAACCACCCCCCCCCCTTTTGTGACAATTTTACAACTAAAAATCTCTTGCTCCTCGTGGGAACGAACTTGACTACCCTATATTACTTGTTAATTAGGTAGTAAAATATTAATTAATTTGTTGTGGTTACGACACGCATCAACATCCAAAGAAGTGAAGCTTAACCAATGTCAAAGGAATCAAAACAAAAGTGATGATTTGGTGAAACTTTCTAACATATGCACAAAGGTGCATCGAAGATTCATTTCACAGCTGGATTGAAGAAAAAAAGAAGTAGAGAGGCTTATGAGATTAGGGGTGGATTTGGTACTGATAAGTTTTAAGATTGCAGACTACAATTTCACCTTTTTTTGTGATTGGAGGTGGTAATGATAAGTTTTAAGATTGCTGGACTCATTTCAATAGTTCTCTCACAATTTCACTTTTTTTTTTGTGATTGTCCGGCACAGTTTGATGCAAAAGTTTGTTGCAGATAGTGATGATGAAGGTCCTATGCACTTCTACTGTTCGATAAAAGTTCTCTTAGAGGAGAAAAACTTAAAACCACCACCTCCTCCCCCACCCATCTCATCCAACGGTCTAGATAAAATGCACATAAATTAATTAAATTAAAATTTATTCTAGTAACGGTCAAGACGGTCTTGTGACCCAAACTCTAATTAAAATTTTCTGGTGACCCAAACGCAAATCTGGTCACTTTTATCTGACCAAAGGTCAAAATATCCATATTGTTTACGCATACGAGTCATGGTCCTTGGAAATGATGGTTTTCTCTCTATATATGGTCCTTGGGAGTTAATGGGTTCCTCCCGGAATTGGGGGGCAGAAGTCATTGGAAACTTATGATTGCCTCTCTAGTTGTGGTCCCAGAGAGTTGGTTGCCCCTGGGATTAAAACGTTGTGATCTCAGATAGGATATAATTTATCCTCGGGGAATCTTTCCTGAGCTACATAGGGAGTTACAGAGACGAGGTTGTTCGATTTCCATCAGAGTTGATGGTTACCTCCCGGGTGGTTTTTGATATGAATCGTTATTATACTTATGTTGAATCGTGATTTTTGTTATGGTTGTTTAAAAAATTTGTTTTGTTGCTTCTATACCTATTGGGTGTAAAAACTCACTTTCTTAGTGACCTAAATCTGAAATTTTATAACACCATAACGAGTTATTAGTGTAAGGACCTAAAGTTGAATTTTAAGCTTAGCTAGTCTTTCATTTGGGAGTTACAAATAATGAAAAAACTAAGAAAAAAAGAACATAAAATAAAGAAAATTTGATACATGAATATTCGGTTTGATAACCTCTCACATTATATGCTTGGGAGGAAATTAAAAAAAAGTAAAAAATCTATAAGTTAATGCTACTAATTTCACCATAAAAAAATCAGACTTTGCTTTACATAAAGTTGTCAGACTCTGTATTTGTATTGGTCATAATTCGTAAGAACAATCTTTAATTTTAGTAAGAGGTGGAAGAATTAAGGATTTACCAAGTGCAAGAAATCAAATTGTTCGAGGAACCTAAAAGCAAAACTTGTATCTTTGATGATATCATGTGAATCGTTGGAAACATGTGCAATATATGGCTCTAACTGTTAGAGACTTGCTTGGTTAAACCCACCAAGCGTTGGTATTCAAGTTTGGTTGTCATATTTTAGGTCCAAAACTCGAAGCTGCTTGATTAGATTACTAGAGTCAACTTCGTTAGGTTAGACTAGGAACAAAAGAAATATCGAGACTTACCCTGTTGCTCCAGAGAACTTGAAGATGTATCAACATCAATAGACTTGACCTGTTCCATTTCTATCAATGTTTCTTTCAAGACGTTTAGATTGAAAACAAAACATATGAAGTATATTTATGTATCTCTAGTACTAGTGACGTGATCATTATATTATGATCAAAGTGTCAACGAAGTACATACTAGTTATTCTATACAACTTTCATATATTGGATTACGAAGTATAATGTTTATCTTTTGAACTTTTTAGATTCGACATAACAATAATTTGTAATTCGTTATTAGTTAGTGTATGGAACTTTTGGTTTGATTATATACCTAAAAAACTATGTCTAACTCATGAGTTTAAGGAAGTACATTTGTGAAACTTATTTCGTAGTTGAAAGGAATCAAAGGATACCTAGTGGGATCGATCTCTTAATCAAGGATATCTACTAGGACCGGTCCCAAGGATCTCGAGAAGGACCAATCCCCTCACAAGGATATCTATATGGACTAATCCTTAATATTAACTAAATATGATTTTTTTTCCGATTTCGGCTATTAACTTAGGCTTTGGATAGCTTCCGAAAATATGACTTAGTTAATATGGAAAGTTCACAAGATATCAACATAGTATTTGAACATGTGCTAAACTCTTATTACTTAATGTTCAAGTATTTTCCATGATACTCAAGGCGATATCCCAAACGGAAACATTCCAAAATATCTTATTGATATTCGAAAATTATGCGACATTCATATCCCAGTGGATAAGCACACCTCTTGTTGATATTTTAGTAAAGTATATTTTTTATGCTAGATAATATGAAGTTGTCATCCAAGAGATACTTAGGTACATTAGTTGAATTACAATTGGAATATTTATAAAACCGAAAATAGGCATTTATTGCATATCTTTTGTATTTTCGGGTTTGGTAATTCCTTGTTATCCAAACTACCTTGGTCATTATAAATAGTGAAGTTTGTCATTCTTGCAAACTCATCCCAGAACACATGGAGGTTCATGTTTATGTGAGGAAGCCTGCTAGTAGTATTTTTGTAATACTCATTGGATAGGAGGGTATCCTAGTTAGGTGAATCTCTTACGTGCGCTTAGTTTAAAAACTTATTTGGGATCAAGAAGCTTCTAGTAGTATAGTTGGTGGGAAACTAGATCGTATTCTTATTTAGTTTTCAATTATTGATTTGATTGCGTGTTGAACCTTGATAAATGTAGTTTGTTTATTTTGTGATCCTTTTTTTATGATACAAGGTCGCTCGAACTAGTTTAAGGATCAACGATTTCAAATCTTCTTTAATGCATCTAGAACTGAAGATAGGGCTTGTGATCATCCATTGTTAACAGACTCCATTATAAGCGTGATCGATAATAAGAGGAATCAATTTGTGTAGGTACTTTGAAGATTAAAGATTTGAAAATCGGAAGATTTCTTTTTGGTATTCCGATCTTTGTAATAACTTCGTGCACACTTGATTTACTGAGATCCAACAAGCTTGTTTATCTTGATAGACCTTTTATAGCTTTTTGTACAGATCGACAATCTATCGATAAACTATTTCTCTTTGAGATATACTTTGATAGTTTTGTGAACTAAGATTGATTATTTCGGTAGTCTTGGCCTTAGTTGATCTAACCGATCAACAAAACCCCTTAACTATTAGTTTTGTTAATGGCTATAATATCCTCTATTAGTTAGTGTTAATGATTAGATTAAATAAATTAAGTATGATTAGTGATTAAGTTAGTATAATTTATAGTTAACGATTGAAAATCAAAATCATTTTTTTAAAAATTTAACATACAGTTGGGTAACTACCATATACGGTTGGAACTGTACTTACTAAAATAGGTTAACTTATCTCTAGTTAACTTGTTGATCTGGGAGATTGATAGAGCTGTTACTGAAATATGTTAGTTCTTTACTGTTTCGGAATACGATCCAAAGGAGTTGAGTGACACAAGTCTTCACAGCAGGTGAAGCGACTTAAGATAGTGGATTCCCGTGCATAGACCAAATTAGTAGTAGCCGCAGGGATACTTAAGGAACTGAGTGACTTGGAGTTAGTTTACTTGGTCTCAACTATACGAATTTGTAGGTAGTCTTTGTATAACGGCTTAATTTTGAAAGTATGCAAACTTGAACTAGGTCTCGAGGTTTTTCTGTATTTTTGGTTTCCTCATTAACAAAACCTTGTGTCGTGTGATTTACTTTACTTTCAGTGTTATATATCTTTGCCATTATAATTAAAGTAACTATACTCGTACGTTGGTTTTATCCCATAGGTTGGTTTGGTTTCGAACCGATGCTATATACCAAGTGTACATCTTGTGGTTGTAATCTTCTTGACAGTTCCTATCTATAATAGATCACACAAGGTGTGTCTTGAATAGGTTGATATCGAAAAGATTGTGGTGTACTTGGTACCCTCGTCATTTCAAACCCAATAATTAAAACTTCGTGAGGGAATTGGTGATGATTCCCACAAGAGCAAATCTATTTTTTCTAAAGGGATTTGATACGGAGCTATTATATTGGATTAAAAATTGAAATCATTTCAGATATTTTCCTGACTTTGTTCGTGTCAACAACCAATTCAAAATACTTTAACTTTGTTTTCTAACGAGGTTTGAGTTAAATAGCAATGATCCGAAACACTTCTTTTTACACACATTATTTTGAAACCCAAAAGCTCAACCTTATGGATTTGCAAGTACCAGATTTTCAATCTGATTTGAAGGTGTAATAAATGAACTATCATCGGATTCTCTAGATGATTAATTGAGGATGCTATCGATTGATACTCTCTTTTACTAAACAATGACGTTTGACACTGAAATGTTAAATATATTGAAATCTCGAAAATAAGCATAGTTAATCGCTGACAATTTTTAGATTTATATACGATCTTTTTTCAATCTTATTGTTATTTCTTCTTAAGAGTTAAGATTATACACATATTTAGGGATAATAATCCAATTTTTGAAAATATCCTAGATTGTCTAAGCATTTCAAATTATTGATGATCCAATGGTCGGTTCTTCATGGATAAAATTCTGAATATGTGCTGAGACTAGAATAGTAGAATGGTTAGATTGCTAAAAATGGACTTTGGATGATTTAGCCAAGCTTGGGTTTGGGCTTGGGTTTTGTATGCTGGAACGGGCCGGAAATTAGGATGTTAAACATTAAGTGGATAAAGATGAGGAACCTACCACCTACTCATAGTGGCTAGTGTTATCTAGTGGGACGCTGATCAATGGGGTGAGCATGGGCCGGTATGAACCGATTTTCGCCTCATCCGCATCTAATCCATTGCACTACGGATTTCAAATTTGGCATTCGCATCCAATCCAGATCCAATGGATGCACGGATTGGATGCAGAAAATTCAATGGATTTGTTTTAGTTAAAATTTATAGTAAAGAAAATAAAGCTAACACAAATGACTCCTTATAAAACCTACATATCCTACATATCCTATATATATATATATATATACAAATATAAAAATGCCATGTACAACACCCCAAGCAAACATCTTAAAAATTCCTAAATGATCCATAGTATTTTCTAGAGCTATATAAATGCCATTAATTTAACGGATATGGATGTCCAACGGATTTTCATAGTTGCATCTGGGCCCGATCCGTTATCCGTTGGATTTCAAAAATTCAATCCACATCCAACCCATTAACGAACGGTCCGGGTATCACCCGCAAAAGAACGGACAAACATGTATACAATGTATTTTAAATGAATCAATCAATCACTTGTGAATCCAATCGGTTGGGTGAATCTTATCTTTCTATTATTAAGTATATCGTGTCATTGCCAACTTTAAGTTCCGTTAACCAGTGAGCGAGCACTCCACAGTCCACACTCCTTCAACTTATAGGATTTATGGAGTGTCTTTTTTACTCATCCCCCAAGTGTCCACGCCATGACATGCTACTAGGGTTTAGTGATCATGATTTGCACCATAAGTAGACATTTAAAGTTGTTAACAACTTCTTTAATCGGGACAATAGTCGGTAAACTTTCTTCCATTTCTTGTTCTTTTGTGACCTAGTAGTATTTGGCCGTGCTTCCATTTTCTTTACTTTGGGTGCAACCTTAATCATGAAAACATACAAGGGATTGGAACTGTGGTGTTTTTCTGTACTGCCGACAGAGGCCGACATAGATTAACTAGTAAATAAATTTCTAATCACCTCAAATTTATATAATAAAAGCTAAAATAAGACAAAATGAGATAAATCTTGTGGTTTGAGACTCTAGTAACTCAATTTCCATCCAACATCTAATATATGAGTAGGGTTTTGGGTTCAATAGCATTATTTTTTTCCAGAAACATATCAATAACACTTTTCATGATTTATATGGGTTGATACCAGGATTAACAAAGGATGTCATTTGAGCGATCAGATGGTCAAGATTGCTCAATAGTTACTTCCAGGATTATTTTTTTCCAGAAACATATCAATAACACTTTTCATGGTTTATATGGGCTGATACCAGGATTAGCAAAGGATGTCATTTGAGCTATCATATGGTCAAGATTGCTCAATATTTTCAAGCCCATGATATCAGTCTCGCCAAAAACAATACCCCCCTCTATAAGTCGAGGGATTAACTACAGATAACTTTATCAAAACAAAAAACAACAATAACTATATAATGCACAACGTGATGGAGCCAAATGTTTAAAGATAAAAAAACGGCCTTACAACCCAAAATATTTCAATGTGATTCAAAATATGTGCTACCGCCTAAAATCCGATCATCGTAAATTAAAAGTCTGCAACGTAATTTGAAATTTGGCATTGATTACCGAGAACCTATCATACAACTTAAAATTTTGATTATGATATAACATCTGTCTCGTGATTTGAAATCTACATCATAACTCAAAGCTGCCACCATAATACAAAATATATGTATCCTCATTAGAAAAATCAACAACACAAATATATCATCATGGCCTAATATTTGTCGCTTGACTAAAAAGTCGTGACTCAAAACTTTCTTAGTGATTTAAGTTTGTCTTGTGACCTAAAACATGCCTTATGACCCAGAATATATGTAATTTTCTTTGTGATTCAAAGTAAGCAACATAATAAAATTTATCGAGTGATCCTAAATCAACGATGTGGACAAAAATTGAGTCCAAATTTGTGCACATTTCGGTCATCCGATTGGATGCAATTAATGGGCAGAAACCGCCAGAAAGTTAATTACAGTAATTCCTTTAAAGAGTAATTATAGCTTAATTTTTTATTTCATAATTAGAATAATTTCCATTTACAATGCTTATAAGTTTCATGTATCTCTTTTTTCATCTCTTCCAAATTTTAAGTTTATTATCTGTACTTATTTTCAAATCTTCATCCCAGACTGTTTTTCTCATGATTCATAAAGGGGGATACCATTTTCGGCGGTGCTGATACCATTACATATAGGACAAACAAATCTTAGCAGATCCTGACCGTTGGATCGATAAATTGGTATCACCCCCGCCAAAACTGGTATCCCCCTTTATAAATCATGGGGTTTCTTCTTAGTTTTGAAGTGATCAAAAGTAGAAGAAGTAAACAAGAATAACGAAAGAATAATTAATATGTATATTTACAGCATATTGATCACACATTAAAATTATTGAGAATCACTAATTGTCTGCAAAAAAAAAAATCGGATTGACAAGGTTATATTAAGAGAAGAAAAAAGAAAGTCGAAGCTCAAAGAGCAATCAAGGAAGATTACATATGTAGAATAGTCTCCCAATGGTGCAAAATTTGGTGAGATCACAACACCACAAAACAATGGTTTTCTTAATAAAAAATCTGAGTTCGACAACACCCTAGCGCAGAATTCTCTACCGTTACCCTCATTCCATATATTCCAGATGATAGCATAAAGAAGAATACTCCATACCTTTTTACATCTTCCTATAAGATTGTTGTAACCTCAAGCATGAAAAAGTTGTAAGACAGTCTCGGGCATAGGCCAAGAAATACGACTTGCTTTAATGAAGAAATCCCATAGTTCAAAGGATAAACTACAATGCAACAACATGTTATCTGTAGTTTTAACAACTGATAGTGGACTTTCATCTCTATAGATGTTGATTACTCTCCAAAATACCTCTATCGCATAACATAGTTCTTATCGGTGGAGAATTGTGGAGAAAGTCGGCCAAAGAATGAAACTGACTTTATTAGTTTGTTTAAAGAATAATTTGTTGTGTTTTATTAACAACAAATTGATCACAGATCAAAGTTACTAAACTTGAAATTTTCTTCTGCTAAACTTCTCAGATTGTGTTCTATCATATTGTCCGAGGCTAATCTTCAATAACAACTAGATTAAAACGATAATTTTATAGGATTTTTGTGACACAATTAACCAAATTTTATAGGATTTTTGTGACACCATTAACCAAGCCCAAACCCTAACTATGAAGAAATAAACCTAATATATCAATACATGGAAACGATAATACAAAAGAGATGGAGATCGAGAGAAATGGAAAATAGAGTTTGAATGTAATCAACGATACGGGCATTGCTCATTTGGGTTTTGAGAAAGATGAAATAAATAAATAAAATAAAGTAAAAAACACAGGTAGTTTTTGATATGTCATCAGCCAATTAGGATAGCTGGAATGTGCACCCTGGTTTTATAGAGGTGCACAAATTTGGTCTCACAAAAATTAGTAAGGAGCCTAAAATTTGTTACATGACCAGAATTTGCGTTGAGACTAAAAATCTACCCCGTTAACTTGCCATGTAATCTTCACATGGTACCGTTACACAAAATTTATCATGTGACTTTGCGAACAAAAAATTGAATTGTGATCCAAACTTTTTTCATGGCTCCAATCAACACTATCATTCGAAGTCTATTTTGGAAAACCCAAAAATTATCTCACCATCTAGTATCTTTTTTCATGACCCCGAAATTACATCATAACTCAGATCTGCCACCGTAATACAAAATCTATGTTGCTTGATTGAAAAATCAGCAATATAACTCAAACTACACCACCATGACCTTATATATACCACATGAATAAAAAGTCTCATGAGTCAAAACCTGCTTATTGAAATTTATGTAATTGTCATCGTGATTCAAAGTAACAACATAACCAAATTTGTCGAGTAATCCTAAATCAACAATATGTACAAAAAATTACTAAGAACCTTAGAATTTGTTATGGGACCAAAATATGCGTTGAGACAGAAAAGGTACCTCGTTAACTTGCACTGTAACTCTCACTTGGAACCGGGACTCAAAATTTATCGCGGGACTTAAAAATTACCATGTAACCAAAAAATTGCACACTGATCCAGAGTTTTCCCAATGACTCCAAATCAGCATTGTGATCCAAAGTCTACCTCGGATGACCCCAAAAATGTCTCATGATTTAATTTCTTCATCGTGACCCAAATTTGCCACATTGTGGCCTAAAAATAGCTTTATATCCTTCTTGACCTAAAATTTGCAATATGACTAAATTTACAATTGTAACCAAATCATTCTATATGGGAGGGAGCCAAAATTTCAAAAAAGAAGGGAAAAAACCTCGAGAGTCGAGACGTGACTTTTTATATAAGGGCCAACTATCATAAACCTAACTATTTTTCAAATTTGAATTCGACTTTCGAACCTGTAAACTACATAAGGAATCGGTACACTATAGGGTGAGAAATTGACCATGAGACTACCTAGTGACCTTAGAACTAACATGTGACTCCAATTATGCATTGTGGCCAAAAACCTGCTTCATCACAATTTTTTGTGCTCTTTAACCCTAGATTTATCAGTGTAACCCAAAATTAACATTCGCCAATCCAAAATCTTTTTCGTGACCAAAATTTTGCCATTGTGGCTCAAAATTTTTCTTCGTAACCTAGAATATGTCTTGTGAAGCTAAATTATCACTATGAATTAAAAGTGTCTAAGTGACTCAAAATTTGTCATGCGACTCAAATTGAACACCTTGATCTAAATGTGATCCCAAAATATGTGATATTGTAACCTAAAAATCAGCTACTCGACGAACAATGCGACCATCATTTCGGCCGTAACCATAAATTTACTAGTTTGAACCAAAATATTTTCCTTCAACCAAAATTGGTAAATAAACTAAAATCTATATCAGCATCAAAGAGTAAAAGGATGTTTAGATACACACTAGAGGTGGCAAACGGGCGGGCCGGGGATGGCCCGTTGCGGGTTACACGAGTTCGGTTTAACACGGGTCAAAACCTGCGGGTTGAAATTCTTCACGGGTGATCATTTCTTCAACCCGTGCCCGTAACGGGTTAAACTTGCGGTTCACGGGTTAGCCCGCCCGCTTGCCAGCACTAAATTTGACAGAGTTTCCTCTGATTTCTGATCTATTCCGGCCACATTCAGGCCCTCTAAAGCTCCTTCTCTGTAACCTAACATTCATCTAATTCAATCACTGCAAATTCTGCAATCACACATTCAATAACAACAGCAGCAGTTCAACCACAAACCTATACTCGTTTGAAATTCAACTAAAACATGAAAACAAAGAAATTGATTATGAAACAAAAACATCTACTGCATTTGAGACGATCCTTTGTCTTCTGGATCTCATTCTATAAACATCAATTTCATAAAATCTAAACCTGATTTCATTCCATAAACATCGATTGATTCGATTCTATATTTGATAAATAAACGACTAGATAATTAAACTAAAATCAGATTATCTAGTAGAGATTATAGAGAGGGGAAAAAGAGGAAATATGAAATTTCATCTTCTGAATTAGTAGGCATTGATTTGGGAAATTCGCTAGGAATTGGACTTGTTTTCTTTCGCCTAGGGTTTTCCGGAGAGAAAGAGAAATATTGTTAATCTCAGAACTCCATCGAAACCCTGTAATTCATCACCATCTTCAATTAACTGAAGAAGAAACAATACCCATCCTCCAATTCTTGGTAAACTCTCAATTTCAACTTGATTTTATCCTTGATTTCTTGCATAAACATCAACTAATTTCAGGGATTAAATCAAACCCGAACTTTGATTTCTCACCATATTCATCCCTATTTCACGATTTAATCGCAGCAACAGCTTCCACCTGATTCTCCTCTAACCCATCTAAGTCTCGTACACACAATCAACATATAAATTCCTGATTTTTTCCCATCTTCAATTTCAACCATCGACCTAACTGGTAAGAGATGATGAAGGATAAACTAATAAATCTAGGGTTTTGTGAGGATTGAAACTTCAATTCAATGATTCAATCCCTGTTCTAGGGTTTCAAATCTTCAGCAGAAGAGAAGAAATAAAAGAAGAGAGTAAAGAAACGAACAGGAAGGGGGTGAAACGAAGAACTAAACGGAAAGGGTTTTATTTTTGGTTTTAATTTCTCCTCAATGAGGGGACACGCGGCCGTCATGCTACTATATTTGGGAAACAACGGGTTACAGGTTGAACCCGCGGGTTTACGGACCGGTCCGGGTTTACCCTTTTCTCTACAAGCCGGCATTTCTCCAACCCGCGCCCGGCTTGTTTAGGACCCAGCCGGGACGGGGCGCGGGTTTTTCACGGGCCGGACGGGTCAACCCGCGGGTTTTTGGCTTGTTTGCCAGCTCTAATACACACCCATAAGTTACTTTTTTACTTCTGGAAGCAAAAAAATTAGAAGTTAGTTCAGGTACACCATTTCAAAATGACTTCCATAAGCAAAAAAACTAACTTTTTGGGAAGCAAAATGCTTTTACACTTCTGCTTCTGGTATCCAAACGTCCTATAGCAAAAATCAACCTTGTGATTAAAAACACTATATTAAGGCTCAACTTCTAGCTTGTGACTAGTGTAGTCAGTTTTGGCCGTCTGGTCTTGGTCCATTGCCGAGACAAATCTCTCACTCTCGGAGAGACGAGATCTATAAGAGAAATTTGTCGAGATGACCGAGATCTTGCCGAACGAGTTGAGGAGTAATATGAGAATCTCATTTTTTTTCTCTAAAAAGATAATCAAAACAAATCCTGAATAACTCAATTGTTTTTCTTCTTTTGTGTGGAATTGGGGATCATATTCCGAGTGGTAAACTCAAATTGGTTTAAAATCACTGATGTCTTTATCAAACTGCTCGTTTAAATGGTCTCAAATATGAAAACAAGAGCTCCAAAATTTCACTGGGAATCTCACATAAATCAAATTGTCAAGGTGTTCCAATCCCGCCCAAGATAATAAAGCTCCAACAAGAATCTCGCAAAGCTGGTGAGATATGTTCTTACAAGTTCACTCATGTAAATACTTTTATCTCAAAAAATAAAAAACGAATAAAAACTAAATAATTTTATTTACGACCAAATGCACGCAAATACCATTTTTTCTTATTCTTCCACTAATTCCATATATTGGTTTGTCAAAAATCAGTAATTCTGGGAAGATCCCCGAAAAACTACTCCAAAACCACATGCGAAAGATATGAGCGGGATATGCCCACAATGAATTAGCAGGGGTCATTTGTGTGTGAATTGGGTCCACCACATGAGTCTCGGCGGTTTTGGGGTAGTTCTGGAGTACGATTTGTTAAGAATTTTGGACAAAAAAATATATATGGATTCTCTTCTGCTAGCTATACCAGAACTTGTACCTATTTGTAAAGGTTAATCCATTTTTTTGGATCTAATCTATCTCGAATGAATGCTTAGTCAGGCCTACTTGACGGATCACTATAACAGCATTGGAAGTATTGCATGGTTGTTGATGGTGGTCCTCCAAAAGCTCATTCCATAGTAGGTAGGTACCGTATGCATCTCATGCACCAAAACATTTGGGGTATTACCCAACATGGCCTTTACAATACTGTCTTGTCCTTCCATAAAGCCAACAAATAATTAGGCGGATATGGTAAGCTTTCGGCTGAAATATCATACAGCTAACCGAAGTACTTGGTGTCGTGTTATTATCTGGCATGCCACGCCACGTGGATTAATAGGTCAGTTTCATTTTCCACCCTCTTACACTATTGAGTGAACATAACCTCCACCGAAAATACACCAAACAGAGTAATAAATTTAGGCGGGACTTTCACCCACTGGAATAATTGGGTGAATAAATCTGTACTTATCTTAAGTGTTCAGACAAACCGAATAGTAATTTAAAATTTCCTTTTATTCTAGATATTTTTAGAGGTCTACATTGCATCATCAATCATTGATTTCTTCACTTGCCCACTTGTTCGAAAAATTACGATCACCAGTGTGTTGCTCATGCGTAAATATGGATCTCAGCAAAGGGCATTCTCGTCACAAAATAACAAAAACAGCGAGGCAATATATCATGACCATCTTTAACTCCACCGTTCGTGTACACGTGGCGTCCATAAGCGAGTCCTTTATTTTCGCGGTAATACGGTAGATTACCATGTTTACCCTCCTAACAATAATTAATAACATAAAAATCCTGATATTTGAAGAGACAAGATCCATCACTAGAAAGTAATGAACCGTTAGATGAATAGGACCCACAACATTGGTTGGCGCCAGAGAGGGGTAGTGTTTGAGACTGAGAAAAGCATCGGACTCGAAATGATTATTATATCTTGTTAAATATATTCTCTCCGGACTTCAAAAAAGTTTATACATAATAAGGTCGAAAAACCCCATTTCTAGTCATTCTCTTTCTCTTTCTCTTTCTCCTACTGAAAACAGTGGGAAAAAACTATTCGACCTGTTTTCTTCATAAAAACTAGATCGAGAGTTTTGGAGAAGAGAGAGAAAAAAAAATTAGGGTTTCGAATCCGTCTCGTTTATTTGAAGAAAGTTAAAGATCTAGAGATATGAGAGAGATTATAAGTATTCACATTGGTCAAGCTGGTATTCAGGTTGGAAATTCTTGTTGGGAGCTTTATTGTCTTGAACATGGAATTCAGCCTGACGGTATCATGCCTAGGTACGTTTTTTCCACAAGTTATGTTCAATTTGTCGCACTTTTTATGGTAATTTATTAATGATTTTTTATTGGATTTTTCTGAATGTAGATCGAGTTTTTGTATATGATCTTGTATGTTTTTCGTTTCGTCTGTTCCTATTCGCGTCGGCTTTGGTTTCGTATTAGGAACTTCATAAGATCTGTCGGTTGTTATTATATGTTTCTGTGTTTTGATTTGTATCTTAAAAGCGAATATGTTTCCTTTTTACGCATTTGTTACGAGTTATTGGAAATAAAATTTGAGGAAATATTCTGTATGTATGATTGTGTATGGACAGATCCGGTAATGACCTATATTTACTAGTAAATGACAAACAAAGTTGAATTACAGAGCAATATAAGGATGAAAAAGTCTCAGAATTGCATCTCTTGGTTATTTGATATAATTTTGTTTGGATCTGATTTCTCAAGTTAGGTGTTTCAAACTCAACATAATTTTGTTTTCTGCAAATCAAATGGTTCTTTTACAGTTTTGTGTTGTAATGAATTGAATGATAACAACGAAATTACTGAGTTACTGTGAAGTACTTTTATTTTATTTTTTACTGCTTCAATCCAGAGATTTGCATTTCTAATTACGTTAGGACAAAGAGAAATAACTGTTTTGTTCCTTTTGTTTCCTCTGGATTTGGAGTAGTTATTTTGGCTAAATTATGTCATCTGGGTGTTTGCTTCTGGATCTCAAATGTTGTGGAAGTGGTGAACTGTTTATATTACATAAATTGCATCTTTTTAAGTATGATATACATATCTGGTTTATTCTGTTACGGGTCACATCTTTATCGCGCTACTCTTCTTCCCTATTTGCAATGATCAAATGGCTTAAAAATAATCACACTATCGTTATTTCTGTGAGAACATAATGTACGAGTGCAATTAGTACCCGAGGACTTTGGTTGTTTGTATCTCAAAGGTTAATGTCATGTTTCTTATTAATTTAAGTCATTCTGCTTAGACTGTAAATATTGTTGGGGACTTGGGGTGATTCGTCTTGCTTCTTACTTTGTACTTACCTACACTGCAATGTAAACATTTTATTCATCACGTCTCTGTGCTGAGGTGTGGAGATGGATTATTAGCGCGACATCTTTATTTTAGGGTGGTTTGTCTTATTTTTTTCTTGCAAGTTACTGGAAATAGTAATCAAAGATAAAAGTGTAATCTAAATGTGATCTGGATTTCTTTTTTTGTAGTGATAACTCGGTTGGAGTAGCGCACGATGCTTTTAACACCTTCTTCAGTGAGACTGGTGCGGGCAAACACGTTCCTAGAGCTATCTTTGTCGATCTAGAACCCACAGTCATCGATGAAGTTAGGACTGGAACTTATAGACAACTTTTCCATCCCGAGCAACTAATTTCTGGTAAAGAAGATGCCGCCAATAACTTCGCAAGAGGACATTATACAGGTGAACTACCATCTTTGAATTGGAATTTATTATTCCGCAGTTGTTCCATGTGTTTTATATATTGACCTTAAACTACCGTGCGATTGGCATCTGCAGTTGGAAAGGAAATTGTGGACCTTTGCCTGGATAGAGTTAGGAAACTAGCGGACAACTGCACTGGCTTGCAAGGATTTTTGGTATTTAGTGCTGTAGGTGGTGGTACTGGTTCTGGTTTGGGATCTCTACTGTTAGAGCGCTTGTCCGTAGATTATGGAAAGAAGTCTAAGCTTGGTTTCACCATCTATCCCTCTCCTCAGGTACTCTATCATGATTACTTGAAATGGGCTTCTTCCTCTTATAGCTGTTGCTCTAGTATGAGTGCCATACTCTTCTCTTCACCATATGTTTTTCCTATGCACAGACGTTAATTTCTGGCGAACAATTTTGTACTGCAGGTCTCCACTGCAGTTGTGGAACCATACAACAGTGTACTGTCTACTCATTCCCTCCTTGAACACACAGATGTGGCAGTACTGTTGGACAATGAAGCTATTTATGATATTTGCCGTAGATCCCTTGACATCGAGAGGCCAACATATACAAATTTGAACCGTTTGATATCTCAAGTCATATCATCTTTGACTACTTCCTTGAGGTTTGACGGAGCCATCAATGTGGATGTTACCGAGTTCCAGACTAACCTTGTACCATACCCTAGGATCCACTTCATGCTCTCATCGTACGCTCCTGTCATCTCCACGGAGAAGGCATACCATGAGCAGCTATCAGTTCCCGAGATCACAAGTGCAGTGTTTGAACCTTCAAGCATGATGGCCAAGTGCGATCCAAGGCATGGAAAATACATGGCTTGCTGTTTGATGTACCGTGGTGATGTTGTTCCAAAGGACGTTAATGCTGCTGTGGCTACTATCAAGACCAAACGGACTGTTCAGTTTGTTGACTGGTGAGTAAAATCCCCGACATTAGTAGCTATTCAGATTTCAGACAACTAATACTGGTTTTATTCATTGATTCACATGCGTTTGACTGAGTTGAACAGAATTTCCAATTCTCCTTATCAGATGGACTTAGATGTCCAATAATACAATGGGATTAGAATCCACACACATCAGATATTGTGGCTTTGTTCTCCCGTATTACAAGGGGTGTGTTAAGTAACCCTAAAGATTAGTGCAGGATAGGTGGAGATCATGGAAGTGAGCCATGTAACCTAGATATTACACCAACAGTATGGTGCACATATATCTCTTCGACCGAATTGGAGATCTGCATTTTTTTTTGATAAAGATGTGCTCTTAGGCGTCCATATTTCTTATACAGACGTAACGTTAGCCTTCTCATTGGTCGTAAATGCTATAGTATTAGGTTTAGCTATTTGAATGTGTTCTCTGAATGATTTAAGACGAGTGAGCATAGAGTACAGATTCAAGAAGCAAGCTGTTTGAAGTTGACCTCAAAGTAGTTGCTCCTTTTAGTGCTGGTAACAGCATATTACAGGAAGGCAACTGTCTTTTGACACCAATTTATCTCTGCAACTCCTCTCGTTGTTGATCTGCATAGGATCTGATGTAATACGTATGTGTTTCAGGTGCCCAACTGGTTTCAAGTGTGGTATCAACTATCAGCCCCCAACTGTGGTACCAGGTGGTGATCTAGCTAAGGTGCAACGTGCAGTATGCATGATCAGTAACAACACTGCAGTTGCAGAGGTGTTCTCACGTATCGATCACAAATTTGATCTCATGTATGCCAAACGTGCATTCGTTCACTGGTATGTTGGTGAAGGTATGGAAGAAGGTGAATTCTCTGAAGCTAGAGAGGATCTTGCTGCACTTGAGAAAGATTATGAGGAAGTTGGTGCCGAGGGTGTGGACGAAGAAGGTGATGATGAAGATTATTGATAATGCCTGCCTTCATAACAAAATTGTTCAGCTCATCTGGAATCTTAATCCTGTACTTCAGTTGTTTTCTCTCCTCTCTGTTGTGTCAAATGTGTAATCAAATCGTCATTAGATTCATCTCATGTAACTTCTGAATTGCTCTTGTTGTGATCGTATAGTTTGTCTTTTGCTTATGGTATTATCTGGAGATAATGTTGATTCTTTTCTTCTCATTCTCAAGGAATTCAAGTTGGTAATGTTAATTAGTAATCCATTATGGCGTCCTTTCCTAATAATATTGTGCAGCATTGAGATACTCAGACTGCACGTGCCTATGTAGCAATGTAAAATGAAACATAATTCTACAGAATGGTAAAGCTTCGGTGGTAGCTATATGAGATTTATCCCGGAAAAACTAAGTCATTTTCAAGTTCCGGGCAGGTCAAAATATCAGGGAGTTCTATATTCCTATTCCATGTGTAGTACTAGTAGTAGCATGTAGTAGGTGGGTATATTCAAGGATAAACTAGCTTTCCTAGACTCACTTGGTGCCGGAGTTGTGCAGTACCACAATAAAGATTGTGCTTTTGGCTTTCAGAAAGCATTGCTATCAACCTTCCTGTCAGATTTTCAGCTCAAAATGGTTTTGGGAATACTCCTGAAATCACCAATTTTTCATACATATCAGGTAACATTCTTGAACTAAAATAAGTCTTCATTTCTTACGAAGCCTACACTTGACACAGCCTCATTCTTTAATATGGGTAATCCCCTGAAATTTCATAATTTTTGCCAGCATTTTGCTTCCGTTTTTATTTGCCTGCCCAGACCATCTACTAGCTGAATTTGCCAACCATAATGACGATATACTTGCTTGGAACATTCTTTGAAAAACATGACACCCCCTTGCAAAGTAAAAAAGTTAAATTGAATGACCGCGACCATAAAGAAACGTTACTTCTCACCAACTGTACAATATCAATGGAAAAAAGAGGATATATCCCCAAGGTATCTTTCACGACTATAGGAAATTCGTTAAATTTTAGCCAAAGTAATTAGAAGCTGTAGAAAAGTAAAACTGAAAATAAGACGGCCAAAATATAATAGCAGTGGCTTCCATCAGAAAAGAGCAACATGAAGGTGCATGATGAGATTAGGCTTCAAAATTCGGCAGAACCGGGAGTCCGAGGGAAAGGTATTGCATCTCTAATATTCTCTATACCAGTTGCAAACTGCACAAGCCTTTCAAAGCCCAAGCCGAAGCCAGCATGAGGGACTGTACCA
This sequence comes from Papaver bracteatum, assembly GCA_023529315.1. NCBI lineage: Eukaryota > Viridiplantae > Streptophyta > Magnoliopsida > Ranunculales > Papaveraceae > Papaver > Papaver bracteatum. The sequence goes on from JAJJWX010001877.1 coordinate 6,922,181, forward strand.
AAACGTCGCAGATCAAGATACCACGAGTAGCTATCCTTATTAAGTGTTTCCTTTAACTCATCCATTCGAAGTTCAAGAAGGTCAAGACGCTCTTCACGTTGGCTACCCCCCATGAGTTCACCAACCCGGGGAACCAATAGATCCATGGCTGCCACAGTTTTCCCATCATCATTTTGCCTCATATAGAACGCCTTAATATCTTTTGGATAGTCCCTGATTATTACAGGGGTGCCAGAAAAGGCATCTTCAGTGATATATCGTTCGTGCTCACTCTGCAGATCACATCCCCATTTTACAGGAAACTCAAATTTCTTCTTGGCTTTCAAAAGAAGTTCAACGGCATCAGTGTAAGTCAACTGGACAAAATCTTTCTCAGCTACATTATTCAACCTATCAATAATTCCTTTCTCAACCCATGAATTGAAGAAATCCATGTCTTCTTTGCAGTTTTCAAGAACATACCTTACGACATACTGGAGATACGCAGTTGCACATGCCATGTCGTCATCTAAATCAGCAAAAGCAAGTTCCGGCTCAATCATCCAGAATTCAGATAAATGCCTAGATGTATTAGAATTCTCTGCGCGAAAGGTTGGACCAAATGTGTACACATCAGTAAGAGCAGAAGCATATGTTTCAGCATTGAGCTGCCCCGAAACTGTCAGAAATGCGGGTTTCCCAAAGAAATCCTTCGACCAATCAATCGAACTATCTCCAGTCTTAGGAATCGAATTTGCAGACGACTTAACTCCATCTCCAATCAAAGTAGTCACACAGAATTGTTCACCAGCTCCTTCACAATCCGAAGCTGTAATAATCGGTGTCGAAACCCAAACAAACCCATTTTCTTGAAAAAACTTGTGGGTGCCATGTGCCAAAGCATTTCTAACTCTAGCAACAGCACCAAATGTATTCGTTCGCGGACGTAAATGAGCTTTTGTTCTCAAGAATTCTTTGCTTACCCTTTTCTTCTGAATGGGATAGGAAGGATCACTCTTCCCAATCGTGTTGACTTTCACTACTTTCAATTCAATTTTCTGCTTAGATCCCTGACTAGCAACAATAACCCCCTCTACAGAAACAGATGCACCAGTCATAATGAAACCAGATTCCAACTGATCATAACCTTCTGCATCTGAATTTATCACACATTGCATATTGGATAAACATGAACCATCATTAACCTCAAAAAAAGTAATACTACTTTGAACTCTAAGTGTTCTAACCCAACCCTTAACAACAATATTCTGACCTAATCGATCCATACCTTGTTCAGAACCACCTTTAATTTCAGAAATACTTAATCGTTTACGAAATTCTCTAACCTTTTTAGTGTTTGTCTCTTTTTCATCAACCAATTCCAATTCCTCAACATTTGCTCCGGTAGAAGAAGTACCGCTGCAGAAGAACCTCGCACTTCTTCTTCTGCAACTACCAGTGTAGCTGGGGACATCAAATTTGTTGCTTGTAAGAGTAGGAGAGACAAGGAAAATACGGCGAAGGTATTTGTTGTTGTTGTAAGAAGAGGAGGAGAAGGAATGAAAAGATAACGGTGGGAAGTAGAGATTTGTAGTGGAAGATAGTGTTTGTAAACATGATAATTTGATTTTAGGGTTCCTCCCAACAGCAGCCAACATCTTCTTCCTCTGCTTCTTCAACCCCTCGCTCCACTAATTGGGTTTTAGGGATGGTGGTGCAGAATTGAGGAGGATAACCTTAATATCCCGGTGAGGTGTAAACGAAGTGTAAAAATAAATACACCTTGTGGTAAATAAATAAACTACCATGATTCTGCATTCTGCAACCCCACTGCCAAATTCCCCAATTCGGAGGTTTAAGGTTTGGTTTCACAGCCTATCGCTGCTGCTAGCTATCTCCGGTAATCCATCTCTGTAAAACCCGTCTCATTTGATTTATCTCATTTTTGTGATTTGTAAATTGTTAGTATGTGTATTCAGTTTGAGGTTATAAACTGTTGAGAACAAATCAATTTGAGAGGTAGACAATTTTGTTTCAAAAATGGAAGAAACAAGGGATTCTTCACCCAATAGTAAAGATTTTATTAGTGGTTTACCAGATAGTCTCATTCATAACATATTATCTTTTCTAGACATGAAATTAGCAGTTCAAACCAGTATTTTGTCAACAAGATGGAGGTATATTTGGACCTCTCTTCCCATTCTAACCATCAAACGTAATCTATCTGATCCATATGAAGTGAGATTTTCCAATCTCGATGAATTTATGGGTTTTGTGGATAAGGTATTTATGCTTCGAGATGATTCTGATATACGAAGGCTTCATCTGGTTTGGTACCATAAACTTCATAAAATCAACAGTGAGATACATAGCCGTCTTAATACATGGGTGATGGGTTGTGTAAGGAGAAACGTTCAAGAGATAAGCCTGCGCATGCGGTATGATTTGTTTGCAGAAGTTAAGTTTCCTTCGAGTCTTTTTACTTGTAAGACGTTGACAATATTAGAATTAGAATTATATGTGGGTGGGTCTGACGAGCCTGATGTTATTCTACCTGATGTTATTCACTTACCGTTGCTTAAAATCATGAAGCTTTCTGATCTTTGAATTTTGGATGAAGAAAAGACTGCTAAGCTATTCGTTAATTGTCCAGCTCTTGAATCGTTAACCATATCAAGATGTAACATGAATCTTCATAATGTTTACGCACCTAAGCTTAAATGTTTCGTATATGAAAACAACGGTTACAAGTCAGATGGAGTTAGTATTATCAGGTCATGTGCTCCAAACCTCACATCCTTAGGTTTTAGAAGTTGCCTAAAACATAAACTTGACTATTCAGCACTAAATATCAATTCTCCCCTAGTCACTGCCAAAATAACAATGGGGGTTGAAGAAGATGAAGAAATAGAAGACTCTGCAGATGAAGCATACGGAGACCAATCTACAGAGGAGAAAGAATTATATGCTCAAAACATGTTGAATTTGTTGAAAGCACTTTCTACTGTGAAAGATCTAACATTGTCACGTTGGCTCATTAAGGTATGTATTTATGTTTGGTTCCTCTCAATTCATGACTAATATTTATTTAATATGCTCGAAATCATTCTCTCTAAAAGTAACTGTTAAAGCCAAGTCATGTATAAGAAACCTGAAATTAGACTATATGGGCTCTTTATCCTGTTCTTGTTCAATACTGTTTAGGTCCTACATGCTCCAATTTATGGATTCTTGGTATGTGTACATAAAACACCATGTGAGACATTAACGGACACTACGGTGTAGTTGCCATTAATAATGTTAGATATTCTGTGTATATCTCGCACATAAGTTAATGTGTTGCATGTATACGCACAACATTTAGGTTCAGAAAAACATACTGTGACTAGGTAAAAAGTATTTAACTGAGACAAGTAATATTATTGTTTACGTTCGTGTCTGCTCGGCTTTGAAGGCACAAAAAGGCCACTGCTACCGTATTTTTCATTTTTTATTTTTATAATTTGTATTCTAATGGTATTATCATCTTAACATATCTGTTACTACTTACCTTTTTCTGTGTCGTTAAGGTTGTCTCTGAAGCTCCTAACTTAGTAGATTATCAGTCCCTGCAATTATCCAGCGTACAAAGTTTAACACTGCGGCCATTTCTTTCAAAAGACTGCTTTCGTACAATAACATACTTGCTCAGCATTTCTCCTAATTTAGAATCTCTGGAAGTGATAATAAATAAGGTAGTTACCTAACTCTCTTTAGTTATATTTAGCCTCATCTTTATATGATTCCTTTATAAGTTCAGCTCTCGTGACGAATAAACATTGCCTACTAACACTTGCTTATTTTAATTATGAAGAGTCCCTTTAACAATGAGCCAGAGTTGTATCCATTCTGTGACGAGGTCAGTAACTCCATTATTTTGTTGATGTTTTTTTTTTCTTCGAAGCAGTTTTCACACTCTAAATGGTTACTACTTCTAACTAAATTGTTTTTATGGTTATTGTCTAGATAAATATTGACTCGCCAGATACAGGAGACGACTGGGAAACAGGATTATCATTACCATGTATGTTGCATCACCTCAAAGTTGTTGAGATTTGTAATGTCGAAGGACGTATTAATGAACTTAAGTTCTTGGAAATTTTGTTGAGGAACACAACGGTCTTAGAGAAAGTAGTTCTTTACTGTTATTGGGAAAGTCCTGGTAATATGTCACGACGGATGCACACTTTTTGTGAGAAGCTAATAGCATTTCCAAGAGCGTCTTCAAGTGTTTCATTCATGTGCTTCTAGAGTTTTACTTAGTGATGTTATGTTCTCACATTTTCCTTTGTTCTAAAAGCAGGAATGTGACGGTTCAGTACGCATCTAGTAGTATTCATTTCCATTAATATACAAAAAATGTGGGGTTTATTCATCTTTCCATGTGTGCTTTTTATGTGCTATGGAACCTTACTACTACTATTCTTCAGCTCACAGTCGGGGTGTTTGGAATTTGCTGCAGACTGTATAATTTGTCATCTGTTGCAAACTGCTTCGTAAATACCAACTTGTTTGAAGAAAAGTGTTTCCTTCATTTATGAAACTCTGTACAACTATTATTCGATTGTGTCTTCTATTGCAGACTTCTCAAGCAACCTCCTTATCATGCTACTGCTCATCTCAGGTTTCTCTCTCTCTCATTTTAACATTCATTTAGGTTTTTCAGAATTTTTTGGCTGCTCTGTGTAGTGCAGTATGTCTTTTTTTAGTTTTCACGTTATTCATTCCCTAAACTTGCCATTAATACTCTTGATTAGTGGATTGGAAATTGTGTGGTCTTGTGAGACAATCTTTCTGAAACATAAAACTATTATCTGTAAGCAAAGAAATAGCCTTTATTTTCTGTGATGATGACAAGGTGTTAGAAGTAAAATAGGGTGCCGTGAGGTAGAGGCCATTCAAGTTTTGGAGGTCATTCATTCCTCCTGTTGATTAACTGGTGCCTGTTGGATTCATGGAGTACAAAACCATTAGGTGACGCTAAAGCCCCAATTTATTTTGGATTTAGTTCAACCAGTACACATAGATGACGACCTAAAAGCTAGAACCATGATCCCTCTACGGAGCATCCAACACAAACCACCTTTTTGTCTCCCAGGCAAGGTATAAAATGTCAGTTTTTATTGATGTTTCATTAACCTAACCTAGAAATATTCTGGAGAATCACAGTCAAATCCACACTTTGCTACCTGGAGAACAAGAAGAAGGTCCAATATCTACAGGATCAAGAAGTGGCTGATGATCAGCGGTTGGGGTTGCATTTTTCCTTTTTCTTGTAGGGGAGATGTACATAGCTATGTGAGGCTCACCAGGGTCTAATTATGCTCTGTGGTGAAGTAAACATGGTGAAGGGGTCATCCTCACACCGTTGGATAATTTTGCAAGAGGATGTCAAATCAGCCATATAAATACCAACACACAGATAGTAGATACAGATTGACACTAAGCTCCCAAGTCCCAACCGAAGAAAAAAAATGTTGGATTAAGCTAACCCAAGTGCATTGTGTTGAATTGGTGATATATCATTTTCCATCCTATGTATGGTTGAATTTATAGAAGTGTCATTATCAGATTGTCTATGCTATGTGTAAGCAGGAGAGGCGAGATGGATACTGGTAAAGAAAAGACGAAGGAATGATCAAACCTCTTCTTGATAAACAATTTCTTAATCCGTCAAAGACTTGAGAAATGTGAGAAATGGATTGGAAAGGTAAAAAATATGCATCATCTAAATTTTCATTCGTTCTTACTTTTAATGCACACCAATTTCAGATACCATCTCCTCATAATTTTGAGGGATCTCTTAAGAAAACAACTAAAAAGAGGCAATTAAATTAAGAAGGAAGAGTACGAGAGAGGACATGACCATCATATGCATATGCATCTCATAGGGGACAATACAATTGACAAAGTGGAGGGAGATCCCACAAACCATCAATAGGATCATGATAACTCTCCAAGTATTCGTGAACACCATTCATGGCATAGAGTGATGCTGATATTTGTCTCTCTACCTTAATCCTATCAAACTCTGTAATCTCTGATGTTTGAGATGACTGAGATTGATGAAGATGGTGGTAGTTATTGCTATTGACAATACTTGCCTGGGGATGATGATCTAACATAACATTCTTATTTGGAAGTTGCTCAAATGCATCTTGACAGAAGGAAGAATAGCGATGATCTGCTAACCCATGTCCAAAGAACCAAGAAGGATCAGATTGTGTTGTCGACGATGAAGAACCTGCCAGCAACTCGAATTCCTCGTGAACTCTGCTTAAATCTGGTCTATATCCACCATCATCAGATACCTGCGATGACAGTACTATCTCTTCTTTGTGCTCGTCAGCTTTGGGTGATGAATTTTGACCACTACTATCACTACTGCTAGTACTAGCACAAGACGGGGCAGTAGTAGTAGCGGTAGTTGTTGTTGCAGTGGTAATAGTACTAGTGGTGTAAGATGATGACAGTGACAATGATGATAAACTATTACTAGTATTGTTATTAAGAAGGGGGTGTTGTTTCCCATTCTTTCTCTGATTTAGCAAATTCCGAATTCGAAAAGCGAGAGGAGAATTAGTTGAGACATGGGTGATGAAATTTGTACGAGTGTTTGATCCTCGCAGAAGGCAAGCAGCTTCATCGTAAGCTCGAGCAGCTTCTTCGGCTGTTTCAAATGTTCCAAGCCACATCCTTATCTTCTGTGTTGTATCTTTGATTTCTGCCACCCATCTTCCGGAAGGCCTTTGCCTAACCCCAACAAACTTTGTATTACTACTGCTATTACCACTTCTGCTCCTCATCGCTTTAAATTTATTGTTTCCTTTATTGACTGATGAAGTGGAATTATTATTTTGATCTCTTTGTTCTTTTTTTGGTTGATGGTATTGAAGATCCATTGAGAACCTTTTGTTGTTTAAACTGGAAGAAAAAAGATGGTATGAATCAAAGGAAGTTTCATGAATTGGTGGGAGGGTTTACTTGATTCAAGAGAACTGAGTTAAGGTTTAAATGGAAAAAGAGGGAAATGAATATATGTGATGAGTTTGGACAATAAGGCGCTCCACAACTAGAGGGATGAATTGTTTATGACAAGAAGGAGAAGAAGAAAAGATTTAAACAAGAAAAAAGAGAGAATCAAGAGAAAGTATATTTTGTTTTTAAGAATTTATGGTTAGTGGAGAGCTCGTCTTTAGCTACTTGTTTGTATGTATATGATGAGAATTTATGGGTTTAAGTTTAACGTTAGATTGACTGAGTTTCCTATAATAATAATCTATCTACATAAGACGGGTGAAAAGGACATAATTTCAGTCATTTTGTGTAACTTTTTTTTGTATAAGAGTTACTTATTTCTTTTTGGTTATGTCATTTTTGAGAATTATTTATTTTTACTAGTAAATGTGCACGCGTGATGCGAGTGCGTTTCCGTTTTAAGAGGTTTTTCTCTTTCATTTTCTGTTATTGCAGCTATAGTTTTTGCCGTTATTACGTTTCATCACATGAGCTTGTTCTATGATGGAGGTGCTGGTGGTGTTGTGTGTGGAACACGTATATTAATCTTCAGTCGCATATTATAAATTAGTGTGAGGCATGTAAACCCAAGTATAGAACTTTTGCTTAAAAAAAAAAAGTTTACTACTTCGATCGTCACAAAAAAATGTATTTCTTTTTAGATATTCGGCATTTCTTTTGAATATGGGGTTTAGTAGTTGCAACACGTCCCCTTATAAAACCATCAATCTAAACACGTGTATAGGATGTAGAAAGTCTTCTTCTCTTATTATCTTCGCCTTCCCACGACACGATTTAGTTTCACTGTCTCTCCAAAGCTCTGATACTCAACCACCATCGCATCTTTCTTTCTGATACTGCACCACCTCTCTTCTAGTACACTGCACATATAACTTCTGTTATAAGGTTGAAGAGATAAACAAACTTAATTTTGTAATTTTAATCACCGATAATTCTTGGTTTGTATATGTAAGAACGGGAATTTCAGTGCTATGTAGGCGTTGTTTTTGGTTTTTTTATTTAAAGTTTTTGTGTCATCTAATCAAACCTTATTGAATCGTAATCTTACTATAACAATTGTAAATCAATTTAAAAGGAATTGAAAAAGATAGATAGATGTTATCTGAAAATTGGTGGCGGCGGTGGTAGTGGCGGCATTCGTGGTGGAAAAGGTAGTGGTGGCGGTGATGTTGTTGTCAAAGGTAGTATTGCTGGTGATGGTTGTGGCGGGATTGGTAGTGGCAGGGGCGTCGGATATGTAGGTGGTGTGGCGGCGGCGGCAACGGCACTGTCATGGTGGAGTTGGTGCTTGCCACGGTAATGGCGGTGGCAAAGGTGCTGGTGGTGGAAGTAGTGGTGGTGGGAGGCTGACGGATGACGTGAAAACATCAAAGGCTAATTTAGATTTGAAGGTATATAAAGGGGTAACTTATATTTAGCAGGGGATGGTTTTTCCAATTGTTCCAATGGAAAAAAAAACACGCGGTGAGCTATTTTGTTTATTGTGGTAAAACATGGTGGTGGTGGTGGCTGCAGGAGTGGTTGTGCTAATGGTAGCGGTGGTGTTGGTGGAAGTGGTGCTTGTGACTGTAACGATTGAACAACTAATGGTGTTTTCATTTCAAGTGTCAAATTGGTGTATTTTAGAATTAAGGGAGAGATGAAGGGATTGCTCAGATTTGAGGGGGCATTATCGTCCAGAAAATAGTAACCAAAAATGTATGGGACACCAAAAAGGGCCATTTTCTTTATTATAGTAAGATAACACTATAAGTTTTTGCTAGGCATATAAATTGAACAGCTAGAGCCTAAAGCTTAGACAAGATAAGGTATACATTCTTCGTGACAAGCATGTCTTCTGCATGTTCTTTCTTTGTTTAGTGAGATGTCTAACTTGTACTGGATCACAACACAATTTACATAAAACATTTAATTAGATGGTTCAGTTTCAGTAGAGGTCATGTAACAGTGCCTGCCAATCAGTGGAAATTTATTTGGTGGGAAGAGAGATATGCATGTAAGTGGATGCATGGATGACCCACACCGTCACCTACAGGGTATTACACGTAGGGGTGAACATGGTTCCGGTTTTTCATTAGAAACCGACCAAACCGAGCCAATTATGAAGAAACCGAACTGAACCATTAGTAAATGGAGTGGTTTGGTTTAGAAATGTTAAAACCGAGAGTATTGGTTTGGTTTTAGTTTTAGTTCAAAACCAAACCGATAACCAATGAAAAACCGATTGATTTTAGTATAATGAATATCAACCACTAAATCTCTCTAACTAATCAAACTTAATCTTCACCGTAGGTTTTAACTATAAAACTTTAAGAGAAAAAAAATTAAACCCTACAAACCAAACTTTATCTTTCTCCTCCTCCCTTCCAGTGCGGCTACTCTCTTTCTTCCTTCTTTTTCTTCATCTTTCTTCCTTTTTCTTCACAGATTCAAACCAACTCCATGATTAATAATAAATCATGATACTACACCAATAATAGCAAATATTCTTCTCCTCATTCCTTTTCTCTTCTTCTCAACTTATTCTTATAACCCTAATCCCTAATCTTTGATTCACCCCTATTTTCAGACGAAACTACAACCAAATCAATCATTTTATAAGGTAAGCTATACACCTATATCACTTGATTTTACATGTGTAATTGTTTTACTCGATTTACACCTTTTAAAAAAAAAGGTTTTGTAAAATGAGTTTGCATGATTTATTTTTTTACAAATTTCAATGATTCAACTATGAAAAATCCTCAATCAACATAAGTAAGTTCTTTTTCATGATCTATTACTTAAAATTCGAAAGTTAGGTTTCTGAAATTTGGTGTTTTTTTTTTTTTTATATTATGGGTAGGGTTTGTTGAAATTAGAGATTTATTGATTACTGATAGGGTTTGATACAATTAGAAATTTATTGGTCAGGGTTTGCTACAATTGTGATTTGTGGAATATGGTTTGCTGCAATTAGTGATTTTTCTGATTTTGAGTTCATCCCCTTTATGTATGCACATGTTTTCTAGTTAACTTTTTTATTTATGAATTGAAGTTGAATAACATGAATTGATATGGGGTATTGCTGTACATGTTTGTGTATTGCTGAAATTGAAAGGAATATATGTTTTTTTTTTTTTTTTTGATCGGTTGGAATATATGTTTGTTTATGATACGTTTTATATGTTCATATGATTTTTGTGTTTGAATCTATATAGCTTGAACTAATACTTTGTATGTGATTTAATGATTGCATACATGTCATCTGATTTGTATATATGCAGGCTTCTAATTCTTCAACCGTCACTACACAAGTCATTAAGAAGCGCAAAGATACTTCTTCCCTGCGGGATTACTTCATAAAAGAGACCCCGTGAAGGAGATTCTGCTATAGCCACGCTTATGGCAGAGAGAGAGAGCAAGAGAAGAAAATCTTTAAAATGTTATATAAGTTTCTGTGAAACAAAAAGAAGATGTAATCTCTATCTTTTCTTTTGAATTGTGTTGAAGAATGTTAATGGTTTGAAAAACTTTGAACTATTTTTTTTTTCCTTAGATTTGAACTGTCAGTTTTCTGAAACTGACATAGCAGCTGGTTAACCGATATCCAATGGAAGAAACCGAAACCGGCTAGAACCATTAAGAAACCGAACCACTGGTTAATGGTTTGGTTTGGTTTACATTTTAAGAAACCGAGAGTATTGGTTTCGGTTTCAGATTTGATTGAAACCGAACCAAACCGAACCATGTTCACCCCTAATTACACGTCCCATTGGAAGTTTGAAATCACACATCGTTTTTGCAATTAACATTAACATCTTCTTTTATGAAAAGGCAGAAGTAATCAATAATTTATTTCTGTATTTTAATACACCTGAAAAATGGGCCGCAGATATTTGTTGAAGCCGTTCTTAAATTTCTTATATTGAATCTATAATTACTGGAGTCTGAATCCACTCTCCCTTCCACTGCGGAGGTAATTGCCAGAATCCACTCCAATTTAAGGAGCTTGGAAGTAGTCTAGGGACCATTAGTTTAGGGTATCAAAAATAATTAAAAATACTAGAGTCACTAATAGTGTGTTTGGATGGCGGGAATAAATTATATTCCCAGGGAATCATATTCATATGAAGAGCGACAATCCTAAACCTATCAGGGATTTAAGTTCCCTTAATTTTGGGAATCAGATTCTTATCTCCTCTATTCATGAGAATGAGATTATATTTTCAGAAAAATGATTCCCTTCCAATCAAACATGCATGTCGTAATGGTTTTCATAAAAAAATAAATTAAACATGCATGTCGTAATGGTTTTCATAAAAAAATAATACTATTTGTACCGATTGATATTTGCAGTAGCATGACCGCCTCGCCCTTATTTTCACGTCTCGTAGATTGCAATAATCATTTTGCCGTCGTTTTAAGTTCATATGGTAAGTGTTATCTATAGGTCGATTTCAAAAATCGAAAAATCTCTTGAAAGCAACCATTATAAAAGAAAAAATGCCGCCTTGGTTCCAGCATATGGAATCAAAATTGGGGAACGCCAACTTCATTCAAGAAGAAACTATTTGAAAATTTACGAACTTTTGTCTTACAAATCGTTTGTTGATTGAAATATGCTTTTTTTTTTTTTTTTCCGTATCAACTAAGTGATAATCTTGAGGTTTTTTGGGATCAGAATTTTCACATTTTCTACCAAAATTTTAAACGAGCAACATTATCAAAAGATCCCTATGCTTCAAATTTTTACAATTTATCCTCTATAATTTCTATGCTTCAGGAAAATCTACTACTCTTACCAATCACAGTATTTTTATTTTGGTGGTTGGTGCAAAAGTATTTAAATACATGTAGAATTTTTTTGAAATTATTTTTTTTTATTTTGTAAAACCAATACCCAATATAGTATCAACGTAATAATAGTGCATGGGTTTAAAGGGAAAAAACATCATTTCACCATATCTTAGTTCAGTGTAAAATTAAAAATTATCACTTAAATTGACATAGACGAAGTATTTTAAATGTCAACAATTCTTTTGTGTGAGACTCACAATTTCATCGAAAACTGTTCGTCTAAGGAATATTGCATGAACATATGTATATATGGCACTTAGTCTGTGATTAATCACTCTCCTCCAAAGTGCCTTTGCTTCATTGCCATACCTCCATACCTATTTAGCATGTACAAATTTGTCCATCAATCTTAATTTTTTTATGCCAGCTCAACCACCTTCTTTAGGTAAAAAAAGTTTTTTAAAACTAACCCATCCTTTTTTTTGCTCTTTGGTTTACAGTGTCCCGTAAAAACCGCCTCATACTAGTTTCCATTTGCTTCTCCACGGAAGCAGGAATCTGAAATAGAGAAAGTTAGTATGTAGGCAAACTTGAAAGCACGTTCTGGATAAACATTAACCTGCCACCCTTAGACAAATATTTCCTTTCCCACGAACGTAGCTTCTTCTGAAACTTTTGAATGATCACATCCCAAACCCCCAGGGCCTTGGATTTACTGCCCAAAGGTATCCCATGATATTGGAAAGAAGTCAAAGGGCAACCGAAGATGACAGCACTTTCAACGGCATTGACTTCATTACTACCCGGTACAAGTGGAATTTTCTTGAAATTTTCTTTCAAACCAGGCACAAGCTCAAAACCAAGTGTTTTGAGCAGGTTTGATTGCAAATGTTTGATTTCAAAAGCATTGTAGCATGTTTAAATCCAGAAATCAAGTGTGAGGAAGCTTCCTTCTAGATCAAAAGTGATAAGATTTCAAATACCAGAATGAAAAGAAAGGGAGACAACGGTCCACCCTGCTTGATTCCTTCGGTCTCATTTTCATGTTAACCTTTTTTCTTCCCCTTCCTTCTCCATTTTCATCTACTAGGAAAATATTATGTATTTTCGAAGAACAATAATTGGTACCCTAACGTGATAATGTGAGTTGTAATCCAGTCCATTCGCTCAATATACTTGCAAAGGGAAGGAAGTACCGCGGCGTAGTTCTAAACATATGTAAGACTAAGTGCCATATATACATATGTTCATGCAATATTCCTTAGACGAAAATTTTTCGATGAAATTGTGAGTCTCACACAAAAGAATTGTTGACATTTAAAATACTTCGTCTATGTCAATTTAAGTGATAATTTTGAATTTTACACTGAACTAAGATATGGTGAAATGATGTTTTTTCCCTTTAAACCCATGCATTATTATTACGTTGATACTATATTGGGTGAAGGTGGTTGAGCTGGCATAAAAAAATTAAGATTAATGGACAAATCTGTACATGCTAAATAGGTCTGGAGGTATGGCAATGAAGAAAAGGCACTTTGGAGGAGAGTGATTAATCACAAATTTGGTGGCAATGCGAGAGCTTTTCTTCCTAATTATTCCACTAAACCTATTGACAAAAGTCTTTGGGCTGGAATTTTGAAATACATGGATCAAGTGGAGCTGAATACTACTATTCCTGTGAGCAGGGGAGACAGAAGCCTTTTTTGGAACCATTCTTTAATGACTTTATTTTCAACTCTCTGTATCAATTGAGCAGGTTGCAGGAAGTCACAATTCATGAAATGCTATAAAACAACCAAGAAAACAACTGGAATTTCGTATTCTGCAGGAACCTAAAAGAGGAGGAAGTATAGGATGTTGCTCATCTACTAGATTTGATCTCCATTTTTACCAGAGGTAGCGTAGAGGATCATAGAGTTTGGCAAACTGGTAACAAGCCTTTTTTTATGTCAGAATGCTACAAAAACCTTGGGTAGATAAATTGATATATTTTCCTTATAGATGTGTGTGGAATCCTAAAATCCCACAAAAAGTTATAGTTTTTTATGATATTTATGCTTTATTGCTGCTTCAACTACGAATACTTACAAAAATTATATTATGGTCAAAGATTGTCTACTCTATAAGAAAGTTGTAGAGTCTAATTTCTATTCTGTGAAGTTGCATGGGGGATTTGAATTTTTTTTTCTGACATGATACAATTTATTATGGATGTTTCAAGAATTAGTCAGAGACACAATTTGGGAGTGGAAAAAGAGGTCAGGTTCTCACTGCAGCCTGAAAAGTAAGATTTGTGACATTATAACTATTACAATATGGTGGGCCGTTTGGATCGAAAGAAATGCCTGAGTTTTCAATGGAAACCATAAAACTTTAGACACGCTCAAAGACAATATTAAGATTTTGATTTACAATCAGTGCACATGGACCAACATTTTTAAGTGAATTACTCTTAATATTGTTTGGAACAATTGGAAGGTTATACCGCATTAATTTTTAGGTTATTAATTTATTGTTTTTTTTTTTGGCAGCTCTGCTATAATCGAGCTGTCTTTGTTCTCTTCTTGTTTTGATTTACTACCTACTTGGTGCTTGTTGATGAACTTAATTTTCAGTAAACCTTGCTCACTTTGAGCCAAAAAAAAAAAAAAAAAATGAGACCGAAGAGTGCGAAAACAAAAAACAGTGATGGTAAAGGGAGCGGGTTTAGGTTAAACTTAAAAAGGCATGTTAGTCCGTTAGTATGTTGTCTTTATCCTAAAACATTCGAGTCCAAAGCAAAATGAGTCGTGAAAGCACGATAGGTTGCCACTTGGAGGCGTACCAGAGATTCAACACCAAATTCATTAAAATAAAAATGTCGAGAGCTGAGTTCATGGACTTGTGAGATAAGACATAGATAAAATTATAATGTTTGACGTGCACGCCGTATTTCTTACGACATTTCTCACATCAAGTTTTTTTTCTCCTCCATTCTTTATTTTTCTTTCTTGTCTTAATTTTGATTTCTCTGTGATTGGGCCTTCTGGTTCATGTTCCGGGTGTCATTGTTGATGTTGACCCTATAATACACTAATAAACACCTTTTCAGTTTTATGACTAATTTGATATTCCCCTTCTACATTCTTGGTTTTTTCCAAGTATTTTGAAATACATCCCCTCACTTGCTTTGGTTTGGCCAGCATACGTTCACTGAGGTCTGAGGGTCTGAGGGTGTTGACTGTGACCTGTTTTGTTCCGCTTGAGACCGAGAGAGCCTATGGAAGTCTCCTTCTTGTCATGGACTTGTCCAGTCTAGTCGGCCAGACGCATATCTTTGTTTGATTTTTCAACTCCGACCAATTTACCCGTGCAATTGAGATGTTTAAGGCTTTAAGCTAACAGATTACTAGTAGGAGTCTACATTGCACTTGCACATATCAATAATGAAAGGCATATAGCCTTCAAAAATTCCACACTGACCTGCCCTTTGTATTATGGATGCAATTTTTGCTGGTCATTTTGTTTTCATTTTGACGCTCGAGTGCAATTTCCGTTAGTCCTACAGTCTGTGACTCTATGTATAATTAACCATAGAAAGTAGGGGTATGAAACAACCTTTTAGTTAGATTGGACTTATGTTTGGATTAACATGATAAGCATTTATACAAGCAAAAAGTTGAATAAAGATTATAATAAACTATATTATCATTTAAGTTGCATAATTAGTGTACGTTTAAATGTCTCATTCACTACACTAGAACTTTTAGTTTTTTCTCAAGGTTGGGGGGGGTTAGTATGAATATGAGAAGATACCTTATGTGGTAGGAATTTCAGGGACCATTTTCATGTCACAGGATATTCCAAGGTACAAAAGAATTAATTAGAGATCTCTCTATCAAATAATTTAAAAATCACATTCCGATAAATCCCACATGCTGCTATTTAACACAATTACAAAAAAGGAAATCAAGCTGCAGACGGGCTAGCCAATCACGCAGCCGATGGAAGTCAAACGGGGAATATATCAACTAAAATATGCGACCAGACAATCCCATTTTTTATTAGTCAAATTCTATTTTATGATTATGTGGGTACCACTTACCCAAGACAAATTGTAATCTAACCTCTTTTAATCTCAAGCTTCAAAAAAAAAAAAAAATTCAACATGCAAGGAAATGAGCGGAACAGTGTGGGAGGCTTCCCACTTCCTCATGTTATACGCTTTCTCTACTTCTGGGATTTCTGAAACTTGGATCTTTCTAAAACGTCTCTTCTTGTTTTCCTTCTTGAATTACTAGTAGATAAGTAGTCTCACTTTGTATAAACAATTGCAGTAGTAATGACTAAAGAATTTCTAAATCTATTTTAAAATATTTAAGGATTGTTGTTAGGGTGTTCCACTCCACACTCTGTTGGATATTTTCGTCAAACCCTTGAATGCAGTCATTTATGCAGCTTTCGGGGTTCGACATACCCGGTCAGGTCGCTGGGGGTCCTAGGGGGCAAGGAGCCCCCTGGGCAGAGTGCGAGACGCTGTCTCGCGGGATTTTTTCCCGTTGAAGGGCTTCTATGACAGTTAGAAAACCTGTGCAGAAATCTTATTTCTCCAATGGACGCATTGCCGAAGAGACGTTTCTGTTCACTCTGAAAGGATTCCTGTCAAGATGAAAAGTCATCTTCAAAGGGTGTGTTTTCCCTTTAAATACCAGACTTATTGTTCTTCCAAAAAATACATCTCTCAACTTTCTCTGTTTTCTTTCTAACAAGCATCATCAGTTTCAAAACCAGTGTGTTCTTGGTTGGATCAAGGTTGTACAAGCTTTGAATCCAACATCCGTTGTGGGGCTTCAAGTATCCTGACGGCGATATTCTTTGACCTGTTTGTACACTTCTTCCCAATTGGGAAAGGGTCGAATAATTGTCGAAAAGACTCTTTCATAAGAGCCTTGAACCCTAAATACAACGTTCTTTACTTCACCCTGTTTAGTGTCTATTTTCCAACACACTCCATAACTGGCCATGAGTTTTTGGTTTGGGTATCTATGTACTGGAATCAAAAACCAATAACAGACAACGATTGCCATTAAGTATGACCAGAAACCAAATTCTTTTTTGTTGTATTTGTTGTATGACCAGAAACCAATATTTATGATTTTTGGTTGCTGTTGATATTTGTTGTATGATGCAAGACAAGTAAAAAATTGGAGAGTGGTTTTTTGCGGCTAACCATTTTGGTTTGCACACGAAACACTACAGACGAATATGGACATTCCATTTTTCTGTTCGTTGGCAGAGTTTTCAGACGCATAAAAGTCTTGGTTATTAGTATCTGATAGGCATATTTACACACCTTTACGGCCTTATTTAAACCAGTAAAGCAGTGCGGAAGGCACACTATGTGATATTTGGATTGTTGGGGACAAACTCTATGTTTTAGCTTCCTATGTACTATAGAATTTGACATTTGATCTCATGTTAATTTAATTTTTTGCTTTCTATCCGAGGGTAGCGTTCCCTTGACAGTGGGTAATTTGACATGGTTTAACAGTCACGTGTGGACCGTCAGATGATGATAAATAGATGGTTCAGATATTAAAGAATAATATGGATAATTCGGGTTAAATGGTGACCCATTACGTAGATTGCCTATGCTTTCTTCTACATATATTGTCCCCACTCTCCACCATCTTTTACTCTCTCTCTTCGAACAGAGAACAGAAAAAAATTCAATTATTTTTTGCATGCTTCATCTAAGAAAACAAAGGACTTATACACAAGAATAAGAAGAACAACGAATGGTTATTTTATGATCACATTGTTGCTTTGGACTAATTGAAAAGTAAGAAATCATAATTTGAATTCCAACGGGGTGCAAGTCATCGAGTTTGTTAATTACAAGTAGTTGTAGATTTCCCATCATACGTAACATGAAAAACAAACAGGGAGATTAAGGATAAAATATCAAAATATCCCCCTAATTGAGAAAAAAGAGCGGTCCAATTTCTGAGGTACGTAATTTGTTATTAGATTTGATTTTTTAATATGAAGCTGTTATTTTTCCTGGTTGACAATTAGAATCAGAGAGAACCTTTGATTTAACTGTATAAGCTAAATCACGAGCTTCTAAGAAGATTAAAGATGAATATTATGTAGTTTAAAATATAAAAATAATTGTGAACGGGAAACACAGTCCGATGATTAGAAGGAAGAGACTTTGGTAGAAAAAAGAGACAATAAAATTGAAACAACTACTACGGGTGACAATTTAACCCAGATAACCATGTTTTTTTTGTAATGATCTGAACCGTTATTATATAGTCATCTAACGGCCTACAGAACACTGTCAAACCTTGTCAAATCCTCACCTATCAACGGATCAGCAACAAAAAAATAAAATTGATTAATAAAAATTTACTAGTACAGTTAAGAGGAGGATCCCTTCGTGCTCTTCCTTTCAGATTATTTCACATTTTGGATCCTATTTTTTTTAACAAAAACCAAACGGCAGCGTAACTGAAGCTAATATTTTGGGAATATGTTCGTATTACAAAGCTCTACATACCTATAAAAATGGGCATATTTCGAAACGTATAATTCCACCATCTACTACTTTGAAAATCAATTTTCGAAGATCAATGAATTTTCAACCGTTAAAATTAAGATTGGCCGATGATGAGGTTTGTATATCGAAACACACTCATTTTTTATGTGTATGTAGAGCTTTGTAACAAGAATATATTCCCTAAATATTAGCTTCAAATACGTTACCATTTAAGTTTTTTCAAGAACAATATCACCTAAAATATGAGATAGTGTGAATTTAAGAGTGTGAAGGGATCCTAACAACATAATTTTATGCCAATATATATACTGTATCATTTTTTTAATGCATTTGTACGTTGTACGCGTAAATCTTCTTAGTATTTAGAGTGGAATGTAGCTACATGCAAGAGAATACGGAAGGACAAGGACACTTGGTACTGTGCAGTTCCAAAATATCCTTGACCCTTTTCCCACCTCCGATTTCCCTATTTCCAATCCCCTCACAATTTCTAAGATCAATTTACTTTTTAATTTTGGTTTTTCCTGTTTACCACCTACAAAAGTCAAATTAAGTATGATTGTGACTATTAACACTTATTTGTTTCTTCCTCACCGATCATACAAACAAAAAAAAATCATTAAAAACCATCGAGTTAGAAACCCTAGGTTAGGTTTCTCATCAAGTATGTCTGTACGAATTTATCGGAGACTAATCGATCATTATTGTTGGAGATTCAATCGATCATTAAAAATTTAGGAAAAGTTTCGAAACCCTAGATGAACTAAACATTTAAAAAGAGTTGCAGAGACAAGACAACCAATTGTTCCTCCGATCGTAATGTAATATTGGTATGTAAAAATGCAAGGGATACCAAATATACCTAACTTTTTCGTTCGGCAACCTGTGTAGACAAAACTTAATACAATAACAAGTAGACCAGCTGAATGATTCTCGACAATATGTATATAGAGTTTATATCTTAACCTCTATTCAATCAGTATGTATATAGACATAGAATCCGTGAACCTGATTGTTAAGTAGAGTACTTGGACGATCTCAAAAATCAATATAGTCGTAACCAAATAATCCAATCGGAATTCTGCCAAGTGATTAAACTTATTGTTTGTCTTTCAAGATACAAATTCTACAAAAAATAAGCCTCGTAATCGATTACAATTAAACGGACGTATCTTCTTAGATTGAATAAGTACAAATGTGACACTCCATACCATTTTCTTGTGTTTAGATGTCTGCTCTTAGAGTACTTAAAACTCTAGTATTCATGTGTTCTTTAACACTTTTTGGGTGCCTCAAAAATAAATGTTGTGCCTGGATAGATGAATTTGCCTTAATCCAAATCCTTGGTGCCTTAATAGTCTTTGCTAGCAGGCTGGGCACATGTCTATTAAAGAGAGTGATGACTTTGATCTTAAAACAAAAACAAAACGAAGGAGGGGTGGTGGGGGGTGGGGCTCGTTCCTTTCTCCATGGAGTTGGAAGCTCTGATGTTTCTCTTCTCCGGCTAGAAAAAAATAATTTTTTTTATTTGTTTTCTTGTCACAAAATCTTAGAGAAAAACCACTGATGGGGTTTAAGATAGTATCTTGGATGGGTATTTTTAGTTTTTGGGGAATCCATTTTTGGGGTTTATTCTTCGTTTCTATCTTTTTCTTTCTCCCGTGTTTTTTTTTTTTGTTTTTTGTATCTCCTTGGAAACTTGATTTAACAAAGTTTGAAATTGCACATGAATGATTCTCGTGGAGATAGGAGTAGATGAAATTAGTATTGACAATGATCCAATTTTTGGGAGAAGTTTCTTGCCGGAAATCAGATGACTAGGGAAGATGTGTAGTTGGTTTTGTTATGCACGGTGAAGGTTAAGGAGTGATTGGGATTCATGAAGAATCACGAAAAGTGGGTTAGAGTTTTATATGAAATTGATTTGGATTTTTGATTGGAAAATCAGTGAAAAAGCTTGGCTTGCGTTTGACGTCGGTAAGATGTTTGTCCCTTTACTTCAATGAAAGCTTATTTTTCTCCTTACTGAACATGCTTGCTAAATTGGATATGCTTTATACTTAGTTAATCTAGAACTTGGCTTAATGATTGTTAATTGTTGGTTACTAGCATCTGTGAGATTTTGGGTTAATAAATTACTGTGACTATATTTTTTTGACTTAAAAGGTTAAAAAAATTACTGTGACTATATAAATGGCATCAATTCTAATGGAATTTTAAAGTGTCTGCACAATGAATTACCTCCATCCTTTGCCTGAAATGAATATGCGTAACCATTGTGCAATCAGGCTAGATAGTTTTGTCTAGACTAAAGTACCTAGTCTACGATGTTGTAATGGGTGTTTTCGAGCAAGCTGGATTTTGTACAAGGGTTGACTGTTCTTGCCAGTGCAAGTGCTGACAAGTCCATGAAGGTAAGATACGGCCTAATGCTTACAAAAATGTATAAATGATTTGAAAGATAAAAATGGATAGAATTCATACTATAGGGAAGATTTGATCCTTAATTAGGAGATGTGAATGGTAAGTGACATCAGAAGCAACAATTGTCTCATCTTTGTCTAGTAATGACAAAATGTGTGTAGCTTAACTTTTATTTTGTCTAGCTTTTACTTTGCATCAGTTTAAACATGAATGTCAACTGTTATTTAAGTACACTACGGGTCTTACTTTGGTATACCTCAACATTTTGTATAGCTAAATGATCATTGATGACATAATGAAATTTGAACTAAATTAATTTTCCAAGACTCTTAAAGTGGTCATTTAGTTATGGGATTGTCCATACATTTCCAAACACAAAATTTCTGAGGACTCAACCATTAAAATTATAGGATTCGACTAAAATGTGGTCTTGTGTGGGACAGTTTGTCATTTTTCCTCAAGACTAGCTTTATGGACCAAGGAAAATGTTTAAATGGAATTTTTGCAAGTATAACACTTGGTCGTTGGTGGATTAGCATCGCGTTCATTTTAGTCAAAATTTCTTGTGTACACTTGATGTATTTTGTCTTATCATCAAATGCAGTGACTTAGTGTCCGAATTGAGAATGAGTAGATGTGTACGGAGTTGCTAATGTTTCTTCTAACTATCGAGGTTCAAGTGTGTGTATTGATGGGTATTTTTGTTAAAACCGTACCGCCGATCTGAAAGCCTGTATGGTCTAGTAGCTTGCTAAATTTAATCTTGGTCTGAAATGAAATTCTAAAATAGCAGTCCTGTTATATATTATTATTTGGCCATATTCTCATGTGTTTTCGAATCATTTTGAGTCTGGACTAGCTGTGGCTTGTAATGAGACATATTACTCGGAATGACGTTTCCGAATTGATATTAGGTGTCTCATTTTGGGTTATAGATTGTGAGATGCTTATTCTAAGAATTGTCATTATGTAGTCCAGTTACGTCTCTAAAGCGTGTTGTCAGAATATTTGACCCTCATAGAATTTCCACTAGTTTTGGATTAATTCTTAAGAGAGGTTGTAATGGCTAGATCTCTTGGCTACAACCCAGGTAGGTCCCTACTTATTTCTCTTAGCAATTTTCTATATTTACTATCTTATTGGTGTTGTTGTTTAATTTTCGGTGGAGTGCTTTGAATTGCAACATCTGAATCACTTGTATAATGGAAACTCTCTTCTCGTATACAGTGAGTGATAGTTTGATTATAAAATTATGTGTACACCATGTAAATAGTCATGTGGTATGCGTTGTCCCATTAGACACAAAAATAATAAACTTTGAAGCTTTAATTGCTTTAAACCTGGCACATGGAAGTGCATGCCAAGGGGATTATGAAATTCCATCTTTCTCAACTTGGAACTTGGTGAAATATTGATGTTTCTCCATTATCAATTTTATTCTACGCTTAATTACCATGTGAACATGCACTTACAGCATAGTCCGTTGTACCTATGTTAAATGTTCCGTGTTAGTATGCCGCCGTGGTGCTCTATGAACTGCAGGTTTACGGAATCTATATTTGATTTCGTTTAATATTTTAGTAAGCAAACCTGTGATTGTTGTTTATTAATTTTCTTTGCGGGTACCCAGTATTAAGAAATGGTGCTAAAACTCTTAGGCCTTGTCGTAGTGATGGTAAGTGATTTTACATTTATTGTTTCCATCTGACTGTTATAATTTCTCGATACTAGAAGCTTGTGATTTTGTGTTCTGGATTGATATCCTATTTTTGGAATCAGTTTACTTGATATTATCTAGTGAGAGATGGTTGCTACCGTCGTGTAGTTCATACTATCTAAACAAAGAATGACGAACTGCGGTCGTGCTTGATCCCTTCGGGCAATGGAGAGGGTACGTAGGCAGCCGCTATGCGGTTCAGCACAACTCTACAAGGGTGTTCATATCATATGAAAGTGTTGGTTGCTGTTTTGGCAGTTCATACCACATATTTAGAGATGATTGCAACCTTGACATTGGCAACTGGCCACACATAAATTATTGGAAGTGGCAACTGGCCATGGAAATCTTGGAAATGACATCTGGCCATGGAAATATTGGAAGTGGCAACTGGACATGGAAATCTTGGAAGTGGCAACTGGCCATGGAAATATTGGAAGTGGCAACTGGCCATGGAAATCTATTATTTTTGGCAACTGGTCGTCCCTCATAATTGCAGAATAAATGCTAAGTGTGCTTCCTTGTGATGCAGTTTGGGTAATTCGAATTCGAGTTACTCAGAAGAATTTGAAGGTCCGGTTACTTGAGTGGCGTATCAGAGAGTTGAAGCTAGCCAAGCATGTCGAAACCCGGTTCATTGGAAGTCCAGATTCCCTGATCCGTCACAACAAACCTGTGTAAATCCAGTTATAAAGATAAATAATATAATGCTAAAAATAAAAAAACACAAGACACCAGGAATTTTCTTGACGAGGAAACCCCAATAGCGAAAAAAACACCTGGACCTCGTACAGATCTGAACATCACATTGTATTAAACCGCTACAGATACTAGCCTACTATCAGACTTTAGAATGGAATGTAGTTGAGACCGAACGCATCCTCCAAGCGATTTAGTTATAGTAGCGTCATTACGTCTTTTGAACCTTGGAAGGCTCTACGCACTTGATTCCCTTAGCTGACACCCTTTACAGCCTAATATTTGCTTCGGTCAAAGTGAAGACTTTTGATACCAATTTGCCTCTAACAAACAAGCCTATTTGATTTTCGTTTAGATCAAAGATCAAGGTGATGAAATATGTTTGTAATAGGCAAAGCTAGCAAATCTCACAAATCTGGAACTTACGACTCCCGAAGAGCAGCCTAGTTTTTTAACCACCTCTCAAGCAGCCTAGTTTTTTAACCACCTCTCAAGAATAATTTTCAAAAGACCAATTAAGATCAGTTTTCAGATATCTATCTTGAGGAATCACAAAGTCTGAGATGAAGAGAATTTTGAGATTATTATCTATCTTGCCTGAAAGAGATTACGAGTACCTTGATAATAGAAAAGCGAGATCAAGATACACGAACTTTCAAGGTAAAGATAGTCGGATTTGGCTTCACAGATCCCCAAAGTGAAGTCTTTTAGTCGTAGACCTAATTATGTTTCTCAAAGAAAACCTAGGTCAATAGAGGAAGACTCTAGAATCAACTAGGACACAAAATGTAAGAGATTGATTTTCTCAGTTGAAAGAACATCTCTAGTTATAGTCTTTCTAAGACCAAGGGTTGCTTAGAGTTCAATCTAAGATAACTTAAGAATCAAGCAAACTCTATACTTGAAAAATACAATAAAAGAATATACACTTTGGTCCAGTTATGAAACATTGTATAATGACCATTCGGTTTGGAAAGTTAGCCAAAGAACTAAAGGCAATTTGATATAAATTTAAACACTTAGGCGTTTAGTCATGATGAAAACACATAAATGTTTAAGTGATCAATAATGTCTTGGAAGTGTTTAAGAGAGTTCTAATAATTCTAAAAATATTAAAATTAAGTCTTTAAGCATTTGCTAAATATGAACGGGAACAATTGATAGATCAGTTCGTGAACCATAAGGCTTGTTCACGAGTCATGACGAAACGGTTCGTGAACCAGGTTCGCCAACCCTACAAGACTAACGAACTCAGTTGACAACGGTTCGTGAACCGGGTTCGCTAACTGCTAGCCTATTATACCAACCTTGAAATTCAGTTCACCACAGTTCGTGAATTGTACCCAACTGAACTTGCATTTTGCGAACTGGTTCACCAACCTTTCTGTATTTCTGAAACTCAAATATATATGCTTTGCGAACTGGTTCGCCAACCTATCCT
The DNA here is from genome assembly GCA_023529315.1 of Papaver bracteatum. Lineage (NCBI taxonomy): Eukaryota > Viridiplantae > Streptophyta > Magnoliopsida > Ranunculales > Papaveraceae > Papaver > Papaver bracteatum. Next base: position 6,946,844 of record JAJJWX010001877.1, read on the forward strand.
GAGCAGAAATATCAGAAGTTCATATTTCTCTCTTATGATGTTGAAACATTCCCAAGTGATAAAATCATTTGCATGTGTTATTTTCAATTGACCCAAACATTATATAACTGATATTGTCAAGGATTGTTGAACATCTTTGCAAAATCATATTTCGAGATTTTTCGCAAGACAAGCTTGACTCAAAACTTCTTCTTTGTAAATTAGTAGAAGTCATACGACATAGTCTCAACTGATAGAATGGTTAGCTAGTGAGTAAAATAGAATGGTTCAGCCTTCACATACCTGATACAGAAGTTCTTCAAATGTCTTCATCGATCTTTAGTCTTGAATGGTGATCTCTGATACTCAACTACAAATTTTTACCTAGTCACAGACTTGACTTTGTAGGCTAGAAATCAAGATATAGTTTTGATCATCTAACATTGACAACAACCTTGAGATAGCAAAACTTGTGGGTTCAACCGAGCAATGCTCTAACAATCTACCCCTTTTGTCAATTTTAGTGACAAAACTATTCAATACATATGGATAAAAAATAAATAATTTTTTTAGCTCATTATCCACTATGCTTTTCACGGAGCTCTTTGAGCAGATGATGAGAGATAGTATCTGTCCCATTGTGTATTTCCTTAGTTTTTCAACACATGTCTTGAATTCGTCGCACTTCAAATTCTTCTAATGTTCTGCATGTGTTTGTTTAGCACTTTCTTGTTGAAGATCCATGGCGATAATAACTTCTGAGAATACTCAAAAAGAGCTTTGATAGAATGAGGTAATCACTCTACTCATTGGTTGTTATAAAAAGACATAATACTGTTACCTTCCTCAAAATTCAATTGCACCACAGTTTTAAAAAATAGTATGGTGATATGTTCTCCCATTTATTCAATACAAACTACTTTTTCAAAATAGGTAAAACTTATAGACAATAATCCACTCCCCCTTACAAGATGCTCCATAAAGCCATATATAATCTAGTAAGATACTTCTTATTAATTCTCCCACTTTTTGTCAACAAAATTGGCAAAGGCGAAAACTCGGGATAATCATGAATTAATCAAAAGAGTTTTAAGATTAGAGAACACATACCAACTTTTAGTTTAGATGATTTCACCAAGAAATCTTAGTTTGCGTCAAAGAGATATAAGGCGCAAGCATCTCCTACAATTCCATATCCACACTCCCCACAAAGATATATACCATTAAGCACAAGTTCAAAAGAACTCTCCCCCATTAAATGTCATTCCCGGAAGAACAACATGAGCGACCTTACTATAGTCACAAGAGAAGGATTTTCTTAGAGTTTAAATTTATTCTCCAGTTACGAACAAAATAAATTTGTATCCAATATTTTTATCTCTTCTCGCCAGTTAAGAACAAAGAAGTTAAAACTAACGATATTAATGTTAGAGGTATTAAGATATACTATTTTTCGTGAGAAAAATAATCAACAAAAACTATATTCCACGCCAGTTACGAACAAGAGAACGATTAGTGCGATATGACTCAACATGAGAATTATAACTTCTTTATCCATGTAGAAACATAGAGATTAAAGTTCACCACTTATCCCCTGGCGGTGATGCAATCAAGGAAGTAAGTCGATCCCTAAAGAAAATCTTACAGAATCATGTAGCAGATTATTCACAAAAGTGTAATCGTGAAGAGATCAAAACTCCAGCTCTCAAAATAGGTTACTCTCTTTTGCAAGAGTGAAAGAGCTTAACCTATGAAAAAAATATGATAGCAAAGAATAAATCTCACAAAATTAGCAATACAGATTTATAATCCATGAAGATTAGGTATTGCAAGTCATCTTCCAAAATAAAATTTAATTAAACAAACTTTAACAATGCAAAATGATAATATTCATAATTGCTAATGTAACACATAAAAACTACTCCAAAACTAGTGTTCCTCCTTAAAAAATAAGAACAAAATTCCTGCAAGGAGTTAACTAGTAAAAATAAAAACATATTAGAAAACATCTAGATATTAACTTTCACCAGATTTTTTAGAGAAGCAAGATCTTCTGAAGTCTTCACTAGGTCTGATTTCAAAAGATTAATATTCTTCTTAGCAGCAGCAAGTTAATCAAACACCACTTCAAAATCTCTCATAAGGTTCTCGACCAAGTCAGTAGACATCTAAACATGTATAAAATCTCCATGTTAGTGAGAAAAGTTGCAAGATATGGTGAAAGGATAATCATAAAACAAAATAATTTATTCAATATCCTATTGACTCTTTTTTTCTCCTTCCTTAACACAATTCTTAATGCTTGAAACATTCATGTCTTTTGAAGATCAAGAGACAAAAATTATACAACTATACTTTGAAAAATCAATTTCAAGGTGTAGATATAAATAAGGTTCCTTAGATTTAGAGAACCATAAAGAAGGAGTGTCATTTCCAAAAATAAGTTATTGGTCAACAAGAAATCAAAAGAAAGCTTATTGGTCCCGTAACCAAAGGTTTATATAGCAAGACAAGCTAACGTACCCGGACCCAAAAGTCACAGTTCGTGACCAAGTGGCAAGAACTCAAAACATAAAATACCATGTGTTAAGTGAGGTTTGTCTGGTGAAACATATAAAAGATTTCTACAGTTTTTTTTGTCCAATAGGATTAAAACCATATACATTCTTCTAATAGTATAACATAATAAAACTTCTCATCAAGGAAATTCTTCCTTTCAAATATGCATTCTCTAAAACTAGAAAAGGCACAGAACATAAAAAATAAGTTACACATAGATAAGCATCCACAATAAATCCTTGGTTTTAGTCTTGAGTTCACTACCTAAACACTTTACGTTAGTCTTAGCAGAAAGAAATGAAGAATGATTATCTAAAACCCTATCATGCTTTGCCATTTTTATGCCACGTCCCAGTCTGTTAATGGAAAATGTAAGATCAAAGATTCTTTTGTCAGTATTAATATGACTTACCTCACCATCGAAGTGTGAATCAGTGACTTTGTGAGAAGGAAAGTCCTTCTTCAAATGATGTGGTTTAAAGTTATCATTTTTAATCTCACCAGACTTGAGAGAAGCAGCACAACAATTGATCTATTGCTAGGACCTTTGTATAGCAGAAAATTTTGAAATCCCAAGTCTTGAAACACAATCCATTGAACAATGTTTAGTTGACTTATGATGACCAACCCTACCATTAGTGATAGTTCTGAAAATTTCATGTGAACTAGTTTCCTTAGATTGCACATTGCATTGATTAAGTAGGTATCTCTCAGATGTATCCCTTGAATCATGATCTGGAATAGACATTTTCTTAGAAGATGTTTTTCAAGATAAGGTTCTCACGGTTTTCTCAGTACGAGCAGGAGAGGTTTTCTCAACACAAGAATATCTCCATGACTTAAGATGAATATCATGTGTTAAAAAAGAATTATCCTTTAAGGTAGTAATTTATTTTCTCAAAGAATTACACTGCTCCCGAGATAAGAGAAGATCAGAATCAGACTTGTCCTTTAGAATATGAAGTTTATCGATCTCATTATGAGTCTCAATCATGCGTTTTTCTCAAACGGTTGCTTTCCTGACAGTATCTTCAAGAATATCAACCCTTTCTTTTCTGAGTTTTAGTTCTTAAATGAGTTTGTAGATATCGTCAGTGAAAGATTCAACAGTTTCAAAGAGCTCATGCTCTGTATTCAGAGATTGACTGAGTTCATAAGCATAAATAGAATACTTCTCTTAGAGGTCTTTTATTTGAGAAGCTTGGTCCTCAATTATCTGAAAATCATAGTAGATTTTAGTGATATTATCATCTGGTCTTGATTTTGTACCAATCTTTTTAGTTAATACATCCTTAGAATCTAAAGATATACTTTTACCTATGGATTCAGAAGAATCATCTAAGCAGTGATCCTTTGAGGTAAACCCAAGCATTTGGCATAATAAAAACTAGTAGGTGTCATTTTTATAGTACGTACTTACATGTGTATGATCGTACAAACACAAACTTATTAGGTCTAACTGTTAGAGCACTGCTCGGTCGAACTCGCAAGTGTTTATATCTCAAGCTTGTTTGTCAAGTTTAGGTGATCAAAACTATAAGTATTGATTTGTAGTCTACTTATAGTTATGTCTCGGATTAGGATAAAATGTGTAGTTGAGCTTTAGACTTCATGACGTTCATCGATTAAAAACGAAGATCTACTGAGGAGATCTTGAAGGAACTTCATCAACAAAAGGTATGGGGAGAATAAAACTTATCTATCACTCAGAAGTCCATTTTATTCTATCTCCTAATGAGACTAAGTCGTATACTGTATAGACTTTTACATTATACACATTTGATATTTCGTGCTGAGTTTAACTCGCTTATATCTTTCTCGAAATATGTGTTGGAAAGCTTTTTTATTTAACTACGTTTATCATTATTCTTGACGAGTTTAGTTGGAAACAATTTATTTGTTGGAAACTAAATAATGACTCAATAGATGATCATGTGAAAATTGCCTTGAAACATCTTACATGATTTGTGTGAGACAATCATTTGATGTAGACTCGGAATGTTTCGTATTGATAATTCGATCACTTGAAAATTACTTATAAGATAATAGTTTGTGTGAGACATCTATTGTTGTCTTCTATGGATGTTTCAATGATTTACATGGGAGTTTAGAATAAATAACCATTGTATGGATATAGCACTGTATGCATACTAGTATGCAAATTGTGGTAGTATGATTCAGTTCCGGGAACCAAGTATGCATACCAGTATGCAGGCGGTTTTAACTGTGAAAGTCCGGGAACCAAGTTTACATACTAGTATGCGAACGGTTTCACCTGAGTTAGGTCCGGTATGACAGTATGCATACCCGTTTGCGAACTATCAGAATGACCAGATTCAGGAACTTAAGTTTGCGTACCCATTTGCAAACTAAGTTGGTTTAAGTTCTAAAATCGGTTAAGTATGATTTCATACTCATGAACAAATATATTTATGTATTAAGGAATGCAATCTTTGCAAATCATGGCTAAATGTTCATGAATTGATTCTCGTGAATCAAATCCGATTTTGTTTCATTTGTGTCTTGTATACTTCTATGAGAATATAAACAATTGAATAACTCTATGAGTAACACAATTAGATTCATTTGATTATCATTTGATCTAGAAGTGTTAGATGAATGTGGTTAATACAAAAGTGTTCATATGGCTAACTTCGGTTAACTATTATTGAGCCAACTCAATATACACGTTTAGGTACGATTACCCATATCTAAATGAAGGTATATTTCATTTGTGTGTAACAAGCTAAGACCATCTAACGGTGGAGAGATGTTGCTTTGGTTTTAAGAAAACTCAGCTTGAATCTTAAATCAGGATTTCATCTACTGGTGAATATTGTTTCAAAGCTATCAAACCCAGATTTGAAGCCTATATAAGGGAGAACTGTAGCAACTGGAAAACCTAATCCTCGCACCTCCTGTGTGATACAAGTTGCGACTAGAGTCGATTATACTTTAACCTAGGCTTTTCCTAAAACCATTATAGGTTAACGACTTGAAGACTTCATTGGGATTCAGAAGCCAACCCCAACTATTTTCTCTGTAGATGCGTGTTCTGATCTTACTTGTTTTACAGTATTGAGTATTATCTTCTCTAAGATTTGCTTGAGATTTATCTCTGATACGTAAGATATAAAAAGTAATCACAAAGATCTTTGTCTCATTCTTTGTGATTCCACAATAACTTGTTCTACTACCATATATTTAAGTTATTGTGAGGTGATTGATATTTCTAGGATGTTCTTCGAGAATATCAGACCGTATCATCAATTGGTTCCTATTCACCTTGATTTATCAAAAGACAGAATAAAACTTTGTAGGTATTTCTGTGGGAGATGTCTATCAGAATATACTTTTCTGTGGGAGACATATTTGTTTATAAAGTCTTCGACTTTGAGTCTTAGCAACTCTTAGTTGTGGGTGCGATCAGCTAAGGGAATAAAGTGCGTAGAGTCCTGCTGGGATTCATAGGCGTAAGGAAGGCGGCTGTACCTTAATCGGTGTGAGACTTGGTTAGGGCTCAACTACATTCCAGTCTGAAGTTAACTTATAGTAGGATAGTGTCTATAGCGGCTTAATACAGTGTGGTGTTCAAATCTGGACTAGGTCCTGGGGTTTTTCTGCATTTGCGGTTTCCTCGTTAACAAAACTACATGTGTCTATGTTATTTCTTTTCCCCATTATATTTTTTTATGTAATTGAAATATCACAGGTTGTGCGTAGTTCAATCAGTTGGTAAATCCAACCTTTGGTTATTGATTGAAATTGATTGACACTTGAACATTGGTCTTTGGTACCGTTCAAGTTGTTTCTCATAATAATCAGGCTTACGGATTCTATCTGTTTGAGTTGTTGATTACATTGAGAAACAAAGATATAACTCTTGGATATATTTCCTTGATTGAGTCTGATTGTCTAGTTGATTCTCTTGGAATTATATTAGAGTTAGTCCATACAGATTGCTGAACGAAATATTAGGTGTGCTTGTTAGACATCCGCTTTTTCAATTAATATTAGAGCATGCAAAAACGTTAAAGACCTCATAAGTCCGTGTTTGTAGCAATATGACTCTATGGACAGTAAATTCTCTCTAAATGCTTCACCAGAATTAGATCTACTCAACTCCGAGTGTATTGTATAAACAATCGATGATGTTGAGTGCTTTAATCTAGAAAAAATCATCAAAAATCTTTGTCGAGAGAAACATCGATTGATAAGGAAAATTGATTGTCTTCATTACGAAATTTATAACAAAAACTCTGATCCTAGAGAATGTTCTGAAGAGCTAGTTAATCTCCAGAAGAAGTTGGATGAACAATTCCGGATCAATTCTGATCTTGTTGCAGAAATTGTAAAAAAAATAAGGATTTGAAGTCTGTCAAAGTATCTTCAGTAGATTTGAAAAACTCCTTTAATTATTCCCTGAAGAATTGTCGTAAGTCAGGAGATAAGCGAGGTTTAGGCTTTGTGAAACCTGATGTGACTCAGGACTTCTCAGATGAGTTTAAATATGTTGTTACTTGTATGTTTTGTGGTTCTCATGATCATTTTCAACATACATGTACACGTTTCAAGAAAAGTTTAAAGGTTGGTAGTGATCTTCACAAGAAAGTTGAACAACTATTTACCACTCTAAAAAGGTCTACAAATCTAACAAGAAAAACAAGAAAACCCAAATGGGATAGTAATATTAGTATGAGAGCTTTTTCTCTAAAATCAACATTACCCTTTCAATGGGTCCTTGATAATGGATGTAGCCGACATATGACTAGAGATCTTTCGTGGTTTGTGAACTCAAGAGATTTTGAAGGAGGTCCAGTAACATTCGGAGATGGGAGTTGTTACTGCATAAGCAAGAAGGGGACGATCAAACTACCTGGCGTTCCTGAAATCCATGATGTAGTATACGTTAAAGGTATGACTACTAATCTTCTTTTTGTTAGTAAAATTTGTGACAAATGCCATAAAGTTGTCTTTAATGCGAATGGATATGACATTGTAGACAAATATGGAAAAGTAAATTTTTAGGGAACTCGTGGTAAAAATAAATGTTATCTCTTAGATACTCAGTTTAGTAATTGTTGCAATTTGACTAAGGTGGAATCTACACATCTTTGGCATAAACATTTTGGTCACATCAATTATCGCCTTCTAACTAAGATCATCAAAAAAGAACTTGTTAGAGGTGTTCCGATAGGTGTCTAAAACACCTTAATATCTATCTATTGTTTATGCTTTCTTTGCTAAGTTATCTTGTAAATTATGTATCTTATTTTTGCTTTTGAGTGTTTAGGTACTTCGGAGTCATTTGGAATAAAAGAAGAAGAAACATGGAAAAAGTGTCATAGTACAACTGCTGTTGGAGGCGAACTATTTCTCATTATTTGCTTTTATCTCTTCATCTCTGTCTGAAAAGCATGTCGTCTTTAGTGATGCAAATTTATCTGTCTGAAAAGCACGACAGATTTAGTGATGAAGATCAATTGAAGAGAAGAAGTGGATCTGAGAAATAAGAGAGAAACGGCTGTTGTTGGTGGAAGAATTCGAAGAAGATCAAAAGCATCATTGCGCAGGCAAGTGCTATTTGGAGTTCACTGGAAGTTAGAGAGGCATTTATACGGTGGCCCGTATCCTAGCTGTGGGTGCCTTGGGAAGTTTTGGTCATTAGCTAGACCTGAAATTTAGAGAAATTAGTTTACTCCCAATCATTTCCTCAGCTGCACTTTCATGGTGCTCAGGGACCATAGAGAAACTAGATCGGGAAGATGATGCTGCTGGTAAAGATTAAGATAGGGTTTTACAAAAATTAAGATGAGGCATAAACTGAGATGTATTTGAAGATCCAAATGAATTCATGGAGGAATTGAAATGATTGAGTTAGGGTTTTAACTGAATTGAGATTTGGGGAAGAACAAGGACCTGATGTTGTTGTTTTGGATGAGATATTCACAGTTTAAGAGTGGGTTTTAGCTGTATTTGAAGCTGACAGAGTTTGAGAGCAAGGAAAAAGGTAGAGGAGTTTCTATTGTTGCCATGGGCTCAATTTCCATGAACCATGATTGAACTAAAGATAGTGATGGTCAGTTCTGTGTTGGTCTAGATTTGTGTGGCTGTGCTTACAGGGTTCATGGAGGTGGAGATTCAAATGAAAAAGAATTTGTTGGTGAATTGAAGTGAAAACAAAGAAGACATTGTGCTGGTGATTGAGAAGTCGAAAAGAAAGTGAAATATGGGGTTGTCTCTACTGTTGAATTGGTAGAGTTGGAAATGGTGACCAACATGGGTCTATAATGGACTTGAGTCTGAGACGGATTTGTGTCTGAGAAGGTGGCAGTATTGAATTGCTGTAATGATTAGATGTATTCTTAGGTCACAGGTGGTGGATTTGTGTTGATGGTAGTGCAGGTATTGCAGCTGCTACTGAGAAGCAGAAACTGGTACAGTTGGCAAAGTATAATGGAATGGCAGGCATGGGTGTGTAATGAAAATGGAGTTGCAGTTCAGGTTCAGATGCAGTTATGGAATGAAGTTGCTGAAGTATACAACTGGGCAGTGAAGTGTTGATGTTGTTGCAGCCGTGTGGTCTGCAGTTCAGATGGCTTGAGCTCATTATAAGGAAGTGTGTTGGTGTTTATGATGGATGTTGGGGTTTCTGCTGATGTTGTTAATAAGTTGGAGATGGAGGATAAATTTGGTTGTTATTATTCAGCTGAACTGAGGCAATGCAGAGAAGAGAATCAGTGGTGATGATAACTGGATCTCGAAAAGATTAGGACAAGGAAGTGCATTTGTAGGTGATGGATTAGAATGCATATGGAACTGATTTACAGATGCTCATGGTGGAGGAATTATTGATTGGATCTTGAGACAGTAAACATGGAGCTGTGCAGAGAAGGTTTGATTGCAGGCGGCCTGAAGGTTATGAGCTACATGAGATGCAATTGTTGTTGAAGAGAAGAATTGGGATTTCGAGTGTGTTGAAATGGGTTTTACACAGAAGAAAGATCGATGGAGTTGCTGCTGGTATTGAGGTTGTGCATTGCAGGTGGTGGAAGTGGTATTAATTGAACTGTGTGAGAAATGTGATTCATTAAAGTGTTGAAAGTTTCAGAACTTGACACAGGACAAAGTCTTATATAGACTTAAAGACTCAACGAAAAAGGAAATTACATGAGGTAATTGTAATAGGAGGTCAACAGTCACTATTACAGTTTCTGTTATGACAGGTAAGTAACAGTTGTCATACACTGAGTTAATCTAATGGACATGATTATCTATATGGATTGAATCCGTATAGAGTATGGATGACTGCTAAGTTTAACACACCCCTCCCCCCCAACCAAACAGATGCACGTACATTAGGCATAAATTTGGCCTTGAGTAAATCGAATTGAGACTTAGACAATCCCTTTATAAAAACATCAGTTATCCGACTAAGAGTGTGAATATAAGAAACCTTCCGAAAATCAGAAGTAACCAGATCTTGTATCATATGATAGTCCACTTAAATGTGCTTGGTGTGAGGATGAATGATGAGATTTGCAGTTAAACTTCTAGCACCAAGATTATCATAATATAGGCGGCAGGGAAGAGATAAGTAGACAAATAACTCTTCAAAAAAATAAGAAAGCCACAAAATTTCAGCTGCTGCATTTTCAAGACCTTTGTATTCAGCTTCTGTTGAGGAGTGAGAAATAATGTGTTGTTTCTTAGATGATCAGGAAACTATATTTCCACCCACAAAGACACAATATCCTGAGGTGGATTTTCTTGTGTCAGGACAACCAGCCCAGTCACTATCACAATAAGCAGTAAGATCTGAATAATTTCCACTTCCCAAAGTAAGACATTGACCCAGAGCCTTTGATATATCTAAGAATGCGTTTAGCAAGTTGGAGATGAATGTATATAGTACTATGCATGAACTGACTGACATAGTTCACTGCAAAACTGATGTCAGGCCTAGTATGGGTTAGATGTTGAAGTCCAGCAATTAAGCTTCTATAGGAAGCAGCATCTTTCAGAGGAGTACCATCATAAGCAGAAATCCTTGGACCAGAACCTACTGGAGTTCTACAAGGCTTACAACCCAACATATCATGTTTTCTGAGTAAGTCAACAAAATACTTGTTTTGAGTAAGAAGTATGTTATTAGATGAAGAATCAAAAGTTGCTTCAATTCCTAAGAAATAATGTAAATGTCCAAGATCCTTCATAGAAAACTCAGTCTTCAAAGAAGTGATAAAGGAAGTAAGTAGATATTCAGAGATACCCACCAGAATAAAATCATCCACATAAACTAAGAGAATCATGCTCTCTGAATTCTTGTGATAGATGAACATGGAAGTATCACAAATAGAGTTGGTGAAGATAGATTTAAGAAGATAACCACTAAACCTTTCATACCAAGCTCTAGGAGCTTGTTTAAGTCCATATAAGGATTTCTTTCAGCTGACAGACATGTGTAGGGTGATCAGGATCAACAAAACTAGGTAGTTGCTCAATGTAGACATTCTCCTTTAAGTGTCCATGAAGAAAAGCATTGCTCACATCAAGTTGTCTCATACTCCACTTGTTGGAGAGAGCTAAGCTTAAAACACATATGATGGTAGTATCTTTAACAACAAGGCTAAAGGTTTCTTCAAAATCAATACCATCCACTTGATGATAGCCCTTAGAAACTAATCTGGCTTTGTGTCTCTCTATTGTACCATCAACATTGAGTTTGGTTTTGTAAAACTATTTGCATCAAAGAACATTCATGGAGGGATGATATGAAATATGAATAAAAGTATCATTCTCATGTAGAGCAGTATATTCATTTTTCATGGCATTAACCCAAACAGGTAACTTGATGGCTTCTTTAAAAGTCTTTGGTTCTGGAGGTGGCTTAAGTAAAGTTGTAAGATCAAGAGGGACAGGATGCTTTATTGTACTATTGGCTACAAAATCCTTAAATAAAAGCTTAGGTGCATAAATACCTGACTTAGATCTTGTATGCATGCCAGAAGGAGCTGGAGCAGGAGCAACAATACAAGTTGACTTATGTGATGCAGTATCAACATGACTAGTTGACTCAATGGAAGTTGATTCATCTGTTGTAGGATCAACAATGCTAGAAGACTGTTCTGGTGGAGGATCAACAATGATAGTTGACTCAGCTAGTGAAGGATCAACAATAACAGTTGACTCAACTGTGGCAGGAGCAACTGTAGATAGAGATTTAGCAACAATCTTTGAAGAAGTATATGAAGTAGCAAATGGAAACTTATTCTCTTCAAAAACCACATGAGTAGTTACATATATCATGTGAGTGCTCAAGTCCATACATCTGTAGCCCTTATGATGAAAAGTATAACCCAAAAACACACAAGAAGCTGATTTAGGGCTGATCTTATCTTTCCAATAAGCTACCAAGTTTGGATAACATAAACATCCATGCACTCTAAGAAGAGAATAATTTGGTTTAGACTTATATAACACTTTATAAGGAGATTTGTAGTCAAGAAGCTTACTTGGAAGTCTATTGATAAGAAAAACAGTTGTTAAGAAATAATCAAACCAAAACTTATTTGGAAGAGAAGCATGAAAAGATAAAGTATTCCCCATCTCTGCGACATGTCTATGTTTCCTCTCTGCTGAGCCATTTTGTTGATGAAGATAAGGACATGAAACTCTTAAGGAAATACCACTAGAACCAAGGAAATCTCTAAATGGTCCTTTAACAAGCTCAAGAGCACCATCACACTGAAAATGTTTTATCTTGATATTGAACAAATTTTCAGCAAGAGACTTAAATAACTTGAAACAATGAACACTGTTTGATTTATTCTTCATTGGATAGATCCATGAAAATTTAGTACAATCGTCAACAAAGAGAATATAATATTTGTATCATAGATAAGATTATACAGGAGAAGGACCCCAAATATCACAGTGAACCAACACAAGTGGTACACTAGAAATACTACCAGTAGCATGAAAAGGTAAACACTTATTCTTAGCTAAACTGACATGATCCACAAATAGAAGTACATTTAATAGAGAGCTAGATATCAGTAGTATTATCAAGCTTGTGAAGAATCTTCTGAGCAGGATGACCTGGTCTTGAATGCCATAAAGCTGAAGAAGCTACCAAAGTGATAAAAGCAGTAGTAGGTTGTTGAGCAGTAGTAATTGAAGCATATTGACCATATATTATTGGATATAGTCCATTCTTCATCCTCCCACTAGCAAGAATAAGATTGTTCCTCAATGTCTTGATTTCATATCCCCAAGGATAGAACAAAAACACACAGTTATTTTCTTTAGTAAACTGAGCCACGAATATTAAATTATGTTGTAAATGAGGAACATAAAGTGTTTTCTGCAGATGAAACTGTTTAGATGGAGTGGATAAGGTAGAAGAACCTACTAATGATATGGTAAATAACTTACCATCTCTAGCCATAACTTGTTCAGTGCCAAAAAGAGTAGTAGTGTTCTGTAATAAGGAAGCATCATGTGTCATGTGTCTAGAAGCTTATGAGTCAGGGATCCATACTGGACCAGAATTAATGTGACTCCAATAACCCCCACTTTCGTAAGCAGTATCATAAGGAAATTTTATATTAAAGTCAAACTCATTAGAAGCCCAAGGAGAAGAATAACTACTTCCTTCATTAAGATCAAGACCAAGGAAATATTTTTCTAGAGGAGCAGTACTATTTATTGAAGCAGAATATTGAAATCTACATCGATTTGCCTGATGACCTTGTTTATGACGTATCTGAAAAGGAATTTCTCCATAATCTATAACTTGCTTATGTGTGGGATTAAACTCAGTTTTACGAAAACCAGGAGGGAAAGAATATGTACTAGCCTGAGAATTGAAAGATGAAGATGAAGTATGTGCAGACATAGGTTTTCGAAAATGAGAAGAAGAATAAGTCTATTTCTTGACAAAGAAAGCAGAATTTGTTGAATCTGAGATTAGTGAAGAGTAAGAATCTGAATCTTGCTCTTTGAGAAATTGTTCATGACTGAGTAGGCGAGAGCGAATTTCAGAGAAAGATAATGGAGGTTCTTTATTCTGAACACTAACAACAAAGTGAATAAACTCTCTACCAAAACCATTAAGAGTATACATTACCAGATCAGAGTTTTGCGCTGGGTCACCAATCTTTGCTAGAGATTATGAAATAGTTTTGATTTGATGAAGAAAATCATAAATTGTTGAAGAACCTTTCTTGATTGAATAAAGTTGAGATCGCAACAAAGATTAACGAGACATAAATTGATCACTGAAGAGATTTGCCAAATGTACTCATTTTTCTCTTGGTGTGTGTTTACCAAGCAATTCAGAAGAAAATGATCTATCAACTGAAGCATTAATGCAAGATCCAACAAGTTTATCAATATGTAACCATTCAAGATAGTTTGGATTTGGAATTTGAGTGTTATTGATCATCACCATAGAAGATTCAGGAGGAATAGTTCCATCAACAAAACCATAAAGATTTGTACAGATAAAAATTGAAGAGATCTGATCTTTCTAAACAAGATAATTTGAGCCGTCTAATTTGTCAGAAACAAAATTATTGATGTTTTGAAAAGGAAATGTAAATCTATTATGAAAATCAAACGGATTGTAAAAAGAAGGTTGTAATTGTTGTGGTTGTGGAAAGTAAAAGCAATGAAATTGTGGTGGAGGTGATGTATGTTGAGGAACTTGTATTGGTGTATGATGAAAAGGTCGTTGTGGTACAGTAAAAGACGGTGGTGGAGATGATTGTTGAGTTGCAGGTGGTGGTGGTGGTTGTTGAGAAGAAGATGGTATAGATTGTTGTGGATGTTGTGGTGATGATAATGGTGGAAACAACTGTGAATTGTTGATGTTTAGAATCTTGTTGTTGACAGTGGAAGAAGATGCGATGTGAGTTTGAGTTGTTCTCACCATTGTTAGGGTTAAGTTGCAGGTTTAATGGTGGTTTGAAGGTTGTTACAGGTAAGAATCAGAGAGAGAAGTTAAAATTCCCTTTTGGTATCTGATACCATGTGAGAAATGTAATTCATTAAGTGTTGAAAGTTTCAGAACTTGACACAGAATAAAGTCTTATATAGACTTAAAGACTCGACGGAAAAATAAATTACAGGAGGTAATTGTAATAGGAGGTGAACAATCATTATTACAGTTTCTGTTATGACAGGTAAGTAACAACTGTCATACACTGACTTAATCTAATGAACATGATTATCTATATGGATTTAATCCGTACAGAGTACGGATGACTGCTAAGTCTAACACACTGCATGACAGTATGTGCCCTGAGTGTGTTGAAATCAAGTAGTGGTGCTGATGTTCTTGGTCATGAGAATGAAATGGAGATTGAGAAGAAGAGGAGTTCAATCAAATAAATAGATTTGGGGACGTGTATGTGATGTCTCATACTCAACTGATACGTTTGTTACTGAAGATGGTGACATAGGAGATGGATTTGGTTGCTTGCAATGGAATGTAGGAGATGTGCAATTGGTTCTGGCCTTGCAAAATGGACTGAGCTTTGCCCAATTAGACTCTGATTCACTGAGTCAGGCACTAACTCATCAATCACCATTAATGACTGTTAGTTAGCCGTCCATTTTAATGGCTGACTGTTATGTTTGACCGTCGCCCACCTGACGATCGCCTGAGATGAATTTCAAGGACTAGCCGGTCAACTTTCGGCTGGAACCAGTTTTCTAGTGACAACTTTTTGAGCATATTCTCTACATGGGTTTTCTCACATTTGGGCTTGGTGGACTTCTATCTATTGGACCTTTGAAGACTTGACCTAAGAAGAGAATAAAAGGTTGGATTTCTACAACTTGGGACGATCACGTATTCTATTCTACTTGGAGATTTTTGGAGATAGTCGTAACCAGGGTTTGCTTTCGGTTTTATCTTTTATCTTCTTTATTTCAATTATTATTATTATGATGAACTCCATAATTATGAGTAACTAAAACCTATCTTTGATTAAGGGCGATTTCAAAGCCCGGAGTATGAACCTACAATTGATATGAAATAACTTGTTCTATTGCACTTATTCTCATTATTGTTTGATTTTTACCATGCTAATAATGCTTATGGATTATTTGTTGATTGCTTAAGTTCGAAATTAAATAGTTGATTCATAATCATATTGCTAGTTTAGATTTTCTTCGACCCGTAATTGTCTAGAAATATAGACACAAGTAGCAATATATTTGTATTGAGGATGGGCCTTTGTTAAGTACCCACATGTAGAAATTGACACTATTAGGTAATTCAAGCCTTTGATTTTATCAATAGGAACAATCTTATCTCACAAAACTTAGAGCACTAGTTTGAATCATACTTAGTAAGCATACCTCTAGGTAACTTGAATAAGTAGAATCCGTTAGTTGAGCGCTTCCGTATCCGGTGAGCTTAGGAGATAATAACGGGATGGTTGAGCTTACTAATTATTCTAGGGTTGTTAGTAATGAGATAATGCGAAGAACGTGTTATATGTAAATTTGGTTTATATTTCGTGGTCGAGAATGAATCCTTAATCAATTACATAACATATTTGAATACATCTTATAGTTTTCAGAATTTTGCAACAAAATCATCTTTGCTAAGAGTAATTTTATAACAACTTTTGCTCAAATACCTCCCTGGGACGAATATTCTTATCATTATATTACTTATACTAGTGTAAAGAGAAGTAGAAAATATTATTTGCGAGTTGACACCTCGTCATGTTCCCAAAATCAATGCTAAGATTGATGGTGTATGTCAAAAGGGTAAACAAACGAAATTTCCACATAAATCATCTCGAGATATTCTCACTAAAGCTCCATTTGATTTAATTCATATGGATCTCTTCGGTCCTATTCAACAACCTACTGTTGCTGGGAATAATTATGCTTTAGTTATGGTAAATTATTACACCAGATTCACTTTGGAGGCATTTTTAGCTCATAAGAATGAAACCCTTGGAATTCAAGATTATTGTTAATAGAATCCAGAACGAACAGGGTCGCATGCTAAATAAAATTAGAAGCGACCGTGTAACTGAATTCAAGGACACTAAGGTGTTTGAATTTTTTGACAAACTAAGGATTATTCAACAATAATCACCACCCATTACTCTACAAGCTAATGGAATTGCACAAAGAAAGAATACGAACATTCAGGAAATAACAAGGGTAATGCTCCATAACAAAAACTTATCGTTAAAGTTTTGGGGAGAAGCTATTTTTATAGCATGCTACTTGATCAACCGTGTTTATCTATGGTCAAAGACCATAAATACTCCTTATGAGTTGTGGTACGGTAAGAAGCCAAACTTGCATTATCTCAAAGTGTTTGGAAGTAAGTGTTATATTATGAAAGATTGAGAACAGAAAGGGAAATTTGATTCTAAAAGCGATGAAGGTATCTTTCTTGTCTATGCATCTGATAGTCGTGGTTTTCGATTATTTGATCTCAGAACCCAAGTTATGATGGAATCTACAAATCCGATCATTGATGATCTGAGAAATTTTCGTCATGATAACTCTCATGCTGAATTTCCTGCAACTGAGACAATTGAGAAAATCAAAGAAATCCCTGAATCAGTAAAATTTGTTCCAACAGTTGTTGATCCCGACGTTTCTAATGACGAGGAAAAAAGCCTTAGTCAGGCTATTCCTGTTGAACAAGAATGTGCTCCTCCACAATACCTTTTGGTTCAAAGGAATCATGATACTAACAGTATTATTGGAGGAAAAAATTATATGTCTAAGATGAGAGGACAACTTCAAAATATTTACAATTTTGGTTGTTATCTATCTTAAGTAGAACCAAAAAATATCGATGAATCTCTTAGTGATCCCTTTTGGGTAAATGCAATGCATGAAGAGTTAAATCAATTTCAAATACAAGATGTATGGGATCTCGTACCTTGTCCCTCCAATATCAATATTGTTAGTACCAAATGGATATTCAAGAACAAGTTAGACAAATTTGGCATCATTGTCATAAACAAAGCCATACTTGTCGCTCAGGTATATTCACATATTGAAGGTATCGACTTTGATGAAACCTTTGCTCCTATGGCACGCCTTGAGTCCATTCGTTTGTTATTATCTCATGCTTGTTTTCTCAAGATTAAGCTATTTCAAATGGATGTAAAATCCACATTCTTAAACGGATGTTTAAAGGAAGAGGTCTATGTTGCTCAACTTAAAGGATTTGAACGTCCAGACTTCCTAGATCATGTTTTTAATCTTAAAAAATGCATTATATGGATTAAAACAAGCACCTCGTGCCTGGTTCGAAAAGCTAACTACTTCTCTTCTTAGGAAAGGTTTTTCGAGAGGTGGAGATGATAAAACATTGTTTACCAAATAGAGTGGGAAAGATGTGGTCATTGCTTAAGTTTATATAGATGATATCATCTATGGATCAACATCCGAGAAACTCACTAAAGATTTTCAAGTCTCCCTTGGAAGGGAATTTGAAATGAGCAATGTTGGTGAATTAAAATTCTTTTTAGTATATTATAGATTCAACAACACAAGGATGGAATTTACTTGTCTCAAGAAAAATATGCTAAGGATCTTGTTACAAGGTTCGGTCTTGATAAGTCAACTCCAAAGCTGACTCCTATTCCCACCACTGGTAAACTACATCGAGATGAGAATGGAGTCAATGTAGATCAAAAACTTTATCAATCTATCATTGGAAGTCTTTTATATCTCACATATAATAGACCTGATATTGCTTTTAGTGTTGGATGTTGTGCTAGATTTCAGGATAATCCAAAGGAATCTCATGTTGCAGCTGCAAATAGGATCACGCGATATATTCAACTCACTATCGGGTATGGTCTATCTTATACTTTTGATACTAACACTGATCTTACTGTCTATTCAGATGCTGATTGGGCAGGATGTGTGAAAGATAGAAAGAGTACATCTGGGGGTTTCTACTATGTAGGATTGAATCTTGTGGCTTGGCATAGAAAGAAAAATAACTCACAATCCCCCCTTTCAACATGTGAAGCAGAATATATTGCTGCAGGTTCATGTTGTTCTCAACTTCTATGGATGAAACAAATGCTTGCTAATAATGAAATTGACACTGGAATATTGAAGATCTATTATGATAACTCTAGCGTGATTCGCATCACTGAGAATCATGTTGAGCACTCAAGAACTAAGCACATCGACATCAGGTATCATTTTATTAGGATCTCTATGAAAATGGTATCATTAACATGGAATCTATGTCTTCTGAACAACAATTGGATGATATTCTCACCAAACCTTTAGATATTGCTACGTTTCAACACTGACGTCAGTTTATTGGTATTGTTTTCGTTCATTATATTTCTAGCTTTTTTTTATTTCTCATGGATCTATCAATATCTTTTGGGAAATAAAATCTTGGATTTTCAGTGAAGTGTTGTTTCAATTCCACATTCGTTTCTAGTAGTAGTGGGTTGCTTCTGTTTAGTATCAATTTGTCCAAATAAATATTTCTTTTCTCGTAAAAGTAAGGTCGCTCTTGTTGTTATTTCTGGAATGACATTTTATGAGGGAGAGTTCTTAATTGAACTTGTGATTAATTGCCAAATCTTTGCGGGGAGTGCAGTTGTGAAATATTGTAGGAGTTATCTTGTATCTTTATAAACTCCTTGATGAATACACTAAGCTTCGACTATGTGAAATTATCAAAACCAAGTTGATATGTTCTATTTTATTCATGAATAATCTCTTTGAGAATTTCATTATGATCCCGCTAGTTTTCATTCCTTTGCCAATTTATATTGACAAAAAGGGGGAGAATTATTTTGTAGTTCACACTACATACATATGGTTTATGGATCATTATGTAAGGGGAAGTGGTTTTCATTGTGAGATAAATCATTGACTAAGGGGGAGTGATACATATCACCATAGTATTATTGTCAAAGTTGTGATACAATTGAACTTTGATGATGTGTAATAATACTATGACACTGTATAACAATAATTGAGATAATCTGTTTTCTTATTGTCATGGCTACGGATCTTCAACAATGATGATGTTGATTTGAACACGTTCAGAATCACTGGAGTACTTGAAGTGACGAAGAATTCAAGGAATGTTGAAGAACCAAGGAAATCAATCATGTTGGATGACAAGCTACAAAGTTTATTTATTTTTTAATCCATATGTATTGATAGTTTTGTCACTAAAATTGACAAAGGGGGATATTGTTAGAGCACTGCTCGGTTGAACTCACAAGCATTGGTATTTCAAGTTTGCTTGTCAAGTTTAGGTGATCAAAACTATAAATCTTGATTTCTAGTCTACTTATGGCTATGTCTCGGATTATGATAGAATGTGTAGTTGAGCTTTAGACTTCATGGTGTTCATCGATTGAAGACGAAGATCTACTGAGGAGAGCTTGAAGTAACTTCATCAACAAAAGGTATATGGAGACTAAAACTTATATATCACTCAGAAGTCTATTCTATTTTATCTCCTATTGATACTAAGTCATATAGCTATATATACTTTTACATTATACACATTTGCTATTTCGAGTTGAGTTTAATTCGCCTATATCTTTCTCGAAATATGTGTTAGAAATCTTTTTGCTTTAACTACGTTCATCATTATTCTTGACTAGTTTAGTTGGAAACAATTTATTTGTTGGAAACTAAATAATAACTCAAAAGATGATCATGTGAAAATTTTCTTGAAACATCTTACATGATTTGTGTGAGACAGTCATTTGGTATAGACTCGGAGTGTTTCGCATTGATCATTCTATCACTTGAAAATTACTTATAAGCTAATAGTTTGTGTGAGACAGCTATTGTCATCTTCTAAGGATGTTTCAATGATTGAAATGGGAGTTTAGAACAAATAACCATTATCTGGATACAACACAGTATGCATACAAGTATGCAAACTGTTGTAGTATGATTCGGGTCCGGGAACCAAGTTTGCATACCAGTTTGTGAATGGTTTTAACTGTCAAAGTCTGGGAACCAAGTTTACACACTAGTATGCGCGCAGTTTCACCTGAGTTAGGTCCGGTACAACAGTATGCATACCCGTTTGTGAACTGTCGGACATGACCAAAGTCAGGAACTTAAGTTTGCATACCCATTTGCAAACTAAGTTGGTTTAATTCTAAAACCGGTTAAGTATGATTTCATACTCATGAACAAATACATTTATATATTAAGAAATGCAATCTTTGCAAAATGTGGCTAAATGTTCATGAATTTATTCTCTTGAATCAAATCCGATTTTGTTTCAATTGTGTCTTGTATACTTCTATGAGAATATAAACAATTGAACAACTCTATGAGTAACACAATTAGATTCATTTGATTATCATTTTATCTAGAAGTGTTAGATGAATATGGTTAATACAAAAGTGTTCATATAGCTAACTTCAGTTAACTATTATTGAGCCAACTCAATATACACGTTTAGGTACGGTTACACATATCTAAATGAAGGTATATTTCATTTGTGTGTAACAAGTTAAGACCATCTAACGGTGGAGTATTGCTTTGGTTTTAAGAAAACTTAACTTGAATCTTAAATCAGGATTTCATCTAACGGTGAATATTGATTTCTTTGTTCCAAAGCTATCAAACCCTGATTTGAAGACTATATAAGGGAGAACTCTAGCAACTGGAAAACCTAATCCCCACACCTCCTGTGTGATACTAGTTACGACTAGAGTCGATAATCCTTTAACCTAAGTTTTTACAAAAACCATTATAGGTTAACGACTTGAAGACTTCATTGGGATTCTGAAGCCAGATCCAACTTTTTTCTCTGTAGTTGCGTGTTTGATCTTACTTGTTCTATCATATTAAGTACTATCTTCACTAAGATTTGCTCGAGTTCATCTCCAATATGTAAGATATAAAAAGTAATGACAAAGTTCTTCGTCTCATTCTTTGTGATTCCACAATAACTTCTTCTACTACCATATAATTAAGTTATTGTGAGGTGACTGATATTTCTAGGTTTTTCACCTTGATTTATCAAAATATGAACAAAACTTCGTAGGTATTTCTGTGGGAGACAAATTTGTTTATAAAATCTTCGAATTTGGGTCATAGCAACTCCTGGTTTTGGGTGAGATTATCTAAGGGAATCAAGTGTGTAGAGTTCAGCTAGGATACAAAGGCATAAGGAATGCGACTATAAATTAATCGGTGTGAGACTTGGTTAGGGATCAACTACATTCTAGTCCGAAGTTAACTTGTAGTAGGCTAGTGTCTGTAACGGCTTAATACAGTGTGGTATTCAAATCTAGACTAGGTCCCGGGGGTTTTCTACATTTGCAGTTTCTAGTTAACAAAACTTCTGGTATATGTGTTATTTCTTTTTGGCATTATATTTGTTTATATAATTGAATTATCACAGGTTTTGCGTAATTCAATCAATTTCAATCAACAACCAAATAATAATCAGGCTACTACAAGTTGTTTTTACCAATTCAATCAAGGTTGGATTTACTAATTGATTGACACTTGAACATTGGTCTTTGGTACCATTCAAGTTGTTTCTCATAATAATCAGGCTCACGGATTCTATCTGTTTGATTTTATGATTACATTGAGAAACATAGATATAACTCTTGGATATATTTCCTTGATTGAGTCTGACTGCCTAGTTTATTCTCTTGGAATTATATCGGAGTTAGTCCATACAGATTTCCGAAAGAAATATTGGGTGTGGTTGTTATACCTCCGCTTTTTTATTAAATATGTTTGATTGCTCTAATACCAATTGAAAACACAAGGGGTACCAAATATACCTAACTTTTCGTTCGAAAACCTATATAGACAAAACTTAATACAATAACAAGTAGACCTACTGAATGATCCTTGACAATATGTATATAGAGTTTATATCTCCACCTTAATTCAATCAATATGTATATAAACATAGAGTCTGTGGACCTGATTGTTAAGTAGAGTACTCAAAAATTAATATCCAAGATCAATCTAGTTGTATCCAAATAATCCGATCGGAATTCTGCCAAGGATTAAACTTGTATCTATCTTTCAAGATACGAATTCTATAAGAAAAAAGTCTCGTAATCAATTACAATTAAGTGGACGTATCTACTTTGATTGAATACTTACAAACCTGTGTAAATCCAATTATAAAGTTAAACAATATAATGTGGGAAAGGAAAAACACAATACACCAAAAATATTGTTAACGAGGAAACCACAATAGAAGAAAAACTGTGGGACTTCATCCAGATTTGAACACCACACTGTATTAAGCATCTATACACAGTAGACTACTATCAGACTTTAGGATGGAATGTAGTTAAGACCGAACTAACCTTCTAAACTATTCAGTTACAGTCATGCTCCTTATGTATCTTGAACCTCGCAAGGATTCCTTTAACTGGCAAACTTTGCATCTTAAGAGTTGCTTCAGCTAAAGTGAAGACTTTTGATACCAACATTCCTCTAAAAATAAGCCCATTTAATTTCCTTTCACATCAAAGATCAATATGAGGAAATATGTTTGCAATAGACAAAGCTAGTAAACCTCATAAATCCGAAACTTACGACTCATGAAGAGTAGCTTAGATTCTTAACCACCCCTCAAGAACAATCTTAAAAAGATCAATTAAGATCAGTTTTCAAATATCCATTTTGAGGAATCATAATGTCTGATGTGATGAGAACTTTGCGATTACTATCTATCTTGCCTGAAAGAGATTACAAGAACCTAGATAACAGAAAAGCAATATCATGATACACGAACTATCAAGGTAATGATAGTCGGACCTGGCTTTACGAATCCCCATAGCGAAATCTTTTAGTCGTAGACCTAATTATGTTTCTCAGAGTAAACCTAGGTCAATAGAGAACTACTCTACAATCAACTAGGACACAAAATGTCAGGGATTAATTTTCCCAATAGGTTTTCCAAGATCAGGGGTTTCTTAGAATTCAAGATAAGGTAACTTGAGAATCAAACGAACTTTATTCTTGAAAAATATAATATAAGAATATACACGTTGGTCCGGTTACGAAACCGTGTATACTGACTGTTCTGTTTGGAAAGTTAGCCAAGGAACTAAAATCAATTAGATATTCATTTAAACACCTAATATTTTAATCATGATGCGCACACATAAATGTTTAAGTGACCAATGAAGTTTTAGAAGTTTTTAATAGAGTTCTAGCAATGCTAAACATATTAAAAATAAGTCTTTAAGAATTTGCTAAAATATAAATTGGATAGTTGATAGAGCGGTTCGTGAACCGTAAGGCTTGTTCACGGGTCAGGGTGCAACGGGTCGTGGACCGTATTTACCAACTGCTAGCCTATTATACCATCTTTGAACAGTTTGTGAACTGCACCCAACTTAACTTGCGGTTTGCGAACTAGCTCTCCAACCTTCCTGTTTTTCTGAAAACTCATATATCTATGATTTGCGAAATGGTTTGCCAACCTAACCTGGGCATAAATATTAGAAGTTCATATTTCTCTCTTATGATGTTTGAAATGTTCCCAAGTGATAAAATTATTTGCATTGGAAATTTTCAATAGATCCACAAATTAATTCATAGAACTAATATTGTTAAGGACCATTGAACATCTTTGCTAAATCATATTTCTAGATTTTTCACAAGACAAGCTTGACTCGAAACTTCTTTTTTGTAAATGTACTAGAAGTCATATGATATAGTCTCAACAAATAGAACAGTAAGATAGACAGTAAAATAGAGTGGTCCAGTCTTCACATACATGATTCAGAAGTTCTTCAAATGTCTTCGTCGATCTTTAGTCTTCAAGGGTGATCTCTGATACTCAACTACAAATTATAACATGGTCTGAGACTTGACTTAGTAGGATAAAATTCAAGATATAGTTTTGATCATCTAACATTGATAACAATCTTGAGATAGAAAAACTTGTGTTTCAATCGATCAATGCTTTAACAATATGATATAGCGGCGCTGACGGTTCATGAACCAATGTACAAATCTGTTAGAGAAGATTACACTAAACGGTATATAAATAACAAAAACAATATTTGATTTGATTATATATACACTTTTTTTTATCAATAGTGTAGCTCAATCCCTTGAGGCTAAGCAACCCTAAATCGCAACCCTAAATGAAATATGCGAGACACTATCCATAACAAAAAATACCCATGATTAATCATATAAAGATACGATTAGTTAGTTAGTGATCATTCTATCTGGAAAGATATTAGTACTTGCGTATTCTGTCTTACTGAGGTATGAGCCCAAGTGTCTTAAGTAAACTCATGTGTTTATAACAATGTGATTAATTTGGTTAACATCTAATACGATGGCATACTACTATTGTTCAATCGTTGTTAATATACACCATGGAGATAGGGAAGAAGATTTGGTGGCCGGTGGTGGAGGTGGAGAATAAGTTCTTTTGATTGGTTTTTTTGTTTAATTGTTGGGTGTAAATAAAAAAATAATCAAAAAGTGGTATTTAGGATCGGTTCACGAGTTATAATCCCAAAGGTGTCACTATCCATCCACAAAAAACCCATCAAAACAAAAGTAACACAAAAACCCTATCAAAACAAAAGTAACACAAAAATCACAAAGAATTTGATGAAACCAATTTTGAAATTTGGGGTTTTTGTATCAATTTTGTTTAAAATGGAGTTTTAATGGATCCCAACATTTGAATGGGGTTTTTGTACCACAAGTTTGGTCACCTTGGGTTCTTATGACTAGTTTTGATTTATGATACATGAAAATTTATATGGGTGATACATAAGATTATTGAGGATGGGAATTTATGTAGATAGGAAATAGGAAATGTGGAGATAAGAAATAGGGAAAACCAAAAGGAAAGCTCACTTAGAGCTTCTCCAATGGTGGTTGTGTGTGTTTCCTAGGTGGAAACACAGACAAGACATCCTCGTTCCAATTTTTCCTTAAATTTGGGGGGGGTAGACAATAGCCTTAGTTGGGAAATTAAATTCCCGGTGTTTGTTGTTGTCTCATTAAAAACCTTGCCGAGTAACAAAACCCTATGGGAAAAAGTAACCTCGGTGAAGGAAATTAGTTCAACACACCATTAGATGCTCCCCCTGATGTCAGACAATTTTCATTAGTCTAACGTAGTCAAAAGCAGTTTATCACACTTTACTTTGGTGAATGTTTATTAGATCATGTTGTTGATTCTGGAAGTTAAGTTGCTTAAAAAGAATATCGCGTTTCATTTCTTTGATTCAGATATTTTCAGTAATATCAACGCGATCTTTATGTCTTCAACGTTCAACATACTTGATGTTTTTAGTGTTGTCTCGCTAAAAACCTTGTCGAGTAACAAAACCCTTTGAGAAAAAACTATTCTCGATCGAAGGGAAAAAGAGTACAACACAACTTCAATTTCGAAGTAAAATATGTCGACATCATATCCTTGGATCCTCCCCCTGATGTCGGCATCTCCCCCTGATTACTTTCAGAGTTGTTCTTAGACGGTTCCTTTAGTCATATATATTTCAAACCTGAATATCGGTAATAATATCGTTGGAGAAGAGATTATTGTTCCTTCATAATCAACAACTTTTGGATTGCACTTTCATTAGCATTCCCTTTAATGTGTTTGCAGGGATAAAACAAATTTATGTCAATGTTACTTTTAAGTACATGATTACATTCACTATACCATTCCAATGATATTACGTTGGCGCTGAGCTATATCTAGCTAACAAGTTTGAAAAGGCGAGGGTACCCCAAATATACCTCAAGCTATTACTTTTCCTTCCTATAAGTCCTTTCCCGAAAGTGATTTTCTATAGAATGAGTCGAGACAATACAACAAATCGGTTCACACTTTGTGTGATCATCTATGGATACGAGATCGAGACAATACAACAACAAAGTGTGTTTACTTGATACAAAGGTTCGGACTTAACCAAACTCAATAGGATTCACGTATCAAGTAAATAGGAATTAACGTTTGTGCAATTTACTTTAATTATAATAAAACAATTATAATGCGGAAATATAAAGTAAATGACACAGCAAGATTTTGTTAAAAAGGAAACCGCAAATCCAGAAAAACCCCGAGACCTAGTCCAGAATTGAATACTCTCAGGATTAAGCCGCTATACCAAATAAACCAACTTCATATAGTTGAGACCAAGCAACTAAACCTATAGTTCACCTAGTTCCTTCTGTATTCCCATGCCTCTAACCTGTAAACAAGTCACGTACTTGGACCAATTCCTTTGGTTCGTATTCCAAATAGTAAAGGAATAACAAATCTGTTTAGTATCAACTCCCTTCAACCAAGTGATATGAGTGGCACAAAGGTTCCCTTGTTTATCTTAACTTAAACTCATTTTCCAGGTTCCAAGATCTATCTTATATTCAATCACCCAAAGGAAATCATTAAGATTAAGCCAATCAATACCTTTAATCACAAGGAAACATATTGATGCCGATCTTCCTCAACTATTCTATCAAAATACCCAAAAGGATAAATCAATTATAGTTGGATCCTCTATTTCCCAAACAAGTATTGTGCACACCAAAGATTATAAAAACCAAGTCAGAAATCTTCAATATCTTCATTGTCTTCAAATCTTCTTAGATCTTCAATAAACACCTGCACAGCTACTTGAATCTCTTGTAATCAATCACACACAGAACTGAGTCTGTTAACAATGGATTATCACAAGATCGTCTTTAGATCTAACAACAGCCTAAAGATCCTTGTCGAAACCTTGAACTATTCTCAAGCATAAACAAACTAGGTGCAATCAAAGTTCAACCACCGTTAGTCAATCAAATCAATACGAAAACTAAAGATAAACCGCAATATCTAGTTTCCCACCAACGGGTCACGCTAGAGCTTCTCAATCCCAAAGAAGAATTTAAATTGAGCGACCGTAAGATATTTCACCTAATTAGATTACTCTCCTCTCCGATAGGTAGCTTCACCAGTAACAAAGACAAAAGAGGAAGTCTATGTCACGCAGGATTAGTTTGCTAGAAATGCAAACTCAAAGTATTTATAGACAAGGATGTTTGGACACCAAATAATTTCCAAAACTGAAAATATTCTCAAGATATTTTTCATTACTCCACCAAATTTGTTTTTCATAATTCC